>CM060941.1:745118717-747518717 GCA_030765085.1 Allium cepa
TTCATTTGCCATTCTCAATGAGAAAAATAATAATAAATAAAGCATATTTTGATCTAAAGCCCATAACTAAAATTTTAAATTTGAGATTACTGTCATCTCCTTTTCCTGATTACTGCCAGCATCTCACTACTGCACCCCACTCTGCAGGCCTCAAGCAACCCAAGCTCCACCGGTAGCCTACCTCCGTACAACCCCTCTCCACACAAGCAGCAAACCTCCTCTGCCTTATTCATTGGCCGCCTTTATTCTACCCAAGAACTCAAATCCAGCCGAACACCTCCGCCACATAGCCGAACCACCAGATCCGCCCTTGCCATTATCTTCGCCCCGCTACCATCTCGGAACCCATCTTCCCCTGAACGCCTATCACGGGACACATTCCGCCACCTATCCCTTTGTGTCGCCTACCCTTCTGAATGACACAGCTTCCCATAGACAATCCAAAGCAGCAATCCATTGTCCTCCACTAATAGCCGCCATACACCTCCACATCCATCTTTACCTCTCTCCATTCCATCACCAAACCTCTACTCGTCTCAGCCACCTTGGGCCGCATCGCACTCCTCCATCTTTTTTCTTCTCCTTCTAAAAAAGAGTCATATATGTATATATTGTTTCGATCGCAACTAAGCCATCTTTTCACTGTCCTGTCTAATCGCCGCTGTTCGAAGATTACAACAGTAATTTTCTAGCCTTATTGCGCATCCAAGTGCGTGTCCGTGTCATCTTCTTTGCCATCGTTATTTCCATAACCTCGAAAGATGAGCGGTCACTCATGATTGGCATTCCTATGCTTCGTAAATTTATATTTCTCATGAAATAACAATTGAAATATGTTGTTAAATTTGAATTGATTAGTGATTAAATTGTTAAATATGATATGTTATTATTTAAAAAAAAAATTACCTGTTAATTGACATATGACACCAATAACCTGTTGTATATATATTATATATAAAATTGTTAACTATGATATATGCTAGTTACCGACGTATATGTCATTTTGTATATTATTCTATTGTTCTCACACTACAAGTTCCCTGTTAGTTAGGAAAATCCCTATCAGTTGAAATGATACATACCTGAATGATATTATAGATTAGGAAAAATTGCTATGGGTTGTAATGATAAACCCAAGCAATTTTATTGATTTTAATTTTGAGATTGCAGGTTGAAATGATATATACCCATGAAATTTTAATAATAGCGGATTGAAATGATAAATATCCGTATCACTTGACCATAGGATAGAAAATTATATACGGGCATCATTGGTCTATTTTTGGAAAATGATTTCCAAAGTTTTGAAAGAAAATATATGAATTTTAATGTAAATTGGTTTTTAAAAAATAATATAAATATTTTATTTTAATATGTGCAAAATTTATATTTTAAATTATATGTTTTGGAAATTTTGAAATTATAAGTTAAGTTGTGAAAATGTAAATTTTAAGATTTTACTTTATTTTTACTATTTTAAAATATATAAACAAGATTTAAATAAATTTAATAGTATGATTTAATTAAAAAAGTTATAATAATTTAATTTAATAAAATTTAATTAGTATATATAATATGTTTAAGTAATTATTCAAAATTATATTAATATTTTAAAAATAGATTTGTGTAATAACTTTAGTAGTAGAGGTCGGAAAGATAAATTAAAGTCGATTTGAAATTTAAATTGGTTAACAATCGAATCTAAAATAGTTGAGATTTTAAAGATATGATTTTATAACTTGATAGCTGAATTTTTGATTAACGGTGATTAAATGAATATTTTCAAATTTATTTTGACAGAGCCAGCCGACTATATAGTAAGTTGTGCCACTGTATATAAATAAAAAAAAGGTGTTCTACACATGCACAAAAATAGCTATATATAGTTTTATAGTGGCCATTCCACTTAGAGTACATAACAGGTGAGAAGCAATGGTGCTTCTGTAGCTATAAAAGCGGACCGAGGAAAAAACGATTCCTCCTCCCAAGAGGAGGGAGAACCACTTCCAACAAGGTCTAACGCATGTAAATAATCTGCAAAGTGAGACACAATATCCAAATCATAATCTGGGAGATCCCTACAGTATATATCTCTTATCCCCACTATCATCAAGAATAGGAGATCTATTCCGCTTACCATGTGCTCCATCCTCCGTAAGAATAAGTCCACCACCATCAATAGAGCAATGTATACGCCTAGATTCACCATCATCGTCACTAAAAAGGTATGGAAATCGTGTCTAGCCGAGTTGTATCTCATGTCAGACATAACATGGATACATGCCATCTGTAACGACCCATAAAATTTTATTAATTTTTAATTGGTTTTATAACGCATGTAATTTGGATTTTGAGAAATTTTAATAATAATATTTTGAAATAAAGTTTTAATATTTGGTTTACGTGTAATTTAATATAGCAAATGGTGAACTTTCAATTTATTATATGAAGGTTTATTTATTATATGATTTTATTTAATTCAAATCAGTTGATAACTGGTGAAATTAAATTTATTTCCAAACCTGAATATTTTTACATAGAAAAATTCTAAACTCTCTCCTGAGTGAGATGACATCTTTCGTTCTTCGAAATTTGAACACTTGTTGCTCCGTTTATCTTAATTCTGACAAAATAGCAGCATTTCCTAGTACCGATTATCGACTTTTGATCGGATGTTCATACCACTAATATCTGGGTACCGTTTAGATTGTCTCGTCATACTGATCTCTACGGTGTATTCAATTCTGTGTTTTGAAGTCCGGTAAAATAACGGATTTCACAAAACCGGTAACCGTATCGGCACCGGATTTGTGACTGTTTACTTCCTTTTGAATTTCAAAACTTTAACCGTGTCATCCAAGCAAATATTTATTGCTTTAATAATTTTTGCCGAATCTGTGGCCAATGCAATTTATTTTTTGTCGGTGCATTTATTTTGTTTTCCTTAGTTTCTTCCGTATTCAGCGTTATACAAGAAATTTATTACAAAGTTATTATGCGTTGACTTGCATTTATTTCTGGAAACGTGTATGTTTCCTCTCTTGATTTTTAAACTTGCCTCTTATCTCTCCTATCTACTGCAGAAAGGACGCGCAGCCCACTTCTTTATATAATTCATCTCCATACTCTAAAAATTGGACTGCTCTCCTCCTTTCTTCCCTTTTCCCTGTTTACTTTCACCGTTAGTTTTTCCACTCCTCTCCCATACTTCATCACCTTTCTCGGCCTCAACGCCTCACGCCACTCCACCACACACCACGAGCGCTCGACCCGACCTTCGCCCCTAGATCCACACTGCCGACGGCGAGCCGCCTCGTCATCCAACACAGCCCACAAACCCACCTCCTGCAGCCTTCCCCACCTCCTCAACCTTTCTCTTCACTTGCAGCAGTGTCCTTTCCCTTCCCTCTCTCACTCATTAGTGCCTTGCATCCTTCACCGTGCACCACCTCAACAGCACGGCCTCTACCACAAACCTAATCGACCTCTCCACCTACCCAGATCTTCATCGCCTCACCTAGAACTACCGCGTCCACCACCTACCACTCCACCCAGATCCTCCATCCGCTTCTCGCCCCATCAACCACACCCACATACGCCACATCCACTATCCCCACACCATACGACTTCCCCTCTACTACCATAGCCTCACTTCGCCACTTTGAACAGCCTCTGTAAACCTCTCACAGCCGAGCTCCAACCGAATTTACCCTGCCACGCTTTCGTGCCACTCCCTCGTGAGCATGCTTCCTCTCTTCATTTGTTATAGCGTGTATAGGTATATTGATTTGCATTGTGTTTGTTATGATAAATATAAATATAAGTTAATTTACATATTAGTTATATATGTAGGAGTATTATATTCTACGGTTAGTATATAATGTTGTTTAAGTATATATAACAGCAGGGAATATTATACTGTATATAAGTTTTGGATAATATATATATTTTTATATTAAGTTTGTACTAGTTATATTTGCTACAGTATATATAGATTTGTTATAAGTATTTGTTATAATTTATATAATATCTTAGACATATTGGACCATATATAGATTATGTATCTATAAATTATTTTATTGATATGTACTATTAATTGTTGCAGCCTCTATCCTGATTTTATATATGAAAGCAATATGTGTTACAGTATTCTATCTATACGAGTCTTCAGATATATATTTTCACTTCAGGTTGTAAATGATGTAGCCTCTATTTCTTGTTTATATATAAATGTTTAGATGCTGGTTTGTGTATTGTTTAAGTATTTATAGTCTATTTTACAATCAAACTTTATATTTAAATTTTTGTTGATTATGTTAACTCATATAAATTTTGAATATGTTAGTTATATGATCTGATAAGTTGAAATATAAGTTCATAACAAGTTTGTCTCAAGTTATATAGTTGTTGTTTATGTTGTATTTATGTATATCAAAGTTACCGTACATATATAGGTTTATATAGGCGGTATTTGATATGTTGTAATGAACATACACTATATATGTAAGTATTTTGTATTTTTAATATATGTATATATATATGTGTGTGTATATATATATATAAGTATATATATGTACGTATGTATGTATGTTTATATTTCATAATATATAATGTATATATGTTTGATTTTAAATATGTGTTTTAATTCAAAACTATGATTTTTGAAAACCATATATATATATATTTAATTTATTATACGTTCGAATTTAGAATATGGATTTATATATATATATATATAATTACATATAGTCATATATATAAGTTTACTTATACCAATTATCTTCATCGATCCAGTTTTGATTTGATTTCGTCTATTCCTTTTTATCAGCTTTGTTCGTCGAATTCATGCCAATCTAGCTTTAATTTGGAATTCGTGCTTAGATTCGTAACTCAATTCGTTGATTTTCTCTTTAGCCTCAAAAGGTGAGTAATTACTCACGATTAACGTTCTTTTATTCATTAAATTCAATTTCAATTGAAACGACAATTGAAATATACCGCTGTAGTTAGTAAATTTTGTTATATATGATGTTATCTGTAACTGTTTCACCTGCGGGATATGACACCATATCCTGTTATTTATATTATATTGTTATTGATGATATATGCCTGTTATTTTATTTTATTTTCCGTTATCACGCTGCAAGTTCCCTGTAGTTTAGAAATCACTATGGGTTGAAATGATACATACCCGAACGGACTTTAGAATAGAAGAAAATCGTTATGGGTTGAAATGATAAACCCAAGCGGTTTTCATTTAATTGTATTTGGGATTACGGGTTGAAATGACATCCACTCGTATATGTTTAGTGTACGGATTGAAATGATAAATATCCGTAGCACTTGACTAGATGATAGGAAATATATATAGACACCGTTGGTCCACATAAATATTTTGAAAACAAATTTCTACAGTTTGAAAAGAAACATATAGGAATTAATAAATATTGGTTCTTAAAATATTATATATAAATGGAAACTTTATATATAGACTTAATAATAATATTATTGGGGTTGATATAATCCATATAATATGTTTAAGTATTATTTAAGATTTAATTTCAAAATTTACCGTTGTAAAAATTTGAATAATTAAGATTGGGAGATAATTTGGGTTTATAAAATGGTATTTAAATAAGGATTTATTTAATTAAATCGATTTGAAATTTTTGAATGGGAAATTTAAAGGGTATGATTTCATAACTGTATTTTTGATTTAAGCGATTTAATGAATATTTCACGTTTAAATAAATTAAAGAAAATATTGATTAAAATATAATTTAAGGTTACTTAAATGATATTGAATCATATAAGGGAGTATTTCAAGACTAAATAATAATGAGGTTAAATCGAGATCTATATGAAACTGTTATATAGAACATTTAAATATTAAAGCCTTGAAACATATTGGAATTTAAATGGTTTATGTTGAGATTCAGATCTGTATTTGAAATCAACGTAGTTGAATTTGTTATTTAGCAATTAAATTGAATTGAAATGAAAATTTAGGTTGAACTAAATTTGAATTTATTATTTAGAAAATTAAATTGAATAAAAATTTAGATGAAACATTGAATACTTAAAGTTTTGAAATATATGGAAATATAAAGGGGTATTTGTGATTATAAATCCGAATTTGAGATAGATAAAATTTAAGTGGTTTTTAGGAATTGAGTTGAATTTAAATTGATAAATTGAGATTGAATTTAATTTAAATAGGAAGGTCGGGTTGATGTTGAAACGATTTGTTAAGTTGAGGAAATTGAAAATACTTTATTGTATAAATTATTTAATACGTATAAATACTATTTTGGGAAATATAGTGATATTTGAAGTGAAAATGATATTTGGTTTTGAAGTATAAATTAAGCTAAAATGACCACGGTGTTATAGTGTATATTTCTACCTTGTAGATAGTTCCATGGACCCTTAGAGGATGGTTATCCCAAACATCCTTAAGTTATTTGTATTTCAATTGATATTTCACTTGAGTTGGATTTATTGATATAAGAATGTTAATCCTGACTCGAGTGTTTTATGTTTCGCTTTACGCTCGGGTCAGACTGAGTGATACAGCATTTGAGACTCACCTTCGAAGTTGGAGCTTTGCTTGAAGATCCAGCTATCTATCCTTTCAGTCATCCAGTTGATTGGTTCAGAGAAGTCATCTGCTCGTACTGGAGACTTCACTGCATCTGGGATATTCTGATGTATTTCATTTCTAACTCTGATGTATATAGTAGCTTCATGAACTATTATTCCTTATCTATTCCGCTGCATTTTATTACTCTGTGTCTGTGATCTGTGATTATTATTATTTACTGTTTATGTTAAGTTTTTGCCAAATTTTAATTAACAATTCGGTATTTTGAATTATTCAAGTCGGACATGTATGGTTTTATTGTCGATTTGAATGGTCCAAAATAGCGGGTCGTTACAGTTGGTATCAGAGCTTTGGCTCTAGGCAAAATTTAGCATATATGGAAAATTTATTTACAGAACCACTTTCGCTCGAGTTGAATCTCTTCCTTTCTGACTCGATTTCCTTTGAATTTTGGAATGTCCCTCGGTTCCAAAATTCATTCTTGTCTCTCTCTATTTATATTCTTTTGATTCTGGAGTATCCAATAACTCCACTGAATATTTTGTAAAGGGGGTGAAAACTCCTTTACAATCGGCATTGATTCACCGAAGATTTCTGTATCCTCGGTTTACGATGCTGCTATATCTTGATATGCTGAATTCTATCTCTGGCGATCGAATGTCGATTTGTTTTGGAATTCCGCATCGATTATATTCCTAAGATCAAGGTTGACCGGTAAAGGTCGCCCGCGATTTATAGAAGTATATCCATTTTCTATTTTGTAATTTAATTATCTCATCTTCGATCGAGTCTATCTTCGAATCAAGATTCTACTGATTGGAGTTCCTCTAATTTAAATCTCTATCTTTGTTTTGAAATCCATTCTTGAATCACCCTTTGAAAAATCGGGTTTTGTTTGTATTTTTGAAATTGTTTATACCGAAATTTTATTTTGATAACTATGATTTATATATATATATATATATATATATAAAAGTGA
Source organism: Allium cepa (assembly GCA_030765085.1). NCBI lineage: Eukaryota > Viridiplantae > Streptophyta > Magnoliopsida > Asparagales > Amaryllidaceae > Allium > Allium cepa. The sequence continues at coordinate 745,126,301 of CM060941.1, forward strand.
AAATGTTTTCGATAAGGATTATATACCTATATATATAAAGCAAATAAGAAATGTTGTTCTACATAAAAAGATTTTGAAAGGATTTGAAATTTTGAAAAATTATAAGGAATTGATTTATATAAAAATGATTTATAACTGCAAAGTTAAATTTGAAATTCAAGAAGTGAATTCCAGTATTTTGAAATTGGATTTAAGATTTTGGAAAATATATAAAAATATAATTTAAAAGTATTTTTTCGAATAAGAAATGTTTCAAATGAGTTCAAATGAATTCCAATAATTTTGAAGAAATTTCAAAGAAGTTTTCAAGAAAATAGAAGTCCAGAACTCACTTATGTCGCTGGAAAATAATTTCGGTGATGAGTGCACGCATCATCGACATTGATTTTCGAGTTTCAGAGTGGGGAGAGGCCACTTTAATAGCTTCGCTATGCAAGTGATTTTATAAAACCGTTTTGATTTCAAAGTATAATTTGATATTTTAGAAAGATATAAGTATATATTTGAAACAATTTAAAATGAGACCGGTGTTCAGTCCTCGAGTTTCGGATTTAATAATTGATTTATTGATTTATTGTTGATTTTCAACTCTTGAATTGAAAATTTGATTTCCCTAACTATTTCGAATGTTCGAACACTTCCGAATCGAGATTAAATTTTCAAAGCTAAGAAATCTCGAAGAGTATAAAATGTTTGATAAAGAATAAAAATTTAGTTTGAAATGTTTTGAAACAAATAATATAGTTTTGAATAATAGTTTTCAGAAAGGCAAATTGAATATTTCAACTAGAAATAGATAGTTTAAAAGTTTTAAAGGGATAATTATAAATCTGGAAACCATTTGAGTATAATTGATTTGAGAAAATATTTGGTTTGAAATTAAATTAGAATTAAAAAACCAGTATTTATATGGTGATTTTGGAAATGAATTTGTTGACTTGAATTATTTAATTTGAAAATATGGATTATTTTATAAACCTATTGTTTAAGAAACTTTGAAACTGAATTGATATTGAAATGATTTGAAATTGAGAACCTTATATTATTAAGTACTTGATTTGGGAGTGGTCAATCTTATATAAATTGGATTTGTAAAAGTATGAAGTTGATTTGAAATCTACTGATTTGAAAGGTACTCAATTTGGAAAGAGTTTTTATATAATCGAAGTCTATATAAGTATGATTTGATCTACTATTGTTTTGAAAGTATTGATTTGAAAATGAAATCTTATATATAATGGACTTTATATAAGTATGATATTTGAAAGTGATTTTGAAAGGTACTATATGATACATATTTTCGAAGTAAAGATATGGAAAGTACCTTCTGCTTGATATCCGCTTTGTGGCCACACTATGGATTCATTCTATCGATATTATTCTCTCTCTTTGATTTGGGTTTTCCGGATATGATACTCGAGTGTTCCCACCGTGGCGTAACCCATGGTTTTTTTTATTCTCGTGAATGCATAGCGCAATTGCCTGGCTGAGTCTTGCCTAGGGGTACTGGTTGTTTCCTGGGGGATCCAGGCGTAACCATTGTGTATCCTGCAATCTGTGTAGGTCACGAATAGTAGCGCAAGTGTCTGGCTGAGTCTTGCCTAGGGGTACGGATTGTTTCCTGGGGGATCCAGGCGTAACCATTGTGTATCCTGCACTCTGCTAGTCATCATGGCGTAACTCGCAGGGCTGAGAAAGCTTACGGATATGGATTGTTTCCTGGGGGACCCAGGCGTAACCATTGTGTATCTGCGAACCATGATCGGACAATGGTTTTGGTTGGTTGTTCTGTTTGGATTGTACTTTCCATATCTGTTTTAAAGGTTTTTCAAGTATTTTCACTGGGTGTTGAAACAAGTCTACTAAGTACTTGAAGAATTCTAGCTTTGCGCCCGATCAACGCATGGCCAGAGTCTGCAAGAACGAGGATAAGCTTGTTGAAACATCGAGTTATAAAAGTATTTTCGAAAGGAAAATTTTTTTTGATATAAAAGTATTTTATTATAAAGGGATTTATTATAAAAGTATTTCCAACAAAATAATTTGTATTAATAATTGAAATTAAAACTCCTATGGTTTGAAATTTACGATTCGTGCCCAATTCTATTCTTTAAATCTACCTTATCTTCTCAGCTTTAGTTGTTCGCCTTGATTCTGTTTTTCCGAATCTATCTTCTTTCCTTTTATAATCTTTTAAATATTGCTCATTTAAATACTACATGGTTCAATAGAAATTTTAGTGTTATAAATATTTTAGAAGTTATTTATCTAAAATAAAACATATTTCGAATAGCTTCTTTGTAAATATAAGTAATAATGTAAATGATTGTTTTCAAAGGAGTTTGAAAAGTAGTAAGGTATTAAAGAAAATTAAATTTCAAACGAAGTTATCAAATAAATATTTCAAATAAAATTTATATAGTTTTAAATTAATTGTTTATCTTGTCTTTCAACCTATTTTATTTCTGGTTCTTCTATTCTCCTACGTCCTACCTTTTCGGGGGCGAAAAGTTTTGAGTGGGGGAGAGTGTAACGACCCATAAAATTTTATTAATTTTTAATTGGTTTTATAACGCATGTAATTTGGATTTTGAGAAATTTTAATAATAATATTTTGAAATAAAGTTTTAATATTTGGTTTACGTGTAATTTAATATAGCAAATGGTGAACTTTCAATTTATTATATGAAGGTTTATTTATTATATAATTTTATTTAATTCAAATCAGTTGATAACTGGTGAAATTAAATTTATTTTCAAACCTGAATATTTTTACATAGAAAAATTCTAAACTCTCTCCTGAGTGAGATGACATCTTTCGTTCTTCGAAATTTGAACACTTGTTGCTCCGTTTATCTTAATTCTGACAAAATAGCAGCATTTCCTGGTACCGATTATCGACTTTTGATCGGATGTTCATACCACCAATATCTGGGTACCATTTAGATTGTCTCGTCATACTGATCTCTATGGTGTATTCAATTCTGTGTTTTGAAGTCCGATAAAATAACGGATTTCACAAAACCGGTAACCGTATCGGCACCGGATTTGTGACTGTTTACTTCCTTTTGAATTTCAAAACTTTAACCGTGTCATCCAAGCAAATATTTATTGCTTTAATAATTTTTGCCGAATCTGTGGCCAATGCAATTTATTTTTTGTCGGTGCATTTATTTTGTTTTCCTTAGTTTCTTCCATACTCTAGCGTTATAAAAGAAATTTATTACAAAGTTATTATACGTTGACTTGCATTTATTTCTGGAAATGTGTACGTTTCCTCTCTTGATTTTTAAACTTGCCTCTTATCTCTCCTATCTACTGCAGAAAGGACGCGCAGCCCACTTCTTTATATAATTCATCTCCATACTTTAAAAATTGGAGTAATCTCCTCCTTTCTTCTCTTTTCCCTGTTTACTTTCACCGTTAGTTTTTCCACTCCTCTCCCATACTTCATCACCTTTCTCGGCCTCAACGCCTCACGCCACTCCACCACACACCACAAGCGCTCGACCCGACCTCCGCCCCTAGATCCACACTGCCGACGGCGAGCCGCCTCGTCATCCAACACAGCCCACAAACCCACCGCCTGTAGCCTTCCCCACCTCCTCAACCTTTCTCTTCACTTGCAGCAGTGTCCTTTCCCTTCCCTCTCTCGCTCATTAGTGCCTTGCATCCTTCACCGTGCACCACCTCAACAGCACGGCCTCCACCACAAACCTAATCGACCTCTCCACCTACCCAGATCTTCATTGCCTCACCTAGAACTACCGCGTCCACCACCTACCACTCCACCCAGATCCTCCATCCGCTTCTCGCCCCCATCAACCACACCCACATACGCCACATCCACTATCCCCACACCATACGAATTCCCCTCTACAGCCATAGCCTCACTTCACCACTTTGAACAGCCTCTGTAAACCTCTCACAGCTGAGCTCCAACCACATTTACCCTGCCACCCTTTCGTGCCACTCCCTCGTGAGCATGCTTCCTCTCTTCATTTGTTATAGCGTGTATAGGTATATTGATTTGCATTGTGTTTGTTATGATAAATATAAATATAAGTTAATTTATATATTAGTTATATATGTAGGAGTATTATATTCTACGGTTAGTATATAATGTTGTTTAAGTATATATAACAGCAGGGAATATTATACTGTATATAAGTTTTGGTTAATATTTTTTTTTATATTAAGTTTGTACTAGTTATATTTGCTACAGTATATATAGATTTGTTATAAGTATTTGTTATAATTTATATAATATCTTAGACATATTGGACCATATATAGATTATGTATCTATAAATTATTTTATTGATATGTACTATTAATTGTTGCAGCCTCTATCCTGATTTTATATATGGAAGCAATATGTGTTACAGTATTCTATCTATACGAGTCTTCAGATATATATTTTCACTTCAGGTTGTAAATGATGTAGCCTCTATTTCTTGTTTATATATAAATGTTTAGATGCTGGTTTGTGTATTGTTTAAGTATTTATAGTCTATTTTACAGTCAAAATTTATATTTAAAATTTTGTTGATTATGTTAACTCATATAAATTTTGAATATGTTAGTTATATGATCTGATAAGTTGAAATATAAGTTCATAACAAGTTTGTCTTAAGTTATATAGTTGTTGTTTATGTTGTATTTATGAGTTACCGTATATATATAGGTTTATATAGGCGGTATTTGATATGTTGTAATGAACATACACTATATTTGTAAGTATTTTGTATTTTTAATATATATATATATATGTGTGTGTGTGTGTGTGTGTGTATATAAGTATATGTATGTATGTATGTATGTATGTATGTATATCATAATATATAATGTATATATGTTTGATTTTAAATATGTGTTTTAATTCAAAAATATGATTTTTGAAAACCATATATATATATATATATTTAATTTATTATACGTTCGAATTTAGAATATGGATTTATATATATATATATATATATAATTACATATAGTCATATATATAAGTTCGCTTATACCAATTATCTTCATCGATCCAGTTTTGATTTGATTTCGTCTATTCCTTTTTATCTACTTTGTTCGTCGAATTCATGCCAATTTAGCCTTAATTTGGAATTCGTGCTTGGATTCGTAACTCAATTCGTTGATTTTCTCTTTAGCCTCGAAAGGTGAGTAATCACTCACGATTAGCGTTCTTTTATTCATTAAATTCAATTTCAATTGAAACGACAATTGAAATATACTGCTGTAGTTAGTAAATTTTGGTATATATGATGTTATCTGTAACTGTTTCACCTGCGGGATATGACACCATATCCTGTTGTTTATATTATATTGTTATTGATGATATATGTCTGTTATTTTATTTTATTTTCCGTTATCACGCTGCAAGTTCCCTGTAGTTTAGAAATCACTATGGGTTGAAACGATACAAACCCGAACGGACTTTAGAATAGGAGAAAATCGTTATGGGTTGAAATGATAAACCCAAGCGATTTTCATTTAATTGTATTTGGGATTACGGATTGAAATGATGTAACGACTCGATATTTTCAACCATTCGCATCCATTATAAGTGTATAGGTAGACACTCATGCCGGAATTGGATAGCTCAAAATACCGCGTTGTAAATAAAAATTTGGCAAATCTCAGAATATACAGTAAATAAAATCACAGATCACAGACACAGAGTATATAAAAATGCAGCGGAAGAAAAAGAGATAGTAGTTCATGAAGCTACTATATAAATATGAGATACATCAGAGTTAAATAAGATACAACAGAAGAGTAACAAGATACATCACTGAAACACTGGATACTGAAACAAAATAGAAGGCTGGATCTTCAAGGAAAGCTCCAACGCCGAAGGTGAATCTGGAATGCTAACTCACTCAATCTGACCCGAGCGTAAAGCAAAACACAAAACCTTCGAGTCAGGACATAAATACTTATAAACTGTAAATCAACTCAAGTGAACAGTAACAAAATGCATCAGTAACTTAAAGGATGCTTGGGACCGCCCATCCTCTAAGGATCCGTTAAACTATTTACTATGTAGTAATATACGCTATATATAGTAGTGTCTCATCAGTAAAGTATAATCATATAGAAAATAGCGTTAAGGGGATGGTGAACCTTAACGCGGTCGGATCTTTAAAACCAAAATCGTGGTGGGCTCGATATAAGGATATGACACGGCACGCGAGGCAATGCCAGGGTGGATACACCGCTTGCACTCCCGGACCGGTGGTGACGGCAAGCCAGCAGCTTCCGCCCACCTCGAACAATACCCCCGAATCAAAGTGGCGCCACCGAATCGAATCACAACAGTAATAGAATAGTTTCCGATGGAGCATGCTCGATGAAAGGGTGCGACCCTTTGTGTAGCCCGGTATAGCTCCTGTTTTAGTCATATATGCCAACTCACGGGAGTTGGGTCCACGTAATATACCTCGAGAACGTCGCCACCATCCTACTTCATTCTGGAATCTCCACCGCGTACACAGTTGTTAAAGTGGTTTTCGGTATTGGCCGGCTATAAGACAATATCTGATCCCGGTCTCTTTAACAACCAATCGTTATTATAACTCATGGATATTTATTTCAAATAATTTATACTTCCAAGACCAAAATATCATACTCATTTCAAAACAATATCACAATTGTATCATTTCCATTTCAAAAATAATTCAATATTATATCATTCAAATAAAACCCAAATTTTCAAATCATTGAATATTTCTTTAAATTTATTAAACTTGAAATATTCCTTTAAATTATCATAGCATTTTGGAAATGTTACCTTAAGGAACCATAGCATTTTTGGAATGTACTACTTTCCACTTTACATTGTATATAATCAAAGTATTGATAAGCTTAAAATTTTAACATGTCAATTTATCATAGCCTTATAGTTAAATAAACTTTCTTACTGTAATATACAATTTAAACCGAAATTCTTATGTTAAGTTAAAAGCACCTTATTAACTTACATTATTATTACAATAAGTAACATTTATCATTTTAATCAATTTAAAATACACCATTACATTGATTAAAATCTACGTGTCAAATGTACGTTTTAAATTTTATATTCCTATTACAATAATGAACATTTATTAATTAAATCAATACCACACTACTTAAAACTTTACATGTTTCTTTCTTAATTAAAACTTTACATGTTCTTGCATTAATTAAAACTTTCATGTTCTCTCATTAATTAGGACTTTACACGTTTCTTTCATTAATTAAAAACTTATACGTTTCTTTCATTAATTAAAACTTATGCCTTCTTTCATTAATTAGGAATTTACATGTTCCTATCATTAATTAAAACATATACGTTTCTTTCATAAATTAAAACCTATACGTTGCTTTCATAAATTAAAACCTATACATTCCTTTCATAAATTAAACCCTATACGTTCCTTTCATAAATTAAAACATATACGTTTCTTTCATAAATTAAACCTTATACGTTTCTTTCATAAATTAAAACCTATACGTTTCTTTCATTAATTAAAACCTATACGATTCTTTCATAAATTAAAACCTATACGTTTCTTTCATAAATTAAACCCTATACGTTTCTTTCATAAATTAAAACCTATATATTTCTTTCATAAATTAAAACCTATACGTTTCAGATTTATATTACCATTTTACAAATTTAACTAAACTTCCAGTTTATTTGATTAATTTAACACCTTTAGTTAAAACTCAAATTTCACATTTTCAAGTCAAGTTATATTTTAAAATTTCATTTTCAACAGTCATTTATTCAACCACTTAAATTTATAGAAAATCAATAATTTTTTAATAAATCACTTAAATTCAAATATAAATCAATTTATCATATTTACCATTTCCAAATAAAATTAAAGTCCATTTTATTCATGTAACTTAAATATCATTTTTAGTCAAAATTCCAAATTTCAAACATAAGTTATATTTCAAAATCCAGTTAATCCATTCATAAATTTCATTTTTAATACATAGAAAAATCATAATTTATTTAAAACCTTTCAAAATCTATTTAAATCAAATTTCATAATTTTATATTTTTAAAATACTTAAAATATTCAAAGCACTTTATAGAATAACCACGGGTCTGTATATAGTTTTCTAACCTAGGTCAAGTGATACGGATATGTATCATTTCAATCCGCAGTTTAAAAGGTAAAAATCCGGGTTCTATCATTTCAAACCCGCAATCCCAAGTTTAAATAAATAAATAAATAAAATAACTCAGGCCTATCATTTCAGCCCATAATGATTTTTTATCCTAACAGGGAACTTGCAGTGTGATCATATACAGAAATAATATAAACAATGTCAATATCACAATATACAGTCATGTATCAGATGTCAGGTGAAAATTAACAGTTTTAACATGGTAATAACACGGCATAGCATATCATATGTCATAGCATATCATATGATCATCATTAACTTGCATAAACATTTTACATTACTAAACACTTGTCATCAATCCACTTTTCATAAGTATATATGTCAGAGTGAGAAAGACTCACCTTTTCGAAGCTAGAGACCAAAACAACAAACACAAGAGCGATTCCAAAAGCACGACAAACACGATTTGAATTGAATGAATGGAAAGCCTTGATAATGATCTTGTATACAACAAATAAACAAGACCATATAAACATATGCATACAATATAAAGATTTGTTGAACAATAGAAAAGTAGAAGCAAAAAATTACATTACCAAGCTTTTCAACCACTTTTGCTTGACCACAACTCCATGTATGCTCGGCCATACATGCTTAGGGCTAGGCCACACATGTTTTCAGGTGGAAAAGGATCTGGTTTGGCATCACAAAGGCATGGCAAGCACAAAAATGTGAAGAGGTAGGAGATGATATGAGGAGGTGTTAGGGTTAATTGATGAAAGGTTAGGTTAAAAGTAAAAGGGTGGACTATAAAGGCCCATAGAAAGATAGAAAGTTTAAGGCCTTTCAAATTTCCTTTTCTATTTAATTTTATAAAAACAAAATAAACTATGACTTCAAAAATACAAGCACTTTTAAAATAGACTATAATTTCAAAACAAAGGTGACAAAACAAATTTTTTTCATTTCTTTTTTTTTTCAAACAAAAGAGCAGAGGGAATATAGACTAGAATGCCAAATTACAGAGGTGACAAAACAATTTTTTTTTCTCATTTCTTTTTTTCCAGAACAAGGGCCAGTGGAAAAATAGATTATAACTTCAAAAATACGAAGTGACAAAAGCAACTTTTTCTTTTCATTTCCCCTGTTTTTTCAAAACAAGGATCGGTGGCAATATTACTTCAAAAACAAAATACAAAGGCGACAAAAATGGAATTTTTTTCATTCCTTTTTTTTCTCAAACAAGGCTCGGTGGTCTGGCATGGGTAGGGTCGGAAAAATATGGTGAATGGCCAAGCACGGTGGCAGGCAATAGGATAAAGCAAAACAATGAAAGGAGAACAAATGAAATAAAACAAGAGTGAAAAGAAGAAAGAAAGAAAAAAGAGAAAAAAAAATGAAAGGAAAAGCATGCGTCGGTTCATACCTTCAGGAGATGCTCACGCAAATTTTGATGGAAGCAAAATGAATAATTTGTGGTATGGAACTTTTGAACGTGAAATATATATTAACATTTGCTCACTAATTTATGTAGAGGGCAGGCAAGAGTAAAATGCTTGAACGGTAGAGGCAATTTAATTCTATCCAATAGGTGGAAACGTATGGGAGGCAAGAGGGAAAGAAATAATTCACACACGGAAATGATTTAAGGCAAGATTTGAGCAAGATTTTGGATTCTCAAAAGAGAATATACGGCTGAAAACTTTGCATTGTTAACGCAAGAAAAAAATCAAATAGATAACGAAAAGGCAAGAGCAACAATTAAATATATGCCCAAAGTAACTTACAAATTATTTTGTTTCTCTTATTAAATAAATTTAAAATACTAACGTTTCTATTAGGAAAAGTAAACCATCACTTTAAACCAAAATTTAATAGCTATTATACCATAATTAATAACCTTTGATTTAGCTTCATCCAATTGATTGTTAAATATAAAGTTAAGAAACAGATGTAAACATATGTAAAAGAAATGTAAAGTTTATTTCCCGTTTCATACTAATTATTACTAACTTTTTTTTTTAAAGTATACAACAAATCTGACCAAAATAAAAGTGAAACAAATGTTACACAATTGTATACAGTTCAAGATGAAAATTTTGCCTTTAGAATTAAAAAATTTAGAACTTCTATTAAAATTACACTTTTTATCCAAATCAAATTTTCAGACATTGTTTATTTTTATTTGGACAAATGATCAGAAATCATTTCAAGAAAATTTCCAAAATTAGATTTTTAAGAAAACAAAAGCCAAAGTCTTTGAATAAATGAAAAAAAATTAATTTTTTAAAATTTTAAGTTGAAAGTCACAGTTTGACTATTTTGACCAAAATCAGCATTTCAGGCAAATATTCAACTTACACAAGTTTGGAATTATAACTCATAAAAATCAAGATTATATTTAAATAATAAATTTAATCATTTCAAATAAGTAAAATAAGTTTTTAAATCAAAATCTTACATTAAAATAATTAAAATATACGATAAAATAGTTACAAAATACAGGGTTGTTACACTCTCCCCCACTCAAAACTTTTCGTCCCCGAAAAGAAATGAGGTATGAAAGGGCACAGAAAAGATAGAGTGAAATATGATTAAGATAAGATGACAAGAAGGTTGAAGTTATACCTGATAACTGTTGTTATAGGTAAGTTTTACAAGGTGGAGATTATCAAAGATTATAGAAAGATTTCTAAACAGAAAGATCATAGAAAGATGCATATACCAGTCTATAGCAAGATGAGGACGATAAGAACAACCAAAAGATAGTTTGAGAAACAAAATAAGAAAATGAATTTGAAAGAATGGAGATTTCAACTTAAATAGAAAATAAACTTTTACACAAGTTACATAAATCTTAACTATCTCAAATTTCATTATCTTATTATCCAATCATCTTAAATTAACAATTTTTTTTAAAAAACCATGGATTAGAAAAATAATCATTTATTACACTCACAACGTATTTAATAAATTTTATTCTTCTTTATTACTAATAAAAATTAAATTTATTCCTCTCAATATATTTATCACTCATGTTTATAACTGCTTTCTTTTATTCTTAGTTCTTTTAACATCATTTTATTGTAAGTTATTCAATTACCCTTTATTATATTTACCTCTGTTAATTATTTTATAATTAAAATTTAAGTGTATAACATTTATTATAACCACCAAAATTTTATTTATAAAATCTTTTTATATTGTATATTACCCAATTACATTGTTAACTTCTGAAATTAAGGTAAGTTATATTGGAATGGAATTGTGTCATACAAATAAAACTTTCCAATTCAATTATCTCAAGTTTAATCATTTATCCAAAAAAATTTGATTTTCTTTTTATAATTGAAATTATTGTTAAAAATAAAATTTAAGAATTAAATTTCCGATTTCTTCAAACCATTTAGAGATAAGTAATAATATATATATAATATGTCAAATCAAATTTCAATCATATATCTTTATATATTATAAATTAAGTCATATTTTAGAAATTCAAATCAATTTAATTTCCCAAAACAAAGCTGTAGCAAGACTACAGAACAGTCTCTTCACTTCGAAACTCGAAAATGAACGTCGATGATGCTGCAGTCATCACCGAAGTTATTTTCCAGCGACAAAGAGAAGAGTACTAATTTTAAACTTAAAATTCTTTGGAAACAAATTTCTATTTGAAAATATTTTAAATATTATATCCCTTTAAACTTTTTTAAAAAAGGTTTGGAACCATCGGAAATTAAATTCTCAAATTTCTTTTTCTAAATTCATTTAAGTTCCCATATAAATTTATAAACAATTATTTATAAATTCATTTATAGAACAATAAATGATAAATCAAGTATTATCATTTAAATTATCAATTTGAATCATTTTATTAAGTTCCATAAATATATACCAAAATTTTATTTCATTAACCAAATTTTAAAATAATATCGTGTCAGTTTGTTCTGTCAAAGTGTTTTAGAAATCCTATCGATAGCGTTAATCAGACGAATCGATCGGAAACCCAACTCAACATCAACAACTTAAACAACACAATATATAAACAAAATATAGATTGACAAATACAATTCAAAATGTTTGAAAATATGTTGGAAACAAAAGACAAGATGATTAAATACAGAGTAGGGAGGCGGATAAGCTAAAATAAATCACGGGCAACCTTAATCGGGTCAACCGTGACTTAAAGTATAAGATCGAAGTGGATTTTCTAGGGTAAATCTATATTCGACCTCAAGAGATAGAGTTTGGGATAATAGGAGATACTAGCATCTAAACCGAGGATATAAAATTTTTGGTGAATCGATGCTGTTGTAAAGGAGTTTCACTCCTTTTACAAGAAAATTTTTGAGATTGGCGGGACCGCCAATTCACTATAAAGATCATTCGAAGTGGAGTTATGAGATACTCCAGAATCAAGTGAAGATGAGTAGCGGGGAATAAGAATGGATTTTTGGAACCGCAGGGAACGTTCCAAAATTCAAAGGAATCGAGTCAAAAGAGAGAGATTCAACTCGAATGAAAGTGATTCTGTAAATACATCTACTCCATATGCTGAGTTTTGCCTAGAGCTAACCAAAGCTCTGATACCAACTGTAACGACCCGATATTTTCAACCATTCGCATCCATTATAAGTGTATAGGTAGACACTCATGCCGGAATTGGATAGCTCAAAATACCGCGTTGTAAATAAAAATTTGGCAAATCTCAGAATATATAGTAAATAAAATCACAGATCACAGACACAGAGTATATAAAAATGTAGCGGAAGAAAAAGAGATAGTAGTTCATGAAGCTACTATATAAATATGAGATACATAAGAGTTAAATAAGATACAACAGAAGAGTAACAAGATACATCACTGAAACACTGGATACTGAAACAAAATAGAAGGCTGGATCTTCAAGGAAAGCTCCAATGCCGAAGGTGAATCTGGAATGCTAACTCACTCAATCTGACCCGAGCGTAAAGCAAAACACAAAACCCTCGAGTCAGGACATAAATACTTATAAACTGTAAATCAACTCAAGTGAACAGTAACAAAATGCATCAGTAACTTAAAGGATGCTTGGGACCGCCCATCCTCTAAGGATCCGTTAAACTATTTACTATGTAGTAATATACGCTATATACGGTAGTGTCTCATCAGTAAAGTATAATCATATAGAAAATAGCGTTAAGGGGATGGTGAACTTAACGCGGTCGGATCTTTAAAACCAAAATCGTAGTGGGCTCGATATAAGGATATGACACGGCACGCGAGGCAATGCCAGGGTGGATACACCGTTTGCACTCCCGGACCGGTGGTGACGGCAAGCCAGCAGCTTTCGCACACCTCGAACAATACTCCCGAATCAAAGTGGCGTCACCGAATCGAATCACAACAGTAATAGAATAGTTTCCGATGGAGCATGCTCGATGAAAGGGTGTGACCCTTTGTGTAGCCCGGTATAGCTCCTGTTTTAGTCATATATGCCAACTCACGGGAGTTGGGTCCACGTAATATACCTCGAGAACGTCGCCACCATCCTACTTCATTCTGGAATCTCCACCGCGTACACAGTTGTTAAAGTGGTTTTCGGTATTGGCCGGCTATAAGACAATATCCGATCCCGGTCTCTTTAACAACCAATCATTATTATAACCCATGGATATTTATTTCAAATAATTTATACTTCCAAGACCAAAATATCATACTCATTTCAAAACAATATCACAATTGTATCATTTCCATTTCAAAAATAATTCAATATTATATCATTCAAATAAAACCCAAATTTTCAAATCATTGAATATTTCTTTAAATTTATTAAACTTGAAATATTCCTTTAAATTATCATAGCATTTTGGAAATGTTACCTTAAGGAACCATAGCATTTTTGGAATGTACTACTTTCCACTTTACATTGTATATAATCAAAGTATTGATAAGCTTAAAATTTTAACATGTCAATTTATCATAGCCTTATAGTTAAATAAACTTTCTTACTGTAATATACAATTTAAACCGAAATTCTTATGTTAAGTTAAAAGCACCTTATTAACTTACATTATTATTACAATAAGTAACATTTATCATTTTAATCAGTTTAAAATACACCATTACATTGATTAAAATCTACGTGTCAAATGTACGTTTTAAATTTTATATTCCTATTACAATAATGAACATTTATTAATTAAATCAATACCACACTACTTAAAACTTTACATGTTTCTTTCTTAATTAAAACTTTACATGTTCTTGCATTAATTAAAACTTTCATGTTCTCTCATTAATTAGGACCTTACACGTTTCTTTCATTAATTAAAACTTATGCCTTCTTTCATTAATTAGGAATTTAAATGTTCCTATCATTAATTAAAACCTATACGTTTCTTTCATAAATTAAAACCTATACGTTGCTTTCACAAATTAAAACCAATACGTTCCTTTCATAAATTAAAACCTATACGTTCCTTTCATAAATTAAAACCTATACGTTCCTTTCATAAATTAAACCCTATACGTTTCTTTCATAAATTAAACCTTATACGTTTCTTTCATAAATTAAAACCTATACGTTTCTTTCATTAATTAAAACCTATACGTTTCTTTCATAAATTAAACCCTATACGTTTCTTTCATAAATTAAACCCTATACGTTTCTTTCATAAATTAAAACCTATACGTTTCTTTCATAAATTAAAACCTATACGTTTCAGATTTATTTTACCATTTTACAAATTTAACTAAACTTCCAGTTTATTTGATTAATTTAACATCTTTAGTTAAAACTCAAATTTCACATTTTCAAGTCAAGTTATATTTTAAAATTTCATTTTCAACAGTCATTTATTCAACCACTTAAATTTATAGAAAATCAATAATTCTTTAATAAATCACTTAAATTCAAATATAAATCAATTTATCATATTTACCATTTCCAAATAAAATTAAAGTCCATTTTATTCATGTAACTTAAATATCATTTTTAGTCAAAATTCCAAATTTCAAACATAAGTTATATTTCAAAATCCAATTAATCCATTCATAAATTTCATTTTTAATACATAGAAAAATCATAATTTATTTAAAACCTTTCAAAATCTATTTAAATCAAATTTCATAATTTTATATTTTTAAAATACTTAAAATATTCAAAGCACTTTATAGAATAACCACGGGTCTGTATATAGTTTTCTAACCTAGGTCAAGTGATACGGATATGTATCATTTCAATCCGCAGTTTAAAAGGTAAAAATCCGGGTTCTATCATTTCAAACCCGCAATCCCAAGTTTAAATAAATAAATAAATAAAATAACTCAGGCCTATCATTTCAGCCCATAATGATTTTTTATCCTAACAGGGAACTTGCAGTGTGATCATATACAGAAATAATATAAACAATGTCAATATCACAATATACAGTCATGTATCAGATGTCAGGTGAAAATTAACAGTTTTAACATGGTAATAACACGGCATAGCATATCATATGTCATAGCATATCATATGATCATCATTAACTTGCATAAACATTTTACATTACTAAACACTTGTCATCAATCCACTTTTCATAAGTATATATGTCAGAGTGAGAAAGACTCACCTTTTCGAAGCTAGAGACCAAAACAACAAACACAAGAGCGATTCCAAAAGCACGACAAACACGATTTGAATTGAATGAATGGAAAGCCTTGATAATGATCTTGTATACAACAAATAAACAAGACCATATAAACATATGCATACAATATAAAGATTTGTTGAACAATAGAAAAGTAGAAGCAACAAATGACATTACCAAGCTTTTCAACCACTTTTGCTTGACCACAACTCCATGTATGCTCGGCCATACATGCTTAGGGCTAGGCCACACATGTTTTCAGGTGGAAAAGGATCTGGTTTGGCATCACAAAGGCATGGCAAGCACAAAAATGTGAAGTGGTAGGAGATGATATGAGGAGGTGTTAGGGTTAATTGGTGAAAGGTTAGGTTAAAAGTAAAAGGGTGGACTATAAAGGCCCATAGAAAGATAGAAAGTTTAAGGCCTTTCAAATTTCCTTTTCTATTTAATTTTATAAAAACAAAATAAACTATGACTTCAAAAATACAAGCACTTTTAAAATAGACTATAACTTCAAAACAAAGGTGACAAAACAAATTTTGTTCATTTCTTTTTTTTTTTCAAACAAAAGGGCAGAGGGAATATAGACTAGAATGCCAAATTACAGAGGTGACAAAACAAATTTTTTTTCTCATTTCTTTTTTTCCAGAACAAGGGGCAGTGGAAAAATAGATTATAACTTCAAAAATACGAAGTGACAAAAGCAACTTTTTTTTTTCATTTCCCCTTTTTTTTTCAAAACAAGGCTCGGTGGCAATATTACTTCAAAAACAAAATACAAAGGCGACAAAAATGTAATTTTTTTCATTCCTTTTTTTTCTCAAACAAGGCTCGGTGGTCTGGCATGGGTAGGGTCGGAAAAATATGGTGAATGGCCAAGCACGGTGGCAGGCAATAGGATAAAGCAAAACAATGAAAGGAGAACAAATGAAATAAAACAAGAGTGAAAAGAAGAAAGAAAGAAAAAAGAGAAGAAAAAAAATGAAAGGAAAAGCATGCGCCGGTTCATACCTTCAGGAGATGCTCACGCAAATTTTGATGGAAGCAAAATGAATAATTTGTGGTATGGAACTTTTGAACGTGACATATATATTAACATTTGCTCACTAATTTATGTAGAGGGCAGGCAAGAGTAAAATGCTTGAACGGTAGAGGCAATTTAATTCTATCCAATAGGTGGAAACGTATGGGAGGCAAGAGGGAAAGAAATAATTCACACACGGAAATGATTTAAGGCAAGATTTGAGCAAGATTTTGGATTCTCAAAAGAGAATATACGGCTGAAAACTTTGTATTGTTAACGCAAGAAAAAAATCAAATAGATAGCAAAAAGGCAAGAGCAACAATTGAATATATGCCCAAAGTAACGTACAAATTATTTTGTTTCTCTTATTAAATAAATTTAAAATACTAACGTTTCTATTAGGAAAAATAAACCATCACTTTAAACCAAAATTTAATAGCTATTATACCATAATTAATAACCTTTGATTTAGCTTCATCCAATTGATTGTTAAATATAAAGTTAAGAAACAGATGTAAACATATGTAAAAGAAATGTAAAGTTTATTTTCCGTTTCACACTAATTATTACTAACTTTTTTTTAAAAAAAAAAAAGTATACAACAAATCTGACCAAAACAAAAGTGAAACAAATGTTACACAATTGTATACAGTTCAAGATGAAAATTTTGCCTTTAGAATTAAAAAATTTAGAACTTCTATTAAAATTACACTTTTTATCCAAATCAAATTTTCAGACATTGTTTATTTTTATTTGGACAAATGATCAGAAATCATTTCAAGAAAATTTCCAAAATTAGATTTTTAAGAAAACAAAAGCCAAAGTCTTTAAATAAATGAAAAAAAATTAAATTTTTAAACTTTTAAAATTTTAACTTGAAAGTCACAGTTTGACTATTTTGACCAAAATCAGCATTTCAGGCAAATATTCAACTTACACAAGTTTGGAATTATAACTCATAAAAATCAAGATTATATTTAAATAATAAATTTAATCATTTCAAATAAGTAAAATAAGATTTTAAATCAAAATCTTACATTAAAATAATTAAAATATACAATAAAATAATTACAAAATACAGGGTTGTTACAAATGACATCCACTCATATATGTTTAGTGTACGGATTGAAATGATAAATATCCGTAGCACTTGACTAGATGATAGAAAATATATATAGACACCGTTGGTCCACATAAATATTTTAAAAATAAATTTCTACAGTTTGAAAAGAAACATATAGGAATTAATAAATATTGGTTCTTAAAATATTATATATAAATGGAAACTTTATATATAGACTTAATAATAATATTATTGGGGTTGATATAATCCATATAATATGTTTAAGTATTATTTAAGATTTAATTTCAAAATTTACCGTTGTAAAAATTTGAATAATTAAGATTGGGAGATAATTTGGGTTTATAAAATGGTATTTAAATAAGGATTTATTTAATTAAATCGATTTGAAATTTTTGAATGGGAAATTTAAAGGGTATGATTTCATAACTGTATTTTTGATTTAAGCGATTTAATGAATATTTCACGTTTAAATAAATTAAAGAAAATATTGAGTAAAATATAATTTAAGGTTACTTAAATGATATTGAATCTAATAAGGGAGTATTTCAAGACTAAATAATAATGAGGTTAAATCGAGATCTATATGAAACTGTTATATAGAACATTTAAATATTAAAGCCTTGAAACATATTGGAATTTAAATGGTTTATGTTGAGATTCAGATCTGTATTTGAAATCAACGTAGTTGAATTTGTTATTTAGCAACTAAATTGAATTGAAATGAAAATTTAGGTTGAACTAAATTTGAATTTATTATTTAGAAAATTAAATTGAATAAAAATTTAGATGAAACATTGAATACTTAAAGTTTTGAAATATATGGAAATATAAAGGGGTATTTGTGATTATAAATCCGAATTTGAGATCGATAAAATTTAAGTGGTTTTTAGGAATTGAGTTGAATTTAAATTGATAAATTGAGATTGAATTTAATTTAAATAGGAAGGTCGGGTTGATGTTGAAACGATTTGTTAAGTTGAGGAAATTGAAAATACTTTATTGTATAAATTATTTAATACGTATAAATACTATTTTGGGAAATATAGTGATATTTGAAGTGAAAATGATATTTGGTTTTGAAGTATAAATTAAGCTAAAATGACCACGGTGTTATAGTGTATATTTCTACCTTGTAGATAGTTCCATGGACCCTTAGAGGATGGTTATCCCAAACATCCTTAAGTTATTTGTATTTCAATTGATATTTCACTTGAGTTGGATTTATTGATATAAGAATGTTAATCCTGACTCGAGTGTTTTATGTTTCGCTTTACGCTCGGATCAGACTGAGTGATACAGCATTTGAGACTCACCTTCGAAGTTGGAGCTTTGCTTGAAGATCCAGCTATCTATCCTTTCAGTCATCCAGTTGATTGGTTCAGAGAAGTCATCTGCTCGTACTGGAGACTTCACTGCATCTGGGATATTCTGATGTTCTAACTCTGATGTATATAGTAGCTTCATGAACTACTATTCCTTATCTATTCCGCTGCATTTTATTACTCTGTGTCTGTGATCTGTGATTATTATTATTTACTGTTTATGTTAAGTTTTTGCCAAATTTTAATAAACAATTCGGTATTTTGAATTATTCAAGTCGGACATGTATGGTTTTATTGTCGATTTGAATGGTCCAAAATAGCGGGTCGTTACACCATCTCAACAGGTTCCACACAATATCGGAAGCTCGGGCAGTCGGAGAAATTTCAGGATCAGAAATATCAGGAGCAACAGAGGAATCCATATTAGCATCAGAGGGGTTGGGACAATAGCAGGCACTGATGGCTCAATTGGAAGGATGGAAGCTGCCACTGGAGGATGAATAGTGCGCTCTTTCAGGATCCATTTCATGTTTGGAGGCCTAAGAAGAGGGGTCTGAACCGAGAAAGAACCAACAAATGACATATGAAAGCATGATGATGATATATGACCAAAGGACTGATAGGATGTACATATATGTGGCTTCCAACCATAATGAACTACAACCTCCACTACCCGATCCTCTGTCACTCTAACTTTGACAATATTCGGTAAGGCTTATTCGGGGAAATCTCATCAAAGCTTTTGCATATACTAGTTTTTCCCTAGCTACGGTGTTAGCATCAAAACATTTCACTTTACCTACCGCACTAGCTAGCCACTTTAGACTTAACATTAGTTGTAGAACGGAGGGAGTATGAGAGAAATAAGTCCAAACAGAAATAGATTGAACCTGCTCTCTGGCACAGTCAACAGATGGTCTCCATAGAGTGGCTATAAAAGGCTTGCCTCTGATAAATTTATGATCTTTACTAAGAGTTCGAAGCCGCTCCTTGGGCCTTCAGAACTTAAAGAAAAACATAGAATTATCTATGTGGACTAGAAGGCTACCCTTCAGTTGCTATGCTTTGTAACAATGATCCTTAACCACTAGATAAGGTGGGTTATAGTCCAAAAAGAAACCAACAAGATAGTCTGACTAATAATTAATGCCAGCTTGAATTACCTCCGAAGGGAGAATCGTAACCCTGCCTTTTCTAACCATTTCAAACGAACGGGGCACAAAATCACCTAATTTTTTGGCAAAGCGGAGAATAACGAGGACCATTTTAATCCTATATTTAGGTCATTAGATTGATGTGTTATTGAAGGTGGTATACTTTCCTGTATGTTAGTAGTAACATCAAGGAGATGCTACTGTTGAATAGCAGAAGATGGATTAGTACAGGTTCGGGCAACTATTTAATCATTGATTCCCACATCATTTATATCCATCCTCAATCCATCAAAACTATTGCTAGAAGCATCAGCGGTTCTATTAATTAAATAAGCAGAATTAGAGACCAAACCAACTGATAAACATGAAATTTCGTGATTATTCTTTAACATAGTAGAATCAAACATATTTGAATTCACACCAAAACAATCAACTACAGCCTCATTTTCATCAATATCAACTGAATATTAATTCAAATTGGCAGTTTTATTACTACTAATATCAATGCCCAGGGCATTGCAACTTTCATTACCCAATAAATCGCCATTCCAAGCTAAAACAGGGTGTTGTAGGATAGGAGATAAGGTAAAGGTAGAAGAAGGATTAGTGATACCTGAAATTGGGCTTATTGACGAAGATAGTTTACGACAATTAGAAGTAAAAGCATCCAATGATAGAGGCTTGGCAACTAGGGCAGTCTAATCGTCATAAGAAGATAGAAGTAGATGTATATCTCTAGATCCAGAAGCGGCTGCAACAGAAAGAGGAAAGGAGCACAATTATGTATCATACACACAGCTAGATCTTGTAATTGAGCGATTAGCAACTGAAGAGTTAGACCTCGTTTTCCCTTTGAGATTCTTAGCTATAGACGATAGATGGGGGAAGAGATTTAGGAGTAACGGCGAAGCTGCCGATTTAATATTTAATATTCATTTGAATTTGTAGTTTGAGATTTTATTTAATATTAATAAAAATGATTAAGCTAATATTTTCAAATTTAAAATGAAATTTATGTTGAATTTGAAATAAATATGAAACTTACAAAATTGAGTTACTATAAATTGTTTAAATATTTAAACTTTGAAATCTATTGAATTGGAAGTGGTTTAAATTGTAATTCAAACCTGGATTTAAAATCGATATAAATTAAAAATGGTTTTAATGAGAATTTAAATTGAACCTTTAACCTATTAGTTGAAATGGTTGAACTGAGATTGATTTCAGTTGAATTTTTAAGCTAAAATTGATTTGAATTGATTGGTTAAATTGGAAGAAACAATTCTAATTTGAAACTATTTTCGATATAAGGTCTTTCAAATATATATAATTTTAAATTTATAAACAATTTTAAATATACATATTTTAATATATAAATTATTTTTAGCTATTTTAAATTTATAACCTATTTTTAATATAAAATAATTTTAATGTATAACTATTCCAATACGTAAATCACTGTCGGTATTCAAACTGTTTAAGCTGGAACTGTTATGATTTAGATTTAATGGATTTAAATGCAAACACTTTGATATGATGGTTTGCCCTATTGTGTGGTTATGATTTCGATAGTGAATATGATTTAAAGTTAATAATGATTTCGAAAGCGAATATGATTTCGAAAGCGAATATGATTTCGAAAGCGAATATGATTTCGAAAGTGAATATGATTTTGAAATGAATATGATATTTTGATCTGATGTATGAACTGTTTTAAATAAAAATGACCATGGTATGAAATAAGCGTTTGGTTGTTCAAAAGACCGGGATCGGATATTGTCATACTTTCTACCAATACTGAAAAACACTTTAACAGCTGTGTACGTAGTGGAGAATCCAGAACGAAGTAGGATGGTTTGGCGACGTCTATATGAGGTATGAATGCAGCACTGACTCCCGTGAGTTAGCTTGATGTGGCTAAAACAGGAGCTATACTTGGGCCAAGTGAGGTCGCCTCTCCGATCGAGTATGCTTCCTCAATACCATATCTATTACTTCGTGATTTGATTGGATGCACCTTTGATTTTGGGAGCGCCTCTCGAGGTGAGCGGTTGTAGCCGCTATGCGTTACCACCAGCTCAATTCTTCAAAACGGTAGAATCCTACCCTAAGCATTGCCTCGCGTGCCTTGTCACATGTTTTATCGCGTCCATTACGAGTTTGGTTTGTGTCGTACCCATAGAGTGCTCTTTGATAGCCCACCAGTTTGGTGGAGTTTACAGTATAGTATAGACTACGACATTTACGTAAATTGAGTTAAGGGGGATATGGATAATACCTTAATTTTATTTTAATATTTTACTTTACTGTAGACATTGTCTATGTATCATACTGTACTATTTATGTAGATAGTTCACGAAATCTTAAGGGATGGGAATCCCAAACATCCTTTAAGTTATATTGTGTTTCACTTGGACATTTCACTTGAGTTGGTTTACTTGCATAAGAATATTGATCCCGACATGATTGTTTTGTGTTTTGCTTTATGTTCGGTTCAGACTGAGTGTCACAACATTTGAAAACTACCTTTGAGCGTGAAGCTTTGCTTGGAGATCTATCTCCTATCTATTCATCTTTTCGATTATTTATTTATTTCCAGTTGTTTTTGTTCAGACTTGTCATTTTCTTATGTAGTATAGATTTCTATGTACTTAGGATTTTCTGTTGTATATGTTTCAAACTCTGATGTTCTATAGTAGCTTCATGAACTACTATTTATCTATTTCCGCTGCTTATTGTTGTATTACTCTCTGTCTGTGAGTCTGTGATTGATTTACTATTAATGTTATGTTTTTCCAAATACAAATTAACAATCTGTTGTTTATGGCAAATCAAGTCTGATATGTGTGGATTATTGTTGATTTGGATAGTTCGAAATACCAGGTCGTTACAAGTGGTATTAGTGCCCCGGTTACAAGAAGTAATACCTTAGAATAAGTAAAATTAATTACAGAATCATGTTCGTTCGAGCTTGAAATTCTTTTTAGGATCCGCTTTGATCTGGATTTCTTTTGATTTTGGAACTTTCCCTTTGTTATGAAATTCGTTCTTTCCTTTTCTTGTTCATGTTCTTTTGATACAGAAGCATCCCATAGCTTTATTTCTATTGATCTCTGTAATAAATGTGAGCACATCTTGCAACTTCAATCGACAACGTCATCCTTCTGTGTGACTAATCCCATTGGGAGTCTTGCCAACCTTAGTATGATTTGTCAAGGGTGAAACTCCTTTACAGCAGGCATCAATTTACTAGACATTTATGTGTCCTCGGTTATGATGCTATTATCTCTTGAAAAGCCCGAATCATTTCTCTTGTAGACGACCAAGGTAATTCTTTTGTGATCGAAATTGGGATTGACGAACGACTAATACCAATATTAGTCTTTATTAGTATCAAAGAGAAATTCGAAATCGAAATGGGGCGTGGCCAAGTGGTAAGGCAACGGGTTTTGGTCCCGTTATTCGGAGGTTCGAATCCTTCCATCCCAGAGCGTCTACATGAGAAGGTACTCTGAAAAAATAAAAATAAAGGATTAATTCGTTTTTTATAGTCATTTCTTTAATCAGTAAATAGGAGCATACTCGAGATTGGAATCATGGAGAAGTACTACTTGGTCATTTCTACCAACTTAAAGTCCTCATTATGATTCGTTTTATCCAAAGCTTTATGTAAAAAAAATCCTTTTTTATCTTAAATTATCTCCATTACTAATCTTTTGTGAGTACCTAGGGGACCCAACAAATCCCTAATTAGAATTATGGGATTCAATTTTTTGCCGTGATGTTATATTTCGAACCATTGAATGGACATGGGCCAACTCAAGAACAATTGAATGATGACAAAATTATCAAAGCCTTATTTTGATTCAACAATGTACCAATAGTTGCTTGATGCTGAGTAACTACTGAAATCTTCACTTTCGAAAAAAAAAATGTTATATGCCTTAGAAATATGCAGGTAGTTTCATCTTTTCGCTTGATTCTCAGCCTAGTAATCTTGATTCCACCCTTGTTGTCCAACTATTTTCGGATGTCTTTGGTGAAGTCACTCCTCTTCCTTCCAAGCGGGAAATTGAATTCCACATTGATCATTTTCTTGGAGCTCGATCTTGCTACCGGTTTTCACTAGCTTCGTGTAGCTGAGGAGAGCATTCCTAAGACAGCATTTTCAAACGGAGAATGGTTTCTGTGAATGGTTGGTCTTGCCCTTTGGATAAATCCATGCTCTAGCCATCTCCGTTGATCATCAGTTGCGTTTCTGCGATATTATCAACAAGTTTGTCCTGATTTTTGTTGATTATATTCTTGCCTTTTCTAAGTCAGAGAAGGAGCATGAGCCACATTTGAGCTATGTTCCCCAAACTCTTAGGAGTCATCAGTTAAAAGCCAAATTTTCTAAATGCCATTTTTGAAGGGATGAAATTCGATTGCTTGGGTACTTTGTTTCTGAAAAAGGGAGTCTTGGTTGACCCGATTAAGGTCACCGCGATTAATATAAGTCTACCAATCTTTCCTCTTTTATAATTTAATTATCTTATCTTCCTTTCTAGTCTATCTTCTTAGTTAGAATTCGTTTTTATTAGGATACCTCTAGATTTGAATCTCTATCCTTATTCTAAAATCCACTCGAGATTCATCCTATGAGGGAGCGTATCTGTAATTAATATAATTTTTTTTGATATTATGTTGTTTGAGTTGCTAATTTGAATTTTGGGTTTCATTCGATTCATCTTGCCAACGCCATCGGTAGGAATTCCAAAACACTTGCACAAAGCAAACTAACACAATGTTGTTTTCAAAATTGGTAAATGAAATAATTTATATATGATGAGATTTTATATATAAAAGTATAATTTTCTGAAATTGGATACTTAAATGAATTGGTTGTTAGAAATGATAGTACTAGATTATCATTTTTTTTGTCAACATTCCTTAACCATTAACCATTATTGTATGTTATAAGGAGATGAAATTTTATAAACATGGTTTATAAATCTGATTTGCAAATGAAATGGATTTAAACTAAGGATTTGAGACTTAAATTTTCGATGCTTTTCAAAAAATTAATTTTCAAATATTTGAAATATATATTATTTGAAAGAATTTTCGAATGGAAATTGTTTCTAAGAAAATTTTAAAAGAAGTAAGTCAATACTCTCCTCTTATGTCGTTGGAAAATAATTTCGAGGATGATTGTAGCATCATCGACATTCATTTTCGAGTCTCAAAGCGGGGAGACCACTTAGTAGCTTTGCTACACATTTATTTAAGAAAATGGATTTGATTTAAATTTCTTGAGTATGATTTGATATATAATATAAATATATATATATATATATATTTATTTATTTATTTCAAAATGGTTTGAAGTGAAACCAAAAATTTGGCTCTTAAGTTTTATGTTAATTGATGGTTTTTAATTATTGAAATGAAGCAAATTTTTTGAATAACTGGAGTGTCTAAAATGAGAAATGTAATTGAAACAGTTGAACTAGAACAAAATTTATTTGTATAATACTCAATTGCATTCTAAAACATATATCACTCACCTAAAATATTCAAAATGTTAAAATGTAATGTGAATATGTAACTAAAGGTTATACAAGAGAAAATTTAAGTGATCAATGTTCAAACTAAACTTTTGCTTAATAAAAATGTTGTAAATAGAAGGTAAATTTGTATTGTGCTTGATTACATTCAGAAACATTAATAAAACTTACATGGAAAAAGTTTAAATGTAATGAGAATATGTAATTGGATAGTATACAATATAAAATGTAAATAATACGATATCCAAAAATGAAATTTATATTGTTTTAAATTAATTATTGTATCTAATACTTTGTATTTTGAATTTACCTTTCCTTTCCGTTGCTTCTATTCTCCTATCTTGTTCCTTTTCGGGGACGAAAAGTTTTGAGGAGCGTAACGATCCTGAAATTTTAGTGATTTTAAATAACATAATTAACTAAAATTTTCATGAAAATTTAGCAATGAAAATTTGATATTTGGTATGCATATATTTTAGCACAGCAAGTGGCAGATTTTCATTTGAAAATTTGAAAGTTTTTTCTGTTGTATAATTAAGTTTTGAATTTAAAATCAGTTAAATTTTTGGAAATATAATATTTTTGAAATATGAATATTTTTACATAATAAAAAGTTTATCATTTTCTGAATGAGACGTCATAATTCGTTTCATCAAATTTGGATTACTCTAGCTCCGTTTATCTAATTTTCGGCATTTTGGCAGCAAATTTGGAAGCTAAAATCGAGTTTTGATAGGAAGGTCGTGCCGCTCGTCTCTTTGTACCATTCTATTCGTCTCGTTGTGCTGATCTCTGAAGTATGTTCATTTGTGCAATTTGGTGTCTGATAGGTGGCGAAATCTGCGAAATGATTAGCCGTATTGGTTCCGTATTTGAGCCTTTTGGTTTCCTATGTCTTTTCATTATCCACCGTGTAAAACAAATAGCCATCAGCCATTAATTTTTTCTTGCATCAAAAATCCAACCTTTGACCTTTTATATTCCCACCGTACATTATAATATGCTCGTTGTCCTTTCGTTCTCATTCTACCCTTCTCCTCATTTTCATTTGTCATTCTCAAGAAGAAAAAAATTAATAAACAAAGCATATCTGGATTTGAAGCCTATAACTAAAATTTTATATATTGAGATTAGTGCTCATCTCCATTTCCTGATCTCGCCTCGACCCTTACATCATCCACCGCCGCATTCATCCCCGACCACCACCATCTGACATCCACATGCAGCTAAGTCCACCTCCCCACCTCCTCGGCCAGCTACTCACCGCTTCCCTTACCCCGCAGGCCTCATGCAACCGAAGCGCCGCCAGTAGCCTATCTCCATACAACCCCTCTCCATACAAGCGGCCAAACCTCCTTTACCTTATCATTGGTCGCCTTTACTCCACCTAAGACCCCAAACCCAACCGTGCACCTTCGCCACATAGCCGAACCACCAGATCCGCCCTTGCCTTTATCTCCACCCAGCTGCCATCTCCGAACCTATCTTCCCCTGGACCGCCTATGCCGCTTTCCATCTATCACCGAACACATTCCGCCACGTATCCCTTTGTGTCGCCCGTCCCTCCAGACGACAGAGCTTCCCATAGCCAATCCAAAGCAATGGTCCGCAGTCCCCCACTAATAGCTGCCATACACTCCAAATCTGCCTTCACCTCTCTCCATTCCATCACCATACCTCTGCTTACCTCAGCCACCTTATGCCGCTTAGCTTTCCTCCATCTTTATTTTTCTCCTTCTAAAAAATAAAGGGATATATATATATATATATATATATATATATTATATATAGTGTTTCCAATACAGCCCAGCCATCTTTTCGCAGTCCAGTCTAATCACCGTTGTCCAAAGATTACAGCAACAATTTTCTAGCTTTGTTGCGATGCGTGTCTGTGTCATCTTCTTCGCCATCATTATTTTCATAGCCTCGAAAGGTGAGCTATCACTTACCATTGACAATCCTATGCTTAGTAAATTTATATTTCACATTAAATGATAATTGAAACTTGTTGTTAAATTTAAATTGATTAGGGATTAAATTGTTAAATATGGTATGTTATTATTTTAAAATTTGTTTACATATTAATTGATATACGACACCAATAATCTGTTGTATATATATAATATTTAAAATTATTAATTATGATATATGCTTGTCACCGATATATATGCCATTTTATATTATAATTCTACTGTTCTCACACTACAAGTTTCCTGTTAATTAGGAAAATTCCTATGTATTGAAATGATACATACCCGAACGATATTATAGATTAGAAGAAAATTTTATGGGTTGAAATGATAAACCCAAGCGATTTTATTGATTTGAATTTTGGGAATGCGAGAGATATATACGAGTAAAATTTAATAATTGCGGATTGAAATGATAAATATCCGTATCACTTGACCATAGGATAGAAAATTGTATATGGACAACATTGGTTTATTTCAGATGATTTCCAAAGTTTTGAAAAGAATTATATGGGTTTTAATAAAAATTGATTTTTAAAATATAATGTAAAGATTTTATTTTAATAGGTGTAAAATTTAGATTTTAAATTATATGTTTGGAAATTTTAAAATTATAAGTTAAATTGTGAAAATGTAAATTTTAAGATTTTACTTATATTTTTACTATTTTAAAATATATAAAATAAGATTTAAATAAATTTAATAATAAGATTTAATTAAAAAATTAAAATAATACACTTTAACAAAATTTAATGAAAGATAAATTAAAGTAGACTTGAAATTTAAGTTGGTTATTGATCGAATCTAAATAAGAATTGATTCGAACTTATTGATTTGAGATTATAAAGATATGATTTTGTAATTTGATAACTGAATTTTTGATTAAAGGTGATTAAATGAATATTTTCAAATTTAAATAAAGCTGAATATTTAATAGTGGTTTAAATTCATAATTTGAGATTTTATTTAAATATTATTAAAAATTAATAAGTGAATATTTTCGAATTTAAAATAAAATTAAAGTTGAATTTTGAAATATAAATGAAACTTTTAAAATTGAGTTATTTTAAATTATATGAATATTTAAA
This sequence comes from Allium cepa, assembly GCA_030765085.1. Lineage (NCBI taxonomy): Eukaryota > Viridiplantae > Streptophyta > Magnoliopsida > Asparagales > Amaryllidaceae > Allium > Allium cepa. The sequence continues at coordinate 745,155,243 of CM060941.1, forward strand.
ATTTGGAAACTATTGCATTAGAAGTTGTTTAAATTGTAATTCAAACTTGGATTTGAAATAAATATATAAAAATGGTTTTAATGAGAATTTGAATTGAACCTTCAAACTTTTTAATTGAAATTTTCAAACTAAACTGATTTAATTTGAATTTTTGACCTAAAATTGATTTGAATTGATTGGTGAAATTGAAAGAAGCAATTTTAATTTGAAACTATTTTCGGTATAAGCTCACATAAACTATTTTAATATATATTATTTTAAATTTATAAACAATTAACTAATTTTAGCTATTTTAAATCTATAACCAATTTTTTAATATAATTTTTTAATGTATAACTATTCAAGTAGATAAACTACTTTAAATATTCAAATTGTTTAAGTTGGAACCGTTATGATTTAGATTTAGTGGATTTAAATGCGAATACTTTGATATGATGGTTTAACCTATTTTGTGGTTATGATTTCGAAAGTGAATATGATTTAAAGTGAATAATGATTTCAAAATTGAATAATGATTGTGAAAGCGAATATGATTTCACAAGTGATGTGATTTTGAAATGAATATGATATTTTGATATGAAGTATGAACCGTTTGAAATGAAAATGACCACAGTGTGAAATAAGTGTTTGGTTGTTAAAAGAGACCGGGATTGGATATTGCCATACTCTCTGTCAATATCGAAAACCACTTTAACAACTATGTACGTGGTAGAGAATCCAGAACGAAATAGGATGGTTTGATGACATCTATATGAGGTATGAACGTAGCTCTGAACCCCGTTAGCCATCTAGATGTGTTTAAAACAGGAACTGTAACGACCCGCTATTTTGGACCATTCAAATCGACAATAAAACCATACATGTCCGACTTGAATAATTCAAAATACCAAATTGTTAATTAAAATTTGGCAAAACTCAGCATATACAGTAAATAAGTCAACCACGGAATCGCAGACAAGAGTAAAATAAAATAATGCAGCGGAATGATAAATAGTAGTTCATGTAGCTACTATATAAATACCAGAGTTAGAAATAAAAATACAAAAACATATCTCAAATACAGTGAAGTCTCCAGTACGAACAGATGACCTCTCTGAATGAATCAACTGAAAGAGCTGAAAGATGAATCAATAGTTAGATCCTCAAACGAAGCTCCAAACTCCAAAGGCGAGTCTCAAATGCTGTATCGCTTAGTCTGACCCGAGCGTAAAGCAAAAACACAAAACATCGAGTCAGGATTAACATTCTTATATCAATAAATCCAACTCAAGTGAAATATAAACTGAAAGACAAATAACTTAAGGATGTTTGGGATTAACCATCCTTTAAGGGTCTATGGAACTATCTACAAGGTAGAAATATGCACTATAACACCGTGGTCATTTCAATTTAATTTATACTTCAAAACAAAAATATCATTTCATCTAATATATATATATATATATATTCAAATTTTATCGCTTTCAAAGTTGCGATTCAAATCTATTCAAATTCCAAATTCAAATTTTAGTCCAATCTCAATTTATTAATTTAAAATTCAACTCAATTCCTAAATAACCATTTCACATTTTATCGACCTCAAATCCGGATTTGAAATCACGAAATACCCTTTCACATTTCAATATTATTTCAAAACTTTAAATATTCAATGTTTCAAACTAAATTTTTATTAAATTAAATTTCCTAAATAATAAATTCAAATTATATTGATTTCAAATACAGATCTGAATCACAAATAAACCAATTAAATTCCAGTATAGTTCAAAGCTTTAATATTCTACAATTCAAAGTTCAATTGACAGTTTCATATAGATCTCCATTTAACCCCATTATTATTTAGTCTTGAAATATTCCCTGTTTGTGTCAAAATTGGGCACAACACTCGTCGGAAGTTTTTGAAGAGATAATAAATGAAGAAAGTAAATTAAAACGTGGATTATCTAACAAAAACTCCAAATAGCAGGAAGTAAATTGCACAAGAGACAACGATTTAGAGTGGTTCGGCGTTTTGCCTACGTCCACTATGAAGTTTTTGTTACTTTATTGCTTGATATTTGGAGAATACAACTTTTTAATGTCAAAGTACAGCAAGTAGTAAGCCAAAATTCGAAATCAAAGGCAGCAGTGGTGCTCTGAAGCAATTCTGGCAGCGTCTGGACGTGCTTTATCTCTAAAATTCTCCGATGCCTTTTCTGAATGACCAGGGGCTCTATTTATAAGTGCTGGAGGCTGATATTTCGCCTAAAATTCGGGGAGACCACTTCTGGCACGTGTCGGGGGCCCACATGGCCGAATTCTGGAGATCCGGGCCCACTTTGGGATCGATTCGACCCTTGGTTCGAATCGATCAAAAAAGTGTCCAATCGTGATGAAACTTGGCGTGGACATTCTTCTATGTATATGCAAGCTCCTGTGAAAATTTCGTAGCATTTGGACTTGTAGACCTCAAGTTATGATCGATTCAAGATGGTGCTCCTCGTCCTATGGATTCGTTCGAATCGATATGGTTCGAATCCATATGGTGACTCAGAGTGGTTTTAGCCGCGCTTATCTGATGGATTCGAAGAGTTGGATTCGAAGGCATGCCACCTTTGAATTAATTGAACCAATGCTCGTTCGAATCGATCAGGGCAAGTCACCATTGATCAATTCGAATTTGTCTTAACAGGTTGGATTCGAAGACAGTTACCAGATGGAGTCGAAGTCCCTACAACTGTATGGATTCGATGGGTTCCAGCTTGACGGACTCGAAGATAGGAATACTCTGATGGATTCGAACTAGGGAAGGGTTTGGATGGGTTCGAAGTGAGGGCTTGCCAGATGGAGTCGAAGCAAAGGAACTTTTCATGGATTCGAGGCAAGGCTCTGAGAGGATGGATTCGAGGCAAGGCTCTGGGAGGATGGATTCGAAACAAGGCCTTGCTTTATGGATTCGAACAACGTGGATTTCCTCCAATTTCCATTAGTGATAACTCGAGCATACGAACTCGGATTGCCTCGAAATTTGGAACGTTGGTTTCCACGGCTTTGCTTTACATGCCGCATCAATTGTAGCCCAATCCGGACTTGGGAAAAATCCATCGAATTTTGAAGTAAACCAACAATCATTCAAAATTGAGGACGTGTGACACTTATTTTCCAGTCAGTTCCTTGGTATCTCGGCCTTGCCAAAAGGCGGGATAACATTTGCCCCCTAAAGTACGTCTTGTGTAAACATGACGTGCTTTGAAAAGCTGTAGTTTCACGTTGGACAATCGGGACATGCTCTTCTGAAAGTCGTCAGTCGTTGTAACCATGACGAGATGAACATTTGATCCCTGTAAATGTTAAAGATCAAGTGTTAGTCATACACATGTGCATATATGTACCACTTTGATTTTGGTTAACGTTGCGCAATTGCTAGTCGTTGTTAGTTCGGTTTGTTATCGAATTCTGCATCGGTCCTCTCCTGAACCGATCTTGAGATTCGAGTTAAGACACTGTTTTATGATTGTCTGTAATCGTCCTCTTGTATCGATCCTCTCCTGAGTCGATGTAAAAGGTTGACAAGTAATTTTTCAGATTGAAGCGATTCGTCCGTTCTCATCGGTGGATTTTGATGGATTCGAAGGCGTGTATGTTCGAAGCGACAGCTTTCGAATCCATGGTTCAATTGGTCTTCGTGCTTCGAATCGATTGAATTTTTCAATCCAACCGTTGCTCGATAGCTCCTTCGAATCGATGATGCCTCGCATCGATCCTGCAGGGATGGATTCGAACGTGCAATGGATAGGAAGGCAATGGATTCAAAGCGATGTATGGACTTAGCCGTATGATGGATTCGAAGCAACGGCTTGACACTAGGATGGATTCGAACGTAGTGGGTGATTGAGCGGCCGTTCGAATCGATGGAGTATGGCGAGTGACCGGTGGTAGAAGGTCAATACGACCGGGAGTCGAAGAGTCACGCGCTTTCTGTGGAACCCATATAAATACTCAAGGCCAACTTCATTTTTATTTTTTAATTTTTTACTATTGCTTTAACCGCATCTTCGAATCGATCCTCCTGAGCCAGAGACAATTGCATCTTGCACGATTCGATTCAATTTTTCCAAGTTCTCGTCTGCCAATCGAATCCAACTAGGTAATTAAGGAATTTGACTCGAGTGTAGGACGATGAAACTGGACTTTTCATCATCGATTTCAATTCTTTTCATCTCGACAAATCTGGAGAATCATGAAATCTGAATGGAGTTGGTTGACTCGATGGATCTGGGAAGCGAAATCATCCAAGTCGTTTCGATCTTAGGTGTTATCATGGAGAAGCATCCTTGCTTCGCATCAATCTGAGCATGTGTAGTTCGAATCGATCAAGAATGCAAGATTTCGTATCGATCCAGGAATGAACTATTCGAATCTATATCAAGTGCGAGGCTTCGATTCGAAGCAGCGATACCCTGATCGATTCGAAGGTATATAACGTGATCGATTCGATGCTATGCAGCGCTTATGGATTCGAAGTGCTATTCCACCCTAAGGCTTCACCGAGTCGACCTTTTCATGGAGTCGAGGTGTATGGATTCGAACGCCTTCGATTTGACTCGTATCAATTCGAGTCGATCGATTCGAACGTTCTGACATCTGAAACTTCTGATCTTCTGATTTGTTTCAACATTTGAACTACGACCAATTTTGAACTTCAACGAACTCACTGAACTTTAGCGTACTTGACTCCGGCGAGCTTCGGCCTTGCATAATCGAATTTGACTTGACCTTTCTTTTGGAGCTCGTTGATGGCACCATGACTTAACCAAAATATAACGAATTTATACTTGAATTGGTCAGTAGCATCTGGGTGGCGTCAAAGTGACGGTCAGCGATGACGGTCATTTTCATTCTCAAATTCCAAAGTTTCGTCATTCGGACATCTTGTTTCAACTTGTAAAATCTGCTTAAGTTATGCATAGCACTTGCACTGCATGACCTATTCGTACACTTTACACTGGGGGAATGCATGGGCTTTTTATGTATTTAACGCCGCTTTCTGGTGAGTTAGTTAATTATGGAATCTTCGAGTTCTCAACAACAAGAAGCTCAAAGCTCGGCTCCTCCAGCGCTTGAGATTCCGGAAATCCCTCCTGAAGTCATAGATCTGGCTCCAGATGAGTTGCTGGAGGCCATATTTACCGAAGATCCTGTCGATTCTGTCCAGTCCAATATCTCGGAGTCTCTGTTGGGCCGGATATGTTCGAAACATAACATATCCCTGGACGATGTTTTATTACCTAGTGCCAGTGACAGACCACATAACCCACCTGAAGGATATACTGCCTTTTACCGTCATGCCTGCGCGGCTGGATCTCTTCCTCCTTTTAACCAATACATCAGAGAGATGCTGTCGTATTTAGGAATCGCTCCTTCACAACTCCATCCCAACGGGCATGCATTACTGAATAGCGTCTTTGTCATATTTATGGATTGCCTTTTTCGCCCACCAAGGCCTAACAAGATCAGGCACATATTCAATTTCAAGAGTAGGGTGATAGCCCGTCTTTCACTTTTCTGGAAGCGGTCAGGAACTGTCAGGTTGTGACTGGGCCTGGACCAGGCTTAGTTATTTCAAGAACGAGTGGTTTTTTGTTCGATGCCCCCCCAGGGTTTGCCAGGAGATGGTTATCCAGACGTAAGTATCATAATTCATCTTTGAATGGCCACTTTTAATACTTACACTAATACTCTCTTACTCTTACATCCATCATTTCGAGACCTACCGGTGGGCACTATAGAGGCGTCGTTCAAAGCTTGCAAAGGGTCCCAAGCGACTCAAGGCGCATTGACTTGTTGTTGACCGACGATAACTTAAGGACATTGGGTTTGATTGGGATGAGCCAGAGTATTGTAATTGAAGGGTTGGCAAAATCGGCCTCGAGGAAGAAGAAGAAAGTGGCAAAAAGAAAACCTGGCATTGTGATAAGAGAAACGAGCGATGATGAAAGAACGCCCACGGACGCTGAGATAGCAGCCGACCTTTCCCGAATAGAAGAGGGTCAGAAAGGCAAGGCTGTTGTACCTAAGTTTAAGAGATGGAAGTCTGTAGTCGTAACCCGTTCCAAACCTGGGGTTACTGTCTCCGGCGCCTCTCCTCGCCAGTCCGGAGACCTTTTCACAGGGTTGGACGATATTCCCATTCCGGACTACGTATCTCTCTACCACGGGTCCGGGTTGGAAGAGCTCCGGGGAGCGCTTGATATAAGCGAATCTTTTCCTGTTAGTGTAATCGACGCTTCTGGTTGGTCGGGGGGTTTGCGCATTTATACACTTTTCACAACACTTCACGACTTCCACATGCATTGCAGTGCTTTTTCTTGGTACTTAACTGAATTGTTTCTTCTTTACAGGTGCCATGTCGGATCGTCCTTCTACACTTGATAGACTTCGGCGAGTGCATCATTCTTCATCTTATTACGAATCTCGCCGTAGGGATTCTGACCGTGATCGTGAACGGAGGCATTATGAGCAAGAGCATCGTGAAAGGGACCATTCTCGATATTATTCTAGCCAGGAGCGTTCTGATAGAGACCAAAGGTACCGTTCACCCTCTCGTTCTCCTTCGCCACCCAGAAGCCAGGCACCTGCAGTTGAACCTTCGCGACAACATCCATCTCTACAGATCTCAAAACCTGGTCCACGTCGTTCAAGGACTGATACGGCTACGACCGTAACTGTGGAGGAGGCTCCTCTTGAACCGTCTGGTGAAGGGGCTATAAGAATTTCTCAAGTGAAGAAAGATTTTCCAGAAATATGCTTCGACGCTTATATCTTTCCACCCAATCTCAAAAGAATTCCCGAAGAGGCTGTGAGCACCGCCCTCAGCTATAACCACGATTTTTATGCTCAGTATAATGAATGGTACATGGCGGTTGTTAAAGCTTCGAAAGTAGCCTTCGATCGAGCCAAAGTTATTGAGAAACTGGAAGCAGACTTGGCTCAGAAGAACCGTATTGTTGACATACTTCAATCTGAAACGAAATCTTCTCGTAAGGCCGAAATGGAGTCGCTAAAAAAGGTCGATGAGACACTAGCTGAGATGGCGAAGATGCAACAAGCGCATTGCACTTTAGTTGAAGATTTGGGCCATCGGTACAAAATTGTTGAGGCCGAGCGAGATGCGGCGGTCAAAGAACTTGAGGAGTTAAAGGCTAAATTTGCCGACTTGAACAAGGAAAAAGATGACGCTAACATGGCCGCACAAGAAGCGTGCGAGCAAGCCGTGTCTCTCCGAGCTGAGCGAGACGCGGCGGTTGCTAAAGTTGAAGCGGTGGAGGCAGAAGTGGAAGGGAGAGTTCAAGCAGAGATATTCAGAGTAGAAGCCGAGTTTGATGATCTTCTTGACACTTACAATGCTAATGTGCTTGAGCACAGGAATCTCTCGTGGCTCGGAGATTATTCTACGTTTCTACTCAGTGCTTGGAGAAAATTGGCGGCGAACAAGAAAGCATCTCTCCCTGAAGGTGCCGTGGATGAATTTGAACTCGAGTCTCGCTTGTTGAGCGAGGAGGAAAGGAAACTTCTCCATGAAGCGATGATTTCTGCTGAGAGAGAGAGAGACTTGGTTTTCACCATGTGGAGACTGGCGAGGGTTCTGGAGCTGCACATTATAGTGAGGATGTTTCAGTTGATGCCCCGACCTCGTCTGGAGTTACTGCTATAGTTGGTCCACATGTTGTTCCTGCTTATAACCCGGATCGACCGGAACTGTCTCTTGGTACAACTACTGTTTCCAAACTCGTCTCATCACCGAGCCGAGGCAAAGAAGGTATTTCAAATGTTGATTAAGTGTTTTTAGAATGAAGAACTTGGAACATATCATTTGACTAATTATTCTCATTTCTTTTCGACCAGTGACTGAAAGTGATGCGCCAGCACTTCCAGTACCACAAACTTCATAGCTAATGCAAGGAGCTGTCGTTACTGAGGCTATAACAACTACCGCCGTAACCGACGAGATGGGAGAGGGGAGTTCAATGTCGTTTGATGTTCAGATTATTGAGGAACTTCTCAAGCAACCCTGTGAACCTTTTACCGATCCTTCCTTTGCAATGGGCGGTGTCGCCCCAACTTTTAGCTCGTTTATGCCGACTGTAAGTGTGTCCAGAGCTGCTCGATCTTCACGAGAAGAAGAAATCCTTGCCGAGATAAGCGCTGAAATGGCTGCGGTGACGACGGTTGGTGGTTCTGGAAGTGATGTTGTTCCTCCAATCTTAACTCCATTAACGGTTACTTCTCCTGCCGGCACAGCTATAACTTCTAGTGCCGAAGCTCCACCACCTGTTACGGCTTCTCTGCCTCCGGTTCGTCCTCACAAAAGGATCTCTATCCCTTCCAGCTCTGAGGAAGACGTGGATATTATGCCAGATCCTGAGGATGCTCCAAAGAAGGACAAAAAATCTCGCAAGAAGCCGGGTAGTGGGTCTAACTGCTCAACCCCGAAGAAGAGACCCCGGAAGAAGAAGGAGTGAACTTCTCGTTTTATCATGCGGTTGTGAAATGGCAGTTCTTTTTATTTCTCCTTTTTTAGGCCGTGTATAAGTGTGGACTCGGCACCCACTTTATGAACTGTTTTTTGTTTTATCATGTAATCAAACCCCTTTTTTGTTTGTTGATAAAATGAAAAACAACTCTTTTCTCTTTTTCTTAAGTATTGCATTGATTAGCTCGTGCTCACATATGTCATAAGCCTTGAATACATGTCCACACTTCGGGGACTTAACACAAATTACAATTAACAGTTCGGCCCATATTCTGGGAACTTATTAATTATCAATTTTTATGACTTAGTTCGCTCTCCGGGAACCTGTAATTGACGTTTATAATCCAATTCACACTCCGGGAATTTGAAGTTAGTAATTTACACTCCGGTTCGCGTTCTGGGAACCAAGAGTTGGTGTTTATGCTCCAATTCACACTCTGGGAATTGGGAGATAGAGTTTTATATTCTGGCTCGCACTCCGGGAACCAAAAGTGGAAGTTTATACTCCAATTCGCACTCCGGGAATTTGGAGTTAGCTCACACTCTGGGAGCGATGGAATTGTACTCCGGTTCGCGCTCCGGGAACCGAGAGTTGAAGTTTATACTCCAACTCGCACTCTGGGAATTTGGAGTTGGCTCGCACTCTGGGAGCGATGGATTTATACTCCGGTTCGCGATTCGGGAACCGAGAGTTGAAGTTTATACTCCAATTCGCACTCTGGGAATTTGGAGTTGGCTCGCACTCTGGGAGCGATGGATTTATACTCCGGTTCGCGATCCGGGAACCGAGAGTTGAAGTTTATACTCCAATTCGCACTCCGGGAATTTGGAGTTGGCTCACACTCTGGGAGCGATGGATTTATACTCCGGTTCACGCTCCGGGAACCGAGAGTTGAAGTTTATACTCCAATTCGCACTCTGGGAATTTGGAGTTGGAGGTGGGATTGTCGTGTATCAATCCCTGTGAAAGTTGATGTAGTGTTCTGCCCCCGAGCTCGGGTTTCACTTAGCGAGTGACCAGTCGTATCACAGTCACTCCCTATTTGAATAAATCCCACCGCGTGATAGAACTTATCTCTCCGTGCATCGTGATATTGTACGTCATATTCAGTGAATCACAGCTCTGGCTCGAAGAGATGGCATTTTATTGCTGAAATGAGAAAATATGGCAAAGTCAGTGCCTTATTACAAATTTAAATCTCGAAATGCTAGAATAAAATGCAAAGGGATAAATTGACAGAAAATAAATAAGTAAAGTCTTTTACATGTAGTAGCAACGAAGACTTTCGCTATTCCAAGCTCTCGGCAAAGTAAGACCGTCAACGGTCGATAATTTGAACGTGCCATCTCCGAGCTTTTGTGAAATCACATACGGCCCTTCCCAGTTTGGCCTCATGTGCGAAGGAACCGGATAGACCCTTTTGAGTACGAGATCGCCGGGTTCGAAGGTTCGCGGACGGACCTTGACATTGTATAGTCGGGCGACTTGACTTCGATATGCGGCCGCCCTCAAGTCAGCCTCTTCGCGCTTCTCATCGAGTAAATCCAAAGATTCAGCAAGTAGTATGGCATTTGTTTTTGGATCATAATATGTTACACGATGAGAATGCACTTCCATTTCGACTGGAATAACGGCTTCAGAGCCGTAGGATAGAGAAAACGGGGTATGACCGGTTGCAGTTTTATGAGTTGTCCGATAGGCCCATAACGCCATAGGAAGCTCGTCGACCCATTTGCCCCCAGCTTTTTCCAGTCGCTTCTTTAGAATGGACTTGATGACTTTATTAACAGCTTTAACTTGACCATTTTCTTGAGGGTGCGCTACTGCAGAGAATTTCTTATGGATGTGGAATCGTTGGCAGAAATTCTTACATTCAGTACTGTTGAATTGGGTTCCGTCATCGGTGACGATAGTATGTGGGAGACCAAAACGGCAGATGATGTTACGTACTACAAAGTTGATTACTTTCTTTGTCGTAATTGTCGCCAGGGGTTCAGCTTCAGCCCATTTGGTGAAATAATCAACTGCGACGATGGCGTACTTCGCGCCACCTTTGGCCAGAGGCAATGTGCCGATGATATCTATTCCCCATACCGCAAATGGCCAAGGACTGACCATTTGGGTTATCTCGGTAGGCGGGGCTCTAGGAATTCGAGCGTGTTTCTGGCATTTGTCACATTTTTTAGCATAGTCTGCAGCATCGCGATTAAATGTAGACCAATAATACCCATATCGAAGTATTTTCTTTGCAAGTGCTTGCCCCCCAGTGTGATCGCCACATTCTCCTTCGTGTACATCGTGTAACACTCGTTTGACTTCATCGTGCGCGATACACCGGAGGAGAGGAACAGAGTATCCTCTTCGGTACATGACTCCATTTTGAATAACAAATCGTGAGGCCTTTCGTAGAACTTGTCTTTTCTCGCTTCATCGCTCGGGCAATACACCACGTTCGATATATTCTTGATAAGGAGTCATCCACGACTCCCTAATGGAGGTAGCTTCAAATTTAAAATCGGTCTCCCTTCGATCAATGCTCGGAGAGGATAGAGTTTCAACCGGAACAACCCCCAACTGCTGAGCCTCACCCATACTTGCTAACTTTGCCAACGAATCAGCTTTCTGATTGTGCTCTCGGGGTATGTAGAAAATGGCATAGTAATCGAATTGATCAAGCATCTCCAGAACTCGAGTTAGATAAGCGGCTAATCTTCGGTCTTTGGCCTGATATTCTCCTCGAACTTGACATACTATCAACTGGGAATCACAGTGGATCTCTACAACGATGATTTTCAGATCACGGGCAAGCTTTAGTCCGGTAAGTAGAGCTTCGTACTCGGCTTCGTTGTTGGTTGCACGGAACTCGAACTTTAAAGCATAACATATGGATCGTACCTCGGGGGTTTCAAGCACTACCCCAGCTCCTGAGCACCGATCGTTTGACGCACCATCGGTGTACAGCTTCCAGATGTATTCGGGAGATTTGCTGGTCTCGGGCAAGTCTTCAGAAACAGTGAATCCGGCTATAAAATCTGCTAGGACTTGGCTGTGAATGGCTCTTCTTGGAGTATAAGTGATGTCGAATTGACTCAGTTCGATGTTCCACTTTAGTAACCTACCAGACGTCTCAGGCCGCGTGAGGACCTACCGTAATGGCCGATCGGTGTATACAGTAATAGGATGAGCATGGAAATATGGACGGAGCTTCCTCGAGGCAATGACTAGGCAATATGCCAACTTTTCAAGCTTTGGATAATTTCTCTCGGCTCTGGTCAATCGTTTACTCACGTAGTAGACCGGTTTTTGCACTTGGTCCTCCTCCCGAATTAATGCAGCACTGATTGCATTTTCAGATACCGCCAGGTAGAGATATAACTGTTCATTATCTATAGGCTTTGAAAGGATTGGTGGTACGGAAAGATGTTTGATTAGAGATTGAAATGCGCCCTCACATTCTGCAGTCCATTCGAAGTTTCGTTTCCCATTTCGAATCAAATCGAAGAAGGGAATGCATTTGTCGGTCGACTTTGAGATAAACCTGCTCAGTGATGCAACTTTCTCATTAAGACTCTGAACTTGCTTTATGGTTTTCGGAGTTTGAAGATTTATGATAGCCCAGATCTTCTCGGGGTTGGCCTCTATTCCTCGGGCATTGACAATGAACCCAAGGAATTTTCCGGATGCGACTCCGAAGTGACACTTTAGTGGATTAAGCTTCATCCCGTATTTCCGGAGGATATTGAACATTGACTCCAAGTCTTTGACATGATCATCGGAGTATCGTGATTTCACTAACATGTCATCTACATAGACCTCCATAGTCTTCCCAATCTGATCGGCAAACATTCGGTTGACTAAGCGTTGATAAGTTGCGCCAGCATTCTTTAACCCAAAAGGCATGACCTTGTAGCAGTATAATCCCAAGTCGGTTACGAAACTTGCATGTTCTTGGTCAGGTACATGCATGGGTATCTGATTGTAACCTGAGTAAGCATCCATGAAGGATAATAATTCATGTCTGGCGGTTGAATCTACTAGTTGATCGATTCGAGGAAGCGGAAAGCTGTCTTTCGGGCAGGCTTTATTCAGGTCAGAGTAATCGATACACGTTCTCCATTTCCCGTATGGTTTCCGGACAAGTACGGGATTGGACACCCATTCTGGGTATAAAGCGTCTCTAATGAACCCATTCGTCTTTAATTTGTCGACCTCTTCCTTAAGGGCGGCAGATCTCTCTGGATCCATACCACGTCTTTTCTACTTGACCGGGATATACCGCGGGTCAATGTTCAAAGTGTGGCTCGCGATGTCTGGCGAGATTCCACACATATCAGAGTGCGTCCAGGTGAATACGTCGAGATTCTCCCGGAGAAAATCAACCAATTCCTGTTGTGTCTCTTGGTTAAGCTGAGACCCAACCTTCAACATTCTCGGGTCGTTGTGATCATCGTCAATCGGGACATCGATGGTTAGCTCGGCCGGAGAAGCTTGACTTTCCGTAGATTCTTCTTTATTATCATTGTCCCTTGGATCAAGATCCTTTTGGAATTGGTTGTGGTGCCCAGGACGAGGCCCAGGCGCTAATTGTCAATCGTCAGTAAAACGGACGCAGAGAGATTCCTCTACGCCCTTTCCTTTTTCTTTTCGCTGCGCCTCCCGCAGCTCAGCAACATAACAGGCTCTCCCAGCAGCCTGATCTCCTTGTACAGCTCCTATCCCGTGGTTAGTAGGGAACTTCAGAGTTAAACACCATGGGGCAATAGCGGCCCTAAATTCAGCAAGGGCCGGTCGGCCCAAAAAGGCATTGTACGGGGAAGGAATATCCAAGACAACAAATTGCAACATCCGAACTCTTCGGCATTCTCCCACTCCCAACTCCACCGTTAATTCAACCATTCCGGTTGGTATTGTCGCACTCCCGTTGAAGCCGTGGACTCGTGATTGACAAGGTTTTAAGTCCTTAGCTTCCATTTTCATTAAATCATATGCTCTTTTAAACAGTATGTTCATAGAACTCCCACTGTCTACCAAGATCCTCTTCATCCAAGCAGGACCAACTTGAGCGGATATAACCAACGGGTCAATTGTGGGAGCTTCGACTTTATCGGCGTCTCGATTTCTAAATACGATTTCATCAGCCATCGTCTTTTGTTGTTTAGCCAGTGTTCCGTATTCTGAGTTACTATAGCATTTGAAGTCCCCATGCCTGATCGAGCTAGCATATGACTCCATTTCTCTCCAGCTTCTGTCTGCTGGATGGGCACCACCACTTATTGTATTGATAACCAACCTTCCGCCCGTACGAGCGGGTTCACCTTGTCTTTCCTGATTCTGCGTTCGATTTTTATTAGATGGGCCCGCTCCACCAGACTGCGGTGCCCGAACAAACTGGTCCAACTTTCTCTCTCTGATCAACTTTTCAATGAGGTCTTGCAAATGCCTACACTCATTGGTATTATGCCCATAACTTTCATGAAACCTACAGAATTTTCCTGTTTGAATCCGCCTTTCCGACGAAGGCTTGCATAGTATTACAAGTCTGTAGGTATACGTTTTCCAGTGACGTGTTAAGCGGTGTATAACTGTTAAACATTGCGGCCCTATGTCCCGGACCACGATTCTGGTCTTTCTTCTTGCTTCGGCTATCACCGTTTCTCGATCGTTGAGTCTGTTTATTTTGAATATTCAACTCAACTTTTCCTGAACTTTCTCCGGATTGTTTAACCGCAACATTACTCTGAATCCCTTCACCGCTGGGCCTTGCATCGTCCTGCTTCCTAGAATGTTTCGCATCCTCTTGCCTCAAGAATTGAGCGGCTTGGAATAGAAACGATCCAAAAATGCAGGAGGCTTTCCAGCTAACCAATTTCCAAACTCGGAATCAGGGTCGATTCCTTTAGTCAAAGCCATTAAAATAGAATTATCATTGGGGTTGGTGGTCTCTGCGCATGCAGCATTGAATCTCTCTAAATATCGTCTAAGTGTCTCTCCGGGAGCTTGAGTGACACTTGATAAGGTATTAACATCTTTAGGTCGGGCAATATGCATGCGAAACTGCTCAACAAATTTGGTAGCTAACTGATCAAATGAAGAAATAGACCGTGGCGGTAATCGTGTAAACCACATCGTCACAATTCCTCCTAAGGAAATGGAAAAACTACGGCATTTTACTGCGTCATCAGCTCTCGCAGCAGTCATCGACCATTCGTATTTCAAAATATGTTGATTTGGGTCAGAATTTCCTTCATACATAGGCAAGGTTGGCATTCTGAATCGCCGAGGAGGTTCAGCATACAATATGTCATCAGTAAATGAGGTATGACTTCGGGAGATTCCCCAATCATCATTTGTTAGGCCTTGACTCTCGCGAATCATTTGTCGTACCATGGCTGAGAAGTATGGTATTGGAACATTCTGTGTGTGGTGAGCCAAAGTGTGGTCGGGTTCCACAGTGCGAGGTGGGATCGGGCGCTGTCGACGATCCGTATCTCGCCTCCTTGGCTTGACGTCTTCTGGGACATATGGCTCTGGAGCATGTCCCTGCTGATGATAATTTTGATTGGAGTGATCTCGGGTATCAACTCCTACGTCAACTGCAACGGCTATGGCAGCTCAATCATCTGCAGTGTATCGTGGAATAGTGCCTCCTTGGGAGGAGGGTCCAGTATGGAAGCTGGTAGATGGGCCAACTCTTATTTGCCCAACGGTTAACGCCTGTTGATAGTCAGCAGCTTGCGCATGGTTTCCGTCTAGCCTGGGACGGGTAGATCTGTTATTGTAGTCAGATGAAGCAGAGCTTTCGGTGGAAGAATGAGGAGCTTGATCCCTTCTGGATCTTCTTCGCTTTTGGCGATTTAGTTGATTGGTCAACTCAGCGTTAGCGTGCAACTGCTCAGTTAGCTGTTGTCGGCTTCGGGTTAGTTCCTGGAGTAGCGACTGGAACTCTTATCTTGTGACCAGACCTGACTGATCCGTATGCCCAGCGGCATCTTGATTGGTAGTCCATAGCTGTGTGGGATTTTGCCTATCCCGACCTTCTTGATCACCAACGTTAGAAGTGGTTCTTGTACTCACCATCTTGAAGCGTTGAATCCTTTCCTAGACTTTTAACAAATCTGAATAGAACGGAAGGAATCTGAATATGAGGTCTGGATCTCTCTCTTAGATTTATGCAATCCGGTATCGAAGATAGATCCAAGGAGCAGGAGAAAAAACTGGGTTTTTTCTCAGTGAAAGCACCAAAGTGTTTGTGTCAAAATTGGGCACAACACTCGTCGAAAGTTTTTGAAGAGATAATAAATGAAGAAAGTAAATTAAAACGTGGATTATCTAACAAAAACTCCAAATAGCAGGAAGTAAATTGCACAAGAGACAACGATTTAGAGTGGTTTGGCGTTTTGCCTACGTCCACTATGAAGTTTTTGTTACTTTATTGCTTGATATTTGGAGAATACAACTTTTTAATGTCTAAGTACAGCAAGTAGTAAGCCCAAATTCAAAATCAAAGGCAGTAGTGGTGCTCTGAAGCAATTCTGGAAGCGTCTGGACGTGCTTTATCTCTAAAATTCTCCGATGCCTTTTCTGAATGACCAGGGGCTCTATTTATAAGTGCTGGAGGCTGATATTTCACCTAAAATTTAGGGAGACCACTTCTGGCATGTGTGGGGGGCCCACATGGCCGAATTCTGGAGATCCGGGTCCACTTTGGGATCGATTTGACCCTTGGTTCGAATCGATCAAAAAAGTGTCCAATCGTGATGAAACTTGGCGTGGACATTCTTCTATGTATATGCAAGCTCTTGTGAAAATTTCGTAGCATTTGGACTTGTATATCTCAAGTTATGATCGATTCAAGATGGTGCTCCTCGTCGTATGGATTCGTTCGAATCGATATGGTTCGAATCCATAGGGTCGAATCCATATGGTGACTCAGAGTGGTTTTAGCCGCGCTTATCTGATGGATTCGAAGAGTTGGATTCGAAGGCACGCCACCTTCGAATTAATTGAACCAATGCTCGTCCGAATCGATCAGGGCAAGTCACCATTGATCGATTCGAATTTGTCTTAACAAGGTGGATTCGAAGACAGTTACCAGATGGAGTCGAAGTCCCTACAACTGTATGGATTCGAAGGGTTCCAGCTTGATGGACTCGAAGATAGGAATACTCTGATGGATTCGAACTAGGGAAGGATTTGGATGGGTTCGAAGTGAGGGCTTGCTCGATGGAGTCGAAGCAAAGGAACTTTTCATGGATTCGAGGCAAGGCTCTGGGAGGATGGATTCGAGGCAAGGCTCTGGGAGGATGGATTCGAAACAAGGCCTTGCTTTATGGATTCGAACAACGTGGATTTCCTCCAATTTCCATTAGTGATAACTCGAGCATACGAACTCGGATTGCCTCGAAATTTGGAACATTGGTTTCCACGGCTTTGCTTGACATGACGCATCAATTGTAGCCCAATCCGGACTTGGGCAAAATCCATCGATTTTTGTAGTAAACCAACAATCATTCAAAATTGAGGACATGTGACCCTTATTTTCCAGTCAGTTCATTGGTATCTCGGCCTTGCCAAAAGGCGGGATAACATTCCCTCATTAGATTCAATATCATTTAAGTAACCTTAACTTACATTTTACTAAATATTTTTTTTATTTAGATGTGAAATATTCATTAAATCACTTAAATCAAAATCCAGTTAAGAAAAATCATACCTTTAAATTTCCCATTCAATAATTTCAAATCGATTAATTAAAATCCTTATTTAAATACCATTTCCAATAAACCCAAATTTACCTTCGCAACCTTACTTATTTAATTTATTACAAGAAAATCTATTGAAATATAGATTTACATATATACTTAACCATATTCTACGTATTAAATCCATCTGATTTAAATCAAATATTACTACTAAATTTATATATATAATTTATCATTTATCTAATGTCTTAAGAATCTATATTTATTAAACCATATATTTCTTTCCAAAACCATAGAAATTATTTTCAAAATATTTATATATGGACCAATGGTGTTTGCATATATTTCTTATCATATGATCAAGTGATATGGATATTTATCATTTCAATCAGTACATTAAATATATACGGGTGGATAGCATTTCAACCCGTAATCCCAAATTCAATTTAATGAAAATCGCTTGGGTCTATCATTTCAACCCATAACGAAATTCTCCTATTCTAAAGTCCGTTCGGTTATGTATCATTCCAACCCATAGTGAATTCTAAACTACAGGGAACTTGCAGAGTGATAACAGATAATAATAATAATATAACAGGATATGATAATAATATAACAACAGGCATATATCAACAGTAATTAAATAAAGTATAAACAATAGTATATGGTGTCATATCCCATAGGTGAACAGTTTACGGATAATAGCATATATAACAGATTTACTAACTTCAGCAGTATATTTCAATTTTCGTTTCAATTGAAACCAAATTTAATAAATAAAAAAACGTTAATCGTGAGTGATTGCTCACCTTTCGAGGCTAGAGGCTAGAGAAGATAGACAACACAACAAGCTACGAATTTCAAAGCAACACTAGATTGGCAGGAATTCAACAAAGCTGAGAGATAAGAATTTGGTGAAAACAAATTAGAACCATCTTGATATGACAGAAAATGATGTATATAATTTTACTATTTATTATTAAAATCAATTTAATCATATATCTCAAATTAAAATTTAATTCAACACTTCTAACAAAGTCTCCATATATTTATATCTTTTAAAACCAATTAATGTATACTCATTTAGACATTTTCGAACAAAATTTTATATTATATACACACACACATATATATAAAGTTATATAAACTGAAATAGAAAATATACAAACACGATTGTATTACAAGTTTCCAATAATATATATTTTCCGTTTTAAAATATTAGGAATACTACAAACCATAATATATTATAACTAACTATAACTTAAAATATAATTAACATATATATATATATATATATACACACAAACGTACATAAGGTATAAATATATACATATGTATACTCAGTGACCCTATCTAACCCAACAGGTAAAATCCAAACTAATATAACTTATTTTTTAAAAAAAAACTTATAAACACTGTCTATATCATACTTAAACAAAATCAATATTTATTACTGTAAGTATATAAACAGTATAATATATATTCGATGTCAAACCAGATTTTCCAATTTCTATAATATATAAAAATAGATCATATAACTGTTTATATAAAATCAGTATTTACGTAATTATAATATCAATAAACCCATGCTTTATCTGTACAAATCCACTTATATTCTTATACAACATATAACTTTATATATGTACCTTATACCCTATAACACTTATATATTTTAAAACAAAACAGAGAATATAGTGTGTAATATATACATATTTTCTTTCATGTCATACATCAACGTATATATATATATAAGCATATAAACTAACGTACACAGTATATATTATAATATACCATAGGTTTATAAAAAAAATACTTATGCAAAAGAAGGAGTATAAGGTCAAAGTGGCTATGGAGGAGCACGAGGGGTGGAAGACCAGGGAGGAGTTGCGGAGTGATGGTTTTGAGAAGCTAACATAAGGGGGAAAAAAAGAAATAGAGAGGTGAAGTAAAGGCCATAGAGAAATATAAGGGAGGAGCTCAATATTTAAAAGCTGGAATAAGAAACGTAAAATTGAATGAGCGAAATGAATGCAAAAAGTATATAAGTTTGATATTCGAATGACGGTCATAAAAATGGAAATTTGGGAGAGAAAGAATAGATAAAGGCAACAAATCTATCAATCAAATAAAATGGAAAAGTTTGAACTTGGGCGCAAATAAATAGATATAGAACAATGTAGGTGAGTTGGCTGCTCTGGGTAAAAATGCTTAATAATTTTTATGAACCAAATAGGCATGAACAGACTACAACATGCAATTAACTAATTGATTGTCTGTAACCGTGCAAGCAAGAAATGAGATAATAATTAAAGGTTTTTTATTGTCGAAGGAAAGAAGGAAAGGCAGACCAATAGGCTGAGAATCATACCATAATTACCCTAGTGAACAGAGGAAAGAAATTTAAAACAAAAATATAGATAAAGGTTGAGTGAATGGACACAGTCACCTGCTTGAATCACGTGAAATAATTAAAGCAAATGAAGTGGTTATAGGAAAGGAATGATTTCTTCCTATTTTTGAATTAATGTTTACGTAGCAAATTTTTAAGCAAAAAAGAAACGTACAATAAATAATAAATTGAAATGACCGTTGATTCAGCAACGTTATTAAAGCAATTTATTATATTGCTTGGGCTGCATGGTGAAGATTTGGAAGATACGTGTTTCATAATGCAACCGTTTTTAAGAAATAAATATATTACTTTAAAACAGAAGAACTAACCAAAAATGAACGTAAACGTATACAATTTATATGTTTTGATATTCAAAATAATTATAGGATGGCAACAGTCGCCCTAGATTTAGTTGAGAAATTTAAGCAATTAATTGCTGATTGGAAAGCACGTTCCATATTTGAAACGTAAAGGAAAAAGATAACTATGGAATGGAAGGATACGTTATAAAGGCAAAATGAACCATTTGGGAAAAAAAAAATGATGGCAAATAAAACAGCTGTGCCTTGAATTTTCCAAAATAAATTATTAGAGCAATTGATGGGTTGATTGGATAGTGTGTTTCAAAACTTCAAGGAAATGAGTAATATATTTGAAACTACTAACATAACCTATATATACATACCTACTAGAATTCACACAATACTAAATGGACCCTATACCCAAACGAAAGTTTCCATGTATATATGTATATTAAGACCAAATTTTTCTTTGAATCAAAAATCCATACTTGCTTTTAAAACTAATTTCAAAACCACCATTTGATGTATAAACAGAACATAATATTTTTCCTTTTTTTCTTCTTTTTATTAACAATAAATCAAACATTATTTAATAATTTCACATAACTCAACATATCCATTAGTTACCAATTTTAGTTCATTTGTTAGAGGTTAACTTATTTGAATTACAACAATACAATTAAACTATTGTTTCCTCTTAAATTTTATTCAATAAATCAATGTTTTCAATTTACATTTATTATTAAATTCTTAATATTTGTTGTTTTAATTCATATTGTAAATCTCATATAAACTTTTATTATTCCCATCATTTTTGTTTCTACCAAATTTTATTCAATAATTTAAAAAAATTAGAATTTTAAATTGGTCTAAATTTCAGATCGTTACCCATTACCGTTTTTTTTTCAAGATCTGAACTGTGTTGCAAAAATGAAGATGGGAAGAGATTTTGAAATGGTCAAGAAATCAAAGATTTTTATTCCTATTAAATACGGAGACGCAAATGAAAGAGGAAAGTTTTACACGTGAATTGGAGGCAGGGTTTTAATTCCCTTTTTTTTTAAATGAACGTGCTGATTTGATTTTAACAGCTAAGATATGAAATAAAAGAGTGCGTAGAATAGATGCAATAATTAAAACGAACGTACGCCCAAATTAATTAACAAGTAACGTAATCTAAATTCATATGTTTTCTTATTTATTGACTACTTATATTTAATTTTACATAATCCAAACATTAAATTTTTATTTCAAAATATTATTATTTAAAATTTCCCCAAAATTCAATTAAATACGTTATTAAAAACCATTTAAAATTTATGGGATGTTACAGGAACTATACCTAGGCCAAGTGAGGTCATTCATCCGATCGATCATGCTTATTTGATACCGTATCTATTACTTTGTGATCTGATTAGGTGGACCTTTGACTTTGGGAGTGCGTCTCGAGGTGGGCGGTAGTAGCTGCTATGCGTTACCACCATCCTGGTTCTGCAAAATGATAGAATCCTTCCATAGGCATTGCCTCACATGCCTTGTCGTATGTTTTATCGCGCCCACTATGAGTTTGGTTTGTGTCGTACCTATGGAGTGCTCCTTGATAGCCCAGCGTTTTGGTGGAGTTTATAGTACTGTATAGACTACGACATTTACATAAACTGTGTTAAGGGGGATATGGGTAATGCCTTAATGCTATTTTATTATTTTACTTTACTGTAGACATTATCTATGTAGCGTATTGTACTTATATGTAGATAGTTTAATGGATCCTTAAGAAATGGGAATCCCAAACATCCTTTGAGTTATATTGCATTTCACTTGGACATTTTACTTGAGTTTATTTACTTGCATAAGAATATTAATCCTCACTCGATTGTTTTGTGCTTCGCTTTATGCTCGGGTCAGACTGAGTGTCACAGTATTTGAGACTCACCTTTAGAGCTTGTAGCTTTGCTTGGAGACCTATATCCTATCTATTCAACTTTCTAGTTATTCGGTTATTTCAAGTTTTTTTTGTTCAGACTTGTCATTTGCTTATGTATTAGAGATTTCTATGTACATGATATTTTTTTGTTATATTTGTTTCAACTCTGATGTTCTACAGTAGCTTCATGAACTACTATTTATCTATTTCCGCTGCTTATTATTGTATTACTCTATGTCTATGATTCTGTAATTGATTTATTTACTATATATGCTAAGTTTCGCCAAATATAAATTAACAATATGTTGTTTTGTGCAATTCAAGTCTGACATGTGTGGATTATTGTCGATTTGAATGGTTCGAAATAGTAGGTCATTACAGTATTGAATGAAATAAACAAATCGAAATATTTTGAGTACATTTGACTAACCCAATATAATGGATTCAAATTTAAAATCCAAATACCTAATTTTTTTAAGTACGTAATTTTAATTATCCAATTGGAAACTACTAAGTTGTTAAAGATATTTCAAATATGTAAAATGAATATATATGTGTGTATGTGTGTATTTGTATGTGTGTGTAGGTATTCTTGTAAAAATAAGAGAGTAGCTGAAAATTTATTATTATTTTAAAATACGTAAACTATTCAAAATACACAAGTCTTAAATACACATATAATTATAAAGTTGACAATATACATACATACGTACACACACACCCCAACAGATATACATATAGACTGATTTTGGCCAAACCAAAAACTTTTTTATTGATACAAAACTCCAACAGTAATATTTAAGACATAAAAGATTCAAAGATGCATATGTACATACATATGCATGCACGCATGCGTGCAAATTCAAAGGTTATAGTTGAGAACAATGCATATATAAAATCATTGTAAAATATAAGGGATCTAGCCTATATTAGTAAGTATATATATATGTATAATTAATTAATATTACATATTTACCTTAAGAAGTAGCTTAATAACCACACCTTGAGTGTATGAAAACTATTAAATTTGGTAGAATTTTCGTCAGAAATTGCAACGATTTGAAGCTCCATCTTGTATTTATTTTATTTTAGTTTGAATTATTTTAGGAATATTTTTCATTTAGGAATATATGAATTTCAGCCATTAAAGGAGGAGGAGAGAAAGAGAAAGGAAATGACTTTTGTCAGTAATAATGAAAGGAAGTGGGATTTAATTTAATGGAATGATCAAAACCTTTGCAATTCCTTCCTTACAAACTTCCCTCTTTAATAAATCTTAATAAGATCCTTTCCTCCATTATTATGCATGGCTAGCCATAGATGGCACCACTTATGCCCTCAAAAGATTCCAAACCTACTTAGAAATTAATCCATTTAAATCTAATTTTAATATTTGCTCGATATCATATATCAATACATGCATGTATAACTTTAATATGCTCACTTTATTAAATATTAATGCTATTCAAACAAATAAAATATAACATAATAGTTAATATTTCATAAATATTAATTAATTCCATTTATTGTGATTATAAATTAGTTAAATTGTACAGTTTTTCTGAGTATTCATCATTTTGGTTGTGTAACTCAGAGGTGTAAATTCATTCTGCGATTAATATCAAACGATTCAAATATTAACATTCATACATCACTTTAATTAGTGGTGTGAACATGAACACTTAACTTTTATTATAATTAAATCATAGCATAGTATCCAACGAATGACTATAGTTAAGTCCGAGTTGAAGCACTGGAAGTGAAACACCATTCAAAAGAGAATTCGTCTGCTTGCTTATTTGAGGTTAGTATAACGGTCAACTGTAGTCAACTCAAAATCAAAGCCTCCAGCAGGAGCAATGCAGTTAATAATAATTATATTATCTTACCAAGGATTTTCTATTCAAACAAACTAAGTTAAATGGGGACGATATTGAAATTTTGACCAAAACAAAATTCGATACGTCCAATGTGAAATAGTGTTGACAAATATAAGAAGTATAAATAATCATTGTTATTAGGTACCGCTTATAGTAGTAAATTTGGATTTTACCGAAAATATATATAAGCGATAAATTCGGTCATATTGTTCCATTGTATTCTCAAGTCGAGGGAACTGTATAACATCGTGACTTCAAGATTGTTTGTTAGACCTTACTTATATTAACCAACGATGAACACTCGAGTAAAACGCTCCAAAGTTATCCAATAACTATTAGTACATAACCTCTTGGTACTCCTACCAATCATGAGTCATACACTACCCAACATTTAGAGAGTGTTACATACTTTAGTCTCAATAGATGATTCAATATCCTTTATCAATACATATGGATTAGGAATATTTAAAACAGTATATAATTTTTCATTATGATAAAATTCTCATGATTACAACACATTGTAATTACAATCACATGACATACCATTTAACTATTATTTTATTTAATATATTCTAAATTAATTACTTGAATAATTATATCACAATATAAAAATCGTATAGTAGAAAGAAAAAACCTATTATTTTGAATAAGATTGGTTATTAATTTAGATATATTTAGTAAATTACAAAATTTCTTCTAAGACATACCCCTAACTCTATTGGAGGCGAGCATGAGAAATCGCTGTCTCTATCACTACCATGTGCTCCTTCACATAGGTTCATGCCATGAGGAATGTCTATTTGTTGGTTAGGTTGGGAAATAGACCCAGGGAGAGGACTTCAATAGAGGAGTCCATGCTCTTTAGGGTGTTTGACACCCTTGTCCATGCCTCTATCCACTCTATCGCTAGGTTTTCAGGTATGTTAGTGCGATTAGATGACCATAAGATGTTACATTCAAAATCCTAGACACTTGTCCTAGCCCTTCCTAATTGTTAGCGGTCCCTTGTATCCTCTCTCAGCATATTCAAAAAAAATGTAGGTCATATATTTCTCACTCACCAACGACGGTTTATCCACCAGCCGCCAAGGTTATCCCAACGTTATGGCCTTAGCCGATTTCTTCCATCTCCACTCTCCTTACATCACACTTGGGTTGCTTTCCTCTTCCACTTTGCTTGCCGCAGTCATCACTTCCTTCTACTTCATAAGATTTGGAGCTTATATTTTCTCCCTCAGAATAGTTTGGTCGAGTCTTGGTACATAGAATTATGGCTGTGCCATAGGGTCAATCATGTAATTTGTTATATAATCCTAATTTTGTAAACAATTTTATCTAAAATTAAATATGTTTTTTGTAAAGTTCTCTATTATATGTACTTGTAACATTATGACATAAGTAATAAATAATTAAGAATAAACATATAAAAAAATTGCATATCAAGCGGGGTTAAACTGGGCCCTACCTGATTTATTAAATAAGAGGAAAAGCTACAATAAAGGACACGACAAGCTATGTCCAAAAAAGGAAGAAAAAAAATCAAAAATAAAAGGAGAACACAACCACACAAGATAATCAAAGAACAAAAGCAAAGAAAAATACAGGGAAAAAAGCACAGAAACTATGGGATCCATGGCTCAATCTGGCCATCAAGAAAACCTCGCATGCTAGCCCTCATTCCCCTCAATATTTCTTGCCTTAAGTCATTCCATAACACTTCATGGATCCTTTTGATTCCATCGAAACACCTCATGTTCCTTTCATTCCATATTACCTTCAAAAACTTTTTCAAAATGAAGAAAAAAGGTTTCCTTTTCTTATCCCTCCACCTAGGTGCTTTCTCAATTATACCCCATTGTACAGCAGATACTGAAGATACATCAACCCTCCCAATTTCACTCATAGTATTACTACAGAGATGATGCATCAAAGGACACTCAAAGTACAAGTGCTGGATACTTTCACTGTGAATGTAGCAAAGCTCACATATTGTTGGCACTTTCATTCCAAACCTAATAAGCTTATCTCTTGTCAACAAAGCCATGTTCCTAACCTTCCAGAGCATCAGGTTATCACTGCTGCGACATATATAAATATTAAATCCTTTGGAGTAATGTTTTATAAAGTATCAATTATAGCTATTAATGAGTTACTAACTATGAATATTGAATGAATATTAATAAAACACCAACTCCATAAATGTTACTATTCAAGAAGTATCGATAAATGATACCAATAAATTTGTTGAGACAATTTATTTGATATTAATCTAAAAATAGTTTGGATTTAATATATATTATTAACACACACATATGTTGTAATTATTTTACCAAGTCAAATTATTTAATTTCAAAATTTTGAATTATCTAAATTTTGTTTAAAGCCGAATAATTTAAAAAACCTATTTTAAAATATGGCAACTAAAGTATTTTATTGAAAATTATTTTAAATAAGTTAAAACTTTTAAATTTTGATCTTATATCAATTAAGAAATAAATAATATATATTTACATATATATATATATTATAACGTTATCTTACCCATTTTCAAAAAAAATTATAATGTTTATTTAATAAATTTATTATAATAAAATTTTATTTATATTTTAATTATGGATTTAAATATTTATTAAACATGTGTAAGTTTTGTTATTAAATTTTCAGATGGCCAAATTAAAAAAATTGTTTCTTTTACATATAGAGGATATATATATCGGTGTGTGTGTGATCTCATTATCCCATGGTCAATAGGATGACTAAGTGCGATAACACACACAGACACGCACGCACATATATCTTATGTGTATACACACGTTATTTACGGTATTTTCATGTCCATATTTTCAATTTTGAATCATGACATTTTAATTTTAATTAATATATTAATAATAAAATAAATTATAAATAAATTTATCTAAACCTTAATAATTTATAGATATTTTAACAAAAGTAAACTAAAATATTAAAAGCCTCTTTTATTAATTAAAATACTAAATTGGATATAGTATAAATAAACATTTATTTACCCAAACACAAGTTAAAGATCTTTTGAAAATTAATTAATGGATTTTTTTTAAAATACACTTTTAACCCCATAGCTTGTGCACATAATCTAACAATGGTATCGAAGTCGACATTGTCCTTGTGTAATGACCCGTAAATTTTATTAATTTTTATAACATAATTAACTGAATTTTTTTGGAAATTTAAATAATTGAATTGAGTAATAAAAATTTAATATTTGGTATGCGTCTATTTAAACATAGCAAATGGTAAATTATTATTGAAAAATATGAAAGTTATTTCAGCTGTGTAACTTTCAATTTCAATATTAAATCTGTTGAAATTAGATGAGAATAAAATATGTTTGAAATTTGAATATTTTTATATTATAAAAATGTAAATCATTTCCTAAGTGAGTCGTCATATTTTATTTTGCCAAATTTAGACTGATATAGCCCCATTTATTTTATTTTCGACGTATTTGCAGCAGTTGGGTAGCGAATATCAAGTTTTGATTGGTAGATCGTACCGCTGATATCTGTGTACCGTTCTGTTCGTCTCGTCGTATTGATCATTGCAATATATTCACTCCTATATTTTGGAGTCCGACACACGACGAATCGGTAAAACGATCATTCGTATCGGCTTTACATTTAGAACCTTTGGCTTCCCCTATCTTTTTATTTTCCACTACATAAACTCAACAGCTATTTTCTTTTATTATCACCATGAATTCAACCATGACTATTATCATTCCATGTTTAATTTTCTATGTTTCCTATTTCATCTTTGATATGCCTGTTCATTTTAAATTACGGTTCATTTCCCCTTCTTTGGTTCTTTTTCGTTCCGGTTCCATATATTAAAGAAAGAATATATATTACATACTGTTCGTGTACATTCATTTCTCTCCACTATCTTTTCATTTTCATTCGTTCCATTCACTGTTTATTTCCTTTTCCCTATTTGATCTTTACTTTCTGGTTTCGTGAAAATGGAAAAAAGGAAAGAAAAATATATATACTATATGAAGTTTTTGAGATAATATATTTGTTTTGTAAATATTTGTTTTTAAAGTGTGTGTGTCTATATACATACATACATACATACATACATACATATATATATCATTTTAAATCCGTGTTTTGAATTGATATTGATTCTTAAGCAAATAATATAATATATATTCTGTTTCAGTTTATATCAAAATGATTTTTTATTTTCTTCATCGATCTCTAGTCTATCTTGTCTTACCTTCTCAACATCGAATTTGTCGCAGCAATTCCTAGCTCGTCGTTGTCCCACTAGTCATGTCTGTGTCTGTATTCGTGTGCATTCCCTGTTATCTTCTTGCTTCTCTAACCTCGAAAGGTTAGCGATCAGTCATGATTAACCTTCTTATAATTAGTAAATTTGATTTCACTTGAAACGAGAAGTGACACATGCTAATAAATTTGAATTGTTAATTATTTAATTGTTATATATGGTATGCCGTTATCTATATCTATTCACTCGTGCCATCTGATACCAAAATCTGTTATTTATATTATAATTAAATTTGTTACTGATGATATATGCCTGTTGTTGATGTGTTATATTATTATTATATTTGTTCCCACTCTGCAAGTTCCCTATTAATTTAGAATTCCCTATGGTTTGAAATTATATATACCCGAACAATATTCTAGAATAGGGGAAATTGTTATGGTTTGAAATGATAAACCCAAGCGATTTTCATTGATTTTTAATTGTTGAGATTGTGTGTTGAAATGATATAAACCCGTAAAAGTTTAAATTGCGGATTGAAATGATAAATATCACTACCACTTGACCATAGGATAGAAAATTATATACGTACACCGTTAGTCTATATTTAGAAACTGATTTCCAAGTTTGAAAAGAAATATATGGGTTTTATAAATACTGATTTTAAAATACAATATATGCTATTTTCATATATGTATAAAATTTTAGATTTTTAATTATATGTTTTGGAAATTTTAAATTTATAAGTTGGTTTTGGAATATAATTTTTAAGGTTTTACTTACAAAATTTTACTATTCTAAAACATATAAAAATAGATTTAATGTAAAATAAATTTAATAACAAAAAATTATTTAAATAAAATTTAATTTAATCGGTATATATAAAATATATTTAAATATTTATTTAAAATGCATCATTAATATTTTAAATAGATTTTTGTAATAACTTTAATTAAATAGTGGTTGGAAATAAGGAAAAATTGACTTGAAATTTAAATTGGTTAATAATTGAATTTAAACAAGAATTTATTTGAGCTCATTAATTTTGAGATTTGAAAGATACAATTTACAAATTCATTTGATTAAAAGTGATTAAATGAATATTCTAAACTTTAAACAAAATTGAGACTGAATCTTTAATATTGATTTAAATATATAAATTGGGATTCAAAAAAATTGTTTTAAAAATGATTAAGTGAATATTTCTAATTTAAAATAAATTAAAGTTAAATGTTGAATTATAAATGAAATTTATATTGTAAGTGTTTGAATATATAAACTTGAATCTTTCAACTTTAAATTTGAAATGGGTAAAGTGGAGTGATTTAAATTGAATCTTGGGATTTAAGATGATTTGAATCGATTTGTGAAATTGGAGAAAACTATTTTTATTATATAGAGTATTTTTAATATATAAACTATTTTAATATATAAATTTTTTAATATATAAACTACTTTAATATATATACTATTTTCAATATCCAAACTGTTTAATTCAAAAGTGTTATGATTTCCAAAGTGTTATGATTTCAAAAGTGTTATGATTTCGAAAGTGTTATAATTTGAAAATGGTACGATTCTGGAAATGCATATTATTTAAAGTGAATAATGATATCGCAATTGGTATAATTTTTTTTGAAATGAATAAGATATTTGAACTATTTGAAATGAAATGACCACGGAGTGAAAAAAGCGTTTGGTTGTTGAAGAGACCGGGATTGGATATTGTCATACTCTCTGCCAATACCGAAAGCCACATTAATAACTGTGCACATGGTGGAGATTCGAGAATGAAGCAGGATGATTTGGTGACGATTCTATATGAAATTTACATAGCCCTGACTCCCGTGAGTTAGCTTAATGTGGCTAAAAAAAAGCCACATCGGGCGAAGTGAGGTCATTCCTCCTATGAGACACATTTCTTCGATGCTACTCTATTACTTTGTGATTTTATTGGGTGCACCTTTGATTTGGGATGCTTCCCGAGGTGGGCGGTAGTAGCTGCTATGCATTGCCACCAGTTCGTATACGCAAACGGTATATCTACCCTGGCATTGCCTCTAGTGCCTTGTCGCATGCCCTATCGCGCATTCTACGAGTTTATTTTGCATCGTACCTATATGATGTCCTCTGGGTAAACCTCCGGCTTACGGAGGAGCATACGGCATTGTATAGACTACAAGAATATACAAAATGTGTTAGGGGAATATGTGTAACGCCTTAATGCTATTTTAATACTTTTACTTTACTATGGAGAAATTATAATAGCGTATATCACTACATAGTAGATTGCTCCACGGATCATTAAAGGATGGGTATCTCAAACATCCTTTAAGTTACTTCTATTTCAGTTGACATTTCACTTGAGTTAAATGTACCGATATAAGAATGTTAATCCTGACTCGAGTATTTTCTTTGTTTTGCTTCATGCTCGGGTCGGACTGAGTAACACAGCATTTGTGATTCACCTTGGAGTTTTGAGCTTTTCTTGAAAATCTATCTGATATCACGTCAGCTTTCAGTTTATTCCAATCATTTATGTTCAGACTCGTCAATTGCTTATGTATTAGAGATTCGTTTGTCTTCGTGATTCTATTGTATTTTGTTTCAGACTCTGATGTTTATATAGTAGCTTCATGAACTACTATTTATCTATTCCGCTACTTATTGTTATATTACTCTGTGTTTGTGATTCTGTTATTGATTTATTTACTATATTTGCTGAGTTTTGCCAAATATAAATTAACAATCTGACATTTTGAGCAATCCAAGTCTGACATATGTGGATGTGAATTCTTCGATTTGCCGGTCCATCACAGTTGGTATTTGAGCTCTGGTTTAGGCAAAACTTAGCATATAAAGTAAAATTTAATTACAGAATCATTTTCGTTTGAGCTTGAGTTTCTTCCTCTTTGACTTGGGTTTCCCTTGAATTTCGGAACCTCCCCCTTTGCTCTGAAAATTCATTCTTGTCTTTTCTTGTTCGTGCTCTTTTGATAATGGAGCATCCCATAGCTCCAACCCCAACTGCTAACTTCATCCTTTGTGTGACTAATCCCATCGGCATTCCACCAACCATTGTGAGATTAGTAAAGGGGCGGCCTCCTTTACAATAAGCGTCGATTCACCGGAGATTTCTACGTCCTCGGTTTAGATGCTATTGTTTTTTGCAAAGCCTGAATAGTCTCTAATGGACGATCAGGGTAATTCCCTTGTAATCTTGACTCCACTCCAATAATTAGACATTATCCTGGTGTCTTCGATGAAGTCATTTCTGCTTCTCTTAAGAAGGAAACTGAATTCTGCATTGATATTATCCCTGAAACTGGACTTGTTGCCCTCTCTTCCCAAAGGAATGGCCCCTATGAAATGGTTAGTCCAGCCCTTTGGATTAACCAATGTTCTTGCCCTCTTCATCGATCTCTTGAATTGCATTTGTACGATGTTCTCAACCAGTTTGTCCTGGTTTTCGTTGACGGTATTCTTATATTTTTGTCTCGGTTGACCCAGTTAAGATCATCCGCGACCAATATAAGTCTATCCATTTCTCCTTTTGTAATTTAATTATCTTATATTCTTTTCGAGTCTATCTTTGTTGTTAGAATTCTCTTTGACTAGGGTTCAGCTAAACTTGAATCTCTATCCTTGTTTTAGAATCCATTCTTGAATTATCGTGTAAAGGAGTGTATTTGTTATAAATTTAAAAATATTTTATATTGTGTTGTTCGAATTGTTAAGTTGATTTGGGTCATCGATCGATTCGTCTGGCCAACGCTATTGATGGGAATTCCAAAATACTTGAACAGAGCAAACTGACACAATATTGTTTTCAAAATTTGTAAATGAAATAATTTTCTTGTATGATTATATTATATATAAGGGTATAAATTTTCTGAAATTAAAAAGTTAAATGAATTGATTGTTATGAGTGATAATATTTGATTTTCATTTATTGAGTTGTAAACCGTTGACTATTGCAACATAATATAAATAAATAAAATTAATAACATTTTTTATAAATTGATTTGAAATTGAATGAATTTAAATTAAGAATTTGAGAATTCAATTTTCGGTATTTTCTAAAAAAATTGGTTTTAAAAGTTTTGAAATCATATTATTTGAATGTATTTTCGAATGAAAATTGTTTCCAAGAAATTTTAAAAGAATGAAGTACTCCCCTCTTTTCTCGCTGGAAAATAATTTCGGTGATGACTGCAGTATCATCAATGTTCATTTTTAAGTCTCATGATGGAGAGACCCCTTGTAGCTTTCCTACACTTTTGTTTTGAAAAAAATGGATTTGATATAAATTTCTTGAGTATGAGTTGATGAATAAAATATATGTAGTTATATATTTATGGATTTGATTTGATATATATATATAATACATATGTGTGTGTATTTATTTCAAATTGGTTTGAATAGAAACCGGAAATTCAATTCTTATGTGTTTGTTAAGCGATGGTTTTCAATTTATTGAAATTTAGAAAAAAATTGGATAATTTAAGTGTTTAAAATAAGAAATGGAATTTGGAACAACCTGAAATAGTTGAATTTGGATAAATTTATTTGTATAATACCGCATCGCAGTTCTAAAACATACATCATTTACTTGAATTTTCCAACAAGTTAGAATGTTATGTATATATGTTTTGTAATGGAAGGTTATATAAGATAAACTTAAGTAATAAAATGCTCAAATTATATTTTGCTTAATGGTAATATTGTAAATAAAGGATAAATCTCTATAGTATTCAATTACATTGAAATCATCGATAAAACTTACCTGGAAAGGGTTTGAATGTAATCGAACAATATACAGTATGTTATAAGTAATATGATGTCCAAAAAATTGGAATTTTGTTAAGGGAATTTATAAATAAAAATTTTGTTGTTAAAATGAATGTTTAATTTATGTTATAAGAAATGTTAAGTGAAAAATTGAATAACAAAAGAGAAATGATATTTAAGTAAATAAATATGAACATACGAATAGTTGAAATTGAATTTTTAGTGGAATCAACGTAACTGAAGATAAATAGATTTAATTAATGAGTTAAATAAAATAAATTTTATTTCGAAAGAAATTTTTTAACAAATATTAATAAGTTGAAACAAATCAAATTGAATGAAAATAGCTTGAATTTAAGTCAAAAAATATATGAATATAAATGAATATTATTGATTAAATAAAATGGATTAAAACAAAATTGTTGAACACAAATTTATTTAAAAACTAATGAAATTTATATGGTTTTGAATCAACTACTGTATTTTTATTTCGAATCTATTTTCCTTTTTGTTACTTCTATACTCCTATCTCATTCCTTTTCGAGGACGAAAAGTTTTGAATGAGGGAGAGTGTAAGGACCCGTAAATTTTATTGATTTTATTAACGTAATTAACTAAAATTTTATGGAAATTTATACAATTGATATTTGGTATGCGTCTATTTAAACATAGCATATGGTAAATTTTTATTAAAAATATGAAAGTTATTTCAGCTGTGTAACTTTAAATTTCAATATTAAATTAGTTGAAATTAGATGAAAATAAAATATGTTTGAAACCCGAATATTTTTATATTATAAAAATGTAAATAATTTTCTAAGTGAGATGTCATATTTTGTTTTTCTACATTTGGACTGCTATAGCTCCGTTTATTCTGTTTTCGACATATTAGCAGCAGTTGGGTAGCGTATATCGAGTTTTGATAGGTAGATCGTATCACTGATATATGTACCAGTCTGTTCATCTCATCATGTTGATCTTTGCATTATATTCATCCTATATTTTGGAGTCCGGCACATGGCGAAATCGGTAAAATGATCAGTCGTATCGGTTCCACATTTAGACCCTTTAGCCTCCCCTATCCTATAATTTTCCACTGTATAAACTCAATAGCTATTTGCTTTTATTATCTCCATGAATTCAGCCGTGACTATTATCATTTCATGTTTAATTTTATTTATTTTCTATTTTATTTTTAATATTCTGGTTCATTTTAAATTACGATTTGTTTCCCCTTCTTTGGTTCTTTTTCGTTTCGGTTCCACATATTAAAGAAAGAATATATATTATATAATATGCATGTCCATTCCTTTCCCTCCACTTTCGTTTTTTTTTCATTCGTTCCTTTCACTATTCATTTTCTTCTCCCTATTTCATCTTTACTTTCTGGTTTCGTGAAAAAGAAAAAAAGAAAGAAAAATATATATACTATATGAAGTTTTCGAAAGATGATATATTTGTTATGTAAGTATTGATTTTTAAAGTGTGTGTGTGTGTGTGTATACTCATTTTAAATCTGTGTTTTAAATTGATATTGATTTTTATAAACATAATATAATATATATTTTGTTTCAGTTTATATCAAAACGTCTTTTGATTTGCTTCATCGATCTCTAGTCTATCTTGTCTTACCTTCTCAATATCGAATTTGTCGCAGCAATTCCTAGCTGGCCGTTGTCCCGCTAGTTGTGTCTGTGTCCTTATCCGTGCGCGTTCCATGTTATCTTCTTGCTTCTCTAACCTCGAAAGGTGAGCAATCACTCACGATTAACATTCTTATAGTTAGTAAATTTGATTGCACTTGAAATGACAATCGAAATATGAAGTTAAATTTGAATTGTTAATTATTTAATTGTTATATATGATATGCCATTATCTGTATCTATTCACTAGTGACATTTGACACCAAAATCTGTTATTTATATTATAATTAAATTTGTTACTGATGATATATGTCTATTGTCATTATGTTGTATTATTATCAAATTTTTTCTCACTCTGCAAGTTCCCTGTAAATTTAGAATTCCCTATGGGTTGAAATGATACATACTCAAACGATATTCTAGAATAGGGGAAGATCGTCATGCGTTGAAATGATAAACCCCAAGCAATTTTAATTGATTTTTAATTTTTGGGATTGTGGATTAAAATGATGTATACCCGTAAAAGTTTAAATTGCGGATTAAAATAATAGATATCTATATCAGTTGACCATAGAATAGAAAATTATATACAGACTCCGTTCGTCTATATTTTGAAATTGATTTCCGAGTTTGAAAACAAATATATCGGTTTTATAAATATTTCTTTTAAAATATAATATATGCTATTTTCAAATATGTATAAAATTTTAGATTTTAAATTATATGTTTTGGAAATTTTGAATTTATAAGTTGGTGTTGGAAGTATAATTTTTAAGATTTTACTTATAAAATTTTACTATTCTAAAACATATAAAAATAGATTTAATATAAAATAAATATAATAATAAGAAATTATTTAAATAAAATTTAATTTAATTAGTATATAAATAATATGTTTAAATATTTATTTAAAAGTTTACATTAATATTTTAAACGGATTTTTTAATAGCTTTGAATGAATAGAGGTTGGAAATAAGGAAAAATTGACTTGAAATTTAAATTGGTTAATAATTGAATTTAAATAAGAATTTATTTGACCTTATTAATTTTGAGATTTGAAAGATACAATCTACCACTTAATTTGATGAAAAGCGATTAAATGAATATTCTCAACTTTAACTGAAATTGAGACTGAATATTTAATACTGATTTAAAAATATAAATTGAGATTCAAATAAATTGTTATAAAAATGATTAAGTAAACATTTTCCAGTTTGAAATAAATTAAAATTAAATGTTAAAATATTTATATTGTAAATGTTTGAATATATAAACTTAAATCTTTGAACTTTAAATTTGAAATGGGTAAACTGGAGTGATTTAAAATGAATCTTGGGATTTAAGCTGATATGAATCGATCTGTGGAATGGGAGGAAAATATTTTTATTATATAGAGTATTTTTAATATATAAACTATTTTAATATATAAATTATTTCAATATATAAACAATTTTAATTTATAACTATTTTAATATATATACTATTTTCAATATATAAATTATTTAAGTCAAAAGTGTACTGATTTCCAAAGTGTTATGATTTCAAAAGTGTTATGATTTTAGAAGTGTTATAATTTTGAAAGTGCTACGATTCTGGAAATGCGTATTATTTAAAGTGAATAATGATATCGAAATTGATATGGTTTTCTTTGAAATGAATAAGATATTTGAACCATTTGAAATGAAATAATCATGGTATGAAATAAGCGTTTGGTTGTTAAAGAGACCGAGATCGGATATTCTCATACTCTCTGCCAATACCGAAAATCACTTTAACAACTGTGCACGTGGTGGAGATTCCAGAATGAAGCAGAGTGATTTAGTGACAATTCTATACGGTATTTACGTACCCCTGACTCCCGTGAGTAGCTTAATGCGGCTAAAACAGGAGCCATGTCGGGCTAAGTGAGGTCATTCCTCCTACCGGACACAGTTCTTCAATACCATCCTACTACTTTGTGACTTGATTGGGTGCACCTTTGATTTGAGAGTGTGTCACAAGGTGGGCGGTAGTAGCGGCTATGCGTTACCACCAGTCCGGATACGCAAACGGTATATCTACCTGGCATTGTCTCGAGTGCCTTGTCGCATGCCCTATCGCACCTTCTACGAGTGTGTTTTGTACCGTACCTATGTGGTGTCCTCTGGGTAAACCTCCAGTTTATGAAGGAGCGTACGACACTGTATAGACCGCAGGAATATATAAAATGTGTTAAGAGCAGTATGGGTAATGCCTTAATGCTATTTTAATACTTTTACTTTATGATAGACATATTGTAATGGCCTATATTACCATAAAGTAGATAGTTTCACGGATCCTTAGAGGATGGGTATTCCAAACATCCTTCAAGTTAATTCTATTTCGTTTGACATTTCAATTGAGATAATTGTACTGATATAAGAATGTTAATCCTAGCTCAAGTATTTTTTGTTTTGCTTTATGCTCAGGTCAGACTGAGTGACATTGCATTTGGGACTCATCTTGGAGTTTGGAGCTTTTCTTGAAGATCTATCTGATATCACGTAAACATTAAGTTAGTTTACTCCAGTCATATATGCTCAGACTCGTTAGTTGCTTATGTATTAGAGATTCATTTGTATTTAAGATTCTGTTGTATTTTTCTTCAAATCTGATGTTTATATAGTAGCTTCATGAACTACTATTTATCCATTCAAGTGCTTGTTGTTATATTACTCCGTGTTTGTAATTCTATGATTGATTTATTTACAGTATATGCTGAGTGCCAAATATAAAGTAACAATCTGACATCTTGAGCAATCCAAGTCTGATATGTGTGGATGCAAATGATTCAAAATGTCGGGCCGTTATACCTTGTGTACATAATTTAGCCAATACTAAAAGGAAATGTTTTAAGAAAAAGGTCAAAGCAGATGGGTTTCTGGGAAAGGGTACTTAAACTAATGACAAGGTACATAAATTAAGTACCACGATAAGTGGAAAATATTTCGATCTCTTGGCCTCTACCTATCTCATCGAAATTGTCTAATTCTAAGGTATGTCATTGTGGCAGACATAAATTTTATTTGAGTCTTAGGTTATTTCAAATATCATTTTTGAATATTGTAAATTAAAAAATTGATTAAATTAAATAAGTAATAAATTATATCATTTCTATAACCTATCAAATGCAAATTTTATGATGTTATAAATAAAAAATGTAGTTAATTAATTTATAAAATATAAATTTAAAATGATTTTAACTTTGATAAATAAACATAAATGATATATTTGTAAGTTTATTAAACCATTTAATTAATAAAATAAATACATTTGAATCTGTATATATGTTTCTGTATATAACACCAAAAGAATTATAAATGTTACATTTACAAGTTTGTGTGTGTGCGTGCGGGCGCGTGTGTATATGATACCATTCAAAGTAAATAAAACCTATGAGTACTAAAGGAGTATGCATTAAATGTATATAAAAGATATTTGATACCATGAATTATGATTGTTATATACTCATCTCCCCTTGAAAAATCAATAATACCATACAAAAATATTTTTAAATTATGAATATAATAATAATAATGCTCACCAACATTTATAAAATAAATAGAGTACCTTACATATCTATGTTTGTTAAGCAAACTCAAGGAATATAATATCTAAGGTAATGTCTATATTATCTATAGATATATAAGAGCGGTATGTAACTTTGTTGAGAAAACTCAAGGTTACACAACTAACCATAGGATATCACGAAATAATTGGGTGTATAGTATCTAATGTACTTCATGATTTTCCGAGCAAACTCAAGGTCATAAAGACGTTTAGGAGCACATTTAAAAAGTAAGTTAAGAGTTATAAAAGAAATAATTAATAATGGGTTACTTACGATTTCTATGGGGACAACAATTTGTTAAGAAAATTCAAGGTCGCAGTAGCACGATAAACTGATCCTAACACCCGTTGAAGGAATTAATAAATTTATCACATCTCTTTTAGACCTTTTGAAAGATATAAAATTTAATGAGAGCCTTATCATATAAATAAGACAAACAATTCTAAAAAGTATAAGAACAATGTAATGATTTCTACTTTAATGAATTTGCATAGATAAATGATAATTATTATGAAGCTATTCTTTAAAAAGAACACTTTAACGGAACGAACTACAAATACTGGCTTAGGAACATTAAAATTTCCCTCACATATGAATGCCTTCGGTATGTCGTCACTATCAACCTTTAACTAAATTTGATAAGATGCAAAAATTGAGTAAATTAAGACTTATGAAAATTGAGGATTGCGAATAAGCTCACTGTTGTATGTTGTCTCTATGAGCATCAAGCTCCAATGACAACACAAAAAGATGAATATTCATGAAATATTATCTTCTCCATAAAATTTGTACGATGAACAGTCCTGTATCGAGAGGTACTTGGTTTCATGGAAACAGTTTCAAATGAAGATTAGGAAAGGTTCCTCAGTCCAAGACCACGTACCCAATATGATTGGTTACATTAAGCGATAACTCGAGTTACGTACTAGTCAAGAAATAAGCTACAAATTGACTTAATTATGGTTCCTAACTCCATAGTTTGACTCATTTAAATTGAATTTCAATATGAATCATTAAAGTGTATTATCACTGAGCTCCTAATATTTTAAGGACTGCCAAGAGTATATTCACAAAAAAATTGAGTGAAATGCATTTTTATCAAGAGTAACTCTTTGCTAAAAGGTTTGAAGAAGTAAAAAATGTAGGTTGAAGGATGGCAAGGGGAAGTCAAAGGTGCAAGAGAAAGTTGACTATTAGTTTTGCTTTAAGAAGGGACATTGGAAGAGGAAACGTCCCGAGTACTCGTAGATTTTGATGGGAAAAGAATTGGGTTCTACTCTTGAAGATATTTTCCACATAGAAAATTGTTTACCTATATGTAATTCTAGTTGGGTTTTAGATATTGAATCTAAAAATTCAAATGTGTAATTTTTATATGGACTTAGGAGTTAAAGGCCCATCGCTAGAGGAGCTTGGAATTCCAAGTAGCAAATGGAACTATCCTAGCTACAGAAGCGAAGGGAGAATATCATTTGAAACTACCAAGTGGACATGATTTAATTTTAAGAAATTATTAGTATGTACCTATTTTTGTTTTTGAAATAATATCACATATCTTGTTTGATAGATAATGGATACAGATTTATTTGTACAGTCAATACTATGAATATTTGTATAGAGAATAAAATAGTTGGATTTGGTACATTAAATAATGGTATTTGTGATCTTAATTTAAATCTTATATTTACTATTGAAATAATTTTACATTTAAAGTTAATGATAGTTATAATTGGTAATGAAACTAGGCCATAATAGTAAGAAACACTATAGGAGTTAAGAAACAAAGGGTTTCTAGCATCGTTTGTTCTGAATCATTCAATACTTGTGTGTCGTGTCTTAAGAGTAAAATGGCTAAGCACTCATTTAGTGGGAGAAACGAAAAAGTTGGTAAATTCTTAGCAATCATATACTGTTGTATGTGATCCTATGTCCACAATCATCAATGGTGGGACCTCTTCCTTTGTCACATTTACTGATGATTTCTCCAGATATAGTAATGTGTATGTTATAAAACACAAATAATAGGCCTATGAGAAATCTATTGAATACAAAAACAATGTTGAAACCAAAGTAATTAGAAACAAAAGTTCTTTGATCTTATCATGGAGGTGAGTACAATAGATTTGAACTCCAACATTACCTAGAAGAGGATGTGATTCATCTCAAGTTACTCCTCCATATATTCTTCAGCATATGGTATTTCAAAGAGGGAAATTGGCCAAGGAGATAGTTCGACGGATTTTGAGTAATGTCGATTTACCACTTTTATGTAGGGGATATTGGCTGGAAACAACAGCACATATGTTGAATAATGCACCATCTAGGTCCGTGCCAGACACTCCATATGAGTTATGGACTAGGAAGAAAGCCCACCTTAATCATATTAAGGTTTCGGGCCATCTAACTTACATTAGAAAGTAAACCCCATTAAGCTAGAAGCAAGATCCATCTCTTGTGAGTTTATAGGGTATCTAAGAAATTTTTTTGGTACATATTTTATCTGCAACACTCCAGAAATTTACGTAAGATTTAACTACTTTAAAAAGGGAATTTAATAAAAAAAAGTAAAATTAGTTAAAAACATGGTCTTAAAAGAAATTTTTCATTAACATTTTAATGGGAGATCTAGGCATGCACATTTTCTGGCATAACATGGCATGGGTGGACGACGATCCAGTACAATAAGTGGCTATAGACACTGGTAAATTGGAGCCCGGTACTAATTGGAGTCCTATGCAATGACCTTAGTGTAGTACAATAAGAGGCATGTTGTTATAGTTATGATTCGAATGTAGTTCCCATTTTGGCCTATCATTAATGTGAGTTTTGATTAGTAGGTTCGACCTATTGTGCTAGACCAGAATCCCTAGATGTTGATCTCAGGAGTTCATGGACACTTGCTACACATCCTGTGTCACTTAGAATAGATTTAAAGTTAATTCCACTTATTCATCACTTATTAATCCTTTTCTAATTCACCAAACTTTTGTTTAAACTATTCCTTTTCCATTCTTTCCCCACCACATGTGGATAGGGCAGTAGGTGATTTGCCTATTTTGGATACTTGGATAGAGAGTTGTGCTTTTCTTGGAATCTGCTTTTACCACATTTTCTCTTCATGTATCATTTTATCATATCAGTATAGTTATTTTCTTATATTAGACTATTAGGGATATTTTGTTATGTACTCTACTTTGGAATACATACTGGTATTTTCTAAGACTAGAATTTGATATTTTTCGAGATTGATATATTATGTGATATTTACATGTTTTTCTTTCGCTATGATGCGTATTGGATAGTTAGTTCATCTTTTCTCCGTGATACATACTTTGTAATAGGTTTATCTTTCTGTTGTGATACCTTAGGTAATTTATATTAGATTATATATATTTATCTTAGTCTACAAGAAGTTAAAGTTTCAAAAACCCAATGATTCACATATCTTGGAGCGATACTTTTGGAGCGTGTAGGAGGTGTGGGTTGTCATAGTTGGTATCAAAGTATAGGTTCAATGTTATTTAGGATTAGGATGGTATTGAGAGACACATTTTGAATTTTTTTTAAAATGGATTTCAAAAGGTTTTCCGAAATCTTTTAAGAATGGTCTTTATAAAAGAGTGTGTGTGTATGTGTGCATAAATATAGTATTCCGAAAATCTTTCTAAATTTTACATATCCAAAAATCCCTCCTACCGTTGCTTATGATTCTCTTATCTCCAAATCGTGTTTATGTTATATGTGGAAGTTACTAATGAAGTCCTTAACATTCACAAATAAAAGATGTCTGATCCCATAGGTTCTAGCTTTGACAATCCAATCAAAATCCCAGGCGTGAATTTACCTATTTGTCTTTACCGATACCTTTAGATTAGGGGACCATCCCCATAAGAGAGCCCATGGAGGGAGTGATGGGTGTGGTTCCAGCCCACCGACCTACCACTCCATATTTTTTTAGTCTTGGAGGCGAGTCATATATGGGGATGGAGTCTAATTTGGATTCGAGAGTACAGATCCATGCTTATGAGAGGATATTTGGTCTTATGGGTTTGACTGATATTGTTAGGAGGCAGCTAGCTACGTTCCAACTGCATGGCAAGGCAATGAGCTGGTGGGAGGTCATTGAGGCTAAGGCTAAAGGGATGATATTATTTGGGATGATTTTTTTTTTTGATATTTTAGATAAAGTTTCTTTCTAGTGTAGAGGCGTTCAGCTAGAGAAATTTATTCATCTTAAGTAGGTAGATATGACAGTCAAGGAGTATGTGAATCAATCTAATGAGCTAGCTAATGTGTGAATCAAAAATAGCAAAAACACCCAATAGATAGTAGAAGAGAATAAAAAGTGAAAAAAGGTTAAAATGAGAGAGAAATGAGCATACAAAGTTTTATAGTGGTTCGACAAACTTTGGCCTATGTCTACTTAATGATTTTATTACTTAACTTCTGACTTAGGGAAGTTCTTAGGAGTCGGCACAACTCTAACACTTAAATTTTCAAAGTTACAAGAATATAGAGTAGAGTTAGAACTAAAAGATCCTAAAAATTGAGCTTTATCTCTCTATTTAAAGAGATAGAGAGCCTAAAATCTCATCCAAAATATCTCCAAGCCATTACATAAGATTTAGGCCAATTCTCCTTAGAAGTAAGAAGCAACATCATCAGGAAGTACAGGTCGGTACCAATCCCTAAGATAGCCAATATGGTTGTCTTCCACTCTTCGCTTCGGCTCATCTTGAAATAAGCATCATTATTCCATGGTTGTTTGTATCAATACGAGCTAGTTTCGGTGTCCAAATAATGGAGTTGTAGAAAAACAAAGTTGCAGTTTCAAGAGTTTGTGGAGATCGATAGAGAATCACATTAAACTAGAAGAACAACATTGGAAATGGGGTCTTTGTATTGGGCAGAGGTCATAGGAGGAAGATGGGCCTCCCTGGGAGAGTCCCTAGGGGTCAGTATCAATCCCTGGCTAAGGGTCAGTACCGATCCCACACTTTGGCTTCTTCTGCCCATGTGATTTTGTAGAGGTTTGGTATTTGTATGATGATCTTGTTTTCATTTCGGTTTTGGGTGTCTTGGGGTCACCTTTCTTGGCGCCTTGCCTTAATAACTTCGAATCTGGTCGGGTTCATCCGTATACTACCTAGTCAAAAGGCGGAATAGCATTTGCCCCCCCACCCCCCCAAGTCACGCCTTGCAAATGAAAGGCGCTCTTTGTTTAAGAACAAATGTATTGTTAACCTTTGATAGCTGAGTTCTCTAGCTACTTCAATCTTAATGAATTGTCTAGTTCCTTTGGATTTTGTTGTTAATTACAGGCCGTTCTGGACCAATCATTGCCTAAGACTCTAGACTCTACCCAGATGTTTTATATATGTTATCACAATTTTGATTTCATTTAGAGTCATTTCATCAAATATCAAAAGTCATCCCACGTCATCGAGACTTAAATCGCTTATCATTCTGATTTCGTTTATAGTTATTACATATCAAAATCGTTCCTTATTCATTCAGGATTTACCTGTTTCTTTTTTATTTCAAGTCATTCAAATCCTTTTATAAAATTAGTATATGTTTCAAGGTTGGATCTCTCCAGGTCATTTTAATGTCCAAGTTAATGGGATGATCTCTTTGGACCATTAGTTAAATTCATGATCATTCAAGGCTGCTAATTAAGTTTACGACCATTCAGGATCTTTTAATTGAATCAATGGTCATTCTAGGCTGATAGTTAAATTCGTGATCTCTTTGGATCATCAAGTAGAATTCAAGGCCATTCATGACCGATGGTT
Organism: Allium cepa; assembly: GCA_030765085.1. Classification (NCBI taxonomy): domain Eukaryota; kingdom Viridiplantae; phylum Streptophyta; class Magnoliopsida; order Asparagales; family Amaryllidaceae; genus Allium; species Allium cepa. The sequence goes on from CM060941.1 coordinate 745,199,040, forward strand.
AAATCCACGATCATTATGGATCACTAATTGAATTTATGGTTGTTGAAAGCCTGATAGTTAAGTATGCAGTCTTTCCAGGTCTTTAACTGAGGTCGTGGTTGTTCGGGATTGGTAAGTCAATCTATGGTCTCTCCGGACCGTAAATTGAGGTAATCGTCGTTCGTGGCTTAAAATCAAATCCATGGTTGTTTGGGGCCAATAATCAAATCATTGCTATTTGGGGCCGATGGTCAACTTTATGGCCGTTTGGGACCGATAATCTATTGCAGTGTCTCTAGATCCTTGCTATGCCCAATCCGCTCGTGCTTTGACGAGGGGACTTAATTATGAGAAAATTTGTCTGCTCACACTCCAGCAAGGTGACTTACTTCTTCTACTCCAATCCCATGGGACTTTAAAGCAATCAATGTTGTATAAGTCGATCCGCTCACACTTCGACGAGGGGATTTACACCTTGCACACCGGCCCCTCCCTTTAGGATGAGACTGAAAGCGATTAATTTCCTACAAGTCCATTCTCTCGCACTCTAGTGTGCGGACTTGCACCTTGCACTCTGGTTCTATCTATTTGGATGAGCTTAAAAGAGATCAATATTAGCCACCACATTTCAATATAGATTTACTAATCAAAGTTTCATCTAATAGAATCAAGTTCAACATAAAATCATAAATCCTAGTATCAAGATAGTTTCCACTCCGGGCATTACAGCCTAGCACGCAGCTCAGTGCGTGTCTAGGGACCGTTCGAGATCTCATACATAAGTAAGTGTCTAGAATTTATTATTGCTTGGTTTTTTGAAAAAGGAAAATAGATTGAGAGAACCAAGCCTGATCCCTTGCCACCCCCATCAAGAGATGACTATCACTAACCTTGATCCAAGGTCGTTTCCATTTGCTGAGGTCAATGGCTGTTCTTGTTCCACCATCGCAGCTCGGTTTCTCACATACTGCTGTAATTGTTTATCTACGATCTATTACTTGATCAGATCTCATAGATGTCTATAGTCATTTGTGTTATGCACATTTAGCTGATGGATTATGCAATATTTTGTAGACTTCCTTTCTCGATCCCTCGATTCTCTCCTTGTTGGCGTTCGATAGGGGATCAGCTCCTGGTACCGAAATAAATCCGCTCTGGGGTTTCACTTAAGTCCGTATAAAAAGAGAATTTTGGTTCCCTCCTTTTCTATTTTTATCCATTAAAACTTAAACCTATCTTTCTTTTTCCTTTGCCTTTGCCGGTTCCTTCTTCGAGCAATCCTCCTCCATCCACAGCATTAACCTCTTCGTGATCAGCCTTCGCATATACTAATGCATGAAACTTTCGGATTTATGATACAATTCCATAGGATTACTCGAAGGATCCTGTTCTAGTGCAATCTTAAAATCTGTCTTAGCCGCTAGTCCTGCCACCGCTGCCATCAAAACCATTGCAGGATCTGGCCTATCGACCACTGTCGCTACTGCATTAAACCTTATTAGAAATCTCTTGAGGGACTCTTCGACCCTTTGGTTCATACTTGCCAAAGAGATTACATTCTTGGGTCGTGAGATATGGAATCGAAACTGCTTCACAAACCTATTTAATAACTCAACCCATTTATAATGGAGCCATTCTCTAGCTTTTAAAACCATCATGTAGCCAAATTCTTTAAATACAAAGGGAAACGCCATCCCATAACTTCTTCAGATGCCCCCAACACCTTCATGTGTTGGATCTATCTCATCAAATGAACTATAGGGTCTGACTTTCCATCATATGTCTCCAATGTTCGTAGTTTGAATTTCGATGGGATCGTAGCATACCAGATGTTTCGAATAAACAGACTTCTATTCACATTTTTATATTCTGATTAGGCAATCCACCCCTCATAACTCTTCTCACCATCTCAGTAAGTCTATCATTGTCATCCAAAGGAACTCCTAATTTTGTGTTTCAAGTTTGCCCTCCGACTCCATGAGGGAATTTGAGTACATACTTCTCCATTCATGCCTCTGCATTCTGATTCACATTCGAATGCTCCATGGCAAGTATGATTCGCACATCATTCCTTTCAAAGTCATGATGACACATGCTTCCGAACCATTGGGGGTCATTATCGACCCCTAGGGATGGGTTGGTATCGACCCACACAGTTAGGTCGGCGTTTTCTCCAGGTTGTTCTACTCCAACTCCAACTACTTAAGCTCCAGCCTTTGGTTTTCGATTCTAATTTTTTGCAACTCTAGCTATTTCCATATGTCTCATTCTTATAAAGAAATTCTACATTATCACTTCTTAGCAAGCTATCATCCTTTCCTAAAATCCATTCATTATAATTTCCATCTCATCCCTGGTTATGTAGATCGATAAGAGGTTAGCTCTTGAGGATGCCGCTTGGCTATCTCATTGTTGATTTCTGCTAAAAATAGTCGGTCTAGGTTATTGTCTAACCCTTCCGAATCTCCCCAAGTCTTATATCAATGAGTTTAATAATCTTTCAATGAACGCACCAAAATGTTTGAACCAAGAATGACATAAAACCCTAATAGAAAGTAAAAGAGAATAGAAAGCAAAGAAAAAAAATTAAAACGAGTGGGAAATGAACATGTATAGTTTTATAGTGGTTCAGCAAACTCTTGCCTACATCCACTTAAGGATTTCATTGTTTAAATGCTTACTTGAGGGCATAAGTTCTTAGGGGTCGGTACAAATTCGACACTTAGATTTTCATTGTTATAATAATATAGAGTACTGTGGAGTTAGAGCCAAAAGATCCTAAAAATGAGCCCTACTGCTCTATGTAGAGGTAGGGAGCCTAAAATCTCGTCTAAAATATCTCCAGGCCGTTACTCAAGATTTAGACCAATTCTCCTTAGAAGCAGGATGCCACATTATCGGGAAGTAGGGGTCGGTACTAACCCCTAAATAGCCAATATGGTAGTCTCCAACTCTTCGCTTTGACTCGTTTTGAGGTTAGTTTCATGATTCTATGATTGTTTGCATCAGTGATAGCTTGTTTTGAAGTCCAAATGATAGAGTTGTAGAAAAATAGAGTTGCATTTTAAAGAGTTTGTAGAGATAGACAGAGAATCGCATTGAACTACCATAACAACATTGGAAATGGGTCTTGGCATTGGGCATAGGTCATATGAGTAAGATGGGCCCCTTTGTGGAGTCCCCTAGGGTTGGTACTGATCCCTTCCTTGGGGTCGGTACTGACCCCACACTTGGGCTCCTTATGCTCTTGTGATTTTGTGAGGATGCAATACCCCCATTTTTAGTTAAACATTATTCAAAACATTTAATTAAATAAAATAAATAAAATAATTTAAATGATCAAGGAGAATAAGATTTGAAAATATTAAGATCGTGCCATAGTGAACCATGCAATAAGATTGTTTTAAACTTAAAACACATTAGAGGGTATATGAGAGGGAAAAAATAGGTAGATCTACTTTTTATTCCTTAAACCCTCCGCCCCTCGTATTGTTCTAACTTTACTCATTCACAAAACAATCCAAGGAAAACCTGAGGAGGCCGACCATTCTAAGGAGAGGAAGATCATCAAATCAAGAGAGATTTACAAGTAAATCTTAAGGAAGCACAACATTAGTCAAATATCAACTCCAATAATTAATCTAAGGTGAATAATAACTTTTCCATCTCTTTTTTCGCTTTTTATTTTGGTTATGGATAATACCTGAATGATTGATGTTTGTTTTGTGAAGATATGGTTGCTTAATCATTGCTTGGATAAAATAATGGTTATTGGAATTTTTGCGGGATTATTTAAATGGTTTTGGCGGGTAAAATCTAAGATTATTACCTCCAAATGATTTGATTTTATGGTATGTTGTATAAAATTTAATTTTAGGGATGGGTTTTTAGTTTCTCAATTTCTCAAATTATATTCAATATTTTATGAATTTCCTAAAGAGGAAATAACTTAATTTTGGGGTTTAATTATTTAAAACAATTTAATATGGTTTTGGCTTCGAAATTTTTATATTGTAAAGACAAGGATATTCTCTAATATTTGTGGACCTTAGGGATTTTTCCCAAGTGATTCCAATTTGTTGTGAATTTATTATTCTATGCAAGCATTTAAAAGGATAATTTAATAAGCATGTTAATTAGATTTTTTAAATATGTTTTGGAACTTGAAATTTTGGTGCAGTAGTAATTCCAAAAAGGATTTGAAAAAAATTGTTTTATCCAATAGAAATTGGATAAGAAATGTGATTTGGTGAAAAGTTTTTGCTTAAAGTAGTAATAAAACAATTTTAATAAGAATTACAACAATGTCATACCACCCTAACATTGCCTAAGCCTAAGACAAGGTCGCACACATGATTGTCTACATTAAAGTGAAAGGAAGCATAAGATAGTTACTCCGGTAGCTATGTAATGTTTTCAAGTAGGCCGAAGTTGACCTTGTTGACGATATGGTTTCGATGGCAATAGTGTCTGCGTGGTTCACCTAAATGTTTTAAAAACTTAATGTCGACATCGATGACGTCGCATTCCTTCGCCCCTGTTTTAAATGATGTCATACCTAACCACTTTGTCTATTTTAAGGCAGTGGCGCCGCTCGTACTATATATAAAGCACATATAAAGCACCATATTTTTCGAAGTAATTTAAGTAAGAAACTTTTATTATGACGTCGAAGGTCTTGGGATTGATGTGCATCAAGATCGGCGACATTATATTTAGGAGTTGATGCCTTATGTCCACGATGTCACACTTCATCTTTTAATGCCGAAGAGGCTTGCTTTTATATAAATTGAAAAAAAAAATATGGGCAAAGAAGCCTATGTTTTAAGAGGGTTGGTGGCCCTATAATTTTGGCAGATAGCCATAAAACTTATAAAAGGTAAAATTTTGTTTTAATTGATGGATAGCCTATTGTTTACGAAGGTCGACAACATCATCTTCGACATTGCTTTATGTCAACTTGTCCAATTGCAGTGAGCCTTATGTTTCACGACTTCAACATTGAACTACACTAAATTATTAGAGGGTGATGAGCCTAAGTTTTCTACTTTAATATCGTCAATAAGGATATCAACACCATTTTAAAATTTCTAAACTTCGACAATATCATTGGGGACATCAAAGTAGATTAGTTTCGAAAAACTATATGTTTTATAAATAGGACTTTATCATTGGGGATACCAATGCATTTTCTCAAATAAATTCGACATTGATCATCTAGGAATACCAATGTACGTCACTTTGAAATGTTATAACTTTAAGGGGAAATAACCTAATTGGGGCTGCAAATAGACATAGATTAAACATGTATGTAACATGAATTAAATTATAAATGATGGATTCATAGTCATCCTAAGAAAACTATGCGATATTAGATGGATAGTCCATATTATGCTGGAGATGGATAGTCTCAATGAGGATAATAAAGGGTTCATAGTCATCCTAGGAAAATTATGGGATATGCAATGGATAGTTCACATTATTTTTAGTTAAATAGAATATGTGTGATGGATAATCCATATAATTTTAAATAATTAAACCATATGTGATGGGCAGTCAATATGGTAGGGGATGGATAATCTAAATAATAATTACATGTAAGATAGATAGTTTAAAGAATTCTGAATATGCATATATATGAGATGGGTAGTCCACATGATTGTAAGATGGGTAGTCAAATTAAAATAATACGGGTAATCAATTTAAATTGTGACGGGTAATCATTTGGAATTGGGATGGATAATCTAATGAATTTGGATGGGTAATCCATTATATACTACATGATTATAAATGTTATTCTCTGTGATTCTAACCATTGTGGTTGCATGAGCACAATATATAGTTGTTATGTTTTAGTAAGATACTAGTGAGGGGAAAATCCATTCCGCTCAACGGCATGGTCGCACTAGATATACATTTGATTCATGATAGTTATTATTCATACCAGACTATTGCTTGACCCAACGTTTTTGTTTTCACCCTTAAATCTCGTGTACTCATTTGAGTAGGTCTAGAGTAAGGGATTTTAGGTTTTCGGTTAGACTAATAAGCTTTTGGAGACATGCGGGAGGCAACTTAACTATTAAGAGAATTATCTATATGCGCTCTGTAGTTTGGTTTTCCCTACTAGATGTAATGGTAAAGTTATATAATTGCCAAATATTTGACTCTGATCGACCGAACGAGCATCTTCATGTGTCGCTCTTAGAGTATATTGTAATTACATTATATTTCTCTAAAAGTGGGATTATGATCGGGATTATGCAATAAATATAAAATATCGTCTATGAAATGAGATATGAAATTGTTATTAAAATGTAATGAAATTTTTTCATATACATGTGCTTTTGATTATTGATATGATTAACATAGCCACATTTATCATCGAGAATTAATAACTATGGTGGCTGCATCATCCGTAGCAGTTAGTTTTGGGCCTCAAAATAGAGGATGTTACAAGTTGGTATCAGAGCATATGTTTATGATTTAATAGAACTTTAAACTAAAGAGTTTCTAAAAACATAATCCTAATGAATCAGAGAATATATTAGGGTATGGGATAACACTATAGAACGTACTGGTATTTGCTATATATAAGTATGTATTCTCCCCTCTCTTTTAGGCCGTCCTTTTGTAGCTTAATAAGGTTCGTATGTATATAGATTTATGAGAAAGAAAGGCATGAAGGCAAGAAAGGGAAGAGTAAATCTAGGTGGAGGAAGCACCACAACCAATGGAAATGCTCAGCCCTACACAATGAGGAACCAAGGTTGATAGGAAAACGCTAATGCAGGTATTGTGACTGCATAAGTAGATATGGGGGCTATGTGTCAGTTCTTCAACAACTTGATGCAAGATGGAGCAGCTACATGAGCAGCTAAAGGAAATGTTGTTAATGCAGAAGGAGTCAATCCTGTCATGCCAGTTGGTAATAACTATGCTAAGATGAGTCGAGAAAATACCAGTCTAGGTGGGAAGCCTTTTCTAGGAATTGAAGATACAATTAAAGTGGAAAGCCGGCTGTTGCACTAGGAGAGAATTTTCATGGACCTGGGATTGAATAATAAGTAGAAAAGAAGATTGGCTTCGAGATTGTTACAAGGAGCCGCTTTATTCTGGTGGAATGGAGTTATCATAGAAGTACCTGAAGAGGAGATGACATAGGTGCATTTTTGAAGGAGAATCTAGAAAAAATATTTGTCTGAAGTAGCTAAGTCAGCCTTGAGGTTTATGGAGTTGGAGTGGGGGGAAACATCAATGTTGGATTACTCTCCTAAATTTGATGAGCTGTCTTGGTATGGATATGCCACTATTGACACTGTTATCAATAGGAACGAGAAGTTTTTCCAGGGGTTGAGGCCAGAGATCACTAAGGCAACTATGCCACATCTCAGAGATCCATCAAATGTAGTGGTGGAGATGGCTATCAGGAATGAAGAAACACATTCGACTTATGGAAGGAGATATTGGTGGAGAACAAAAATTCTCAAAAAAAGAAGAAGAAATTCTTTATGAAGAAGGACCTCAAAAGGGTGGATCTTCCATAAAGGGGAATGCTGATATAGTTTATTACAAGAGTGACAAGAAGGGGCACTATGCTAACGACTATCAATCCGGCGATGGCAAAGAGGTTGTAGGGAAGCAGAATGTGAAGTGCTTTAGTTGCGACTAGGTAGGGCATTATAAGAACAAATGTCCAGAAGCGACCAAGGCTAACATAGGAAAGATGTTTGCTTTGGAGCCATCTACATCAAGACCAACAACAGTTCAGAAGGGAAAGTCTTTGATGGATGTTACGCTTTTGATTAATAACATACCAGTTAGGGTAATGTTTGGTACCGGTGCATCACATTCATTTATATCTTAGTGTTCGGCAGATATGTTATGTTTAGAATCATTATACCTTGTTACTTCTTTAAGGATGGCTAATCAAATAGGAGGGTACACAACTCTATGAATGAGATGGAACCATCTAGGGTTTGCGTTGTTAGGTTATACTTTTGTCTACAGTTTGTATGTATTTGATTTCATGGTTTATCAGATTATTTTGGGAGTGGAGTGGTCGAGCAGATACGATGCTATTTCCAAGCTAGGAAAATATCATAAGGCACACTGATAGTGGTGATCGAATGTATACTAAGTTAAGATTCGAGTCTAGAATTTGTGTTTTATTGAGAGCTACAGAATTGGAAGACTAATAGAATCAAGTTTTAATTATAAGAAAATTTGCAAATGTTTTTGAGCCGGTTACAGGACTACCACCGAAATGAGCTATTGAGTTTCGTCTAAATCTAGTCCCAAGAGTTGAATCTGTATGTAGACCACCTAGCAGGATGACATCCACCGAGATGAAGGTGTTAAAGGTGCAGCTAGTGGAATTGGAAGGAAAGAATTTTACTAGACTAAGCAGTTCGCTTTGGGGGGCGACCATGGTGTTCGTATAGAAACCGGATGGGTCAGTGGATTGTGCATTAATTATCGTATGTTAAATGAAAAGACGATATAGAAACAATATCTTTTGTCAAGAATTGATGATTTATTTGATCAGTTGAATGGAAACAAAGTATTTTCCTTGTTGAATTTGGCGATAGGTTTCCATCAATTGAGAGCGGCGGAGGATAGTATTCTATTGACGGTGTTTTAGTTGAGCTATGGTTCATACGGATGGTTAGTGATGTCATTTGGATTAACTAATGCTTCAACTTTCTTTGTGGATTTGATGAACTAGATTTTCTTAGAGCACTTGGACAGGTTCATGTTGGTTTTCATTGATGACATTTCGATATATTTAACGATGAAAGAGATCATGAGATTCGTCTTAGAATAGTGCTTGGGGCGTGATGGCAGCATCAACTAAAAGCAAATTTTTCGAAGTGTTATTTCTGGAAGAAAGAAGTGAAGTTCTATAGCACAAAGACAGGGTTGTCAGTCGATGAAGCCATGATCTAAGCTGTTAACGGTGGGAAGAGACTCGAGATGGTGACCGAGATAATAAGTTTTCTTGGATTAGATGGCTATTATCAGAGATTAATTAAGGATTTTTCGAGGAGAGAAGCGCCTATGACTAAGCTAACTAGAAAGGACGTGAAGTTCATTTGGTCTAATAAATATGAGGAAGCATTCCTTAAGTTAAAGAATTTGTTGATAGATGCGTCTGTGTTAGTAGTTCTAGATGGGAATCGATATTTAATGCTTTATACGGATGCATATGGAATAGGATTAGGAGCTGTACTGATGTAGAGAGATAAAGTTATTGTCGACGCTTCATGGCAGCTCAGACCACATGAAGTTAGATATTCGTCTTATGATTTTGAGGTTTCAACAATGGTTTTCACATTAAAAGTATGGAGACACTACCTTTTAGGAGAATGATTCAAGTTGTATACAAATCATAAGTCTTTGAGATACTAATTCTCTCAAAAAGAGTCGAATATGAAACAACAAAGGTGGCGGGAGTTTTTAGCAGCTTATGGTTTTAGTACTGAGTATACACCAGGGGAAGGAAATAAAGTTGCAGATGCACTTAGCTTGAAACATCAGAATATGGTGTTAGTATCTTATGATCGGTCAAACTCCGTTTCATTCCCCTATGCCAGAAAGTTCACCACATCCAACTAGTTAGAAATGATCAACTGAAAGCAATCTTCCCCTTCCGCTCCAACTAATCGAGTCACCGTTACTTGGATTATGGAAGCTAGGACGAGATCCCAGTGTCTCGTCACAAAATCCCTGTAAATAAGAGGAGAATCAAATCTACCTACATATCAGAATGGAAAAGCAGTGGCGATTTGGATTCAAGCATGAGACGAGATTAGTAGGAGATGGCGGCGGTGATGGTTGGCATAGTAAGGGGTCAAATCGACCTATGGAGATGGTTGCGAAACGAGTATGGGTTGGATTAGAAGGTCTGATGGATCGATGTTTAGAGGACAAGATGAAAATGGTGTTTTCATTTATTTTTTAGTTTGGGTAGGATTGATTAGGAAATTAAATTAAATGAACATGATGGTCTAAGTCATAAGTACATACACGAAGGATGCAGAACGAACCATCGAAGTTTGCAGTTCAATAGACGCCCAACTTAAAAACAGTCTGGTACAATCGTTTTATGAAGGCCTTAAGCCGATCCATTCTTCCTAACCTATATTTCAACCAAATGGCCAAATCGAGGAATGATCATGGTGGGATCATTCTGTGATGAATGCATGCTGATCCATCCCTAAATAAATAAAAAAGAGAGAAGGGGAAAGAACGATCGGACCTGAATCAATCTACAAAATATCTGACCTGATCCATACTAGAATTGGATAAAGAACGATCCATTTACATGGTGGCTTCATGCCGATCCATTTCATCCAAAAAGGAAAGAAGAAATATACGAATGACTGAGTTACATTCCAACAAGTTAGCAATGACTTGTGAATGTATGAATGTGTTTGGGAGCCAACAACAAGAACATATACATGAGCATGCATGTGCGCATCCTAAAAATTCAATTTCTTGGAACCGATAGAAATTGAATTCTCACTCGAAGTTATCGCAGGGAGAACCGAATCAGATAACTGATGCCTACTAGCTTGATGAAATTGGGCACATATGTTAATTGGAAAATTACAATCCAAAATTTATACTATTGGAAATCATTCAATCATCACGTCGAACCGAGAGAGATATGACTCTTAAAGGAAAGTAATTCATCGAAGAGATGGCAACTTTTAAGAAAGTTGAATGGATTCCTTTTCGATGACTCTAACTTACATCGATCCAAAGTATGTTATGTCGAAATAAGACGTACTTTGGAGGGCAAGTGCTATCAGGCCTTTTGGCTCAACTATATCCGAACTAGTTAGGCAAGTTAAACTCGAATGTCATTGGGTCATCAAGTCAGATTAACAATAAAAAAGCTCGGAGATTAGTCACAGGTGATGATATGAAGCAATTGTTGAGTTAAAGCAGAAGATGGACTTAATAGAATGACAAAAGTATAAAAATGTGTCATACACTGGAAACGAATAGGGTACGATCCATACTCATCATTATGGATTGTACCATATTGATTTTACGGTTCAACGCAATGGAAAAGGAACGATATTTCAAAATCTACAAGACAAATACAGATGAAACTTTGGGAACATCAATATATTGAAGAATAGAGCCCACCAATTGATCGCACACCAAAGTTAGCCTTAAAACAATCTGTACCGATCATTATTGTTGAAGAAGTGGGACCCATGATTGATAGCATGACTTCTTCTAGATCTGGAGATTCCACTGTCAAAATTTTAAGAATGTATTTCACCATCTTTCCCTATAAATATAGACTTGATTATTCATTTGGAGGATCTTTATGCTGCTTCTTGTTATGCACTTCTTTGTAACAAAGGTTTTATTCTGATTGATCCTCCTACATTCAGCAATTCAAGTATCTAATAACGTTTTTTTCTTCAAAGAGGACGTAGGCTTTCAATAGGGAATCACCATAAATCATTGTCTTCTTGTTATTTCTTACTTTCTGTTATTCAATTCCTCATTTCTTCTGTTTACATTTAATATTAATCACTTTTCTCTACACAAATTCCTTTTGGTGTTTGTGCCAATTTTTGGTGCAAACACCCGTTGACCATTGTGAAGAGGATAGAGTTGAAGAATAGATGAAGATCTCGAGTAGTGTTAGCAGAATCCTTTGTTAGTTTCTCTATGGATTGTATTTGTAGTGGCAGTAGTCGGATTGAGCCAATCAGGGAGCTGAAGCTGAGTCTGGATGTTGGGTTAAAAGAGCGTGTGAAATTTCGACTTCATCTGGATTAATTAGAGATGTCAGTACTGACTTCTCATGTTGACACCGACCTTTGTGGTTAACTCTAAAGAGGTAAAAAAAATTTGCACTTGTCTTGCTACTTGATTTTTAGATGTTTCTTGTAGTTTGTTTGGATATTTGGTTGATATCGATGATGGTACTCTCATCACTTGGTTTATTCTGCCATTCTGACTGCTAACTCTTCAAACTTGATGCTTAGATGTTTAGAATCCTTTAATATTAATCATTTTCTCTCTACACAAATTCCATTGGGTTTTTGTGTCAATTTTTGGTGCAAATACCTAGTGACCATTGTGAAGAGGATAGAGTTGAAGAATAGATGAAGATCTTGTGTAGTGTTAGTAGAATCCTTTGTTAGTTTCTCTATGGATTGTATTTGTGGCAGTAGTCGCATTGAGCCAATCGGGGAGTTGAAGCTGAGTCTAGATGTTGGGTTAAAAGAGCATGTGAAATTTCGACTTCGTCTGGATTAATTAGAGATGTCAGTACCGACTTCTCATGCTGACACCGATCTTTGTGGTTAACTCCAAAGAGGTCAAACTTTTTTGCACTTGTCTTGCTACTTGATTTTTAGATGTTTCATGTAGTTTGTTTGGATATTTAGTTGATATCGATTATGGTACCTTCATCACTTGGTTTATTCTGCCATTCTGACTGCTATAACTCTTCAAACTTGATGCTTAGATGTTTGGAATCCTTTGATATTGTTTGGATCTGCATAAAATAGGTAGGGAAGAGCCTTTGCAAAGTTTGATTGTGAAATATGGAAGTATGGGATGTCTCCACCGACCTCTTCAAGTTGGCACCGACTTCTCATTGTTGGTCCTCTTGGGTTGAAACTTCTCTAAGTTGTTTCTCTAGCCTATCCAGGTGTGCTACTAAGATTTCAAGTTGTTTTCATCTTTGACTTGATGTTCTAACTCGTATAGATTTCTACATGGATACAAACCTAGTTAATAAGGTTGTTGTTGGTTAAGTGCAATTTCATATTCTGTTGATTGTTCCTCGGCTTACAAATTAGTCCATGCAATTGATGGCCTGCACCATATCCTCCGTGACTTTATTGGAGCCACTGGATTAAATGAAACATATATTATTAAATGGTACTATGTAGTTGAATATAGAAAGAAACGTATAATGGAAAGGCATTACCTAGCAACCTAAACATTCGTACTTGAAGGTTGGAATTGACTACTGAGCCCATAAAACGATGTTGATACCCAGTAATTTTATCTAATGGGACCAAAGAACATCATATGGTTAATTAGATCTGAAGATAATAGTATCAATCATTCAAAGAGTTATTGTGCTTGCAAAGCTTGAACATTGATTTAATAATGAGTGGAAAAGATTTGGAAAGCTTAGGTCATGTCAAACAACGTAAAGGGTTGCAAGTTGGCTATAGCCACCAAGGGAAAGATGTGTCGACTCCATCTATTGCACATTGATAAACTGAATAAAGTGGTGATGAAGGAGAAGACTTGGGCTACATTTCATATAAAACAAGGTTTTGGCAAAGTATCCAAGCAGAGGCTCATTCGCTCTATCACCTGGGAGGGGTTAAAGTAGGTTTACCCTCATGACATCATGCCTCATGGGCACCTCAGTTAATCTGTCTCAATCCTCCTGCTTCTGATGAGTTTTTCTCCAAGGGGAAACTACAACCAGAAGCATATTCTGCAGAGGCACTCTTTCCCTTAGTTATCTATAATAGACAGTACAAGTGCAATCCAGTTATTAAACCCCATCGACAAGAACTATGTGGTGACATTAGACTCAAGGTCAAGCACGCTCTCTAATGGAGAGGTGGTGACCAAGACTTCGGCTTGCCTTAAGGAAGCATTCTGTAAATACTATGTTGGCCAACACACTTAAGCATATTTATGTGACATTTTACCGAGTTGGGTCGTGCATCCCACCTACTTAAAACATTGGTTATTTATGGCTTTAATGGGTTAAAGCCCAAACCTTATCTTGGACCTCTTTCTAAGGGAGGAGGGAAATAAATAATTCAACAAGCAATTTTAACTTTACTTTCAAGTGATGGCTTGAATAATTCGACATCGGCCATTCAACGTCAACCAATCGATGCCCAAATCATGAATAACTACAAATTTACAAGCTAATAGCTATGATACTAGCTTTGAAGATAACTTTAAAAAGTTTTCATTATTTCAAAGAGGAAAGAAAGCACCATTAAATGTTAGAGTAAAGGTTAGGCTAGGCTACTTAGGCAAAGTAAGTAAAGGAAATTAAATCGTCGATCACAATAGAGTCTACAAGAACATAATCATTATTATTTAAATACATGATTGCAAAGGGATTGATGAATATAAGTCAAGCATTCCACGATTTTATTTATGCAAATACAACTAATCGCAAGTCCTTAATTACAAAAGCCTCGAATTTAGTTTACCCTAACGGCCATGAATCCCCAATTTAAAACTCTCCTTTACAAAGTTAGGAAAAAAATAGAAATGAAGGAGAATATTTTTCAAATTTTTGACCCCTTTTAGGTGGGGTTGCATGTTTATTTATAGAGAAATTAGGCTATTGGATTCTTGACAAGTGGCACTCTGCTTGAAATATACCATCATAATTATCCACATGGCATATAGTCAAAATGACATGAGGCATTCTCATTTGCAATACTCAACAATAGCTCTCAATTGTATGTGATCGCTATTGTAAGAATTCCTCATGATAGCATTAATTTTTTTCTCTAACATTACAAATGGTTGTATGGAAAACTTCACGATAGCACAGACAAATTACTTCAAGGCTTTGTAGTAGCCTATGGTTGTTATTTGCGTCTTCTCCTGAAAACTTCATTCATCACTTGAAGAAGGTACATGATGGTATCATCAAACTTCTCACGATAGCTGTGACTTGCCATATAAAGTTTGCATGCGATAGTATGACGGAACCTCCCATGATAGCCTTGGTTTGTTATATAAAGATTGCATGTGATGGCATAATGGAATCTCTCATGACAGTATGAAATAACAATTTCAAGATGGTTTATGATGGCTTCATAGAACATTCATAAACGACTTGATTTATTACATGAATGATGGCAAACAAAGACTTTGTAGATCTCCCAACAATAACTTTGATTTATTACTTAGAGACAGCACATGAGAGCTTCTCGGAACTCTTCTCAATAGTTTTACTACATTATCTCACGATCTCTCCATAAAATATATCACGATGGCCTCAATGTGCCTAATGACGTTACAAGATGCTTTCATGATGACTTCAATTGCTTGCATTAGCTTCGATGCCTCTATTACAATAGTCTCATAAAACACATCATGATGGCTTGGATCCCTTGTGCTTAAAGTTAAGGGCTCTTTAAATTGCCTCATGATGGCTTTCCTTTTGTAATTTTCTTCCTTCTTTGCCCCGCAAAGGTTAACATGTTTGGTTATAGCATTTGTGCCATTATAATACTGCTTTATACTTTAGTATGAATAATATTTTATATTCACTATCCATTCAAAACCATTAATGTTCCTTTTCTTTTAATTCAATCGATCTCCTTTCTTTCTTCATCCTTCTATAAAAGCATCCTTTTTATAATTTTCCATTTTACTTGCTCTATTAAAATTTTCCTATTCGTATCATCCTCTAAAACCAAACCCTTTCTTTATGCAATTTTCATTTGGTAAGTAACTTTTTGGTCGATTTGTTTGTTGTTCATTTTGCTACTGCGATTTTTAATTTAATTTGGTTGATCTCAATATTATGACAATATGATTGATATGAATTGCATATTTTTTTATCTTGGAAATTTCTTCATGTTTTCATCCACAATAGTCATTTTCGATTCAGATTGATTTTCCTAATTCCCTACTTTATTGTTTATGGGTTTTAGGTTTGATGGTTGATGTATATGCTTTTTAACAAACACGAGTCGTTGTTGTGAAGGTCGTATCTTCGCATTTTATTCATGAGGGATACATTTATTTAGCACAAGAAAGACTCTTTTTATAACTATGTTTTTGATATGATACGAAAAGTCCATGTCTGTTAATTTACCCATGATGGTTGCATCTAAGCTTATCATGAAAAGTTTTAAATGCAAGGACAATGTAGGCTTTACTTGTGAATGTCTTTCATGTTTTTAAATTGACTCGTGAAAGCTTGTTGATTTTAATTCACAAGGGATATGTTTGAATCTACTACACATAGGACTTCCCTTATTTTGCATAAAAATTCATCCCTTTTGGTTTGACACACAAAAGCCATGCCTTTAGTTCTTCTCATGATGGCTACACTTGCTGAGCTTGAGAAAGCTATACTCTGGACTTTGTTTACGAGAGCGATGTTTTGGGCCAAACTTAAACATTATACACGAAAGCTTTATATGCAATGACTAACCACTTGGTAATCAATATTTGTTTTTAAGTAATCACGTGACCACTTAATTTCTAATCAATTTTTTTGATTCATGGTGGGTTAAAATTTGGATATTGGTTTTCAAAAAATTATATATAAATAAGGTTATAAGGATCCTAACGACCCTTTTCAATTGCAAATTCAATGCTAAATAGCATATGAGTATAAATTATTATTATGTAATTATCATTCATGTAACATTTTTAATATGGGACTCCTGGCTTCAAGAATCAGCCCACAATTAGTTCGGGATATGACATTTTTCATAGAGAAGTTGATAAGTCTTAATCAATATATATATATAAGTACATTGGCATTTGCATGTAGCTTATGGGCTTATATTCCTTGTTGTACAGATATCACTCTGATATATGTATATGTGGTTTCTTATATATTTAAGTACTTGTTGTAAGCTTATTTACCTAGTGGTTATTATTATTATTATTTATTTGCCACATATGGAGGTTTTTTATGTATATATATATTGGCTTTATTTCGGTCATTTGTACTTCATTTTAATAGTTAAGGTTTTATACTGTAAATATCATGGTTGGAGATAAGAAACCAACTTCCAAAGGGGTACCAAAATCTCGTAAGTCACCCAAACCTGCAAGCTCTTCCGATGAGAGGGTTTACACTTTTCATCAATCCTACTTCATGAAGAAAGATGATATCGACTAAGTCCTCCATCCCTTTGTTATGTGCAGGTAATGAATTAACGGATCTAGGCCCAAATGATCGAATCAACACCTCCCTTGAAGGGTTCTTCACTTTCATTCCTCTCCATATTTATCACTCATCTTCTCTGCCCTTCAACCCTATTATCCATTTTGTCTTTTATTTTTTGAGGATTGCTCCCATCGAACTAAATCATAATTCCTATAGTTACATCAATTCTTGGTTCATTCTATCTAGAGAACTCAAGCTGGAAGAGCTGACTCCTTTTATCCTTTGCTTTATAGTCGGTGATGGAGTAACGACAGACTTTATTAACAGACCTCGGGATTGGAGTCACCGGCTCTTCTTTTTGAGATATTACTGTTACTGGAAGGTTTTTGGTCACTAATATGTTTTATTACTAGATTTGTTTCCACTTAATCAACTCTCATATTCGCTTTATCGATTTTCATTAAATGTTTTTTCGATGAAAAAGGCTAGCCGCCGAATCAGTAAACATCGACCCTAACATCGACCCTCAAGTTCGGGCTAATATCCCTAGCTTTGGAGATGCTAGACATATTCAAAGAGCCGATTGAAGCTATTTACTGAGGAAATATTAATGAAGTATTATTTGATTTTGCCAGCTTATCGTGTTTTGGGCGAACCTCATAATGAGAAAGAAAAGGGGCAATTCACCATCCCTTGTTGCTAATAAGCTCGATGTATTCTCCACAAACTTTTTGGTATAGTGCACAATGACTGAAAGTTTCGAATACTCCCCAAGTTTTGTTTCTTATTCATTTTTTCCATTTTTGTAGTGAAATAAACTTCTTAAATGCTTTCCCATCATGAATAAATCCTTCTGAAGTGCATCTTGTAAGCATTAGTGCCTTGTCGCCCAATATAGGTGCTTTCAACTTACCCGCTTCGTCTAAGGAGACGGGAGGCTAAGAATTAAAAAATATTTCATTGTCTGTTGTTTCTACCGTTGAGGACACTATAGTGAAGGATGAGGAAGACATGAAGAGAAAAGGTTCTAAGGTCGCCCTTGCTCCATCTGAGGTTCCTTCTAAGAAGCCTAAAGCGGCAAGACCTACTACACCTTCAACTTCTTCTCCTTCTTTCGACACCATTATCGTTACGACTACTCTCCCGGTACACGATTCTACTGCTAATTTCTCTTATTCTTCTCTTTAAGAATTTCTGGCTTCCTTAGATCAGACTTTATGGCTTGATTCTCCTCTTACATGCATTCGTCCTTTCCTCCCTAGGATAGGATCTTCCTATTCTACCAACTTTATGGATTTTTACTTGAGAGTCCTACATTCTTTTATAATTGCTTCAACAAGCCTTTCTGGCACCGCCCCTTCTTTTTTTGACAATCTTTGGAACTTTTTACACCATCTTATTTGGCTGAAGTTCCCTTGCGTTATTACAGTATAAATGACGAGTTAGTTAATCTTTAGCTTCTAGTTTTGTATTATTCTCGTTTTTAGATTGGTCAACAGCTATTAATTTTCAATAGTGGTGTGGATCTTCTTCCAAGGATGTTGCCAAGTTGCAGGAACTTAACTCCCTATCATTCGAGAAAATATCTACCTTAGAAACTAAGTTTCGTGACCTTTGAACTGGCAACTAATCGATATCTTCTGTTAAAAATGTCATCATAGCCTTGTTGGAACTAAAAAAAGGGAAAAGTCCAGGAAGCTGGAAGACAGGGCAAAGAACTTAAGGAAAAACCTTGAAAATATCACGAACATGATAAGAAAGCAAAATCTTTTGGAGGGCAAAGTTTCCCAAGCTCAATCAAAAATCTCCACTCTTAAAACATCCTTGGCAAGAGTTCCCAGTTTAGAAAAGGATTTGGATGAAAAGAAACTTACTATCAATAAATTTAAATCATCTCTTCATGTCATGAAATTTAACTTATTCTCCTTTCTGATCGACCACCTTCCCCAATGGAAAGAGCAATGTGCTGAGAAGTCCTGTTTACTACTTACAAGGACAATGTCGACCAATTCCCCAAATATGGCTTTTCCCCCATTTGGTAAGTCAGTGGTGGACTACAAGAGAAGATATGATATTTTGCTAGGGCATATTGTTGGTGCTTACTCTAGGATCGTGGGGGAATACATTATTGATCCTACCAAGTTCTTGGATTTTGATGACATAGCAGTAGATGTTGATGATGAGGGATTGGGGACTGAAGGAGTTGATAAAGAAAATGGGGACGGTGATGGCGACTATGATGATGAAGTTGATAATGATGGGAAGGATGGCACTGATGGCCCTTTTGGAAAAGATTTTCCAAGACGATATAAGAACGATGACCCAGGTCAAGGCGGACACAGAGCCCATCAAGGTTAAGGTCATACGTTCGACTACCCTTTTTTAGAGGCTACTATAGGTGTTGTCAAAACCCCACCTTCTAGAAATTCTCCTTCTAAGTCAATTCCTTTTGAATCTCGTGAGATAAGCCAAACTCTTATCGAGGGTCAAACTCCTTTTGATGCATAAACTTCTTCTAATGCTTCCTCCGTCTGATCCTTTAGAGTGATTTTCTTATTTTACTCATTGTTAACTTTCTATGTGCATGGTCGAAAATTATTGTTATGATATAACAATCAACATAGGAAAGTAAATAGTAATTATGTAGATATTTTATTCAATCAAAAGAAAAAGGAAAATTTAAGACTTATCCAAGAAGGAGAAAGGCTATGTGAGACTAAAATAAATTGAATCATAAATATATGAAAAATCTAAGATGTCTCAGGTGTTTTGAGGACTTCAAGAATAAAATAGTTGCGCCTCTCCTTTGGAAATCACGCTTTCACCATGATAATTCTCGTAAGTAAAATGAATAATTGACCACACTCTTTTGGATGTTGATTGAGGATAGAGGTAAACTTATAAAGTTTCTATATCTTGTATGCGCTTGATTTTCCATGACCAACTTTTTTTCATAGACAACAATTGTAGGGGATAGATTTTATGCCTTCATAGAAGGTACTTGGATTTAAACGAATCTGAACCATGCCCTAGGGATCATTGGAATATTCCCAAGGTTCCTACCATGACTTTAACTATTGATTCCCTACCTCCTGTCAAGGTTAAATTTAGCAAGTATGGATTTTGATTGAGTATTACAAAGAATCTATTCTTTATGAGCCCCTGTAATGTTGTAAACTAATTACCGTTTTCTTTTAAGCCAAAATTGTAATGATTTTGCGGACTTTGTGTTTTAATATACTCATTATCAATGCGCAAGCTTCTAAATTTAATCCTGTTTATTCATCATCTCCTATGTCAAGAGCAATTTAAGTAAATTGGTCAGATTAAAAAGGACTTTCAAAGAAAATTTCTCCTTGATTAATAAATCTCACTTAAAAAAATATTGCTTACTTTAGTTTCTCCATCACATGTACACACTATTACCAAATTTTGATTTCTCTTTCTTACGGGACTATGAAGACCAATTCGTACATGATATTTGGACTAACTATGCCAAGATGTTGGGCAGTAAACTTAGCCATCCTCTAAGAGAATGGGACTATCATTGCTTCCCTCTGATTAGTCCCCTCCTGGCATCTAAGCTCCTTTTAGCACTACATTCCCTATCTAGCTTTCTTCCTTCTAGAAGATTTAAGGTTTCCTTTATAAAACTAGGAATTAGTGGTGTTGCATCTCTTAAGGCTAATGTTATTATAAATGTGATATTTTTATAGTTATTTATGAAAAATTTGTAACCTTTGACATTTCCTTTCTTCTATTGAAAGTTCATTATTATTCACTTTCTAATTAGGACAAAGAATTATCTCTACCTTAGGATGACCCTAGTCTTAGTTAGCATCTCAAGAAGATTCATGCAAAAGTGATGACAACTTTGAAAGAATGATCTTCTCATTCTCCCATTGGCTCAAAATCCATTGATGAGATAGAGGCTAACAAATGGAACGAAAAATATCTCCACGTGCGGTCTATTTTAAAGACTTCTCAAGATATGGTTTGAAGTCTTCAAAAGAATGTCTTATCAAAGGATTTTGAAATTGTGAGACTGACAGATAGGCTTAACTCTTTCTCTAATCCTCAATGTTAATTAAATAAAGATGCAATAATCTTTTGTTGAACTTGCATATTTTTGATTTGGAAACTGAATTGACGAAATACAAGAACGAATGTTAGTTATGTGAACTTATATTGAACGAAGGTCAATAAGGATTGCCTACTCCAACTGAATCTCCTAGGAAATCATCCTTGCGCAGTCCTTCCTCATCGCCTCAAGGACGTTCGACATGTAGTAGCTGTGTATCTGACCTGTCTTTTAAAAGGGAGTTTGGTGAGTTTGCAAGGTTAAGTAGGCCCTTTATGTTAGAGTGTAATCAAATGATAAAGGGTTACTGGAATAAAAAGTTTACTGTTAATTTGTTAGAACTCAGATTTGAAGTTGAGGCTTTAGAGCGTCAATGTAAAAAACTTTCAATAATGATTACTTGAAGAGCAATAAAAGTGAATTACTTCGTAAGGTTTCCCAATTAAAAAATGCTAACAAGACGTATGAGAAACCATTATTAGTTCAAATCAATTCCATTGATCGCTCAATGTCATCCATCATAAAGGGAAGAAATTAAAGAAATATCTTCTTGTAGCTATTCGACATATCGTCGATCCCCTTGCCGTGTTAAAAATGTTGGCGAACGAGGTAAAAGGGCTTAAAGATCAGCTAGACTTAATGTAGTTTTGTTCTATCAGAGCATCATAGCTTGACTCTCTTATTGATTACTTAATCGAAGTTATAATGGCTTTTGACTTGAAAAGTGATTTTGTATTTGTAGGCCCTAAGAGAATTGCAGATTGAAGAAAGCGATTGCTTCTAGTTGCCAACGATATCAACACTTCTTCCAGTACTGATGCTCTGATGCTTTAAGAGAGATTGGGGACTCTCTATTTTAAACAAGGATGCGGGCTCAACTAGTGAACAGATTTTTGTTCTTTGGATGTTATCGAAAAAGGGAAGGAACTGGTTTACCAACAACATCCTCTTCCTCATCTTTAAGGACCATGAGTTTAGAGGAAGCATTTTGTTATAAAAGGGACATCATTTTGTAGGGCTATATTGTAAAATATTGTGAAATTTGTTTAATTAAATTGTATATTATCTTCACGACAAGGCATAGTATGTATGTGGAATTATACAAAGTTGTGTGTCCCTGATCTTTCATGTAAAATAACCTTAAATTGCTTCATTTTTCTCATCATCATGGTTCCTATATTTTAACAATATCCCAAATGCTTTTGGATAATTAATTTTGGAGTTGAAGGCCTGCTCTGATCACTACTTCTCAAACGAATTTTTTTTCGCTCAAACGCTTTTTTTCCTTCTTTCCTTTGATGTGTGCTTTGGTCAGGCCTGGCGATGGGTCAAAAGGCTTAACAAACTATCTTTCTTTGGATAGGTGCTTTGGCCAGGCTCGATGGTGAGACCAAAGACTTAATTGAACATTGCTCTTGTGATAGGCGCTCTAACAAGGCTTTGCTGGGAGGGTGGGTCGAAGGGTTTCTTTCCATTTCCCTTGGATCTGTGCTTTGGCCAGGTGGCAAGATAAAGGCTTAGTTAACCGTTACTGTTTGGATTGGTGATCCGATAGGCCTTTCGATGAGAAAGGTTGTTCATCCATCTCCCATAGAAGGGTGCTTTGTCCAAGTCTAATGGCGGGACTAAAAGCGTAATTGACCACCACTCTTTGGGTGGGTTCTCCGACTTGGCCTTACGGAAGGATCAAAGGCTTTTCATCCATGTCTCAAGGATGGGTTCTTTAGCTTGGACTGGGTGGACCATAGGCTTAATTGACCATCACTCCTTGGATAGGTGCTCCGACTAGGTATTGCGGTAGGGCAGAAGGCTTTTAGAATATCTATTAGTGCCACTTTTAGTTCTAAAGATAGAATTTCTGATTACTATTATCTTTTACACACGGCCTTGTTTAGTTTTGCTCTAATTCCTTAAACATTAAGGTCCTATAAACTCATGTAGTTATCTTTTCCTCACATAATAGCCGATGATCCCAGGTAGGTGTAACAACCCACACCTCCCAACACACCGATCCAAAGCCTAATTAATCTTTTAGACTTGCGTTATGCCGAGAAATACAAGTTGTTGGGATTTTAAAACAATATATAGCATAATTCTAAGGGTAAACTATAAGACATTCTACACCTATATGTATAGAAAGTAGGCATTTCAGAAAAAACAGTCTCCAAAATACTTGATTTACATATACACTATTTTCCAAAGTACAATATAAATGATAAATATTTAATATAATATGTAACTACATGATGAACCATAAATGATATGAGAACTCTAACATGAAGCTCCTTCCTCCATATATATTCCCAATCAACTGCTAAATTGTCATCCTGTGGCGATGGTGGAAAATAAAAAGAAGGGGGTGGATAAGGAAAAAATTATGGTGAATGAGTTTAAGTTTAATATGTGATGATCACATGTCGTTAACGTTAACTCTACGCTAGACAACTTAAGGTGTACTACAAGTGTTCACAAATTCTAAAGGTCCATAACCTTAGGGTTCTTGTCCGATACATTCCTTCACTGCAATTTATATAGGCTATTTCAATGGAACGAACCTCGCATGTAACGATCGGCCACTGCTCCTAGAGTTACTCAATGTAAGCAATGCTGCTAGGCTACTAAATTATGTAGACACCGCCACAATGGTATGAAATATGGAAACACGACCCCCTTGCTACTAATCATGAAAACAATCCCACTAAGCTACAATGGGAATAAATTCCTACTACTATCACCGCCACTAAGCTACTAGGAGCCGATCCCCCTCACTACTCCTAGAGAGGAAGAACTCGAGATGTTGACCTGCCAGTATGCTAATCGTATGCATTCTCTTCCACCTCTTGATTGTAGTGTCGGACCCATTCCATAGGGCAGCCTCATCAGTACCGCATGTTCAGCGTGGAACCTTCTGCAAGTGACATTTGTAAAAATATATCATGATTACTCGATCCCAAATTGGGTAAACAATATTTACCAAACATCGCAATGACCAAGTGTCTGCTTATAGGGAACCAATTTCCCTACAAATCTAAACATGCATCCATTTGCCCTTTCATAGGCCTCCAAACAGTTAACAATTATATGTATGTTAATTAATAAACTTGGGTCTTAGGCCGTGGTTTAGACTATGCAATTTACACATCTATCACTCGATCACTGACCCTAACCGTTCGACTGTTGGTGATCAGTGTCGACCAGTCGTGGGAAAAAAATTAGGGTTTCATTAATTTCATTATTGATTGTCGATTTTTGTTTAATTCATGTTGTTTTTTAACCGTAATTACTAATTTACTAGTCTAGATTCTAATTTCAATATTCAATTGTCCAATTTAGGAATTTATATATTTAGGGTTTATCAATTTAGGGTTTTACAATTTAATCAAAGAGAGGTATGCTAGTATCAAATTAGGTATAGTTAACAGTTACCCTTCCTCGGTCGACTGCTACCGGTCGACCAACTCTAGTGTAAATTCATGAAGTTTTTTTATTTCTTATTCTATTTCCAATTCTTTCATCGCTTGTAACCTTTCCATACTAGCTTTGATTTCAAAGTGTTATATACGAAAATCATTTGGAAAATTGCTATGAATGCAATAATGTTGGTTTCATAGCTAAGTTCAAACGTATACGAAAATTCTCTTTTTTGTCCTTATTTTAATTAAATTTACTTTTCTTATTAAATTTTTGTATAATTTTTTTTTTGAAATTTTCAAGTTGTTACATTCTCCCCTCTTAAAAGAATTTCGTCCCCGAAATCTCAAAGGACGAAAAAATGTTACTTATACACACAGCAACCCATAGCTACATCCTTCTACTCACCCATCATCCATAATCAATCTTTGTCCTTAGAAATTTTCTAATGTAAAATGTACTTATATATGCAACGTGAAATGCATGTGAACCTATACAAATGTAAAGGAGTAGGCGGTGCACTGATCCTATCAACCTTTTATTACGCAAATGTACATGCCATGCATCAAAATATATGCAACATCCTAATTAAATATGATTTCCATTCTATATGTGTGAACAACCATTCAACCCATAAGCAACATCCACATGCATAACTCCACTTAAAAGCAATAATCAAAAATTCACATGCATAATATCTAAAAAGGTAGAAAGTAAATAAAAGATTATGGAAATGTGTATGTGTGTACAACCTGGAGGACATACCGTCCTAGACGTGTAAACGAATACAATCCAAACAATACATCCAAATACATCCATTGGCATTCATCATCCATAACATGTCCTATAGACACGCTACACCATTCTACAATCTAGTGGCCCCTACCTAAACTAGACTTAAATACAAAGGTAATATATGCTTTCCTAACCAGTTTAATTTTCCTAACTGACACGGTTTGGCGACATTTCTACAAGTACCTAATGATGGCTACCTAGTAATTTAGTCGTATTCTATCTTGCCTTGGGGATTTCCTACTTGTCTACTCTCTATTATGGAGTCAACTCCACAGACTATTTTTGGACAGCTTCACGAACTACCCCATATGGCTCTTGATAGTACTTTCTTTCTACCTTTCTATTGCAGTCCTTGTCCTTTTATGTATTGAATCCCAACTACCCGTGCCAACTTTCACCATTGGCATAAATTTCCAATTCTATCGTACGCGTATCGGTATGCTTCCACAATCCTTGTATTGACTTAAATGACGTCATCTTGCACCATGCTAAATCATTCGTGCATAAGTATGCTCCCACTAACTTTAGCTCCATAAAATCTTCAATGCAAAACATTCTGCTCATACTCTTCTAGTGGTATGCCTAATCACCTCAACTCTTAGACGCCAAATGGGATAATTCAAATATGGATGGTATTTCTTCATTTGGTACCTCCTACTTAGCTCTTTGCAATATCTTCATTTCCCTCATGCCTATCAAAATTGATGGTTTCCCAAACATTAAAAATAGCATAATTCCTTTCCTTAATCGGCTTAAGTCATCTCTCTTTACTTTTGAATTGTTTCTAAATCTTCGAAAAATCATGGTACTTAGGTAACATGCTTATATCATGTTTATGGTCCACATGGATCTATCCCATGTTTTACAAGTGAAAGTTTGGTCTATCTTCCCATTCAACCTTAACAATAAAATTCCTAAAATTAATTAGAGTTATAAATAAGAATCATTCAAGCATTGATGATAATCATTTAAAGGGTACTTCATTCGCATGCAATCATTATGCACACGACTAAGTATTTTAAGTTATTCTTTTCTGAATTTCCTTAAAAAATAGTTTTCTTCCGATCCGAGGGATGTTTAAGAAGAATCCTTTTTTCCCTTCCTCCAAATCGTACCAAAAGTGTGCTGGCCCTCTTTCCTATGAAAATCGCCACCGCATTCTCAATGCTGCAAATAATCATATCTTTCTTTTCATAGAAACCCACATCTTTGAATTATCCATCCATTGCAAAATCTTAACTATTACTTTATCTAAGATACCTTTTGAAATTTGAACTTCCAAATATTTCTTCTTATATTTCTTGATGTCATTCCGTAAATGAGACCTTTATATTAAATGTAACATCTTATCACTTCATTCTAATATTTTACTTATCTTATGGTTGAGACTACTTAATATGGAATAGCGCCTTGCCATTTTAATCCAGGAGATGTGATGGCAGTTACTTCAGTTTATAATTAGGGATTTCTGCATTTTAATGCATCAAAACTACACTTTTCCTAAAATTTCTATAAATTATCTAAAAGAGGATTTGTGTTATGTTTGGAATTGTGGCAAATTATCTCTTCTGTTTACTATTGAAATAGATGGTACAAAATATGACGATTATCCTTATTTTGTACAACTATTTCTTTTTGGTGTATTCTTTTTTATTTCAAATGATACACTTTAAATTTAAAAATTCGAACTTGATAATCCATGGTAATTTGCATTGCAATTCTTTATATTTCAATGAATTAAAATACTAACTAAATCCCATTTCCAATTTATCACTACTTGCAGCTATATCCACTGACCTGTATCAACTACTCAACAAAAATTTGGTAACATTAAAATCCCAGCATTTTCTATGATAACTTAATTTACGTTTTACATATATACGTCATCCAAATCCATAAATCTAGAACAATCACATGATCTATAAGTTTCATTGACTACTACTACCTAATTTTAAATTCAGATACTACTAATACCCAATATTTTCAAAATTCAAATATGTGCAAATTTCTAACCTTACAATTCCAAGATTTACATAAGCGTACTTGGAAAACATCTACAATGATAGATCCCAATAAGGTAACACCTCCCATAGGCTACCATGGAAACTGGTTTCCAATAATACCACTACATAATGCAACTATGAGGACTGCTCTCCCCTAATATGACTTTTCACTCATGTCAACTTGATCCGTCAATAGCCTTCAGTGAAACAACCAATACATGGACCTCCTATAACTTGCAAGTATCATACCCTTACTTACATGGTACCAACCAATATCTGGGTTGCCCCTTCGTCACTTAACTTACTTTATAAGAAGTGAAGTAGACCCTACTTGTTCCTTTTTACATTCCAAACCAAATGAAAAATCCTTGCATATTTAGCATCCCTTAACAATAACCATTTTGGCTTACTCTTTCCTAATTCTAGGATATGTTTTACCCAAATCATAGTTTCCAAACCTCTTCACACAAAGGTTCTAGGAATCGAACCATACTTAGGTAAAAGGATATAAGGTGGTGCTCACCATTCACTACTATAGAAAGGCTTATCATACTCTGTCCTTCCAATTCAAACGTTAACTAAAAAGGTCATTAAATTCCCATGTTCACTTTTCGTTTCCATCCCTACCATTTCAAGGCTTCCAAATTTCGTAGTCAAAATTCTTTACTAGCGACCTGTTTAATACCATTTATCAAACTTCGATCTATTTCTTTCCTTTTTAAGTTTAAATGATAGTCATACTATTTTCACTTTTCCCTTTTTAATTGAATGCCTCTGATTTTAAGTTTATTTCCACACAACTAGTAACTTTTAAACTATAAAAATCACTTTTCATTTTTAACAAGCATTTCCTTCTTACTATGATCATGATATTTTTATTTAATTAAATTATTAAAAACGGTTGAGCTTAACTTAGCAAATGTACATAAAACACCATTTTAAAATTTTACAAAAATCTTTTTTGAAGAAAATGTGTTGTGTTATTTTAAACTTATTACTATTATCATTTTAGAGTTTGACAAAAAGATAGATAAAAGTATTTTAAAATGCTAACGATTTCTTATTTATAAACGGAGTTAAAAGTCAGATTTTACATACTTCTCAATTTTTTTCTAAAAGTTATATTGTTAAAAGAAAACTACATATTGAGAGTAAGCGTAACAATGTACTTAAAAGACCAAATAAAAGCTTTAAAACAGTTATTGAAACATTTCTTTTTTTCCAATTCTCTTCCTTTACTTTTTAAACAATTTCCATGAAGTTTATATGATTAGTTTATATAAAATCATAAATGAACTTTCTCTTTCTATATAAAATATCATCCATCCAAGTTTCTAACTTTTAGAAACATTTTCATTTGGTAGCATCCTAAATACCTAAGCCCACTTAGACCTAACAATGCTTTAGATCATATGGTTTCCATTCTTCTTTTCAAAGATGGCTAGCTCAAATTTATTTCCCAATAGTGTCCAATTTCAATATGGAAATACTCTATCCATACCTTTAAATAAATAGGAGTCCTTGCGACTGCTGCTAATATGGGAATAGGGTTTCTACTTCAATTAGGAAATTTGCCTTTAATTTGTAATGTCTTCATTATGTTGTCAATATCATATTCCTGTTATATGGTCCCATGATAATAATCTTCTTTACTCACCCTTAAGTTCAAAATTTACTTACTACTGCTAGTTGGTATATAAAATCTCTACTAGCATTTCTTCATGGAGTAAACCATGACAAATGTGAAAAGTTTATTTTTCACCTCAATTGTCATCACCTTAACACTTATTCTGACTCAAATTGTCTTCTTTTATAAGGGATAAGCCAACAACTACCATATAGTGTTAGAACCTTGAACTTTGATGTTTTAATGACATAGTTTGTATGCTACAGCTCTTTCAAAACTTTGAATATGCCACAAAACACCGAAAATAGCCGGCTGAATAGGATGGTTCAGCCGACTGAATTATATGCATGTGTACATTTTACTTTGAATATTCAAACGGCTGACCATGCATACTCAACCGACCGAATTGGGTCATTTTTGCATTGTTTTCTTGTTGGATCAAACTTTAATCCATTTAGCTGGTTTATTCATTCTATTCAGATGGCTGAATTTTCATAATGGCTATACTTTGAAAAGATGCTTCATTTCAGCAAATAGAAATAACTCTTGATTCAAGAGTTTCTTCCATATTCTTTCATGGCTACTTTTCACGAATAATTACAACTCTTAATCACTATATATAGCCATGAAATCCATTGTTTTAATCACTAATTTCTAATTCTCATACTTCTTGTTTAAAGTATCTTTCCATTTGCATTCGATATTTCATTTTAATCACTTGTTCATTCAAGCAAACTTCATTAATGATTTAATAAACTTACTATCTTCATGAATTATACGATATACCACAAAGGAGAAGATTATAGAAAGGGTGTACGTCATTGAATTATCTGTGCTATTCAAGAGCATACTCAGTCAGACACAATCTACTATTTGTATTGGAAGTCCTATTCGGTTGCTCAGGTGGTTGAAGTCATATTCTGTTGCTTAGACGGTAGAAGTCATGTTCAGTTGTTCAGGCGGTGTAACACCGTTCCTCTGAGTTAAGTGAGGGTTGATAGTTAAATTCCTGAAGGAGTCTAGGACTAGATGTAGAACGGAAAGTTCGAATCAGTATAAAAACCTCTGGCGTCATTTTCTTTATTATCTTACTTTTATATTTATATTTCGGACAAGTAAATAGTTTAGTTAATATTGCATATTGCACGATCCTTAGTCACTTTCATTTGGTATCAGAGCAAGGTTATCATATAACCATAACACGGTTATTTGATATTCATTTAATATGGAAAATAACACTAGCATAAGTTTTATTGAAGGTCAATCCACTGCACGACCACCATTATTTAATGGTTTTAATTACAAATATTGATTAACTCACATGAGAATTTATATGCAAGCAAATGGATATGATACTTGGAATATCACTCAGAATGAAAACACTATACGTACTACACCATATGCACAATAATCACGAATATGTTATTTTGTGATTTAGATAAGTATGAATTTAATAGAGTTAACTTGTGTACAACTATTTATGAAATTTGGCGAACTCTTAAAGTTACGCATGAAAGAACAAACAACGTTAAACAAAGCAAGATTTCTATGCTTAAAAAACAATTCCAAAATTTCATAATGAAATAAATGAGACTATATATGAAATGTATTCTAGATTCCAAGACATATCACTCACTGTTGGCACTATGAGAAAAATATAGAGATTTTGATATCATTTCAAAATACTCAACTCTTTAATGGATGAATGGGAATGGAAAGTCTTAGCAATTGAAAAAGCTAATGATATTTCAACCATAAAACTAGAGGAGTTGATAGGATATCTTATGTCGTATGAACTAAATTTTCAGGCAAAACGAGATCAAGCCCAAGATAGAAAGAATATAGCATTCCAAGCTAAACATGAAGATTCAGATTCATATGACATGGAATTTATAGAAAAGAATTTCAAAAAAAAATTGAATTTTAGAAAGAACGAGAAATTCGGATAAAAATAAGAGAGACAACACTAACAAACCATCAGTGTCAAAACTTGAATGCTATGAATGTCACAAATAGGATCGCTTAAAGAAGGAATGTCCTGATCGAAAGAAAGATAGGTACATGAATAAGAAGGACAAGTATAAGATGAAGCAAGCATTCTATGTTACATGGGATGAGATTTAGAATCGCCTTCATCTTCAGATAGTGACACTGAAGTGAGTCTGAACAAGCCAATGTCTGCTTTATGGCTTCGACTGACGACGTAAGTGATCTAACTTTTGATGATTTAACTGATATAAAATCAGAGTTATTGGATGAACTAAAAGAAGTTAAAATAAAGTATAAAGATGCTTTAGAAAAACTAAACAAAAGTGAAACAGAAGTTGATTTGCTTAGAGATGAAAAGAAAATCTTAGAAGAAGAACTTGTCAAAACGTAGAAATCTTTATCTAATGTATATTCTCAACTCACGATGCTATCAAATGAAATTGAAGTTCGAAAAAAAGGTATATGACGATAGCTGCAGAAAATCACGATCTAAAATCTAATGTAAAAATTCTTAAATTAAACAATACTAGTCTCAAAACCAAGTTAGAAAATACTACTAAAAGTGTTTCTAACTTTAATAAAGGTGTAGAAAATCTCTCTAAAATTATTAAAAACTCTCAAACTACTTTCGATAATAAAGGGTTAGGATATACAAATTCCTCAAAATCTAGTTGAAAGAGAAATAATTCACTATATGAAAATTCCAAAGTATATAGGAATTTTGTAAAAGCAAAACCAAAACTAAAGGTTTTCAATTAAAAGAAGGACATTTGCAACACAAGTATTATAAAGATTTGGGTGTCAAAAGCTAATAATAATTTGATTAGAAATAAGTATATTAAGTCTTTTATAAATTCAGTTCATAAAAATAAAAATTTTACTTATAAAGGGAATTCTAAACCCTCTTGGGTTTGGTTTCTTAAGATCTAACTCTTAGGATCCTAATAAAAAGTGGGTACCAATGTCATCTTTAGATTTTTTACAGGTACCAACTAAGAAAAGCAAAAGTGGATATTTGATAGTGGTTGCACAAAACATATAACAGGAAATAAAGATATGCTGGCTAACATTATCTACTTAGATGTAGGATCTGTCACATTTGAAGATAGTTCCAAAGGTTATATCATCGAAAAAGGCGATGTGGGCAATGATGGTACATCTAACTTACCTTTATTACAAATGTTTTACTAGTTAAGAATTTAAAACCTAATTTGCTTAGTATAAGTCAACTATACGATAAAGCTTTAGTATATCTTTTTTGGAAAATAAATGTAATGTATTTGATCAAAACAGGAATCTAATCTTTGAAGGAACTAGAGAATGAAATATACACATATTTGATATGAAAGTTAATCATAACATAAATACGTGTCTAGTAGCCAAAGAAAATGATCCTTGGTTATGGCACAAAAGATTTTTTCATATAAACTTTAAAGCAATAAGCAAATTATCTAAAAATAATTTAGCAAAAGGTTTACCGAAAATGAAGTTTAAAGTAAATAGTATTTGTAATGCTTTTCAGTTAGGAAAATTAACCAAATCTACTTTTAAATCAAAGAATTTATTTCTACATTACAACCACTTGATTTATTACATTTAGATATTTTTGGACCAACTCAAGTTCAATCTATAAATCATAGTAGATATGGTTTTGTAATTGTATATGATTTTTTAAGATACACCTAAACAATATTTATGAAAAATAGAGGTGATACTTTTGAAAATTTTAATTCTTCTCTAAGAGAATTCAAAATATTCAGAATATAAAGATTAAAGACATTCGACACGATCACGGTGGAGAAATCGATAATGATATTTTCGAAAAATATTATAATAATAAAGGAATTGTTCATAATTTTTCCTTTCCTAGAACTCGACATCCAAACGGAGTTGTAGAAAGGAAAAATAGAACACTTCAAGAATGTGCTAGAGCCTTATTGAATGGAAGCAATATACCTAAACATTTTTGGGCAGAAGCTGTAGCAAATGTTTTAAGCTGCGTTTCTATTAGACCATTAACAAAACATACCCCATATGAAATTTTTAATGGAAGAAAACCTAACAAATCATACGTTAAATTTTTCGATTCAAAATGCTTTTTATAAAATACAAAAGACCGACTTGGTGAACTCGATCCAAAATCTGATAAAGGAATATTCATTGGATACTCGGAATGAAGAAAGGCATGTAGGATTTATAATAAAAGAACTAAAATAATCGAAGAAACACGTCATGTGGCATTCAATGAAAATTACAAATTTAATAATTAAATTGAAGATGAAGAAATAATTTCTAAATCAAATATCACAGCAGATGATATTGAAAATATTGAAAATAACACTGAAACTGAAAACAATAATTTACCTAATGAAAATGAAATTCAATCTCCCCCTAGACTTTTATGAAATCACCCAATTGAAAATATTATTGGAGAAATAAATTCTAACGTAAGAACTCGTAATCAATTAGATCAAATGGGTCATGTAGCTTTCCTATCGAACGTTGAACCAAAAATGATAAAGAAGCCTCAGTAGATGATTATTGGACTATAGCTATGCAAGAAGAGTTAAATCAATTTGAACGAAATGAAGTTTGGGACTTAGTTCTTAGACCTGGTAATCGAACAGTCATCGGTACTAAGTGGGTATACAAAAATAAACTAATGAGCAAGGGAATGCTATTCGAAATAAAGCTACATTAGTTGCTCAAGAATACAATCAAGAGGAAGGAATAGACTATGAAGAAAAATTTGCTCCTATAGCTCGACTAGAAGCAATACGTATTTTATTAGCTTTTTCTTGTTTTCATAACTTTAAACTATATCAAATGGACGTAAAAAGTGCTTTTCTAAACAATTTTATAAAATAAAATTTGTATTTAGAAGAACCATCTCTATTTGCACATGAAAAATTTCCAGACCATGCTTATAAATTAAAGAAAGCCTATACGATTCAAAACAAGCTCCTCGTGCTTGGTATATGATTGCCTTAAAAGTTATCTTATAAATTCTGGTTTTAAAATTGGAGATCAAACTTTGTTTATAAAACAAGATAAAAATGATATTTTAATAGTACAAATTTATGCAGATGACATCATTTTTGGTTCCACGAACGAAAAAATATGTCAAGAATTTTCAAAAATTATAACAAGAGAATTTGAAATGTTAAATAAAGGAGAACTTTCGTATTTTCTCGGATTACAAATTAAACAATTAAATAATGGAGTTTTTATTAATCAAGAAAAATGTTGTAATAATTTAATAAAACGTTTGGTATGGAAAATACTTCTGCTAAACCTACTCCTACGAGCACTGTGGTACATCTCGATTGAGATGAAAATGGCAAAAGTATTGACCAAAAAATATATCGAAGTGTGATCGGATCTTTACTTTACTTAATTGCTAGTCATCCGTATATAATGATGAGTGTATGCTTGTGTGCACGATTTCAAGAAAATCCCAAAGAATCACATTTGCGAGTAGTGAAACGAATTTTGCGCTACTTAAGCAAGACTAAATTCTATGGTCTCTTTTACCTAAAAGAATGTCCTTTTGAGTTAGTGTCATATAGCGATGCTGACTTTGAAGGATGTCAAATGGATCGAAAGAGTACAAATGGTACTGTCATTTCATTTGACAATCCTTAGTATCTTGGTTTTGTAGGAAACACAATTGTGTTTCACTTTTGATGTGTGAAGCAGAATATATTTCTACTGCATTGGCATGTACTCAAGTAATATACATGCAACAAACACTTCAAGATTTTGGTATAAATCTATCAAAATCAACAATTTATTTTGACAATACAAGTGCTATAAATTTATCAGAAAATCCAAAAAACCACTCTAGAACTAAACATATTGACATTTGACATCATTTTTTTAGTGATAACATAGAAAAAGGTAATATTTCTCTTGATTTTGTGCCCTCAGAAAATCAAGTTGTAGATATATTTGCTAAACCTTTAGATGAAAATATTTTTCCTAAATTAAGACTTGAACTAGGAATTTTGTCGTTACATGATTTATAATTCGATATTATAGTGTAAAAATTATAAAATGAATAAAAAATTTGTAGAATGAAATTGGAGATGTTGGCACTCGAACTTTGCACTCATGGGAGAAAGTCACATTTCTTACTGATGTTCTATTGTGTTACTTGATTTAAGACCTTACATTTCTTTTATTTTATATACAGCTAAAATCCTTTCATATTTTTTAACCTTACATTTTCTCTTGGCTGAAGCTTTCTAAGGAATGTTAAACATAATATAAAAACCTTAAATAGAAATTCAAAACTATATATATGTGATCATAATTTTCTTAATTCATATAAAAATTTTAAGAATAAATATACATTCTTCTTCCAACATGTTGTCTCAAGAAAGTTCTGATCTCTCATCAATTGTTTTCCGCACTCCTACTATAGATTCATCAAACAAATCCACGCCGGTGTATATTCTAGTGAAGATTACTCCATCTCCGAATCATCATACCGGATATACATCAAATAGGAAATGAGCTAAGAAAAACTTAGACTTTGGTTCACCATATACCAAGGAGAAAATCGATGAAATCCATCGCTATCAATGTGAGACTATAAGTTTACAACGTGAGATGTATTATAAACAAAAACACTATGGAATACGAGTAAATTTCCTCGAGTGATTCGCTCTCAAATTCAGTGGAATGTCTCATAAGCAAGGATTGCATAATCCATCTTCCCAACGACCTTACGTGTCTCCGAATTCTTGGGAACATGGTGCTCAACATAATGTTTGGTATCCTATAAATCCATAACATTATATCACCAAAGTTTAACCAAGCTCAGGCGAATCTAAGACTTCGAGAAATTAAAATCTATTTTTTTTATAGTTTATGTTCATAAATTTAATATGTAATATGGATATGTAACATGTTTATTGAAATAAAAATAATATTTATTTTAACATGAGAATAAAGCTTAAAAAACATATATAGCTTGTTTGTTAACTAATTCAAGAATAAACTGAAAATAAGCTTGACCAAAACAACAGTTTCAACAGGCTGGCCGTAGGGATTCAGCCGACTGAAAATTCATATGCATTCAAAAATCTTTCAGAATTCAGTCGATTGAATACCCCCAAGTCAACTGACTGCATAATGCCAAATTTGAACCAGATACTTATGGGTTACATTCCTGAACAGTTTAGCCGGTGGCCTCCCTCCTTTGAATGCCCCCAGTCAGCCGACTGGATAATGCCGAATTTGAACTATATACTTGCGGGTTACATTTTTGAACACTTCAGTCGGCTGCTTCCCTCCTTTCAGTCAGTCGGTCCATCTGATATATGTTTTTTATATAGCATTGCATGAGTTTCTATGCAAAAACCCAATCAAACCTTCTTCATATTCCCATCTACCCCTTCATTCTTAAACTACCTAACCATTCTCTATTCAAAATAAACCCAAAAGCAAACTCTAGCTTCATCAAAAATTTCAATTTTTCATCCAATTTCATAAACCAAATGGCTCCAAGATCAAAGAGAGCACAAGAATCAACAACAGGACCTTCCAAGATCCAACTTCGAGCTTGGTTACACAATGAAATAATGGTTACTAGATTCAATAGCATGAGAAATTAAAAGTAGTTCGAAGGAGCATTCATGAAAATTCCCTTCTTCAACGGCTAGCCGAAACTCATGGTTTTGATTCGCTTATTGGGTGTGATTCCAATAACGTTAAGATCTACCCTCTTTTAATTAACCTTTTCTTTGCCAATATGAATCTCGACCACTAAGATCCCTTAAAAAAAGATGATTGCATATGGACATTGATTTATGGAGTAAAGATTTATTTACCTCTTCATCGGTTAAGCCTTATTCTTTGATGTCCATCTGAACTGTTGGATATTGATGATGTTGTTGTTGATATGTATATTCATGACGAAGTATCACATTTCTTCTTATCGGACAATGCAACCATTTTGAAATCTAGTGCCTTATGTCCGAAGGCAAGAATCATCCATCGTGCACTTATTCGATCTTTAAAACACGGATGAGAAGTTACGAAAAGGTCTACAAAAGGGATTTTCAAGCCTTATATGCTATTTACTCATCCGAACGAGTAAATTGGGGAAAGTAACATTGGATGAATTTCTCACCGTCAACTATAAATAAAGCTACAAGTCGATTCACTATGAAGCTTACATTGTGCGAATTTTACAAATTGGCATTCCATTGCCTAATTCCGATTTCATGACCACAGGAGAGCTTAAATCCAAGACTCTACATCTAATGGGTCTTTCTAAGCATCCTGAACACCAACAAATCATTAGATTTCAATAACGAGTCGCAAATCGCAATCAAAGGATCCCATAATTGAGAGACTCAAATATTGCTCTTCCTCCTCGTAAGTTCCTCAACAAGAAGAAAAGGACAATGAATTGAAGAACTTCATATCGACGTGCCTCCAAAGCAAGCTCTTGTGACATTATCGAGGAATCAAAGCAAACTTGGTCGATGTTTAACTAATGTGGAAAAGAACATTTCTAAAACTAACAAAAAGCTAAACTCGATAAAGGGATTTTTAAATAAAATTTGGGAAAAGGTCTCTTGTTCCGGATCCTCTTCAACCGGTGTTTTTTAAAATCTGGCACCATTCTCTCGGACGACATCGGAAGAAGAAGAAGATGAAAAGGAAGGCAGTGGAGAATTTTAAGATACTTTAGTTTTCCTATGCTGGTTAACTCATGATATTTTATAATGTTTATGATGCTATTATTTCTATGATATTTATATACGACATATCTATATACTTACTTGTATTTGATGTTTATGTTGATTACGTGATTTGAGGTATGACATACTTTTATGATGCTTATATGATTTAAGATAGTTATTTGTTTCTCCTATCTATATGCTTATATGTCTATGTAAATCGCTTATATTTCTCATATCAAATATTTTTTCCTTTTTTTCGATGCCAAAGAGGGAGAATGTGATTCAGAGGGGAGTATTCGGCCAAGAGGAGTAAATTGATTTTATATATATATATATATATATATATATATATACACACACACAAACTTACATAGTTGTCATTATAAAAAGGAACAGAATGTTAAAATCTTGAATTTGATGTTTTGATTGTGACAACTATATAAGTAAATATTACATGAACCATATTTGTAATAAAAGATCCTGTTTTACCTGATAAATAATATAATAAAAGGAAGACTAAATTCCAGATAGAAGCTTCAGTAATATATTTAGTCTATGGTCTGAGTCTAGTAGTGAGTTCATGTTAAAATCTCTCCGAAGTGGTTTATGTACACACACACAATATAAAGTTTTTTCAAAACATTTTTTACATGCTACAATTCTTTTAAAACTTTGAATATGCCACAAAACATTGGAAACAACCGGCTGAATAACATGGTTCAACCTACTGATTTTTATACATGTGCACGGTTTACTTTGAATATTCAGACGGTTGACCATGCTTCCTTAGCCGGCTGAATTGGGTCGTTTTGCACTGTTTTCTTGCTGTATCATATTTTAATCCATTCACCTGGCTGATTCGTTCTATTCACACGGCTGAATCTTCATAACGGTTATATTTTGAAATGGCACTTCATTTCAGCAAATAGAAACAACTCTAGAGTCAAGAGTTGCTTCCATATTCTATCACGGCTACTTTTTGCGAATAATTGCAACTCTTAATTACTATATATAGGCATTAAACCCATTGTTTTAATCACCAATTTTCAATTATCATTCTTATTATCTAAACTATCTTGCCATTTGCATTCAATATTTCATTTTAGTTACTTGTTCACTCAAGCAAACTTCATTATTAATCTAATAAACTTCCTATCTTCAAGATTTACAAGATATACCATAAATGAGAAGACTATAGGAAGGGGGTATATCATTGACTTATCAGTTCTATTCAAGAGCATACTCAGTCAGAAACATTTCTACTATTTGTATTGGAAGTCATGTTCGGTTGCTCAGGCGGTTGAAGTCCTATTCTGTTGCTTAGGCGATAGAAGTCCTGTTTGGCAACTCAGATGGTGTAATACGTATCCCTTCGGGTTAAGTGAGGGTTGATAGTTAAATCAAGAAAGAGTCTGGGACTTGATGGGATTGGACGTAGAACGTGAAGTTTGAACTAGTATAAAAATCTTTGGTGTCAATTTCTTTATTATCTTACTTCTAAATCTATATCTTGCATAAGTAAATAGTTTAGTTAATGTTCGATATTGTGAGATCCTTAGTCACTTTTATATCGGTAAAAATATATAGGTTTTTGTGTATTAATAGACATATCCGGAAATCATAATTACACTCCCTTAGTCGGGTTAGACTTATCTCTTTCTCTTTATAGGAACCTACATCCTTGACTTATCCATCCATTGCAAAATCTTGACTATTACTTTATCTATGATACCTTTTGAAATTTGAACTTCCAAAAATTTCTTCTTCTATTCCTTAATGTCATTCCACAAATGAAACTTTTTTTTAAACGCAATCTCTTATCACTTCGTCATAATATTTTACCTATCTTATGGTTGAGACTACTTAATGTGGAATGGCGCCTTGTCATTTTAATCTAATAGATGCGATGACCATTACTTTGGTTTATACTTAGGGATTTTTGCATTTTAATGCATAGGAATACACTTTTCCAAAACTTTTATTAAATTATCTAAAAGGGTATTTGTGTTATGTTTGGAATTACAAGAAATTATATCTTCTATTTGCTATTAAAATAGATGGTACTAAATACGGTGATTATCCTTATTTTTTACATCTCTTTTTTTTGGTATGTTCTTTTTTATTTCAAAAGATACACTTTATATTTATAAATCTGAACTTGATAATCCCTAGGAATTGGCATTGCAATACTTTATATTCCAATGAGTTAAAATACTAATTAAATCTCATTTCCAATTTATCACTACTTTCAGTTATGCCTACTAACCTATATCAAAACCCAACAAAAATATGGGATCACCTAAATCCTAATAGTGTACCATGATGGCTTAATTTACATTTTACTTGCACACGTAATTCAAATCCACAAATTTGGAACTATCACATGATCTATAAGTTTCAGGGACTACTACTACCCAGTATTAAATTTGGATTACTAATACTCAATATTTTCCAAATTCAGATATGTGAAAATTTCTAATCATGCAATTTCAAGATTTACAAAGGCATACTTGGAACGCATCTACAATGATAGAATCCAATAAGGTAACACCGCCCGTAGGCTACGGTGGAAACCAATTTCCATTAATACCATCACATAATCCTGCTATAGGGACTGCTCTCCCCTAATAAGACTTCTCACTCTTGTCAACTTGGTCCGCCTATAGCCTCCAGTGAAACAATGCATACTTGGACCTCTCGTAGCCTATAGGTATCTTATCCTTACCTATAGGTATCGATCGATATCTAGATTTCCTTTTTATCACTTAACTTACTATATAAGATGTTAAGCAGACACTATTTGTTAATTTTTACATTTCAAACCAAATAAAAATCCTTTCAAATTTATCATCAATTGACAATAATCATTTTGGTTTACTCTTTCCTAATTCTAGGATATGTTTTATCCAAATATGTGAAGACCTGCAAATCCGTACCCTTTGGATCGACAATAAACCACACATGTCCGACCCAAAAAGCACAGACCGACAGAAAGTTAGAAGAAAGAAAAGAAGAGAGAAGAAGAGATGAGAAAAAGAGAGAAGATAGAACAAAACAGGACAACATAGAATCTCACATCACAGCGGAAAACATATAATATCATATCAATGATCTTTATAAAACATAAAGTGGATATATGCATACATAAATCAGAGTTTAATAATCAATCAATAATCATCAGCCTGGACAGTTATAATAACCTGTACTCACTTATTACCAGTAATATGCAACAACTAAGAACAACGGATAAACAAAACAGATACGTGTATATAAAATGAAGATCTCCGGCTCTCCCGCCGAAGCTCTAAAAGCATCAAAATTGAACCTGTAAATATACTCGGTCTGAACCGATCATAGAAAGGGAAGAACACCTGGAATAGTCTAGTAAACCAGCATGGGAAACACACTAAACTGAATTTATTAAATTACCAAACTTTTCCTTTATCAAAACAAAAGTATCTCGTAAGACACGCCCACACATAAACACGGCCATGTTTTTACCTTACGATAACTAAAACATTTCATATCAAATCATCTTAATATAGTGTCTGTTGCATAAATAATATTTAAAATAGCTGAAATTGTTACCATTATTAAATTCCATCATACTAGGATCTACAAATAAAATGGTAGGTACGTAGTGGAGTTTGGATTTCCGTGCAAATGACCAGGTGAAGGGACTACCTTCCAATGGATACACATCTAGATGGATGTCCCGAGGCATAGAACATCTGCCCTCTACCAATACAAAACCGGCCAACCTCTATAACTAGATGGTATCGAATATGTCATCCTTTGTCATTACCGACCATTACCGAGGGCCCTCTAGCATACAAACCACAATATTCAGATACACGATGTCATAGCATATAAAGATATATCGAGAAGAGGATGATCATATCCTACTTGGGAACGACCCGCTTAGCCTTGCTGCATCTAACCTTGTTTTGGTCATTTTCGGTTGATGAGGCCTAAGGTAACGATTACCTTTCACATATCATATATCACATCACTTTGAATGCCACACGACCATTTCCGTTGACTACTAATTGCTTTCCACAAAAATACAAACCTTAAGCTCATACGTCTCAAGAAGGGTGTTAAGCTCAGAGAAGTTGCCTTCTCTGCCACCACTGATGTACGTTTGTAAAAACCAATGCACGCAATCTTTAGAAGTGCAATGTCAAACAAACATCCATTTAAGTTGTCCAGGAACAGGACAAACCGAAGGTACTTTCCTACTACATCTTGTCGGGAAATCCCTAGCATTAGTAGTGAATAGTCCTTACATTAGATATTTCATAACGAAGAGACTACTGCTACTGGATGTATATTGGGATTTTAACACCAAACGATCAACAAGCAGTCCCCCATTATGAAAATCCTAAATATCATCGATAACCTGCACAATCGAACGCAATACGTTGGTCCGGAGTGGTTTTTAGATAAATCTAATTCCGATCTCTTTGCACCAACAACGCAAAAGCATTTCTCAACCTCACATAGAAACTAAGTCTCATAGACTTATCACGTCCCCAACTTTCAACTGTTATCCTTTGGACCAAGAAGGAAGCTCGATAGATTGGAGCAATACTCTGCACTACCCGAATCAACATCCTCAACACAAATGGTAATCAAGCCAACACAGTAGGCTACGTGCTAAGTGTACGACTAAAAAGTTCCCAAATCAAGTCGATGAACTAAAATGGCCAAATTTGATAGTCGGTTATTTAACTATCAAAGCAAATAAACAAATATTTAGCACCATAAGCAATCACTAGGTCCTTTTAATTAATCTCTTATTAATTAAATCACTTGCAAATATTCGCTTCAATTTATCTTTAAAAAGATATATTCTCCAAACCATTTCAATATTGGAAAACATTTCCATATATTTATTTAAGAATAAGTAATTCACAAATATCTTTTCAACACTTAAAAAATATTCCATATACTTAAATCAGGATTAAGTATATTTTATTCTTTAAGGAAAACATTCTCTTAAATGTATTTATTTAGGTCAAAATGAATGTTGCGTAAAACATCGTTACAACAACTCAAAATCGCCAATATGGGGATTCGAAAATTAGATAGATATATAAATCCTATATAATATACAAAACATTTCCTTTCGAAAATCATTTACTATAACAACGGTGTTATAGTCCATCATTTTCTTATTTTTCGAAAACGTCCATTTCAACAATGAATGTTGGAATCTATATATTCGATACATAACACATTTTAAATCATCTTTAAACCATTTTACTCCATTTAAAATATAACTTTTCAAAAATATCCATTTTATTTAACATTGCATTCATTGTCCAAAATCATGAACATAAATCGTTTACCAAATTCAATACATCTTGTGACGACCCAAACTTGATGCCCAACGAATGACATCGAATCCGTATCGTCGGAGCTTGCAACTACATTAGATGATAAACAACACAGCGGAAACAAAAGATAATTGCATTGATATACAATATAGATACAATGTGATACACACCATGATACAACAACCCAACACCATCATAGAATATATACAACACAATGCCACAGTAGAAATATATCGACATGAGCAAAGTCTTCAATAGAAACCAAAACTGCAACTCCAAAGCCAAAGCTTTAACTTCAAGCTCGAACCATCATCAAGTTAAACTTGTAGCAATTGCGATCTTGAACGAGATTGCCAGACCAAAACTTCAAATATCCAAAAGCTGAAGAAGATCTCCAAATGCTCCCAACTAAAGACCTCGAAAGCTATCAAATCTATACCTATTATTTGATTATCTGAAAAAACAAATTCTAGACTGCCCGTGTGGAAAATTATGGGCACCCAGAGTTTAGAAAAGGAACAATAAACTCCAGGTCGGTCATGGAACTGGTATGAGCAAACAAAAACATTTGGTTTGAACGAAAGAAATTTAAAATGAAATCCGCAATGCCTTTTGGAAAATGAAACTACCGTAAGGC
The DNA here is from genome assembly GCA_030765085.1 of Allium cepa. Taxonomy (NCBI): domain Eukaryota; kingdom Viridiplantae; phylum Streptophyta; class Magnoliopsida; order Asparagales; family Amaryllidaceae; genus Allium; species Allium cepa. The sequence goes on from CM060941.1 coordinate 745,242,490, forward strand.
CTCCTGCCGCACACACCATGCAAACGCAGAATTGGTGGAGATTTCTCCTTATGATAGTCAAAAATGCTTGATACGCAATAACCATTTTGATATTATTATTAGTGCACAGTGAAAACATTTGCAAGTATAATATTAATCTTAGCCAGCAAAGACATTTCGAACTATGCCTACTATAGCTACCATCTAAACAGTGGGGCACCACCATAAGTAGATGTCAAGTTATACAACTAAAACCGTACAAGGCGCGTACTGGTGATTGGATTTTCCAACAAATGGCCAGGCCAAGGAACTTCCCATTACCACATGGGTATGCCTCTAGAGGGACGCCCTGAAAACCTACCGGATGTCTGCCAACACAAGGCCGATATACTCCCTTCCTGGAGTAAAACCTAAGATATGCCACCCCCGGTCATTTGCGACCTTTATCCGAGGATCCTCAACCACAAAGCAACATCACACAGTAATAAATATACAGTGTCCACATGGATTAAGTATCTGGGTTCCATACCATGATACCACCCTTTTCTAGAAGGAATGGACATACCCTAGGGGAGCAACCCCTACAACTTTGCGGCATCTTTCCTGTTTTGACCATTTTCGGAGTGTTAGGTCCTGATGCAGTCTTGCCTACAAAGCTATGTTTTTCACAAAGCCATACTTTGATCAACAAATGATCAGCAGCACTTTGTATGCCACATTACCAAAATTGGAATGTATCACTAGTAACCATCAACTACATAACCTCTGAGCTCGTACTTCTCAGAGAAGGGTGTTAAGCTAAGAGAATAAATCTCCACCACCAAACAGAAATGTATTTGATAGAGATTAGCTTTACATCTGAAAGTGTAACGTCAGACACACATCCATACAAGTTTCTTCTGGGTTCGAACAGAACCGAAGGCACTTCCAAAGAAGCCCTTGCAACCGAGTATTCATAATCCCGATCGAACTTCCCAACACATATGGAGATCTCTATACCATAGCTACTCAGTGTAGAGTTATTCTATGGGTTATCCTTTCGTTCTTGAAAACATCCGGTCTTCACCACCGGTCTTCAAATGCTATCCATAACGTCGTATCATTAGTCGGAATGGGTTATATGACTCAAGGTCCTCTCCCGACTAAACCGAATAATGAGCGCAATATTTGAAAACATATGGATATGGGATTTCAGTTAAGTCACAACTTTAAAATCCAAAATCCTTTCAAATGGTTTAAACAAATTACCATTTTCAAATCTTTAAATAAAAAGATTCACTTCACAAAGTTCATCCAATTTCACAAAGATTCATTCACAGATTTCAAAACAATTTCCCCTTCAATCGGATTAACTCATCCAATCTTTAAATCAAAGATTTAATTTATAGCTTTCAAACCCGTTTCCAAAGATTCGTTCATAACTTGGAAAACCATTTTCATTTCAAACTTGAAATCCCTTTAACACAAATTGGAATTACTTTCCTTAAATGAAAGCTTTTATTATTTGAAAACAAATAGTTTTCGTTTCGAAAAAATCCAATTATATTTGTACAAGTTAAAGCTCTTGGGTTAAATTCGAATTCTCAAAACAATACTTTTAAATTGGTTTAAACCCATATAAACACATTTATAACTTGTATAACATTTTTAAATCATAATTTCCAAACATAAAATTCAATTCCAAACTTTGAATTCAAATTCAAATCAAATTATGTAAGTTTCAAAAATTTATCAAGTTATTCAAAATAACTTTCATCTTCAAATCTTCTTTTCAAAAGCTTTTTACATTTAGCCCAAACCCATTCCCAAAACCATTTGGATTCAAAATTCAAATTCAAAACCATTTAAAAAAAATCTGTGACTTAACCAATTTCCTCATGCAATCCATATTTGTGTGTGTATGGTGTAGTACAGGGGTTTTACCTAATAATGCAACATTATCAAATCATCATAGATTCAAGCACATCAATACCGATAAGCGGTATATTCTTATAATGCTTATCTACATACACAGAATTATAGATAAATAATATTGATTTATCATAGATAAAACAAATTACGTTCATCACAGCTTGAATTAAAACAATTCATATCACACAGCATCACATAGTAAAGATATCAAATAATTCACAGCATTCAATAGAATACAGTCATCCATAAGGAAGATTAATTGATCATCTGATTAATTAAAACCAGATTAATCACTAATCTAGGTTAATTAATCAATTATAAATTAATTAACTTTAAATTATTAATTGATCAACCTTAATTAATAATTAGATAAACCTTTAATCATTGCATAATCAAACCATTAATTTTTAATTATTCTTTAACTAAATATTCTTAATTAATTAATAAATAAATTAACCCTTAATTAATTGTCCTTTAATTAATCACTTGATTAATTAATCCTTAATTATAAATCAATTATCTTAAATTAATAATTAATTAGCCTTTGATTAACTATTAATTAATTAATTATTCAAGTAATATTAAATCATTTATCTTGATTTATCATTAAATCATTATCAAAGTCTTTTATTAATTAGCCTCACGATTAATGAACATTACATAAAAGATTAAGTTTAATTAAGAATTACAAATCAATATTTCCTCTTAATCTACTTTTAATTACATTATTTATTTGAAATGATAAATTAATTAATGCAACAACTTAAATGACTTAAACTTAATAACCTTTTAAAATATCTTACTTAAAACTTTTCTTAATCCAGTACCTAAATTAAAACCATTATCTAAAGCAAGGATTTAAAATGTTTAAAAAATTTGAGTTTTTGTTTTAAAGTCAAGAAGACTGTTTTTTATACCACCCCGAGACTCACTCGAGACGTCCCCCGAGTCAACAAGCCTCTCACTTCGGGTTTCCTCCCAATCTTACCTGTATGCTATTCAACTTTGAAAATTTGGTTAAGTTTTTTTTTAAAGACCCGATACAACCCAAATACGCTTGAGTCTATACTCGAGCCAATCCATCATCTCCCCGAAAAACACTTCGAGTAACATCCTTTTTCCCTAGCAATCCCAGACAAGATGCATAGGTGCATGCATTCACGTGCACCGATGATCATCGACCTTCTGACCGACGTCGAACTTTTCGACAAGTTGATGACGATATCCACGAGTCTTCCGACCATCTAATTTGCCAAGATCATCAGAGAATCAAAATCGAACCTTCTTCACCCCCACTGGCACAAATATGACCAACTCAATTGACTCGCGCCACCACGTGATGCCACCAGTAGCTTCGTAACTTCGACTGAAGCTTCCTTGATCACCCATGAATGGTCTCCCCACGACCGATGCAGTCCAACGCCTCGACGTAGTCGCGGTGACCAGATTTCACACCTATACTCAAAACTAGGGTTAAACCCCAAATCAGCCTCCCCCAACTTCCATGATGAATTAAAAAAATCATCTCGTATTTTTCTCGAGTTCGACCATCGTTCCAGCACCTCTGGAAGTAATCTCGATACCTAAACATGCACTGATCACCGGAATCTTCACCAAAACCATTTTTCGTTCTTCTCGCAAATGCGACCCTAATTCGAAACTAAAAATTCAGATTTTTATTTTAAAAATCATAATTTTCGAAATGGATTTAGATGATGTTAATGAAACTTGGATCTATGCAAGTTGAAAATTTGATAAACTTTGAATTTATACTATTTTCCCTTCTTCCAAACAACAACCTTCCATATTATCTTGAAAACATATTTTAAGAATTATGTTTGTACGAACTTGAACATATTTCATTTTGACATTCTAATCTAGTAACAGCTAGAAGAAGTGTTTTAGATATTTTTTTCCTTTGTGGACAGGTTCCTAGAAACCTGGAACTTGCAAACAGGGATAAATATCCCTGTTTATCAACATGCACAGTGGATAGAATTACATTAATACATATATCTGCACTCATTCAAACAAATCTTAAGCACACATTCAACCTACAGATTAAACGCTGAGGTTTCAAAAAAAATTCTCAGCTGAGGTTCAACAGAGGACTGGAATATGAAAACAGAGGTTCGCTTTTTGAATTTTGATCCTGGTCTTTTTACAGTTTGATCTTGCCTTTGTTTTGTTTTTGATGCTCTGATCTTTTCACTATTTGATGCTGTTGTTTTAGATCTGAAATTTGATCTTCTATTTTCTGGTTTTGCTTTGATTTCCAGGTTTGCTTGATTACAGGTTTTAAATTGAATTTCTAACCTGATTTATTTCAGGTTTTGATCTGTGTTATGTTTTAGTATTGATTTTGATTTTTGTTTTATTTTCTTATTTCAGATTTGAGAAAAGAAGAATGTAGTTTAATTTTCATTTTTCAATATAAAGTTTAATTCATTTAAACAAAATTAATGCCACTTGTTTTAATTTAGCTAACACTTGTCAATTTTTACCATCTTCTCTTTTCAAATGTTAAATCATGGTCTCATAAGTTTACAAATGTCCTATGAGATCTAAATTGTGTTTAAATCCTAAATTTTAATTAATTTATAAATTGTATTTTAACCCTTAAGTATTTATTTTTAACATATGTATTTTATTTTAATTGTTTATGTTTTTATCTTCTTATACATTTACATTTGCACAAATAAAATCTATTTCAATTGTTTTTTCATATGACAATCTTAATCTAGTTATATATATATATTCCATTCATACATTTTTTATCATTTATATTTGTGCAAATTTTTTAAAAGAGACTGATTTAAAAATCTTAAAACTAATAAATAATCACATTTATGTAAATTATAAAAATTTAGCTTTTAAACAACTTTCAAACTTTTACTATATTTTAAACATTACAAATAACATTTTAAATATAATTTCATATCATATTTCTTATTTAATAAATACATTTTCTTTATTAATCATTTATATAATCTTTTAAAGACAAATAGTTTTAAAATTCAAGTACACATAAATAAATATATTAGAGTTTCATACTTAATTAGCCTTTAGGAAAATTTATTATATCAAATTCAAAACATCATTTTCAAATTATAATGCATATTTAAACAATTAGAAACAAATTCTTATTAATTTAAAAATAAAATTTTTAAATCCAATTTATTTTCAAGATATTTATTTTCAGATCCAATTTTTATTTATAAAATATTTATCCTTAAATTTCAAACCAAAATTCTACTTTAAATCTAAATTTTTTATTTATTCTGGAAATTTTAAATAAATTCACGAATAAATTCACAATTTAATTCCAAAGTTAAATTAATTGTCAAATTAAACTTGGTTAATTTTCAGGAATGTTACAGATCCCCCTTAAGAAAATTTCGTCCCCGAAATTTGCCAAGGAGACAACCAAGAACAGATAAAAGATAGAGAAATATCTTTCTAGATCAAACCGAATATCTATTCTGCATTTGGCTTACCAAATCAAAAGAGATGAGAACAAACTCATTCAATACTTTACGAAATACTCGGGTTATTCAGATCTACGAAATATGCAGGGGCATTGGTTAGTTTGAAGGAATAACTAACCAATCGTAGAATATATCGAAACCCAATGAAACATACGAAAATAGGTTTGACTACGATCCCAGATTCAACATTTAACTCATTTAAATGTATTTGTTAATGTACTATTATATTTTTCACATAAATAAATAAATATTTGTTGAATAAAATAAATAACACGGAATATAAATTCAAATGAATATTTTATTCAAACAAATATTTATTACAATTTTGAATAGTACAAATTTGAGCTCTCTCTATATATATACAATTTCATTACAATACAATTTCAATTACATCATATTTCAATTTACATAATTGTCCTCACTACATATCGCTCATTCACTCGTATTTAATCTTCAATTTGAATCTAGCATCTGAGCAATCTGCAAAAATAAATACTGACGCGGTAAAATTGAAAAGGAAATATTTTTGCAGTATAAAATAAAATGTGAATTTTGAAAATAATATTTGCCTCGGTTATTTGGGTTGTTGATCATCATTTAAATTTGAAATCATCATACACGAACGGTTTGTGACATGCACAGTATATCACTGTACATGTCACAAGGCCGTGCACACCGATATATACACTTGATAAAATTACAGGGACAGGTGAGCACAAGGTCAAACCCAAATCAAAAGCCAGGTTCAACTCAAGTGCAATAAAAATAATGTCACAATATAAGACAAGGTCAAACCCGAGCTTTAAAGCTGGATTCAACACAGTGCAATCCAGCTGTACAGACGCCAGTTGAAGCAAAAGGAAGGTGAACCATGAAGAACACAAGACTAGCAACAAAATGCTCCAAGTCAGACTCAAGTACAATATGTACAAAGTCTACGCAAACCCAGACTCAAGCCAACATGAAACAAGACCAAGACCAGACTACAATTACAAAAAGAAACTCGCCACAATGCAACAACAGTAGCAGTTTCAAAATAATCTCAAGCATCAGGTTGAGTATGCTACATAATGAACACAACACAAATGCACTCAATTCGACTACAAATGCACAGCACACATCAAGTATACATGAAGGCCAGAGTATGCAGTGACAATATACAATGACAACCAGAGCAGTGTTGTACACATGAATGAAACTGCAACACAACTCAAATAACAAACTGCACTAACTCAGACTTCAAGAGGAGCATACACACTGGTACACATATACAAACTACAAATGCACTTACAACTGAAACTGTCTTGAAGTAAATGAAAACAAATGCAAAGACCAGTGATGCAACTCAATACAAAAAATACCAGTTCATACATGAAGTGTAACTGCACATACCAAAGTGCAGTCATATGAAGACTCCAAACAGACCACTTCTAGTGAGAGTAAACAGAAGGTAGTGCAATAGCATTTCAAACTCGAAGTAACATAACAGACAGGCACAATATGGTAGCGGTAAATACCAACAGAGTTTCAAACATGTAGTGACAACAAATGCACAGCCACAACAATGCAGAACTACTCTAGACTTGTAACGGTCCGGAAATTTCGATCTCAAAAATTCTAGATAGTTAAAGGAAAAGAAGGAAGAGATAGAAGAAAAAGAAGAAACAGAAACACCAACATCTCACATTCGCAATGGATAAAATATAATAACAAATAATAATAGTTATACAAAGGAAAACTGTACTTGTCAAATTTCACTTTAATACATCAGAGTTACAATATTTACACAACATTGGACAGTTTAAAACAACATGTCCTATATATATAACTATATATCACAGCGGAATCACTTCATACGCTTCTGCCATCCAGCTCGTCTCCTGAGTTCCAGAACGTCCCTACCTGAAAATCTGTAATACTCGTTCTGACCCGAGCTGAAGGTGTATGAGATGATAGCACATATATACACACGACAGTGAAACGGGCCAAAGAGACATATACAAAGATGAAAGATTCAAGAGACATATGGATGTATAACACAAATGAACCAAATGACAATAGTTTGTGCAGTAGACCACAATGAAACCAAACCGATATGCATATACAACTACAAGTGATAGGATGAACCAACATACTATGCAGTGAATTACAAAAGTAAGAACAATCTCCGAAGTCAACTTTTCTCTTAGCCTTACATGAACCAGTGCCGAAGTCATGGAATCGCATAAACAAAGCTAAGTGACCGAAGTCAACAGAAATCGAAGTCGTGGTGGCTACAAAAGAAATCAACATCGTCAAATAAAGTCAAATGTAACAGTTTCAAACCAAAACCGTGGTGGCCAAGAAATCGAATCAAGTCAGAAATCAACACCGTTTTATTCAAGTAAATTGAAAAAGTCAGTAATCATCTCAAGCATCCAAACGAAGATCAATGGCCAACATAACGTAATTGACAAATTCAAAAAAAAATACAAACGAAAATATAGGGGTTCGAACACTATATAAATAATAAACATCATCGAAAAATGAATGGAATTCGAGTTCAACCATATCACAGATCAGAACATCAATTAGGAACTCGAATCAAGTCGAGTACATTATAAATCGAAAAAGGAATTTCATGTACCAATCTTTCAATCAAGTAAGGCACTCAACAACTTGAAGCCGCGAACGAATCAACCGAAGAAAGAATCGAAGCATCAGCAAAAAAATGTAGCGGCGACTCAATTTCTCAAAGCCCTAATTTCGAGAAAAGAGGAACGAGTAAAGGAACAAGGCCAACGTTTTACAGGGCAAAGGAATATGGCCGAACGAATAAAAGAAAAAGGGGAAAGTGTCTCATAAAAGTTGGGTCGGCCTTGTTTTTTAAAAGCTTTATTATAATTAAAAAAAATAGGTTTTTGAGTTTAATTTGTGTTTAATTTGTATTCTTCTTTTTTAAACTCTTGTAATTACTAATCGTCTGACTAGGGGACGGGCTACGGTGGCGTAGTTCGAAAATTCGCAACTCAGTGGCTGGGTTGTGGCGGGATTTTGAGCGTAGAGTTAAGGCTAGTTGAAAGCGGGTGTCGCGAGTTTACGTGTGTAAGCGTCTGACTGCTTAATTTCTAGTAGAAACATTGGGGGCAGCATGTAGGCTAGTTTTTGCTGAAGCTGGGCAAATTCTTTGTCGTTCTATTTATGCATTTATACTATTATTATCAGTGCTGCTATTATTTTGATATATCTGTGTTGAAATAATTTTATAAGCTTCCGCAATAATTTTTATAATTAATAGTATCACCCTATTCAATCCCCCTCCCCCCTCTAGGGTGAAATCAATCCTACAAGTGGTATCAAAGCTAGGAACGAAAGCCATTTTTGTTTTTAAAAAAAGTTTGATTTTTCAAAAACCAATTATTTTTATAAAAAAATAATTTTAAAAATGGCTCCTTTTAATAATGCTTTTGCGGAGGGTCAGTCCATAGTTAGACCACCAATATTCAATGGTGAATATGCTTACTGGAAAAATAGGATGGAAATTTTTCTGAAAACCATTGACACTTGGGATATTGTTGAGACAGGGTATAGAGCACCAACTGTAATTGTAAATAATCAGGAAATAAATAAACCGATGGATCAATGGACAGATCTAGAAAATAAGTTACAGAACACTAATGCCAAAGCCATGAATTCGATTACTTGTTCATTAGTCCAGTTTGAATTTAATCGTGTCTCACATTGTCTAACTGCGCAGGAAATATGGCACAGACTAGAAGTGACTCACGAAGGAACATCTCAAGTCAAGGAATCTCGCCTTGCAATGCTGAGTATCGAATACGAGAATTTTACAATGGCCAAGGAAGAAAATGTTAAAGAGATGTATGGACGGCTTTCCAACATTATATACAAATCAAAAGCGAAATATCATATACATAATTGGAAATAATTTGAAAAATCCTCAAAGTCCTTCCATGAAGTTTTGAAGCAAAATTGACTGCCATTCAAGAATCGAAAGATTTAAAAAAAAAACAAATCAAAGTTGAAGAACTCATCGGAAATCTCACTACTTATGAGCTAGAAATGAAATTCAAGAAAGAGCGTGAAGAAGGAGATACTCGAAAGAAATCAATAGCTCTCAAAGGAACAACTGAAAGTGATGATGAAGATGATGATGGAGCAGCAGAGTTGGAAATGGTAATATAGAGATTAAAAAAGTGGAACCAAAAATGCAGAAATCTAGCTCTAAATCAAAAATTAAAAAGCAGAATAACCAAAGTTCTAGATAACACAGAACAGTAAGAAATCATTTGTCATGAGTGCAACTAACCTGGACACATCAAGCCCAATTACACGACTTTGAAAAGAAACCAAAAAGGAGAAATTTTGCAGCCACGTGGAATACAAGTGATGAAGATAATCAAACTACTAGCAGTGAGAGTAAGAAAGCAGATATGTGCCTTTAAGGTAATATAACTGATAGCGACGATGACGAGCCAAGCGAGGTATCAAAACTTTCTCACTTCGAATTACTTATATATTTCCACGAAGTAAATGGCTGTTTTGAACGACGTAGGGAGAAATATGCTACAATTGAATCACAAAGAGATAGTTTGTTTGAAGTAAATGAACAGCTTGAACAATTAGTTAAAAACTATCAAAATAAGTTCCCTAAGTGTGATAAGTGTCCATTGTTTGAAGAAAAAATTAAAAAAATCAAAAATTAACATAAAATCTCTTAAAAATGAAATTCTGATTTTGAAAGAGAGTGAAAATACAAGAAGAGAAAATTCTACTAAAAGGTGCACACAATTGTTAAACGAAAATGAATCTCTCAAAATACAACTCCAACAACTGTCAACGACTTTAGATAAATTTTCCAAAAGTGAAAAATCGTTGAATATGCTATTAGGGAAGCAAACTGTTAATATAGTTAGACAAGGACTTGGATATAATCAATCTAAAAATGTTGGAAATGAAACTAATCAATTCATTTCGATGTGCACATTTTGTTGAAAATTTGGACACAATCAAAACAATTGCTGGTATAGACCCAAACACGTGAAAACTATACCAATTTGGGTTCCAAAAGGCACAAATATAAAATCTCTCAAAGTTAAACAAATTTGGGTGCCAAAAGGAACATACATAAATAGTTATGGGTCTCCACAATATTATTTTTCAAAATCAATTGCCAATAACAACCATGGACCTATAAAAAAATAGGTCACAAAAATCTTCCATCGTGTAGGTGTGGTGGCAGGCTAAGGAACAACAATAGTGTTACTTGGATTCTGGCTGTTCTAAGGACACAATAAGCGTCAAAGCAAAGTTCCTTAGCCTAGTACAAAGGTGACAGAATCACAATGGGCAACAACAAAAAATTATCGTAAAGGTAAAATAGGTAATGGTATATATTGTACGATATATTAAATGTGATAATTTGCACCGTAGTCTGAATTAAATTAGCCAATAATGTGATGGTATGATTTTGATTCTGACTTATTCAAATTTGTTGGCCAATTATATTCTTATGCCAAGAACACTATAAAAAAAACTCTAGATTCTTTGAATTACTTCATATATATTAGCTTGGATTAATAATAGTGTTTTATTGGATGATAATACATTTGGTATTTTACGGCTGACTCTATATTCACGGTTTTTGATTATTTACATGGCTTCAATTCAAATTCAAAAGAATTTCATTTAAAAAGTTGTTAAAAATGATTATGAGATATTTTGTTGCACAACTCATGATCTGGTCTGTAACATTCAACTAATAATAAGTTTGAGTGAAAATAAATTCAGATGCAGATTACACTGGTAATCTAGTTGAGAGAAAAATTACTAGTGGAACGTGATATATAATGGGACATTTAGTAACTACATCATTTTTAAAAAAATATCTGCATATTTTCACTTCAAATAATTTTCAAATTGCAGACATTTTTTATAAAACTCCTTCTAGAAAATCATTTTTGACCTTGTTTCAGATTAGTCATTTTGGAAAATTTGGTTTTATAATTATTTTTGAATACGATTTTAAATGATTACACTGACTAATCTGACTCCCTAATGATTATCGAAAAGATAAATAGTAATTGAAAAAGTGATGAGTGTTAATATTAATCATATATTATAACTTGAGACGGTGTATTAAGTAAATTTCGTTAGAAATTTGAACAAGAGTTATAAAAACTTTTTGTTAGTAAAAATTCCATGACCATCTCTATTTCTAACATATTTCTAACGACCATCACTCATCAAAATTCAATATAATTTGTCGATATGTGGAACTTTAAACAGGAATCATTCGTTTTCATTATATATATATATATATATTAAAATAATACTAATAATAATAAAATAAAAAACAAAGTATTCACTCTCATTTAAGAGTCCTCATGGTTATGCATGGGTGAATTACTTGGAATTTGTTATGAGATTCCATGCTCATTTAAAAGTCCTCACGGTTACGCATGTATGGAATGCATATCAAAATTGATTTATTAAATAAATAAGTTGATTCTAATCCCATTTAGAAGTCCTCACGGTTATGCGTGGTTAGAAGATACTTGAATTCTTTTTAAAGAAAATAATAATAATAAAATTGGAATACTACTAACCTCATTTAATAGTCCTAACGGTTATGCTTGATTGGTAGATATTCAAATTTCTGATATAAATATACCACAAATAGACAAAACTGTATGGTTTTATATGATGACATCATTCACATCATTCTAAAAGTGGAATATGCACCTAACAAAGTATTTATGATTTTTGTTTGATAATTGTTGAAATTTGATATTTATATTCGATTGAGTTTTAATGTTGTATTAATATCTATCACTTTATCTCCATTTTTCTAACACTATTACTCTTTTGCTGATAACAAAAGGGGGAGGGAAAAGTTAAGATTTTGACAAATAAAGGTCAAATATTTTCTATTTGCATCTAGGCTTATTTGCATATTTTTATTTACACGCATATATGAAGGGGGAGCTTTGTGTAGAGAGGAAGCATTCAAATAGGGGGAGTAAATTGAATGATCAAATACATTTAAAAAATTCAAAATCTTAAACATATGTTTGTTATCATCAAAAGGGGGAGATTGTTGAATATGCGATTATATGATTTTTGTTTGGTGATAATAAACATATATATTCATTTAAATGTATTTGTTGATGTACTATTATATTTTTCACATAAGTAAATAAATATTTACTGAATAAAATAAATAACATAGAATATAAATTCAAATGAATATTTTATTTAAGCAAATATTTATTACAATTTTGAATAGTACAAATTCGACCTCTCACTATATATATACAATTTCAATTACAATACAATTTCAATTACATCACACTTCAATTTACGTAATTGTCCTCACTACATATCGCTCATTCGCTCGTATTTAATCTTCAACTTGAATCCAACATCTAAGCAATTTGCAAAAATAAATACTGACACAGTAAAATTGGAAAGGAAAAATTTTTGCAGTATAAAATAAAATGTGAATTTTGAAAATAATATTGCCTCAGTTATTTGGGTTGTTCATCATTATTTAAATTTGAATTCATAATACACGAACAACTTGTGACATGCACAGTGTACCACTGTACATGCCACAAGGTCGTGCACACCGATATTTACACTGGATAAAATTACAGGGACAGGTGAGCACAAGGTCAAACCCAAATCAAAAGCCGGGTTCAACTCAAGTGCAATAAAAATAATGTCACAATATCAGCACAAGGTCAAACCCGAGCTTTAAAGCTGGATTCAACATAGGCGCAATCCAACTATACAGATGTCAGTTGAAGAAAAAGTCAGGTGAACCATGAAGTACACAAGACTAGCAACAAAATGCTCCAAGTTAGACTCAAGTACAATACGTACAAAGTCTATACAAACCCAGACTCAAACCAACATGAAACAAGACCAAGACCAGACTACAATTACAAAAAGCAACTCACCACAATGCAACAACAACAGCAGTTTCAAAATAATCTCAAGCATCAGGTCGAGAATGCTACACAATAACACAACACAAATGTACTCAATTCGAATACAAATGAACAGCACACATCAAGTATACATGAAGGACAGAGTGTGCAGTGACAATATACAATGACAACCAGAGCAGTGTTGTACACATGAATGAAACTGCAACACAACTCAAATAACAAACTGCACTAACTCAGACTTCAAGAGGAGCATACACACTGGTACACATATACAAACTACAAATGCACTTACAACTGAAACTGTCTTGAAGTAAATGAAAACAAATGCAAAGACCAGTGATGCAACTCAATACAAAAAATACCAGTACATACATGAAGTGTAACTGCACATACCAAAGTGCAGTCATATGAAGACTCCAAACAGACCACTTCTAGTGAGTGTAAACAAAAGGTAGTGCAATAGCATTTCAAACTCGAAGCAACACAACAGACATGCACAATATGGTAGCGGTAAAGACCAACAGAGTTTCAAACATGCAGTGACAACAAATGCATAGCCACAACAATGCAGAACTACTCTAGACTTGCAACGACCCGGAAATTTCGATCCCGAAAATTCTAGATAGTTAAAGGAAAAGAAGGAAGAGATAGAAGAAAATGAAGAAACAGAAACACCAACATCTCACATTCGCAATGGATAAAATATAATAACAAATAATAATAGTTATACAAAGGAAAATTGTACTTGTCAAATTTCACTTTAATACATCAGAGTTACAATATTTACACAACACTAGACAGTTTAAAACAACATGTCCTATATATATAACTATATATCACAGCGGAATCACTTCATACGCTTCTGCCATCCAGCTCGTCTCCTGAGTTCCAGAACGTCCCTACCTGAAAATCTGTAATACTCGTTCTGACCCGAGCTGAAGGTTTACAAGATGATAGCACATATACACACACGACAGTGAAACGGGCCAGAGAGACATATAAAAAGATGAAAGATTCAAGAGACAATGGATGTATAACACAAATGAACCAAATGACAACAGTTTGTGCAGTAGACCACAATGAAACCAAACCGATATGCATATACAACTACAAGTGATAGGATGAACCAACATACTATGCAGTGAATTACAAAAGTAAGAACAATCTCCGAAGTCAACTTTTCTCTTAGCCTTACATGAACCAGTGCCGAAGTCATGGAATCGCATAAACAAAGCTAAGTGACCGAAGTCAACAGAAATCGAAGTCGTGGTGGCCACAAAAGAAATCAACATCGTCAAATAAAGTCAAATGTAACAGTTTCAAACCAAAACCGTGGTGGCCAAGAAATCGAATCAAGTCAGAAATCAACACCGTTTTATTCAAGTAAATTGAAAAAGTCAGTAATCATCTCAAGCATCCAAACGAAGATCAATGGCCAACATAACGTAATTGACAAATTCAAAAAAAAAATACAAACGAAAATATAGGGGTTCGAACACTATATAAATAATAAATATCATCGAAAAATGAATGGAATTCGAGTTCAAGCATATCACAGATCAGAACATCAATTAGGAACTCGAATCAAGTCGAGTACATTATAAATCGAAAAAGGAATTTCATGTACCAATCTTTCAATCAAGTAAAGGCACTCAACAACTTGAAGCCGCGAACGAATCAACCGAAGAAAGAATCGAAGCATCAGCAAAAAAATGTAGCGGCGACTCAATTTCTCAAAGCCCTAATTTCGATCAAAGAGGAATGAGCAAAGGAACAAAGCCCTAATGTAGTGGTTGAGTTGTGGTAGGGTTTTGAGCGTGGAGTTAAGGCTAGTCGATAGCGGGTGTCGCGAGTTTACGTGTGTAAGCGTCTGATTGCTTAGTTTCTAGTAGAAACCTTGGGGGCAGCACGTAGGCAGGTTTTTGCCGAAGCTGCGTAAATTCTATGTCGTTCTATTTCTGCATTTATTCCGCTATTATCTGTGCTACTATTATTTTGATATATCTATGTTGAAATAATTTTATAAGCTTCCGCAATAATTTTTATAATTGATAGTATCACCCTATTCACCCCCTCTAGGGTGAAATCGATCCTACAGGAAGAAGAGTTATGCAGATAGAGGACGAAAAGACATAAAATTCTCTGTTGGAGATTATATTTTTGTTAAGGTATCACCGATGAAGGGTGTGATCAGATTTGGAAGATCGGGGAAGTTGACACCGAGATTCGTCAGACCTTTTCCTATTATAGAGAGGACCAGGAAACTCGTATATACTATATAGAATAGAGTTATTTAGCAGTTTGGTAGAAGTCCATGATGTGTTTCATGTTTCGCATCTGAGGAAGTGGGTTAGAGACCCAGAGACTCCTATAGCACCAACTGTGTTAGATGATTAAGTAGTAGAGCCAGACTTGATTATAGTGAGAAAGCTGATTCGTATAGTTGCGAGAAATGAGAAGAGGCTAAGGAACAAGGCAATCAGATTAGTCAAAGTGCAGTGGAGCAATGATGAGAGAGACTGTACATGGGAGACTGAGAGCAGGATTAGAGATACTTATCCAGATTTGTTTGATGATATGTTTTACCTTTTTGACTGATTTGTTGTGTACCTTATCGTAATTTAGATGATCAAATTCTTTAAGGAGAGGAGTCTTCAATGACCCTAATTTTTAGTAACATTATTTAGGATATTTAATTAGCTAAATAAAATAAAATAATGTGATGGTTAAAGGATTGAGATTTGTGATTAAGCTAAGGGGTTGTCGTGCCTGAGAGAATAAATGAACTAAAATAAACTAAAATAAAATGGGTAAAGGAAATAGGTGAGGAGCAAAGTTGGAATAAGAATATTCTAATACCATAAACACTTAGGAGTTCATTTCGTACGTTCATTTGCAATACCCAAACTAAAATAGAGGCTGGTCATCATTAGCAAGAACAAGAGGAAGAAAAGCTAAAGAAAGAATATTAATCAAAATCAAATCAATTCAAATCTCAAACACTTAATTTCAAAGTTAAGGTGATAACGACTACATCTCATATTTTCTATTATTTTTGGTTTTATGGTTAAACCCGATTTATTTTGAAAGGTTATGCCATATTTTTGAATAATTAAATGTTTATACATGCATATTGATGATTTATGTTTATTCATATAGTTTTATGATATGTTTTGATGTGAAAACCCTATTAAATGACATCCAAATGCCTTGTGATTTTAGATTTAGATCGGAAATGATATTTTATAGATGGATTTTAGTTTTCATAATTTTCTGAGTTAATGTGGATTTAATATTAAATTTCTAGCGAGGAAATTGATTATTTTGGTTTAAAAGTTATAACGGTTAAATAATATGTGATTTGTCTCCGAAATTAATATATGTTGGATAACATATTAAAATTGATTTTCTAGAATTTTTGTATAATTTTACAAGGTGTTTTAATAGAATATAAAATGATTTAAGTTACGAGACTTAAATGCTTTATATATTTATAAAAGGAGAAGGGGTATTTTGTTAATAAATTAAATTGTTTACTCTAAAACTTTTGCAGCACTTTTGGTAAAAAAAATTAGCAGCCAACGAAATTTTGACAAACCACCAGGTTAGTTCAAAAGTATTTCTTTTTAAAGTTAAAATAAATTTTACATGCTTTTAGCATGTTTCCTTCTTTCGGCATAGGGGTATCGATTTAGTAGTTCCACCTTCTTCACTTTCGGAACCAATGCGCATGGTGTCAATATACTTGGTATGTAGCGAATTTGACTTAAGCGGCAGGTACTAGTTCGAACGTTGGGGTTCCGATGAGGTCGAAGCAGGACTTTGTTTCCAAATAAAATTGCGCCCGCTTTGCCTATGAAGGAAGTGCTTTCGACTTGGTTAACATTTGACCAAGTCAAATTGTTTTAAAGTAATGGTTTCGAATGTGTTGTGCCTTTATCTTAAATAAATGTTTTCTAAAGGGGTCGATACCCCTTACTATCGCTTTTCTACCTTTCGATGCAATGCCTTCGAAAGGGCTTTTTTTTTTATAAAAACCAAACTCCTCCTCCATTGTTTTTGGAAGGTTGATTTCGACACCACCACTTCTTTACATAGGAATTGCTTTCGAAAGAGTGCTTTCGACTTAGATGTTTTTTGACCCTTTTGCTCTATTGAAGGTAGAACCCAAACGCTTCGAAGAAGATAGGTTTTTAAAAATTTCAAAAGGTTTCCACATGTTTAATTGAACCCAAATGTTTTTGAAAGGTTTGTTATTTACAAATGATTTGACTGCCTTCGAAAGGTTTAAAAGGATGGTTTCAAAAGGTTTGGAAGGAAAGGCTTTTCCAATGTTTTTGAAAGGTGGTTTTAAAGTGTTTTAAAGATAGAATGTCCAAGGTTTTAAAGCTTTCAAAGGGAAGGTTTTTCAATGGGTTCGAAAGCAAGATTATGAAGGGTTTCGAAAGGAATGTTTTGGCCTTTCGTCCTAGGTTATATAAAGGGTTACTTGGTTTCGAAATGGGTACTTTCAATGGATTCGAAAGGTATACTTTAAATGTGTAAATGTTTTCATCAACAAATATTTGAGTAAGGTATATATAACGTGGGGTGATTTTGAGTAAAGAATATAGTATATATTTTACTTGTTTAAAGTATGATTTAAAGGTTTAGATCATTTTGAAAGAAAATGTTTTCAAGGATAATTTATGGGTAGTTAACCCTTAGTAAAACGAGTCAAATATTTGTATATTAGATGGGAATGGTATAGGTTGCGCCCTATATATTAGCTATTAGCCCCTAGGCATTCCAGTGTGTAGGGCTTTGTAACAGGTAAGACTAAAATGATGTTTATGCATAGAAGGGAATATATATTTGTACAAAGGTAGGTTATTAGCGAGCTCGCAAAACCATTAGGATCAAGTGAACTTGGGAGAAAATAAGTTTGGGGAAAACCGTCCAGAAGAGGAGTATCTAACAGATGTTAGATTGTTTATTTATATTGTCTTGTAGGCTCGAAACAACCAATGGTTAGGAGTTAGCCAAACAAAACTATAGTGGTCGGACAGATAGTTCATTTGTTACCAGATATGTATGTTTATATGATAATGCTTTATAGTTTTAATCGGTTTTGGTTGTAGAATTATGATTTGCAGAAGACATGTTTTAAAAGAGTATTAGTTTGGGGAAACCCGTTCAGCTAAGCGGTGTGGTCTCACTTAATATCAAATGACCGAGATGTATAGTATTACACACCAGGCTTTATGTCTGACTCGAATTTATGGTTTTCCCCTTAACTCTCAGGTGCTCAAAATTGATTTGAGTAGGCTGAGGGTTGAGGATTTTTAGATTATTAGTAGGTTGGAAAATAAAGCTTTCGGACATGAGCAGGTGGTTGATGGATAGTTATTTAGGAGTTGCTTTTTTTATTCTACTGTGTTGTATTATGTTAGTTACGACTATGTAGTACTCAGGTCAACCAAGGGGGCATCATCACATGTCGCTCTTGGCGTATTTATGTAATAATTATATTTTATCTAAACTTTGGAAAGTGATGGGAATATGTAATTTGAATATGAAATGTTGTTGTGAAATGTAACCAGAAAAATGTTTTAATCTATTATGTTTTTATTTCATATTCAAGTGCTTCTAATATTATGGATACCATTAACATTGCCATATTTAGTCATTGGAAGTTAATACTATGGATGACTGCAGCATCTGTAGCGTTTAGCTTCGGGCCTCTAGATATGGGATGTTACATCTTCCCTCAACTTTGCTAAATAACAAGCACATCCAGTTGCCGGATCACCGTGAATAACTCCTACAACATTATCCGTAGAAAACTTTAGAGTTAAACACTATAGGGCAAGAGCTGGCTAAAATTCAGCCAAGGCCGATCGGCCCAAAAAAACATTGTATGGAGATTCAACATCCAAAACTTTAAACGGTAAGATGTGCACCCTTCTTGTTCACTTTCTTCCAATTCAACAGGTCATTCCACATATTCTACAGCCTCAGTTGCAGTGCCATTAAAACCATGAATATGAGCTTTATATGGTTTTAAGTCTTTGGCTTCCATTCTCATCTGATCATGTGCCTTTTGAAGATTATATTCACTGAACTTCCACAATCAATCAAAATCCTTCTTACCAACGTCGGACCAATCTAGCTTAGATGACCATCTGGTCAATTTTTGGAGCCTCTACTTTGTCTGCGTCCCTGTTTCTATGCAATATCATCAGCCCAGGTGTGTTGCTGTTTTTCCGGAGTTCCATCTTTCGTATTCGAACAGAATTCATGATCTATATGACTTATCATGCTAGCATAGCGCCCCATCTTTTACCAACTCATGTCTGCAGGGTGCGGTCCCCCCAACGATCGTATTTATCATCAGTCTTCCACCGGTGCATGCAGGCTCCTCAACCCTACATGGAGCTTGTCCTCGATTGGGGTCGGATGTCCCATGTCCGCCATCCTGCAGAGTTTTTAAAAACTGGTGCATTTTATTTTCCTGAATCGATTTTTATATAACATTCTGGAGATGTTTACGTTCATTTATATTGTATCCATAACATTCGTGAAACCGACAATATTTCTCGATCTGCTTCTGTCTCTCTGACGACTCTTTTAAAGGCGGCTTTTTGTACTGCATGGTATTACAAGAGGATAAATAAATGTTCTCCAGGGACGTGTTTAAAGACTTGTAATTTTCATACATTAGAATCCTAGGCTTTAGTTTCCCAATCCCTCTTCCGATCTCGATTCCTATCTTCGTCTTTCTTTTATTGATTCTGCTTATTCTAAACATTCACCTGAACTTACTCGGTACTTTCATCCAACTGTTCTATTGCAATATTACTCTGTACTGCTTCTCTATTAGGTCCTACAATGTTCTTTTTCCTAGAGGACCTGGCTTCCTCCATCCTTGGAAACCGAGCAGCCTTTGAATGGAAGCGCTCCAACGTGGCAGGCGGTATTCTTGCCAGCCAGTCACCAAAATTAGATTTGGGATCAATCCGTCTAATCACAACCATAATTATAGCATGATCATTTGGGTTACTAACCTTCATGGAGGCGGTATGAAACCTTACCAAGTAATCCTTCAATGACTCTCCTGGGGCCTGCATCATGCTGGAAAGAGACATCATGTCTTTAGGACAGTCGCGTGCTTTTGAATTTGCACTACAAACTTGGTGGCTAACTTATTGAATCTCGAAATCGACGTGTAGGTAGTCTTATGAACCACATCATTGTTATCCTAGAAAGGGTTATGGGAAAGTATCTGCGCTTGGTTGCGTAGTTAGCTCTTGTGGAATCCGTCAGCCATTCGTATCTCATGATATGCTACCTGGGGTTGGTTTTTCCTTCGTAGGCAGGAATTGATGGCATGTTGAACTTCTTTGGTATTCTGCATGCAGAATGTTGTTAGTAAATGGGGTATGGCTTCTCAAGATTCCTCAGTCATCATTAGTTAAGCCTTGGTTCTCTCTCATCAGCTGTCTGACCATTGCTGATAAGTCCGACGTCTTGATGTGTGATGCCAAGCGGTGGTCGCATTTTACCTCACATGAATGGTCCGGGCAATGTCTACAGGCCGTTTCATGCCTTCTCGGTTCACCATCCCCATTTTGTGCACCTTGAACATTTATCTCGTTGTCATTCCGATGGGGAACGTGGTCAGCGTTCGATCGAACTTCAACATCCAAGCTTTCGGGAAAACTCCGGTGCGATTCCCTAAGTCTAGTGGGTGAATCCCTCCTCTGGAGAAGGGATCACTACTGGTCCCTAGGAAGGGATCGGCACCATTCGGTCTTGGTAGGTCATATTGGTCCACCAAGCGGTGCTCCGATGTCTCTGTGCTCCTTCAAGCCTATGATGTCTAATCCTTTGGTATTCATCCAATGAGCATGAACTTTACGACATCGAGTAAGGAGTGGGATCCTTTCTGCCCTTCCTACACTATTGTTCAGTAATCTGGTTCATCAGGCTAATATTGGTTTGAATCTGCTCATTTAATTGTCGTCTGCTTTCCACCAATTTTCTTATTAGGTTATGAAATTCAGCTCAGGTTATAGATTCAACAGGGTTTTGAACTTCAACTGAATCAGCATTCAAATTTGCAGGTTGGTTGCTTGGGCCTTCTTGTTGAATGCCAGCAGTCTCATTTCCATCAACGCTCTAAGAAGTAGATCTGGTATCTGTCACCATTGTCAAACTCCTTGTTTATAATTTGGCAAATCTGAGTAATGTAAGTAAGTATATGAAGATAACTATGGCTCTCCTTCGGGGGATTCGCCCAATCCAGTAGCAACAAAGGGGATCCTAACGGGCTAAGAATAAGATTCTCGATGATAGCATCAAAATGTTTGCAATGAAATTGGTAACAAACACCCAAGAATAGATTTATGTAGAGAAGTAAATGAAGAAAGTAAAATTAAAACAGGGAAATAGAATAAACTAACATGCAAATCAAAGCAATAACCAAGAACACAAGTACTTATAGTGGTTCGGTGTTGTATGCCTACCTCAACTTTGAAGATTATCTTTATTGGTTCCTTAATACTTTGATTACAGTAGCAAATAGCAATAAATAAGGTAAAAACTTGGTTACAATAAAGACTAATGTAACCAGTAGCATAAAGATCTTCAGAATGACCCCATAGCCAAGTATTTTTAGGTGGGGGCGACCACCAATCTCTTTGAAACTTTGGCTGCAGGACCTTCTAGTCCATATGGGCTTACCAAAGGGGTCTCTAGGCCCAAATCCCAATGAATAGGGATTGGTAACGATCCCTTCATTGGTCAATTTTGGGGCAATGATACCTATGGTGGCTTCCTCGTACTTAAATATGTTGGCTCTTCAAATATCATGTTAATTGGACTAGTGGAGCTCATGCAACTGATGAATCTTTGATTTGACTCCACTTGAAAGTTACCTTTTATCAAACCCTCCAAATGGATTATGCCGATCCCTTGCTAACTATCAAGCCTTGACGATTCCCTTCATATGCTTTGTTAATCCATATTTTACGAGTTGAAGTGTAACTTTTTAAACCAATAATCTATGTCGATCCCTACATTTCCATCTATGTCGATCCCTCCTTTTCTTTGACCATGTTGATCCATACACTTCCATTCATGTCGATCCTTCAATTGCTTCATCCATGCAAATCCCTTGAGTTCCATCATGTCATGCCGATCCTTGGAGTTCCACCGAGTCATGCCGATCCTTGGAGTTCCACCAAGTCATGCCGATCCTTGGAGTTCCACTAAGTCATGCCGACCCCTCTGATACTACCAAGCTATGGCGAACCCTTGCTTGTCCAAGCTAATATCTATATTTCAAGCAGCGTGCATTGTTTATCTTCGAGTTCCATCCAACTCTGGCATCGGACAACCATCTGTACTTTATTTCTGGGTCCTTCAACTATTGCTCTATGGTCACCGTTCCTGATAATAGTCAAATCTATCTTATGCAATCAGTTCATATAATCGGGTCATGATACCGAGTAATAAGAGTAGACAATAACAACCTAATAACCTAAGTTCATTTATTCCTAATAATGTTTAAGTATATAAGGTTTATGTTCTTCTTTTCGGAGATGGTTAGTGTAGATTTATTCTCAATACAGTGTCCAATTTCAAAATGGAAATACTCTCTATCCATACCTTTTAATAAATAGGATTCCTTGTAACTACTACCAATATGGGAATAAGGTTTCTACTTTGATTGAGAAATCTACCTTTAATTTGCAAAGTCCTCCTTACGCTGTCAATATCATATTCCTATCATATAGGTCTCATGGTACTATTCTTCTTTACTCACCGTTAAGTTCATAATTTACTTGCTACTGCTAGTTGGTATATAAAACCTCTACTAGCCTTTCTTTATGGGGTAAACCACGATAAATATGAAAATTTTATTATTCACCTCAATTGTTATAACCTTAACACTTATTCTGACTCAAAATTTTCTTCTTTTATAAGGGATAAGCCAACAACTACCTTATGGCTCAAAATATATAACTTGTTGTGCATTGATACACATACCAGAAAATTAATTATGCTCCCTTAATCAAGATAGGCTTATCTTGTCTACTCGCTTTGGTACTCCCAAAACCAAATAAAAATGCCCACGCTCGGAATCTTAGTTGCTTTTCCAGAACCATTTCTCTAAGATTTGTTCCATGTCTCACTATCTATGATTGTGATTTATTTTCTACTTTCCCAAAGATAGTAGTTGGTAAGAATACTTAATATCATTTTTTTGTCATACTTATATATATATATATATATATATATATGTAAAACCTTTGAAACCTTTTATCTATACATATACATATATATACATATACCTTTCAAAAGTCCATTTGAAAACCTTTTTCGAGAAAAATGCTTTTTTTCCAAAACTTTTCAAGTATGTCCTCCCAATACATGCCTAAATCCTAGGGAATCTTAAATCTAAGCTCTGATACCAAATGCAACAACCCGCACCTCTCAACACACCAATCCAAAGCCTAGTGTAACTTTTGAACATACGTCATGCTAAGAAATATGAGCTGTCGGGATTTTAAAACATTACAGAGCTTAATTATAAGGGTAGGTTTTGTGACATCCTATATTTTTTATCTTATAGCAGAAGGAATTAACATATGAGTACAAAAAATAGACATTTTAGAAAAATAGTCTCCAAAATACTTGATTTACATATACACTACTTTCCAAAGTACAATATAAGTTTGACTGATATTTAATACAACAGGTTAGACATGATGAACCATAATTGATATGAGAACTCCAACATGAAGCTCCTTTCTCCACTATATGCCCAATCAACTGCTAACCTGTCATCCTATGGTGGTGGAAAATAAAAGAAGGGGGTGGTCAGACAAAAAGGTCGGTGAATGAGTACATGTTGAATATGTGATGCTCTTATGCAGTTAACCTTAACTCTACTCTAGATGGCATAGGGTGTACTACAAGTTTCACGAATTCCAAAGGTCTGTTACTTATGGGTTCTTGTTTTATACATTCCTTCACCATAATTTTTGTAAGTTGTTGCAATGGATTGAACCTCACATCCAATGATCGGCCACCAATCCTAGAGCTACTCAATGTAAGCAATGTCATTAGGCTACTAAAACATGTAAACACCACCATAACGCTAATAAATGTGGAACACCACCCCCTTGGCTGCTAATCTTGAAAACAATACCACTAGGCCAATGTGGGAATAAATTCCCACTACTATACCCGCTAATAGGAAATTGGGAACCGATTCCCCCTCACCACCCCTAGAGAGGAAGCACCCGAGATGCCGACTCGTTGGTATGTCTAATCTTCTACATCCGCTTCCACTACTGAGTCATAGTGTTAGCCTCCTATTACATGCTCTGGGATCCTATAATTGAACTGTATCACTTGCTTTAGAAATCATGCATACTAGGACTCGACTTGTGCCAGACCCACTCCACGAGGCATCCTCGTTAATGCTGGATGCCTACATGGAACTCTTGTGAGTGCCATTTGTGAAAATACATTGCCTTTAGTCGATTACTTGATCCTAAATTAGGTAAATAATATTTACCCAACGTCGCAACGACCTAGCATTTATTGCTAGGGAAGTAGCGTTCCAACGAGTCCTAACGTGCATCCAATTGCCTTTAAATAGGCCCTAAAGCAATTAAAATTTATATATATATATATATATATATATATATATATACGTGTGTGTGTGTGTGTGTATGTATATATATAAACTTAGGCCTTAGGCAGAGGTTTAGACTGTTTTACACATCTAAAAGTTAATCGCTAACCCTAACCTGTCGATTTATGGGAATAAATGTCGACCGATCGTATGCAAAAATTAGGGTTTCATTAATTCATTATCGATTTTGAATTTAGTTTAATTATTGTTGTTTGTACTTTTGGTTGAACCCTGATTACTAATTGATCGGTCTAGATTCTAATATCAATGTCCAATTATCCAGTTTAAGGATTTATATTTCGGTTCTACCAATTTAGGGTTTTGTAATTTAATAACAAGAGAGGTATGCTAGCATAAAATTAGGTTTAGTAATTTACAATAATTTCAATTTCTTTAGGTTACAAGTTTCAATTTAGGGTTTCTAACATCATCCTACATCATGGAGAATATATCAATGTTAATTGTATATAATCACCTAATTAAAATTATTCCCACATAGTTCAAGCCTAAGCCCTTCCTATTTTCTTTTGCTAAGAATCACGCGTTCGAATGCTATTTTCGCATGGTACATCTTGATTCAATTGTTTGTTTTCTTCTAGGTTGATTTTACTAGGTTTTTTCTAGAATTTTTAAATTGAGGGAAATGGATAAATTTGGCAGAGTTTGGTTACTGTAAAGAGTTGTGTGAGAATTAAGTTGGATTAAACTAGAATTTATAGGGATTTGCAATTGGTTTTGACCGTTAGATTTAGTTTAGTGAATATTTTCTAAAAACATGTTCACTCATCAGTAAGGTGCTTGTAAAGCTATCTATCTAGTCTGTTCAAACACTTCACAAGGAACTTAGAATGCACCATTTTACATGACTCACGGTCGACCGCTACCCTTCGTAGGTTGACCTCGACCGGTTTTAGTATGAATTTGTGAAGTTTTTTTCTTACTTTATTTCCAATTCTTCCAATGCCCATAACTTTTCCATAATATCTCCGATTTCAAGGTGTTATGTATGAAAATCGTCTAAAAAATTGATACAAATGCAACGGTGCAGGTTTCATTGCCAAATTCGGACATTTGTGATAATTTTTCTTTTAGTTCTTGTTTTAGTTAAATTTATTTTTCTTATTAAATATCTGTGTAAATTTTTATTAAATTTTTTGGGTGTTACAATAGGGCTCGACAATCGTTAGTGTGGTGCTCATTAGCTTTATGTTATTAACAGTATGATCCTCAATTATGTTTTCCCCATTTCTTGTAGTGTTCTTGGAGATCAAACAGTTTAACCTTCTCTTGGTATAAAAATACACTTCTTCTTAGCAGACAAGAAAGGGAGTGATGATTTTGGCTATTGGCCCTTATTGTAGGATTTCCTTGTTCATCTTTATTATTTTTCTAGGTATTCTAACTCCCTAAGTCTTATTTGGTTTTTTGCTTTCTTAACCGAAAATCTCCTCTTTTAGAGGCTAAATAGACCAATGCTCCCCATTTTTGATAAATTTCTTGAAAAAATGGTTCAATTCGGTTTCCCCATGCTTGAGGCCGAATGCTTTGCTTATGAGAATGGGTCCTTTCCTAGTCACACACTATTCACATAGTCTGGGATCGATTTTTCTGATCATAATCTATTGGCCATTGCATAGATTGGCTCTCTTTCTATATGAAAGGGATTTAGGCTCTTTTTAGTTCAATGTTAGTAAGACTCTCTTCTTTTCCTCTAAAGTTTGCATGGATAGCCTGTAACAACCAGGTATTTTCAACCATTCGCATCCGCACATGCTGGAATTGAATTGCTCAAAATACCGTGTTGTAAATAAAATATGGCAAATCTCAGAACATATAGTAAATAATAATCACAGAACACAGACACAGAGTAAGAAATGCAGTGGAAGTAAAAGAAATAGTAGTTCATGAAGCTACTATATAAATATATCAGATTTAAATAAGATACAAAAGAAAAAATAAAGTACAACAGAAGTTTCAATATGATAACTAAGTACAAGCTGAATACAACAACAGAACTGAAATGGATAAGACTAGATAAGCAGATAATCTCCAGCGATTCCAATCTTCAGAAAGTGGAATCCAATATGTGAATAACTCAGGCTGACCCGAGCGTAAATAAATAAAAAAATACAAACACTCGAGTCGGGATATACATACTTATACAATGTAAACCAACTCAAGTGAAATGTAGTAGAAGTACAAGTAACTTAAAGGATGCTTAGGACCGTCCATCCTCTAAGGATCTGTTAAACTATTTACTATGTAGAAATATTGCACTATTATAATAATGTCTAATAGTAAAATAAACTTACTTTTAAATAGCGTTAAGGAGTGACCCAATATTCCCCTTAACACAAATAATGCCAATAGTCTATACAATACATGCATATCGCCTGATCGGGAGACTACGAGAAGATGCTGTATAGGTACGACACATATAGAAACTCGTAGTAAAGGCTCGATATGGCAGGTGACACGACACACAAGGCAATGCCAGGGTAGATATACCAATTACGACACTCGGGCTGGTGGTAACGCAGCAGCCACATACGCCCACCGCGGAACACATTCCCACAAAATCGAAGGGGCGCCCAAACAATCACAAGTACTAGTATGGTATCGAAGAAATGCGTCCGCTACGAGGTGCGACCTCAACTGGCCCGAGACCGCTCCTGTTTCTGCCATCTTATGCCAACTCACGGGAGTTGGGTCC
This sequence comes from Allium cepa, assembly GCA_030765085.1. Lineage (NCBI taxonomy): Eukaryota > Viridiplantae > Streptophyta > Magnoliopsida > Asparagales > Amaryllidaceae > Allium > Allium cepa. Next base: position 745,270,225 of record CM060941.1, read on the forward strand.
ACGTAACATACCATAAGAACATCGCCACCATCCTACTTCATTCTGGAATCTACACCGCGTACACGGTTAGTCAAAGTGGTTTTCGGTATCGACAAAGAGTATGCCAGATATCTGATCCCGGTCTCTTTGCCAACCAATCATTATTATAACCCGTGGTTATAACTTTAAAATAATGTTTTTATACTTAAAATATAGATATCATTTAAATCCAAATCTTTATCAAAATAAAGATTTAATCATTTACAAACCATTTCAATATATCAACATACCATATCTTTCAAATTCAAATATTTATCAAAACAAATATCAAGTCATTTCCAACCATTGCAATATACTAAATTAGTATATCCTTTCAAAACTTCCTTTCAAATCATTTTTAATGCATAAATATCATATCTTTCAAAGCTTCATTTTTCAAATCATTTAATATCAAAATATCATATCTTTTAACTTCATTTTCAAATAATTTTAATATCAAAACATCATATCTTTCAAAGTTCATTTTCAAATCATTTTAATATCAAAATATCATATCTTTGAAACTTCATTTCAAAACATTTAATATATATCAAAATATCATATCTTTCAAATTCAAATATTTACCAAAATAAATATCAAGTCATTTCAAATCGTTTCAATATATATTCTTTCAAAACTTCCGTTCAAATCATTTTGATACATAAATGTCATATCTTTCAAACTTCATTTTTCAAATCATTTTAATATCAAAATATCATATCTTTCAAACTTTATTTTTTTAAAATTATTTTAATATCAAAATATTCCAAAACTTCATTTCAAAACATTTAATATATATAAAATATCATATCTTTCAAAAACTTCATTTCAAAACATTTAATATGTATCAAAATATCATATCTTTCCAAAGCTTCAATTTCAAATCATCAAATAAGTTCAAATCCAAATATTCAACTTTAAATACCTTTTAAATTCAAAGATATCATTCATTTATTATCATTCCAAATCACCTTTTAAATAGCTTATATTTTAATTAAAATAATTCATTTAAACCATTTAAAATTTAAGTTTATATACTTTCAAATCAAATATTCAATTTCCAAAGTTTTAAACCATTATGAGTTCATTTACTAAGTTAAAACCATAAACATTGAAAATTCAACCTTTCACAGCAGTCAGAAAAAGCTGCTGCAAGTTATACTTGAAAATATTTAAATTTAAACCACTTAAACATTATAAATAATCATATTTTTAACATCCAAAGATGTTCATTAAAATAATATTTTAATTAATGATTTTTATAAAGCAACATTTTATAATTAAATCAAATTTCACAAATTCACTTAATAAATTCAAGTGTAAACTTTCCCCTTTTTACATTTAACACTTTATTAACATTTACATTTTTAAATTATCATTTCACAAATTAAACTAAATTTCCAATTTATTTAATTAACTTAAACCCTAAATAAAAACCAAATTCACATTTCCAGGTCAAGTTCATTTTTAAAATTACACTTTTAAGCATTCATTCAACCATTTTAATACATAGAAAAGTCCATAATACTTTATTAATTCATTTAAACTCAAATTTAATCAAATCATCATATTTTCCATTTCCAAATATAATTAAATTTCCATTTTTATTTATATAACTTAAAATTCCCTTTTTAAACCAAAACCCAAATTTCCAGACTTTAAGTTATATTTCAATAATTTAGCTTAACTATTTATTTATTTAACATTTTCCACTTATACAAAAATCATAAATCCTTTATTTAAAACACTTTAAAATCCATTTAAATCAAATTATCATAAATTTACATTTAAACCACTTAAAATTTTATTTATATAACTTAAATGTCAATTTAAAAAGCCAAAGTCCAAATTTTCAAATTTAAGTTATATTTCAAAAATTCACTTTTACCATTCATTTGAATTACATTTTAACTTCTAGAAAAATCCAAAATTTCTTTATTTAAACATTAAAAATCCAATTTAAATCAAATTTCATAAAATTTCACTTTTAAAAATATTCAAAATATTCAAAATACTTTATAAAATATAACCACGGGCCTGTATATAGTTTTCTAACCTAGGTCAAGTGATACGGATATATATCATTTCAATCCGCGGTTTAAAAAGAAAAATCCGGGTTCTACCATTTCAAACCCGCAATCCCAAGTTAAAAAAATAAAAAAAATCGTTCAGGCCTATCATTTCAACCCATAACGATTTTCCCTATTCTAAAGTCCGTTCGGGTATGTATCATTTCAACCCAAAGTGAACCTAATCTACAGGGAACTTGCAGTGTGATAAACAGATATAAATGAACAGTATAGCAACATATAACAGTAACATATGAGATGACATGTAATTTAACAGGTTTAAAACCATATATATATATATATATATATATATATATAATCACAGGCAGTTATAACATATCATAATATTCTACACATTCAATTATTGTCAATTCACATTTGCGTAAGTATAAATGTCAGGTGAGATTTACTCACTTGTTCAAAGCTGGAGATTGCTACCAAAGCACACACACTGACGCTGTAAAGGCACAACGACATGGATATGAATTGAGAGTGGAGAGACAAAGCTAATAGCCTTGCATGCATTCACACAAAACAATACAAATATATGTAAGTTTCAACGCAAGTTATCACCAAATAACATTAGAAACAAAAGCCCAAAACATTATCAAACGAATTGCACTTGTTCTCAACCTCATACGCTTCAGTTAGACATGGAATAAGCTCAGCTAAGGCAGAGGATTGGGTCTGGTTTGGGGTCCAAAGTAGTTGGCCATCATGGTGTAAAAGGTGATGAGATGATATAGGTGCAAAACTATACAATTTCAAGGCAACTACAAGGCAACAACTTCATCTCTATGCTCCTATTGTGCTCGACCAGAGGCTAGGTGGGCCCAATCAGTGGTGCAGGTGGTGGTGGTTTATGTGAAAGAGGGTGGAGGTCAGGTCAGAGGTGGTGGAGGTAGTGGCGGCAAATGGTGGTAAAAGGAGGAGATGACAATTCTAGGCCATAAGTGATAGTTTCTGATGGTTTTTGGTGGATTTTGTGGTGGTCTTCACCTTGGATTGGCTCGGCCTGAAATGGAGAGGTAGTAGGATGGGTGATGGTCAGAGGAATGGGGTGGTGGTTGTTAGCCAAAGCTTGGAGGAGGAGGAGTGGAGCCATGAAGGTGAGAACAAGTGACAAATTTCAATAGAAAAACTAAGAAAACAAAGAAGAAAGAAAATGAAATTTTACCAAACCTTTGCTCAATGATGGCCGTGAGTTTTTGGATGAGAAACATATTAGAATTCACATGAAAAGTGAGGAAATGCAGCTGAGAAAAGAAATGAGAAGCACAGCCAAAGACAATAAGAGAGGAGTTGAGAAAATGAAAGGTCGGGAGATGAAAATGCTTAGGAATTCCAAAAGTTTAAAACTCTTCAAATTTCATATATTTTCTTTTTTAAATTTTATATAAATAAAATATATATATAAACTCTGATAAAATACAAAAATTTAGTAAATAAACAAAAATAAATAAATAAATAAATTTTAATTATATATGATTTAATTAAATAAAACGGTAAAAATTGCAACTAGTCTTGAAAATATGAAAAATAAATGCAATGAACTTTAGAAAATTGCATATACTTGAAAAATATTTATAAATAAAGATAAGAACACAAAATAAAGATGAATTCACAAAAATAAATAAACAAATTTTAATTAGAAAAAAAATTAAATGAAGAAAATAGCAGAAAAATGGAAACTAGGCTTAATAAATTGAAATAAATTCAAATAAACTTTAGAAAAATTATATTATCACTTTAAAAATAATAAAAGACAAAATTATACATACAATAACATATTAACACAAATTAAAATAAAATATGACAAAGAAAATATAATTTATATAATTTAAAATAGACAAAATTGCAAAATAAAACAAATTATACCCAAAATTGAGATGTACATAACTTTCACAGTTTAAGTCCGTTTCCAACGAAACGAAAAGCAGTGTTCAATTTATTTTCATCTATTTTCATAATAAAATACAAAATTTAAGATTTTAAATAATTTAAATTTGAAGTTTAAAAGTCAAAGTTTGACCAGTTTGAACAGAAATTCACTTTTCAGTAAAATATTCAATTTATACTTGTTTGAACTATAAATCACTTAATAATCAACATTTATATTTTTAAAATGAAAATTTTGAAATAAAACAAGTTTAAAATAATTTAAAAATAAAATAAAGTCAAATTTAAATTATATACAAAAATCTAGGGTTGTTACATTGCCTTCTCAAATTTAACTCTTGTTCTCTCCTGATTTGTCGATCGGTTGGTATATAAGGTAAAGCGTTCGCTTGTAGGCCATTGGACCTTTGTTGGGATCCAGTTGCCATGGTGGAAATTCAAGTGAGATATGTAAGCTTAAGAAAAGGAAAAGTCCTTGCATTCAACTCTCAATAAAATCACCACTAAATGTTAGAGTAAAAGTTAGGCTAGGCAACTAAGGCAAGGTAAGTGGAAGAAATTAAACTCTTGAGCACAGTTGAGCCCATAAGACCATAATCATTCTTATTTTTACGTCATTGTAAAGGGATTACCAGGCATAAGTCGAGCATTCCATGCATTTATTTATGTAAATGGAACAAATTGCAAGTCCTTGATTATAAAAGGACTCAATTTCAGTTTGCCCTAACAACCTTGAATCCCCAATTCAGTGCTCTCTTTTACCAAATTTGAAAATAATGAGAAATGAAGGGGTAAAAGATCTTGGAAAATTTTGACCGTTTTTAGGTGGTGGTGCATTTTTATTTGTAGAGAAACTGGGCTGCTAAATTCTTGACAAGTGGAATTCTATTTACAGTTGATGGTCATAATTGTTTCATATGACACATAGTCAAAATGACATATAGCATACTTGTTTAGAATACTCCATGATAGCTCTTAATTATGTGTGATGGCTCTAGTGAGAATTCCTCACGGTTGCTTTAATTTGATGCTACAACATAACAAGTGGTGGTATGGAACCCTTTACGATATCATAGACTTACTGCTTCAAAGTTGTTCATAGTAGCCCATGGTTTCTCTTTGCAATTTCTCATGAAAGCTTCAATTCATCAACCGAAGAGGTTGCATGATAGTATCATCAAACTTCGCACGATAGCCTTGACTTGCCATATAAAGTTAAGATGTGGTAATATGATGGAACCGTTCATGTTTGGTTTGTTATATAAATATTACATGCGATGGCATGATGGAATCTCTCATAATAATATGAATTTGCTTGGTTTTATGGAACTTTCATGAAGGACTTAATTTATTACTTAAAAGATGATACACAATGGCTTCATAGATCTCCCAATGACTTATATTTATTACTTAGAGACAGCACTTGAGAGCCTCCTAGAACTCTTCTTGATAGTTTTACTACTATATCTTATGACTCTCCACAAAAATATCACGATGACCACAATGTTCCATATGATGACTTTGTTGGATGCTTCCATATTGACTTTAATTGCTTGTGATGGCTTTTATGCCTCCCATTATAATAGCCTTATAAAACATATCACGATGGTTTTGATCCTAGGTGTAACAGAAATCGTTATACAAAGAATAAAGTTGGAGAAAAAACACTTAATTATGGTGATTGCTTAAGAGGGTTGCGAAAAGTCAAAATTTAGAGAGCTGAAAACTCGAGTTACTCTATTGGCTTTTGGTTTGTTAGTTTTCATTAAAGAAGAAGAAGAAGGAGACACTCCGCTTTGATAGATATTAGTTTTGAATCTCAACCACTGTATGAAATAGGAGGGGTTTAATCTCATCCATTGAGGTCTAATCGAGTGCGTTGTTAGTTAAAATGTCACATTTTTGAAATTATCTTGAATAATAAAATATCACGTATAATGGATTACAACACGTGTCATTCTGATTAATTGTGCATAAGACAAGTCCATCTTTGGCCATAAAAGTGAACTCGGGGAGCAACATATTGCTTAAATATTTTGCAAAAGAATTATTCACTACAAGAATTTCAGCCTTTGGTATCGCACAAAAATGCTACCATAACTCATGCTTGCATTTCAATGAACACCGTTATACAAAAACCAACTAAAAATATAAGAATTTCTGTTACGTTTAACCAAAATGCGAGCAAATTTTTTGTAATGTCCATAAAATGCAACAAAAATTTTTTTGTAGCGCTTACAAAATGCCACTAGAGGCTTGCAACCGCCATTAAAAAGTACTATCTACTACAACAAAACATTTTAGTAGCGTTTTTTAAATGCCACCATATGTATTTTTAGCCTTTATTTGGCCGCATATTTTTTTTGTAGTATTGAATCTTATTCTTATGTATGTAATTTTTGTTTGCATACAAGATTTGGATCTGACTCTTCATCCACTCAAGTTTGCATTATGCTGTCGTGCTTTTTCGCACTTGCGGAATTTGGATTTTTATTCTGAATTTGTCAATTCTAGCTTTCAAAAGGTGAGTTATCACTCTAGACTTACATACTTATACTATTGTGAAATGATGAAAAGTGAATTGTATAAATTAATATGCTATGTTCATACATGCCTATGACATATTTATATGATGTTTAATGTTGTTTATATAACTGTTACATCATCTGATATGATATGTTATATTGTACTGTTCATTTTATTTATTGTATCGCTGCTTGTTCCCTATCACTATAGGTTGAAATGATACATACCCGAATAGACTTTAGAATAAGGAAAATCACTATGGGCTGAAATGGTAGGCTCGAGTGATTTTATTGATTTTTATTATATTTATTTTACTTGGGATTGCGGGTTTGAAATGATAGAACCCGGATTTTCTTTTAAATTACGGATTGAAATGATATACATCTATATCACTTGACCTATGTTAGAAAATATTATACAGGCCCATGGTTAATATTTTTAAGGTAATATTTTCCTAAAAATTTATTAAGTATTTTGAATATTTAGAGAATATGAAATTTTACCTTGAAATTTGATTTAATGATTTAAAATATAAAAGAGATATTGGCTTTCAGCAAGCTAAAATTCTATAAGTTGATGATTGGCTTAGGTTGTAATTTAAAAAACTTTATTTGGTTTTAATGGTAATTTAAAGAGCTTTAATTATGATAAATAACTTAATAATTAAAGTTAATTAATATGGAATATCAAAGTCTAGCCTGGTAATTGCAACCAATTTTTATTTTATGAAATGAATATGTTTGTAGAATAAATGATGTCCTTTGAATTGATAAAATGAAATATATTTTTAATTGTACATTTTGTAATGAATGTATTTAGCTTGAAATCATAGTTTAATTGATGCATAAATTTATCGTTATATTTACTATGATAAATTACTTTATTTATGAAATTGAAATGTTTGGAAATTGAATAATTATGACTTAAGTGGACAAGTGTATTTTCAAAATATGGGTTAACTTGATAATTGAAAATTTGGTTTTAGTTGAAATTGTTAAGTTAAGTATATAAATGGAATTTAGTCTTGCTTATGAAGTGGGTATTTTAAAAAAAGTGGTAAGTTATTTGTTGAAATAAAAGAAGTAAAAGAATGTGTTTTTAACTTAATAAATGAATTATAGTTTAATTTGGATATTTATTGATAAAATTTTATTTTATTAAATCATTAGTTAAATGATATCCAAATGAATATTTTGAAGTGGGAAATCTGATTTTTATAAGTTAAATTGGGTAAAAATTGAAATTTTAATGTAGCTGAAATATACAATGTTTTTGGAAAGTATATAATTCAATGAATAAACTTATAAATGCTACAACTTTGAAATGAATATTATTTGACATTGAATTAAATGGCTAAATGAATCTTGTTTGGAAGATATTGACATTGAATTTAGATGGTCTGAATAAATATGTTACAAAATGTTTGGTTTCAGAGTTGTTATAACTTGGAAGTAATATGGCTTTGGAAATGAAATTTTTGGAAATTGCATTTAATTAAGAATTGTCTTTAATTTTATAAACTTGGAACTTATTGGAAATGGAAGATTTAAGAATATACCTTATAAAGTGGTTTGGGTTAAGGTGATTTAAAGGAATATTTCAAGTTTAATAAATTGAAGGAAATATTTAGTGATTTGGAAACTTGGAGTTTATTTAAAGGATATATTGATTTGGTTTGGAATTTAAATGATATATTATTACCATTTTTGGAATGGATATTATTTTGGAAAGAAAATGGATATTATTCTGGAAAGTATATGGATTTTGAAATATTATCAATTTTGAAAATGGATATTATTTTGGAAAGTAATAGTATGCAATTTTAAATGGTTTTGGAATAGAAATGATTTTAAATAAATATCCATGGGTAATAATAATGTTTGCTTGTTAAAGAGACCGAGATCGGAAGTTGCAATACTCTCTGCCAACTCCGAAAACCACTTTAACAACCATGTACGCGGTGGAGATTCCAGAATGAAGTAGGATGGTGTGACGTCTTTTAAGGTATATACGTGGAACCGACTCCCATGAGTTGGCATAAGGTGGCTAAACAGGAGCAATTGACAGGCTAATGAGGTCGCTCCTCTGATCGGACATGCTCCTTCGCTATTATATTCGGACTTTGAAATTGATTCGGTGGCCACTTTTGATTCTTTTGATTTGGGGGTGTGGCTCGAGGAGGACGGTAGTAGCTGCTACGCGTTATCACCGGCCCGGAAGTGTAATTGGTATATCGACCCTGGCATTGCGTAGTTGTGCCATGTCACATACCCTAGCGCGCCTTATACGAGTTTGATTTGTGTCGAACCTATGAAGTATCCTCTGGTAGCCTCCCGATCAGGAGGTATTACGGTACTGTATAGACTATTGGCACTATTACGTGTTAAGGGCTATATGGGTAACCCCTTCATGCTATTTAAAAGTAAGATTATTTTACTACAGACATTATTATAATAGCGAAATATTACTACATAGTAAATAGTTTAACGGATCCTTAGAGGATGGGCGGTCCCAAGAATCCTTAAAGTTACTTTCACATTTTATTACAGTTCACTTGAGTTAGTTTACATTGTATAAGTATGTATGTCCTGACTCGAGTGTTTTGTGTTTTGCTTTACACTCGGGTCAGACTGAGTGATAACGCATTAGAGACTCACCTTCGGAGTTGGAGCTTTGCTTGAAGATCCAGCTACCTATTTCAATTTCAATATTCAGTTGATTCCAATTATTCAGTTGATTCCAGTGAGGAATTCAGCTTTGTATTTGATTATTGTATTAAACTTCTGTTGTACCCTTGTTTAACTCTGATGTATTTATATAGTAGCTTCATGAACTACTATCTCTTTGCTTTCATTGCATTATATTACTATGTCTGTGATCCGTGATTTATTTATTTGTTGTATATTCTGAGTTTTTCCAAATTTAAATTAACAATTCGCTATTTTAAGCTATTCAAGTTCGACATGTGCGGATGTGAATGGTCAAAATAGCGGGTCGTTACTGTGACGACCCAGAATTTGTAGTCATTTGAAATGGGAATATTTAATTAATTTTAAATATTCAAAGGTTAATTATTAAATTAAATTTAAAATATCAATATTTATTGGATAGTTAATTGTAAAATTTAATTATCGAAATTTGGTAAATTTATTGAATCGGGAATTTTAAACTGGTTAAAAATAATTTGAAAGCCTATAAAATTTATATTGATAATTCTGAAGATAATAAGAGTGTTGAAATTGAATTTGATAGTGGTTTGTTCAGTTTTAAAATTTATATCGTCTAAATTGAATATAAAAAAAGGAGTAGTAGCCTTCAGAGGAACAGTCTCGGAATTTAACTAAACCAGTTCCATTGGATCCGTAATAGTGTTTTATTATCGGATTTCAAATTTCGTAGTGTTTGGGTTGTGGTGTGAGAGTACGATATGTAAACGCGTTGAAAAATTTATATAGCGACAAACTGAATTTAAAGGAAGCAATGTTGGTCTACTCAAATTTTCTTTCAGCCGTAATTGCATCCCGTCAATACTTTTTCCTTTCATCTCAAATTACTGTAGCTAACTTTCTCTTACACGCCAACATCTCGTTTCCTTCCTCTTGAAGACAACCTGTTCGTTTCTAATAATAAAAATAAATAAAACCCTACAGCCGAAGAAAAAATAATATCTCGTAACCATTTTTTCTCTCTCGTTCATTCGAAATTCATGCCCGAAGCCTCCCAGTCCATTCTAAACTAATCGAGAGAAAAAAATTGAATGGCAACACTCAGGTTTCAAATTAATTCAGATTTATCAGTGTCGAGCTTTGAAAATCAATGTCGTTCCTCCTCCGATTCAAATCGAGCTTCCCTCCTCCATGTTGATTCACGAAGTGTTGTACTCTTGTTCGAATCTCCCTCCTCTTTTCTTTCTATCGAACGACGAAATCATGTTTCCCCTCAACTCCTCCTTTTGGTATGAACCTGTCTACCTCCCTCAAATCTTGCCTCGTCGAATCGTGGAGGCTACTCTGTCGTGCCTCCTGAACCACAACGTCGACTAGAAGTGACGTTGCTCGCCTGAGAAACTCGATGCCGCCGGAGTGTTGTACTCTCGAATCTGAAGTCGCGTTAAAGAATATTCATGTTTCCTGCTTTGTTGAGGATGCTGAGAGAGCGGTGTCAATCTAGATCTTGAAGCATCGATCTGAACTATAGCTGCCGCGCTCAGGTTTTGCATCTCGTTTGGGGTTTGGGATGAAGCCGAACTGCTTCGTCATTCGATTTGGAAAAGAACGTTTCTTACAACCACCTGTTGCCGCTTGAATAGTCGTCTGAAATCATGAAGAATTATGGATATGGAAATGGGTTGCAAACGATGAAGTTAGGGTTTGGTTCGGCGATCACCATGGGAGTTCGACAGTGATGGAGGCAGTAGGGTCACCGTGGATCGAGTGAGGTATTGAGCTTTATTTATGTGAATCTATTTTGGGATTTTAATTTGATTCTTTTTTTGTAAATTTGTTCAAAAGAAAAGGGATTACTGTCTAGTTTTAAAATTCTAAAGTTTATATATATATAAATTAGATTTAAATCAGTTGCTTAATTAAATAGATATGATTTTGAAAAAAAAAGGGTTTTAAAAATATATATATATTATTTGATATAGATAATATTTTGAATATAAGAAGGATTTTAAAATATGGTGAAGTTTAAATAAATAAATATATATATATATAAGTCATTTGGGTTACTAAAGATAATTTGTTAAAGAAAATTATTAGCTTAAAATTTTTACCTTAAATTGCAAATGAAATAAAATAAATAAATGCTAGTAAATCGTTTAATTAATTCACATGTTAACAAATTCATATAAATATTTATACAAGGTCCAAAATTGGGAGATAAATGTTCGAGATGGAATTGGATTGCCAAACGTAAAGCAAAGGTGAGTTAATCTCACTCAGTTTAAAATTTAAATTTAAAATGTTTAAATTTAAATAATTGTTTGGATGGATGAAGTGAGTGATGTGATATGGTATGATATTTTGGAATTGGCATATTATATGGTGCTAACATTTGTGGATGCAGGGAAAACAGGTTGGAGGGATCCAACTGGACCCCTCAAATTTAGTTAAATCAGTCAATACTCTCTGTTGCGATTATTTAATATCTTATGATGAGTTATATTGGGATATTGAATGTTATGGTTCGATTGGATATTTGGGTATAATGAACTACCAAATTAGATGAATTGGATTGTTGAAAAGAAATTAAAAAGAAGTAAATTTGTAAGCGAAATAATTATAGAAAGTTTGAATAAATTAAGAATGAATTGAAAAGAAATAGAAGTAATATGAAATAATAATAAATGACTTCGAGTATGAAGAGAAATGTAATTGTTAATAAAATGAAATTGATGAATTGTAAACTTAAGTTATATCAATTAAAGGAATAAAGGATTATTTTAAAATTCAAAGTTTAAATTTATTTAAAAGAATAAAGAAGTAATTGACAAATCTAAAATTTGGAATTTTTAGTTAAAGTATTTTTTAATTATAATCAAGAAATGAAATCTGAAATTAATAGATTCCGAATTAAAAGGGGATAAATTGGAAATCAATTTGGGAAATTGATTTAAGTGATTGAAGTTGGAATTCTCCCTGGATAACCAAGTACGTTTTCAAGTAAATTTTTTTTAATATAAACTAAAAAGTTTAAAGTTATTTAGAGAAGTATGTTTTGAAAATTTATTATTTCTAAATATATGAATTCTAAAGAAAGTATTTTCTTTTAATCTATTATAGTTATAATTATTTAAAGAGTGACTTAGTATTTTATTTTTAAAAGTAAAAATCTAGTTTTTTTTTATATTTTACTTAGCAACCTTATTTTCAAATATTCATATAGTATGTATTTTTAACAAATCATTGAAGTAGTTTTAACTTAAATATTATAAAGTATATTCCTAAATAAAATGTTTTAAATTATTTTTAAAATCTAGTTTTGTACTTGGTAATTTCTGTGGAGATAGAAAATATTTGGGAAAGTTCATTCTGAAAAGGAGGGTTTTGAACTGTTTTTCAAAGGATTGAAAATAGGAATATATCTTGTGAAGATATTTTTGGGATCAATAAATAATTTGGAAAATTATTTATTGTTGGATGGTTGTTTGTGAATACTAGTTGATAGTTAAATAACCGACTATCAGTATTGGACAAATGCGTTGATCGTTTCGAAGAGACCGGGATCGAGATTTATTTCTCGAAAACCACTTCGATTCGGTTTGTACGTTTCGTGTAAACGATTTTGGATTCGAAGATGGAGCAATGAAGTGCAAGGGCTAGTCGCTACTAATCCTGAGGATATTTCCAAAATGGATGTAGTAGGAGTAGTGCCTTCGGCTCCGTTCGAACCCGGGACGGACTTGTATGGACGAATGCTTGCGAAACATCGTCAGGTGGACAATGGACATTCTAAGTGAAAAAATTCTAAAGGTAACGCTTAGCCTCAAGCCTCATCAACTGGGAATGACTGAAAATCAGGGGATATGCAGCAAGGTTAGGTGGATCATGCCCAAGCAGGACAAAATAATTCCCCTGTCTAGATGTCCCTTATATATTTCGGCTTAGTGGGTGGTTGGTCGCGCCAACCACAAGGTTTATCTTGTTCGGGACTGTTCAGTAAGGAATGGTTCCGGCCTTGTGTTGCAGGGGATGAAGGGAGTAATCCTCGGTACGGTGATCTAGGCCCCGTACTGTGACAGGTGGTACCCCAGTGCCTCGTCATTGTTGGAATCCATTTTCCCTACGAGCCTTGTACGAGTTTTGTTTGTATTACCTACTCTGTGGCTAGTAGCTGCAATTTAATAATGTAACAATTTCGGCTATTTTATAAGTATTTGTATATAGACCCTATTATAATATCAGAGGATTTCTATAAAAATTGTTCTAGCTATCGTAAGGTAAAAACCCGACATGTTTATTTGTGGCGTGGTCTTACGAGATGCTTTTGTTTTCAAAGGATTTTTGAAACTTTAATAATCAATTGGGTGTGATTTTCTCACGCCGGTATTCCAGACTGACTCGGGTGTTATTTAACTGTAATGCTCGGGTCAGACCGAGTATTATAGGATACAGGGGATGCTCTGGAGCTAAGGAGACGAGCTGGATGACGATACGTACTTACGTACTTGTTTATGTATATATTCCGCTGTGTTGAGTTGTTGTGTATCCATTGTATGTTATTGATGTGAGCTGTGATTGATGTACTCTGATGATGTAACATATGTAAACAGATTTATTTGATTTTGAGTAAAGATTATTTACTACCTATTATAGTTTATTCCGCTGCGATGGTTAGATTCTGATGTTGATTTTGTTTTCTCCTCTTCTGCCTCTTCTTCTTAAACCCAAATGGTTCGTATTTCTGTGCAACTTGAGTTGATTGTTGTAGAATAGTGTTGACTCAATGGGTACGGATTTGCGGGTCGTTACAGTTACAATTGGTATAAGAGCTTTGGCTCTAGGCAAAACTTAGCATATATGGTAAATTTATTTACAGAATCACTTTCATTCGAGTGTGAATCTCTTCCTTTTTGACTCGATTCCTTTGAAATTTTGGAACGTTCCCTACGGTTCCGAAATACATTCTTGTCCCTCACTATTCGTGTAACGACCCGCAATTTCGCTACTTCGAAAATGAGAGATTTCGCTCGATTTAAATTTAAAAGGAGTTTTAAATCTTAAATAAATATGTTATATATATAAAAATTATTATCTATTCTTGTAGTTAATATATTAAAAAGTATAAAATTAGATTTTAGAACAAATCGACAAAAGTTAAGTTTTGTTAAAAGTAAAAAAAGGCTTAAATAAATGGATTTTAATATTTGTTTAAAAAGATAAATCTTATTTAAAACATCTTATAAAGATAATAAAAGTATGTTAAAAGATTTAAATGTTTGTTAATAATCGTTTTATAAAATAACAAAAATTTATCGCATTTTGTTAGTTTTACATACAATGTAAAATTAGATATTTTGATATTTATTTAAATATGATTTTAAAATATAAAGAGACTTGTTTTAATTTATTTAAAGAAGTAAAAAGTTCATTGTTAAATTTGGTTTACATAAATAAATAGTTTAACTAAAACATCAAAATGTGACCGTAAAACATTTTGTCGAAAAACGACGTTTTGTCGATCAAAAGTTGTCGCAACGTCGTCGCACCTTTATTTTCTTATATAGGAACATATATTCTAATAGTGTAAGTATTAATTAATTAACTAATCAAGTTTACTTTTACTAAACAAGGTTAGAAAACTTCTAGAAGTCATTAAGAAAAGTAAGTAAGAATTAACAAAAGTAAGTAAGAAAAGTCAAAAGTAAACATCAAATCAATATCACATCAAAAGCCAACATAATTATTATTTTACTTAGCTTAGTTCTTAAGGCATTAAGACATAAAGTAAGGATGTGAAAGGTGATGTTAAGTTTTGAAAAAGTGAAGATTGCTTTAGGTTGAAGTAAGGTTAGCTTGGTAATTTGGTAAGAGGTTATTTTGGTAAATTACCACTTCCTTTCTTTTTCTATAAATATCCACCTCCTTCTTCACTTTCATTCACATTTCTTTGTCTTCTTTTCTCAAGCTTCTTCATCTTCTTCCTCTTCTCTCTAATGTCTTCCATGCCATAGAAAAATATTATAAAGAAATAATGTCAAAATATTTATAAAATTTTCGAAAGAAATCAATGTTTATTTTCTTCAAAACAAACTCCTTTTTTCTCTATATTTTACCTCTTCTTCTTTCGGCCATAAGTTCTTCAATACAGAACCAAAATGCAAAAATCTTTTTTTTTAAATCGTGTATTTTTCCAGTGGCTACAACTTTTATGTTATATCACTTTGTCTCATTCCAAAGTTTACTATGTCAAAAATCCACTTCTTTACAATGCATTTTCTGGCCCAGTTTTTAAACCAGAAAATATACCATTTTGTTTTGATCATAACTTGATCCTAACAGATCCTAATTTTGAAATTCGTTTTTTAAAACCATATTAAATTTTAGTAGCTACAACTTTTATGTTGATCACTTTTTCCAGTTTTGAGGTTTTCTACATCTGAAACTCAATTCTTTGAAGTTTATTTTCGGGCTTTATTTTTATGAATCCGAGAATAGCACTTTTATTTTGAACATATCTCCCTTAAAACAACTTGGATTCAAATGATTCTTTTTTTCAAATTTAATAGAAAAGAATTTTCAACAACTTTTCAGCTAATAAGTTTTTCAAATTTTGTGAGTAAGAGGGTCAAAAACAAGAGAGAAGATGACCTATTTTTCGGATCTAAATCTTGGGAATTCAAGTTCAAAGCTCTACCGCTTCTTCTCTATATTTTCGGCCAACCTCCATCTCAAGCCTTGACCAAGCTATTGGATGGAGAGGGTGTTGTTTGCTAGTGTTTAATGGAGTAGGAATTAATTAGTGAAGTGTTGGTTGATTAGAATGTTGGTAGGAAGTTAATCGCTTTGGATTATGGTGAGAAATTCTCATTGCTTTTGAATTTATATTTTAATTATGTTATAAATCATATTTACACCCTTATGACATATGAATGTTCATACCAAATTGATTCTTAATATGGATGATTTGATAGTTAGTAATTTAAGTGAATTGTGATAATATATCCCATTATGATATTAATAGTGAATGTTAGATTTGAAATCATATGCATGTGATTGGATTGAATGGATGTTATGTTAGTGATAAATATGAATATTATATATGTTCATTTTGATTAAGTAATTCCTTTATCTAAAAAGACCATATTTTAGTAATATGAGATATTATGGAAAAAATAAGTCTCTTTTCATTTAGAAGTGAAATTAAAGTTAAAATGAAAGAGAATTTGAAATTTGAAGTGAAACGGATTTGAAAAGATAGTTAATTAGAAATTGAAATTTAGATGAATAGTGAAATTGAAATGCAATTTGAATAAATTATTTCAAGTATTGAAATATAAGTTAAAACTAGACGCATCGCGCAACGGCAGTTCGCGATTTTGCGCCGAAAAGTTCAAATGAATGTATAGAGTGGAATATAGCTCGGAATTCTTCGAGATAAGAAAATTCCGGACTATTATATCCATATCATCTAAACGAAGAAAGAAAATCAAAGTTTCGATAAGTAGACTTTGAAATAAATCCAAATCAATTTTCAAGAAAAATCGCGGTAGTGCAGTTTAGTGACCATAACAGGAAAATTTATTTAAATGGATGTTTTTAATTATGGAAAATATGGAATAAATTTGATAAATCTATTTAAATGATTTAAAAGAGATTTGAATTGGAAAATATGAATTATCGAATGTTTAAAAGTTGTTTAATTCAAATAAGCTTATATAGCATTTTCCGTAGCACTTTTCTGTTGCGAATTCTATAACTTTTGGAATATGAGTTTAAATGTAACGACGTTTCGCAGGATAAATTATGAATGTTTTAAAAAGGATAATTAAGCGTTTTTAAAGATAATTTGGAATATTCATAAGCAATTCCAAAATAAAGTTGAAAAATCTAAGTATGCGGAAACGACTGGTACATTTGTCCCGCCTGTGAGATCTGGGAAGATAAAACAAGGTGTTTAACTAAGGTTAGGAATGGAGCAACCAATGCCCAGAAATTACCTAGCCTATGTTTTCTTTTCTTAGGCGAGGGGTGGAACAGATCGAAAGGAAAGCCCAGATGCTCTTAAATTAAAAAAGATTCTGTGTTAAGTTTTCCAAATTAAAGGAGATTGATATTATCCAAAAGTTAAGTAATCTCCAAAATGAATGATTTCTACGATCCTATTTACTCAAAAATGTTTGTTAAGATTGATTTAGGGTTTATTGTAAACTATGTCTTAAATAACATTGTTTTTGACCCGCTTAAAAGTTTAGAAGTTTGGATCAAGAATCTAGTAAGGAAATTTGAGATATTTTCCAAAGCAAAAGAATGAACTTCTTAGAAATTACTCTAAGTTAAAAGAGAGAGAATTTCGAAATCATCCGAAAAGAATTAAAGTGAAAAGAGACTTGATAAATCCTATATGCTCATATTCACCTTTATCGATGATTGGATTTCGAAGGAACCGGAGATCGGATTTTGTTAATTTCTATCCGAAAACCACTTCGAACCAATGTATACGTTCGAACGTGAAGACATGTTGAAGACGATGATTTTTGAAGATCGTGGAACTTTATAGCGTGAGGACTTCTTGTTGATTTGCTCCGGGTCGCACCCATTATAGAGTTATATTAGCAGTGGTCTCCTCGTGATGGAGATTTCATGGATTGCAAGGGCTTCTCGCCTAGTAATGCCCGAGGAAAGTGCCTTCGGTTTGTCCTATTCCTAGACAACTTGTATGGACGTTTGTCTGACATTGCATTTCTAATGATTACGTACATTGGTTTTTACAAACATACATCAGTGGTGGCGAAGAAGGCAACTTCTCTTAGCTTAACACCCTCCTTGAGACTTACGAGCTCAAGGGTTGTATTTTGTGGAAGGCAATTAGTAGTTAAACGGAAATGGCAATGTGACATTCAAAGATGTGATATGTGCTATGTGAAAAGGTAATCGTTTGCCTCAAGCCTCATCAAACCGGAAATGACTGAAACAGGATT
The DNA here is from genome assembly GCA_030765085.1 of Allium cepa. Taxonomy (NCBI): domain Eukaryota; kingdom Viridiplantae; phylum Streptophyta; class Magnoliopsida; order Asparagales; family Amaryllidaceae; genus Allium; species Allium cepa. The sequence continues at coordinate 745,288,381 of CM060941.1, forward strand.
AGATGCAGCAGGGCTAAGTGGGTCATTCCCAATTAGGGTGTGATCATCCCCTTCTAGATATATTTTTTCCCGCTATGACATTCGGGATGTATATTAATGTGGTGTATGGAAAACGAGCGCTCGGTTAAAGGTCGGTAACGACCGGGGGATGACATATTCGGTACTATCTAGTTAAAGAGGTAGGCCGGTCTTGTGTTGGTAGAGGGCAGATGTTCTATGCCTCGGGACATCCATCTAGAGGTGTACCCATTTCGAAAGGTAGATCCTGCGCCTGGTCATTTGTATGGAAATCCATTCTCCAATAAGAACCTACGGACTTGATTGTAAACCTATTATGCTGGAATTTAATCAATGTAACAATTTCGGCTAAGATTAATAAGTTTATTTGCAAATGTTTTCAAAGAATGTCATTAGAAATAATATCAAACATTTTGATATAAAAGTGTTTTAGTTATCATAAGGTAAAAACCCGTCTGTGTTTATATGTGGGCGTGGTCTTATGAGATACTCTTTATTTTCAAAGAATTTTATCCAAAGGCTAATATACGACACTGTCATTTATTATTGAGTTTTTCTCACGCTGGTTTATCAAGCCTAATCCGCGTATTTTCAATACTCGGGTCAGATCCGAGTGACCCGAGTAGTTTCAGGATAGTCAAAGACAATTGGAGTTTCCAGAGGAGAGCTGGAGATATTCATCGACGTATGGAGATATTCTATTATCTGCTTTGCTTAGTGTATTTTGTTTGATGTTTGTCAGCATTTGTAAGGGCAGGTTTTATAACTGTCCAAACTGAATTTAGGTTAGACTCTGATATATGTATTTAAAAGTTTTCTGCTGTAAAAATATTCGTTCAATATTATATGTTATTCCATTCGTATGAGATTTTGTTCTATCTACTGTTCTTTAATCACCCTTAAAGATCCGTCTTTTCGTGCAATTTGAGTTAGACATGTGTGGTTTATTGTCGATTCAAAAGATACGGGAAAACGGGTCTTTACATTTGGTATCGGAGCTGAAGGTTAAGCGAGAACCTTGGCTCTATTATGGGTAAAGTCTCATCAAAGATAGGATTGGTAATATCCTAGGATGAGTAACTCATTAGAGATAGGGTTAGTAACACCCTAGAATGAGTTAGAGAGTGTGTATATATATATATATATATATATATATATGAGCGCGTATTTGTTAATTTTATAAAAATGATTTTGTTTTAAAGAAGTTGGTAAATGAATTAATTTTACCTTGGGTTTATATTATAAATATTAAAGGGGATATTATTATTTTTTGGTTGGAGATTAAGGATTGATTGTAACTTTTCTTAGTAAAACTAAAATATGAATATCTTGTGATTAGAATTGCACAATTTGACTATAAGATATTTTATATAGAATCAATTAGTTGAAAGATAGAATCTAAAACTTTAATCATATACCCTTAGATATTTGATATTAAGAAATAATAATGATTAAGTGATTATCATGATGGATGGATTTAAAAGCTAAGTACAAATATCTTGTGTAGTAACATTCACAATTTGATTATAAGATATTTGATGATAATATTGACGCTAGAAGTTGTAATTAGAGAAAGTAAAAAGGAAATGCATACTTAGAAAAATTCTTATTAACAAGATAGTAAAAAAGATAAACCTAAGTTGAGACTTTTTACTAAATATACTGTAAAAGGATAGGTTCTATAATTTATTAAGAGATAAGTTAATTTGAAATTTGGGAATAAGAGATATAAGAAATATCATCCTAATATAAAAGTTTGAATTAGTGATACACTTAGGGTAATATTTGTAATTCAAAACGAAGTAAGAATAGAAGTGGATGGTCTTGAACAATATGGTTAGTAGGTTGATTGTTGGATGAAAAAAAAAGTTAATAACAAATACCATGTGAATTAAGTTTCACAAATTTGACTATAAGGTATTTGATGGATTTAAGATTAGGAAATTTGATTTAGAAAATGGATAGGTAAATAAGTTAAGTAGTTAATCATAGAATCAGTAAGAAAAAAAGTGTACTTTTAGTAAATTTGTCTTATTAATATATGTAGATAAATAATTTTAGTTAAATTGAAACCTTAGGTAAAGAAAACTAAGGATTGAGTTTTATAACTTATTTATTTGGAATAATAGAATTCCACATTTGTCGAAGACCCTAATTGAAGTAATGACGATTTGAAGATTAGGGATATGTATATATACTCTTAGAAAGTAAAAGTATATTATACAAGTTTAAGTCATATTTATGAGCTTAAGTAATAATGGATTTAGTAAAAAGGTAAATGGTTGTGAAATAAAGTTAGATTAATAGAAGTTTTGAAAAAAATGTTTTAGGTAAATATGAATGTGAATAAGTACATAAGTTAAACGTAGATCATTTTGGCACATAAATTTTGATCTAAGATTTGAGTACAGAACTTTGAGGTGTTTACACCAATCCGAAAAAGGATTTATCACTCGATTTTTGATGGAGAATATTGATGAGAGTTTATGATTATGTACACAAGTTTTCTATCATAGTTGAGAGCTATGCAAGGAAAGCAAGGGTTTGTGATCACGAAGTCTCATCAAAGTCCGCACTAGAAAATCGAGGGATCGATACTAGTTCAAAAGAAAAGTTGTGGATTCAAATAATAGATCGAATTAAAGATCACATATAGTACGATGTTTTGGGTCTGTCTACTTAGTAGTTGGATATTTATCTTAAATAGTAGGAACTAAGATATAGTGGTTGTACTTATGTTTAGATATGTATAAATTTATATAAACCTCAGGTATAGTACATGCTCAGGACAGAGGATGGGTTATATGGATGGATTCATTATGTTGATATAGTATCAGTTTGGTTGTTTTTGGATGTATAGTCTTATTTGGTTGTTGTATATATTATCTTAAGTGTGCAGTACGCACTAGGATGGAAGTTTGACTTGATATATGTATATACAACCTTATGTACGTGATAGATACTCAGGTTGGTATGAGGAATCTCTATATGGACGTTTGGCATCATTTGTTTTAGTGTTGTTATGATATTGGCCTTCTTCTTTTCTATCATCAGTAGAAATAAGTCAAATTATTTGAGGAGATGAGTATGGGATAGATTCCTTTGTCTTTGATTTCATTTCGAGGATGAAATGCTTTTAAGTAGGGGAAACGGGTCTTTACAATTCGCGTTCTTTTGAATTCTGAAGCATTCCCTAGCTCCACTGAATGACTTGTAAAGGGGTGAAGCTCCTTTACAATAGGAATTGATCCATCGGAGATTTCTACATCCTCGGTTTAGATGCTAATATCTTTTGTTATCCCAAATTCTACCTCTTGATATCGAATGTAGATTTGTCTTAGAATTCTGCAGCGATCTTATTCTTAAAGTCGCGGTTGCCTACGATTTATATAAGCTTATCCGTTTCCTTATTCGGAGTTAATCATCTTTTTTTATCGTTTCAACTTATCCTCAAATTAAAATTTTATTTGATCTGAATTAATCAAATTTGAATCTCTATCCTTGCTTTGAAAATCTATTCCTATATAGTGTATTTATAATCTATATTTAAAATGTTTATATTGTGTATTATTTGAGTTATTGATGTTGATTTGGGTTTTTGATCGATTCGTCTGATCAACGCTATTGATTGGATCTCCAAAACACTTGAACAGAGCAAATAGACACAGTATTGTTTTCAAATTTAGTAAATGAATAAATTTTGTATAAATATATAATATATGCATAAGTATAATTTTCTGAATTGTGATAGTTAATTGACTTGGATGTTAAGAAATAATATTTGACTTTGTCTTATAACTATTGGCTTTGGTTTCATATATAAATAATTGAACTAAAACATGGTTATAGAATAATTTGGAAATTTAAATGAATTTAAAACAAGAAACTAAGAATTTAATTTCCGATAGTTTCAGACTTTGTGTTTAAAGCTTTAAGGGCGTATTATTAAAGTATTTAAAGTAGAAATTGTTTCAAGGAATTTTAATTTGTAAATCAATGCTCATTTCTTTGTCGCTGAAAAATAATTTTGGTAATGACTACAGCATCATCGACTTTTATTTTCAAGTTTCGAAGTGAAGAGACCATTCTGTAGTTTTGCCACAGTCTTGCTTTGGAGAATTAAATGGATTTGGATTTCCAAAATTTGATTTGATATATATTGTGTAGATTTATTTATCTCTAAAGTCGTTTGAAGTTAATCGAAAATCTAATTCTTAAACATTGCCTTAAAGGATAATGTCAAATATACAATGAAACCAAAATTTTGAATAAATATTTAAGCTTGAGATAATTGAATTAGAAAATTATATTTGTGTAATATTCTGTTACATTCCAATATAATTTACCTTAATTATTAGAAGTTAACAATGTAACTGGGTAATATACAATATAAAAGGGATTTTTATAAATAAAATTTGAGCGTTTAAAATAAATGTTATAGACTTAAATTTTAGTTGTAAAAAGGATTAATTGAGGTAAATATAATAAAAGATTATAACTTACAATATAAAATGGTGTTAAAGGAATTTATAAATGAATCGGTATAATTTATTCAAATTAATCAATTTTGTAAATTTATTTGCTTATAAAGTTAGTATTTTGAAAAAGATATATTGATTACTTTCTTTTCCCTTCTTTTCCTTTTCGGGGAAGAAAAGTTTTGAGTGGGGGAGAGTGTAATGACCCGTAAAATTTTCAATAATTTAATTTGTTAAGTTAATAAGTTTTGGTAATTTAATATTAAAAAAAGAAAAAGAAAAAAAACCTTATTAATTTAAAATTGAATGATGGTAATTAGAATTAATTAGTAACAATTGAAATGAAATTACAATTTAGTGAAGTAATGAAAATATGTATACTTGGCTATAAACTAATGTAAGAAAACTAATGCAAACATTTAAATTTATAAAAGGAATAATGTGAAATAAATGACTCTTGAATAAAGATTGGGTATATAAGAATGGTCACATTTGTTGTGAACAATGAAATCACAAGTGTGAATGTTGAATCGTTAATGAGATAATATATGATTAATATAAATTGAAGTAAATCAGTATTAATTATGTAATTGTAACATTTGATTTGTAAACAATAATGAATTCATTAATGTGACTTAAAGTAATAGTAACGGTTGCAAGTTACTATTTAATTGGCCTATTAATTTAGTTCTAACTGTTATATTTGAGTATAAATTTGAATATAAGTAAATAAGGGCAAGTGGTGTATAAATAAATGAATTAGTATAATTAATAGTAATTGAATGAATTCAATATTATAGGTAATTATAATAATTAGTTGAATATAATAAACTTAAGTGTAAATTAAAGGGTAATGGTAACAACTATTATTAGTTGCCTATTTGATCTACAAAATAAATAGAAAATCTTTAATGTCATTAATAAGAATTAATGCAGTAACCGAAGGTGTGAATGTATGAATTAAATAGAAATGTAAATTTATTTATAAAGTAATAAATTGGTAAAAGGAATGGAACTAATTTAAAGTAATTAATTGGTTTTAAACCTTAATTAATGTGTATAACTGACAAGATTTCACATTTAGAAATGCAACATTTAATAAAAGTTTAAGATGAAAATAGGAGTAGACTAGTGTAATGGGATATAAAACTAATGTAACTAGGTATATAGGGTAATAATGGACCTAGTAAAGATGGCAACTAACCCAAATCAAATTTTTGGAAGCCATTTTTATTTAATTGGAAGGTAATCTATAATAAAATGGATTATGGTAAGTAAATGAATTTAATTACTATATTAATTGAAAACTAGGATGGAATGGGAATGCATATTTTATTCATAAAATAATAAAAAAGAATGAAACCTATCTGAATGAATTAATTGAGGTTTCAATCATACTAAATGTATACATTAGACAAATTTAATAAAATAAGCAATTTCTGGAAATTTTGTATTTTTAGTCAACTAAAAGCAAAAGTTTGACCGCAGTTGAAAATTTTAAATTTGAATTTTCAAATGCTAATATTTTTCTTTGTAAATGTATTTTATTTTAATGTTTATTCTGCTTTTCGTTTCATGAAATTCCGATTTATACTTTTAGATTTGGATAAATTGCAGCGTTTTACACGGAATAAATTTATGTATTTTCATTCTATATATATAGTTATTTCTATATTTTTTCTATATCCATCTCTTCGTTTATTTATCTATTTATTTGTCTAGGCTTTATTGTATTCATTGGAATTTATTTATTTATATCTTTTATAAAGAGTTGGAGAAAATCAAAGGGTATACGTTACTTTGCTAAATGCTTGCCTTTTTTATTTTCTACCCTCTTTATTAATTCTTAGCGTTTCTCACCTATCATAATCGTGCATTACTCCATCAAATCACGTACAAATCTTCCCAAATATCTCACTTCTTCATTTTCCTCTTCTGATTGGAAGATATTACATAAGTTTCTTTTATTAAATAGGAAATAAATCTCATTCATTCACTAGCCTCTTTATTTCTTGCCTTTTTATTTCCTACCTCCTTAATTACCGTCTAGCCGTGCATTTTATTTTCTTTAAGTGGTGGGAAACTTTCCATTCACTTCATTTGTCATTTGCGTGCAAGCAAAGAAAATATACAAGATTCCATCTCCTTAAATTATGCCTTTTAGTTTCCTAACCATTCATTTTCTAGCCTTTACATCTCTGGCCATCCACTCTCCATATCTTTAGCCATTCATTGTTTCCGTAACCCTAGCCACCACTTTTATTATTATTTCATGTGAAAAATTTCTTATCTCATTTCCATTTGCGTGAGAGAAAAATAAAACAAGCTCTAAATTTTCATGGCTTCTCCTTACTTTCTTCTTCCTTTTTCTTTTGATTTTCTCTTTGGTTTTCATGCTAGCTCGGCCTCCATCTCCTAGCCTACCTCTCCTCCTCATCACCACCATATGACCACAAACATCCCTAGCTATGAGTTTATGATGCCTAGACCATACCCAAACCCAAACCCAATGGCCGAGCCCATTTGGTGGTTGGAAGCAAGGTTATGTCCTCTTTGATTCGTAATTGCATTTTTTTAATCCATCTTTTGTTGTGTTGAATCATATTCATATGTATGTAACATTTGTTTGCATACAAGATTTGGATCTGACTCTTCATCCACTTAAGTTTGCATTATGCATTGTCGTGCTTTTTCGTACCTTGCGGAGTTTGGATTTTTATTCTGAATTTGTCAATTCTAGCTTTTAAAAGGTGAGTTATCACTCTAGACTTACCTACTTATATTATTGTGAAATGATGACAAGTGAATTGTATAAATTAATATGCTATGTTCATACATGCCTGTGACATATTTATATGATGTTTAATGTTGTTAATATAACTGCTACATCATCTGATATGATATGTTATATTGTACTGTTCATTTTATTTACTGTATCACTGCTTGTTCCCTATCGGTATGGGTTGAAATGATACTTACCCGAATGGACTTTGGAATAAGGAAAATCACTATGGGCTAAAATGATAGGCTCGAGTGATTTTGTTGATTTTTATTGTATTATTTTTTATTTGGGATTGCGGGTTTGAAATAATGAAACCTGGATTTTCTTTTAAATTACGGATTGAAATGATATATATCTGTATCACTTGACCTAGGTTAGAAAATATTATGCTGGCCCATGGTTAATATTTTTAAGGTAATATTTTCCTAAAAATTTACTAAGTATTTTGAATATTTAGAAAATATAAAATTTTACATTGAAATTTGATTTAATGATTTAAAATATAAAGAGATATTGGCTTTCAGCAAGTTAAAATTCTATAAGTTGATGATTGGTTTAGATTGTAATTTAAAAATCTTTATTTGGTTTTAATGGTAATTTAAAGAGATTTAGTTGTGATAAATAACTTAATAATTAAAGTTAATTAGTATGGAATTTTAAAGTCTAGCCTCGTAATTGCAATCAATTTTTATTTTATGAAATGAATATGTTTGTAAAATAAATGATGTACTTTGAATTTATAAAATGAAATACAGTTTTAATTGTACATTTTGTAATAAATGTATTTAGCCTGAAATCATAGTTTAATTGATGCCTAAATTGATTGTTATATTTACTATGATAATTTACTTTATTTATGAAATGGAAATGTTTGGAAATTGAGTAATTATGATTTAAGTGGAAAAGTGTATTTTCAAAATATGGCTTAACTTGATAATTGGAACTTTGATTTTAATTGAAAATGTTAAGTTAAGTATATAAATGGAATTTAGTCTTGCTTATGAAATGGGTATTTTAAAATAAAGTGGTAAGTTATTTGTTGAAATAAAAGAAGTAAAAGAATGTGTTTTTGACTTAATAAATTAATTATAGTTTAATTTGGATATCTATTGATAAAATTTTATTCTATTAAATCATAAGTTAAATGATATCCAAATGAATATTTTGAAGTGGGAAATGTGATTTTTATAAGTTAAATTGGCTAAAAATTGAAATTTTAATGTAGCCGAAATATACGATGCTTTTGGAAAGTTTATAATTGAATGAATAAACTTATAAATGCTACAACTTTGAAATGAATATTATTTGACATTGAATTTAAATGGTTAAATGAATCTTGTTTGGAAGATATTGACATTGAATTTAGATGGTCTGAATAAATATGTTTCAAAATGTTTGGTTTCAGGGTTGTTATAATTTGAAAGTAATATGGCTTTGGAAATGAAATTTTTGAAAATTGTATTTAATTAAGAATTGTCTTTAAATATATAAACTTGGAACTTATTGGAAATGGAAGATTTAAGAATATGACCTTATAAAGTGGTTTGGGTTAAGGTGGTTTAAAGGAATATTTCAAATTTAATAAATTGAAGGAAATATTCAGCGATTTGGAAACTTGGGGTTTATTTAAAGGATACATTGATTTGGTTTGGAATTAAATGATACATTATTACCATTTTTGGAATGTTTATTATTTTGGAAAGAAAATGGATATTATTTTGGAAATTTTATGGATTTGGAGATATTACCAATTTTCAAAATGGATATTATTTTGGAAAGTAATAGTATGCGATTTTAAATGGTTTTGGAAAAGAAATGATTTTAAATAATTATCCATGGGTAATAATACCGTTTGGTTGTTAAAGAGACCGGGATCGGAAGTTGTCATACTCCCTGCCAACTCCGAAAACAACTTTAACAACCGTGTATGCGATGGATTCCAGAATGAAGTAGGACGGTGGCGACATCCTTTAAGGATATACGTGGACCCGACTCCCGTGAGTTGGCATAAGGTGGCTAAAACGGGAGCAATTGACGGGCTAATGAGATCGCTCCTCTGATCGGACGCACTCCTTTGCTATTATATTCCGACTTTGAGATTGAGTTGGTGGCCACTTTTGATTCTTTTGATTTGGGGGTGTGGCTCGAGGTGGGCGGTAGTAGCTGCTACGCGTTACCACTGGCCTAGAAGTGTAATTGATATATTTACCCTGGTTGTGCCTAGTTGTGTCGTGTCACCTACCCTAGCGTGCCTTGTACGAGTTTGATTTGTGTCGAACCTATGCAGTATCCTCTGGTTGCCTCCCGATCAGGAGGTATTACGGTACTATATAGACTATTGGCGCTATTACGTGTTAAGGGCTATATGGGTAACCCCTTAACACTATTTAAAAGTAAGATTATTTTACTATAGACATTATTATAATAGCAAAATGTTACTACATAGTAAATAGTTTAACGGATCCTTAGAGGATAGGCGGTCCCAAGCATCCTATAAGTTACTTGCACATTTTATTACAATTCACTTGAGTTATTTTACATTGTATAAGTATGTATGTCCTGACTCGAGTGTTTTGTGTTTTGCTTTACACTCGGGTCAGACTGAGTGATACAGCATTAGAGACTCACCTTCGGGGTCAGAGCGTTGCTTGAAGATCCAGCTATCTATTTCTATTTCAGTACTCAGTTAATTCGAGTTATTCAGTTGATTCTAGTGATGTATTCAGCTTTGTACTTGATTATTGTATTAAACATCTATTATACCCTTGTTTAACTCTGATGTATTTATATAGTAGCTTCATGAACTACTATCTTTTTGTTTCCGCTACATTATATTACTCTGTGTCTGTGATTTATTTATTTACTATATATTCCGAGTTTTGCTAAACTTATATTAACAATTTGGTATTTTGAGCTATTCAAGTCCGACATGTGCGGATGCGAATGGTCAAAATAGCGGGTCGTTACAAATTGATTTTGGAGTAAGCGCTGAAATGAGAATAGTGTTATCAGCGAATTGGAATGTTGTGATACATGGAGGAAGAATTGAAGAACCATGACATTCTAGCAAGCCTGAAACAGTCCCCTGGTCAGTCCTTATAACAAATGCGTCAACTACAATATTGAACAGCAAAAGGGAAATCGGATCCCCCTGTCTGAGCCCCCTAGTGGGTGAGAAGAGGTCACCATGCCTTCCATTGACACGGATCGAGAATGGTGAAGTAGGTAACAGAGAGTGGTTCCACAGAATGACTTAGGGGGAAAACCTCTCAATTTGAGGGCTTTAAGAATAAAATCCCATGATATTGCATCGAAAGCTTTTGAGAAGTCAAGCTTGATAAAAGCATAGTTAGTTTGATTTGCTTGGCAATAAAATATAGATCCTTGAACAATAGACGCGTTGTTAGTGAGGGATTGGCTTGCAGTGAAGGCAGACTGCCTAGGGCTTAAAAAGGAGTCCACAAAGAGTTTTAGGAAACTAGTAGTAACTATGTTATTATCTTAAACATGGTATTTTAAAGGCTGCTTGGTTGAAAATCCTTTGTCTCATAGGCTCGTTCAGATTTTGGGAAAAGAAAGATCAAAATTAACTCTGGAATTTAAGCCTAGACACAATGAAAATTCATCAAAAACACTGACAATGCTGAATTTAGGAATACCCAATATCGTATGAAGAAAGAAGTTAGGAAACCATGAGGACCTGGAGACTTATCGTATGCCATTTCATTTAGAGCTTTCCAGATCTCATCAATCTTAAAATCTTAACAAGTCGAGACAAAGTTTTGTGGTGGGTCTGGAACAAGAAGTTCCCAATTAAGGAATTCAAAGGAAGGTGAAGGATGATGAAGGAAATACTTGAAGTGATTAGCAAAATGCACCTAGAATTTCTGTCTCCTCCTTAGTAACAATTCCATTTACAGTGATGAATGAAATACATTTAGATCTTTGTCTCCCATTAGCAATTAGATGAAAGTAGGTAGTGTTGAGGTCCCCTTCTTTTACCTGTTGACCTCTGGAGCACTATTTATAGGAAATCTCCACATGTCTCATAATTCTTTCTAGCTCTGCCTCAAGGTAAGTAAGGTGGTGTTCGTCTTCAGAAGTCATGGGGCAGCCACCTCTTTGATGTTCAGATCCAAGATTTGGCTCTGGAGATTTTCTTTTCTAATTTTAATGGACCCCAAAGACTCACAAACCGTTTTATCAAGGTAGTACAAAGTCGATGGAGTTTAGGAACCATTATTTTAATGGCTGACCCTAATATATGATAGGATGACCAGAGCTGATCCACCATGTTGTCAAAACCTGGCTCGAGGATCCAAAAATTGTCAAATTTGAAAGGAGGTCTGTGAGGATGTCCATCTCCAGTGTCAAGAAGAACAGGTCAATGGTAAGAGATTAGGGTAGGAAGGCCTATTTGGAAGGAGAGAGGGTGCAAGGATTCGAATGGAATATTGATGAAAAATTATCCAGCTTTGCAAGAGATGGAACAGATTACTTATTGGTCTAAGTATAGACATAATTATTTACAGTCAAGTCAATCGAGCCACATTTGTTGATGAAATCATCAAAGGCATCAATGTCATGATTGAAACAGGATGAAATGTTTCTCTCTGAACGAAATCTAGTGAGATTAAAATCCCCACCAATAATCCAAGCGCCAGAAAGTAGAAAATTAAAAGAAACACCGCCGCCTAAAGGGATGATCTATCCAATAAGATAAAGGGACCATATATATTTGAGAAACCGTAAATAACTCATGAAGTGTTAAATCACAGAATGACACGCAAGGCCGAATGGGCCTTAATACTTGAAGTAAGGCCTACTTTAACTCATTATAAAATGCAATAATTCCTCCTTTAAAACCTGAGGAATCAATAAAATCCTACCTCGATAATGGAACCACACTAATACTGCAAAGCTTAAACGGGGAGGGACTACACAGTTTAGATTCTTAAATAAGAAAATTATCAAGGTGTAAGTCATATATAAAGTTTCTAACTAGGTCAGACTTGAAGGGACAACCCAATCCTCTCACATTCCAAGACAAGATCTTCATAAGGAAGGGCAAGCCCTCTCATTTTCCAAGTTTTTTATAATAGAAACCGGCTTAGGTGAAAAGTTAGCACCGGTACATGCAGCAGTAGATATTATAGCAAATTGATCAAATGTATTTAAAATATTTGGAACAAAGACACTACCTTTTGGAAGATGGCATGTATCGATGTCCATAACTCGTGCATTATCTAGCACCAGTTCATGGGCCAAATTCATTTGAAAGTCCAAATCCATATCCTGAGGAAGTTAAACTCCCTGTCCGTTGATGTCATCGTTGTAGCTACAGTGTCAAGAGGAGGCCACCAAACAGATAGTCTAGGTTCCTTAGCCGAAGACCCATCATCAGATGAAATAATGTTAATCAACTTTTTCCCCATAGCAATTCCTTCCTTTCTACGCTAAATCATTTCTTCATCAGACATCACGCCTTCAATAAGGCTAAGTTATGGAGATGAAATATCAGTTTAGGTTTTTAGCCCATCATCTCCAAACAATTAAATAGGCTTTTGAGTCCAGAACTTCAATCTATCAGCTTCTCCAATGATCCCGTCATTGGCACTTTCACTTCTAAGTTTATAGTTTTGAGTAATTACATGACATGAGTGATGATAAATTCATCTCCTGTAACATCCCGTAATTTGGTGTTGGTTATTCACTTAGTTAGTTAGCTGATTTATAAGGCTTCGAAAATGGAATCTGTGCAAACAATGGAATTTGACAATGAAACTTGCACTATTGCTTTCATGACGAAATTATAAGCAACTTTCATATTTAGAGTTTTGCGATCGAAGTCCAAATGAAGAAGTTATGGATAAAAAAAGAATTCGGAATGAAAATAATTAAATAAAAAGAAATTAACATTTTTATATGAATTATCTAGGCTTATTAGTCGACTTTTTAGTGCGGACTATCGACCCCTAGCGGTCGACCAGTCACCCAAGGGCGGTCAATCGGTGGTGACCTGGCGGCTCCAATAAACCCAAGCCGAAACTTCCTGGATTTAATATATTTTGATCTAATGGTTCTGCTTGATTCTAGTGCCTACAAATTCAGGCCTAGCTATCTCTTCTCTTTTCATATTTTTCTAGCGGCAATAGCGAAGCTCTACCATTTTTTTCTTCGCCACTTTCTTTCTAAATTATAATAATAAGATATTTGTATCTATATTCAGAAAAATCGAAGAAGAGTAGAAATCTAATATATAAAAAAGAGAACAACCATATGCGTATTTGAGGCTAGGGCATTCTATTTCCAACACAACCCGAGACACGGCCCAAAGATTACACGGATATTCGTAGGTTAACTCGACCCGGTTAAGTTGGCGGCTTATTTTCGAGTCAACCCGATTTGTCCCGTTTATAAACGGGTGGGTTTTGGGTTAACCCGTGAATTCGAATTTAACCCGTTTATAACCTGTTTATACTCGGGTCGGGTTTGGGTTGAGCTATTTCTGACCTGTTTAATAAATGGCTTGACCCATCACATTTAAAATCAACTCGAACTTGACTTGACCCGACCCGAACCCGACCTGACCTGATCCATTAACAGCCCTACTTGAGGCAATTTATATATTTGTATCTAGTTTCTCTCCTAATCCCAAATCTCTTTTTTGATCTGTAATTCTAATGTATGTATATACCCTTTTATACATATATCTTGGATTAAAAAGAATTTGAAAATGAATCAAAGGTTCTACTTCAGATCTAGATATTTGGATCGCTATTAAAAGGTAAGTGGGAAAGTTCATAGATTGTTTAAATATGAAAGTTATGTCGTTGGTGTTTGTTTGATTTTTATGCCTAACTGGATAATTTTATGTGAGTTGTGGCAGCGAATTGAATATGATTTGAATATAATAAATATCACCTACATATTCTTGCTTATGAATTGATTTAGTATTGTTTACAACATGATTTGAAATTCAGTCCCAAAAGTATGAATTTAGAATATTGTTGTGAATGAAATTTATTCCAAATCTTAAATAGGTTGTATAATAGTGTTATAAATCTGGATTATTACCCTAATCTTATTGGAATGTAAACTTTTATATTTTTAGAATTGTTGGAATTTAGATCCAATTTATAAATTAGTTTGATTTCTTTCCTTTTACAAAAATACGGCTTTTGATCTAGCAAGGAACAGATGCAAACAGAAAAAGAAAGAGATGTATAAAATATGAATTCACTGTAATTTACATTGTTTATTTCGGTGATAAAAAGAAATGATTATTCCTTATAATTTCAACCGATGCAATCTTTTATATTTTAAAGTTAAATATATTGTTTTGGACTAATTTATGCAAATTATAGTGGATAATCTTTTTAGATGTGATTCCAAAATTTAACATGGAAAAGAATATTCAAGTGAAGATATGTAACTAGAACATATTTGATAATAGTTAATATTTGTACGTAATTACCAAGCTTATAATAATTAAATAAAAAGCTAATAACGACGCTTGCATGTAATATTCGTATTTAGGATAATTAACTAATAAGAAAAGATTTTAAAAGGTTGTAGCTTCAATAAATGGTAATAAATTTGGGCATTGCAATAAATTAATAGGGTAAATGGATTAATGGGACCAATAAAGGTGGAATTGCCATAAAAGGTTACTAATTTAAAATCAATAATCAAACATATATGTCTTAGGAAATGTCTGTTAGGATTCTATATGTAAATTGACATTTATGAGCATTAGACAAAGATTTATGGGTAGATAAATATTTTAGGTAAATATTATTGCCTTAAATAAAAAAGGAATTCGTAACCTAAGTCCAATGTATACCTAAGTAATATAAATAAAGACTTGGGATGGTTAACTGGACATAGTGGGTTAGTGATGCAAGGTCAGTAGAGTCACTCGACGGAAGACTGCGCTTCACTTTGAGGCTATTGATAGTCGGGTGTACTTACTACTGATGTGAGATATCACTAATCCTAGGACCTATGACATTGTGAGAGATTGGCTTGCTTTCTTAATTGGAAAGTATTAAATGATCCAATTTTGAAATTAGGAGCTGTAAGGTATATCTCCATAGGGGTTCGCTTCTGGTTTGAGGTCTTAAGTGGCTGAAGGGTCCGCCTCTCTCCTAAATGGAAGTATTGGATAACCTAGCGAGATTCTAAATAAATAAACAAGGATGTCTCTAAAAGGGTTTACTTCAGTGTTGAGGTCTTAAGTGGCTGAAGGATCGCCTCCCTACCGAAAGAAGTAACCTAATGAGATGTCATATTTATAATTAAAGAGTTAGAGTGGATATCTCGGGGAGGTTTCGCTTCAGATTTAGAGTCTTTAGTGACTATAAAGTCTTCCACTTTCCTATAAAAGAAGTATTAAGAAACTCAATGAGATTTCCAAGTAATGACAGCAGATAGTACCATTGAGGAGAACACTTTTGGAAGTAGGTCTTAAATGACGGGATCTGTCAATTTTCCACTGGGAAGTATTAAATGACTTTGGTACAGTCTCTACATTGTTAAAGCCGTAGTAATAATAGTACCATTTATAAGCATGCCTTAGGGATAGGTTTAAAATGATGGAGTCTGCCTTAGTTAAGGTTTTAAATGACCAGAGTCTGCCTATGTTCTAATAAATAGGTATTAAGTGGCTTAGGTACTGCTTATTACATGACTACGATTTTAACGTTGATAGAAGAGAAAATATCGGATATTAAATATCAAAAGCATTAAATGGTGGTTAAAGGTCTTGTAGCTAGGACCCACCAACCATTGACAACATTGCTAGGAAACCACCTTTGGAATAGATCTTAAATGACGAGGTCTACCTTGATTAAGGTGTAAACAGCAGAGTCTGTCCTATTTCTCTTTTTAAATATTATAGAAGCCCGCTTCATATTTAGAAGTATTAAGTGGAAAATGGGTTTGGAAGTATTGGATGGTTAATAAGGCTTCATTAGTACTTTGTACCTTTGTAAGGGGTAAATAAGTAATCGTGCGTGTGATGCAAGGTTAGATTAGAATTGCCAACCGAAATGGACATAACAATTAAATGGAGATCTATCGGTATGAGTTTGTGCTATGGACTGTTTATGTTTTTCCAATCACCATAACATTGTTCTGACCCCTTACTCATTACAACCCACAAGATAGAATTTAGAGGAATAGGTCGCTGGAGCTAGATGTGCTTTGTTGGTAGAGAGTCTTCTTCCTCTCATGCTCGATGCTGATGTGACAATCTATTGTCCAAGGATTACCATTAGTTCCAAATTAGTTGTCATAGTCAGTATTCTTATCCTATTATTGTTTCTTCTCTAAGTTTATATTTTTGTCAATCTTTGATAATGCTCATGCTTATTTCTAGGTACCTGTCTGCATCAAAATTGAAGACCAACACCAATTGTAAGTGAAAGCACCAATATCCTGCCTCAGATCACAGATAGAGCATATGTAGAGAATATAATATGAAGAACAATCCAAATTAAAATGAAAGTAGTAAAAAGACAAGATTAATAATGGTTTGGCTAACTCCGGCCTACGTCCACTCAAGAAAAATTCTTTTTATTATACCAAAATTTGATTACAGTTACAATACGGAATTTTTGAAACGAAAATGGTAGAGTAGCCTCTAGGGGGAAGATGAAGAGAAGAAGAATGATAAATCCTTTTCCTAAAGCCACATCTGCTGCATTTATAGGCAAAACCCCGGCTACAAGGGCTACTCACTTACATAGGCCCACCAAAACCATAGTCGAGCCTATATCGTCCATCACTGCTGACTTGAAGTACTTTGTGTGCTGACCCGAAGTAAGTAGTATTCTGACCTGAAGCAAGCTCAATGATGTCCCGAAACAACATGTGTGCCGACCTCTAGCCATACCCAATGCCGACCCCAAGCCATTCCCTATGCCGACCCGAAGTTGTCCCTAATGCCGACCGAAAACTCATGCCACACAGACCCAAAGTGAAGACTAATGCCGAACCCTAGTTCCTTCTTCTTTGCTGACCTCTTGCAATGCTTACAGTCGACCCAAAGTGATGCCGACCCTTAGTTGTATGCCGATCCCAAAGTTGTATGCCAATCCCAAAATCCAATCCCGATCTAAAGTTTCATGTTGCTGACCCAAAGCACTCCAATATGTCGATCCCTCAAAGTGATGCAATTTGTCGACCCCATATTTCCCAAATGACGACCCGAAGCCTTATCATGGCCAACCCCTTTCAATATGCCGACCTGCCATTGTTTACTTACCAACCCTATATTTTCGATGCCAACACGAAGCCAATGCCATGCCAACTCGAAGTCTAAGCAATGCCGACCTGACCAAAGTGCATCCAATCGTGACCTAAAGCAGACCCTAAGGAATTCGTCTCTTGCCAAAATCCATTGTTCAAGTACCCTGCTTTTACCCGCAATTGACCCGGTAACGCGTGTGTCACCAAGCAAGCACATCATTCATCACAAAGAGCCGTTCAGCACAAAGCATCATTTGGCACATCTCCCCTCGTTCGGCATAGAGCCTCGTTCGGCATTGACAGGTCGCTCGGCATCTTGCCTCGTTCGGCATTGAGAGGTCGCTCGGCATAGGGCCTCGTTTGACGCAGAGTCTCGCTCGGCATGAAGCCTTGCTCGGCATCTCCCCTCGACCGGCATGGAAAGGGTCGTTCGACACAGACCTCGTTCGGCCTACATTCTTCACTCAGCATACTATCTCGATCGGTATGCAGATACCATTCGATATATCTTCATCGATCGGCATACGAATGTCGTTCGGCCTGGATATGTGGTTCGGCTATTTTCGTTCGGCAATTGTGGCTCAGCGTACAGAAGTCACTTACTACGGGCCGATGTATCTTGCTCCTAGGCCCATGAGGGAAGTCTAACCCATCTTCTTCTATAAATAGAAGGGCAGGGGCACAATGAAAAGGACCTCTTTTCAAGAACACTGGGGAGACTCTGCCGCATTCAAGACTCATTCTCTTTACTTAGCATTTGTATTCAAGTAGTTGGTGTACAGATTGTATCTATAGTCAATTGTTGAGTAAAGTAATAAAGATTAACTTCAAAGTGGACGTAGGCAGTTATGCCAAACCACTATAAATCCTGTGTTCCTATCTTTGCATTTAATTTAGCATACAATTCTCTATTTTAATTTACTTTCTTCATTTATCTCTCTTTGTAATCTATCTCGAGGGTGTTAGTGACCAATTTCGGTGCTAAAATTTTGGTGCTTTCATTGAGAATCGAATTCTTAGGCCACTAGGATCTGCTTTGTAGTAAGTGGATTGGATAAATCCCCCAAGGGAGATCCAACTCATTCACAGGATATCTGTTGAATCTACTCAGAGTTTCGATCAACAACTCTACTATGAGAGGGCCACGTACCTGATCATCCTCTCATAACACGGACGTCAACGAGACTGCTAGCGTACAATAGATAGGACCTAGCAACCAGCAAGTTAATCCCGGCGTAGGGACTGCCGGAGCTCATAACTAGACTAAAGTTGTTACTAGGATGGAGTTCAATGACCTGATAAGAGAACTCATGGAAAGCAGAAGACAACTTGTTGAACAAATTCAAGCTAACAATAACCTCATGACTCAGCTTACTTAGCAACAGCATCAGAATGCTGGAGGTTGCCACGTTCCTTATTATTCATCTGATAGTTCGACTTCATCCGATGAAACCCCCAGGCGTAGATGCTGCAAAATAGAAACTGCACAAGCAGGTGCTACTGATCGATCAACTAGGGATCACTTCCATCTTAGAGACCACGCTCAAGCCAGAATGGGAAACTTAGGAGCTAGAGAACGTGTGGTACTAGATGTACAACTCACTAGGACCCCAATGAAGCTGGTCCCTAAGATACACGTTTGGTAGACCACCAACAAAGGAGACACCTACCTGAGCGTCCCCGTAGAACAGAGTCCAACCTTCCATCCTCCATACAAACTTCGGACTTATCAGCTATGGTCAGACGGTTGATGAAAGAGAATCAAGGCTTGACCATTGAAGATTGGGGGAAATCTAGGAGTCATACTCCATTCACGGATACTATTCTATAGGCCGAGTACCCCATGAAGTTTAGCATGCCAACTAACCCAGCCTACGAAGGAAAGACCGTCCCCAGGCAACATGTGATAAGGTATAATTGGATGATGGATTCGGCTAGAGCGAATGATGCAACCAAGTTTAGATGCTTCCCAATCACTTTATCCGGAATCGCCACCATATGGTTCACTTGACTTCCCCCACGGTTTATATCCTTCTATGATGAGTTGGCAATGAAGTTTGTAGAACAATTCAGGATACATGCCACTCGTCCCAAGGATGTAATGTCCATATCTAGTGTAATCCAGGCTCTGGGGGAGTCATTGAAAGAGTATCTGCAGAGATTTCATGTTGCAGCAACTGAAGTTAGCAACCCTAACGACCATACAATTCTGATGGCGGTAATGCGGGGAGTAGATTCAGATTTAGAGTTTGAAGATTGGTTGGCAGGAAAGCCTCCAACTACGGTGGAGCATTTCTATTCGAAGGCTCATCAATTCATAAGGAGGGAGGAAGCCAGGTGGAAAAGGTGAGATAAGGCACCAGGACCTATTCAGGAGACCGTAAAAAGCAATATCGCCATAAAACAATTCGGTGACTACTTGGCAAAGGTACAAGTCAATGTCTAGAACAAATCTGGACAATCTAATGGGTTCGGAGGAGGAAATCTCGAAAAGAAAAGAGAAGCAGAGAAATGGAAGCCGAGGATTCCGACTTACAATGAATACACTCCTTTAAATACATCGCTGGAAAATATATATCTACAAACCTGTAATACTATTCAATACAAAAAACCTGCTCCAAAGCAGTCGTTGGAGAGACAAATCCAAACAGGTAAATTTTGTAGATTTCACGAGAGCTACGGCCATAATACAAACGAGCGTCGTCATTTGCAAGATCTCATTGAGAAATTTATAAGAGAAAGGAAGCTATAATAGTTTGTGCAGGCGCCACAGTCGAGAGGTGCAGGATCATCGAATTAGAATAATACGCCCAACTAGGCAAGACCGGAGGAACCCGCTCATAATGGCGGGAGATTGGTAGTAAATGCAGCTGGTGGTCCTCATCCAGCAGACCAAAGCTTGGAGGAAGGGAAATCGTATGCCAGATCCATTAGGCGTGCGGATTTCGAGTGTCGTAGTAAATTGGAGGATAGATCCCCGACCAAACGACAGAAAATAATGACCGACGACATCGTGTTTCAAAATAGAGATGCTGATAGGGTCGGAGCCCCATCTACTGATCCACTGGTCATATCAGCTCAAGTAGGTCATGCTTGGATGAAGAAGATTCTGGTTGACAGTGGAAGTTCTGTGAATATAATATTTAAGAAAGCTTACGACCAAATGGAGATGGAGGCCAAAGATTTGAAGCCTTGCCAACTCCATATTTTTGGCTTCGACCGGAATGCAACCAGACCCATTGGGATGGTGGAAATGCCAGTAGTTTGGGAACTGGAGAATGATGGAGAGTCCGTACGTTGCAATTTGTTGTAAACATAGACTCTCCATACAACGCTTTCTTGGGCTCACCGGCCTTGCTAAATTCAGGGCTATTATTGCACCGTGGTGTCTAACTTTAAAATTTCCTACCGCTAATGGAGTTGGAGTTGTTCAAGGGGATCGGGCTGACTTGAGAGAAGCCATGTATCGAAGTCGGGTCCCCCGATTGCACAATGTCAAGGTCCGATCTTGAACCTTCGAGCTCGGTGATTTTGTCCACAAAAGAACCTACTCGGTACCTTTGCACACGAAACCAACGTTGAAAGGGCCATACGTGATTGAACAAAAGCTTGGAAAAGGCACGTATAAGTTAGCAACCATTGGTGGTCCTACTTTGTCAGAAGCCTACAACAGCGAGGATCTTCGCCACTCCTGCACATGAAAGGCTTTACTTATTTAGTACATTAGTCATTTGCAATTTGTTTCTGCATTCCAAAACTTGAATTTGTAATAAGGCAACTGACTTTGCCATATTTTCTTATTTCAACAATAAAATGCCGTATCTTCGCACCAGAGCTGTGATATATTAAATATGTCATACAACTATCACAATTCATAAAGAGCTAAATTCCATCATACGGAGGGATTTTCTCAAAGTGAGAGTGACTGTGAAATGACCGGTCAATCGTCAATAAAAACACGAGCTTGGGGGAAAGCCATCGCACTAGAGACTAAATTAGACTGATACACATCCTCTTACGAACTCCAGATTCTCATGGTGTGAATTGGAGTATATATTCATAAATGCGGTTTCAAGGAGGGTGGATCCGTCCTCCTAACGACCTCGCCCATATTCAAAACAAGTTCGAGGAGGATGGATCCATTCATCTATCGACCTCACTTGTCAACTCAGGCTGGATGTGAATCGACTATCCATGATTCCAAAATCTCCAAGTCCCCCAAGTGCGGACTGGAGTACTTTGAGTCCCCTAATTGCAGACCAGAGTATAAATGACTCAAAGTCTCCCTGTCCCGTGAGTGCGAACTGTAGTACTCTGAGTCCTCTGAGTGCGGACTAGAGTATAAACGACTTAAAATCTCCAAGTCCCCTGAGCGTGGACTGGAGTACTCTGAGTCCCCTGAGCGCAGACTAGGGTATAAACGACTAAAAATCTCCAAGTCCCTTGAGTGCAGACTGGAGTACTCTAAGTCCCCTGAGTGCGGACTAGCATATAAACGACTTAAAATCTCCAAGTCCCCTGAGTGCAGACTGGAGTACTCTGAGTCCTGAGTGCGGACTAAAGTATAAAGGACTTAAAATCTCCAAGACCTCTGAGTACGGACTGGAGTACTCTGAGTCCCCTGAATGCAGACTAGAGTATAAATGACTTAAATTCTCCAAGTCCCTTAGTGTGGACTGGAGTACTCGGAGTCTCCTGAGGGCGGACTAGATTATAAACAACTTAAAATCTCTAAGTCCGCTGAATGCGGACTAGAGTACTCTGAGTCCCCTGAGTGCGGGCTAGAGTATAAATGACTTAAAATCTTCAAGCTCCTTGAGTGCGGACTGGAGTACTATGAGTCCCCTAAATGCGGACTAGAGTATAAATGACTTAAAATCTCCAAGTCCCTTGAGTGCAGACTAGAGTATAAACGACTTAAAATCTCCAAGTCCCCTAAGTGCGAACTGGAGTATTCTGAGTCCCCTGAGCACGAACTAGGGTATGAACGACTAAAAGTCTCCAAGTCCCCTGAGTGCGGACTGGAATACTCTGAGTCCCTTGAGTGCAGACTGGAATGTGGCGGCTTAAAAGTCTCTAAGTTCCCGGGGTACAGACTAGAGTACAACTGACTAGAAGTCATCAAGTCCCCGGCATACGGATTGAAAAATATTCTAAGTACCCAAAGCATGGAATAAAG
This sequence comes from Allium cepa, assembly GCA_030765085.1. Taxonomy (NCBI): domain Eukaryota; kingdom Viridiplantae; phylum Streptophyta; class Magnoliopsida; order Asparagales; family Amaryllidaceae; genus Allium; species Allium cepa. Next base: position 745,311,092 of record CM060941.1, read on the forward strand.
GATGTACAATTTCAAAGAATTTCCGAGTTATATGAAGATGAATTGGGGATTTATGTAACTCCCAACAGCTCGGGTTTCGACCGCAATAATACAAAAGGCTGAATAGCAAAAGTCGTTTGAAAGACAAAAGAACCAAATTTTATTTATTCATCCAAAATAAGGTTCTACCACAACTCCTCCAAAACTCGGAGAAGAAAATCTATTTACGTTGACTACGGAGATAGATAAAAGTAATTATATAATCTAAGCTAGCTCTTGTTGAACGAGTGTAACAGCTACTTCTTTGACTTCTTGTGTTTCTTTTCCTTCTTTGTTTTCTCAGGTGACTCTTCCCCCACGCGTTTTCTTTTGGACGTTTTGCTTGATGGCGAGGTAACAAACAAGGAAGAACGAGGGACCTCTAGTGGCCTGGACCCACCAGCGAGGATGACCTTCAAAGGCATGTTCAAAAGATCATCTAGATCCACGACTCGGGGCTTGACTTTGATTTCAACTATCTTTTTCCTTTCCTCCGCGAGATGCTTCTTCATGCTCATTTTAGAAGTGTGTCCAGAGGTGCTTGTGATTTCAATTTCATAACTTTCTTCGACTGGAGACAAAGTCTCAGACTTATCTTCATCAAGCGCCTCGATCACTTGAGCATCTGGACAGGAAGTCTCTCCCGCATGAGTAGCCTCGCTTGTTTTCTCCTTCTCCTTGGCATCACCGCTCCTCGGAGTGGGCTCGGGGTCAGAGCGACCTACGCAGATCACAAGAGACAAATGTTAGAATATAATGAACTCATGCCAAAAGCAACGGCTCTTCGAACTTTAAAAAGAAAAGTTATTTACCGGTTTCTTGCTAGCTCTCAACCGTCCATGGGGTTTCACCCTCTAGAATGGGAGATAAAACGTAAAAGCCGAGGTCAGGGTCTTCCAGGTCATAACCAACATGTTGCTCAAATGGATCGAGTACTGGCCGATCAGCCTATTGAGTAGGAGGAAGGGCTGGAGGCTCTGTTCCTAACGGGCCGACAATGAAATCTTTTCCTTTTGATGTGGAGGAACCTTTGCAGTAAAGGGTCTTCGCTGCAGACAAGTCTGAAGGCTCGTTCCTCCTGAGAAATTCTTTCACCAAAGCCTCCTCATCAACCTCTTCGATGCCCGGCTCGACCTTCCTGATCTTTATTAAAGTCTCCCAAAGGTAGGCCTCACTAAGAAAAGATAAGTCCTGATGCATGAGGACACGGGCGTTGTATTCTGCTAAAGTGGGTCGAACATGCATTTAATCTCCTCCCTGCCAGCCTCAGTAGCCGCCTCAAGGCGATGGTCAATCTCTGTGGATGCTATTCTCTTTCCCTCTTCACAGGCTTCATCCTTCAGCATCCCGACCTTAGAGAGCTCATCGTCAAGCTTTTCCCTGGGAGTCGCGTAGCAACAATCTCGTTGCAATATCGTTCCAACTCTTCCTGGGCAGCGGTTTTTTCCTCTCTCTTTCTTTGCAGAGTTGTTCTTCTAACTCTTTGACTCTAAGGGCAAATGCACCCCTTTCCTTCTGCACTGAATCCTTCTCCAAAGCCAAGGCCCTGCAGCGTTGGATTGCTTCATCAATTTCTTTCTTATGAGTTGCCTCCAGATGATTGACGGCCTCCGTAGTATCTTTAGCACTTTGTTGGGCGGCTTCGAGCTGAGATTTGTACGAAGAGAGCTCTTCATCCTGAGCTTTGATAATGTCTTTATCGTGAATGGCTTCGAGCTTCAGGCGGTCAATTTCATATTGATGCTCCATAGAGACTTCCGAGACTTTTCAGCTAGATGGACAAATGCGTCATATTGAATATAAACGTCGTTGTTGCAAGCAATAGCACTCTGTTTGACGTGTCCCTAAATGTGATGAATCGTCGAGAGGAACTTCAGACCATCGAAGCAGATTGTAGGGAACTTTGCCTTAAGCTCGGCTAACCTCTCCGATATTGTCGGATCTGTTGCGGGAGTAGGGGGAGGTGGCTTTGAAAATTCAGTGTTCTTATGAGGTTCCCGAGATTGCCGTGTACTGGAAAAACCAGAGTGTTGATCATAGGGGACGTCGGATTAGGATCCCTTGTGGCTGTATTTCTCTCTTTCGAGTGAGAAGGAGGATTATAATAGTATGAAGGCTGATGATAAGTTTTCTTTCGAGATGATGAATCTCGGGAGTGATAATCCCTATCACCGTCATCATCTCTATCTCGGCGTCTCCCGGAGCTTGAATCCCGTCCAGAGTGGTGAAAGATAGATGACCTGCAAAGATGATCGAGTCCATGTATACGTCCCATATCACCTACATAGAATTTAAATAACAACAAGTTAGCGAGGAGTAAAGCGATGACATAAATTTAAGTGCAAAGGTGAAGTGCACGTATCCGTGTGTGTCCTAGTGTTTCCCTCCAATGGACAAGTTTCTTTATCTCTACTTATAGGAGTCTTTTCTCCCTAAATTGGGCTTGAGCGCCTTCATCGCTTCTTGCGGGCGAATGAAGTTTAAGTGCTTTCGGATCAATGAAGCCGTAGTTAAACAGATCATCAGGAATAGTAAGGTCCAACAGGCCTTTCAATGAACTCTCTAAGCGTTGAGGGGAAGGCTCTCTCTCCACCGGAGTGATGGTGACTTTAGAAGTTTTGCCCGTTGTCTTCTTCCACGGTTTGTAAGTCAATTTTTTCATTTCCTTCGCAGGGGAGTGTTTACTTCAATATCGTGCACCTCAACTACCGGCTCCCGAGCGGGGCCACCATTCTCGAGGTGTACTTCGGGAATTTCAGCTTCTTTAATCTCCCCTCCTCAGATGTATTAGGGGTGTCACGTGCTGAGGGCCTGGCTTGCTTCTTTCCTTTGCCCAAAGCAGACCTGGTTATGGTGACACCTGAAGGAAGGGTTATCCGACGGCCTGCCGCCGGTAGTCTAAACTTCTAGAGCGATTCGTTCGAAATAAGAGATCTAATGTCCCGGTCTCCTATGGGGATAGCTCGAATAGCCCCAACGGCTTCAGAATACCCAGAGCCTTCAGGACGTGGGCTAATACCTGTAGAAGTAGAGAAAGAGTTATAAAAGGAGCAATCACCGTCGGATGCAAGTGTTAATCTAGAAAAGGAACTTACTTCCTTCTACCCATCTCCTTGCGAAGCCAGGAGGCAGCGCATGTATAACCACTCCTGCTTATACTGGGCGAATTTGCTACATGCCCCGGTCGGAATTTGACACTTGTTGTGTGGTTCGGGAAATACAAAAGATGGGACATCCGATCGTCTCTTGAACCGATAAATATAATGGATATCGCCAGGAGTCAGGAGCCTGAAGAGGACGCTCATAAAGAGAATGCACGTGCCGTATATGAATGCATGACTGTTTGGATGTAGTTGCGATGGAGTGATCTAAATATACTGTAACAGATTACGGAGGAAGGAGTTGAACGGCGGGACGCTACCAACCCAATACATAAATTTGTTGTAGGCTATATATCCGACTGGGGGCAGGTGAGGACGAACTTACCTTGGTGGAACCAACATATCATCGAAAATAATCCTGTGCATCGAGCATATGCGTCGAAGAGCGCTTTCGTTAATTCTCGAGGCATGAGAATCGATCGGATCGCCTAAGAAGATCGTTGTATCCAGGGCATCAGGAGCCATGTCAACGGATACGATCATAGGGTTCGGCATGTCTTGAACAGGAGAGTCGACGGATTTCAAGTCCCAACTACTTCTTGTTAAGAAGATGGTCGGGTCTGTCTGAGATCGTGGCAGAACTTGGTTTCCTAGACATCTCTAATGTGCGTAGAATCTGATGAAATACATGTTTGAACTATACTTGAAAAACAATCGACATTAGACTTAATGAAAAAATACTCCCCCCATGTTGTGTGTGAACTAGTGCATTCATGCAAGTATAAGTGCCAAGAAATTAAAAGTCATAGAGTTGATGAAATAAAGTTAGGCTTTGAGCTATAATCTTCGATGACCGTCATCATTGACCGTTAACGAGAGCTTTTCGTAAGATGGTTTATGTTTTGAACTCGACATCGACACTATACGTTGATGGTTATTATCCATTTTAATCAAGTTAAATTCAGATTTATAGTTCTTGAGATGGAGAGTTGTCGGTCCGGAGTGGTCGATATGTTTATTTGCTTAAGTCCTTGTCCTTATCTTTGTCATATGTTTAGGCATGATAAGTAAGTCAAGTCAACATGGATTATGTTTGAGTTAGAATGTTTATGGTTATTGCTGTCTACTTCAAGACTTAATGTCGAACGATACTATAGAGACTCGACTAAGTAATCACATAACCTCTCCTCACTCGCCCTTCATCATTCGGCATGGAGGAGTCATGCCGAGTCATGATCATACCGAGCCGCTTCGCTTGACGCTCTAGGTTCAACCCTCACTTCTCTCCTTTTTCCTCGTTCGGCATGTGGAAGTCATGCCGAGTCACGATAGTAACGAGCCACACTGCTCAGCCTTAGAAGCCCAATACTCATCCCTCACTAGCGTCCTCTCTTCGCCGTTCGGCATAACAGCACTCATTTCTCCCCCGTATTCTCTCTTTGCCGTTCGATGCGACTCATTGCTCTCCTCCAATCTCTCTTCGTCGTTCGACACGCGATAGTAATACCGAGCCACGGCCATTTCTCTTCCTTCCACCACTCCGCCTAGTCCTAAGACATGTTCTAACCTCGATTCGTTGTCCCCATCCATGCGGTTCCTACTGTCCTTGATTTTATAGAGATTCATGAATTCAAATCTTGTGCTTAGTTTCCTAGTCGAGATAAACTGTTTAAAGCAGAGGTCATTACCTAAGAAATGGCTCGAAGCTTAGGGAGATCTTGGAGTAGGAAACACGATTTTGATCAGATTTGTTGATTAAGGAAGGAGGTGAAGCAACGTGTTGGGTTCAAGAAGAGAAGGGAAGGGTAAATAGTTCGCAGAGGTCTGGTGGAAGATGAGTTTGTAAGTTATATAGAGCGGAGGTAAAAGTAAAAGGAAGAAGAGGAAGAAGTAATGGCTTATATAGAGAAAAGAGAAGTTGAACAGGTATTGACCGGTGGACCCGGTTAAGGTATCTCGATGGTTCGGCTCGGCATACTTATGTCGAACGGCATGTGATTTGCCGAACGACTCGCTCGGCATCCATATGGAGCATTTTTGTGTATGTTATAAAAGAGAAGAGGGAATTTGATATTAAGTCAAAGCGTGTCATGTTGTCTCACACGACACACTTTGGGGGGGGAAGTGTTGTCCGGGCAATTGACCCGGTAACGCGTGTGTCACCAAGTAAGAACATCGTTCAGCACAAAGAACCATTCAACACAAAGCGTTGTTCGGCACACCTCCCCTCGTTCGGCATAGAGCCTCATTCAACATGGAGTCTCACTCGGCATCTTGTCTCATTTGGCATTGAGAGGTTGCTCGGCATCTTCCCTCGTTTGGTATGGAAAGGGCCGTTTGGCATAATACCTCGTTTGGCACGAAAAGGGTCGTTCGGCATAAGGCCTCGTTCGGCGTGGAGTCTCGCCCTGCATCAAGCCTCGCTCGGCATCTCCCCTCGACCAGCATCAAGGGTCGTTCGGCGTGAAGCGTCGCTTGGCATCTCCCCTCGACCGGCATCATGGGTCGTTCGGCATGAAGCCTCGTTCGGCATCTCCCCTCGACCAGCATGGAAAGGGACATTCGGCACAGACCTCGTTCGGCCTACATTCTTCACTCAGCGCACCGTCTCGATCGGCATGCAGATACCGTTCGACATATCTTCCTCGATCGATATACGAATGTCGTTTGGCCTGGATATGTGGTTCGGCAATTGCTGTTCAGCAATTGTGGCTTGGCGTACAGAAGTCACTTACTACAGGTCGAGGTATCTTACTCCTAGGCCCATGAGGGAAGTCCAACCCATCTTCGTCTACAAATAAAAGAGAAGGGGCACAATGAGAAGGATCTTTTCTCGATAACACTGGGAAGACTCTGCCGCATTCGAGACTCATTCTCTTTCCTTAGCATTTGTATTCAAGTAGTTGGTGTACGAATTGTATCTGTAATCAATTGTTGAGTAAAGCAATAAAGATTAACTTCAAAGTGGACATAGGCAGTTATTCCGAACCACTATAAATATGGTGTTCCTATCTTTACATTTAATTTAACATACAATTCTCTATTTAATTTACTTTCTTCATTAGTCACTCTACATAAACTATCTCAAGGGTGTTAGTAACCAATTCTGGTGCTAACACCTACGTTGTTTATCAATCGACCATGCTCAAACTCGGCTTCATATCCATATAGATCATCCGTAATTGATTATCCATCCATCCATTCGAACCAAACCCATAATATTCCAGCCTCGATAACCGTGCAGTCCATTGAGTTAAATCTGCCTATATGTCGCCTTGCCAAAAGGCGGGTTAACACTTCCCCCTCAAAACATGACTTGCTATAAGAAGGTGTGTTTTGAATTACCATAAGTCTAAAATCCAAAGTCCGTAATCCATTAACCACTATATCATCCAACCATGAATCCAATCCATTGCCAATCCAATTCATCGATCTCTATGGATAGTTAGCAAAATCCATGGCTATTCCAAGTCGATATCCAATTTCGAATCCATTCCGAATCCATTAACCGAATCCACGATCTCTCTGGATCATTATATCAGAGTCCGGGACCTCTCCGAGTTCTGTAATCCAGATCCGGAACCTCGCTGGGTCCATATCCAAATCCAGGACCTCTCCTAGTGCATATCCAAATCTAGGAACTCTCCGAGTCCAAATCCAAAGCCGGGACGTCTTCGGGTCCATATCCAAATCCAGGACCTCTTCGGGTCTGTATCCCAAGCCGGGTCCTCTCTGGTTCCGTATCCAAATCCATTGACCTCTTTGGGTCATTTATCCTACTCCGGCCTCGACTCTCCGGTCGAGGACTTAATCTATGGGGTATCCTACTCCAGCCTCAATCCCCAATCGAGGACTTAATCTGTGAATATACTTCTCCGGCATCGACATTTCGGTCGAGAACTTAATCCGTGGGGTATCCTACTCTGACCTCGATCCCCATTCGAGGACTTAATTTATGGGGTATCCTACTCCGACCTCGATCCCCGGTTAAGGACTCAATTTGAGTTCGAGTCCATCCTATCGCTCTTCGGGGAAGGGACTCGTAACTCAACGTTATTACCCTAACTCTACAGTCGGGACCTTAACGGTGACCTGAAAAACTAAAGTTTGCAGTAAACAGAAAAAACACGATTTCATAAATCCAAGCACCATGGTTCATCGTCATCTTAGAGCATCACTAGGGACCACCCTCCATCCCGTACATGTGTAATTGACTTAGCTACAATACTATGGGGATTATTACTTATTCCATTCCATCAAGGGATGACGACCTATGCCCTTAAGTCGGGTTAGGTCCAATTTGTGGCGGATGATAGCTACTCCTATTCCATCACCGTTATCCATTTCCAAGTAAAGCCATCCAATTCCATGCCCCCAATTCCATTGGGAGTTGTTCTAATCCATTCTCCTTGGTCGAGATTTGCCTCCAACTGATCTAATCCATATCTAAGCCTTCTAATTTCCGCTTCAAGTTCTAGGTTCCAGTTTCTAGCTATTCCAACATCCAAAATGGCCTTCGATCATCATTTTCATCCTGCCCCCGAGTCCACAAGGGAATCCCAGATCATCCTCTTTCAAATGTGCATCCAAGTTCTGATCCATACCAAAATCCATAACTCCATCCAATATTCATCTAGGAATCAAGTTAACATGATCCGGGGACATGCCTTCGAGTGAGGAACGTTCTCTAGTTGGTCAGGGGCTGCTCCTGGCGACTCCACTCCATCCACCATCCTACCTACTTCTTTTTCCTGAATCTAATCCTGGATTTCCCCTGCTCCTGCTGCTCCGACTTCATGATCCACATTTTCAGCATTCCCTACAGCACCATTCCCTTAGTTTTGCATTTCGGCTTGTCCAATCTGTCGGAATAAGTTTTCTATCATTTCCTCCTGTCTCTTCAGCATCCTCTCTCGCATAGCATCCATCATCATCTCCATCTCATCTCCGGTGATGAAGACTAAAGTCTGATTAACTCCTGAGGAAGCCTCCTAACTTCCTTCATGATGACTCCTCTCTATCCTCTGTCTCCTAATCGATTTTCTAGCCATAGCTTCCTAAATCTATATTTCCAAGCTTTCAAATCCAAGATCCGAACTTTCAAATCCCAGAATGTTATCTCTCTTAACGAAAGCACCAAAATGTTGGCGCCAAAATTGACCACCAATACCGAATTGCAAGTGAAAGCACCAATATTCAGCCACATATCATAGATAGAGTGTATTTAGATAATATAATATGAAGAACAATTCGAAATAAAATGAGAGCAGTAAGAGAGACGAGATTTATAGTTGTTCGGCTAACTCCGGCCTACGTCCACTCTAGAAAAATCCTTTTTTATTATACTGAAATTTGATTACAGTTACAATCTGGAATTTCTAAAACAAAAAAGACAGAGTAGCCTCTAGGTGGAAGATGAAGAGAAATAGAATGAAAATCCCTTTTTTTAAAGACACATCTACTGTATTTATAGGCAAAATCCTGGCTACATGGTCTCCTCACTTACATGGGCCTAATAAAACCATAGTCGAGCCCATATCTTGCGTCACTACCGACCTGAAGTACTTCTTGTGCTGACCTGAAGTAAGTAGTGTTCTGACCCAAATCAAGCTCAATGATTTCTCGAAGAAACATGTGTGCCGACCCCTAGCCATATCCAACGCCGACCCCAAGCCATTCCCAATGTTGACTAGAAGTCGTCCATGATGCCGACCCAAAGCTCATCTCACACCGACCCAAAGTGAAGACTAATGTTGAACCCTAGTTCCTTCTTTTCGAACCTCTTGTAATGCTTACATGCGAACTAGAAGTGATTCCGACCCCTAGCTGTATGCCAATTCTAACGTTGTATGATGATCCCAAAATCCAATGCCGAACCGAAGCAATCATATATGCCAATCCCTCAAAGTGATGCAGTATGCCGACCCCATATTTCTCAAATGCCGACCCTAAGCCTTATCATAATTAACCCCTCTCAATATGCCGTCCTGCCATTGTTTACTTGCGGACCCCATATTTCTGATGCCGACCCGAAGCCAATGCCACACCAACTCGAAGTCCAACCAATGCCCACCTGACCGAAGTGCATCCAATCATGACCTGAAGCAGACCCCAAGCAATTCGTCTCTTGCCAAAATCTATTTTCCAAGTACCTAGCGATGTTTATCCATCGACCATTCTCAAAACCGGCTTCATATCCATATCTAAGCCTGCTAATTTTTGCTCCAAATCCGGGGTTCTAATTTCCAGCTATTCCAGCATCCAAAATGGTCTTCGATCATCATTTTCATTCTATTGCCAAGTCCACAAGGGAATACCATATCATCCTCTTCCAAACGTGCATCCAAGTTCTGATCGATGCCAAAATCCATATCTACATCCAATATTTATCTAGGAATCAATTTAACATGCCCCTGAGTAAGGAACGATCTCTGGTTGGTCAAGGGATGCTCCATATGACTCCACTCCATCCATCATCCAGCTTGCTTCTTTTTCCTGAATATGATCCAGAATTTTCCGTGCTACTGCTGCTCCAACCGTGATCCACATTTCCAGCATTCCTTATAGTTCCACTCCCTTGGTTTTGCATTCCAACTTGTCCAATCTGTCGGAATAAGTTCTGTATCATTTCCTCCTGCCTCTTCAGCATCCTCTTCCGCATAGCATCCATCATCATCACCATCTCATCTCTGGTGATGAAGACTAAGATCTGATTAGCTCCTAATGAAGCATCCTAACTTTCTTCATGATGACACCTCTCTGTCCTCTTTCTCCTGGTCGATTGCATAGCCATAACTTCCTAAATCTAAGTTTCCAAGCTTTCAAATCCACGATCCAAACTTTCAAACCCCTGATTGCTAGCTCTCTCGGTGAAAGCACTAAAATGTTGGCATCAAAATTGACCGCGAACATTCAATTACAAGTGAAAGCACAAATATCCAACCGTAGATCACAGATAGAGTGTATGTAGAGAATATAATATGAAGAACAATCCAAATTAAAACGAAAGTAGTAAAAAAGACGAGATTTATAGTTGTTCGGATCACCTACGTCCATTCCAGAAAAATCCTTTTTATTATACTGAAATTTGATTGCAGTTACAATCCGGAATTTTTGAAAAAAAAATGACAGAGTAGCCTCTAGGTAGGTGATGAAGAGAAACAGAACGAGAATCCCTTTTTCTAAAGCCACATCTACTGTATTTATAGGTAAAACCCCAGCTACATGGCCTCCTCACTTACATAGGCCTACCAAAACCATAGTCGAGCCCATACCGTCTATCACTGCCAACCTGAAGTACTTCGTTTGCTGACCCGAAGTAAGTAGTGTTCGGACCCGAAGCAAGCTCAATGATGTCCCAAAGCAACATGTTTGCCGACCCCTAGCCATACCCAATGTCGACCCCAAGCCATTCTCAATGCCGACCTGAGTTGTCCCTGATGCCGACCCAAAGCTCATGCCACACAGACCCGAAGTGAAGGCTAGTGCTGATCCATAGTTCCTTCTTCTTTGTCGACCCCTTGTAATGCTTACAGCCGACCTGAAGTGATGTCGACTCCTTGTAATGCTTACAGCCGACCTGAAGTGATGTCGACCCCTAGTTGTATGCCGATCCCAAAGTTGTATGCCGATCCTAAAATCCAACGACTCGAAGTTTGCTTGATGCCGACCGAAGCACTCATATATGTCGATCCCTCAAAGTGATGCAATATGCCGACCCCATATTTCCAAAATGCCTGATCCAAAACCTTATCATAGCCGACCCCTCTCAATATGCCAACCTACCATTGTTTACTTGCCGAACCCATATTGTTGATGCCGACCCAATGCCAATGCCACATCATATCGAAGTCCAACTAATGCCGACCTGACTAAATTGGATCTAATCATGACCTAAAGCGGACCCAAGCAATTCGTCTCTTGCCAAAATACATTTTCCAAGTACCCTGCGTCGTTTATCCATCGACCATGCTCAAACCCGGCTTCATATCCATATGTATCATCCACAATTGACTATTCATCCATCCATTCGACTCAAACCCATAATAGTCCAGTCTCGATGACCGTGCAGTCCATTGAGTTAAATCCATCTCTATGCTACCTTGCCAAAAGGCAAGTTAACAGTATCAAATCCAATGATTTATGTTTTGGTGGACTTGGGTTTCGATTTTTGTCGAAATTTAGGCCCATTAAGGTGCATGTTATTACACCTCCACGGTGGTGCTTCCTTCATCCTCGTGTTAAAATGATAATCATAGCAAATTTCCTCTCCAAGATTTATATCCCTTGTTGTAAAAATAACAACATGCAATGCAACAAAATACACATATCATTGATTAGAAATCCATTGCAAGCCTACCATGGGATACTTCTAGCTTGTATTGACCAACTTCTCTATTTTTAGCTTCTAAGTTACTTTTCTAAATGTTGGATAAACAACGTACTGCTTTTAGCTTATAATTAAACACAAATTTCAAATTTACTTCTATGTATCTTTTAAGAAATATATCAAACTGGCCCACATCACCTATTTTACTATCAAATAAGGTTAAATATGAAAGAAAATAAAAGGCTCACCTTCTTCTCACCCATACGGTTATTATTTTGGTAACACGGTTCGACTGGTAATATCAAATAGTGCAAGACAAATGGTAGATTATCAGAATATGGAATAATAAACATATATCTTTTCTAAAGAAGTCAATTTAGTGCAAAAATGAACAATTATAGAAACTGCCATGAGTGGTTGGCAAATCTTGCAATTCGTCCTTTACAAGTTGCATTGATAATGTTATATTTATCGATCTTGAAGAAATAACAAGCACTCTTATATTGTAGTTTGCTGCTCACCTCATATTCCTTCTCTCTTTTGTCAGCAACCTTTTTGCCTATAGTCTCACCTATGTACTCAACTGCCTACAAAGGAAATCAATTGTAATATATATATATGTGTGTGTGTGTGTGTGTGTGTGTGTGTGTATATGCATGACAAAAAATACATATGTCTGAATTTGGTGTGAAACAATGAAAAAGATATACTATGGTTCCATGATTTATTAACTGTCATAAATAAAGCCTAAAGGAGTGGATTCCGTATTTATAAACAACCAAGCTTTTCCAAGACTTAGATTGTTTATAACGGACATACCCTTTTTGTGTTTGATAATTAAGATATTGGTTCATCGGTAAAAGGTGAAATTTGAGATTGAATACCACTTTTTATTAATTTAATAATTGATAAAATATGATAGACGATACCCCCAACACATACCAACATATACTTTCAAGAAATAAGATGCAAGAAACTCTATTTTACAAACCACAATACTAGCACATAAGAAGGAAAGTTATAAACTAAAGTTGTTTAAATTTAAAACCACCATCAGTGACCAGCAAATTAAATTTGTTTAAAAGGAATATGTGAAACAATCTTAAATAGTGGGCTTAACTTGTAGTAACAACATCTAGATAGACTTTTCCCTGAAATAAAGGCACAACTGATAACACAAACTTAAAATGTGTATGAGGATAAATCAAGAGTTCTTACAGTAATGACAATGCACTGGTTATTCTTGCAAAAATAACCTTTTGCTAATCGTTGGAACACTGAAGGGTAATAAATCAATTATGAAAATATAGTTTAACAAGAGGTATAAAAGAGTAGCATTTATTTAACCTATCTCCTTCTCTATAGTAAGTACGTATTTGGCCACACCCTATACCGGTGTAAAAGAAAAAAAGAAAAAAAGTACACAAAATGCATTGATCTTGAACTTTGTTGTTTACAAGCACCCAGTGGCGTTGTTGACACTGTAGATAATATCTACTAAAAGTTAACCCCAAATGAATGTAGAATTACAATTATCTTAAACTTTCGTGACAACATAATGGACACATACATTCAACATCCACTACGTACACAGGAACTATGTGTGCCTGTGATTTAAATTACCCAAAATTAGTGTGTTTAATTGAATAAAATCAAAATAAATCCACTGAATGTATATTAAACCGGAACAAAGCTTATAGTGTTAAGATTTTTTATGTAGTAAACATCCCTACCAGATTATGTAAAATTTAACCAACCCATCAATATCCTAAAGTACTAAAAATATTTGTAGATGGCTAGAATTCTTTGATTAATTGATATTTCAGATATAGAGAGAAAGTACTGAATGAATTATGTATTCAGAGATAATAATTTCACGGTACAAACTGGCTCGGTTATATAGAGCAACAATAACTAACTGAGTTGGGATATCCCAATACCCAATTCTCCAATACTTGATTATTTTATACAAAATAATGTTGTACAGCACACTCATTTATTCTAACTCCCCCTTTAATTTCATCTAGGATTTTCTTCCTTCCTCCTCATTTATGTGCCACCATCTCTAACTCGTAGTTCCTCCTTTAAATGAGTGAAATTTTTTGTTGATAGTGGCTTCGTGAGAATATCGGCTCTCTGAAGTAGTGCTGGAACATGATTATCTCTCAGTTTTCCCTCCAATACCTTCTCATGAACAAAGTACAGATCTATTTCAATGTGCTTTGTCTGCTAGTGTAAAATAGGATTTGCCGAGAGGGAGACTGAGCTTAAGTTATCACACCAGATTATTGGGGTGTTTGAAGGATTGACTTTGTTTTGTTGAGAAGCGACATGATCCATGTTATTTCTATTGCAGTGCTGGCGATTGCCCTATATTCAGATTCAGCAATGGAGCGTGAAATGGTGGCTTGTTTCTTCGAGCTCCATGAGATTGGATTGCTACCTAAGTATATACAGAATCCTGTGGTGGATCTCCTATCATTGGGATCGGTGGCCCAGTCTGCATCACAGTATGCTTGTATGTTTAAACCTTTTGTATTGTTGAGATACAGTCCATGGTTCATTGTTCCTTTCAGGTATCTTAAGATACATTTTACTGCTTTCCAATGATGGTTGAGTGGGTTATGCATGAATTGGCAGACTTTGTTTACACTGTAACTTAAGTATGGCCTTGTTATCATGATATATTGTAGTGCTCCTACGATACTTCTGTATTGTTTTTCATTTGTGATGGCTTCTCCGGAGTCTTTTGATAGTCTTAGACCACTTGTCGTAGGAGTAGGAAGTGATTTTGCCTGATCAATGTTTGCTCTTTTTAGTAGGACGAGTATGTATCATTTTTGACATAGGAACATTTCTGAACTAGATTTTCTAGTGACTTCAATTCCAAGGAAGTAATGTAAGTCACCTAGATCCTTTATAGAGAACATTTTATCAAGATGTTTGATTGTTTGACTCATAGCTTGATCGTCATTTCTAGTAATAATGATGTCATCCACATATATTAGTATGTATACGATTTCCTGTTTGCATTGCATGTATAAGGAACTGTCTGATTTTGTTGGTATAAATCCCAAATCTATCAATGTTGACTTGAGTTTTTCATTCCATACACGAGGAGCTTGTTTTAACCCATAAATGGATTTATGTAATTTGCATACTAGATTGTTGTTGACCTCCTTCTTGTAACCTTCTGCTTGCTCCATAAATACACCCTCTTTTAAGTCTCCATTGAGGAAAGCATTATTTACATCAAGTTGTCTGATCTTCCATCCCCTATGAAGAGCTACGGTTAGCATAATTCTTATTGTGGTTGGCTTGATAACGGGAGAGAATGTTTCGTTGAAGTCAAAACCATATTGTTGACTACAGCCCTTAGCTACCAGCCTTGCTTTATATTTTGCAATACTTCCATCTGAATTTCTTTTGATTTTGTAGGTCCATTTACAACCAGCTATATTCTTGTCTTTGGGCAGTGACACTGGACGCCAGGTTTTATTTTTGATAGGGGCACCATATTCATTGTCCATGGCTTGTTTCTAATTGTTGTTTATGATGGCTTCACTGTAATTTCTTGGCTCAGTTGAATTAAGTTGAACATTGTATATTTTTGGTTTGAATATTCCCCTTTCTGATCTTGTAATCATACGATGTCCTGAAATTGCAGGTGGTGACTCTTGAATATGTGTGCTTTCATCAGTGTATTGAGACATGGATAAGGAGGATTCTCCTTCACTTGGATTGATATCACTATCCTGACTTGCATTGTGGAAGGAGCTGGAGGATTCATGTGAGTCATGACCTGATCCAGTGACACTGTTGGGTAAAGTGTGTTATGATTCTTGATCTCTCCGCACACTTCCATCAGCCTGATCCCATTCAGGTATTTAGGTATGGAAGGTATTGAGAAGTTGTCTTTATTGTGTACCTTCTTGGTTGTCTTAACATTCTTATCTGCAAATGGAAAAATATTCTCGTTAAATAAAACATGTCTTGAGACATAGATCCTACCATCATTGCTTAGGCATCTGAATCCTTTCCAATTATTTCCATATCCTAAGAAAGTGCATGTGGTATATTTAATATTTAATTTATGATTATTATATGGTCTGAGACATGGGAAGCGTAAGCAGCCAAATGTCTTTAGGCTTTTATAGTCAGGTTTAACCCCAAATAGTACTTCTATGGGATTCAGATTCTTGAGAACTTTAGTAGGAAGTCTATTAATTAAGTACACAGCAGTGTTAAAGGCTTCTTCTGGCAAGAATTTCATGGGTAAAGAGGCCTGTGCCAATAGTGTTAAGCCTGTTTCCACTATGTGTTTGTGTTTTCTTTTTGCTATTCCATTTTTCTCAGATGTGTACGGGCAAGTTGTTCTTTGAATAATAATTTTTTCCTGGAAATATTCCTTCAGTGATTTATATTCACTACCACCATCAGTTTGCATAATCTTAAACTCATTGCTTAATTGTTTCTCTGCTTGAGTTATGAACTATATTATAGCCTTTTATGCATCTGATTTGGATTTTAAAATATATATCCATGTATATCTAGAAAATGAATCAACAAATGGTATATAGTACCTGAAACCATAGTATATGAACTTATAAGAGCTGGTCCCTATAAGTTTGTTGCTACTAACTGTAGTGGTTTGCTAATAATTGTTGTTGAATCTACAAATGGCAAGTTATGGCTTTTGCCTAATTGACAGTAAGTGCATACATATGGCAAAGATACATCAAAGGAGATGTTATTATTCATAAGAACTTGTTTTACAGTGTTTACATTGGGATGTCCTAGTTTACAATGCCACAAAGTAAATGTTTCTTGATCATTTGTAACATGAGATTCGGTACTGTTACACCACATATTCCTAATATTTCTCTTTCTTGTATTACCAAGGTTGAATTTGTACAATCCTTCGTCCAATTTGCCTTGTAATAATATGTCTTGATTTAGTAGATCCTTAACTAAATAGAATTTAGGGTGAAACTCAAAATACACATTGTTATCATTAGCAAATTGAGATACACTCGACAGATTTTACTTAATTTGTGGGACTCTCAATAGATTATTGAGATAGAGAAGTCTTTTACCTGGAACACTGCTGATTCCAACATGTGTGATTTTTAAAGTTTCACCGTTCCCCATATGAATAGAATTCATGCATGTATATTCTTTGTTGCCAAGATTAAGATTCTATGGGTTGCTTGTGAGGTGGTTGGTGGCACCTGAATCTGGGTACCAGTCTCTTCTACTATTTCCTCAGTTCTAGTTAGTCTTTCCGAGTTTAAGCTTTGTGTTCTTGAGCTTTTTGATTGAGTGCCTTGCCTTTGATCTACATATACTACATTAGCACTAGAATTATAATTTCTCTGATTTGCTTGATTTTGTTGATTTGGGTAGTATTCAATGTTGAGTCAAAAGTAGCACTGCCCGGTTGTATGTCCATGTTTTTCACAAATCTAACATTTTGTTCTGCTGTTATTCTATCTTCCATTTCTCCCTCTACCCCTCTGTGCAGCATTTCATCTTTGGTTGTAGCTCTCTTGGCTGATATTCTGATTTTCTTGCTTCTTTCCTTGATTTCTGATTCTGGAATTTGATGCATAATTGAGTGATAATTCTGTGTTGATTTATTTCCTCTTCTCAATTCTTCCTTCATGTGACAACAATATTGAATGAACATACTGCATATTAGGTAGATTTTGTTGTGATGAGATAAATTCTATTACTGACTCATATTCTATGTCCAGACCATTTAGAATGTTTAGTATCTGCTCAGTTTCAGATACTTTGTGTCGTGCAATGTCAAGAATATCATAGTATGATTTCACTTTGTTAGATATTCCCTCATTGTCATGTTTTCTTTCTTGAGATTCTATAGTTAGCCTCTTATAATATATGATTCTTGTAGCTGACCGTGTATTGAAAATTTGTTGTATTGCAGACCATATCTCAAATGATGTTTTACATCCAACAATTTGTGATAGTAGTTCTGAACTGATGGATGAAAGTAACCATGCAGCCAGTAGCTGTTCTGTCTCTGATAGTTGATGAATTCTTTGTTGATGATTCTTTCTCATGTGCTATCTATCACCATTCTTACAAGTATAGTTGCAGTTCCATATAGAAATTCTTCCAGTCCATATACTCTTATACTGGTTTCAACTTGATATTTCCATAATATTAAGTTGTTTTCATCGAGTGTTTTTGTTACTAAGTTATTTTTTGGTTTGATGATATTGCAGGAGTTTATTTCCTGATGAATCTTGATTTCTTGATCTTGACCCTTCCTGATTCTTAACCCCACTTGTTGCTGATGATGTTGTGTCATCATCTCCATCAATGGTGGATTATGTGGAAGTGTTGTTAGGATTCCTGATATGTGAGCTTCTATGGTGCAGCCAACTTTCTTGGCTCAAGATTCTTGGCGTGGCACCTTAGTAAGAATTCTTAATTCAGAAAAAGAACTGTAAGGACAGGTAAAATTAACTCTCAGATGCTGAAAATGCTAAGATCTGAGAGCAACCAAGGATTGTGGATGATGATGCTGATCTGACACCTCCTTTGGATGGCTCAATGATGACACAACAATTCTCTGATGAGAATCTGATGATGATCTAAATCTTGTTAATGTCGCTTGATAGATTTAGTGGCTCTGATACTAAGCTGGAATTCTTTGATTAATTGATATTTTAGATATAAAGAGAAATTATTGAATGAATTATGTATTCAAAGATAATAATTTTACAGTACAAACTGGCTCTGTTATGTAGAGCAACAATAACTAACTGAGTTGGGCTGGCTCATATAGCCCAATAACCAATTCTCTAGTACTCAATTCTTTTATACGAAATAATGTTGTACCGTAAACTCATTTATTCTAACTTAGATATGCAATGTACATTATTAATCTAAAGAATGTCTTTATGAGTATGAACCCCTGCATGTTCCCACACGTGTGTGGCACGGTTGAATTACGACAAGAAACATAATTACAAGTGCGACTACAAAATACAAAGTGAAAATTACAATAATATTTCAATTGTAGAAATAATGATGATATCACTTCATAAGTTACTTCATTAGGTAGAAATAATTATGAAATCTACAATTATGAAACAGAATCTACACATAGGGCAATATCATCATATACACATGTTTGGGCATAACATGCATGTGGATCTAAGAAATATAGAATTATCTTGCAGCTATGGATTGGAAAAACCAAAAAGAAATGAAGTAGTTTGAGATGCTATTTATAGATAAGCTTAAGGAAAGTTATCTACCATTTAATTACCCACTCTTAAAAGCAAAAATAACCCTTCATTTTCCCCAAAAGCATGACCGATCGCCCTTCCCTTTATCGACGCATTTACTTGCTTATTTTAAATCATTCAAACATATATTAATATTGTATATCGATAAGTGCATGCACAATGCTTATACATACACACCCAAAAAACTACAAACGGTATCCAAAGAATTCCCACCAAATACCAAAATAACTAATAGCACCACAAATATTAAATACATTCATAACTAGTATTTCTCAAACATTAAATAATTTAATTAATTTATCCACGTTACAATGTAATTAAATCAGATGGTGTTTCCAAGATTACATAGATACGATAGTATGATTCACATATGTGAATTCAATTAGCGATTAATAGGAACAACTAAAATATTAATGTCTACGTATACCTTAGCTGATGGTATGACAGTTTTCTAATTCATAGTTTGTAGTTCTTTTTTTATAAAATGTAAGCAAGACATAATATACACTAGTTCTTTTCATCAATACTATATAACTTTAAGATATCTAGGGTTTGGTATTGATTAAAACTTAATCAATATCTATATACAAATATTTACTCCAATTATAAAGTCGTTGGTTTAAAAATAACATTATTAATAATCGTTTTACTCTAACTATAGATTGTGAATTTGAGCTGACTAATAGCTCATACAATTAATGGGATAAATTCTTCATTGAATAGTGTTTCACTTCCTACGCTTCAACTTAGACCCAACTATAATAATTTGATGGTAACCATATCTGGATTTGACAATAATCAAAGTAGAGTATTGACGTTGATGTTATATAGAATACTCAAAGTGAGAGAACTATGTAACATAGCTAGTACACAATCTGTCTGTTGCATCATCTTATGTAACATTCTAGTATTTTAAACCATTCGCATCTGCACATGTCGGACTTGAATTGCTCAAAATATCAGATTGTTATTTTAAATTTGGAAAAACTCATCATATACAATAAATAACTAAATTACAGTATCACAGACACAGAGTAATATAATAATAAGCAGGGGAAACAAAATGAATTGTAGTTCATGAAGGTACCATATATATATAACAGAGTAAAGAAGATACAACAGAAGTCTCGAATACAATTGTCAGATAACAAAATAATAATATATTACAGGAATCAACCGAATAACTGCAAGCCAAATAGATAGATGGATCTCCAAGTGAAGCTCCAACTCCAAAGATGAGTCTCAAAAGCTGTATCACTCAGTCTGACCCGAGCGTAAAGAAAAACACAAAACACTCGAGTCAGGATTAATATTCTTATATCAATAAATCCAACTCAAGTGAAATATCAACTGAAATACAAGTAACTTAAAGGATGTTTGGGATAACCATCCTCTAAGGATCCGTTAAACTGTCTACTATGTAGAAATATACGCTATTATAATAATGTCTAAAGTAAAGTAAACTATTAAAATAGCGTTAAGGCTTTACATTTTCCACCTTAACACATTTTATATATTCCTATAGTCTATACAGTACCGTAACTTCCCGTAAACGGGGCTTATCAGAGGCACTTCATAGGTATGGTACAAAACAAACTCGTAATGGTCTCCCTAAGGTAGGTGACACGACACAACTAGGCAATGCCAGGGTAGATATACCAATTACACTTTCGGGCTGTGGTAACGCATAGCAGCCACTAACGCTCACCTCCAGCCATACTCCCAAATCAAAGGTGTGCACCAAATCAATCATAAAGTAATAGAATGGCATATGAAGAAGTGTGTCCGATCGGAGGAGCTACCTCACTTGGCTCGTTGATTGCTCCTATTTTAGCCACCTATTTCCGACTCACGAGAGTCGGGTCCACATATATATCTCGTATAGGATCGTCGCCACCATCCTACTTCATTCTGGAATCTCTATCGCGTATATAGTTGTTAAAGTGTTTTTCAGAGTTGGCAAAGAGTATGACAACTTTCGATCCCGGACTCTTTAACAACAAAATGTTATTATAACATCGCGGTCATTTCAAAATAGTTTATACTTCAAAACCAAAATATCATTTCCATTTCACAAACCATAGCAATGCGATATCATTTCCATTTCAAAACCAAATCAATACGGTATCATTTTTCACTTTGATTATATATCCATTTCCAAAATCATAGTACTTTCAGAGTTATAATACTTTCGAAACCAAAACACTTAAAATTATAACACTTTGGAAATCACAACATTCTAAAATCATAGCTCTTTGGAACTCATAACACTTTGAAACATAGCACTTCGAAATCATAAAACTTTGGAAACCATAACACTTTCCTTTAAACAGTTTAGATATTTATAATAGTATATAAAATACAATAGTTTATAATTTAGTTTATATAAAATAGTTATAAGTTAAAATAGTTTATATTAAAATAATTAGCATACTAAAATAGTTTATATTAAAATAGTTTATATTGAAAATGATTTATATTAAAATAATTTATATAAAATAATTTAAAAAGTAAAATATAAAAATAGTTTTAATTATAATATAAAATATACTTTATATAATATAATAGCTTTGTAACGACTAGCTATTTTCAACCATTCGCATCCGCACATGCTGGACTTGAACTGCTCAAAATATCATATTGTTAATTTAAATTTGGTAAAAACTCGGCATATACAGTAAATAAATCAATCACAGAATCATAGACATAGAGTAATGTAAAAATAATGCAGCGGAAATAGATAAATAGTAGTTCATGAAGCTACTATATAGACGTCAGAGTTAAAATAAATTACAGCAGAATATCTCGAATACAGTGAAGTCTAGAATACAAACTGATGACATCTCTGGACAAATCAACTGGAAAAGCTGAAAGCTGAATCAATAGTTGGATTTCCAAATGAAGCTCCAAACTCCAAAGGTGAGTCTCAAATGTTGTATCACTCAGTCTGACCCGAGTGTAAAGCAAAACACAAAACACTCGAGTCAGGATTAACATTATTATATCAATAAATCTAACTCAAGTGAAATATCAACTGAAATACTAGTGACTCGAAGGATGTTTGGGATAACCATCCCCTAAGAATACGTGGAACTATCTAAAATGTAGAAATATAAGCTATCAACAACCAACCGTCATTACAACACCATAGTCCATTCAAAATATTTTATACTTCAAACCCAAAATATCGTTTCCATTTAAATTATAGATATATTTCCTCAATTTCAAAAAAATTGATTCAAATCAACTCGAGTTCCAAATTCCAATTTAATTCAATCTAAATTTTCCCATTTTAATTCAATTCAGTTTCTAAATAACAAATTCAAATTATAATATATATTTCCAATACAGATTTGATTCACAAAATAAACCATTTAAATTCCAATATATTTCAAAGCTTAAATATTCAACATTTTCAAAGTTAATTTTAATAGTTTCATATAGATCTTGATTTAACTTCATTATTATTTAGTCAAGGAATATTCACTTAATAAATTCAATATCATTAGCCTTAAATTACATTTTTCTAAATATTTCCTTAATTTATTTAAACGAGAAATATTCATTAAATTACTTAAATCAAGATAAATCATATCTTAAATCTCAATTTCAATAAATTTCAAATAAAATTCTTTATTGAATATAATTTCGATTAAATTGAAATTATCTTCCCAACCTTAACTTATTTAAATTATTACCAAAATCTATTTTGAAATATAAATTTAAACACTTAAACATATTATATGTATTAGATCAATCTTAATTAAATTAAATATCATTACCATTTATATATAATAATTTAAGTATCAACATTTATTAAACCATATATTTCTTTTCAAAACCATAGAATTTATTTTCAAAATATTTATATACAAACCAACGGTGTCTGTATAAAATTTCCTATCCTATGGTCAAGTGATGCGGATATTTATAGTTTCAATTCATAATTTAAATAAATATGGGTAGATATCATTTCGACCCACATCCCAAATTCAATTCAAATGAAAATCGCTTGGGTTTATCATTTCAACCCATAACGAAATTCTCACATTCTAAAGTCCATTCGGGTATGTATCATTTCCATCCATAGTGAATTCTAAACTACATGGAACTGCAGAGTGATAACAAATAATATAAGAATATAATATGCATATATAATCAATGATAATATAATATAAATAACAGGATATGGTGTCATATCCCATAGGTGAACAGTTATAGATAAGAGCATATAAACAATTTAAAACTAACAACAGCATATTCCAATTATTGTTTCAATTGAAATCAAATTTAATAAATATAAGAACGTTAATCGTGAGTGATTTCTCACCTTTCATGGCTAGAGATGGTTTGACGATCAAATGAGCTATGAATCCAGGGACGAATTTCAAAGCGAAGCTAGATTGGCACAAATTCGACGATCAAAGCTGATAAATAGGGATAGTCGAGATTAAATCAGAATTGGGCGATGATAACAAGTGGTATGATTGAATTGAAAAAAAAAACATATCATGTTCTAATTTCAAACACATATTGATAAAATATATATACATCCGAAATACAGAGATACAGAGATAAATATACCGCTGAGATCAGCACGACGAGATGATCCAAACGGTATACAGATATCAATGGCACGACCATCCGATCAAAAGTCGATAATTGACACTGATATACGTTGCTATTCCATACGGAAAATCGAAACGGAGCTAAAAACATCTGAATTTCGCAAAACAAATTTCGTAGTCTGATTCAGAGTGTTCTAAATAAATTTTCTCATGTTGACATAATTATATTTCGGAAAACTTTAAATTCAACTGTTATCAACTGATTTAAATAGAATTATACAATAAAACAAACTTCCATATTATCTGGTGAAAATTTACCATTTGCTATGTCTAAATTGACGTATTACAAATATTAAATTTTCAACTCAAAATTTTATTATTTAAAATTTCACAAAAAATTATTTAATTACGTTATTAAAACTATTAAAAAAAATTGGTCATTACACTCTCCCCCATTCAAAACTTTTCATCCCCAAAAAGCCAGGAGGTAGGAGAATAGAACGACTAGAAACAAAATAGATTGAAAGACCAGGATAAACAATGAATTTAAAACTATATAAATTTTACTTGAAATATTCATTTGAAAACTTTATTTGTAATACATTAATACCTTTCAAAACCCATTTGTAATTTTATTGCTTTCTTTATAAATATCATTTATATGTTTAAATAACACCTTTAAAAATATATGAAATCTATTTGAAAACAATTATTTACATCATTACTTATATTTACAAAGAGGTTATTGAAAACATTAAATCTATAATTCATAAATTTATGAATTTATCTCAAGATACTTTTCAAATATTATTAATAAATCAATAATCATTTTCTTAAAATATGTTTTAAAGTTATTAATAACTTCTAAAATATTTATGACACTAATAATTTACTATTGAACCATTTAGTATATAAGCAATATTTTAAAAGGATATATTCAAAAAGGAAAAGAAGGTAGATTCAGAAAAACAGAATATAGTGAATAAATAAAGTTGAGCAGATAAGGTAGATTCAAAAGAATAGCATCGGGCACGAATAGTTAATTTCAAACCATAAGAATTTCAATTTCAAATATTAATACAAAATTTCTTTGTTGGAAATACTTTTATAATGAAATACTTTTATATCGAAACAAATTTTCCTTTCGAAAATACTTTTATAACTCGATGTTTCAACAAGTTTGTCCTCGTTCCTGCAGACTCTGGCCATGCGTTGATCGGGCGCAAAGCTAGAATTCTCCAAATGCTTGGTAGATTACTTCAACACCCCGTGAAAATACTTGAAAAACCTTCAAAACCGATATGGAAAGTACAATCCACAAATCAACCGAATCATGGATCGCAGATACACAATGGTTAGGCCTGGATCCTCCAGGAACCATCCATACCTTTAAGCAATCAATGCTTTACGAATTACGCCATGATAACCAAAACTGTGGATCGTAGGATACATAATGGTCGTGCCTGGATCCCCCAGGAAACATCCGTACCCTTTAAGCAATCTCTGCCTTGCGGATTACGCCACGACAACAAAACCGGTAGACCGCGGATACACAATGGTTACACCTGGATCCCTTAGGAAACATCCGTACCCTTTAAGCAATCTCTGCCTTGCGGATTACGCTACCACAACAAAACGACCATGGGTAACACCATGGAAGGACACTCGAGTATCACATCTGGAAAACCAAATCAGAGAGAACAACATCGATAGAATGAATCCACAATTTGGCCACAAAGCGGATATCAAGCAGAAGGCACTTTCCATATCTTTACCTCGAAAATATGTATCATATAGTACCTTTTCAAATCACTTTCAAATACCATACTTATATAAAGTCCATTATATATAAGATTCCATTTTCAAACCGAATACTTTCCAAAATCAATAGTATATCAAATCACACTTATATAGACTTCGATTATATAAGATTTCGCTTCTCAAATTGAGTACCTTTCCGAATCAATAGTTTTCAAATCAACATCATACTTATACAAATCAATTTTTATACAAGTTTGATAACTCCCAACCAAGTATTTAATAAAATGAGGTTCTCAATTCCAATTCTTTTTCAATAGTAGTTCAGTTTCAAAATCATATGCAATTTCACCAAATTATTTCTTCTAAATTAAATATCTTCAGTTTCAAAGTTTCCAAATAATAGGTTTAGAAAATAATCCAAGTTTCCAAATCAACTTAATTCAGGTCTAACAAATTCATTTCCAAAGTCATCATATAATGCTGGGTTTTAAATTCCAATCTATTTTCGAAAACAAACGTTTTCTCAAAATAATCATATCCAAAGATGATTATCAAGTTTATACCATCCCTTTAAAACCTTTAAACTATTTATTTCTGTTTGAAAGATCCAATTTACCCTTTTGAAAAATATTATTCTATATATATATAGCTTTATAAAAGATGTTACTGAGTTAAAACGTTTAAAACTAAATTTTATTCAAACCTTTCAAAACTAGATTTCATATAGTATAATTCAAAATAGTCTTATTCATTTAACAAAACAGTTTCAAACTTATTTGAATCATATTACTTTATACTTAAACATTCAAACTAAACTTATATACTTTATTAATTAATTTATGCTTTTCGAAATTACTTAGCTTTGAAAATTAAACCTTGTTTTGGAAGTGTTCGAAAATTCAAAACAGTCGGAGAAACCAAATTTTAAATCCAAGAGTTGGAAGTCATCAACTAATCAACAAATCAATTTCAATATATATGGTTATATCAAATCCGAAACTCGAGAACTGCCCACCGATCTCACTTCAATTCGTTTGATACACACACACACACACACACACATCATTCGAATATCAAGTCATACTTCGACATTTGAAATCAAAATTTGGTTTCACAAAATCACTCGCATAGTAAAGCTACTAAAGTGGTCTCTCCCCCACTCTGAAACTCGAAAATTAATGTCAATGATGCATGCACTCATCACCGAAATTATTTTCCAATGGCATAAGTGAGTTCTGGACTTTTATTTTCTTTAAAACTTCTTTGAAATTTCTTGAAATCATTGGAACTTATTTGAAGTCATTGAAACATTTCTTATTCAGAAAATACTTTTAAGTCATATCATTATATATTTTTTTAAATCTTAAACCAATTACAAAACGCTGGAATTCAATTCTCGAATTTCAAATTTAACCCTTCATTTATAGATCATTTTTTATATAAATCAATTTCTTATATAATTTTCAAAATTTCAAATCCTTTGGAAACTTCAAATTCTCGTTTTAAAAGGTATATAATCCTTATCGAAAACATTTTCACTTTACTATATAGAATATAATCATACTTATCCAAATAGTAATTTCGGTATATAAAACAATTTCTAAAATACAACAAACCTGATTTTTTTCAAAGGATGATTCAAGAATTGATTTCAAAACTAAGATAGAGTTTCAAATTAGAGGGAATCTAATCAAATAGAATTCTGATTCGAATGTAGGATCGATCGAAGATGGGATAATTAAATTTCAAAATAGATGGTGGATGTACTTAAATAGATCGCAGGCAACCTTAACCAGGTCAACTATGACTTCTAGAACAAGATCGATGCGGAATTCTAACACAAATCGACATTCGATCGCCAGAGATAGAATTCGACATAACAAGAAATAGCAGCATCTAAACCGAGGGATATATAGATCTTTGGTGAATCAATGCCAATTGGAAAGGTGTTTCACCTCTTTACAAATCATTCAAAGATTGGTAGGATCGCCTATTTTTATAGAGTTCATTCGAAGTGGAGTTGTGGGATACTCTAGAATCAATAAACACGAATAGGGAGAGAAGATAATGGATTTTGGAGCCGCATGAAATGTTCCAAAGTCCAAAGGAAAACCAAATCAAAGAGGAAGAAATTCAAGCTCGAACGAAAGTGATTCTACAAATAAATTTACCATACATGCTAAGTTTTCCTAGAGCCAAAGCTCTGATACCAACTGTAATGACCGTGTTAGTGGGGTAACGCCCATCGTAGCATACAACTGTACCTATGTTCTGCCTTTACGACCAGCCTCTCGACTACACCGACCCCGTAGGGACATGTAGGAGTAAGAGTCAACCGTTCGCTACCAAACCAAGAAGCGAGAACCCCCTATCATGCTGGACCTGCTAAGTGCATAGGCAGACACACATGCCGGACTTGAGTTGCTCAAAATATCATATTGTTAATTTAAATTTGAAAAAAACTCAACATATGCAGTAAATAAATCAATCACAGAATCACAGACACAGAGTATTGTAAAATAATGCAGCGGAAATAGATAAATGGTAGTTTATGAAGCAACTATATAAACATTAGAGTTAGAAATAAATTACAGCAGAATATCTTAAATACAGTGAAGTCTAGAATACAAACTGATGACATCTCTGGACAAATCAATTTGAAAAACTGAAAGCTGAATCAATAGTTGGATTTCCAAACGAAGCTCCAAACTCCAAAGGTTAGTCTCAAATGTTGTATCACTCAATCTGACCCGAGCATAAAGCTAAACACAAAACACTCGAGTCAGAATTAATATTCTTATATCAATAAATCCAACTCAAGTGAAATATCAACTGAAATACTAGTGACTCAGAGGATGTTTGGGATAACCATCCTTTAAGAATCCGTGGAACTATCTACAATTTAGAAATATAAGCTATCAACAACCAACCATCATTACAACATCGTGGTCCTTTCCCAATATTTTATACTTCAAACCCAAAGTATCATTTCCATTTCAATTATGGATATATTTCCTCAATTTCAAAAAGATTGATTCAAATCAACTCAAGTACCAAATTCCAATTTAATTCAATCTAAATTTCCCATTTTAATTCAATTTAGTTTCTAAATAACAAATTCAAATTATATTGATTTCAAATACAGATCTGAATCACGAAATAAACCATTTAAATTCCAATACATTTCAAAGCTTAAATATTTAACATTTTCAAAGTTAAATTTAATAGTTTCATATAGATCTTGATTTAACTTCATTATTATTTAGTCAAGGAATAGTCACTTAATAAATTCAATATCATTAGCCATAAATTACACTTTTCCAAATATTTCCCTAATTTACTTAAAGAAGAAATACTCATTAAATTACTTAAATCAAGACCAAGTTATAAATCATATCTTAAATCTCAATTTCAATAAGTTTCAAATAAAATTCTTTATTGAATACAATTTCGACTAAATTCAAATTATCTTCCCAACCTTAACTTATTCAAATTATTGCCAAAATCTATTTTGAAATTTAAATTTAAATACTTAAACATATTATATGTATTAGATCAATCTTAATTAAATTAAATATCATTACCATTTATATATAATAATTTAAGAATCAAAATTTATTAAAACCATATAATTCTTTCCAAACCCATAGAATTTATTTTCAAAATATTTATATATAGACCAACGGTGTATGTATATAATTTCCTATCCTATGGTCAAGTGATACAAATATCTATCATTTCAATCCGTAATTTAAATATATACAGGTAGATATCATTTCGACCCGCAATCCCAAATTCAATTCAAATGAAAATCGCTTGGGTTTATCATTTCAATCCATAATGAAATTCTCCTATTCTAAAGTCCATTCTGGTATGTATCATTTCAACCCATAGTGAATTCTAAACTATAGGGAACTTGCAGACTGATAACAGATAAATAATAATATAACAGGCGCATATCATCAATAACAATATAATGTAAACAACATGATATGGTGTCATGTCCCACAGGTGAACGGTTATAGAAAATAGCATATAAACAATTTAAATAACTAACAACAACATATTCCAATTGTCGTTTCAATTGAAATCAAATTTAATAAATATAAGAACGTTAATCGTGAGTGATTGCTCACCTTTCATGGCTAGAGATGTTTTGATGATCAAATGAGCTAGGGACGAATTTCAAAGCAAAGCTAGATTGACACGAATTCGATGACCAAAGCTGATAAATAGGGACAGACGAGATCAAATCCGAATTGGACGATGATAACAAGTGGTATGATTGAATTAAAAAAAATTGTATCATATTCTAATATCAAACACATATTAGTAAAATATATATACATCTGTTTCAAAAATCATTGTTTACACTAAAAATCAAATATTAAAGTCCGACACACACACACACACACATATATATATATATATATAAAGTAAATTTTGTTCAGAACCCAACAACAGCTTTTCAAAACAAATATTAGCAACACATTATATTTACTTATATAATATAACACTTTAAACCAAACTAACATTTATAACTAACTATATATAACATACTTATAAACCAAAGTGGAAATATAAATACAGGTTAAGTATATACATATTGTCATCAATATATAACCTATATGTGAATGTAACAGAATATATATATATATATATATATATATATATATATATATATATATATATTTACACATTACTTACAAATAACTAATACATGACTGACTCAAAACATATTGTACATACAGCCATTTTATACATGCATACCCATTTTATAATATAAATAAAAAATCAACCGGTCATAAACTAATATACTTTATAACTTAATATACTTATATAATTTACACAACAGAAAAACCTATATACTTCCAAAATAAAATATCCATTTATATTTTAAGACAATATGTAACAATATATGAAAATTAAATATATAAGAAATATATAAGACATATAACTGATTTGTAACTATATAACATATATATATATATTATACGATATATCTAAACAAAGAAATATATATATATATATATATATATATACCCATATAAATAAATAGCCTATGCAACTATTGAAAAACATATACAACCATGAATAATTGCATTGATAAAATACACGGAAGACTCATCTGCAACTCACAAAGCTTACCAGTAACAAATATATACGTAACATATAAAACAATACTTATATTTTAAAATATATATTTATGCATCATATATATATAAACCACAAAATATAGACATAGCTAACCTACCAATCAACAGAGGAGGAGGAGAGGGAAGCAAGGCCTTGGCTTTGGGCTGCATTGGTGTTTGCGTGGAATAAGGGAGGGTGTGCGAGGCGAACAACGTGGCGCATGAGGCGAAGGTGTTTGGAAAGCTTCGACGAGTCTGAAGTGTTGGGTGACATGGCAAAGTTTGGGTGAAGCATCGGCTACAGGGGAGAGGCTGCGCACTGAAGTCGAGGTGGAGAGTGAAGAACTGTATGAGGGGAAGAAGGGAAGGCGGTAGGAAAATTTTGAAGAGGAAAGACAAATAAATAAAGTTTCTAATAAATGGAGGAGGAGAGGAACAAATGTATTAGGCAAACGAAAAAATGAAGCAGGCTAGTTTAAAAGAGAAAGGGAATGAATCGGTCGTGATAATTGAGTGCCAACGTAAGCTAAAAGATGAAACAAAACGTACCCCTGTAATAAATATAAACAGAAAGTAGCAGGAGAGGTATATTCAAGAACGAATATACAGGGAACAATTATTTCTTTCCAATCGTTAGAAAGACTTGAATAGACACAGGGATCAAAGGTTGAAATTTGGTAACCGATATGGCTATCCGTTTCGTGGTTTTTCATCGCGTAATGGGCACTGAAATACAGAGATAAATACACCGCTGAGGTCAGCATGATGAGACGATCCAAATGGTATATAGATATCAGTGGTATGATCATCCGATCAAAATTCGATAATCGGTGCCGATATATGTTGTTATTCCATACGGAAAATCCAAACGGAGCTAGAAACGTCCGAATTTCGCAGTCTGATTCAGAGTGTTCTAAATAAATTTTCTTATGTTGACATATTTAGGCTTCAGAAAACTTTTAAATTCAACTATTATTAACTGATTTAAATAGAATTACACAATAAAATAAACTTTCATATTATCTGGTGAAAATTTACCATTTACAATAAAATAAATTTTCAACTCAAAATTTTATTATTTAAAATTTCACAAAAATTTAGTTAATTACATTATTAAAACCATTAAAAAATTTGGGTCATTACAAGCTTCCTTAAATTTCACAAATCGATTCAAATCAACTTGAGTTTCAAAAGTCAAATTTAATTCAATCTCAATTCATTAATTTCAACTCAATTCAGTTTCTCAATAAACCATTTCAAATTATATCAGTTTAAAATACAGATTTGAACCACAAAACAAACAATCTCAATTTCAATATATTTCAAAGCTTTAAATATTCAACATTTCAAAACTAAATATGATAATGTCATATATATATATATATATATATATCAAATTCGCTTTACTATTATTTATTATGAAATATTTAATTCACCATTCAAATAATATTTAAATAAAACTTTAAATTTCAAATAACTGAATATTTCCTTTAATTTATTTAAATTTGAAATATTCATTTAATCATCTTAAACCAAAATCAAGTTATATAATCATATCCTTTCAAAAATCTCAAATTCAATAAGTTTTAAATTGAAATTTGTTAAATGTAATTCTTAATTAAATACAATTTCAAATAATTCAAATTTATCAATCCAATCCTAACTTATAAAAACCATTATAAAAAACTATTTAATTTTTTTTTTTGGAACTAGGGAAACCTGTTCAATCACTACCGACCAGCGATTCCTGAACAGTAAACCTAGGGAATATCCAGAAAGCCCGCCACAACCAACTATTCCGAGCAGCCAGACCTTTCGGTTGGCTTGGGGCAGGAGGCGCGAAAATGAGCCGGATTTAAATATAATTTTTATATAACTATAAACATATTATATATTAATCAAACTTTATTAAATTAAAGCTTACTATTAAACTTATTAATTTGAAATCTTAATTTATATATTTTTAAAATAGTAAAATTATAATTAAAATCTTAAAACTTATAATTTCAAAACTAACTTATAACTTTTAAAATTTTCAAACATATAAATTTAAAAATCTAAATTTTCAACCTTTATAAAATAACATATATACATAATATCTTAAAATCAATATTTATAAAACCAAAATATTCCTTTCGAAACCTTGAAAATCATTTTCCAAATATATATATATATATATATATATATATATACCAACGGTGTTGGTATATAGTTTTCTATCTTATGGTCAAGTGATACAGATATTTATCATTTGAGTCCGTAATTTAAATTATGTACGGGTATATATCATTTCAACCCGCAATTCCAAATTCAATTCAATGAAAATCGCATGGGTTTATCATTTCAACCCATAATGATTTCTCCTGTTCTATAAGATCGTTCGGGTATGTATCATTTCAACCCATAAGGAATTCTATACTAATAGGGAACTTGCAAAGTGATAACAGATATGGTAATAATATAAGAGGCATATATCATCAATATTAATAACAGACAATAGTGTCAAATGTCATAAGTAAACAGATACAGAGATTAGCATATATAGCAATGTAAATAACTAACTGCAGCATATTTCAATTGTCATTTCAATTGAAATCAAATTTAATAAATATAAGAACGTTAATCGTGAGTGATTGTTCACCTTTCGAGGCAAGAGAGATTCGACAATGAGATTAGTTACAACCCAAGCATGAATTCCAAAACGAAGCAAGATTGAACGCGAATTTGACGATAAAGATGATAAATAGGAATTGATGAAGACAAATCGGATAAACTCGATATAAATGGAAGATATATGTACTATATTTTAAAACAATACTCGTGACATTATATATATACACTTATGCATATAAACTAATGTATAAACCAAGGTATAAACTTATATATATACTATATTTAAAAATTAATAATTATAAAAGAAACCAATATAACTTTATATATATGAACACAACAAATCATTTATAAGCTATATATATATATATATATTTATGAAAATCATTGTTTAAATTAAAACACATGCAAATTAAAAAATCAATATAAGTTTAACAGGTTAAAATATATATGTACAAACTATATATTCACATCAACCAAACAACATATTATAAACACTATGCTTACTATTATAAACTTATAATTTAAATCTATATGCATTTTAAAAGAAATAATCAAATATTCAGATATATATACAGTTATAAAACTTATCTATTCTCTTCTCTATATTTTACATAACCAATCACTATATTATATACATATTTTAAACATATAAGCTTCATACGCAACAAACATGCGCATATCTATAAAATTGTTTTGAACCAAATGCTCTATATATGTATTTAAAATCCTATAGAATATATTATATATATATAAAACACTATATATATTATTATCAAAACTATTACAAACATACAACATAGCTTCAGTATATATGAGTTACAGGCAAAGATCTTATATACATAAACTAACTTATATATATAATATATCAAAAAATCATTATTAATATCATAGCCATAAGTTGTATTTAACATTAAAAATCAAATATATATTGCAGGATATATATATATTTGCTGTAAACAAAATTTTATAACATATACATATACTCAACTAACACAATATACTGTATGATACTTTACTGCAATTTTTTTTATAAGACAAAGAAGATCGACTTATATGAATATACGCATATAAAATACAGTTTATATATATATTACTTAAAGTCAGTACATATATATAACAATAGATCATATACTTATATATAAACCTTTTTACATAAAAAATACTTATACATCAGTTGCACAGTTTATATAAACTGCATATATATGTTTCACCTTCTAATACAAAGCAGTTACCCAAATATATATAACAAATCTTTTAGTTTATATAAACTTATATATAAACACTTATGCAGACATAACCAAAACTATATAACTTTATATATTCTTCTCTGATACGAACATAAATCCATATAATACAACTTTAAAAGCAAAAGAAAATGGAGTGGAGAAACACATAACAAAGC
Organism: Allium cepa; assembly: GCA_030765085.1. Taxonomy (NCBI): domain Eukaryota; kingdom Viridiplantae; phylum Streptophyta; class Magnoliopsida; order Asparagales; family Amaryllidaceae; genus Allium; species Allium cepa. The sequence goes on from CM060941.1 coordinate 745,345,302, forward strand.
TTATACATAAACTGTACTATATATATACTGTTGACATAATATATGTGTACCTCCTATTGAAATCGATACAGTATTGATGGTGGCCGAGCTGCATAGGAAAGGATGCGGTGATTCGGTTGGAGGCCGAAGGTCACGGTTGAAGCTTTGAGAAGGGGGGCCCGGTTGTTTGTCGGGTATGAGAAAAGGCGGAGCGATGGTGACTTCGACCAAATAGGTTCGAGCAAATGCGAAAGGAAGGGACAGAGGAACGCGGCCATGCTGGGTTGATGCGTGCTTGTGTCGCATGCGAAGAAAGAGAGAATCTGTGAGAGAGGAAGAAAGGTAGCCGAAAAAAATTGGAAGTAGCTGGCTAAATAAAAAAAGGAGAGGGAGAAAGCAACAATCACGAACTATTCTATATATTAGTATTCACGTGAAAGATCAGAACAAAAGGAAGAAAATAAAGCGACAACCAGCATACTATTGAATGATTGGGAATAGTAAAATTCAGAATTTGAATAGTTGCAAAATTGATAACAAGTGGCTATATAATTCCAGCTGGTAGACAAATGAAAGGCCACGGAAGTCAAAAGGACCAAAAACAGTTACCGATATGGTGATCGTTTTACTAATTTCGTGGCATAGCAGACCCCGAAATATACAATTGAATATAATATGGAAATTAGCTCAACGAGACAATCAAAAAGGCACACAGATATCAATGGCACGATCATCCGATTAAAAGTCGATATCGGTAGCGAAAATGCTGCTAATTTGCGAGAAATAAGATAAACGGAGCAACAACGGTCCAAATTGGAAGAAATGAAATATGACGTCTCAGTCAGAAGAGGATATACAAATTTATTATATAAAAATATTTAGGTTTGGAAAATATTTTATTATCATCAATTATTAACTGATTTGAACTGAAATAAAATTACACAATAAAATAAACCTCCGTATTATCTGATGAAAATTTACCACTTGCTATGTTTAAAAATACATCTTAAATATTAAATTTTCAATTCAAAATCTTATTATTAAAATTTCACAAAAATTCAATTGATTAAATTAATAAACTACTAAAATTTATAGATCGTTACACTCTCCCACACTCAAAACTTTTCGTCCCTGAAAAGGAACGAGGTAGGAGAATAGAAACAACTAGAAAGGAAAATAGATTGGAAAACAAAATAAAACATTTAATTTAAAACCATATAAATTTAAATTTAAATTAATTAATACTCAGTATTTGATTTTAAATTCAAGGAACTATCATTTAGTTGATCTAATTTTAATTTATAAATTCCTTCAACAAATTTTATATTGTATACTATTCAATTTCAAATTCAACTTCTGAATAATTTAGGTAAGTTATATATTTTGGAATGAGATTAAATATTATACAAGAAAAAATTAACAATTCAATTATTTCAAGATTAAATATTTATTCAAAAAATCCGGCTTCATTTTATAATTAAAATCAACCCTTAACAAAATTTTAAGAATTTAAATATTCGATTGCACTTCAAACAATTCAGAAATAAGTATATATATACTATATATATCAAATCAAATAAAAAGTCATATACCTATATATGTAATGAATCAAGTCATATTTAAGAAATTCAAATCAAATTTATTTTCCAAAATAAAAGTGTAGCAAAGCTTCAAAATGGTCTCTCCACTCTGAAACTCGAAAATGAATGTCGATGATGCAGCCGCCATCGCCGAAATTATTTTCCAACGACAAAAGAAGAGAGCACTGATATAAACATTTAAAAATTCTTTGGAAACGATTTCTATTCGAAAATACTTCCAACAATATAATTTTAAAAATTTTAAAAACAAAAGTTTGGAATTACCGAAAATTAAATCTCAAATTCTAAATTTAAATTCATTTCAAATTCTTAATAAATTTATAAATCTTGTTTAAAATTTCATTACTTTATTTAAATCATGCGACAATAGTCATTGGTTTCAACAATAAATGATAATCAAATATTATCATTTCCACAACCAATTTAATTAACTATTTATCTTCAGAAAATTATATGTATATATATATAATCATAGAAAATTATTTCATTTACCAAATTTGAAAACAATATTGTTCAGTTTGCTCTGTTCAAGCGTTTTGCAATTACTATCGATAACGTTGATCAGACGAATCAATCGAAACCCCAAATTAACATAACAACTCAAACAACACAATATATAAAATATTCTATATTAATTTCAAATACACTCCCTCACTCGATGATATAGAATGGATTTAAAACAAAGATAGGGGTTCAAATTAGAGGGACCCAATTCAAAAGGATTCTAACTAAGAAGATAGGCTCGAAAGGGAGATAAGGTTATTAAATAGCAAAAGAGTAAAGATGGTAGACTTATATAAATCGCGGGCGACCTTAACCGGTCAACCGTGACTTCACGAATAAGATTGATGCAGAATTCAAAGGCAAATCGATATTCGATTGCAAGAGATAGAATTTGGGCATAACAAGAGATAGCAGCATCTAAACCGATGATACAGAAACCTTTGGTAATCAATGCCTATTGCAAAGGAGTTTCACCCATTTACAAATCATTCAGTGGAGTTATGAGATAATCCAGAATCAAGAAGAATACGAATAGAGAAAGACAAAGATGGATTTCAGAATGAATGGGAGAGTTCCAAAATTCAAAAGGAATCGAGTCAAAAAGGAAGGAATTCAAGCTCGAACGAAAGTGATTCTATAATTAACTTTACTGCATATGCTAAGTTTTGACTAAAACCAGAGCTGTGATATCAACTGCAACATCCTGGTATTTTCAACCATTCACATCTGCACATGTCAGACTTGAATTGCTCAAAATATCAGATTTTTAATTTAAATTTGGCAAAACTCAACATATACAGTAAATAACTAAATTACAGTATCACAGACACAGAGTAATATAACAATAAGCAGCGGAAACAAAATGAATAGTAGTTCATGAAGCTACTATATATATAACAGGGCAAAAGATACAACAGATGTCTCGAATATAATTTTCAGATGACAAAATAAGAATATATCATAGGAATCAAATGAATAACTGCAAACTGAATAGATAGATGGATCTCCAAGCGAAGCTCCAACTCCAAAGGTGAGTCTCAAAAGCTGTATCACTCAGTCTGACCCGAGCGTAAAGCAAAACACAAAACACTGGAGTCGGAATTAACATTCTTATATTAATAAATCAAATTCAAGTGAAATATCAACTGAAATACAAGTAACTTAAAGGATGTTTGGGATAATCATCCTCTAAGAATCCGTTAAACTATCTACTATATAGTAAAATACGCTATTATAATAATGTCTAAAGTAAAGTAAACTATTAAAATAGCGTTAAGAATTTACATTTTCCACCTTAACACATTTTATATATTCCCATAGTCTATACAGTACGTAACTTCACGTAAACTGGGCTTATCAGAAGGCACTCCCAGAGGTATGGTACAAAACAAACTCATAATGGTCTCGCTAAGGTAGGTGACATGACACAACTAGGCAATGCCAGGGTAGATATACCAATTACACTTCCGGGCTGGTGGTAACGCATAGCAGACACTACCGCCCACCTCGAGCCACACTCTCAAATCAAAGGTGCGCACCAAATCAATCATAAAGTAATAGAATGGCATACGAAGAAGTGTGTCCAATCGGAGGAGCTACCTCACTTGTCCCGTCGATTGCTCCTTTTTTAGCCACCTTATGCCGACTCATGGGAGTCGGGTCCACGTATATACCTCATATAGGATCGTCGTCGCCAACCTACTTCATTCTGAAATCTCCACCGCGTAGATAGTTGTTAAAGTGGTTTTCGAAGTTGGCAGAGAGAATGACAACTTCCGATCCCGATCTCTTTAACAGCCAAATGTTATTATACCATCGTGGTCATTTCAAAATAGTTTATACTTCAAAACCAAAATATCATTTCCATTTCACGAACTATATCAATACGATATCATTTCCATTTCAAAACCAAATTAATACGGTATCATTTTTCACTTCAAATATATATCCATTTTCAAAATCATAGTACTTTCAAAGTTATAATACTTTCGAAACCGAAACACTTAAAATTATAACACTTTGGAAATCATAACATTTTGAAATCGTAGCACTTTGGAAATCATAACACTTTTAAATCATAGCACTTTGAAAATCATAGCACTTTGAAATCATAGCACTTTGGAATCATAATACTTGAGAAACCATAACACTTTCCTTTAAACAATTTAGATATTTATAATAGTATATAAAATAAAATAGTTTATAAAATAAAATAGTTTATATAAAACAACTATAAGTTAAAATAGTTTATATTAAAATAATTAGCATACTAAAATAGTTTATATTAAAATAATTTATATTGAAAATGATTTATACTAAAGTAGTTTATACAAAATAATTTATAAAGTAAAATATAAAAATAGTTTTAATTATAATTAAAAATATACTTTATATGATAAAATAACATCCTCAAATTTCACAAATCGATTCAAATCAACTTAAATTCCAAAAGTCAAATTTAATTCAATCTCAATTCATCAATTTCAAATCAATTCAGTTTCTCAATAAAACATTTCAAATTATATTGGTTTCAAATACTGATTTGAACCATAAAATAAACCGTCTCAATCTAATATATTTCAAAGCCTTAAATATTCCACATCTCAAAACTAAATCCGAAAATTTCATATATATATATATATATATATATATATATCAAATTCACTTTACTATTATTTATTTTGAAATACTTACTTAATCATTCAAATAATATTTAAATAAAACTTCAAATTTCAAATAACTGAATATTTCCTTCAATTTATTTAAACTTGAAATATTCATTTAATCATCTTAAACCACAATCAAGTTATACAATCATATCCTTTCAAAAATATCAAATTCAATAAGTTTCAAATTGATTTTTATTAAATATAGTTCTTAATGAAATACAATTTTAAATAATTCAAATTTGTCAATCCAATCTTAATTTATAAAAACCATTATAAAAAATCTATTTAAAATATAATTTTTATATAACTATTTAAACATATTATATATTAATTAATCTTTATTAAATTAAAGCTTACTATTAAACTTATTAATTTTAAATCTTAATTTATATATTTTAAAATACTAAAATTATAAGTAAAATCTTAAAGGGGGAATTGTTTTAAAGGACAAAATTTTGTATATTTTTTGCCTCATGGACACGACCTCAGTATTTTTACCACAAGAACAAATATTCTTCTAAAAATTATTCAAAAGGACAAACATTTTCCAAAATTATTCATAAGGACAACAAAACTGCTACCAAGCTAAAACTGATACCTAAAAACTGCTACCGATAACTACAAACTGCTATCAATAACCAAAAAATGATACCTACAGAAAGTTGTCCTTCAGGATAAAATATTGAACGTCTGTCCTTCAGGCTAAAAAGCTGTGAAATTTTGTCCTTGACAATAATTTTCTGAATCTTAAAATTATAGTTTCAATACTAACTTATAGCCTTTAAAATTTTCAAACATATAAATTTAAAAATCTAAATTTTAAACCTTTATAAAATAACAGATATACATAATATCTTAAAGTCAATATTTATAAAACCAAAATATTCCTTTCAAAACCTTGAAAATCATTTTCAAAAAATATATATAGACCAACGGTGTCTGTATATAATTTTCTATCCTATGGTCAAGTGATACAAATATTTATCATTTCAATCCGTAACTTAAAATATATACGAGTATATATCATTTCAACCCGCAATCCCAAATTTAATTCAATGAAAATCGTTTGGGTTTATCATTTCAACCTATAACGATTTTCTTCTATTCTACAAGATCGTTCGGTTATGCGTCATTTCAACCCACAAGGAATTCTATACTAACAGGGAACTTGCAGAGTGATAACAGATATGATAATAATATAACAGACATATATCATCAATATAAACATATAATAGTGTCAGATGTTACAGGTAAACAGATACAGAGATCATCATATATATAACAATGTAAATAACTAACAACAGCATATTTCAATTGTCGTTTCGATTGGAATCAAATTTAGTAAATATAAGAATGTTAATCGTGAGTGATTGTTCACCTTTCGAGGCTAGAGAGATTCGACAATGAGATTAGTTACGACCCAAGCATGAATTCCGAAACAAAGCAAGATTGAACGCGAATTTGACGATAAAGCTGATAAACAAGAATTGATGAAAACAAATTAGATCAACTCAATATAAATGGAAGATATATATACTATATTTTAAAACAATACCCATGACAATATATATACATACATACATACATACATACATATACATATACATATACACTTATGCATATAAACTAATGTATAAACTTTGGTATAAACTTACATATATACTATATTTAAAAATCAATAATTATGAAAGAAATCAATATAACTTAATATATATGAACACAACAGATCATTTATAAGCTATATATATATATTTATGAAAATCATTGTTTAAATTAAAACACAAGTAAATTAAAAAATCAATATAAGTTTAACAGGTTAATACACACACACACACACACATACACACACACACACAAAAACTATATATTCACAGTAACCAAACAACATATTATAAACATTATGCTTACTTTTATAAACTTATAATTTAAATCTATATACATTTTAAAAGAAAGAATCAAATATTCATATATATACAGTTATAAAACTTACCTATTCTCTTCTCTATATTTTACATAACCAGTCACTATATTATATACATATTTAAAACATATAAGCTTCATACGCAACAGACATGCGCATATATATAAAACTGTTTTGAACCAAATGTTATACATACACACACACACACATATATTTAAAATCCCATAGAATATATTATACATACATACATACATACATATATATATATAACACTATATATTATTATCAAAACTGTTACAAATATACAACATAGCTTCAGTATATATGAGTTACATGCAAAGATCTTATATACATAAACAAACTTATATATACACACATATATATAATATCACAAAATCATTATTAATAGCATAACCGTATGTTATATTTAACATTAAAAATCAAACATATATTGCAAGATATATATATTTGCTGTAAACAAAATTTTATGACATGCATATACTCAACTAACACAATATACTATATGATACTTTACTGCAATTTTTTTCATAAGACAAAGCAAATCAACTTATATGAATATACACATATAAAATACAATTTATATATATTACTTAAAGTCAATACATATACATAACAACAAATTTTATACTCATATATAAACCTATTTATATAAAAAAAAATACATATACATTAGTTACCTGGTTCATATAAACTGCATATATATGTTTCACCTTCTAATACAAAGCAGTTACCCAAATCTTATATATAACAAATCATTTAGTTTATATAAACACACACATACACACACACACACACACACACACACACACACACATATATATATATATATATATTTATAAACACTTATGCAAACATAACCAAAACTATATAACTTTATATGTTCTTCTTTGATACGAACATAAATCCATATAATACAACTTTAAAAGAAAAGGCAAATGGAGTGGAGAAACACATAACAAAGCTTATATATAAACTCTACTACACACACATAATCTATTAACATAATATATGTGTACCTCCTATTGAAACCAATACAGTATTTATGGTGGTCGAGCTGCATGGGAAAGGATGCGGTGATTCGGTTGGAGGTCGAAGGTGATGACTGAAGCTTCGGGAAGGCGGGGCTTGGTTGTTTGTCGGGTATGAGAAAGGGCTGAGCGATGGTGACTTCGGCCAGATAGGATCGAGCAAACGCGAGAGGAAGGGAAAGAGGAACACGACCATGCTAGGTTGATGCGTGCTTGTGTCGCATGCGAAGAAAGAGAGAATCGGTGGGGAGAGGAAGAAAGGCGGTCGAAAAAAGAATTGGATGTAGCAGGCTAAATAAAAAAAAAGGAGAGGAAGAAAGCAACAGTCACGAACTATTTTATATATTAATATTCACGTGAAAGATCAGAAAAAAGGAAGAAAATAAAGCGACAACCAGCATACTATTGAACGATTGAGAATAGCAAATGTCAGAATTTGAATAGCTGCAATATTGATAACAAATGGCTATATAATTCTAGCTGGTAGACAAATGAAAGGCCACGGAAGTCAAAAGGTCCGAAAACGGTTACCGATACACTACAAGAAAAAGGCAGAATACCGACAGCCAAGACCGACGGCTTCCGACGGCCATTTTCCGACGGCTTTCGACGGGCCGTCGGCGGCCGTCGGAAGCCGTCGCAAATTTGCGATTATACCAGCCAGCCGAGCCCTTTCTTCCTCCTCCATTTCATACGAAAAAAACCCAAAAAACCCCCCAAATTCAACCCCTAAGCTTCCAATCCCTAATTTTTAGCTTCCGGATCTTCCAACGCACTCTAATCAAGCTTCAGTACTCTTAATCTCAGGTATAATCTCTTATTTTTATGAAAAATTCAGTTTTTACCCTAATTATAGATTTGCATAAATTGATAAATTAGGGCGAATTAATGATTGCAATTGTTTCCACTAGCGTAATAACGGTTTATAGCATCACATGGTATACCAATTTCATCTTTTATCGTGAAATTGTGATAAACACGTATAATTTGTGCATGTTCATGTATATGTATTTTGTTGTGTATGCCTTGATTCGACGATTGTATACGTTATTTGGAATAAGATAAAATGATTGAATGAACTAGGAGTATTATATTGTGCACGTTTTTACTTATGACACAAAAAAAATGCATTACTCTAAATTATAATTGTGTGTATTGAAAAATGACAAAATGTTAAACCAGCCCTAAGTTGATGCGTAATACGTCGAATAAATGTGTGAAATTAATATATAAATGTGAACAGTGAGTAAAACTGTATTTTTGAGTAAAATGCGCGCATGTTAACCGACAAATGTCCCTTAGAGAGTTTTTGGCCCCGTCTGACGAGTGTTGTACATGATCGTTGTATAAATAGTCGTTTTTTTCGAAAAACGACCATTTATATTCATCTGGTACAATGTTTGTCGGATTTGTCCCTGTATTGGACAAGTTATGAACACAGTAAGAATTTACATTTTGTATACTACTTCGTCTCAAACGGTTCATAAAATTTCGCCCTAACTTTTCTTTTTTGTTTCCTGCGTACACGCATTTGTGTACAATGCAGGGAACAAAAGGGAAATGCTGCCGAAATTTTATTGAATCGTTTGGGACGAAGTAATATACGAAATGTAAATGCTTACTGTGTTTGTAATGGGAGGTAGGATGTCTGACCAATGAAAAAAAATTATATATTTTTAATCGTTACGTACGTTAAAAAATGAAATGTGCCCTATTTGAAAATATTTTTAAATTTGTGAAGTTGTTCTTTAAATTCAAAATATTATACGAACATGAAAATAATCTTTTTCGAATGTGTATTCTTCAAAATAAATATTAAATTTTGAACTTCTCATTTTGTCAAATAGGAAAAATGATTGATTATTTTGTTGATCGAAGGAGATGGATGTACCAAAGAAAAGGAATGAGGGGCTCAATAAAAGAAGATTTTTATAACGGTATAAACGTGTTTGTTGAATTCGCCTTAAGTAATAACGGAAACGATCCAGAAATTCGTTGTCCGTGTAGTAGGTGTAGACATTTGAAGTTTTTGTTACCAGATATTGTGAAAGTTCATTTGTGCCAACACGGTTTCACACCCGAATATTATGTTTGGGATCGGCATGGAGAAGTTGTAGCAAATACTTCTGTAGAGTCTGAAAGTGTCGTTAACGAAATAGTTTCAACGACCCGTATAGAAAATATGGTCGAAGATGCAGCACGATCAATGTTTCCTATGGTTGAAGTTGACGACGATGATGTAAATGTTGAAGAACCAAATATTGAAGCTAAGAAAATTTATGATTTACTAGATGCAGCTAAAAAACCTATTTGGGATGGTTGTAAAAGCGGCACGCAGCTGTCAGTAATCGCAGAATACATTGCGATGAAGTCAAAATACAACATCACTGAAGCTGGGTTTACGGCTGTTGTACAAGCTGCAAAAAGACATATGCCGCCCGATAATCTAATGTGTGAAAATCACTACGAAGTTAAAAAACTTATGTCGGCTTTTGGTTTACCGTATCAGAAAATAGATACATGTTTAAAAGGATGCATGTTGTTTTGGAAAGAAGACGCAAACCTTAGAAATTGTAAAGTTTGTAACCAGGAGAGATACAAACCAAGAAAAAAGAAGGGTAAGGAAGTTCCGTACAAGCGTATGCACTACTTACCCATAACTCCAAGACTTCAAAGATTATACGCATCTTCTGTAACTGCGTCTAATATGAGGTGGCATAGCGTGAGAACGGAGGAAGAGGGTACGTTGACACATCCGGCCGATGGAGAAGCATGGAAGCATTTCGATAAAACGTATCCAAATTTTGCAGCGGAGAGTCGAAATGTTAGATTAGGATTATGTACGGACGGTTTTTCTCCATTTTCTCAATTTGGTTCTAAATATTCATCCTGGCCCATTATCGTCACACCGTATAATTTACCTCCATGGATGTGCATGAAAACGCAATATATGTTTCTTACTGTTGTCGTTCCTGGCCCCGACGATCCGACACAAGGAATCGATGTATATTTACAACCGTTGATTGAGGAGTTAAAAATACTGTGGAACGAAGGAGTAGAAACATACGATGTGTCAAAGAAGAAAAATTTTCGTATGTTTGCTTCTTTGTTGTGGACTATAAGTGATTTTCCTGCCTATGCAATGCTTTCGGGATGGAGTACTGCCGGTCGTCTAGCATGTCCATATTGCATGGATGAAACACGAGCGTTTTCTTTACCTCATGGTAAGAAAATTTCATGGTTTGACTGTCATCGATATTTTCTCCATGTAAATCATCCCTTCAGAGGAGACAAGAAAAACTTTTTAGCTAATAGAGTAGAAAATAGACAACCACCGACGATATGGTCAAGCGAAGACATATATGAACTTGTTAAGGACTATCCAAAGATATATGAAACGGGGGAGCAAACAGAAATTGAAGGCAAATCAGTTGTTCATAACTGGTGCAAACAAACTATTTTTTGGGAGTTGCCGTATTGGAAACATCTTCTGCTTCGCCATAACATAGATGTGATGCACAATGAGAAAAATGTATTTGATAATGTGTTTAACACAATTTTGAATGTGAAAGGGAAGACGAAGGATGATTTGAAATCAAGACGTGATATAGAAGAATTATGCAAACGTCCCGAGCTTCATATGAAACCAAATGACAGTAAAAAACCAAAAGCTTGTTACGAATTAGATAATAATCAAGTTAAAGCTGTGTTAAAATGGGTGGAAGGGTTAAGATTTCCTGATGGGATATCATCAAATCTTCGTAGATGTGTTGACTTTAAAAATAGTAGATTGAGCGGAATGAAAACTCACGACTGTCACATAATGATGGAAAATTTATTTCCCGTTATGTTTAAAGAACTACTGCCGTTAAAAGTTTGGAAGGTAGTAACGGAGCTTAGTATGTTTTACAAAGAGCTTTGTTCGACTACTTTAAAAGTGCAACGTTTACGTAAACTTGAAGTGGACATTCCTATATTGCTTTGCAAATTAGAGAAAATATTTCCGCCAGGTTTTTTTAATGTGATGGAACATTTACCTGTTCATCTTCCATCTGAAGCACGACTTCGAGGTCCTGTCCAATACGGATGGATGTATCCATTTGAGAGGTATGTAATATGTTATAACGTAATTTAATTGCATTTGAAAGATGAAGTTAATATAAATTAATGTTGCATAGATATTTGAATCATCTGAAGAAAAAAGTGAGACAAAAAGCACGAGTTGAAGGTTCGATATGTAAATCTTACATCGAAGAAGAAGCTTCGTTCTTTTTCTCTCACTATTTCAGTGACCATGTGAATATTTCATTTCAAAGTGTTCCTCGTAATGATGAAGGCGACGAACAAGAGTCCTCTCAAGCAATGTTATCTATTTTTAGACAACATGGTCGGCCTTCTGGAAAATGTGTGGAAATATGGCTAGACGATAGAGATCTTCGTGTAGCACACACTTATATTCTTCTAAATTGTGCCGAGGTTGCACCGTTTGTTAGGTAATCTGAAATAATAATTTTTGTTTTATTCTTTTCTGTAATGCATGCGCGTGTATAACCTAATGTAATAATTTGTTTATATAAACAGTGTTTATGAACGGGAACATCCGAACGGAGATCTCAGTAAAGAATTTTCCCGTTGGTTTTCAAATTACGTTTATGAGCCGAAAAATTGTGTTGTTGACGAAGGGTTGAAACATCTTGCAATGGGACCAAAAAGAGTGGTCAAGACATATCCAATATATTTCGTCAATGGATACAAATTTAACACTAAAGAATACGGTGCAGAAAAATTAACAAATAATACTGGTGTATTTGTTAAAGGTAGTGACGATCCAGAAAACCATTTAAATGATTTTTATGGCGTTCTAACACAAATTTTGCAACTGACATATTTCTCAAGACCCGCGGAGGAGGTGTTTCTATTTAGATGCAATTGGTTTAGCAATGTTCCAGGTTCTGGAATTAATGTGCATAAGGATTATAATCTTATCGAAATAAAGCATACATCGCACTATCACAAGTATGATCCTTTTGTACTAGCCAAACAAGCATTGCAAGTTTATTACGCTCCTTATCCGTCTCTAAAAAGAGATAAAGCAGATTGGTCTGCAGTTTTTAAAACAAAGGCCAGATTCACATTCGATGGGAAGAATATTCCGGACGAACAAGCTTATCAGGCAGATCTTGAGCAAAATAACGAAATAATAATTACAGACGATCATACAGATTTTGGTCCTTTGATCGATGAATCAAATGTTTTGGTAGAAGCGTTTGACAGTGCAGAGGAAAATATCGTCGAAAACGAGACCGAATCTGAATCAGAAGACGATGATGACTGATATAAATTTGAATCTGTTTTTTTGCAATTGATGTAACTATGTTGAATTCTTGATGTATTATGAAATTGATGTAACTATGAAACTAAATCCGTTTACTATTGTTTTATGTTATTTCAATTTGTCATTTATTTAGCAATTTTTATTAAAAATGCAATGAACTCTGCTTATCGTAGGAAGAGTACACCCATCATGAATCAGGTATAACAAACTTACATGTCTATTTACATTTCAGTCATTATAATTAAGCAATTTATACCATTGATGTCATGTTCATATGAAATATATTTCATTATCATGTTTTTATTCTCTTATATAATGATGTGTAAACGTCACAGGTTTATCATTATGTCACATAGAGGGAGGAGCTCTTCCCGTTCTTCAGGAGGCGATGGCAGTGGCCCATCGCAAGCGCCACACCGTCCAGTTGTTACGTTAGCCCCCAAAGCAGATGGGTAAAAATTAAATCTTATTCATCATCTTATTTTTTCTATACTATACGTATGTACTTATCTGTATCGTACTTAAAAACAGGGGGTTCGAGCTACTACCCACTAAGGTAGTGTTGGACGTCTCCAGAGCAGCATATCGTAGTAGGATGAGTGCGTGCTGGCCAAAGTGGGATACCATCCCTCCGCACATCATAGAGTGCATATGGCAGGATGTCCTAGTATGTGTAATTTTTATGTTTTCCATTTTTAATTCGTTTTTGTCGTTTTTCTACCGTTTATCGTTTAAAGTGTAATCTTTTTTTAACACAGGCTGAGATAGACATCCAGACAGATGATATGCAGCTGGCACGAGCATACTGGATGAGGAAGATGCGAAAGAACTACAGAGACACGATATCTGAGGTTAAGAAATCCGGGAAGAGACCACGGTGGATGGGGGAGAGCGTGTGGCAAGCTTGGTTGAGCTACTGGGAGACGGACGAGGCGAAGGCAAGTATACTAATTTTTTTTCAATTATTAATTTAACGTGATTGAAAAATAATGTATCAAATTTTGAATGTACAGGCAGAGTCAGATAGAAACTCTGCAAATAGAAATAAGAATCCCGTTACTCATCGCGGAGGATCGAAGTCGTTTCAGCAGTATCGGCAGGAGTTGGTAAATTTAATTACTGAATAATAAATGTAAATAGTTTATGCTATATGATTTTAAATGTATAATAATTGTATGTAACAATCAACTTCAGGAAGCCGAGGCACATGGTCCTGTCAGCTATATGGACGTGTTCACCCGTACGCATGCTGTTGAGCATGTTAATCCAGACGGGACTGTTTCGTACACATGGCAGGACGATAAATCCAGTAAAAGCCATGTAAGCATATTTCATTTTATTCAGTATTAGTAATTGTTTTAGTTGTCAAATTATTATGAAATAAGATATGATATTATTAATTTGTCAATGCAGGAGATGTTTATGGAGCAGCGACAGAAACTCCTTTCTGATACGGGTCGAGAGCAGCTGACGACCGATGAAGAGGACATTATTTTTGAGTCCGTTATGAGTCCACCAGAGCATGGTCGACGATACGGATTTGGCAATTTAGCGGTAAATAATTTAATTTTTCTTAAAATACTTAAAATATGATATTCTTACCTTTTCAAAACAATAAACTTTGATTTTATTTATTTTTCAATTATTGCAGTCCAGTAGTCAGAGTAGGAGACGGCGGAGTAGACCTCAGAGCGAGCTAGCAAGTATAGAAGAATTACAGACTAGAGTTCAGCAGTTGGAGGAGCAGAACCGCCAACAGGCCATGCAGACGGCACAGTTATTTGAGTACATGCAGCAGTTTGGTGGCCGCTTCCCTTCATCGGCTGGCTCTGGATCTGGGGCAGATTGATTCATTGCTTTCTAATTCGTTCGTGCAGGTATGTTTAGTTTTAGTTTACAATGATTTGGTAGAAGGAACAATTAATTGTTGATATGTATAATTATGTATAATACACTTGGTTCTGTAGCTGTATCAGGATATGCATGATTAGAACAGTTATTGTTAGTATTCTTGTTAATGTTGGAATGTTATGTATATTTTGTATTTTATTTTTATTCTAATTTAGTTTATTTCTGTGTCTATTGAATATTTTGGAGTATTGGTTTGCATGTTTGGTTGGATTATTGTTTATTTGATTGTGCAGTATTGATATTGTAGTGTTTGGAAGAGAAATGTGGTTGGAAGGCTCTATTTGCAGCAGATTTTAAAAAAAAACAACAGGTTTCCGACGGCTTCCGACGGCTTCCGACGGCTTATTGGTCGAAATTTTCCGGCGGTTTCCGACGGGTTCCGACGGCTTATTGGCCTGATTTCCGACGGTTTCCGACGGTTTCCGACGGCCGTCGGAAGCCGTCGGAAACCGCCGGAAACCGCCGGGAACCGTCGATAATGTATACGGCATCACCCGTCGGTAGCCGTCGGAAATACTGCTCCCCGACGCCTTCATTTCCGACGGCTTTTTCCGACGGCCGCCGACGGCTTCCGACGGCCGCCGACGGTTTTCAGCCGTCGGAAATCCCCCCTCCCCTTGTAGTGATACGGTGATCGTTTTACTGATTTCGTGGCGCACCAGACCCTGAAATATACAATTGAATATACTGTGGAGATTATCACAACGAGACGATCAAAACGGTACACAGATATCAGTGGTACGATCATCCGATCAAAAGTCGATATGAGTACCGAAAATGCTGCTAATTTGCCAGAAATAAGATAAACGGAGCAACAGCAGTTCAAATTGGAAGAAACGAAACATGACGTCTCATTCAGAAGAGGATTTACAAATTTATTATATAAAAATATTCAAGTTTGAAAAATCTTTTATTATCATCAATTATTAACTGATTTGAATTGAAATAAAATTACATAATAAAATAAACTTTCATATTATCTGATGAAAATTTATCATTTGCAGTGTTTAAATATACGCATTTAAAATATTAAATTTTCAATTCAAAATTTTATTATTTAAAATTTCTCAAAAATTCAATTGATTAAATAAATAAAGCCACTAAAATTTACGAATCGTTACATTTTATGTACAATGGTTTAGATAAAACAGTAGCAAATAATATAATATGCGACGGTTCTTCTTAAAAACCTTAGCAGTTGGTCTATGGGAAGCAAAAGAAAATTTAATAAAAGCAATTTGCGCTGGTTTTTTTTATAACCCTAGTGAATACACTATTATTTGCAACTGTATTTTTATAACCGTAGCAAATACCTATTCCAAACGTGACTAAAAAAAATAAAAATATTTTGCAACTGTTCTATTATAAAGCAGTAGCAAATACAAAACCCTATCTTTTTTCCCCATTCACGGTCTCCCTTCCAAGATCGAAACGTTCCATCTCAAAAAGTTCCAACCCCAAAATCGAGCTTTCATCGAAGCACGCGTTCCCTGGGGCCGAGACCGCGCTCTCATATCGTTGAGAAAGAGAAGCGCCTCCTCCTATTCCACAACCTCAAAATCTTCCTGATCAACTCCTCCGTTTTCCGCACTCCTCTCACCACCATCAATGCCTCCGCCTCCGCCAGCCGCCTCCTCTTCCGCCCCATCTGCTTCGGTTACCTCTTCTCCCGCTTCTTCCTCGAGACCCTCCTTACCGACAGCCCGCAACCCCTCTTCCAATCTTCCGATCCCCTCATCTAGATCCACGAGGTGGAGAAACTCATTTACAACTCTTGCACGGCTGAGACTGCCTCCCGCCTCCTCCGCTTCCTCATGCTCTTCCTTAATCATAAACTCTCGATCGACGTCGTCAATAATCTAAGGTGGGATCTCGGACTACCAGACGATTTCATCAAAAGTTTGCAACCAGAATATCCGGATTATTTTCAAATCGTGGAGGGCGGTGGATGCGAAGGCGAATTCGATCTGTAGCTCGTTTGCTACAGCAAAGATCTAGCGGTTTTGGAGATGAAGAGGCACGCTGAATAAACAGGTGGGTACAAAAAAGGTACGAGTCTCTGGTTTCCTTTGTCATACTCAACGGGGTTTTCAAAGCAAGCATAACTTGATCAGAGTGGCAATGAATAATAGCTTTATCGCTCATCATATTGATATATCTTTGGGAACTGTATCATAAGAATGTTATTTAACTAATTAATTTATTAGTATAACAGTACTATCTATTGAACTATTACTTCATGTCATGTTTATTGATTAAGAATGTTTTTCCACCCTTTTCTCAAAAAGGACATGTCTCTTTCCTTTTGACATCATATCAGGCTTATGAAACAAATTTGCACCTAAATTACACGGTAATTATTTGTTTTTTTCTTACAATAATGATTAATTGATTAAGAATTTTCTTATGTTCGTATTCATATTAATGGATATTTTAAAATATTTGCATTCGAATAGTAAAATATAGAATATTCATTGCAGATTATTTGAAAATTTAGTGGAATAAATGTTAAAATTAATGTTATTGAAATGCATCAAGACTTAAAAGAATTTAGATTCGTTGTCTACAAATTTCACGTGCTCCCATTTCCGTGTAGTCACCATCATGTTTTCTATTAAGCTAATTAACCAATAATGAAGTATATGTGGAGATACGCCATTCATGGGGTTGAAGATCAAGGAATTGAGCTGGACTTAGAGCCAATATAAATGCCAAGGGACTTAGAGCCAATATAAATGCCAAGCTTTTAAAAGCAGCACGCATACACACAAAGGAACTTCCATTATTCATGAAGCTTAATCATTTTGCACTATGCTGCTAGGTACTAATATGTTTTCTTTACAAGGGGAAGAAATAAGAACTTTTTCCAAAACTATTGACGTCGGATCTATATTAACCTTTTACTGACTATTTAATTTTTGCTGACTATTTAATTTAAAGGACTTAATACTTGATGGGGCCGAATGTAACTGGGAATGGTATCAATTGATTGTTACTGAATGAAATTTCTATCGATTCAGTGCGTTAACGATTGGACATATGTATGATTTTGATCGGTCTATATTGTAAAACTTGGATGGTTGAAGTTGTGTATTTAGATGCGTTTCTCAAATAGATGCTGTATGAAGCTCGAAATTAAAATTGCGAATATGTAAATTGAGTGATCAAAATGTAAATTGAATCGTGAAGGCAGAGATTTGATCCAAAACAATATTTAAATCATAAAATTCTAATATTTTTGACAACAATGCCAAGTATCATGCAGACTTTTGAATTCTTAGCTCATTTCCTCTAACACAGCAGCTCCATGTTTATCAAGTAAATGTAGTGTAAAGCAGGAAAAGAACTTTCTTAATACCAGTGTAGAAATTACCAAGGATTGAGGGTTCGGCCGGAACCACGAGATGCCGGTCATCTCGTATCGGTTCCGGCCATCGCCGAGACGGGATTAGGTCAAAATCCCGTCTCGGTCGAAGTGAGAAAAAAAAATCAGCCGCGATGAAAAAATCAAGTGCGATAAAGAAAAGAAAAAAAATCAACTGCAACAATCCAAAGTCGGAAAAGCAAAAAGAAAAAAAAATCCAAAGTTGAAAACATCTCGTGCTTCAACAGTAAAAAGCGAAAATAATTTGCTTATAAATAATCCACATTCGAGCAAATGTAAATTACCTCATCTCAGTTCGACCAAAAAAAATCACCGATTCCCCCAATTCGCGGCTTCGACTTCAATTCGCGGCACAGCAGGGCTTGGCTTCAAGTCGCGGCACTGTTCATCGAGTTTGCAGTAGGCGGTCGGCTTCAATTTTCCAGTCGCGACACCATCGGACGAAGGTGAATTTTTATGCCCTAACTTTCGTTCGTCTTTTTTTTTTTGGAATGCGTCCGTGTTTTGTTTTGGTCTTCGTTTTAAATTGCGCTGCGGTGGAAAGAAAATAATAGGCTCTGTGAGTTATAAACTATCACTTAGAAGCGCCTGATAATTAAATTTACCCAGACATATGTTTAATTCTTTTGAGTTCTAAAGTATCACTTAGAAGATTGGTATTCGCCTGGTAAGTAAAAGGCTCTCTTTTTTAAACATAAATGGTAAATATAGGCATTGTTTCTATTTTATAAACCTTGCCTTTTTTCTACTATATGTTATGCAAATGGCCTTGAATATGTTGAACCGACTGACCTGAATATGTTGTACTGACCTGAATATTGGACTTGAATATGTTGAACCGACTTAAATAAGTCGACTGACCTGAATATGTTGTACTGACCTGAATATTGGACTTGAATATGCCGATTTGAATATGGACTTGAATGTTGAACATGAATATATTGGTCTGGAATATTGGACTCGAATATTGGACTGGAATATTGGACTCGAAATGTTGAACTTGAACAATAAATTCTGACGACTTCGATGACTGTTATTTATGCATTTGTATTTTATTTTTGATTTGATTTGATTTGAAATATTAAATTGCTTAGTATTGACTTTGGAATGTTGTATCGTTTATTTTTTTAAGCTTTGCTTTTTTTTTCCTACTGAAATATTAAATTGCTTAGCATTGACTTTGGAATGTTGTATCATTTATTTTTTTAAGCTTTGTCTTTTTTCCTACTATATGTTAAATTGCTTAGCATTGACTTTGGAATATTGGACTTGAATATGGACTTGAATATGCTGATTTGAATATGGACTTGAATGTCGAACTTGAATACGTTGGACTGGAATATGGACTCGAACATTCGACTGTAATATTGGACTCGAAATGTTAAACTTGAACAATGAATTCTGACGACTTCGATGAATGTTATTTATGCATTTGTATTTTATTTTTGATTTGATTTGGAATATTGTATCGTTTATTTACAATCGCAGGTACGTTATGGCAAATCCAAATGAAATTGGTTGGAATTATTGTTTGTTAATTATAATTTCAGGTACACTATGACAAATCCGACTGAAATTGGTTGGAATTATGGTACTGCGATCGATGACAATCTTCGAAAAACAAAATGTAACTTTTGCAATAAAATAATTAATGGCGGTGGTGTGACACGTTTAAAGGAACATCTGGCAGGAGTGGGCGGCGACGTATCGGCATGTTTAATTGTCCCTAAAGAAGTTAAACAGCTTATACGATCACATATCGTTCAAAAGAGAAATGAACGAAACAAAGGAAAGCTTGATAAGCAACGCTTACAAGAGGAATTAATGAGCAGACTGCAACAACTATCGGACAATGAAAATGAAGATGATGAACAATTTCAACGTGTCATGCGACAAAGCAGAGATGAATTTAGAGACGAAGAGCTACGTAGATCTCATACTGTAGGACGATCGGGTGGTGGTTCAAGTCAAACATTGCACAGATCTAATACCGCTGGACGATCGGGCGGTGGTGATTTTGACACTAATGCTGCTGGACGAATCGACTCATATATGCAAAAATGAGGAGGTAGAACTCAACCTTCTATCAAATCTGCAATGAAAGGCATTAAGATGCCAAAAACATATAGGTCGAGCAATTTCTAAGTTTTTTTTTCAACCATATTCCACATAATGTTGCTAATAGTCCATACTATACGACAATGGTTGATACGATTGCAGAATGTGGTCGTGGAATTGATCCACCAACTGCATATGAAATATCACACTCGTACCTTGAAATGGAAATAGAAGAAGTTGGACAATATATTAAAACATTGCATAATTTCTGGGATGAATATGGTTGTACATTAATGTGTGATGGTTGGAGTACACAGAATCGACGAAAAATAATAAATTTTCTCGTGTACTCTACCCATGGAACGGTATTTATCAAATCTGTGGATGCCACAAATGAATTCCAAAGTGGAGAATATATTTGTGGACTAATGAATGATGTCGTCGAAACAATCGGTGAAAATAGGATAGTGCAAGTTGTTACATATAATGGAGCAAATTACAAAGCTGCCGGTCAATTATTGATGCAGAAAAAAAGGCATTTATATTGGACACCATGTGCAGCACACTACATTGACTTGATTTTGGAAGATATTTTCAAAGAGCCAGAGGTAACAACTATTATCATAAATTGTCAATTAATAACGACGTTTATATACAATCATGGTTGGTTACTGTCTATCATGAGAAAAGAGAGCAACAATAAAGAATTGATTAGACCGGCAGTAACACGGTTTGCAACACATTTCATCGCACTGGACTCTATTCATAAACATAAAGATGATCTGAGACGGATGATTGCTTCAAGAGAGTGGACATCAAGAGTTCGTAGACTCGATACTAAAAACAAAAGAACAGCAAATATTGTCACTACACTGATTTACAACAATGCTTTTTGGACTGGTGCTGCTTCCGTCATCCTTGCTTTTGAGCCATTGGTGAAAGTTTTACGAATGGTAGATAGTGATGACAAAGCAGATATGGGTTATTTTTATGAAGCAATGGATCGAGCAAAAGAATCGATCAGAAAAAATATTGGTGGAAGGCAAAGCCAAAAATGGTGGGATATAATAGACAAAAGATGGGAAAGACAGTTACATCGACCTCTTCACGCCGCAGGTAATTTGTTTTATCTTATCGTCATACAA
Source organism: Allium cepa (assembly GCA_030765085.1). Lineage (NCBI taxonomy): Eukaryota > Viridiplantae > Streptophyta > Magnoliopsida > Asparagales > Amaryllidaceae > Allium > Allium cepa. The sequence continues at coordinate 745,366,859 of CM060941.1, forward strand.
ATAATGAAATATATAACATTTCAATAATATTTTAAATCTTTCCTATATAGGTTATTTTCTTAATCCCATCATTCAATATGGAGATGCAACAAACGATGGAGAAGTATTAAACGGATTTAACAACGTCGTTGAAAGAATGGTGCCAGACATTGTAAAACAGATTGAAATCGGAAAAGAGGTAAAACTAACATATATAATAGTTATGTTAAACATTAAACGTTTAAGACATATTAAATATTTAACTTCACATCACAGGTAGAAAAATATAGAATGAAAATTGGTGCATTTGGTTCTGCAAAAGCATACGCAGCAGTAAAGACATGTTTTCCCGCTCAATGGTGGTTTATAATTGGAAGAGAGGATGCTCCAAATTTAACACGGTTAGCAATGCATATTTTAAGCCAAACAGTTTCAATTTCAAACTGCGAAAGAAACTGGACTACATTTTCAATGATTCATACAAAATTACGAAATAGAATAAAAATGAAAAATCTTGAAAAATTGGTATATGTGCATTACAACATGAGACTAAGAGCAAAAAATTCAAGACGCCGCGACACTGAAAGTCAGTTGATCGATCTACACTATATATTCCATGAAGAGGATCCATTAGCAGAATGGACCACTGAAATTGAACCACCCTTGTTGGACAACGACCCTTGGATGACCAATACATTGAATGATGCAGTCGCTGCTATCGATGGTATATCTACACAAGCAACAAAGAGTCAAAGCAATGAAAATAGTAGCAGCTCGTCAAATGATGATCATGCTAATGCAGGTGGAAGTAACGTTGGTTTAATAAGTAATTATGGTATTGGTTCTAGTGATGGTGGTGAATTATATAGACCAACTCAAACATATTCAAGAAGAAGGGGTGCGAGCGGCAATCCTAACCGAAGAGATAGTAATTTAAATGTTGAATCCGGACATCAACATGATTATGAGCACCACAATCCATATACTTCAACTGATCCACCAACCTATAGGTATTCTACTTCTGACTATACACGTGGTAACTCATATAGTGATATCTCGAGTGATCAAAATAGTCAAGCTATATATACAACACAAAATGATGAACCATCGTCTTTTGATAAAATGATGACGACATTTATGGGTGCATGACAAATGCAATATGGTTATCCATCATATTATACAGCACAAGAAGATGAAGAAAATTATGAAAACAATGCATATGTAGTTTCGAGAAATAGTTTCTGGATGTAGCATTGTTGTATGTAACATTATTATTTTATTGTAAGTTATATTTCTATATGAATTTGAATCGTTTATCGGTACTCTTCATTAAAAATGCAAAAATCCAATATCAAGACCGAAACCGAAACAAAAACCGAAACAAGCGAAATGACCGAAACTAAAAAAAATTCAAATGACCAAAACCGAGACCGAAACCGAGTTCTCGAACCTTGGAAATTACAACCCAAACAAATTTATACAATGAACTCGTTCATACCTATCAATCTATCATGAACATCCATTCGGTTCATGTATATGAAATTTCAGTTTTATCAACTCTTGTTTCCGTATATACTTATGCTCCAGCACTAAAAAAGCAGCTTATGTCCTTACCGGGTAATTTGTTGATTTTGTTAATATTAAAAACAGATGGAGAATATTGAGTAGAAGCTCAAAATATCCTATAAACTGCAACCAAAGGAATAACTAACATTACCAGTAAAAATTCATATGACGATCATTTAAGTTTCAACTCTATAAGACGAGTATACATATTATACAATACCACATCAAAATCATTGAAGGTAACTGATGGATTTAAAAATTGCACAGCAGTCTATAAATGAAAATGTTAGCTGATAACAAAATTAAGTGTTAGATGATCTGAAAATAGCCACACTGTTTTGATGAATTATTTTATGTTATTTATGTGTAAATGGATAATATGAGGTACATGAATATGAAATTAACATTGAGCATAGGAGTTGATAACATTAATATATAGTAAGTATAACTACATTCGGATATAGAGTTAAAAAAATAGTAAATGTATACTTATTTTGACTTGTCTTTTCCATAGTTCATTGGATAATCAAAACCATTGTGTTCAAAGCAAATGAAAAACTGATATTTTCTCCCTGAAGGAAAAGGACGTAAATAAAAAATACCAAGATACCTTCTTCTTTGTAATGTGATTTAATGCCCTATCTTAAGTTCATCCTTGTTAATTCCACTAATTGCTTTCCATTTATTTTCACTTTAAATTGTGATTTAATTCTACTTGGTTAATATGCTTGGTGCACAATTTACATCAGTTATGTTAACCAATTATGTTGCTACACAAATTTATATCAAATCGCATGATTCGCCCATTAATTGTTTAGAGATATTAATATGTTGTTCTACAATGAAGTAAAATGATATATGACCCATTTTAATAAATAAAAAAGGATAATTGATTTCCAATTTGAAAAGTAGTATTAAAGGCTGTGTACTAAATGAGTGGTTTTGTGGATCAGTTACAGCAAGGATGCAGGCACACGATACTAAGTAGGAATTTACTACTATAACAATGCACAGGAATAAGCAGCAAAAGAATCGCTTGAAACCAAGCGACATGAAGTGGATGGATCAAAGCTTGTGACAGAGATTCCTGCAGCTAAAAAGTTTTATCACTCTGAAAAGTTGCATTAGTAATATTTGGAAAATGGAGGCGGTATGGTAACAATCAATCTGTTGTAAAGGGATGTACTGATCCTATTCATTCTTATGGATAAGATAATACTCAAGTGCGAAGCGATTTCTTTTCTGTTTTTTCACATTGCTCTATTCCCGTAATAATATTCGGCTATTTAAAGCTTCTTTGATTATCAATAGAAGAAGTATGTTCATCATATCGAAGTTGCTCTATATTTAATCAACAAGTGTAGACGCTTCATTTCATAGCTTTGAGTAAAATTCTGGACTCATATATATCACAAAACTTGAAATCTTTAAATACCACCACTATTTGCATGTGTTCTTATGCGATGACTGTAGTTTTGTTTTGTATTGGCATAAAGATACGAATTTCACTTCAAGTTAATAAGTATATTGCTATAAGCTTTTGCTTTTCAAATCTGATTTCGTAGTCATCGTTGGTTGTCTTGAAATGTCTGCCTCCAGATGTACATTTAAGCTAATGTTTTGATCATGTTTTCTAGGATATTGCATATACTGTACTCAAAGGTCAAATAAAGTATTGTTATACGCATTCCATCAATTGGTTACTTATTCTTTTTTAATGAAAAAGTTGCTCTCAAAGTGAAGAGGATCCTCGTTATTTTATTATAATAAAATATTAGAATAACCAACATGCCCAGCGATTGGCATTAGAATGGTAAATAGATGCCAAAAATTGTCCATATTTGTCTGTTAGATCATCAATGTATGATCTACAACATATGGAGTTATAAATGATTACGCACCTACATGTAACATTGCAGAACAATTATTTTAGATATACAAAAGATATTACAAAGATATCGAGTTTCCTACATGGAGTTATAAATGATTACGCACCTACATGTAACATTGCAGAACAATTATTTTAGATATACAAAAGATATTACAAAGATATCGAGTTTCCTAATAATAATTTTCTATGTAATGGCATAATTTGTTGTCAACATTGTGTAGTCTAAATCGCTTGAAAAACGGCTTGGGAATGCCACAGGGGGTATGAGAACATTATTAGCTGAGGATCTAAACTGGTTAAGAGATCTACGCAGACCACGTAGCAGAGTCAGAAATAGCATAATCAGAACTGGTTGGCAAATGCTGAACTGAGCTGAGCTAATGAATGGCGCTTGGATGGAACCTCATGCTTAATGCATTGGCCGTGAAATAGACTTTCTGAACAAAGACTTCCTGGTAGAAATATGCTTCAAACATGTACCGGAAACATTAAGGCATGCACTGGCTAGCTGTGGTATGCTCCTGATGAGTATGGTGCATACACTGGTTGAAGCATGAATAGAATATAAATTTCCTCAACTATCTCCAACTATCTCCACATGTTGCTTTTATTCTCTATATATTTCAAATCATACAATTGTTGCATGTTTAATAAATTTGGATGACATTATAATGTGTCTTCTTAACGTGTAGTTTCACTCCAGAATCGTGTTCTATAATTGCATATAAGCTCAGGCCAACTGGTTATGAATGAGGTCGTGATAACAAAGACATAGGCAGCAACTCGCATGGTTAACTTCCAACTCGCAATGAGAAGATTCAAATGCTACTAAGTGATTGCTTCTTAGGTTTCTCCATGGTAATGTTTTTGCATCTAATTCTAAAATCTACCATTCTATTTGTGCAGTGTTACCATGTTTGAGCAATGAATTCTTGACCTATTCATAGGTACATATGACTTTGTTGCTTATTCATAACTACCTATATATTACATAAATCAACAAATTATTCCCATCCTGTCATATAGACTTGCACATGCAGAATAGTGCAAGAGTAAGGAAGATGACAAACTAAATACGCTGAGCAAATTTGTTATGCTGGTAGATCTAACATGTGTTGAAGTTGACAAATTGTGCAAGCAATGCATGTGTTGAACTTGTATGAAACGAAGAGTGTTTGACTGAAGTAGTGGACATGGTAGTCTTGAATTGTGGACATGGCAAGATAGGTGCATTGTCTAAGTAGTTCATTTACTTAGCATATATTGTGTTAATTTTGGTTCACACATTTTGAGTCACCTATGTGTTGTGTGCCCAATAAGTTTTGATGTCTGTCGTGATACTATCATATTGATATGGAAGATGAGAGATGGTTCAACTAACGAGAGGTGAAAAAATAAAACAGCAAAACACTTTGCCGTTTTAAATATAAAATGGCAAAGTGTTTGTCTCTAGTGAGGTGGATTTGTTTAGAAGTGAACCAAATGAAACCGTCCAAAAATGATGCGTGAACTAATCTTATTTGTGTGTTTAGCAGCTGTTTGAACTTAAGCTCGAAGAACTCTATCATCCTAATATTAGATGGCGTAATTCACTTCTGGATGTAATGTCAGGATTAAAAAGGATAGTTATATAGTTGAACGAAAAGGAAGTAGAACCTATGTGCTTATTTTTCTAATAAGCCATTCTTTAATATGTGATGATCAGCCCGACTTTTAATCTTTGCTACTGGGAATCTATTGAAGTTTGGGGAAGTTGACATGTAGGCTAAATATAATCACAGTATCAGGTATGTGCTGTACTACATATCACAAATAGTAGTTTAATTTACAGGATCTATGCCAGCTTGTTGAGATTAAATAAATAAAGTAGATGTAAGCTAATGTCAACTTTTAGGCTTAAAATTTACTAATATCGAACTAGTAGCATGTGCTGCGCACTGTATTCACAGGAGCATAAAGAGAGTGAACCTGGATACCAGGGTGGACAGTTGTATAGTCATGTGTAATTAGTTCAAAGTGTAGTGTTAAGTATTTAACCTGGCATGTGTTTAGTAGTGAGCCATTTTGTTTGTATAGATGAGCGATTCCAATGGATGCACTTCAACGTTTTGTTTCCTTTACATTGTGTTATTTACATTTGCTCGTTATGACCAATGGACAGTTTGAATGCACTGGCTCAATACAATGCACGCAGAATTCATATGCAATTAAAGAAAAAGCGACTCAGCTCAGCAGATACCACGTGGGTATAACCTCTTCAAATACCACATGGGTATGATCTTACTTGCATTATAACCATCATTTTTTAACCTTCTGTTCTTACCTGTAGACAGAAGTTTTCAATAATATCATATGATTTCTTTTACTGTACAGAATGACTGGAGAAGCGAATTTCCTACTCAAAACATGGCATCTCAGTTGGCACAAAGTAGAGATATTCATGCGGCTCCGGCCACTTCACATTACTTGAAGCTGCATATAAGCAATAACCTAGCCCAATGTGTCATGCCTATAATGCATTACAATGCATATGAAGTGCTTGCAATTGTAAACTTGTTTAGCATAGTTTTATTTTTACATATTCCTAATAATATTTTATAAGTAAATTTGTACATACAACTTCAATGTACCAAGAAGATGTTGTACATTTAATTAGCTGCTACTTATTAATTTATTTGTTATGTTTTAGTAATTTATGTTCTATGTTTAAATAATTTATGTATAGAAATAGAAAGTTATGCTATTAATGTAATCCATTATATGAATCTACAATTAATATTTGAAGCCAAATGTCAGTCTATATGGACCTTTACTATAAAAGCCGTAGAAAAAAAAAGGCAATCTGCGAAGGTTGTTTAATCCAATCGTAACAAAATATCATTTTTTCGAAACTAAAATAACAGTCTATTACGACGACTGTTATGAAGAACTGTCGTAAAAAGTAGACAATTTGCGACGGTTGTTTAATTCATCATAGCAAAATGTCAACTTTTCAAAGCTAAAATGACAGTCCATTGTGACGGTGGTTATGAAAAAGTGTCGCAAAAAATTGGTCTATTACGACGGTTGCCATAAATAACCATAGTAAAATGTAGTTTTCTGCAATGGTTTAAAAGCCGACGCGATAGGTTTTTGCCTATTGCGACGTCTGCATTTGCTACTATTGTTGAATTGTGGTGTGGCAGAGGTTAAATAACCATCGCAAATGACCTGTTTTGTAGTAGTGGGATCGATCGACACATTGAGACTCCTATTTGACGTAGTTATTATCAACCAACGGGGAACTCTCAATCGTGTCATTCTATAGTTACCAAATAACTACAAGTCCATGATCCCTTGGTGCCTCCAACAACTATTAGTAATATAGTTCCCAACATTTGGAGAGCTTTAGGTACCATGGTCTCGATGGATGTGACCCTCTCCATCGTTCATATCTAATTCATGTCATGTTTATCAAAAAATAATGTCGTGGGATTCTTGACATTTGTAATCACCCAATCTCAGTCATAAATTTACACATCTAGACCGCTTCTTTAGCTGCTTTATTTAGGGAGATGTATTCATCCTCCATCATTGAATCGGCTAATATCTCTTGCTTGTTATCTTTTAAATTACAGCCATACCGTTTAAAATAAGCATGTAACCCTGCACATTATTATCATCTTACGTATTCTAATGCACGATCTACATCCGATCCCGCACATAGTACAATATATATTGGATCTGATTGTGGATGCATATGATATCTTCTTCATATGCTCTTTCTTTTCATCGGTTTGAGGAGCATCCTTCATTAAAAGGACAATTCCCAATTGCATTACAACATTTTTTCACTGGGAATTTTCCATTTTATACTTTCTTAGTACGATGTCTATGTAAATGGATAAGGACAATTCTAGATACATTTTGGATCTATCTATATATCATAATACCTAGTGTTACTACAAATAAAGCTGTTGAACATCAAGGGAGAATATACCAAAATTCAAATTAAGAAGGGAAAGCACTCGAGCATTCAGTGAGGGTATCGAGCTTCGACCAACCAATCAAAGGTGTCAAATGTTCAAGAATGGATGACGAGTCTCTGAAGGTATTAAATTTCAAACATTTGGCAAGCCTAGAAGGGGTCGAACATGAACGTAGCAAGAAGGTATTGAACTACAACAAACTAGGAGCAGCCTTAAGAACCGAGCATCGACAACATAATGGTTATCGAGCCTTAACAATGGAAAAGATATCACACCAAGGCTATGTAGTTAATATCGTGTAATATCGCCGATATATCTTTTATCAATGATATATCTTTTATCAATCCTACACCGTTGCCAATATATCTCTCCAATATTTAGTGTAAAGTAACCAATATTTTTAAAGAGTATCGTTCATTATTTTATTTGTTGGGGAAAATATCTTTACGAATAAATATAATCACATTCTCAATTTTTTTTTAATAAAGTGAATGACAATTGTAGACCATGTTAGAAATCCCAGTGCACTAATTTTTTAGTTTTTGCCATTCAGTTTTAGGCTTGTTCATTAGTCTTTCAATACAGCAAACTCTACTTATTCAATTATTTTATATGTTTTATTTTTCATAAAAACTATACCACTAAATTTTAAGATCATGAAAGAGCTATTTCTCTTTTTATTTCATTTTTGTTCGTCATTTATAATTGGTAGGTTAGCTTATAAAACAGCATTTTATTAATTATTATCACGCAACTAGAACTATAAGTCGAAGAGTAGTAAAGTCGTATATTTTACAAACCGATAAGGAGCTAAAGTGGTAATTGGTATCAAATCAACAATGCTAATTTGATAAATTAAGTGAAAATGAAAATAGTGAAACTATAAATATGAAAAGTTTGGGAAAATAATATAGATGATTAGATGACCGAAGAAATAATTAATATAGTATAAAAATGAAGAAAATAAAAAAGATGTACATTATATGAATTTCACAATTTTAATGTGATAATATTATTACTTGTATTAAATAAAATATCTTAGTAAATGGACTATAATCTACGGACTACATACAGCCAAACTTTAATAGTAATTTGGAATTATTTATCCAAATATTTGAATACTTAATATCAGTATAACATTATAACATAGTATAATATCATTTATAATATGTTCTACACTTGTTCGATATTTTACTCATATTATCCAATATTATCACGAAATTTTAAAATATATCAAATCAATATCTAACCGATACGTATCCAATGCCGATATTAACTACTTAGCACCAAGGTATCGAATCTCTAGAGATGCCGAATTACAAAATATAACATACATAAATGTTAACGAGTTAAATAAAGAAAAGGGAAGTATCCAGCCTCAACAACCATAAAGGTTGTCGAGCATGTACAAAGGAAATGATATCGTGTCCCAAACGATTTCTAAAGATACCGAGCAAATTACAAGCCTAAGATACAATGGATACCGAATAAGAGAACAATCAGAGGGAGTTGCCAAACCACTACAACATAAAGTGCTAATAAATTAGAGTGAAGTGGGGTGCCGCATCACTAAGAAATATCGAACGTCTAGTTACAAAATGGGATATCAAGTCTTTGTGAAGCAAGCCTTGGTACGACAACAGATACCAAGTCTTTACAACTATGACCGTTGTGAAGCATCCATACGTAGCCAGTGGTCTCGAGCTTTTACGAGCGGCAACGGATGCCAAAATTCAAGAGACATGAATGATACCGAACGAAGAGCTTAACAAGGGATCTCGAGCATTTACATGAAGCAAGGAATGTTAAACCACATCGAATATCTACTAACATGGGTGATATCGAATAAACGCAATGTTGTAAGATGTCGAATATCTACAGTTATGAAGAATGTTGCATGTCATCAATGCAAATCAAGATGTCGCATATCCTCAAGATGTCGAATGTCATTAGCAAAACAAAACAATGTCAAGTATTAGCAATTCATATGGGATGTCGAATATTAGTAATTTACCTTATGTCGAAGGACACATGACGTCAATAACGCATGCTTCTACCATATAAATATGGAGGGGGAATTTTTTATCATCTCAATTTTTATATTTTCAAATTGTAAACCCTACATTGAATAGGGGATTTTGTAGAGACGATTGTATATTTGTGACATTTTACACATAAGGACAGACAATGAATTTTGCAAAGCATACTTCAAATAAATAAAGATATTTGATCAATTATTTAACATCTGACATGCATTTGACTTCTTATACTTGACTCGGACTATGGACGTGCATATTTCATCATTTGAACTTAGACTTTCAAACTTCTCTCAATCCTTGCATAAGGCTAATTAAGCCCTTACCTAATTTGGCTTGCTTTATCTTGCATATTTAGGTTGACAAAGAAATTCTTCTCCCGACTCCTTTGTAGAGAAGTTCTTGGACGACCAATCTTTCACTTTGCAACAACGGTTGGTCAAAGACTAAGAGTAAATTATCAACATGTAGAACAATGAACACTATATCACTGCCTTTTTTCTTTCAGGTTTAAGCACACTTCCTCTGTGTTTTGATGAAAGCCATAATATTTGATCATTTTATCAAAACACTTGTTCCAACTTCTTAAAGCACGTTTAAGACAATAAACAATTTACAAGCCTTTGCTTCGCTCCCAATGACCACGAAACCCTTGGGCGGCGACTTGTAAACAGTCTCTTCTAAATCACCATTTAGAAAAACTATTTTAACATACCTAAGCCATATTTGATGGTTGTAGAGTGCGATAATGACGAGCAATATCTAGATGGACTTTAATAACATGGCTATATGAGAAAATGTTTCATCATAGCCAACACGTCTAATCTAATAGAAGCCTTTCGAGACAAGTCTTGCTTTGTCAGTCTCTATCTTTGCACCTACATCTAGTTTTTTCTTAAAGATCCACTAATAGCCAATGAGTTTCACCCCATCCAATTAATCATCCTAAGTTTATATTTTGATTGTGTACATGGAATCCATCTCGGATTTCATAGCTTCGAGCCATTGGGAAAAGTCCTTAGTCTTTAGGGCTTGTCGGAATAAGAGGGAAGTGTCACCTTCTAAGACACTATCCTCTTTCTCCCCGTTGAAGCGAAATTCATAGTATCTCTCTAGTGCACGAGATAACTTATTAGAACTTCTAATAAGTTGCATGTTATTGTATGTTGGAGAATTTAATTCTTCCATATGTTCAGCTTCTTTGTTAGTTTCTCAGCTCTTATCCAAGTATACAACTTCACTATTAAGTTCTTTTGATAGAGATTCCTTTTCTAAAATGACAATATGTCAAAAAACAATAACCTTTTGTTTCTCTATGTTGTAGGTAGTATATCCCATGGAATATTTATGGTATCCTATAAACTTACATAGAAATGATCTTTCCTCAAGCGTATTGGTGCCGACATTTTTATTATCAGCTTGATAACCCCACACCTTCAAATACTTAAAGTAGGATTTCTTTATACCATAACTCCTATTGTGTATTAGATACAGACTTAAATGGCATCAAATTCAACTTATTCACTGCGGATCTAATGTATAATCCTAATAGGATAAAGGTAACTCAACCCCATACATTATAAACTGAACAATATCTAAAAGAGTTCAATTCCTTCTCTTCGAAACACCATTGTGTTGCGGAGTATAGAGTGGAGTGACTAAGAGATATTTTATTACCTTTAAGTTACCGTTGGAGTTCTTTTCCAACATATTCACCTCCTCGGATTGAAGTATTTTAATTCTATAGTTAGTCTGATTTTCTACTTCATTTTTTACTCATTATATCTTTGACATATATCGGATTTATTCTTCACAAGATATATATATTATGGTCTAGAGAAATGATCAGTAAATGTCATGAAATATGAGGACTATCATTCCTTACTATAGGCACTAGGCTATCATCAGTATGTACGAGACTTAAGAGTTCATTAACTTTTTCTTTACCCTCATCGAAGAGGTACTTCATTATTTTCCTTTGACACATGACTCATAATGGTCAACTGATTCATAATCACAAGTTGGGAGAAAACCATCGGTTTTCAATTTGTGCTATCTTTTATCATTAATATGACCAACCTATAGTGCTATAAAAAATATCTTTAATATTAACATCAAAAGAATTATTGACAGAATTTTTTTTCTTAAATAATAGGGAAATACCTCCAAACAATTTGTTGTAGAACTATGTATACGATGTGCATGACCCAATTATTTTATATGTGGTTTAGTTTTTTTTAAGAGAGAAAATCACAAACATAGTAGATAAAGAAGTAATGCAATAAAGTAAAGTACACAAGATTTTATAATAGTTTGGCCAGAATATGCCAACATCCACTGTCCATTATCATTGACTTTCTCGTGGGTCAGTTGTACATTGGCCGGAGTACAAAATACAGTGATCGAATATTCTTAGAATTGTTCACCATCAGTATTCCAAATTAGGGTATTACATGAGTGAAGATATAGTTAGGCTGGGGATTCAAAATAGACGACTTTCATATTTGCAAGATTTGGTCAGACACTTTACATATTTACAAGATTCCACCCAAAGTTTCCATAATTAGTTTCCTCAACGCCCTTGGTTCGGCACCATGGATTCGGCCCCAATTGATTTAGTAGTCGTAACACCCCATATTTGGAGGATCCATAATATGGGAAATTAAATTAAATTAATAAAAATGAAGATATTACTAATTAATTAATAAATTGATTTAATTATAATAACTGCCTAAAAGAAATTGAATAAATTAAGTGTAGGGCACTTTGAAAAGTTAATTGGATGGACCATTGCTAATTAGAGCGAGTATGGTTTGCCTTGTTAATTCTGATATCCCGATATTTCCTTGCATATTTTGATACAGAACTCCCCTAAGCCTGCACATAAGGGTATAGAGAACTCTCCTGACCTACATATTTCCGTAAAGCACTTTTTAAATGTTGCATAGCCCATCTCGAATGGCATGTTGACTATTTTGGAGCAAAGATCCTTGAGCCTCACCTGGCCAAACCACTTTATCAAGTCACTCATAGTTTGCGATTCCTTGAGGAACAAGTGTTGAGGTTGTTGGCACTAAAAATTATGGAAGAAAAGAGACAAATGACTCCTAGGATAAGTGGAGCATAAATCCGTTCGATGTCGGGTCTAACCCAATCCATAGATATTATCCTAGTCTAAGAGAAAAGAATGCAAACAAGGATGGCTTGTTCTTTAGAATGAGGAAGACTATACAACTCCAATCTGGGGGAACTATTTTTGAAAAAGAAATAACAAAAGACTTCAACAGTTTTGCCCAAAAGTGGGAAGGAATAGTTGATCTCTCTTTTACACCAGTTAAAACTTGAGATTCTTTAAAATGAAAGTTTATGGAAAATGCTAGCATGCCAATCCGATGTTACAAAAAAGTAAGTGGGAGCAAAAAGCATGATAACCTAGGAATTCTCGATCCTCTAATATTCGTCCCCTTGCCACCTCCTACAAGAATATCTATCTCCTAACCAAAGAGAGACTGAACTATCAGCCTTCAGACAAGAAGTAATCAAGAAATGAAAGAAATTTCAAGGGCGCTTGTTGCCAATATCAACGAAGGAATGGACATGGAACCAATCAGTGTCGAGCTCTTAAAGGAACGATCAAGAATTTTTTAGGAAAAAGAGAACTTCAAGAATTCATCAAACAAGATTTAGGTAAAAAGAAAATGTTCATTAAAAGGATTTTATAAAATAAAGGGAAAGGCCTTTGATCCCACCAAGATGGCCTGGTCAAAGAACCTCCTAGAGAGAGGTTAGAGTAAGCCTCTAGTCACGCATATAAGGTCTGGCCAGAGCATTACAAGTCTTCGGTCCCGCCTATATGGCCTGGTCGAAGCATCTCCTAGATGGAGGGTAGAGTAAGCCTTTGGTTCTACTTGAGATAGCCTAGCTAGAGCATCGAACCAGCCTTCAGTCCTGCCTATAAGGCTTGTCCGAAGTGTCTCCTACAAAGATGATGGAGTAAATCTTTGGTCTTTCCTAAGATGGCTTGGCCAATGCACTGAACCAGCCTTCAGTTTCACCTATAAGGACTAAATGGAGCACCTCCTAGACGGAGGACATGTGAGAATTTGGTTATGCTTAGGATAGCAAACCAAATGGACCAACCAAAACCTAAATTATTACATAGAGATGGTAATAAGGGGTTCAACGAAATCCTAAATCATTACATAGAGATGGTAATAGAGAAATTGATCAAAGCCTAAATCATTGCCTAACATGGTAATAAGGGGCTCAGTCAAAACCTAAATCATTACCTAATACAGTAATAAGGGGTAAAAGAAATCATCTAGGTAAATCAAACTCTATTTTAAAAAACATATCAAAGTGGTCTTCTAGAGGAAGAAAAGTCAAACACATTTAATTTTGCACCTTCAAAGGAAGGATCAAAAACTATTTGTCATCCAGAATCAAAGAATTTAATGTCAGATATGGCCATTTGGGAAATTGTGATTTATTATTTGGGTCTAGGGCTTCATTCTTCGAAATATCGAATTAGCTCTCAATCCTTTATTTCTGAATTGGAAATTGAACTATCAAATAATGAGAATCTTCTTAATGGTTGGATTTTCGATCCTCTTATCAGATGGGATTCTGTCTTATCATTAGACAAATTTCTGATCTTCTTGCCAGACGAACTTCTAGTCATATTATCAAATGAAATTCTGGTGGTATCTTGGTCTTATTGTCAAATGGATTTCTAGACTTGTTGTCAAATTAAATCTATAATCTTTTTGCCAGATGAATTTCTGGTCTGTTATCAAAGCTAACTAGAGACAATCTATGCTTATGGGACAGAGAAAAGCCATCAATTAGATATTTAATCTAGGAAACCGACTAGGATAATGAAATTTAAAGCAACCTTGATTTTCCCATAAAAGCGAAATGAGAAAACTAATTGATTAGACTTATCTAAATTTTTGCTAATTATTATTCTGAAACTGAATTCCAAAACCAAGCTTTCCAAGTTTCAAAGATTAACAAGACAACTTTTTTACAAAATATTCTCGAACATTTACTAAGCAAAACAACCAATTTAAGAAAGAGCTAATTTTCAAAGTTAGGAAATCTATAATTATTTACTATATATTTTTTGAGAAGGAAAAGAGAGAACCAGAAAGACCAGTCTAGAGCATTTGCAACAGAATAAAGAGTAGGAAAATCTACGCTAAATCAAGGGCTACAGATCATATGGAATCAGGCCAAAGTGCTGAAGTAAGCTACAAATCTCATACAATTTAATGAGTTCAAATACAAGACAAAAATAAAGGCAAAAGTTTAAAGTACATTCAAGGTGTCAATCATTCAGATACAAATCTATTTATCATGTTACAATCTATGCATCAGCTACAAAATTTATAGATAACAAGAAAGACTAATCATTAAGAGAATCTAGTCAAAAGTTTCCAGGCGACATCAATTCGGCTATTCTCCATTAGGAATCTAGGTCATGCACTTTCTCCTTCAAGTCTTCGACAACTGAAGAAGATTTGGCGATATAACTAATCACCACATCCAAAAATTACTTGAGTTTCTTCTCCTTCTTTCGGATGATATCTATATCGTCAATAGAGCTAATTAAAACTTTAACGCATGATAAAATGTCTTTTTGGCTCCTTTGAGAGTTTTGCCCTTACTCTGTAATTCTTTAACTTTCTGCTTAAAATCATATTTTCCACATCCTAATTCCTCGACCCGAATTAGGTACTTGATGAGATATTTCAAGATGTTTTCATCCCACTTTCCTTAAAAATTGGATGCATTAATACCTAAGTCTATGGCACCATCTAGAGATTTCTCTACGATCTTGACCCAAGGGTGGGTTCAACAAGGTAGAAAATTGCTCTTTGACAGTCGAAGGGGTAGGAGTAAGAAAGCTGGATTCGCTTTCGCTTGCAATGAGTTCTAAAGATTGACATGATACTTTGCATTTTGAAAGGTCCACTTCAAGGTCCATTACCTTTTGATGTAATCGGGAAAATTCTAGCCCAAACTGGCCAGCCACACTCATATTCCCTCTTAGCTCTTGGATTTCTTTGTCTTTCTCTTTAATTTTCTCTTCTGAGTTAGGAGTCATTTCCTTCATATTCTTAATGTAGATCTCAATTGATAATATTTTTTATACCACTTTTGCGCATCTGGGTTATCCAAAAACAACAAAGTTGAAGCATCTTAATAAGAATGTTTCTTCTCAATGACTTACCTTATCTTAGCTTTAATATTGTTTAATTGAGAAAGGAGATTTGGATTGCTAAACACAAACGTTAATTGTTTTACTTATAAAAACAAGAAACGGGAAAAAGAAATTAGTGCATAAGGAAATACGATCTTTATTAGCAACATGAAGGTTTACAAGCACAAACAAATTCAAATTAAAATAACAATACGAGTTTTATATATATTCTTAAAGTTTAAAGGTAGCAATTGAGTGAACCCATGGTGATAGAAAAGTAGAGTACAAAGGAACATTAAACCTTTCTAGGTTATGGACTGGTGGGAATTGATAGTAGTCTCATTTCCCAGCCGAAAGACTGGCTTCACCACATAACAATTTGGCATAATTAGTTCGCATATCTTTAAGTAAATTATCCTTTTCATTTCCCAAGAAATCAAAATGAAAGTGTTCCATGGAAAAAGGAGTACCTGATGATTTTTTAATCTCTATGATTTAAGAAAAATAAGCTAAGGCGTGAAGAAACGAAGATGCTGGAATTTAGAACAATGTCTGAATTGTGTATTACAATAATAAAATTACTAGAGTTCATACAATTAAAACTTGAAAATGAATCTCTCTTTATTGAACTTAACTTTCTTAAGAGGGACAATTAAAGTAAAGTGGAACGGTCGCAACAACGTGAAGATTCCAGCATTCCTCAGGATGGGGATTAGTCCAATGCTCCTTTAAATATCTATTTAAGAACGTCTAATTGAACCTTCACTCTTTTCCTCTAAGAAAGAAAAGTCAAAAAAAGATTCTTAGAATAAAATTGGTAAAGAAGCTCTACTGAAGCATCTCTATCTTCCATAAGCAACCAAAAGTTTGTAGTAAACTATGCATTTTCTTTTAACACTCTTGCTCTATGAAGGCGAGAACTTTTTAAGAGTCCAGCATCCCATTTTCCCTAAAGTCTTTTAATCATTTGGCATTAATACAAAGACGCCTATGCCTCTTATATAATATAAAATATTGTAATCTTCAATCCCTTTCTTAATCTCTCTATTTAATTACTATACCTTCTTCTCATTCTTCTCATACAAGATCTCAAAGTAATACCTGCTACTTTACCTTAACTAAAATAGTAAATTTATTATCAAAAATCAACAGACAATTATAAGCATTTAAAGATGATAAATTCTACACATGTATCACGGAAGCTTGTGAGGAACTAACTTGAGTTTTCTCCTTACCCGTTTCTTTATTAGTAGCTTGAATATCCTTTGCTAAGGTGTCCTTTTGAGAAGCATGTGAGAGTTTAGGAGGGTCAGAAAATTCAGCATCATGAGAAAACAAACCCAAGTTGTGACTGCCTATTCCATCACCACCATCGAATCTTTACTAACATTTCCTCCATCATTCCTAGGATCATCATCATTTTTATCGCCGTCATCATCATCACTATCATTTTCATCACCACCCTGATCGTCATCGCCATTGTCTTCCCCTTCATCTCCTCCAAGTAAGGGCTCATCGAGAAACGATAATTCCTTAGGATTGACAACCTCCTCTTCAGGAAATTCATCTTGGAGTAATCCTTGAGATCTTCCCAGAATGAGATTAAACTTCCTCTTGAATGTGTTGTTCAGATTTGGGAGGGAAGGAAAGTCTAGGTCAGGACATTTATCAATATTGTCATTATATGCTACAAAAAGGGCATCTTCGCAGCACTTCTATGTTATTTTGGTAAGAACCTGATTAAGAGAGTAACTTTCTTCTTAGCATCCTTTATAACCTTATTTGCATGGATCAGGGTGGCATCTTTAGTTTTCGACTGGCTTTTCAGAGATTTTACCTTATCGACCATTTCAGCCTTCTTTGTCCTTAAAGTTTGCACACTCTCTTCAAATAACAATTTGACTTTCTTCTCCTCATCAATGGAGGATGCATGTATTCTTTTCTTAAGAATAACCTCATCCATTTCCACTGCAACATCAATCATCTGACTCCGTAAAAGCCCGACTTTAATCGTTAGTGAAGAAATTGCTCCTTCAGCACATAACTTGACCAATGAGTCCCTAAGAAGCCTGTTGAAGAAAAAACATGTGCTTGGCTGCTTGAAACATACGGCAGATATAAAATAAGTAAGGGTGAACCAAATTATAGTCTAGATTACCCAAAATACTAAGAGAAACATACCAACAATAGCTGCAGATAAAGAATATAAAGATGATCCATTGACAAAGTCGATAGCTGCAGTAGTAAAAGAGAATCCATAATTGGAGATTGAACAACTGGAAGAATCAGACCATTAAAGTCCATAGAAATGGTTTGAGCCTTGGTCTTTGAAGGAAAAGATTCAATGGGATAGGGAGGCAGACCTAACTCCTTATACCAATCTTAAAAACTACACGCAAAAGTACGAAGCAAGATGTTTAATAACGGATTCGGGGTGTGAACATCTTTTAGGTGTTTTTGAACATCCTTGTTAGGAGAACTTAAATCAACCATGTTAGGATCATGAGTGACCAAATCAACATCCGCATTCAATTCCTCGACGACAATGATAGGCATTTGGACTTCACCAAGCTTAGCCTTTTTATTGGAGGAGGGATTGAATCATCAATTGGAGCATGCCTTTCTCTTTATGGCATAAGTGGCTTTAGCAATAGAACACCCAATATAGGTGACCTTAGTAGATTCAGCCAAAGAATAAGTACGACTTTAGCCTTCTTAGACTTAGAGGCTAGGACAACTGCAGATGTACCTACGTCAAAGGAAAATTCATAAGATACCGATGTAGGAAACTCATTTAATTATAATATAAATTTACTGGAGGAATCATACTGGATGGGGAAAGAAATATAATAAATTTTTGACTGTTGACAACTATGGATCTTCTCCCATGAGCCCCTTTACGATCGGAGGATCTCCAAGAACTCTGTGGTTGTTTAAGATTAATGAGTGTTTGTGAAGCTTTGTATCATTTAAAAACTTGAGCCTGTCCCCCATTCTTTTGGAAGCTTGAGGCAAAGCTCTGTAGTAGTTGTAATGGAGGAATTGAATTATTTAGGAGAATATTTTGAAAGAGAATACTCATCATAGGAGAATAAAAATATATAACGTAAACGGTAAGAGGCAATAAAACATACTAGGATCAGAAAAAACCCTTTGATCTAAGGATTATAACACCTGATGTAAAAGAACTAATTCTTCTAATCCCTTCTATTGTTGACTAGATGGGTAACTAAACTCTTTGGATATGGAAGAAGGCGATATATAGAAATATCTAATTGCCCATTTACCTTAGAAAATTCATCAAAGAATGAAGAGTCTTAGAATTTAGTGAAGGAAGGATGGCTTCCTTAGAAAGGACCTCTAAGCAACTTAAATAAGTGTAGGAGTTGGGATTAATTGTATCGGAGCGATTCCCAAGTGCTCTCGGAACTTTAAAAGGAATTTTAGGAAAGGAAGATAGCGGAATGCCAGATACAAGTAGGTGTAAAAGCAAAGGATCCTTCGGGAGAATTGTCTATTCTACCAGATGGACCAACGACTATGGATTCCATAATTGTAATCCCAAACTATTGAAGGATAGTGTCTACTTCCTACTGGAAA
Organism: Allium cepa; assembly: GCA_030765085.1. Taxonomy (NCBI): domain Eukaryota; kingdom Viridiplantae; phylum Streptophyta; class Magnoliopsida; order Asparagales; family Amaryllidaceae; genus Allium; species Allium cepa. The sequence goes on from CM060941.1 coordinate 745,386,104, forward strand.
ATTATAAAGGGTTGGTTGAGCTTATAATCTCTCTTCGTTGAAGCAGGAGAAGGTTTGTGACCTTTATCATATTTCTTGCTATCCATTCGTCGATTAGGTGGTATTACACAAAACAGGGAAGTATTGCATATATTTTTTAAAATTCAAAATGCACCTAAAATATAGATGCAAAAATGAACTATCAAACGACTAATTAATGAGGACATGATTAATTGAAAACTATTCAGTCCATAATCTTTATGTGTCAAAACTAGGGCTAATTATAGAACTTGTAACAAGTCGATAATTCATTAAATAGTCCATTTCTAGATATTGAACCTATGATGAGACGTCGAGTCTATAGATATTTAAGGCATATATAACCAATTGAAAAACATATTAGTAATCATTGGAGTTATAACTGGATGTGGAATCCATTACTAGTCATTAGGGTCCAACTAAAGTACCATAATTGTCGCGCCTTATTGAGATTATAATTGAGTGTCGAATTGATAACCCGATTTCGAATCCCTAATAAAGTATCAAATTCATATAATGAATTGTGTTTAAAGTTATTTGGAAATGCTTAAACTGATTATCGAGTTGGCATAGTGTCGAATGCATAAATAATGAATGAGTCTATAATGCTGTAACTACCTTCTGAACCCATAGTATGGCATCAAACATAAAAAAGTAATTAGGTTTGCAACCCATATAACAACTCTTTAACTAGTTGTCAAATTTATAGATGGAAAGCGGCTCACCATGAAGTCGAGTTTGTTACTAAAACAACAACCTTTCGAATAGTGTTAGGCTCATAACTAGTTATCAAGCTCCTAGTAGATACCGAACCTCTAACTGGTTGTCGAAACTGTAGTTAGTGCTTGAAACCTTAAAAGGCATCGAACTTCAAATTTTGTGTCGAATTTCGAAATACTAGTAGATTCGAAAACCGCTGACTAATTAGTGACAAGTCATTGAATTTCAAAGAGGATATCAAACTTTTAACGAATTAGGTGTCGAGATCCTAAAATATTATCGGTCTTATCAAAATCAAAAACTTCAAAAAAACATTGAATTACTGAAAAACTTTTGAATTTGCAATAACAATTATCTACCTTCAATTGATCAGGGAAGAAACATGCTGAAATCAACACTTGAATTCAAACACTAATCTTCTCGAAATCATAGAGCACCAAATTGATTAAACCCTAATCTCAAAAATTAAAAACCCATCTTTTAGCTTTATGCAAATCGATTAGAAAAATCGATCTCGACCACAATAAAGATCAAAAAATTTATTATTTAAGTTGAAAACTAAAATCATTACTTCAAGAATAACTTGAGGGTAAAAGACTGAAGAAGAAGTAGAAGACAAGTATTTACAGAAGGAAAGGATAGCAATGCGAAGCATTGATCTCAATTTGAATGAATGGGAGAGATTAGAATGGAATGCCAATAGGTGGCGACGTGGTTATCAAGGCAGCAAATGTCAATATTGAGATGTAGTCAACATGATACTAAAGTATAATGTATTTCTTCCATATAAGGGGAGTGAATGTTACTACAATTAATAATGTCGAACATCTAGGGAGAACATATTGAAATTCAGAGTGTCAAATGTGAAGAAGGGAAAGCATTCGAGCATTCTGTAAGGGGTATCAAGCTTCAAGCAACCAATCAATGGTGTCAAATGTTTAAGAGGGGATGGCGATTCTCTAAAGGTATCGAATTTGAAACAATTTGCAAACCTAAGAGGTGTTGAACATGAACATAGCAAGAAGGCATCGAATAAAAACCGTGCAACAGAAGCCTAGAGAAATGAGCATCAACAACATAAAGGTTATCGAGCCTTAGTAATGGAAAAGATACCACAGCAAGGTATCTAATCTCTAAAGATGTCGAATTACAAAGATACAACATACACAGAAGTTAACGAGTTAAGTATATGAAAGGGAGGTATCAAGCTTCCACAGCCAAAAAGGTTGTTGAGCATGCAAAGAGGAAAAGGTGTTGTGTCCTAAAAAATTTCTAAAGATACTGAGCATATAACAAGTCTATGATATAAAGGATATCAAATTTGAAAACAATCATAGGGAGTTACAGAACCACTACAACATAAAAGTGCTAATAAATGTGGAGTGAAGATGGGAGCCGCATCACTAAGAAATATCGAACACCTAGTTACAAAAGAAGATATCGAGTCTCTTTGAAGCTATCCTTAGATACGACAACAGATACCAAGCCTTTTCACCCATGACCATTATAAAGCATCCGCAAGTAGCAGTGGTATTGAGCTTTTATGAGGGGCAAAGGATGTCGAACTTCAGGAGACATAGATGATATTGAACAAAGAGTTTAACAAGAGATCTCGAGCATTTGCATGAAGCAAGGAATGTTAAACCACATCGAATGTCTACTATAACGGGTGATATCGAATGAATTCAATGTTGCAAGATGTCGAATATCTACAGTTATAAAGAATGCCACATATCCTCAATGCAAAGAAAGATGTCGCATATCCTCAAGATTCCGAATGCCAATGGTATAACAAAATGATGTCAGGTATTAGCAATTCAGAGGGGATGTCGAGTACCAGCAATTCACCTTATGTCGAAGGACCCGCGCTATCAATACTGCTTACTTCTATCCTTAAATATATGGAAACATGGCTACATGGGAGGGAGATTTTTTTTTATTATTTCAATTCTTACATTTTCAAGTTATAAACCCCAAATCGAACTAGGGAATTTGTAGAGCCGATTTTATATTTATTATATTTTACACATATGGACTTGGATAAAGAATTTTGCATAACATACTTCAAATAAATCAAGATATTTGATTGATTATTGAACTTTTGACATGCATATGACTTCTTATACTTGACTCGAACTATGGATACGCATATTTCATTCTTTAAATTTGGACTTGCAAACTTCTCCAATTTTTTGCATATGGCTACTTAAGACCTTACTTGAATTTGGCTTGACTTTATCTTGCATATTTATGTTGACAAAAATTTTTGTTAACACCTTGTATATCCTCCAAATACTTCATAAGAATTTCTTGGACAACTACTCTCTCACTTTGCAACTATGGTACGTCATAGACGATCAGGAGTAAATCATCGAATATTGAACAATAAACACTATATCACTACCCTTTTCTTTCAAGTACAAGCACACTTCCTCTGCATTTTGATAAAAGCCCAAATGTTTGATCATTTTATCAAAACACTTGTTCCAACTCCCTGAAGCATATATAAGATCGTATATTGATCTTAACAAATTACAAGCCTTTCCTTCGCTCCCACTGACCTCGAAACCCTTGAGCGATGATTTAAATAGTCTCTTCTAAATCACCATTTAGAAAAGATTTTTTAACATCCATTTGCCATATTTGATGGTCATAGAGAGTGATCGTGATGAGTAATATCCGAATGGATTTTAATAACATGGCTATAGGAGAAAACATTTCGTCATAGCCAACACATTGAATCTAATGGAAACCTTTTACAACAAGTCTTGCTTTGTAAGTCTGTACCTTTGCACCTACATTTAGTTTCTTCTTAAAGATCCACTAGCATCCAATGGGTTTTACCCCATCCAATACATCATCATAAGTTCATATTTTGTTGTTTACATGAAATCCATCTTGGATTTCATAGCTTGAAGCCATTAGGAAGAGTCTTTACTCTTTACGGTTGGTCAAAATGGAGGTAAGTGTTATTTTCTAAGACATAATCCTCTTTCTCACCTTTGAAGTGAAATCCATCATATCTCTCTAGTGCATGAGATAACTTATTAGAAATTCTAATTGCAGGTTAACGTATATTAGAAAATTTGTTTCTTCCACATGTTAAACTTCTATGTTAGTCTCTTAGGTCTCATCCAAGCATACAACTTCACTATTCCGTTCTTTTAATAAGAATTCCTTTTATAAAAATAATGTATCAACAAACAATAATCTTTTGTTTCTCCGTATTATAGAAAGCACATCCCATAGAATATTTAGGGATATCCTATAAGCTTACATAAAATTGATCTTGCCTCATGCTTATTGGTGCTAACGTTCTTAACCAAGGCTTGACAACCCCACACCTTCAAATACTTAAAGTGAGATTTCTTCCATAACATAACTCATTTAGTGTCCTAGTCACAAACTTAGAGTGAATATGGTTGGCCTTATTAATAAAAATAAGTGTTTTAAGGAGAAAGATGTGTGTTAAGGAAAAATGAACTAGTGTGATTAGGCCCAAAACTACTAGCCCATTTACCTTAGCCCCATCCTCTCATTCCATCCCCTCATTCTTTATTTCATTTCATACATAAAACAAATCCTAAAATGCCAATTAAAGTAGAAGGAGAAAATTCAAAGGAAAAGAAGTGAAATCCAAGTTAAAGAAGATTAAAGGTTTCAACTTTAAAAAGAAAAGAGATTCAATCAAGTTTTCTTGAGCTAAATGAGTAAAATCTTTCTCTAAATTCTTCCCTAATGTGTTTAAATTTGGATTTTTCTATAATTGAATGTTTGGATGATTGAACGTTATTTTAGTTATGGTTTATAATTTTATCAAGGTGAATTAGTTCATGTTTTAGGGTAAAACATGCCAAAATCACATCTAAATGCCACAAATTTTTAATGTGATGATCTTAATTTCATACCTTTTGGACTTGGTATGATATTATATAAATTTTCTAAGTTGATAAAATGGTTAACTAGAAGTTAATTAATTATTAAAAATAATAAAATCAAATATTTTGAGTTGAAATTTTATATGAGGTAAAATATGAAAAGAGAGTTTTTGGTGAATTTTTGGATATTTCCATCAATTATCTATTTTGTATGAATTATTTAGTGAAAGAAAGCACTAATTAATTAAGGAAAAAAATCAAATAAACAAATAAATATGATGGTTAGAAATTTTAAAAGAGGAACTGAAATGATAAGAATATTAACCGATAAGAAGTTGACAGTAAGTGGGGTTTGGTAAAATGAAGTTGCTTAAGACTATTAGTACGTGATAGCCTGGGGAATATTTAACCTATGAAGGCTCATGAAAAAAACACATGGTGGCCAACATTGTTATAACATGCGATAGCATTAGTGTTACTACCATAAGATAGCTTGACGCTATTAATATACGACGGCTTAGGTAAGGTGCAGACACGCGCTGGCTATGGGATTGCCAATACACGATAATTAAATATAACTTGAAATAACTTGGGAAGAAATATTTTCTAAGTAAAATAATAAACACTTGGAGGCACTTGGAAGACATTTTCAACGTGTTAATGAACCATTTTATAGAGATGAAATCAAAGTGGAATTTTGTTAAGTTAAAATTGTGTTAACTTGTTTTTAAAATGAAAGAAGCTTGGAGAGGCTAATAAATGATAGAGAACTATTTAAATTTAAAGATAAAAATGTTTCATCTAAAGGTGTAGGGTACACAAATAATAAATGAGAGAAAGGTCTCGAACCACGATCGTAAAAATACACCGACTCGAAGATCTATTGGAAAACAAGAAGCCTTGACTATCTGCCTAAAACCCAACGGTGTATGATAGTGTGCTATGATAAAGTTCGATCTTAAATATTAATAAACTCTAAAGTGAGTTATGGCAGGGTGCTAAAACATCAAGGTGATGTTGTAATAAAAATAATTAAATTGATAATGTGAACGAGCAGTTTGAGGATAAGAGGGATGATTGGCGCTTAGTAAGGACACTTGCTAGAATATATTCAGGGTTTACATTCTGCCTCTTAGGAGAGTCAGGGTGCTCCCATTGGGAAATGAGTTAACATTTCTACATGGCGACATTGTTCAAACAAGAGATAAATTATCCTAAGTCAATAGATTAGGTGAGGGTTAAATGAATGATGACTAATTGTATGAGTTGGTTCATAATTAAATGATAAGTGTAGGGTACACTTCTTGGCTGAATATATGCACATGGTTACTTTCTGTGATATATACTATTGTTATATATTATGATGTATATTAATGATGATAAAGTGAGGGGAATCCCGTTTTGCATTTGCAGTGTGGTGTCATTGTAAATGCTTCGGGTAAAGGTTTTACTCATACTAGGCCGTAAATTCTATCTATGTTTATACTATTTTCCATAAACTCAAGGATACTAATGCAAGTGGGACATGTTATGGATTAGATAGGTATCTCTATTGGAAGAACGAATAAAGATTTCATTGACGAAGTATGAGGATTTCTATTTAAATAAAGATATTTTGTATCCCACCATATAAAATCAGGATTTATAACTGGTTATGTTTGGTGTTAGCATCTTTATATGTCGAACATGAACTACTCAATTTTCTATTATATTTACCTCTACGTAGGAACTATTTAGGTTAAATGACGTAATGAATCATGTAAACCAATTGTGGTAATGAAAAAAATATTTAGCTGGTTTGTTAACTTAATGTTATGAAAAATTATACTGATCTCACTTTGAGTTTGGAGATAATTCTAGTGATGAATGCAGCATCATTGGCGTTCATTTTCAGGTCTTAAAGTCGGGAACGTTACAATTTGGTATCAAATGTATGTTAAGGGAATATCTAAGTAAAACAGAGCTAAGTAGAAATCCGTTTAGTAGAAAACGAACACATTAGCGAAGGGTTTATGCTCTACGTGTGTGTATACATGTATATATGTATAATGTACTTGTATTTTGATACAAATATATAGGTGGATATATCTAACCTCTATGATTGATCTGACTCTCTTTAGATCTGTTTCTCATGAAACCTTGCTTATGTAGAAGGCAAGAATGGATCTATGTAACCGACGTTTGACCGTAGGAAGTGCGAGAGGGAATCCTAGCATGGGAACTGACAATTCGAAAATCATTGATCTAGGGGCGGAGTCATACCTTGAAGTTTACTATGAAACTGAAACTCAGGCGCCTGCCCTAGTTGAAGAAGTAATGGATATGAATGCTTTGTTCTGCCGGTTTTATGACAGAGATGATGAGGCAACAACTAATTGGAGTTGTTTAGTCGAGATAGGAGGCAGTCAGGGAAGAAGACTATTCTAACATGAATAAAGATATCAAAATTTATAGAGGAAAGGAGTTCATAAGGAAGGATTTTTCCTTAGAAGTGTTGAAATGGCTGGAAGTATATAAGCGTATTTCTAGAGACTTGGGACATAATAATGCTTAGATGAGGAGGATGGCTTCTCCTTAGCTTTAGGAAGATGCGTTAGACAGGTGGGAAGCAGTGATTGCCGAAGTTTTGATGAAGGAGATAAATTGGGAACGGTTTAAGGAGTGCTTCGAGGCTTAGTTTATCCTCGAATCCTAAAAGAGTGCTTTGTGCAGGGGGTTTATTGAGTTGAAACAAGGAGAGTTGATTTTGGAAGATTACATCCAGCGTTTGTGTTATTCTGTAAGAGGATGGTTTTGATGACAACAACCTTAGAATAGATTATAAAATATAAATACTAACATTAAGTTTAGATAAATATGTATATGCATGATTTAACCATGCATGTACTAAGAATGAAGACTGTACAGTATAGAGATTCAAGATATCAAGATTGAAGACTCATGAGTATCAAGATTATCAAGAGTTCAAGAATTGAAGTAATTTATTCTTTAATTAGAAATTTTGTTAAAACTCATAGAAAAGCACTGGCATCTTAAAATCCAATTTATTCATGGAATGAAATCCACTTCGAGCCTCTCAAAGGGATGGAACCCTAAGTAGGATGGAACTTACAAAAAATCTAGCGAAACATTGTTTTGTATCCACTAATTTTAATTCAAATGATTTTACAAAATTATCCTGTTTTCAAAATGATTTCGAAACTTTCCTTTTAAAAGATTCAAAACCCTCTATCCTGATTTTAAATAATTTTAGCCTCAAAATTATCTTTAACTTCAAAGTCAAATTACTCCTGATTTTAAACTATCTTTTAATATAATATATTTAACTTTTAAATATTTATACTTAAGATTTAAATATAAAATTATAGTTAAATTTTATATACATTATTCTATATATTTACTTATGTATTTTAACTATAGCCAAGTATATTAGAAAAGTTTAAAATAGTTTTAATATAAGATAAAGGTTATTTTCAAAGAAAATCAAATCATCAAAAATCGCTTTAGGATGTCGACATGCCTATTGTGACCATGTCGACATGGTGTCAGTTGAGTTCAAAATTTATTTCAAAGAAGTGTCTATTCGCCATAACCCTTCACGAATGGACATGGTTGTTGTTCTTCTATAAATATGGGTTAGTTTCAACGAATTTTATATCAGATTTTCTGGTTATTCACTCCTCTTCTTCTTCCACATTTCTTAATACATATTCTTACCATTACTCTGCCGAAATCAACATTGAATCGAACTCGATCTTTTCTATTTTGATTCTTTATCACTATCTCAACAAGGTTCTCAGTGCTCTTCAGAGTTATAGGCTTCTTTGTAATCTATTAAGTGAGAAAAGGTGTGATTGTGGTCTTGAAAATCTATCAAGCGAGATAAGGTGTGATTGTAGCCTTGGTAAATCAATTGGGTAAACTTGTGGCCCGAAAATCAAGTATCTCTACCCAAAGGATTGTGATTCTGGAGGGTGTACCTCGTAGCCTTGAAATCGAGGGTATAATTGTACAACTGCTTTTGAAAGGATATCCGTACTTATGTTGCGGGACTGGATGTAGGGTAACTCCGAACAAATATAAAATCCGGTGTGTTCCTTCCTTTATTGCTTTTACTTTATTTCTGCATTTGTGTTTGTTTCTGTGATCATATATGTGTCTGTATATTGCATACATCCGTGTTCAATTCAACATAAATTCAAAAAGATTTAGTAATTATCTATAAACACTATGCACCCCTAGTGTTAATCCTAGCCTTAAGATCCATAATCCACATTTCTTTCAATTGGTATCAGAGCGAGGTTTTCAAAGTTTCATAATCTGATTTTTGAAAAGTTTTCAAAATGGCTATCAACACTGGTACTGTTACTAACACTAGTACTCCTGTCACAAGTTCATTTGTGGAAGGTCAGTCTAATCTCAGACCACCACTTTTTAATGGCAGTAGTTATGCATATTGGGCATGTAGGATGAAAATATACGTATAATATATAGGATTAGACACTTGGAATATTACACAAACTGAATATTCTGAACCCACAACTAATTTTGCACAGTGGTCTGCTGAGCAAAAGACTATTGCACAAAATAATTCTAAGGCAATGAATATTTTGTTTTGTTCACTAGATAGAAATGAATTCAATAGAGTGTCAGATTGTAAGTCTGCATATGAAATCTGGAAAAATTTGCAAGTTACTCACGAAGGAACGAGCAAATTTAAACAAACCAAAATTTCCATGCTCACAAATCAATTTCAATTATTTAAAATGAATCCTAATGAGTCTATTTCAGATATGTATAGTAGATTTCAGGATATTGTGTATTCTCTAATATCTTTGGGAAAGGAATTTTTTAAAGAAGATCAAGTCCAAAAGATTTTAAATTCTCTTACTCCAGAATGGGATTAAAAGACACTTGCTATCGAAGAGGCAAACGACATCAGTACTTTAAAGATAGAAGAATTAATTGAAAATCTAATGTCGTATGAAGTTCAAATGATCGGGAGAAGAGAAAAGAAAACATCTGAAAAGAAACCAATGGCATTCAATGCATTGACCGATGGATCAGACTCAAACAGCGATAATGATAAGAGATAGCCTTTATGACCAGAAATTTTAGGAAATTCCTGAAATACAGAAAGATGAATAATCTCAAGAGAAACAACTATAAGAACTCTGGAAATCATAATGTAGTGCCAAATAATGTCAAATGTTACAAGTGTGATGAACCAGGCCATTTCAAAAGAGACTGTCCATATCTAAATAGGAAAAATCGTCCTATGAACAATGATCCAGCAAAGAAACGAAGCGTGCATTTACTGCTACTCTAGATGACTCAGACTCGTCCTCAAGTGATGATGATCAGAAGACAGATAATTCGAATTTGTGTTTCACAGCTATTCACGACTCCGACGAATTCAAAGAAACGGACTCAGAAAAAGGTACACGTTTACAATACAATTGGTTGAAATTACTTGCTTGATTGCTTGATTGATTGATTTTGAATTGGTGTGTTGTTTGAATTTTAAAATTTATTTTTTATTTTTTATTATTATCTTATTATTTTTATTATTTTTTAATAGTATAATTTTCTTAAATATACTATAAATATTTTAGATATATATATATATATATATATATATAGGCATTAAAAATAATAAGTATATATATATATATTTTAGAGAACTTAGGAAAAATAAATTATCAAAATTCACTGGCACATGTCGACATGGTCCCTACCATGATGTCGACATCGGTACCAGAATTTGAATTTCAAATTTTGAATTCAAACATTTGAATATCCCTCCACCATTTCACTTCATTCAATTCTCTTAAAAGCTACCTTTTGACCAGAGAATATGTCCTTTGAGAATCTATTTATTCACTATCTTTTATCATATCTTTTCACTCTTATTTTCAAATTCAAACTCTCTTTTTAAAACTTCAAGCTCTCTACTCTCTACTTTAATGGCTTCTTCAAGCAACCCCTCCACTATGAGAATTTCCAGAAAAAATAAAAGAGCAACTATTCGATGATCCGGAGGCAATAAAAGCATACATCAATTATGCCAATTATGCCAAAGTCCATCCTAGAAAGTTTGTTATTTTTCAAGATTTCTCTTCTTATGAACTTGATTCTCTTTTTGCAAACAATGGAGTTCTTAGTCCTATTGATGTTTCTCAAAATGATTTTGTTTGCTATCCAAATCTTGTCAAAATTTTCTATGCTAATTTAAACCATGAATTTTATCATGGAAATGAGGATGAAATTTGGAGTAGTGTCAAAGGCACTAGAATTGTTTTGAATTGTGATATTTTGGTACCATTCTCAACTGTAAGTGTACGGGAATAGATCTTTCTAATTTTAAAATCAATGAAAATGATCGTGAGACATTTCATCACATTTTCGAAGGGAATGATAATTTTGAATTAAAAAATCGAAACTTTCGACCAAAGGCAAGATTTGTCAATCTTCTTTTGCAACATACTTTGACCCCAAGATCGGGGAATTTTAACAATCCTACTTCAAAAGTTTGCAAAGCTCTTTTTGCTATTTTTGAAAATTATGACATAAATTGGGCGCAAGTTATTTTGGATGAACTTCGTCCTAAAAATATTGAAATGAGTGAGAATACTTTATATCATGAAATTTATCTCACTTGGATCTTTAACTATTTAAGAGTGGATTTCAAAGGCGAAGAATTTGTTTCTAGAAAAGTTTTTTATCATTCCAACATTTCGCATATGAAAATTCCATTTATTTTTCAACCTTATGAGACCCTTGCCGAAAAGAAAGAGCATTTGGCTCATGAGGAAATGGAAGAAGAGGAAGAGGAAGAAGAAGGGGATGAAATGGAAATTGAAGAAGAAGAAGGTGAAACCTCTTTAGAAAGCATTGACCATCCTCCTAATCCATCCACCAAAACCCTTCTCAAAAACCAAAAGACGATTGTTGAGAATCAATGGATTCTTAGATGATCCGTTAGTAAGAAGTTGGACAAAATTTCATCCAAGATGAACAAATTCATTTCCAAAGTCAGCAAGAAACTTGGACTTTCTTCATCATCATCATCCTCTAACTAGTTTTATCTTTTCGTATCTTGTTGTATGTGTTTTAGCTTGTTTTAATTCGAAAGTTCATGTTTCGTATGTTTAATTATTGTATCATCTTAGTATGCAACAAAATGTAATTTTCTTTCTGTTATCTAGCTTATCTTATCTCTAGAATAAATGTTAGTATATTATATAAATATACACACACACATAATTATTCACAAAATCTAAATAGTCATTTTTTTTCACTAACCCATGTCGACATATCCCCTATGACCATGTCGACATGTACTGGTCAGAAATGATAATTCATTTTTAATTTGAAATTTGAATAACAAACATATGTCTATTCATTTGAAACGAATTTCTACACCTATATATACCTATTTCTTCCATAATTCTTCACTAAAAATTATTTCCTATCTTCTAATTCTTCATTTCTTTCACAAATTCAATTATGGCTCATCCAGTTCACAATTTATCCGAAAATCTTGAAAAAACTCTTAATTCATTCAAGAGTATTCTCTCGTTCATTCTTCGTAACCAGCGACACTTAGAATTGAGTCAAATGTAGATGATCAAGGAGCAAGAAAGGCATTTCGATGCAATACGATGGATGATTTCCTCCCTACACAAGGATGATAACGAAGCACATCCTCCAGTCTCTCTCACCAACGACAATGATAATTGGGATGCTATTAAGGCAGATCCAATCTTTGGAGAAGAAGGATGGGTGGAAGTTCCACATAACGTTTGATTTTTATTTGTTTACTTTGTTTAGATTGTTTGTTTGAATTAATTTGATTTGGTTTGGATTGATACTCGGTGTAGATTGATTTCTTAAATTGGTTTGATGGTTGCTACATAAAACATGTATATATATACATTGAAATGTATATAATCCTTGATTAATTATCATGTTCATAAGGATAATTATTTCTTAATCTATCTATTATATATTCCATTGTATAGTTTATTAATGCAGGTACTCTAGTCCAAGAATGAGGGGGAGTTAGTTTTTGTTGATGACAAAGGGGGAGAAATATAAAATAGGGTAATTAGGCATAGATTAACGGGGAGTTATTGGTTTTAGGGGGAGTTATTAATATTTTATAAACAAAGGTTGTCATCATAAAAAAGGGGGAGATTGTTAGTCTGTAAGATGATGGTTTTAATGATAACAACCTTAGAATATAAAATATAAATACTAACATTATAAGTTTAGATAAATATGTATATGCAGGATTTAACCATGCAGGTACCAAGAATGAAGACTGTACAGTATAGAGATTCAACATATCAAGATTGAAGACTCATGAGTATCAAGATTATCAAGAGTTCGAGAATTAAAGTAATTTATTCTTTAATTAGAAATTTTGTTAAAACTCATAGAAAGCACTGGCATCTTAAAATCCAATTTATTCGTGGAATGGAATCCCCTTCGAGCCTGTTAAAGAGATGGAACCCTAAGCAGGATGGAACCTACGAAAAATCTAGTGGAACATTGTTTTGTATCCACTAATTTTAATTCAAATGATTTTACAAAATTATCCTGTTTTCAAAATGATTTCAAAACTTTCCTTTTAAAAGATTCAAAACCCTCTATCCTGATTTTAGATAATTTTACCCTCAAAATTATCTTTAATTTCAAAGTCAAATTATTCCTGATTTTAAACTATCTTTTAATATAATATATTTAACTTTTAAATATTTATACTTAAGATTTAAATATAAAATTATAGTTAAATTATATATATATTATTCTCTATATTTGCTTATGTATTTTAACTATAGTCAAGTATATTAGAAAAGTTTAAAATAGTTTTAATATAAGATAAATGTTATTTTCAAAGAAAATCAAATTATCAAAAATTGCTTTGTGATGTCAACATGCCTATGGTGACCTTGTCGACATGGTGTCAGTTGAGTTCAAAATTTAAATTTCAAAAAGAAGTGTCTATTCGTCATAACTCTTCACGAATGGACATGGTTGTTGTTCTTCTATAAATAGGGGTTAGTTTCAACGAATTTTATATCAGATTTTCTGGTTTTTCACTCTTCTTCTTCCACATTTCTTAATATATATTCTTATCATTACTCTGCCGAAATCAACGTTGTATCGAACTCGATCTTTTCTAGTTTGATTCTCTATCACTATCTCAACAAGGTTCTTGGTGCTATTTAGAGTTATATGCTTCTTTGTAATCTATTAAGTGAGAAAAGGTGTGATTGTGGTCTTGAAAATCAATCAAGCGAGATAAGGTGTGATTGTAGCCTTGGTAAATCAATTGGGTAAACTTGTGTCCCGGAAATCTAGTATCTCTACCCAAAGGATTATGATTCTGGAGGGTGTACCTCGTAGCCTTGAAATCGAGGGTGTAATTGTACAATTGCTTTTGAAAGGAAATCCGTACTTATGTTGCGGGACTGGATGTAGGGTAACTCCGAACCAATATAAAATCCGGTGTGTTCCTTCCTTTATTGCTTTTACTTTATTTTTGCATTTGTGTTTGTTTCTGTGATCATATATGTGTCTGTATATTTGATACATCCATGTTCAATTCAACATAAATTCACAAAGATTTAGCAATTCTTTATAAACACTATTCACCCCCCTCTAGTGTTAATCTTAGACTTAAGATCCGTAATCCGCATTTCTTTCAGTTCGAATGCTTTATCGAAGTATGTAAGGGAGTATATTAATGCTCCACTGAAGAAGAATAAACAAGCTCTAAAAGGACCCAGAAGGGGCTGAACCTCAAGGCGATGGCTCATTTATTTACTCTGTTTGATATGGTGGCGGAAATTGTTAGGTGGTATGACTGCTTGTATCAGGGAGAGAAGACGACTTATGTTAAGCCCGTGGGTGGGCAAAAGAAAAGATTCAATCCAAATCAGAAAGGTGAAAATAATAAAAAGGGAGTATAGACTTCTAGAGGGGAACTCAAAAGTCGAATATAACTAATGTTACTTGTTTTAACTATAGCAAAAAATGGCACTACTCCACCAAGTGTACCCAACCGGAGAACAAAGACAGCGCTCGGTGCTTTATCTGTAATAGGACACGCTTATAAGAAGAGGGATTGGTTAGTTAGAAGATAGGCAAATATTTATGCTTTGGAAGGACCTTCGTCAGGACCAACTGCTGAGGAGAAGGGAAAAGGTGTACTTGGAGGTATGATTCTAATTTCCAATATGTCACAATTAGAATTATATTTGATATCAGTGCTACTCACTTTTTCATTTGGAGAGAATTTGTTGATAGGTTAAAATTTAACACTACTTAATTGATTACATCCTTGCGTGTGGTTAATCCCATCAGTAGATATGCCACTATCGGTTTAAGGTGCATTGACCTTAAATTTGACTAGTGCATACCTATGTTTGTTTGTGACCCATATGTGTTTGACATCTTCGGGTTCGGGGTAATTTTTGGTATGGATTGTTTGTGTGAAATGATGTTGGGATCTACCATGTCAATAGGATTGTTGCCTTACAAAATCTGAGAGGCAGAGAGAGAATTATGAAATCGTTAGATATAATAAAGGAGAGGTTGGACCTAATGTTATGTGTTATAGATGGTTAAGAGGATGATATCAATAGAGTATAGGTGGTCCATAAATTTGCAAATTTTTTCGAACTTGTAACTGGATTATCGTTAAGGAGGACAATCAAATTCCAAATATACTTGATGCCAGGGGAATAGCCTGTTAGTACACCACCTAGTAGAATGCCACCTAAGAAGATGGATAATTTGAGGAAGTAATCGGTGGAATTTGAGAATAAATGTTTCATTAGGCCGAGTAGTTTGCTATGTGGAGCGTTTGTGAGAAGTCGAATGGATCTTTACGAATGTACATTGATTATCGAAAGCTGAATAAGTTGACGATGAAGAATCATTTTCCTTTGGCCTAGATAGACGACTTGTTTGACCAGTTTAGTGGAGCTTGGGTGTTCTTGCAGCTAGACTTGGTGATGAGGTTCCATCAACTAAGAGCAGTGGAAGATACCATTCCATTGACTGCATTACGAACAAGGTATGGTTTATATGAGTGGTAGTGATGTCGTTGGACAGACCAATGCCCATCATTCCTCGTAGACCTTATGAACCGAATATTTCATGATAAGTTGGATCGATTTGTGTTACTCTTCATCGACAATATTCCGGTGTATTCTAAGAATGAGTGAGACCATGAAGTCCATCTTAGAGTAGTGTTGGAGAAATTTAGATAACATAAACTAAATGAATTTTTCTCGAAATGCCAATTCTAGAAATAAGAGGTGAAGTCTCTTGGGCATGTTGTTTTAAAGAATGAATTAGCTATGGATCCTCGAAGATAGAAATTATTAATAATTGAAAGAGACTAGAGATGGTTACAGAGGTGAGGTATTTTTTGGGATTGGCTAGCTACCACCATAAATTCATTAAAGATTTCTCATGCATAGTGGCACCCTTGACTAAGCTAACCAGGAAGAACAAGAAGTTTGTTTGGACAGAAAGATTCAAAGGGTTATTTCAAGAGTTAAAGATGTTATTGGTGAATACTCATGTCTTGATCGTTTTTAAAGAAAACCAGGAGTTAATATTGGATACCAATGCTTGTGGAACAAGTTTGGAGGCGGTGCAAAAGCAAAAAGGGCGAGTGATAACTCATGCATTAAGGCAATTGAGGCCACATAAACTTAGATATCCGATAAATGACTTGGATTTGGCATGTGTTGTAGTCGCGCTGAAGATTTGGAGACATTACTTGTTGGGAGAACAGTTCGAATTGTATACAGACCACAAATCCCTTAAGTTTCTATTCTCTCAGGACAAGTTGAATATGAGGCATCGGAAATGGCTAGAATTCTTAGCGGCATATGATTTTGGGGTAGAATATACGCCAGTAAAGGGAAATAAGGTTGTCGATGATTTGAGCGGGAAACATCAAAACAGAATATTGGCCATGATAGAAGAATGAAAAACATTAAAGACATTAGTTTCTTTTGGACTGCATTATAGGTTGAATCCGTGATCAAGTAGGGATCCAGAAATGATAGCAAGTTTAAAGGTATGTCCAGCACTTGTGGAAAGGACTGCTGCAAGGCAAAGAGATGACCCACTAACTGCCGAAAGAATTCGGCGATTAGAGATGGTGGTACATGTTGAAAATCTGAATGCATTCGAGATAAACTCGAGGGGATGTATTATAAAGAAGGAAGATTGTGTGTTCCGGTGTAGGAGACGTTTAGAATGAAGTCTTGGAAGTAAATTCATTGATCTAACTTTACTACCCATCCCAGGGGCATGAAGATATATCATGATATGAAGAGAGTACTCTTTTGGGAAGTGATGAAAAATGATATAGGAGAATTAATGAAGAAGCACATCTTTTGTCAGGAAGTGAAGGTTAAGCAACAAAAGTTGAGCAGTTTACTTAAACCATTATAAGTACCAACTTGGAGGGGGTGCACTGTCTATGGATCTTATCAACGGACTGCCTAGGTCAAGCATGAGAAATGATAGCATTTGGGTGATGATCAATAGATTGATTAAGAGTGCTCACTTTATCCCCGTGAGATAGACAAAGACGATAGCTAACTTAACGAAGCTATTTATAAAGAACGTAATGAGACTGCATGGGATACATATTAGTATTTTAGTGATAGAGACCCTTTGTGTAACAACCCTCCCTAAAATAGGCATAAATCCCGACTTAGAAAAGACCCATCGAAACTTAGACCCATTCCAAAGCTGGCTGTTGGTTAGAAGAATAATACAAATTTATTTTTCTTTTGTTGAGAACTCACAACGGAAGGATAAAATATAATAGAATAAACAGAACCAATTTTATTTCAAATGTCATAAAACAAAACCATAACATAATGTCAACATTTCATCATCTTGTTCAAAGATACATTTTTTACTTCAAATGGGTACAAGAGAAAATAGAATAAATAGATAAATATACCACTTCCACAAGCTCCTCTCATCATCATCTCCATCTTGATCATCGTCTCCTTCCCTAATCTATGTTATAATGAGAAGGGAGTCAGAACAACAATATCTAGTGAATACAAAATCTTAAGCCTTTCTATATCTATACTTGGGTAGTATAATTTAAGGATATTCTCATTTTAACTATGTTCAAAACCATTTAATTCTTCATATAAGGGAAAGAGGTGGGCCCTTATACAATCACTTAATACCTTCAATCCCCGAAGCAGGTTTTCATAATCAATAACACATATTCTTCATTATTATTATCTACTAACCCGATAGATAGAACCTAAGCCACTTAACACTTTTTAATTGAAAATAAGCAGACTCTGACCATTTATGACATCAATTGAGGTAGGCCCCCATCATTTAATATCTATCCCTAAGGCAAACTCAACATAGCTCTCTATCTAGCGGACATTGCACGGAAATCTTTTTAGACATCTAATACTTCATATTGAAGTGGACCTTTCTTAGATATCCTTTACCGTACCTAAAACCAATCCCAACCATTGAATACTTCATATAAGGGAAAGCGACAGACCCTCAAACAACCATTTAATAACTTCAATTCCTCAAAATAGGTCCTTCGTATTATGATCCTTATCCTTCGGAGACATCTCACATTATTCCGTATATATTCACAGGAACTGATAACCAGATTAGCTGGGCAGATTTATCCTATAAAATTGGGACTAATCTCGCGTCATTTGTGGTTACTTATTGTAGGTGATGTCTCACATCAGCCCCAAAGTCACACAACTAGTTGCTGGATTAGCTTGGCAGACTTCTCTATGTTTTTATTGACCTCATATCACTATAACTTAGTCAAATTTCATAACACTCTCTAAGTGTATACTCACACATCTCACTGTATTCATTAATTAGGCCTTACAAGAATTCCTTCTTATTTCACCAAAATCATTACTTTCCTAAAGGGGATTTCAATGACAATTATTAACCTAATAAACTACATAGTTAATACGTTACAATTGTTTACACTAGTTTATATACATATAATTATGTATTTATTAGGCGTGCGAAGGTTACGTCCCAAACTAATGTTCAAAAGTCAAATCCTCCAATATTATACAAGTTTCATTTCCACAATAGAATTAATAGCATTAATAGCATTTTTACCATAAATCCAATATTCCAAAATCAAATCAATAGATTTATACTTAGAATCCAATTCCAACTTATTTTATATTCAAACAATGGAACAAAATAATAATAATGGAGAATTACAATTTAATACGTTTTATTCTCTATTCAACTCCTTTTGATGTAAAATTATACGAGGGTATTTTTATTCAGTTTGTAGAAATAAGCACTATAAACTACGAGCAAGTATTTGTATTTTACACACCATTTCTAAACCTAATCTCTTCATCAAATCTAAAGAAAAGGAATAAGACGTGGAATAGAAGGTAAACACATATTTTGCAAAATCCACAAAAACTCCATTATTTTAATTGAAACAATTAAGGTTTCAACCTAAGAATTGACATTTCACTTTGGGGAATTTTGGGGATTTCTAATATTATGTTTTCATAATCCAAAACTCACCTAGGAATATATTAAATCCAAAATAAATTATTCAATTTATAAAATTAAAAGCTAAGATTTTCGCTCATAGATATCCATAGCTTTATCTTCTCTTGGATTTGACGTGCCTTTAATGAACGCTTTCGGATCTCTTCTTTTTATATGTATACAACAAGAGATTTGTATATATACGTTAGATTCAAAAAAATAACGGTTTAGAAGAGAAAAATAACAATAAACAAAGATAGATGTATATGATTTCCTACTTGAAACCCTAATGGAGTTTTTTGAATCTATGAAGAGTTGAACTGACATAGATTTGCTAATGGTCCCAAAATATTGTGTGAATAAAAGTGACGAGTCTAGGCTCTTATTTATAGTGGCTAGAACGCACTAGTACCGTCGGATAAAGGTCGGTTTAAGATAATAATATCCGTTACATTAGCCAAAACCATAGTCACCAGCAATAGGCAGTGGTCAATAGCCGCTTCCTATCGGTCGACCGCTAGCAATCGACTGCCCTTTATTCTGGGAATATTTTAATTGCCTTTAAGGTTTTTATTTAACTTCTTAATTATAATTTAATGTTAGTATTAATCTTAACATTTACTTAATCCCAAATTATAATTACTTTTAACTTTTGAATTTCAAAATTGGGAATCAATTATTTATTGAAATTTGAATTTTGTTTAAATTATTTTAAACCAGAAAACTTCAAACACCCATAACTTCTTCGTTTGAGCTCTGTTTTCAGCGTAATATAAATGGAATTGATTAAAATTTCGCCACTTATGCAACGACATAACTTTCGTGGCAAATTCCAACTTCTATAAAATTTTCATTTTTATCCGTATAGAATTTAAATTAATTCATTCAGTTTATTTATTTATGATTGATTTTATGGGGTGTTACATTCTCTCCCCTTTAAAAGGATTTCGTCCTTGAAATTTTTCCAAGCGGCAAATAGCATAACACACAATAAACATCCAAGTTATACATCCCGGTTATCTACACAATCATCTACTTAACCTAAAGTACAATGTGCTTATGTACTGTAGACATACTACAAGTGAGCTTAAACTTGGCGTGAGTGTATAATCATGACATATAAGTATGTATGTAAACGCCCTAAACATGCATAAAGATTTTTACCTGACTGCAAAGTGATAGTGAAAAGTATAGCAACCATCTCCTACCATCCAATATAGCAACCATGACGCAACCAAAAATCCTAATTTTAGAAAGAAAAGTTTACCACTGAAAAGCTCAGGATGAGAGATCCTCATCTTTCTTTAGTTTCCCATATGCTTTCCGCTAGGTTGTCTACTCGTTGTACTTAAACCAGCCTAATTTCTTTATTATGGAGCTTCCTAGTGTTGTGCTCCACAATGCACTTGGTGGCGTGTGATGCTACCAGAGCTGCCTCAATATCCACCAACTGACCAGGCTCTATCACAACGGTTGTGTCATGAAGGAATTTCCATAAATGTGAGACGGGAAAAACAAATGGACTCCTGCCAATCTATTTGGCATCTGCACGCGATACACAAGTCTTCCTAGTCTTTTCGAATTTGAAAAGGCCGAACAAATCTTGATGCCAATTTTCCAGACTTATCAAACCTTATGACTTTTCTAAGAGGGGAGACTTTAATAAATACCGCGTCTCCAACCTCGAACTCTAACTCTTTCCTTCTCTTGTCTGCATAGGGATTTCTGGCGGTCTTGCACTGCCTTCGTACGATACATGATCAACTCAACTTTTTTCGAAGTATCGCGAATCAAATTCGGTCCAAGCAAAATTTTGTTGGTTGTTTCATACCAACAATTTGGCGATTTGCATGGCCTCCTATAAAGCATCTAAAAATGGGTCATACCAATTGACGCTTGGTAACTATTATTTTACACGAACTCAACTAATGGTAGATGCTGCTGTTAGTGTCCTCTGAAGTCCATGATGAAGCTTTCAATAATCCTTTAAGATTCTAGTCACCCTTCCATTTGACCATTGGTCTATGGGTGGTGATTAGTGCTAAGATTCAGTGAAGTTCACAAAGCTTCCTACAAAACTTGCTAGTGAATAAGAAGTCCCTATTACCAACAATACTCATTGGAACTTCATGTAGTTGAACCACCTGCTTAATGTGATTTTATGCTAGAGATGCGTGGTCCTGTTGTTCCTAACAGGAATAAAATGGACACTCTTAGTCATTCTATCTACTATGACCCAAATAGCTTCATTGCCCCTTTGACTATGAGGCAATCCTTTTACGAAGTCCATCGAAAAGTGTTTCCATTTCCTAGTCGGAATCTCCAATGGTAATAACAATCCTCCGAGTTTCCCTTGCTCAACCTTTATCCTTTGACATTTCAAACATATAAACAAACTCAATTACCCTCTTCTTCATTCTCGGCCAAAAGAAAATGCTCCTTATATCCCTATACATTTTATCTCCTTTGAGGTGAATAATCATCTTCAAGTCATGACACTTTGCAAGCACTTCCTCCAACACACTGTCAATCATTGGGACCTAAAGGCATCCATCTCTTAAACATATCTTCCTATTAACTACATATCTATCGACATGGGGAAAATTTTGTCCCCTTCTCAACTTATCCTGAATCTTCACTACCTCTCATCCTTATTTTGCTCAAGCCGAATGAGGTCCATCAAAGCTAGTCTAACCTCCATCACTGACAAAAAGCTTTAGATGGGTTCTATTGGTAGTTAGAGGTTAAAATTTGAGAGGAACTCCATTCACCTTCATTCATATATAGCACCTAGGGTTTCATGCCTCCAACTGAGGGCGTCAACGATGAAATTCCCTTTTCTGGAGGTATATTGTATACCAAAGTCGAATGATGTTGTATGCTCCATCTACCTATGCTGCTTAAGGTTTAAATTTTTTTGAGAAAATAAGCATTTGAATGGTTTATGGTTAGTGAACAACTCAAATCTTTTTACCAAAAGATAATGCCTCCACATCTTCAAAGCAAAGACAATAACTGCCAACTCCAAGTTGTAAACTGGGTATCTCTTTCCATAGTCCATTAGTTGCCTCCTAGCATAACATACTGCTCTTCCTTCTTACATGAGAACTGCTCCTAATCTTACGCTACATGCATACGTAAAAACTGCAAAAGGCTTTATTCCATCCGAAATGGTAAGCATAGATGCACGTATTAATTGTTTTTTAAGTTTCTTGAATGCTTCAATGTATTTATCATCCCAAGAAAAGACTAGATTTTTCTTAGTCAAGCGGGTTAAAGGGAGTGCTATTTTTGCGAAATCCTTTTTGAACGTCCTATAATAGCCTGCCTACCCGAGAAAGCTTTTAACTTTAATTGCGCTCTTTGGAATTCTCCACTCTTGAATAGCTTCCACTTTTGTGGGGTCTACCGCCAATCCGTGCTCTAAATGATGTGTCCAAGAAACCTTACCTCCTTCTTCCGAAAATGGAATTTTTCAAATTTGGCTCTAGGTTGGTGCCTCATCAAGGTCCTTAGTATCTCCCTTAAGTGATTATCATGCTCTCCTTCACTCTTGGAGAATACCGAGATATCATCGATGGGTGCTACGACGAAATTTATTAAGTTGTCCTCAAAATAATATACTCATAAAATCCACAAAATATGTGGGGCATTCTTTAATCAAAAAGGCACTACCTCCCACTCATAGAGTCTATCTAGTGTGGAATATTGTCTTTGGCTTGCTGTCCTCCGCAATCGTCAACTAATGAAATCCAATTGCCAAGAGCAATTGGGAGAAGACTTTGACTCCACAAGTTGATCGAACAAGTCATCTATCCTAGGTAAGGGATTCCTGTTCTTCCCTATCAATTTGTTAAGTTCCCTATAGTTGACACATAGTCTTTAACGAGCCATATGCTATAATGGTGAAAATACAGGGGCTCCCCATTTTGAAGTAGTCCGTCGGATAAATCCTTCTAGTAAAAGCTCCAAGATTTGCTTGTCCAATCAAGCCTTTCTTTAGGGGGCATATGTCTTAATGGCAGAGTGACTGGCCTGCATCCTTCTCCAAATAAATTCTAAACTCAAACTCCCTTTGGAGTGGGAGACCCAAGACTTATTCAAAGACATCGGGAAATTCTTGGATTATGGGTATGGATGAAAGCATTATATGAGATAGGCTCAATGTATACAAATAACTTGACCTAACTAAGTCTAAGGAAGTACAGTGGACCTCTAAGTCCCGCCATTTACAACTCTTTAATCGTACAACCCTCCTCCCTCTATCTAAAATTATCCCATATTATGATAACCAATCAATTCCTAGGTAAGTTCATACCCCTCAAAATTTATAACGTATGCATTACATATGAAATCAACATCACATACGTTGACAACTTAGTCTTGGCAAATCAAAGAAAAATGTTTTGACCCCCCAATAGGATTAAAGACTATTATTGGCTAGTGACATATTGGGTTTGAAGATTTAAGGAGTTCGCTATTTTCCTAGCTATAAAGGGATGCGATGCGCCAGAATCAGATAGGGTACGAATTGTAGCATCGAAAATAAGAGTTATACCTTCCAATGCTGCTTCCTTTGGTCTCTAGAGGGTAGTATATTCCAAATAAGGGCAGCTTCAATTTAAGCTTGTCCACTTGATCCTTCCTTTGCCAGCTTCAGACATTGGTTTTTGAGGTGCCCTTCCTCATGGCAACGATGAAACTTTTCCTTAAAAGCTTCCTTCATCAGACTCACCCTACAATCTTTCGCCACATGACCTTTCGTTTGGCATCTCTTACACACTTTGCTCTCTTTCTTGAGCATCCCTTTCAACTTCTTATTTTCCCAAGATCTCCCCTTCTTGTTTTTATTTTGAATAGGTATTGCCTTCTCTTTCTCCACCTTGTTTTCTTCCTCACTAGTCATTTGCAACAAAGCCATCTCAACCAATGTCTTGTATATGGCGCTAGCGGGTACTTGGGTTAACAACAATTCTTTAAGACGGGATTTCATGCCCTTCACAAATTTACTGGCCTTTTCAAAGGTGTATCGATCAAACTCATCTTGAATTTAACCAACTCTGCAAACTTACCAATATACTCCTTTAAAGTGGTGTCTCCGTGGTGAAGCTACCTAAATTTCTCTAGTTATAAACTCACTATGCCCTAGACATAAACTTTGGCTCAAATTTGTCCTTGAATTCATCACAAATGAAAATCCTACCAACATTCTCCTCAACCACAATACTTCACCAATCTCAGGCTTCTCCTTTGAGGTGCCGAGCTGCCATCCTCCTCCTCAGCTGATCCTCCCAACAGAGCTCCCGAATATCTTCTCGTAATCATTTATCCATGCCTTTGAATTCACCAAACCCTCTGTTGGAGAATATACTCTTCCTCCCATATTAAGAAAATTCTTACACATTTCTGAAAAGTCAACAGGATAGAGTGCTACGTCGATAGGCGTGGCAGCAGGTGCCATCGATGTAGCTAATGGAACAGGTGCTTCACCGATGTGCTTGAGGTTTGTTTAAACCATTCGGGCATCCTTCGAATGTTGGGTCTTCCATAGGCAGGGTTCACAGGCTTTGAAGAAGAATGATCATCAACCTAATCAACTATCTATAGGTTAAGCTTTTAGTTATAGCTTCCTAAGACGGCTTGCTGAAAGAAAGATTTTCTTAGTTTGTGTGCGTAAATTCATAAATAATGTGTGCGTATATATATAATAGGAGTTTTTGGTAAACATTTTCGTAAATAACAAATTCTCCACTCATACGTGTACTTTTCTCCTGTTGATCGGGTAACCTAGGCTCTGATACCATATGTAACAACCCACCCCGAAACAGTCCTAAATCCCGACCCAGAAAAGGCCCATCGAAACTTTGACTAATTGCAAAGCTGGATGTCGGCTATTAAAAAGAACAATGCAAAGTTATTAATATATTCATTCAATACTCATAGTAGAAGAATAATTTATATAATAGAATAAATAATACCCATTTTATTTCGAATGTCATAAAACAAAACAATAACATAATGTCAACAATAATCGTTACATCATCTTTTTCAATGATACATTTTTAACTTCAAATAGATACATCGGAAAATAAGATAAATAATTAAATAGACTACTGCCACAAGCTTCTCTCAATGTCATCCATCTTGATCATTGTCTCCTTCCCTAACCTATGTTGAAATGAGGAGGGAGTTGAAATATAAATGTTTGATCAATAGAAAATCTCAAGCCTTTCTATATCAGTAGTTGGGCAGTATAATTTAAATAAGGATATGTCTTTTGCATTTTAACCAATATATTCCAAACCATTTAATACTTCATATATGGAAAAGAGGCAGACCCTTAAGCGTCCATTTAATATATTCAATCCCCGAAGCAGGTTTACCCATAATCAATAGCCCTTAACCATCATTATTAATGTCTACCAATGTGAGAGATAGAACCCAAGCTATTTATTACCTTTTAATGGAAAATAAGTAGAATTTGACCATTTAATACCTCATTTGAGGTAGGTCCCCATGATTTAATACATATTCCTAAGGCAGACTCCACATAGTCTTTATCTAGCTGACATTGTAAAAAAATCTCTTCGAACATTTAATACTACATATATTGAAACGGGCCTTTCCGAGATATCTTATACCGTGCCTAAATCTAATTCCAACCATTTAATACTTTATATAAAGGAAAGAGGAAGGCCCTCAACCAACTATTTAATCCCTTCAATTCCCCAAAGGAGGTCCTTTATATTATAATTCATACACCACAGAGATGTATCACATTTGCCCGACTATTCATAGGAAATGGTATCTAGATTTGCTGGGAAGATTTACCCTATAGATTTTGGACTAACTTTGTGTTATCCATAGTTATTCATTATAGGTGATGTCTCACATCAGTCCTAAAGTTACACTGTTGATAGTCAGATTAGTTAGACAGACTACTGTGTGCTTTGAACTGACCTCGTATTCCTATAAGTTAGTCATATTTCATAACACCCTCTAAGTGTATAATCACACATCTCACCGTATTCATTAATCAGGCCTTGTAAGAAATACTTCTTTTTTGTCCTAACTAATTTCCTAAGAGGTATTTAAATGACAAGTATTACCCTAGTTAGTTATGCAATTAATATGCTATAATTGTATGTTATTTATGCTAGTTTATATACAAATAAATACAAATTTATTAGGTATGTGGGGGTTACGCCCTAAACTAATGTTCAAGCATCAAATCTTTCAAAATTACACAAGCCTCATTTCCATAATAGCATTAATAGCATTTTTACCATAAATCCAATATTCCAAAATCAAATCAATAGACTTGCACTTAGAATTCAATTCCAAGTTATTTTATATTAAAACAATGGAATAAAATAATAATAATGGAAACTTACAATTTAATAGGTTTTACTATCTATTCAACTCTTTTTTACATAAAACTTTATAAAGGAATTTTTATTCAATTTGTAGAAACAGGCTCTGTAAACTATGAATGAGAATTGGTATCTTATAAACCATTTCTAAATCAAATCCCTCAATCAAATCCAAAGAAATGGAATATGAATTGGAATAGAAGGTAAACACATATATCGAAAAATCCACAAAAACTCCATTATTTTAATACAAACAATTAAGATTCTAACCTAAGAATCGACATTTTGCATTAGGGGAATTTAGGGGATTTTAATATGATGTTTTCTTAATCTAAAACCCCCTAAGGCATATAACAAATCTAAACTGCACTATTCGATTAATAAAATAGAAAAAATTAGATTTCCACTCATAGAGGTCCTTAGCTTTGCCTTCTCCTAGTTTTGACACACCTTCAGTGAACCCTCTCAAATCTGTTCTTTTTGATATATTGTAACGACCCGTATTTTACATATCAGAGGATCATAAAGTATTTATATTTTATTCATATAAGGTCCTATGGCTCTAAAATTTTGTGAGTGACTCTTAGGGATATTTTCCACAAGTATGATTTTTACTGAATTTCTATGTGACCATTTTGACCCTGAAATTATTGTTTGGGAAACAACATTTGATAGCAGCTGAACTAGGGTGTCAAATCATTTCCATTACCTTGAGATGATGGTTTCCCATTCTATATAGTGGTCATATTAGAAATTTGGACTTATCATTCGAAAGTTATAGCCATTTCAAATTCTGGCTGCTGTTTGCCAGTTTTAGTAGGTAATTAACTAAGCACGTGCTTAGGCCCACTAACCCACTTAGAAATTAGCGGTAAGATGAGGCTGTAGAAACTAATCTAGGTAATTTCCATCTTCTTCAAAATAGTTTTGAATCTCCATTAACCCCCATTTCATCGAAAATTACATCTTTTCCTAACTAATCTTAGGAAAATCACTTATTAGAGGGGTGATTAACATATAGAACCTAGAGATTATCATTTTGAATGATTTGAACCTTCTCCTTTGTTGTTCACATTAGATCTAAGGAGAAAGATTGGTATTTTAGGTATTTGATGAGTGGTTCTTGACCTTTCACTCTGCTATGCATGTTCATATTGTCGAATTATGTGTTTTAACATGATTTTTGAACTTAACGCTTTTCTAACTTTAATTACATGTCATCATATGATTATAACCTAAATTACCGAATCTTTGAAATGGTTTTCAAAAATGATTTAGAAATTCTCCTCATCCATATTGATATGTGCATGTAACATGTAAATCTAGATTATTATTGGCGTGTTTATGACATTCTTGTTTATTATTTGTATGAATGGATGTATACGCATGTTATTCTATGGTTGTATGTCACGCTTTGATGTTTTTTGCTAGTTTTTTAGATGCTTAGGAAGATAGGTTAGTGAATTTGGCAAATCGAAGTCAAAGTGGGTCGGAATTGGACGAAAACTTGAGGAGAGGCTCTAGAGCATGGGAAGAGCTTGCAGTATAATTCGCACCTCAAGATTCGGTTAGTACTCAACTCAGCACTGAGTTGAAGAGTCGGTACCAAGTTATTTTAAAGCTTTGGATAAACAGGTCACTTGATGGATGGGTACAGCATGGCTAGCAGAGGTTGCCTATAGCAAGATGCAGGATATTGACTATGTATTGGATAATACGATGAGTTGTTTCTAGAACTTGAAGTAGAATTCTTTGGAATGAGAAGCAAGTTGTTTGATGGATGGGTTGGGACCAAAGCATCTGGGAATGGAGTACTAGAAGTAAGGAAGGAGACTTAGCATAAATTAGCTAAGTATATAGGTCGGTGCCGAATTGATCAACTGGGTACCAAGTTATTTTGGTTCCGATGGATGTGAAACTTTCGAGGAATGGAAAAAAGGCCTTGTAGAACTTGTTAAAAGTGTTTGTTCGTTAGCTTAGGGCTGATGGAGACATAGTGGCATGATGATAGCTTTGAGACTTTGGTGACAACTCGATGAAGAAAGGAATTTGATTCCAATAATGGTGGCTAGATGTTGTACTGAGTCATAAGAATGGTTATCCATAATGGGCGGGTTCTTAGAAAGGTAGACCATGCATAGAATGGTTGAATGGTTCTATCATGGAATGAAAGAATGTAGAATGGTTCCTTGAGGATAATGGAAACATGATGGAGCAGGGAGAAGGCTTGGATACTCGTGTTAGGGGATCGTTGATACTCAAGTGTTTTCAGATATACTAAAAACAAGGGTGCTATGAGGACACTCATGGATACATTGAATGGTTACCTCAAATCGGTTGAATGGATTTGTGGACCCTAAACTGGTTGAAAGGGTCTTGTAACGTCTCCGGGCTAAAGAGAGGACACTAAAAACTAGGATTTCCATTAGTCCTTGGCAGTTGAAAGGTCATATGAATTGTCATATATCCATAGCATAGTGAATTATATTGAGGCTTTTTTGATGGATGTTATGGTTGACTTGATGGTCCTTCCATAGTCTATCACACTAGGGATGTCATTATAGATAGGTATTGGAGATAGGGATGCGTGTACCCCTGTTATCACACTTCGTTTGCGGTGTGTCTTTGCTATATCTATAGAGTAGCATATTATGTTCATTATGTGGTAACTCTTTGGTTGCATGGACATATTAGGTACGATTCGTATACCTTTGTTCCATACTCTATCGACTTATATAGTACATTTATTGCTCATACCAGACCGTTTTCTGACTCGAGGTATTATGCTTCATTACCTATTATCTTGGATACTCATAAATAAGTAGACTAGAGAGCGGGTCTAGGTGCAATGAAGTAGTTGTGTAAATGAGAAGTTGGACGTTGCTATCCCTAATTATATTTGGATTTCTATGCTAATTCTGCTATGCAACACTGTGGAGCCTTGGCCGTGCTTGTTTATCATTATGAGACATTTATTTGAGTTTGTTTCCATTGTATAAACTCTATTACTATTTTTATAACTCTATGAATCTATACTCTGATATTTGGATCACTTTGTTATAACCGTCTCTCATGTTTTATATCTGTGATATATATTATATTTCATTCCTTGCATTGTGAGATATATGATAAGTTCTTTTATTTTTATTTCATTTACAAACCTCGATGATCATTATACATTGGTCAGTCACATCAAAACGTGCTATCTTATGTATATTGGGTGTCGGTGGTGTTACAGTCGTCACATTTAGTATCAGAGCTTAGGTTACGTGATTAAGCTAAGTTAATACCAAGATCCAATAGAGGTAGAAGAGCGGTTATCACCCTAAACTGGATCGAGAGCATGTATTTATGAAAGAGTGCGCTTTTTTATATATGTTTTGTTTTTCAAAACTATATAGTAGTATATATAGTAAACATGTCGCATCCACACATGAGTACCACTGACACACAGTTTTCTTTTTAAGAGATTGATCATTCTTGTTATAGACCAAGAATGAGCTAGCAAACAAGAAATATTATGGGAAACTCCATCTCTGGAGTTAAGGAAAGAGAGGGATCTGGGGATGCTAGCCTTGACTTGCAAGCTATGTTCAGCATGATGATGACAAACATGATTCAAAATGACTAAGTGGCCACTCCAAGTATTGCCATTGGTGGTAGTGCTCAAGTGAAGACACAGAGAGCTGACTTTACCAAGTTACGCAAAGAATGCTCCACCTTTGGAGGCAAACAAATCCTTGGAATAGAGTCGGCCATCGAAGTGCAAGATTGGTTGGACACATATAATCATATCTTTGGTGAGATGGAAATCGATGATGCCATGGAAAGAAAGCTGGCCTCTAGATAGCTTCAGGGGCAGGCTATAAACCGTGGAATGACATTACCATTGCTACACTTGAGGAACGGTTTACATAGGACTAGTTGAATGTTGGGTTTAAAGAGAAGTCCATCCTGCTACTCACAAGTCGGTGTTATTTAGAAAATTTGCTTATTCAAAGTAGGGATAAATGTCTATCTCCTAATGTTTTACTGATTTTGATGCTTTGTTGAAGCATGAGATGTCTTTCATTGACACTCTGTAGAGAAAGAACAAGAATTTCATTATGGGTTTGGATGACTACTTGAGGGAGAAGTTGGTTAATCATATCGATGATCAATTCAAGAGACTTGTCGTAAAAGCACTTCTCCAGGAGAGATTATACCCTAAATCAGCCATGGTTTATAAGGAAGAGCCGAAATAGTAGAAAAGCGGTGGAGATAAGAAATAGTGCAATGGAAAGAAGAAACAGTCTTTGGCTAAGAACACTTAGAAGAACGATAAATGTGATCCTATTTGTTATGGTTGTGAAGATTAAGGTCATCTAATCAGAGACAGCAAGACTTAAGAGAAGAAGAAGTGTTATAATCGCGGAAACCCGGACACATACTAAAGAACTATCGGAACCACAACAGCAGAAAAAGGTTGCGAAGGCATTTCCTTTGGATGTTGTTTTGACTTCGTTGAGTTCTCCCTCGTCGAAAGAGAAGGAGAAGAGCATTGTTATTCAAGGTATGGCTTCCAATTTATGATATTTCCATACATGTTTTATTCGATACCAGGGTTTCAAATTGCTTTATATCTAGTGATTAGGTAGATAGAAAAGGATTGAAACCTGAAATAGTTGATCGACGTTTGATTGTGACGAACCTTGTTGGAGGCTCCACTAGATGGTGCATGGTTTGTCGTGGTTTAACCTTATCGAGTCATGGATGTTGTTTTATTTATGATTGCTTTGGTTTGAATTTCGCTGGGTTTAGGATGATCTTGAGAATGGACTGGCTAAAGTGGTATGTGGTAGTAGTGGATTGCGAGAGGCTGGTTGTGATGATTGGGGCTGCGGAGGGGCGGACGGTAATGATTGGCTACTTGTCGAAGGATGGGGTTATGGTTAGCTTTTTATATTCGCTTCAGACTCCACAGGATGGATTTTCATGTCTGCCTACCATTAGAGAGTATCTGGATGTGTTTGAGGAAGTAACCAGATTACCATTTGCATAGAGGGATTGAGTTTCAAATAGACTTAGTAAAGGATGCCAGGGTGATAGTAATGGCTCTAAGGCATATGGAACCAAAAGAGCGAAAGGAGTTGGAGGTGCAATGAATGACCTATTGAAGAGGGGGTTCATTCGTAGAAGCATATCTAAGTGGGATGCACTTGTAGTATTTGCCACCAAGGCGGATGGATCTCTGAGGTTGTTTGTAGATTAGAATAAGGTGACCAAGAAGAACAGGTGTCCACTCCCATGTGTTGATGACTTTTTCGATCTACTCTATGGTGCAAAGGTGTTCTCTCAATTGGGCCTCGCGATGGGATTTCACCAGTTGAGAGTAGTGAAGGAGAATGTGCTGATCACCGTGTTTTGTATGTCATCTTGTTTCTGTGAGTGATTGGTTATGCCGTTTGGACTAACCAATGCTCCGGTATACCTTGTTGACCTCATGAACCATGTCTTCAGGTATCATCTAAACAAGTTCATGTTTGTGTTCGTGATGTTATTCTTTTCTATTCTAGGATAGATAAGCAACACAAGACACACTTAAGGATTGTGCTTGAGGTGTTAAAAAAGCACAAGTTAAAAGCAATGTTTTTGAAATGTCACTTCTGTAGGAGAGAGGTGAGGTTATTAGGTCATGTCGTCTCAAAGCAGGGCATCACAGTAGATCGTATAGAGGTGGCAGCGGTTTGGGATTGGAACCAACCCAAGAATGCTATGATTGTGATGAGCTTTCTAGGTTTGGCGGGGTACTATAGATGTTTTATTAAGGACTTCTAGAAGGTAGCAACACCATTGACCAATTTGACGAGAAAGAATCAGACTTTGTTTGGGATGCGAAGTGTGAACATGCGTTTGTAAGTCTGAAAGAGTGGTTAACAAGTGCACCAGTATTGACCATTCCAAGCAGGAATGAATAGCCAACAGTACGTAGATGCCTATGGTACTAGATTAGGTGCAGTGTTGATGTTGAAGGGAAAAGTTTTCTCCTACACAAGTCAACTGTTGAAACCACATGAAAGGAAGAATCCAACTCATGATTTGGAGTTGGCGACTAGAGTGTTTGCTTTGAAGATTTAGAGGCACTACTTATTAAGAGAAAGGTTCGAGCTATTCACGGATCATAAATCCTCAAAGTACCTTTTCTCCTAGAAGGATCTCAACCTTCACCCTCTGTGATGGTTGGAATTCTTACCCTCCTATGATTTCAGCATTTCTTATACACTTGGTAAAGGGAATGTGGTCACTGATGCATTGAGTAGAAGACATGTCGGCTTGGGAGCAATGTTTACGGAGTGGAAATATTTGAAGTACATTGCTGGCTATGACTTTAGACCCCATTGTGAGTTAGAGCCTGGGATGTTGGCGAGTTTGACTATTAGGACTACTTTGATTGAGCGGATTAGTACTAGTCTGAATATATGAAGCAATACAGACTCAATCGATAAGGTTGGCTCCATAAGGATGGGATAGTGTTTGTTCTTGACATCGATTGGTTACAAGATGAGGTGCTATGGGAGTGCCACCATTCAAGTTTGACCATACATCCCAACAGTTATAAGATGCACTACGATATGAAATAGACCTATTATTGGAAGGGAATGAAGAAGGATGTTGGGACGTACATTTTGAAATGTATGAACTGCCAGTTGGTGAAGGCAGGGCAAGAGAAGTTAAGTGGTTTGTTGCAACTGCTTGGAGTACTCGAATTTAAGTAGAGCAAGTATCAGTGAACTTTATCGGTGGACTACCAAGGAATCGAACAGGGTACGACATCATTTGGGTCACAGTCGATCGATTGACCAAGAGTGCTTGATTTAAACCCATTAAGTCAAGTAGAATGACCGTCAAACTAGCCGAGCTGTATATAAAATGGGTTGTACGATTTCATGGTGTGCCGAAGGCCATTGTGAGCGACTAAGACCCATTATTCACTGGTGTGTTTTGAAAGAGCCTGAAGGAGGCTTTTGGCACCGAATTGCATCTCCTTTAAGGAATGTTATTCAATTCAGTAGTAAGGGGAAGTTGGAATTAAGATTCATAGTTCCTTTGTCAATCACAAAGAGGATTGTGAACTTAGCATATAAGGTTGACTTACCTCAGAACATGGTGGGTGTGCACAATGTCTTCCACATTTCTCACTTGCAGAAGTTTGTGCATGATTCATGCACGATAATTACATCAGATCGGCTGGATGATATCGAGATTGAACCAGAAGCTTCGGGACCTTGTAGGCCGGTTTGTATTGTCTGATGCGATACGAAACAACTTTGGAAGAATACGATGGAGTTAGTAAAGGTTCAATGAGGAAAAGTGAAAGCAATTGCACGTGGGAAACTGAGAAGAGCATATGGGCCACTCATCAGGAGCTCTTTGTATGCTAAGGTCTATTGTTCGTTGCATTTGCTTTTCCTTTAATGTCATATAGGGCACTTTAATATCTCGCAAGCTAGGATAGGTTTTCTCATGTTACTGATTGCATGATTGCTTGTTTGATGTATTTGATGGTTGCACGTAAATTGATAAGTATGTGAGGTAACTATGGTAAACGATTCCTTGATTCATTTGGGGATTTCGGGGGTGAAATTCCAAAAGGGGAGGAGAGCGTAATGACTTGCGTTTTACGTATTGGAGGATCGTGAAATATTTTTATTTTATTCATATGAAGTCGTATGATTCTAAAATTTTGGAAAGTGACTCTTAACGATATTTTCCATATCCATGATTTTTACCAAATTTTTATGTGACCATTTTGACCCTGAATTTTTTTTAGGCAATGACATTTGATAAGAGCCGAATTAGGATCCAAAACCACTTCAATTTCTTTAGCATATTGATTTCCATTTCCATAAAGTGGTCATAATAGAAAACAGACTTAACGTTTGAAATTTATAGCTGTTTCAAGTTTTGGTTACCGCTGGCTAGTTTTAATGGGTAATTAACTAAGCATGTGCTTAGGCCTACTAACCCAATTTGAAATTTGTACTAAGAGGAGGTTGTAGGAACTGATCTAGGTCATTTCTGTCTTCCCCAAAATAGTTCTAAACCTCCATTAAGCCTAATTTCACCAAAAATCACATCTTTACTTACTAATCTTAGCCAAATCATTGATTAGAGGGGTGATTAGCATATAAAGGCTAGCGACTATCATTTTGTGTGATTTGAATCCTTCTTCTTTGCTCTCCACTTCAAATCTAAGGAGGGTATTTGGTGAGTGTTTCTTGACCTCTCACTATATTATGCATGTTTATATGTTAGAATTATATGTTTGAACATGATTTTTGACCTTATATCCTTTTCTAATTTTAATTATATGTTATCATATGATTATAACCTAAATTAGCGAATCTTTGGAATGATTTTCAAAAATGATTTAGTAATTCTCCTCATTCATATTAATATGTGCATGTAATATGTAAATCTATATTAGGATTAACATGTTTATCACATTCATGTGTATTGATTTTTGAAATGGATGTGTATGTGCTTGTGTGTATATATGTTATTCTATGGTTGTATGTTGTGCTTTGATGTTGTTTGATATTGTTTTGGATGCTTAGGAAGATAGGTTGGTGAATTTGGTAAATCGGAGTCAAAGATGGTTGAAATTGGACGAAACTTGGAGGAGAGAGTTTGGAGCATGAGAGGAGCATGCAGTATAATTCCCACTCAAGATTCACTAAGTACTCAACTCAACATCGAGTTAAAGTCTGTATCGAGTTATTTTGAAGGCTTGGATGGATCAGTTAATTTGATGGATGGGTTAAGCATGGCTAGTGAAGATTGTCCATAGTAAGATGCAAGAGATTGGCTAATTATTGGATACCATGACGAGTTGTTTCTAGAACTTAAAGTAGAATGCTTTAAAGTGAGGATCGAGTTGTTTTGATCGATAGGTCAGGGTCTAAAATATCTGGGAACGGAGTACTAGAAGCAAGGAAGGAGATTTAGTCAAAATTGAACAAGTATATAGGTCG
This sequence comes from Allium cepa, assembly GCA_030765085.1. Classification (NCBI taxonomy): domain Eukaryota; kingdom Viridiplantae; phylum Streptophyta; class Magnoliopsida; order Asparagales; family Amaryllidaceae; genus Allium; species Allium cepa. The sequence continues at coordinate 745,421,678 of CM060941.1, forward strand.
GTGCTGAGTTGATCAACTCGATACTGAGTTGTTTATGTGAGTCCAACATATGTGAAAATTATGAGGAATGGACTAGAGGCCCTATAAATCATACTGAAGGTGTTTATTCATTTGGTTTTGGTTTGATGGCGATATAGTGGCACGATCATAGTTTCAAGACTTTGGTGAGAACTTGATGAAAGAGTTAGGATTTGATAATGGCGCCTCGATGTTGAACAGAGTCGTAAGAATACTTAACAAAAAAGGACAGGTTCTATGAAAGGTAACCGGTGGCTAGAATGGTTGAATAGTTCTATCATGGAATAGAGGAAGGTAGAATGGTTCCTCAAGGATAATGGAAAGTTGATGGAGTAAGGAAAGGGGTAGGATATGCATGCTAAGGGATCATTGATACTCTGAGTGTTTTTTGTGTACTCAAAGTCAAGATATTGTGAGGACGCTCTTAGGTACATTGAAATGCTTCTCTGGATCGGTTGAATGGATCCATGTACCCTTAACCGGTTGAATGGGTCTAGTATTAGCGGGCTAAAAAAAGGACATTGGAAACCTGGATTATCGTTAGTCCATAGCAGTTGAAAGGTCATGCAAGTTATCATATATCCATAGCACAGTAAGTGATAATGGGGATTCTTTGATGGATGCTATGGTTGTCTTGATTGTTCTTTTGTAGTCTATCACCTAGGGATATCATTGTAGATAGGTACTAGAGATATGGATACAAGGACACCGGTCATCACACTTGGTTTGCAATGTAACTTTACTATATTTAAAGGGTAGCGCATTATGTTCGTTATGTGCTAACTCTTCGTTTGTAGGGACAGGTCAGGTATGATTTGTTTATCTTTGTTCCTTATTATATCGACTTGTATAGTATTTTGAGATTCATTTATCGCTCACATCAGACTGTTATTTGATGAGAGGTTTCATGCTTTGCTTCCTATTATCTCGAATACTCTTAAATGAGTATACTATATAGTTGATCTAGGTGCGACACAGTAGCTGTGCAGAGGACGGGCTGGATGGAGTTGTCTCGTATTATATATGGATCCCTATGCTTATTCCGCTGTGCATTATTATGGAGCCTTAGCGGTGCTTGTTTATTATTATGAGACAATTAGTTGAGTTTATTTCTATTGTATAAACTCCATTGCTAGTTGTATAACTCTGTGAATCTGTAATTTGATATTTGTATCACTCAGTTATTACTGCCTCTTATGTTTTATATTTATGATATATATAATTTTTATTCCATGCGCTGTGAGATATACGAGAGTTTTGTGATGTTTGTTTCATTTTAAAATCTTGATGATCATTCTACATGGGTCAGGCATGACAGCAGCACACTACCTTATGTATAATGGTGCATGTGGTGTAGGGTAGTCGTTATACATACATATACATATATGTATATGTATATATATAGCAAAGTATTTTTATACATGTTAGATTAATAAAATAGGGGTTTGGTGGAAAAGAGTAAAATAAACAAAGATAATTGCATAGGATTTCTTACCTGAAACTCTAATGAAGTTTTCTGAATCTATGAAGAGTTAAATTGACAGAGCATCGCTAATATTCCCAAAATATTGTGTGAATAAAAGTTAAAGGGCTAGGCTTTTATTAATAGTAGTTGGAATGCACCAGAACCATCAAATGAATGTCAGTTTAAGATAATACAATCTGGTACGTTAAAATAGCCAAAATCCTAGATGCTATCAAAAGTCGGCGATTAACCGCGCATGAGCAAGGGTCGACCGCCTCCTTTATTCCTGGAACATTTTGATTTCCATTGATTTTTTCTTTTAATTCCTTAATTATAATTTCACATTAACATTTACCTTAACAATACTTAGCCGTTAATGATAATTACGGTTAACATTCGAATTTCGAATTTGGGTATTAATTAATGATTTGATTTGAAGTCTATTTAAATTATCTTAAACCTGAAAAATTCAAATGCCCACAACTCTTTCATTTGAGCTCCATTTTCAGCATATTATATATGGAAACTAATCATAATTTTGATATGAACGCAATACGTAATTTTCATGGTCAAATTCCAAATTCGGCAAAATTTTCATTTTTATTCATATCTTATTTAAATTAATTTATCTACTTTACTTATTTATGGTTGATTTTACAGGTTGTTACACATTGTTTACCTGTGAGTTCTGGAAAAGTTTATAGCACGCTTTATGTATAGAGAATTTGAGCACAACTTATCACCCTCAGACGTATGGTTAGATGGTGAGGGCGAACCATGTATTGAAGATTTGCTAAGAGCATGTGACTTGGATTTCGATGGATCCTGGGAAGATCACTTGCATCCGGGAGAGTTTGCCTATAATAATAGTTACCCGATGAGCATTGGGATGGACCACATAAGGCGCTGTATGGTTGGCTGTGCAAGTCACCCGTTTGTTGTGTTGGGGCTCGATTTGGTAAGATATGCTACTGAGAAAGTAGACTTGATCTGTGCAATAACAACCCATACTCAACGAGCCTGAATTTTTGTTAAATTGAAAATTCCAGTTCACTAAAGTAAAGATCGTTATTGTTTGGTATCGTATAAATGAAAAAAAGTAATCAAAGCACCATTAATAAAAACTCACAACAAAATTAGCCTAATGCGTGTTTTGTTTTTACTCAGCAATCATCGGTTTGGACCAAGGATTGGTTGTTGGTTTTAGGCAATATACTCCTGGGTACAAGGTGATGGATGGACATGGTCAACATATTTATGCATATATTTGTATTAAAAGTTGATATAATTGTATTTTGAATTAAAGGTTCGCAACGTATAAAATAAATAGGATATTGTATGAAATATTAAAATGTGTAATATATATTATTTGCTTCCCTCAGAGTAAGATGGGATTTATCTCATGTGTTGCTATTATTTTTGCATTGTTCTAACCTAGAAACACCCACATCGCCACATTCTTTACATTACTCGATAGTAAAACTCTTAGGTAATGTAGGTATAGAGGTGGGATGTCACATTTATGGTATCATAGAAAGGTTCAGAACAATGTAAACATTCGAAAGCACATATTTGGCCTTGGAGTATGAAGACTTAAGATGTTACCTAGGTTTTATATGGCTCTCGTATATAGTTTATATAAACATTTCTGAAATAAGAAAGAGTATATATAATTTATGTGATTTATTAAATGAAGTTCTTGCTTATTATGGTAAGTGTTGCAAATTAGAAATTTGTGAAGCTCTTTTGAAAATTGGTACTATACTAGTAGTTTGAGAAATTTGAAAGAAAGTGTATTAGAGGTCTTTGGAAATATGGTACCAAATATTTTGTGAATATTTTGTGAAGTGGAAGGAATTTTAACAGTGGTGGAAAGTTTTAGAAAGCAAAGTAGTGGATGGATTTTGTATACTAAACTTCAAATGATTTGTAAAGGTTCGATGAAATTTTTGAAAAGATGGTTTCAAAGTTTTTAAAAATTATGAAATGATGGTGGTATATTAGAAGTGACATTGAATATTTTCGAAAGAGATCTGAAAATTTATTGCTTGTTTGATAAATATTTTGGAAGTATAGTCATTTTCGCTTATTTTTAAAATATTATGATTTGTATGGAAAGTGATATGGATGTTTAGTAAACATTTTCAGTTGGAAAGCATGTTTGTGAAAAGTACTATTCCCTTATTTTTATGAAAAACGGTTTGTGAAAATGTGGTTTGCAGATAAAATGTGGAATGATTGCCACCTTTAGAAACTATGATATGATTACGCTCGTCATTGTTGTGATTAGTTTTTACGGTGTTGGGAGTGCCTTTGGGTGTGACCATCGAGGATACTAGCCATATGGCCATACACCAACATGACCAATGAGCAGTGGTAGTTTGTAGTTATCCATTGATAGTTGTTTTTCCTAGATTTTAAAAGATGATTTAAAGAGTTTATAAAAAAATTGAAACGATGATTCTAAATGTAATGAGGGAATATTTCTAAAAATGATTCCTAAGAAATTGATTTTAGAGAATATTTGTTGAAAATAAGTTTGGAAATTTTGTGAGAAGTGATATGTATGATTTGGAAGTAAGCTTTTATGCAAACTATGATTTTGCAAAAGCTTTGTTGATATTGTGTATTTTGATTTTTAGAAACATCCGCCATCGAAAATGTATTTTTGGATTTTTTTATGAAAATCTATACTTTAAAAATCTTTTCATGGAGTAATTTTTAAAAGAAAATTCCACGATAATTGTATTATTTAGGCAAGTGGTGATTGAAAAATAACTAATCTTCTTTACTACTAATAATGTAAATTCAAAAAACTAAATTCAACTGCGTCTTTCTGAAATCCTCGAAATGCCCTTACATTTCCCATCAGCTCCACATGCCCTCTCATTTCCTTTATCGTTTCGTAAAACCTGAATGCGTCTCTTCCAAATTCATCCACCTTCCTAAATTCAATCCCTCGAAACCTAGAATTCATTATTCATCATCATCATCCAATCCAATCCTAAGAAATCGATTTCTTTTACTTCCGAATCAACACTAACGGCGCCACTAGAGATGTAGCGTCCACGATGACTGATTGGAAGGATCGCCAGAGATAGCTCATGTCTGTTACCACCTTCTTCTTTCTCTCGAAGGTACAATCGTTTGTAATTTATATATTTCATTTAAATAGTTTATGTGTTTCGATTTCCTTTAATTTTTGACATCATTACTCACTGTTCTTTGTTCTAATTGATATATACCCTTTGTCTCAATGTTCTCCCATATATCTCATTCCCACATTTTCCACATTTGTTCCTGAAACTGAAATCCCTAATTCTCCTTTCCCATACCCACTGGCTTGAAAACTAAATATAACCATTGATTTCCAATCCCTACGCAGCAGCATCACGATAATTAACGAAGGTTAGCACTTAATGAAGATTAAGCGCAACCATTGAGCTGATTTTAAGTAATTTTCTGTTTATTTTCTATTTGTTTTCAAAAACTTGAACGAATTTTAATTATTGTCTGTTAAATTTGAATTCAGTATTAGTTCTTAATCTGTTAACTTATGGTTTTACCAATTTGTTTAAATTTTGTTTCGGTTTTTTGGAAGTTACCTTTGGTTGCTTTGTTCTACAATGAAGTTGCCCTGTTTGTCAATTTGTGCATGCTTTTTGAAATGAGCCGATACAGTCTGGAGGGTTTGGAACATTAACCAAAGGTAATTTTTTTGATTATTTTCATTAATTAAGTGGATATTTTCATTAACGATAGTATGCGAGTGAAGTATATAGCTATCATCATGTAATAATCAGGTCTCAACTATCTATTTTCTAGATGTTGATGCTTATAGTTTTATACTTCTTTTTTACATATTGGTTTGATATTTTTATCCTTTTCATCTCCTTATAGTTTTATAGTTTTATACATTTTTAACCAATGCATTTTCATTTCCTTCTCTATTGATTTTATTTTTAGTAAACTAAAGATGGTAAAATATCCTGAGTGGTCATCAATTGTATCTCATCTCTAATAGCTCATGCTCACTGGCAACTACTCTCAAGGTCAGTCTTCTAAATGAAATATCGACGGATAAATTGTCCCAAATTAAGTATTCATAAGGAAGCTCATGCAACCAAAATACATCAATTATGTTTGCTCATGTCAAATATGAGTCTTTGTATATGCAATTGAACATCAATCGAGTCACTTACTCCTTATAATATTCTTTGAAAATCTAGGTTTGATGTCATTAGATGTCTATGATTGAACTTTATACTTTTAGAATTAATGATTCCTTGGGGAGCACAACCTTTTTTTATGGTCTGATGTTCTGCTAATTGAAGTCATGGTCAATTGCACTATGGGTCATGTAAAACCCTCAATACACTAGGAAATATGTACGCAACATTTGTAGTGCATTATTCTATATTATCAAGCTTCTTCGAGTGATTGTCGTTGGACTCTGAAACTGATTATTAGAGGAGCTCACTTGATCATGACCCTAATTGATTTCCATTTTTAAATAACAAGTTAATTTGAGTCGATAATGTTTCTAATGAGCCTGAAGATTTGATGACTAAGAAGAACTTAAACCAATTGTGAAAAACCACAAGGATGAATTTATTATTTTTTCCTAATTTAGGTTCAATTTTGTCACTGATGCATAACCTATTTTCACGCTATAGAACTACCACAAGCTAGAAAATTTACATGAAAACATAAGAATATATAAATTTTCATACAAGTGTTACTTACCAAGGGGGCACCAATTGAACATTATTAGTACCTCAAAAAGATTTATGGACATAATTGGAAATTCATGTGATGAAATTTTTATAACTGGAAATTGCATTTGGTTAATCATCTTATTTTTGTAGAGTAATAGTGTTTTGAGCTAGATTTTACTGTATTTGATTATTAGATGTTAGGTTTATAAAATTGTCAAGCTTTGAATCAGTATGATTGTTTGTGGCCTCATTGTGGATTAAATAAACTCGGCTATAATGAGTGCACCAGCTGCAACAACTAGAAACTCCAGATTTCTGGGCTTAGAATCTAAACTTGAAAACAGTTTGCTTATCCCATTTAGGGATATCAAAGTGAGTTGGATGGATTTTTTTTCTGTTGATTTTTCTTCTTCTTGATTTAGATATAATGTGCATTTGCAAATGATGATATATTTTCAAAACATTATATTTGCAGTTTTGTTGCACAGTTCTAAAAGATGATGGCATATTGGCATCATTTTTTAGATTTAGAGTACAACATGATGATGCAACAAGTCAAATGAAGAGCGGAATCAGGTACCAATGTGCCTCCATGAAGTGAGCCCACCATTCGTTTTGTATTATTATTAAACTCAAGCACTTTTTTACTATTTAGTTATTATTATTACATGCATACATATTGAGTATATAATTTATTTATTGTATAGGATCATATTGCTGGTGTTAATAAAGCAATTATGTCAAAGCAAAGGGTATGAGTTAAAGGATAATTTAAGATTTATTTCTAAAAATTCGTATAAATTGTCCTTAAAAGTAATTATTCAAAGTGTCGTCCTTAAAACATATTAACCTGCAGTGAGAAGCCTTTCAACCTAATTTTCACTTCCTGATAATCGAAAAATAGATTAATATAGCCAAGTTGTAATGAATTTTCGCATAGTTGTGTTATAATATATTATAATAAATTTGATTCGACATGAGATGTTCATGTTGTATTTATAATTACTACTCTTGAATGTATATAGTTGTCAATGCACTTTAGGGAAGAGGAATGTACTTGCATAAACTACTTATTATACATGCCACAAAAATTCAAACATGAGTTACATTGCTTGGGTCACATTGCTGAATTTGCAGAGAGAGATTTAAGAAACCATTCAAACCAAATGCGAAATATAGGAAACGTAATTATGCACATAAGCTCTTCGCTGTATTCACTATGCTTTTACAGATTGCTAGCGGATATACTTTTTTGCACCGCCTTATGTATAAATTAAGATGTTATCCATGATTATTAATTATTATTATATTTTATAGCATTATATCAATACCAGTATCAAAATGCTTCTTCATAACTGTTGGTCTTTTAAACTGTAAAAGAAGTCATAGGAAAAGAAGTGACTGTACAGGTTTGTTCTCTGCATTTCATGGTTATTGCATCCTTCTTTTATCTTATCCACAAATCATTTGTTTATTGCTAATGCAGCAACATTAGCAAAGCGAGTTGATCTCGGCATACCTAAAAGAGTGGACGCAGATGCTCATGTTCATGACCAACTGGTCTAGGATCCAAACAACGAAATCCAATCTGGTTTGGTTTTTTGTTTTCCTAATTTGTTTTCATTTTAATATATAACCATGCGATCTTTTAATAATTTAGCTTAATTTGTTATTATCTTTTGCTTCAGCGGGTCATAAAACATTCTACTTAATTTTGTATGGTTCAAATATTGTTTCATTCACTGTAAACTCCTCGGATCGTGATAAAACCTTTCTCGACCCTAAATTTCTATGCTTTTATCTAATGAGTATCCCAGTCTTATGTCCCAAATTTTCAAAGAAATCGAGTTAATAAGTTTTAAATTTGTGCAGGTACCATTGAATTTTCCACCAAAAGCCTTAACAGCAAATGATGCCAGCTCATGAGTGTGTATGATCCTATGAGTGATTTAAAAGAGCCCTAGACCTAGAGGCTAATGACATTAAACCCAAGAGCCCGCCAAGGAATGTGGTAAAAAGGAATTCATTATAGAAACCCTGGTCAAAAGGAATCCAGAATGACAAGGCAAGGAGAAGGTAAGAAAAGAAGAGAAGGGAGTTGCCTTGCAGCAAGGCAGAGAATTAAAATGTAGAAACAAAGCTAATAAATGATGTTCATAAGCACGAATGTCAGAGGGCTTCATAAGCCCTTAAGAGTGTTTGATGCTAATAAGCATGTTACAAAGCATGTTATAGATTTTATGGGTTGATTGGAGAACATGTTGCAAGCAGCAGAAATAATAAAACTAAATAGAGAATTTGATAACAAATAGGAGTTTGTCTCGAATGTATAATGTTACTGTAAATGCTGAATCTTAGTATTGTTTGATAAGGAGGTCTAGAATTTTAATTGGAAGCATGAGGGACCAACATGTTATAATCTAAGTTAGAAAATAAAAGAGGAGCAAGATATGTGCTACTTTCATATATGCGTAGAACATTGAATATCTCAGGAAAAGTATTTAATCATTGGGAACTAAGAATACCGTTCATTAATTATATGCAAGTCCATCTGGATGTGCATATATACTCGTGTTTATAAGGTATGATTTTGAAAGTATATGTATTTATAATTTTTCTATGTATGTGTTTATGTGAATGTTATGGATTTTCTCTAAGAAAAAATAAATGGCACGTAATTTTCTTAAGGAGAGAGTATGTAACAACGTTGGATTTTGAAAAGCAATTAATTTAAATTAATGTTAATGATTTAGTTAATTAAAATGGATTTTAATGGATTAACTAATTATAATTTTGAATTTCATTTGGAAACAATGATACTTGACAGCAAAATATTTATTAGGGAATTTATTTATTTTAGGAGAAGGCATTTTCTAAAAAGATTATGGAATGAATTATTTTTTTGGTAAATATTTTTGTTGTTGTGAATTATTAATAAAAGGTAAATTTAATTACATTGAAGCAATATTGATAGTCTAAGTTTGAAATAATTTTAATCCATTGAAATATTTTTACAAAGTTCATTATCAATAATAAATAAGATTAGAAGATATTTTAAATTGAAAGAGGATTTTATAATATTAAAATAAGATGTTTAAAATTTATTTGATAAAGGGACTAAATTTGATTGAGAAATGATTTAAGTAAAATAAGTTAAAATATGAAAATAATATTCATAAAATTATATAATGGATAAATAATATGGATTTGGGGAAGAAATAATTTAAAGTAGGAATTTAAATTAGTTTTGGGTTAATAAAAAGATTTTTTTTATTAAAGTATGCTAGATATATTGGTTTTGAAGTAATTACATAAAATAGATTAAAATAATGGAATATAATTTATAAAAATTTAAACAATACTATTTAAATATTAAGAAAATAAAAAGTGATTTTATTTGGTTAGTAAATAGGCTAGTAGAAGAATAGAAGAGTTGTTTCTTGGAAGGGAAATTGAAATGTGAGACTAGTAATTAGTTAGAGCCCAAAAGCTTGAAACCCAAGCCTAACTCCTCATCTCTATGTTTAGACTATTCCACATCTAGAAAGCTTCCAAGCACATGAAAATTATTCACGTTTCTTTCACCTTCAATATATTATCCTCTTTCTTCATGAAAACAAAATTAGTGCAAAACCCTTTCACCTCTTTAAAAATAAGATAAAATGTAAATAAAAATCCTAAAACTCCAAATTAAAATAGAAGCATCCCAATACAATTCAACACCGTTAGTTATGAAAAGTTTGCATTTTGATCAAGTTTGGATGGTAAAGAATTGATAGATTAAACTTTACTTTCCAATCTATAAACAACGAAAAGAGGTTTGTTCAAAAAGTGATTTCGGGTATCAAATCAAACAAATATGGCTTAAAATTTTTGAGGTAGGTTCCATATACTTTAACTCTGTTTCATATGAACACTTTGTAATTATATGGTCGTAGATTGATTGGTGATGATATTTGTTAATGTGTAGGTGTTTTGACAAAATTCTGGTATTTCAAACCTTCTCCACTATAAAATTCATCTCGAATTCATATTAAGTTTAAGAATTCTCAGTTTTGGATATATTGTTCGATACATATTGCAGCACCGCTGTTCAAAATTTCATTAATTTTCATTGAGATTTGATGTGCTAAATATGGTAATTTCCACAAGCTTTTTTTGGAAAATCTAAGTAGAAAATGGCCGCTGGTTTGAAATTCATAATAAATTTTAGAAAATTCCATAAATGTTGAAATTTGGATATTTTATTCCCAACTCAATTTCAAACACTATTTAAAAATTCAATATTATGTTTTGATCCTCCAAATAGTGGACTTGCAAATGTTGTGTCCTTGCTGCGAATTGTTTACAAAGGTTCAGTGGTTATAATTTGCTTGCAAGATAAATATTTCTATTCTTTACCTATGCTCAAGTCCATTTTAATCTTTGAAATACGATGTTAGTTTACTTTGTGATTTATTATGCTATGGTGATATTATAAAATTTTAGTGTGGTCTATGAACTCGCAACTAGAATTAGCCTAGCTCAGAGATTTGTTTTTTTCCGACAATTCTTGGGTCAGACCGAGGATTATTTACAGGTTTTAGGTGTACTCTTTAGGTATTTATGCTTACAGATGTATTAAAAATTAATATAATTGTATATTTAAATTAAATGATTGTAGTATATAAGGATATTTTATGAAATATTAAAACATGTAATATACATTATTTACTTCCGCTGGAGTATGCAGGATTTATTTATATGTGATGTTGTTATCTTTGCATTATTCTACCCACGAAACATCCACATCGCCTCATTCTCTATGTTACTTGACAATATTGCTCAGTAATGGTCTTCGGTGATATAGGTAAAGAGGTGGGGTATCACAGTGCAAGGAGAAAAGTAGCTCAAATAAGGCAGAAGAGTTATGTCAATAAGTGAAGAAAAGATCTTGAATTTGCAGTAGGCAACTATATATTGGTGAACGTTTCGATGATGAGAGAAGTTATATGCTTTGGGAAGTGGTGAAGTTGGCACCTAGATTTGAAGGACCATTTCCAATGATCGAGGGGATCGGTAAACTCGCATATCAAGTTGAGTTGCCAAGTAATTTAGTGGGTGTGCATTATGTTTTTCATGTATCGCATTTGAGAAAAGTGTGCATGACCCATGTTCATTAGTGGAACCGAGGGCGATTGAAGACTTATCTACAGAGTCAGATTTGACTTATGCGAGACGATCAAAAGGAATAGTAGACCATGATACAAAAGACTTAAGGAACTATATTATTAAGATTGTTCGTGTCCAATAGAATAATGATTTAGATGATTATACCTGGGAGGTAGAAGAAAGGATTAATGATAACTATCCCGAGTAGATTTAGACATTCATGTATAAAACAACGTGATTTCTTGTCTATTGAATGTATTAGTAGGGTACTAGTATTTCATTATGTATGGAGACTGAGTAATATTAGTTGCACTGATACATTTTGATCGATGGTTGATAGCATTAGAACACAGTTTGTATGAATGTTTTAATGATGACAACTATATCGATGTACATATATCATATACTAGTTTATACGGGAATCTAACGACGACGTTTCAAAGAAATAAGGAGAAAAGCAAAGTGATGATCATCTACAAATTGAAGTCAAGATTGTGTGCTTGTCCTTAGATTTAAATTGTAAAATCTCATAGATGATCCAAACGCATACATACATACCATTGGCACACAAGAATTCCAAATAAAAAAGGAAAAGTATTTATAAACCAGGTTTTACAAGACTCCATATATAAAAATTATTTTATATAGGTTTAGTCGGCTGAACCTATGTTCAATCGACTAAGGGCGATCGACTGAAAATGAATTCAGTCGACTGAACTAGTCTACTATAAAATGAGCTTCGGTCTACTAAATTTTGTCTTCCTTTCTATAATATCTGATATTCATATTCAGCACACTGATTATCATTCCAAGTTGACTGAGTAACTGTTAACGACTATTTTTTGAAACAATACTTCGAAAAGTTGCAATAGTTCAGTGCTTCTTCTTTAAAGAGTAATGATTTTTCTGAAAAGAAACAACTTTTTAAAGCAACTTTTTGACCATTATAAATAGAACATAAGTCTGGAAGTAAGATTACCGCTTGCTATCTTGAATTCCATACCTTCTTGAACCTATTTTCTCTTTAACTAATATTGTTCATCCACTCAAAGAATTACTCGATACACTTCCTTAATCACGATGCACACATCTTGAATCATTAAAGGAGATTATAGGAAGCTTTGTACCATAAGTCAAAATCCGTGTTGAACGAACAAAAGATTGTCCAAGTCGGAAAATTTTTATATCGCTTATTCCTCTTGGCTAAGTGAGGGTTTTTTTGTTAGTGGAAAATCTTAAGGGGAGTTTTGAGACTAGACATAGGACGGGAAGTCCGAGCTGGTATAAATATCCTGGTATGATCGTTTTTATTTTTACTTTACTACTTCCTTTATTGTAGAGCTTGTTATTGGATATACACTTATATACATAAATTAGCCTTATTACTATAGATCCTTGCGTATTATCATTTGGTATCAGAGCAAGGTCCCTTTCATTGACCATACAAAAGTTTTTGAAAAATTAAAACTATGGCAGGCACTATTCTAGAAGGTCAATCAACTGCGCGTCCTTCACTTTTTTCTGGATCTAACTATCCATATTGGTTTTGTAACGATCTGCCTTTCTTACTCTGAAAGACAAGTTGTTTGGGTAAAGAAAAGAAGAAACAAAACAAAACATAATATCATAGTGCAATGGAATAATATACAATAATCAACATAAGATCGTATATAGTCGTTACCGTAATAATATTACATTATAGTCATACCGTACAAATTCCAAACTAGGATAGTTATAATTGTCCATCCCTATATAACTGATACAAAATACATACTTATATACATAGCAGAATAAGATAATAATTAGCTAACGGTGAAGCCACCTTCTCCAAGCTCCTCCAAAATGCATCCTTGAGAAACCTGGATCACTTGGCTACTCATACAAATTTGCATACATAAGAGTTTTAGGGAAAGGAAATAAAACTCTAGGTCGGACATGGTCTGTTGTAAGTAAAGCATGAGTTTTACTTTATAAAACCTTCAAACCAAAGATATCTCGTAAAACCACGCCATACATAAACATGGACGGGATTTACCTTACGATAACCAAAACATTTGTATATAAAATTCTCTGATAACCAAAATTCTTACGATAACCAAAACATGTCTAGGTTTAAATTAAATATTTAATATAACTGAAAAGCTTGCATCGCACATTTCAGTAGTTGGGAAGAACTAAGTCTGTAAAGGCACGCATTGGAAAATAAATTCCAATAATGGCAAGGTACCGAGATACCACCTACCACAATGCATCTCTAGATAAAATACACCAACAGCCTTGCATGGACTCCTTACGGGTCAAGACCAACCTTGCCCTTTACTAGATAGCGCCGAATATGCCACCACCTTGGTTAAGATCAACAGCCTAAATGGGCCTCGAGCATACATAATCTATAATATCGATCTTATTTAGGTTATGACCATGCCATAATAGTAGCGAACCAGATAGCCCTAAAGCATATCCCTTGATTTTAGTCATTCCCAGGTGTGAGACTTGAGGTTACATTTACTTTTTCTTCTAGCAGACCATCTTGGAATGTTACCAATACCCTCTAGGTAACAATGCAATGACAGCATTTATCCATATAAGTTGTTCCAGGATCGAACAAACATTCCCCTTTTACTATCTTCCATTTTCAAATTATCCTCAAGAAGAATAGTACAACTTCATAACATAATTCATAATGATGCATAACAAACATTATTAGTTTAGAGTGGTTCAGATAAATCATACTTATCTGAAACCGATGTCTTTAAACTAGGGGTAATTCCCAGCTAACTCAATTCCGGTTCTCTTGGAAGTATGTAACAAGCATTTGAGTCCTCGTCAGGAAACTTGAAAATACACAACATACTTCTTCAGTTAATATTTTCCAAGTTATATGTAGCAGAAAAATTTGCTACTTAGGGTAATTATGCAAAGTTAACATATATACAACCATATACTTAATTTAAACATGGCCCATTAATAGAAATTAATGCTCCAATATCCTTCGCGTTTTCGATATTTCAACCTTACTCTATCACCCGCCTAGAAATAAATTCTAGATCTCACAAATAGAGGATTTGCTTACTCAACGGCTTGTAGTGCTAACTATGGGATCACTTCCATTAAATGTGTTACCCTATTAACTTGCGTTTCATATTTTTTTGAGGTTCCTTAAGGGTAATTGACACGGAAATCCCTTGATTTAAAACATTTTTGAAAAAGAAAAACAATTTTAGACAAAACCGATATTTTAGAAACAAAGTGATTTAAAACTCTTATTTATTAATTAAATGATAAATTAAACCCTTATTAAATAATAATTAAATCTTAATTAATTCATAATTAAAATCTTAATCAAATTTAACTGATCAACAATTAATTGATAATTAATTAAACCACTTTAATAAATAATTAATTAATAATTAATCTTAAATAAATAATTACATAATAATAAACCCTTAATTATTAATAAAGTAATAATTACTTTAATTAATTAACTAATTAATATTAACTTAATTGATTAACACTTATGTATTAATTACCTTTGTTAACTAATGATTAATTTCTAATTGCTAAATTAATTAATTAATCATGTATTATGTAAATAACTAATTAAATTGCAGTTACCTTTTTAATTACTTAAAACAAGTTTTAAAACATTTTCCAAAAATATTTCTATGTGAAAACAGCTTTAGATTTCGAAAAGAGTTCGAACTGCACTTATAGCGACTATCGCTATATGACCCAAATTTCCAAACTTGGAATTTTTTTCTAAGTATTCTTTAAAACATTAACTCTTGGAAAAACTGTAATATAACATAAATGCATATTTCCAGAAAAGTAACAAGTTTTTAAAACTTGAAAACGTTTTGCAAATTTCAGAACCAAAATTTTTAAATTTTATACAAGGGATAACATGTCGCTTTAAACTTGTAAGATGCTAACTTCCTTAGCATACCATCATGAATTCATGTTCACAACATACACTATTACATAACCACAACATCACAACGGGTAAATATTTCCATAACCAACATATACAAGCTGGATTATAATATGCAAAATAACTTGACTATTTAACTACCTACCAAACTATACGTCCACACAACCAAGAATATATTATTACATCCAAGCATCTTTATAATCCAAACACAATAGATACATACAACCCAACATTATTTTACCCAAACACAATATCGTTTTTACAATAAGTTAGTCATATATATATATATATATATATATATATATATATATATATATATATATATATTTGTGTGTGTGTATGGGCGCACGCGCGCACGTGTTTAGAAATATTTAGTTAAAGAATGAAACTTTACTTTTTGAATGTGGGCTAAATCTAACTTACTTCTCCTATAATGTGAAAATGACCTAGGCCTTTGCTTCTAGCTTGGAAAGCGGAGTTTTTGGAAGCTTGAAGCTTTGGGGGCTTTAGAGTTCATTCAAGGTGAAGAAATGGTGATGGGTGATAGTTTTGTGAGGGAGTGGTATTGAAATGGAAGGAGGTGAGTTTAGACAAGATTTTAAGAGTATAAAAGGGAATGAATTAGACTTTTAAACTTGGGAAACTATTTTGGAAGCCATTAAAGTGTCATGAATATTGTAAGAGGTTTTTATGAAATAGAAATGGAATGATAAATGGGAGAAAATTATGAAAATTTGTATATATACAAAGTGCATGAATTAAATTACCATATTACCGTAAAGTAGATGCCCTTCCTTACGATGTTGCCACATCACCAAGCATGTTTCTTCCTCCCTCCCCCCAACGTGTAATGTTTGTCTCCTCCTTCATTTTCATGAGCGAACATGCCTTGGTACTTTATGTACTTTGTGTTTGTCAAGAAATAACAACATATGTCACTTTTATTTACATTTAACTTTTGTTTGAAATGTACAAAAAAATCATACCAAAACATATTATATTTATTTAGTAAATCAAATTACAAAATTACAAATGTGTGCAAATGTTTATCTTAAATGTGCACTATAATTTCCGACAACTTTTCAACACCCAAAAGTCAAAAATTCGAATAACGGTTTCTGGTAATATTTTCTATTTTTCTTTAAACTAATTATTTTTGTAAACTATTTCACCGTCATTATTTATTATTTTAAAGAGTATTATTTTGAGTTATAAAACCCAAAAATTAATTATCAAAAATATATTTAAATATCCATAATTAAAATGATTAATTCCTGGGTTATTGCACTCTCCCCCTCTTAAAAGAATTTCGTCCTGAAATTAGCAAACAAGGGGATAACTAAGAATAATTCAAGAAAAAACCATATATTATATATCATGAAATCCATGCCAAGGACATACACTAAGCATTTATAACATAATAAGGCATACACTATACATACAAACAATGACTATCCTAACATCAATTCTAGATAGGCTTCCCTCGTATGATCTACAGTCTCCCAAGTACAATCTCGGGGATCCTCGCTCCATTGAATCTTTACTAATTACATCACCTTATTGCACAACCTCTTCTCATCATGATCTACAATATGAACTGGATTCCAAATCACCTTCAAGATGATTCTATCTCCAAATCCTCTTGAAACGATGGCTTCACAATTAACGATGGGTCATGAACATACTTTCTCAAATGAGATACATGGAAAACATTATGGACCCCTTCCAACCTTTTTGGTAATTCAACTTTGTAAGTGAGCGGTCCAATTCTTTCGATAAATTTAAAAGGTCCAATATACTTGGGTGCTAGCTTCCCAGCCCTTCCAAATCGAACAACTCCTCTAATCAGGTCAATCTTTGCAAATACTGAGTCTCCGACTTCAAATTCCAAATCTCTTCTTCTTTTTTGGGCATAACTCTTTTGGCGATCCAGGGTTCCTTCATCCTTCTCTTTATCGCCGCAAATTTTTCAGTAGCTTCTCAAATCATGTCCAACCCAAGTACCAGCCGATCTCTAGTCCCAACCCAACATGTCAACGACTTACAATGAAGTCCATAGAAAGCTCCGTACGTTGCCATACCAATGCTTGCTTGCTAGCTATTGTTGTAAGAGAATTCCACCAAATGAAGATGATCTTCCCATGATACTCCAAATCCAGAATACACGCCATCAAAAGATTCTAGAACCCGATCTACTCTCTTCATTTGTCCTTCCGTGGGGGGGTGATATTTTGTTCTCAAGCTTAGCTTTATTCCCAAAGTTACTTGTAACGATTTCCAAAACTGGTTGGTGAAGATTGGATCTCGATCAATCAATACGTTTATCGGACTCCATGTAATCTGACTATCTTCCTCATATAAATCTTAGCCAAAGAAGCTGCAGTTCTTGTCGGCTTTACTGGAATAAAATGAACGCTCATGAGTCGACGTACAATGACCCACACACCTTCATTCCCTTTTTTGGTTATGGGTAAACCATCGATATAATCCATTGATATCATCTCCCAATTACACTTTGGAATTTCAAAGGGTTTAAATAAACTAGCTGCCTTTTCGTGATCTCCTTTTATCTGCTCACAGATCGGGCATCGGCTAACATAGATTGAAATATCTTTCCTCATCCCAGGCCACCAAAACACTCGCTTCATATTCTTTTACATCTTATTAACTCCAAGGTGGATACTTAACTTAGACTTATGCATTCAGTTAAAAGTTCTTGTTTAAGACCATCTATATCAGGAACGCATAACCTTCCATTCTCCCTTAAAGTACCGTGGTTATCAATCTTGAAACTAGAACTTTGACACTTCTCAATGCCTTGAATAAATTCCAATAGAAGACCATTTTCCCTTTGTGTGCTCGCAACCCTTTCAAAGAGAGTTGGAGTGACTTCCGAGAGTGCCAAACTGCATTTTTACTCAAAGCATTAGCTACCACATTTGCTTTCCCTTGTGTATAGAGACAATCTAAGTCGTAAGCCACCAGGAATTCTAACGATCATTGCAACCTCAGGTTCATGTCCTTCTGAGTGAATAGATACTTCAAGGACTTTTGATCCATGAAGAGCTCGAACTTTTCACCTATTTAAAGAAGGAAACTACTACTAGGATCCTTAAATATTAGTAATAAACTAAAAATGAATAGAAGGATTCTTACCCAGCAAGTAGTGCCACCACATCTTCAACGTAAATACTACGGCTAATAGTTCTAAGTCATGCATTCCATACATTGCATAATTCTTCTTGTGAGTTTTAACTATCTACTTGCATAGGCTATAACTTTCCCAAGCTGCATTAATACTGCACCCAAACAAATTCTACTAGCATCAGTAAAAATAATCAACCTCTCTCCTTCATCTATCTATTCCTTCATCTATAATAGATCAAATTGGGGCATTTGGTCAAACTTTGTTTTAACTCAAGGAATGCTTCTTCACACTTCAGAGTCCACCCAAATTTAACATCCTTTTTCGTTAGCTTGGTTAGATGAGAGGCAATTTTAGAGTAATCCTTGATGAACTTCCTATAATACCCAGCCATCCCTAAAAAGCTTCTCACTTCTGTGGGAGTTTGGGGTCTCTTGAAATCTTGCACCGTAGCTCTTTAGCAGGGTCAACTGAAATGCCATCTTCCAATATAACACAACCTAGGTATCTTACTTATGATTTCCAAAAGTGGAACTTAGAAAACTTAGCTTTGAGAACATTTTTCCTTAACGTTTCAACACCACTTCCAAATAGCGTTTGTGCTCTTCCTCAGTCTTGGAATAAATAAGGATGTCATCAATGAAAACCAATACGAACTTATTTAGAACGTCACCAAAAAAAACAATTCATAAGATCAAAAAAAATGCAGGTGCATTAGTTAGCCTAACATGCATAACCAACCATTTATAGAAAAGTTGTGTCCCTTTAAAAGTAGTTAAGGATATCCTCCACTACCCTTAACTGATAAGGTCCATTTGGGAACTACTCTAGACCTATGAGTTTGGTCAGACATATCATCTATTCGAGGGTAACAGATACTTATTTAGAATAATCTTCCTATTCAACTCCATATAGTCTACACAAATCTTA
Source organism: Allium cepa (assembly GCA_030765085.1). Classification (NCBI taxonomy): domain Eukaryota; kingdom Viridiplantae; phylum Streptophyta; class Magnoliopsida; order Asparagales; family Amaryllidaceae; genus Allium; species Allium cepa. The sequence goes on from CM060941.1 coordinate 745,441,036, forward strand.
AAGAACCATCAGACTTAGCCATAAAAACTACCGCCATCCCCAACACGAACGACTCGATCTAATCAGCCCTTTTCTTAGCAAATCATCAGTGACTTATTAGCTCCTACTTCTCTCTTAGGGTTATTCTACGTAAGGGTTGAATAATAGGTTTTGCACCGAGAACTAGGTCAATACGAAATTCAAATTCCCAATGGAGAGGAAAACTACAAATTGGCTCAAAAATATTCAGGAAATCTTAACTACTAATGTTGACTCTAGCTTTTCTTGGGATGATTCTAAGGAATAAAGAAAACTACTCATACAATTATCTTAGACCTCATACGATATTCTTTCCAGTACCCTTTCGGTCTTGGCTTTCAACACTGCACTCCGTTAATGCAGTCAAGGATAGCATTATAATTAGCTAGCCAATCCATTCCTAGAAAAACATCAAAACCTTTATAATCAAGCACAAACATGTTTCATGGGTAATGATGAGTAAGGTAGGTAAATGGTACATTCTCACAAAATAAACATAGACTGGTCATACCACCAAAGGGATTTGACACATAGGTAGGTTTTTCTATAAAATATGGGGTAAGTTCTAGTCCATCTACCAATTCTTTAGAGATGAAACTATGAGAAGATCTGGTACCTAACAAAGCTCTAACAAAAAAGCAATTAATAAGTAAAGTACCTTCCAAGACTCCCTTCCCTTTAACATCTTTAGAGGTTGATGGCTCATTCTTAATAGTGTAGACCTTAATCCACCGACCCTTCTTCAATAGTGGGCAGTTCTTAACCATGTGTCCAGCTGATGGCAATTATAGCAAAGCATTTTTTGGACTTTTGGAGAGATAGCCTTCGCCTACTGAAAGTGTGTTCAAATATGCCCCTTTTTATTACAATTGAAACAAAAAATATCTTTATACTTGTTTCCCTGATCTCCTCCTGCTGGTTTTCGCTTACTCTGCTTCTTTTTCCAGTTTGGATTAAACATCCTTTTATTTGGGTTAAAGGTACCACTACTGGGTGCTGCTGTTGCCGATGGCCTCTTTTCAAAAGCACTTCAAAACTTAGGGCCATGTCTACTAGATCCACAAATGACTCCTTTATATGAGCGGTCATATTTTCATGGAATACTTCTCTTATGCCTAATACTAACATCTCATTCTTCTTTAGCGGGGTGTCAATATAACGACCTGTAAATTTTTATGGTTTTATTTATTTAATTAATTGCAAATTTATGAAATTTATAATAATAAAATTTGGAAATAAAAATTTAGTATTTGGAATACGTCTAATTTAACATAGCTAATGGTAAATTTTCATTTAATAATATGGAAGTTTATTTTGCTGTGTAATTTTATTTCAATTCAAATCAGTTAATAATTGAGGATAATAAAATGTTTTTCAAACATGAATATTTTTATACAATAAATTTGTAAATCATCTTCTGAGTGAGACGTCATATTTTGTTTCTCCAAATTTGACTACCATTGCTTCAGTTATCTTATTTTTGACAGATTAGCAGCATTTTCGGTACCGAATATCGATTTTTGATCGGATGATCGTACCACTGGTATTTGTATACTGTTTTGATCGTCTCATCATGCTGATCTCTATGGCATATTCAATTCTGTAATTCTGGAAAACAGCGAAATCTACGGAACGATTTCCAAATCGGTTTCGCAATTTGCCTTTTTAATTTCTATGGCCATTCATTTACTCACTTGTCCAAAACCAACAGCCAGTTGTCTTTTTATATTTCCTAGAGAATTCATTCTTGACTGTTACTATTCCTACCGTCCAATCTATTATTAACTGGCCTTTTCTCCTCTTTTGGTCTGTTTGTTTTTTCGCTTTTGAAAAAAAGGATTGTTCATCATTTTTCCTGTAGCTCTTCCACTCTCCTTCCCCATCATTTTCCACCCCCATTTGCCTTCACGTGAAGTTTCCAACAGAGCCACGCCACGAACTAATCTCCGCATGCTACCCATCACCGCCACTTTGGCTCTGCCATCTCTGACCATGACGTTACCCCAATGGTCGAGCCTGTTTCCACCAGTTTGGCTGCATCCCCACCATGGCTTCTTTTTCTACCTTAGCCGAAGCCACCAACCTCGAGCTCCCGGACCTCATTTTTCCTCTCTCCTCCCGTGCATATGTACACAGGCCAAAGCCAGCCTTCATCTCGACAGAACTGTTTCTCCATCTTTTTGCTTTTAAGTTGAATATATATATATATATATATATATATATATATATATAGACACACGCACACATATATGTCAAATATATTAGTTTATATATTTCGGTAGAATGTATATCTACTATATCTTTGGGTAGTAGTGTTTATAGGTTAGTTTGTTTAGTTTTCTTTACTTACTGGTATAATTTAAATAACTATAATATATAATTTAACAGTAGTTTTTATATATACTTGGACTTTTAATATGTGTAGTTTATATAAGTTTATAGAATATCAGTTTATTTATATGTTAGTTATATGTATAACCTGTACATAATACACTTATTTAGATAAGCTATATTTTGTTATTTTATTTAAAGGTATAAATATGTGTTCATAGTATGTATATTTTAAAGAAATATATTAGTTTATAAAGAGTTGATTTTATATATACTTCATCTATAAAGTCTACGTGTATATATATTAATATATATAATCTGTAATACATGTCTACATAATTTAGTTATAAAAGTTATAGTAAGTATATTAAAGTATATATACGAGTATATTATGTGTCTGTTATTATATATGTAATTTTCTCCAGTTTAATATATAATTTAAGCCTACATATATTATTCAGTATAAGAACTTTAAGATTTGGTATATATTTTCTTGTTATTCTTTTATATATATATATTTACACGCACACACACACCCCTTTGTGTGTGTGTGTGTGTGTTAGTGTATATGTCTGAATATATGTTTGGTTTGTTTATCTAAGTTTTATAATATCATTTGTGTATGTATTATATATATTGAAGCTTGTACATGATCTGTTAAGTTAAATGTTATTATATCATTGGTTTTTGGTTCATATAAACTATATTATATGATAATTTTATAAGTTATAGCATGTTTTTTTTTTGTGTGTGTGTGTGTGTATATATATATATATATGATAGTGTTTGTTTAAATGATGTATTAGTGTATATATATAAATCATGTTATTATTTTGAAATATATATTTAATTTAATATGTGTTTAAATTAATATTGAATTGTAAACAAAATATAAAATATGTATCTTATTTTTAGTATATGTTGTTTAGAATATGACTTTATATGTAGTTATATATAGTTAATATAAGTTCACTTATATCAATTATTTTCTTTGATCCAGTATTGATTTGATTTCATCTATTTCTATTTATGAGCTTTGATCGTCGAATTTGTGCCAATCTTTCTTCGTTTTGAAATTCGTGCTTGGGTTGTAACTTGTTTCATTTGTCGAATCTCTCTAGCCTTAAAAGATTAGCAATCATTCACGATTAACGTTCTTATATTTATTAAATTTAATTTCAGTTGAAACGACAATTGAAATATGCTGTTGTTGGTTATTTACATTGCTACATATGTGCTATTATCCGTATCTGTTCACCTGTGACATTTGACACCATTATTTGTTATTTATATTGATGACATATGCTTGTTATATTATTATCGTATCTGTTCTCACTTTGCAAGTTGTCTGTTAGTATAGAATTCCCTATGGGTTGGAATGATATATACCCGAACGATCTGTAGGATAAGAGAGAATCGTTATGGGTTGAAATGACAAACCCAAGCGATTTTCATTGAATTGAATTTGGGATTGCAGGTTGAAATGATATATACCCGTATATAATTTAAATTACGGATTGAAATGATAAATATCCGTATCACTTGACCATAGGTTAGGAAACTACATACAGACACCATTGGTCTATGTGTGTGTGTATATATATATATATATATATATATTTTAAAAACAATTTTAAAGGTTTCAAAAGGAATATTTTGGTTTTATAAATATTGATTTTAAGATAATATGTGTACGTGTTATTTTATAAAGGTTTAAAATTTAGATTTTTAAACTTATATGTTTGAAAGTTTAAAAGTTATAAGTTAGTTTTGAAACTATAAATTTTAGATTTTATTTATGATTTTACTATTTAAAAATATATAAATTAAGATTTAAAATTTATAAGTTTAATAGTACGCTTTAATTTAATAAAGTTTTATTTAATTAATATATAATATGTTTAAGTTCACATAAAATTATATTTTAAATAAATTTTTATAATGGTTTTTATAAGTTAAGATTGGATTGATAAATTTGAATTATTTGAAATTGTATTTAATTAAGAATTATATTTTATTTAAAATAAATTTAAAACTTATTGAATATGAGATTTTTGAGAGGATATGCTTGTATAACTTGATTTTAGGTTAAGATGATTAAATATTCAAGTTTAAATAAACTGAAGGAAATATTTAGTTAATTGAAATTTGAAGTTTTATTTAAATATTATTTGAATGATTAAGTAAATATTTCAAAATAAATAATAGTAAAGTGAATTATATATATATATATATATATATATATGAAGTTATCAGATTTAGTTTTGAAATATTGAATATTTAAGGCTTTGAAACATATTGAAGTTGAAATGGTTTATTTTGTGGTTCAAATATGTTTTTGAATCGATATAATTTGAAATGGTATTGAGAAACTAAATTGAATTGAAACTGATAATTTGAGAATGGATTAAATTTGAATTTCTGGAATTTGAGTTGATTTGGAATCGATTTGTGAAATTTGAGGAAGCTATTTTATTATATAAAGTATTTTTAAATTATATTTAAAACTATTTATATATTTTACTTTATAAGTTATTTTAATTTAAACTATTTTACTACAAATCATTTTTAATATAAAAACTATTTTAATATACTAATTATTTTAATATAAACCATTTTAACTTATAACTATTTAATATAAACTATTTTATTATATACTATTTTAATATCTAAACCAGTTAAGTGGGAGGTATTATGATTTCAAAGTATTATGATTTCTAAATTATGATTTCCAAAGTGTTATGATTTCCAAAGCGTTGTGATTCCAAAGTGTTATGATTTCAAGTGTTTTGGTTTCGAAGTGTTATAACTTTAAAGTACTACGATTTTGGTAGTGAATATAATTGAAATGGAAATGATATCATATTGATATGGTTTATGAAATGGAAACGATATTTTGGTTTTGAAGTATAAGCTATTTTGAAATGACCGGGTGTTATCATAACGTTTGGTTGTTAAAGCGACCGGAATTGATTATTGTCGTACTCTCTGCCAATGCCAAAAACCACTTTAAGAACCGTGTACGTGGTGTAGATTCCAGAATGAAGTAGGATGGTGTCGACGTTCTATTAAGGTATATACATGGACCCGACTCCCATGAGTTGGCATAAGGTGGCTAAAACATGATTGATTCTCGGGCCAAGTGAGGTAGCTCCTTCGATCGAACACACTCCTTCGATACTATATTTCGAATTTGTAATTGATTTGGTGGCCACCCTTGATTTTTGATTTTGGGAGTGTGGCTCGAGGTTGGAGATAGCTGCGGCTATGCCTTACCACCATCCTGGATGCGTAATTGGTATACCTATCCTGGCATTGCCTAGTTATGCCGTGTCACCTACCTTAGCGAGACCATTACGAGTTTGTTTTGTACCATACCAATGAAGTGCCCTCTGACGACACCCATTACGGGGGAGATTACGGTACTGTATAGACTGTGAGAATATATAAAATGTGTTAAGGTGAAAAATGTAAAGCCTTAACGCTATTTTAATAGTTTACTTTATTATAGACATTATTATAATAGCGTATATTACTACATAGTAGATAGTTTAACGGATCCTTAGAGGATGGTTATCCCAAACATCCTCTGAGTTACTTGAACAGTTGTTATTTCACTTGAGTTGGATTTATTGATATAAGAATGTTAATCCTGACTCGAGTGTTTTTTTTACTTCACGCTCGGGTCAGATTGAGTGGTACGACTTTTGAGACTCACCTTTGGAGTTGGCGCTTCGATTGGTGATCCATCTACATCTTTTCAGCATTCAATTATTCAGTTGACTTCAGTTATATATTCAGATTTTGTATTTGAATATTGTATTTGAAACTTCTGTTATATCTTATTTAACTCTGATATATATATGCGGCTTCATGAACTACTCTTCATTTTGTTTCCATTGCAATTGTTATATTACTTATGTCTGTGATTCTGTGATTTATTTATTTACCGTATATGCTGAGTTTTTCCAAATATAAATTAACAATCTGATATTTTGAGCAATTCAAGTCTGACTTGTGCGGATGTGAATGGATGAAAATACCAGGATGTTACAGTCAATAAGTCCAGGACTGAAATGAGATAACTCATTAAACATCGTCTCATATTCAGCTATCGACAAGACTCCCTGCTTGAGATCCATGAAACTTCTACATAATCAAGTTTTTCCTATAGTTGGCATGAGTTGGTATACTTCTTTAAACCTAGCCTATGAGAACTCATCTTCTGGAGCATTTGCTGTGACAGAATCCTACCATACAGATGCACCCTCTTGTAACTGCCATAATGCCATGAAGATTTTCTGATCATCAGGAATGTCCAAACCTTCGAAAATCTTCTCACATTACCATAGCTAAGCTTGTACTTCGACGATGGATTTTGTACCCTTGAAATTTTTTCTTCCTAGATTTGTGATGTCCTTGCATAGAATTATGAAATTTACTCGAGGCTATAATGGAGCTATGGCCTCAACAGCTATTCCATCCCTTCTAACATTCGGGGTTCTTCCATTTGTGGTTGTTGTGCTACTGTTTCCCTTTCCTTGTCCCTTCTCGAACTCAATCTTACTACCATAATAAAGTAAGATATCTTTAGGGTACCTAGGCGAGATCAGCCTTTAGGAAAGGGCACTAATCAAACCTTTCAATGCTGATCTAATTAACAAGAATATATATATATATATATATATATATATATATATATATGTATGTATGTATATATATATGTATGTATGTATACGAATGAAATTTACAAATACGTGCTCTCAAAGTTGACTACAACCCAAAGCCGAAGTGTTCGCTCAACCTTAGCTCTAATACCAAGTGTAATGATTCGCCTTTCTTACTCCAAAAGACGAGCAGTTGGGTAAAGAAAAGAAAGACAATAAGAAATTATACAATAGAGAATATCACAATGCAATGGAATAACCTATATTAATCAACATAAGATCATATAGAGTTATTATAATAATAATATTACATTAGAGTTATACAGTGCAAATTCCAAAATAGGACAGTTATAACTGTCTATCCCTATATAATTGATATAAAATACATACATATATACACAGTGGAATAAGATAATAACTGGCTGTCAGTGAGGCCACCTGCTCCAAACTCCTCCAAAATGCATCCGTAGGAAACCTGGATCACTTGGCTACTCGTATAAATTTGAGTACCTAAGAGTTTTAGGGAAAGAAAATATAACTATGAGTTTTGTGTGAGTAAAGCATAAGTTTAACTTTATAAAACCTTCAAATAAAAGATATCTCGTAAGACCAGGCCGCACATAAAACACGAATAGGTCTTGACCTTACGATAACCAAAACATTTCCACATAAAATTCTTTGATATTATCATAATGCCTTGGTTTAAATTAAATATTTAATATAGCTGAAATGCTTGCATCTCACACTTCAGTATTTAGGCACAACTAAGTCCATAAAGGCACGTATTGAAAAATGGATTCAACAGTGACAAGTCACCGAGTTACCACTTACCATAGTGCATCTCTAGATAAAATACACCAAAGGCTCATATAGACTCCCTACGAGTCAAGACCGACCATATATCTTACTGATATCGCCAAATATGCCATCATCCTAGTTGGGCTCAATAACCAAAATAGGCACTGAGCATACATAATCTATTATATCGATCTAAAATGGGTGGTGCCTATACCCTAATGGTTGCGAACCGTATAGCCCTAAAGCATATCCCCTAGTTTTAGTCATTTCTAGGTGTGAGGGTTGAGGTTAGGTTTATGTTTTCTTCTAGCAGACCATCTTAGAATGCTACAATGCCCTACAGGCAACAACTCAATGATACATTCATCCATACAAGTTGTTTCGAGACCAAACAAATATTCCACATTTATTATCTTTCATTTTGGAATCACCCTTAGGAAGTGAAAGTCTATAGGATCTTTATTGATAATGCAACTTATATGTATATACACGTGTGAGTGTATATTACTAACTATTTTAATAGAGAACAATATTTGAATATAAGACAAATAATAAAAATGATCATGCCAGATATTTTACATTGGCTCGGACCTCCCGTCCTACGTCTAGTCTCGAAGCTCCCCTTTGAATTTCCTTTAACCAACTAACCCTCGCTTCGCCCAGAGGAATATGCTAATACAAAAGTGCATCTCTGAAAATCTATTGTTGCAAATAACACAGTTTCTGACTTATAATACAAATCTGCCTATGATCTACTTTAAGTATTTGAATGTGAATGCTCTGAGTTGTATGAAGTGGTCCAACCAAAATTATACTTCAGTTATAATGAGAGTATGTAAGAAATGTATATGCAAGAAAGTGTTAAGAAATCAAGAGGGAAAAGATTCAATTAATTCAAGTCAGTTCATTTCTACATCTCAATCAAAGTAGTATTTATAGATTCAAAAGGATGCAGATGAAGAGTTGTTACTATTAGAGAAGTTCTATCCACTATAATGGCTGCAACCTTTCGATGAAACGTGATTTCTTTTTGTCTCAACAGAAGTGTCTTTTCAAAATTTGCAGTTTTTCATGTGACAGACATCTGTGGTAAAACCTCAACGTCTATAACTTTAGAAAATAATTACCCGAGGATTGTTACAAACATTTGCGGTTTTACCTCAGACATTTATGAGCGGTAAAAACAGTTTTTCAACTTAATTTCAGTGCGTATGAAATAGTGTGTGATTGTGTATGCATATATACTCAAGGAGGCCTAAACAATATTTTATCTAGGACTCTTTTGTAATAGAATAACCTTATTAACTATAATATGGTCGATAGATCTTCGTTTTTTTGAGTCTCAATATCTTCATGTATGGTATCTTCTTATAGCATATGCCTGTAATATTGATAGTGTGTGTTTGTGTGTGATTTTATAGTTGTTATCATTGAAACATAAACCAGAGGTTCTAACAATCTCCCTATTTTGGGCCAAGGGGACTGGAAAATTTTGGGTGGTCTCGTCTTGGTATCCCGAACCTTCTACCGAAATTTCAACCCAATCCGTGTAAGTCTTCCCCTATAAATAGAGAAGGCATGGCATCAGAAAATGGATCTTTCTTATTCTTCTCTTTATCTTCAACCTAGGCTGCACTCTGTCCATTTTATTCTTGGATTTAGGATCGTAACTGTAAAAAAACTTCATTATAATAAAAAGGGTTATTTGAGAGTGGACGTAGGCCAGAGTTAGCCGAACCACTATAAATCCTGTCTCCTTTTACTTGCTTTCCGATTATTTTAATTTTATTCTTCATTTATTTCTCTTCATATTTCTATGACTGAATTGGATATTGAAGCTTTTGCATAATCGGGTGTTGGTGGCAAATTTTCATCGCCAACAATAGATAATGGAAGTATAGTAAAAAAGAACTAAAATAAAATGCTAATTGTAGTGGTTTGAAGAGTAAGATAAGCCACCATAATTCTCATAGTATTCCCAATAAGATGAAGGATTATATTCATATATGCCTGGCCATTGTCTTTGGTCATTGTACTCCTCATCTTCTTGAATTGAGAGACCTTAAAATGCAATGTATGATTGTTGTTGGATATGCGAAGTATCAGACATATAAATGTCATCAATATCTTCTTCTTCCTCCTCAGGTTGTTTTTGCATAGGAGTCTTCCCTCTATCACAATGAGATGTTCCGTCGGAAGAAGCTTAAGAGTGATAAATTGGTGTATGACCCTGAGGTGGCGATGTAGGTGAAGGCGAAGATGATGAGTAAGAAGACGACCAACCACGTACTTTTTCACATAACTTTTCCTAAAGTGGAAACAACTTTGTCCAAAGTCGATATTTATGATTTCTCCAATGCTAAATTACAAATCCTTTTGAGTTATCTCTAAATGTTACGGTGACACCATCGATTTATGTTATATTTGATAACATATTAGCATTTCCAATCATGTGCTTAGAAAAATCGCTATTGAGTACACATTTCTCTTTATTTTTTATTTAATTTTGGGTACCTGCAAAATAAGAAATTTTTTATTGGTACACACCTTCTTTGATTATGGTCCTACGTGCTAGTGGATGTAGGTAGGCATATCCTTGGGGATTTAGTTCTCTTAGAAATGTAATTTTTTTTATATACAACTTTTATGTAAATATTCATCAATATATTTTTGTCTAATTAGTATATTGTTTGTTTTTGGAATCCATATCTTGACCATGTTTGTATATGAATTCTTAAACATAGTTTTTAACTTTGGCTTTTTAAATTTTGTGTATAATATGCTATATTGCTTTGGCCTTTGTTTATTTTTAAAACCTTATCCATTTCAATTTCCAAATGTTTTTGATATCATAATCAAATTTTCTAAAATTTGTTTTCCTTTTTTGAATTTTGTCACATTATTTATAATATGTTTTAATTTACTTTTAAGATCATAAATTTCAAAGTTTCTATAATCTATGTTTTCTTGTAATTCTAGTTTTTATTTTTCCAAATTAAATTTTCCTAACTTATAATTTTCTGAGTCATTTATTAACTTATCGTTTTGAGATAATAATGTTGCATACTTCTTCTGAACAATTTCTAATTCTGCTTCTAAGATAATTTTTTCATCTTTTGATAATTCGATTTCTAGTTCTGGTCTAGTTAACTTTCCTACATATTCCTTGTTCAATTTTTTTTGTTTCTCTATATTTATCATCTAATTCAATACTTATTTCCATTAATTCATCAAAAGTAAGTTCAGGACGTATCTCATCAGTGTTAGCCATAATGTCACGACCCGAAATCGATGTCCGATAACAACATCAAATTCGTATCGCGGGAGCTTGCAACACTCATTAGATGATAAATAACACAGCGGAAAAACAAGATGATATCACTGATTTAACATGATTACAATATACAATACATCAATTTTATACAATGATAATCATCAACATCAGAGAATATACAACAGAATACAGCGGAACATGACATAATATGAAATAAGTCTTCAACAGAATACAATACTGCAACTCTAATCCAAAAGCTCCAACGACAAAGCTCCAAAACTTCTAGCTCGATCCACCATCAAGATTTCACCAAGATAAGCAAGTCTTGTCTGAATCCAAAGACTGAACTAGCTCCAGATAATTTTACTGAACCTAACTATCTGAAAACCAAACTCTAGACTGCCCGTGTGGAAAAAATTGTGGGCACCCAGAGTTTAGAAAAGGAACAATAAACTCCAGGTCAGTCATGGGACTGGTGTGAGCAAACGAAAACAGTTTGTCTTTTAAAAACAATCAAAGATTTAAATTTCAAAATCGCAATGCTTTTGGAAAATGAAACTACCATAAGGCCTCCTGCCATACACACAATGCAAACGCAGAATCGGAGGAGATTTCTCCTTATGATAGACAAACATGCTTGATACGTAGAAAAATTTCTTTGATATTATTACTATAAGTGCACAGTGCAAAAAACATTTCGGAAGTAGAATATTAATCTTAGCCAGCAGAGACATTTCGAACTATGCCTACTATAGCTACCATCCAAACAGTGGGGCGCCACCATAAGTGAATGGCAGGTAATACAACTAAAACCGTACAAGGCTCGTATTGGATGAATGGATTTTCCAACAAATGGTCAGGCTAAGGAACTTCCTATTGCCACATGGGAACGCCTCTGTCGGGACGCCCCAAGAACCTAACCGGATCTCTGCCAAACAAGGCCGGCTACCCCCCTTCCCGGGGAATATACAGAACCTCGGATATGCCACCCCCGGTCCTTTGGGACCTTTATACGAGAGCTCTCTAACCAACAACATCACACAGTAATAAATAAAGTGTGTCCACATGAGTAAGTATCTGGGCTCCATACCATGATACTACCCTTTTCCAAAAGGAATGGTCATACCCTAGGGGAGCTACCCCTGAAACCTTGCTGCACAATTCCTGTTTCGACCATTACCGGTTTGTGAGGCTCGACGAAGTCTCGTCCACAAAGCTATGCTTTTTACAAAGTCATGCTTCGATCAACAAATGATCAGCAGCACTCAGCATGCCACATTACCAAGTTGGGAATATATCGCTGATAACCTTCAACTACATAACCTCTGAGCTCGTACGTCTCAGAGAAGGGTGTTAAGCTAAGAGAATAAATTCTCCGCCACCAACAGAAATGTATTTGAAAGAAATCTGCTTTATATCTCAAGATGTAATGTCAGACATACAATCCATACAAGTCTGTTCCGGGTTCGAACAGAACCGAAGGCACTTCCAAAGAAGCCCTTGCAAATCCGGGTATTCACAATCCCGATCGGACTTCCCACCACTTAGGGAATCTCTATACCGGAGCAACTCAGTGCAGAGACAATCGATAGGTCATCTTATCGTTCTCGCAAATACCCGGTCTTTAAATGCTATCCATAACGACGAATCACATATTCGGAATGGGTCATACGACACAAAGATCCTCTCCCGGCTAAACCGAATAGTGAGCGCAACATTTAAAACATATGGATATGGGATTTCAATTAAGTCACAACGTAATAATTCTAAACTTTTTTTCAAATGGTTTAAACCAATTACCATTTCAAATCTTTTAAACAAAAGATTTATCTCATAAAGTTCACCTAGTTTCACAAAGATTCATTCCCGGATTTCAAAACAATTCCATTGCAATTGGATTAATTCATTAAATCTTTAAATCAAAGATTTATCTCATAGCTTTCAAAACTTGTTTCCAAAGATTCGTCCATAACTTGGAAAATTATTTCAATTCAAACTTGAAATCCTTTCTAATACAAATTGGAAATTCATTTCTCATATGAAAGCTTTTATTATTTGAAAACAATAGTTTTCGTTTCAGAAAAGCCCGATATCATTTATACAAGTTAAAAACCTTGGTTTAATTCAAATTCCCAAAACATACAAAAAAATGGTTTGAACCCGTATAACTTGTAAAGTTCTTTTTAATTCATAAGTATTGAATATAGAATTCAATTTCCAGATTTTGGATTTCAATTTAAATCCGATGATTAAATTTTTAATTCTTTATTAGTTATTGAAAAATAACTTTTATTCTTAAAACAGCTTTCCCAAAAGCTTTACATATTAGGCTTGATTTATTTCCAAAACTATTTGAATTTAAAAATGCAAATTCAAACTTATTTATAAAAATCTGTGACTTAACCGATTTCCATGTGAAATCCATATTTGTGTGTGTATGGTGTGGTCCAAGGGTTTTACACAATAGTGCACAACATCAATTATTTCAGAGATATCAATATTGATAAGCGATATAATCCAGAACGCTTATCTCTATTCACAGATTCATAGATAAATAAATTTATCAATCACAACGATTCATCATTACGATTCGATGTGGGTTTCGGATAACTAACCGGAATCCGACTCCCTGTCGCATCGAAATTCAAATGCCGTTTTACGGTCAAAGGGGTTTTCACATCAATACAGAATAAAGTCACAAATCATAATCCAGCACAGAGTAATTCACATTTCACAGCATCACAATTTCACACAGAAATATCAATTCATTTTACAACAAATCAGATATCCTGCATACACAATCCATACAAGTCCTAATTACTTAATTATTGTATTTCACTCTATTTAATTCATTACTTCTTAATCCATTTATTTAACTTAAATTAACCATTTCTTAATCATTAATTAATAGTCTTAATTATTATTTAATTTGAAAAATAATTAAGAGCTTAAAACATTTAAAGCATTAACTAAATAATTAACTTGTATTTAAATTTTAGCTTAAACTGTTAGATAATATCAAGTTTTACAGTATTTAAAATTGATAAAAATTTGTTAACTTACATTATCTTTAAAATACAATACTACAGTTAATAAAACTCCAGTTCTTCCTAAAATTTCCCAGCGTCCTTCCCCTGTACGTTCTTCCCCAACCTTCTTCTTCTCCCTGTTTCTCTTTTTTTTTTTTTTAAGTTTAAAACCCGATAGCTTCATTTTTAAATGACTCGAACCCATGCAACGAAAACTCAAGCAACTCTCAAAATCCCCGATCGTTCCACTCGAATGCTTCAAGTCTCTTCTGAGAAACCACGTTCTCCCTAAACTTGCCAACGTTAACCCCACGCGTACACGTGTACAAACAACCCGGTCGCCATTGACCATCGACGATGATCGCTACACATCAGAAATCGACCCAGCAACCCACCATCATCATTGATTTAAGTCCAATGCAAAGAAATCAAAATCGAGCGCAAATTTAAAACCTGGAACAAAAGAAACCACCAACCCCAAACCCTGTCAACGCATAGCGCTCACAGCTCCGACCACCAGAGGCTACCAAATTCCGGCCGTAGCCTCGTCTACCTCTCCTCTACCAAACCCCAAAGCCGCGTCACACACGGTCGCTTGAACTGGCCGTGGTGATTGATATTCCATGCATAGTAAAAATTAGGTTTACGAAACAAAAACGATCATCGTAGTCGCCACCATGGATGATGCCACCTCCGGCCATTTTTCCTACGACCACCGTAGGCTCCTCCTCCTCCTCGCGCAACCCCGACACTTCCAGTTCATCGCGTCGCCAGGAATTGGTCAAAAACCAATTCCAGATCATCTGTCGATTTCTCCTTGCATACCCATTGAAAAATTACCATTTCCGATTTAAAAATCCTATCTTCTGATAAAAATTCAAATTATGTAATTAGATTTGAATTTCATGACATTCGAATTTTCCAAGATTTATGTATGCTCTTCACAAAATCAGGTTTTTACAAAATATAATTTGTTATTTTACTTGTAATTATTTTGAAATAATAACTAATAATTGAATACACATACTTGCTTTTAATATCCAGGCTTATCAATGATTAAGTGGGTAAATGTTGGGTTTTTGAACAGAAGTGATGTTCTGTAACAAGGCAGAGCTGGTTTCAGTCAAAACAAACATTCACATCTGCTGATAACAAACACAAGGGATATTTATGCATGTGTGTAATAAAGCAACTTCAAATCTCAGGCTAACAAGCAGCAAATGAAATCTCTTTTTAAGTTGTTTACTCACAGGCATTAACACACAAAAGAAAATTTCTGGGTAAAAATATTTGCTCACGGTGAAAGGGAAGAACAGAGAACTCTTTGTTGTTGAAACTGCAGTATTTTTTTCTTTTTGAATCCTGTTTTGCTTTGAACTTGAATGTTGTCCCAATATTTTCTTTTGGCTTGCTAATTATGTTTTGCTGGACGAACTAAAATAGATAGGAATGTGTATATACGTATATAAAGAGGTTTGTACAGATAGGTGCTATCTAGTGTGAGTTTATCTTTGGTCAGATTTTACCTTTGTTACTTTGACTAAGATATTTTTTTTATAACTGAGATTTTAACATTTTTTTTTTCTTATACTTTTGTCCTCTTTTTATTCTATCTTATTTCACAATCTTGTGTTTTGCATATCTTATTTCGGCTGAAGGTACTTTCATTAATTTTTTTCTTCTTATAGTGGATGATGACTTTCATTGTTGATGGCTGCATCAATTGCCATGCTTATTTTGCTGTTCATATACGTGTGGCTGATGTAGATCCATGTTGTATACTAAGGAGGCTAGCATAATTACTGCACTTCTTTCTTTTGTTCTCAAGTGTGCATACTTATTTAATTATTGTTTTGTACAGTAGATGTTGGTCTTGTTATCTTCTTTTGCAAGCTTACTTATATGTTTGCTCATATGTACTTGTATTGTAGACAATTGTTTTATTACTTCTTGTTTTGCTTTCCCAGGTTTACATACTTTGTTTTGTACAGTTTACTTGTACACAATTGTTTGAATTGTAGACATTCCTCTTTGTTCATTTGCTAGCTAATGTGTTGATTTTTTTTTTCTTTTAGCATTTTGTTTACAGCAAGTGAATTTGTACTTCTTTGTCTCATTTACTTTGTAATTTATTTTCTTGCTTGCATACATTTTTTTCTATTGTCTTCATCATCTTGCATTTTTCCCATACACTTTTATTTATATTCCTGTTATTATTATTTTATAGTTTGTATAACCTTAAAATCTTACCACTAACATAAACCTTGAAATTTTATTTTATACTTTACACTTATATTTAATATTGGTAAATAGTTTTTATTTTAAACATTTCTTATTTATAATTCAATTTAATTGAAAACTTTTATTCTGAGTTTCAAACCCAAATTTTAAAACAAATAAGTAAATACATCTTATTATAATTGAAAAAAAAATCAAATAAATTCGTAATTTAACCCAAGAATTTAATTAAAATGTCATTAAACTGGGATCGTTACACATAAAACACATATTTTATTGTTTAAATTTGCTTTCACCATCACTATCTGAGGAAGAAGACGAATTCGAATCATCCCATATTACCTAAAAAGCTCTTTTATTTTTCTTGAATTTCTTGAATTTGCTTTTCTTTTTATCGTTATCGTGTTATGGATGGTCCTTCTTCATGTGGCCAAATTTCTCACATTCATAGCATTTAATTGACGTTTAATTTGAAGAGTTTGGTTTGCCACGATTTTAAAATTTGGTCATCTTCTTGAACTTCTTGAATTTATTGTAGTTTTTGGAAATAAAGACAACCTCCTCTTTGTCTAAGTATGAACCTTCATTACTTGCTTGGAATGCTATGTTTTTCTTTTCATAATTTTGATCCTTTCTAGCCTGCAAGTTCGCTTCGTATGACATCAAATTCCTATTACCTCTTCGACTTTAAGTTGAGAAAGATCATTAGCTTCTTCGATGGCTAAAACTATTCTTTCCCAATCATTTGTCAAAGAGTTTAAAATTCGCGTGACTAAATCAAAATATGTGAATTTGACTCCAAGTTCCATGAGATCGTGCTGAATGTTTTGAAATCTTTTATACATATCAATAATTGATTCACTAGTTTTCATTTTGAAATATGAGAATTGGTTTTGTAAAACCAAAATTTTAGTTCGCTTGACTTTATTTGTGCTTTCATATATGACTTGTAAAGTGCACCATATATCATATGCTGTCTTGCAGAGCATGACACATGAAAACTTATTTTTAGCAAGTGAGCAAAATAATACATTCATAACTTTGGCATTGTTAGATGACTCTACTTTTTATGCATTAGTCCATGTGCCAATATCAGTGTCAGATGCTTCATATTTGTTTTTAGTAACTAGCTATATTTCTAACCCATTTGCTTTAAAAAAATTCGCATGTGTGTTGACCAATAAGCATAATTAGAACCAGCAAGTAGTGAAGGACGAGCAGTTGATTGACCTTCTTGAAATGTACTTTCCATTTTAATGATTTCAATTATGTGTTACCGTAGATAAAAATGACCAATTGAAAGTCAATAGGATCATTATAGATAATGCAACTTATACACACACACGTATGTGAGTGTATATTACTAACTATATTAAGCAGAGAACGATATATGAATATAAGATAAATAATAAAAACGATCACACCAGAAATTAATACTGGTTTGGACCTCCCATCCTCCATCCATTCCCAAAGCTCCCCTTGGGAATTTCCTTTAACCAGCTAAACCTCGCTTATCCCGGAGGAACAGGCTAGTACAAAAGTATATCTCTGACAAATCTTGTGCTCCAAATAACATTGTTTTTGACTAATAATACAAATCTTCCTATGATTTCCGTTGATTATGTGAATGTGAGTGCTCTGAGTTGTCGGAAGTGGTTTAACCGAAAGTATATTTTGGTTATAATAGATTGAGAGTATGTAAGCAATGTATGCACAAGAAAGTGTTACAAAACACAAGAGAGAAAAGATTTAGATAATTCAAGTTAGTTCATTTCTATATCTCAATCAATGTAGTATTTATAGATTCAAAAGGATGCAAATGAAGAGTTGATACTATTAGAGAAGTTCTATTCACTTTAATTGCTGCAAACTTTCGATGAAGGGTAACTTCCTTTTGTCTCAACAGAAGTGTGTTTTCAAAATTTGCATCTTTTCATGTGACAGATATTTGTGGTAAAACCTTAAATATCTGTGACTTAAGAAAATAATTGCCCAAGAATTGTCACAGACATTTGTGGTTTTACCTCTGTCATCTGTAAGTAGTAAAAACATTTTTTTCAACTTAATTTTAGTACATATGAAATAGTATGTGATTCTATATGCATATATACTCAAGGAGACCTTAACAATATTTTATCTAAGACTCTTTTACAGTAGAATAACCTTACTATCTATAGTATGGTCGATAGATCTTCATTTTTCTTTGAGTCTTGATATCTTCAAGTATGGTGTCTTCTTGTAGCATATACCTATAATCTTGATATAGTGTATATCTCTATTTGATTGTATAGTTATTATCATTGAAACATAGAACCTGAAAATGACCTAGGCCTCTGAATGTTTCTTGGAAAATTGGAGTTTTATTGCTTGAATGGAAATATTGTTCGGCTATGGGGCCTTTAGAGTTTGGCCAAGGTGAAGAAATGGTAATGGGGGTTAGTTTTGTGAAGGAGAGGTATGCAAATGGAAGGATGTGAGCTATGACAAGGTTTTAGAAGTATAAAAGTAGATGAATTATATTTTTAAGCTTGTGAAATTATTATGGAAGCCATTAAAATGTCATGAAAACCTAAAGAGGTTTTTATGAAATGGAAATGGGATGATAAAATGGGAGAAAATTATGAAAATTTGTATATATACAAAGACATGAATTAAATTACCATATTGCCCTAAAGTACATACCCTCCCTTACCATGTTGCTACATCACCAAGTATATTTCTTCTTCCCCCTTCCCTTAAACGTGTAAAGCTTGTCTCCCCCTTCATTTTCATGTGCAAAGATGCCTAGTACTTTATGTACTTTGTGTTCCTAAAGAAATGACAACATATGTCGCTGTTATTTAAACTTAACTTTTGTTTAAAATATACAAAAAAATCATATCCAAAATTATTTATTAAGTAAATAAAATTACACAATCCTAATTCATTTATAAATGTGTGAAAATGTTTATCTTAAATGTGCACAACATTTTCCGACAAATTTTCAACATCGAAAAGTCGAATTCAAAAAGCGGTTTCCAGTCACTTTTTTTTACTTTTCTTTTAACTAATTGTTATTGTAAACAAATTTTGCAAACTATTTCACCATCATTAGTTATCATTTTAAAGATTTTTAGTTTGAGTTACAAAACCAATAAACTAATTATTAAAAATATATTTTGATTTCCATAATTAAAGTGATTAAATCCCTGGTCGTTTCAGGTCTACACGTACAATTTTTTTATGGAAGCTAATGGTCTTGAGAATTGGCAAGGTACTCAAACTAAATATAAAGCACCTACTACTGAAATGAATACTTTGTCAGATGCTCAAAAAACCATGGCAACCAACAATGCAATAGCCACGAATGTTTTGTTTGTTCACTTGACAAAAATGAATTTTCTAGAGTTATGTTGTGTAAAAAGACATGATATTTGGCGTACCCTTCAAAATTACTAATGAAGGGACAAACAAAGTTAAACAAACTAAAATTTTTATTCTACAAATTAGTTTTCATCATTCAAAATGAAAACTAATGAAATTATTGCAGATATGCGTGCAAGATTTCAAACCGGACAACATAATCTCATGGCACTATGAGTTATTTACCGAATTTGGTCTTATTGTATGTATTTTAAATTCTTTAATAATTGAGTGGGAAAGAAAAGTTATTGCCATCGAAGAAGCAATGATCTTTCGTAACTCAAACTTGATGAATTAATTAGAAATTTTACGTCGCATGAAGTAAACTTGTAGATAAGAAAATAACAAAATCAAGAGAAGAAATGTAAAGATTTTCAAGCTAACAACGAAGATTCCAACTTAGATGAAGATGAGACTGTGTTCATTGCCAAAAATAACAACAAATTTCAGAAATTCAAGAAATTCACGAAGACACAAAATGGTGGAAACTCAACTTCAATCAAGTGCTACGAATTCGAAAAATTCGGGCACGTGAAGGAGGATTGTGTATCGCTAAAAAAGGAAAAGAAGAAGAACAAATTTGAGAAGTTAAACAAGAAATTAAAAGCTTTTCATTTTACATGGGATGGTTAGATTAATCTTCATTGGAGAGTGAGAGTGATACCGAACAAGCAAATGTTTGTTTTATGCCCATTATCGAGGTAAATTATGATCTCTCCTATAATGATATTCTTGAAATTAGTTTTGCACGTGATGATAAATTAAAGAAATTATACATAGAAAGGTAGAGGAAAATTAACTAGAGCTGAATTAGAAATTGGCATGTTTAATGATGAAAATTTTATTTTAGAAGAAAGAATTAAAAAATTCATAAAAATCCTATGAAAGTTTAAATTCTTAAAATTGTATTTTAATTCAAAAAATTAAGGAGAGTAAAAGTGAGAATGATAAAAATAGCAAAGAAGTTTATGAACTTAAATCCAATTTAAATCTTTCCGAAAATGAAGTTTTCGAAGTAAATTTTTTTAGAGCAGATTACAAAAAATGATTCAAAATTTAACCAAGGAAAACAAAGCTTAGAAAAATTTGATTAAAATCTCAAAACCATCTTGTAACACCCCATATTTTTAGTGATATTATTTAGGATATTTAATTAGATAGATTAAATAAAATAATGTATTGATTATGGATTGAGATTTGTGATTAGAATTAAGGGGCAGTTGTGCCATATTAATGGGTAAATAAATGAATTAAAATGATGTTAAGTGTTAGGAAATAAGGAATGGCAAAGTAGGAAAATGATTAAACTTATACACTAGACTCTTAGGAAATCAAACACATGTTCATTTCATTATTCAAAAACGAAAAATACTCTAAGGCCGACCACCATTTTCAATCTCAAGAGAAGATAAAGCTAGGAATTTCAAGAGGAAGAAGTAAACCAATTTATCAAGATCAAATCTCATATCTGAATGACAAAGCTAAGGTGAATAATAACTACATCTCACTTTTCTATATGTTTTCGGCTTTAAGGTGAAACCCGATTTATCTTGCTTTATTTAGCCATGATTTTGAAAAGCAAAATGTTTTTATATCCATGTTGATTATTTATGCATGTTCATATGTATTTTACGATATGTTTTAATGTGAAAACCCTATTTAATGACTTGCAAATGTCTTGCGATTTTAGATATAAGCAGAAATATTATTTTAGAGATGTGTTTCAATTGTAATTTTCTGAATTAATGTGTATTTTATATTACTTTTCTAGTAAAGAAAATGATTTACTGGGTTATAAATTACTTACGGTTAAATAGATAATTATTTGGATCTGAAATATGACAGCACATGAAGGCTCCTATCCGAACAGCTTAAAACGGAAAAGATGAATAGATCTATGATTACTAAATAAAAGCATGAACACGATGACCTGGTAGAAAATGTAAAATGACGACTGAGGTTAATTAGCACATGGTAGACATATATGTTGGCACTTGATAATTTTGCACACGATGGATGGAAAAAAGCAAGTACGTAATGATTATAGGATAGACTACCCACGAACATTAGTAAGTGTTAGCTTTGGAAATATTTGACCAATGAAGGCTTGTGAAATAAACACACGGTGGACAACATTTTACAACATGTGATAGCGTTATATTTGTCACTATGTGATGGCTTGGCGCTATCAATATGCAAAGGCTTAAGGAAGATGCATGCATACGATGGCTATAGGGTAGCCAATACGTAACAATTAAATACAACTTGTAATAGCTTAGGAGCTATATTTTCTAAGTAAGACAAGCACCTTTGTCCAAGTGGTTAATTGATTCGGCTTTGGTGCAGGATGTCACAAGTTCGAAACTTGCTTTTGAACGTTTATTTGACATGGGATATGTTGTCCCAACGATTTTTTGTATATAAAGTACCAGTTCAAAAAAAAAAAATTCTAAGTAAAATAATGAACACTTAGGGACACTTGGAAAACAGTTTCTATGTGTTAGTGAACCATTTTGTAGAGATGAAATCAAAGTGGAATTTTGTTAAATTAAAATTATGTTAACTTTTTTTAGAATGGAGGAAGCTTAGAGAGCCTAATAAATGATAGAGAACTATTTAATTTGAAAGGTAAACATGTTTTATCTGAAGGTATAGGGTACTTAATTAATGAATGAATGAAAAGTATTTAACCACGATCGTAAAACTATACCGATTAAAAGAGTTATTGGACAGTAGGGTACCTTGAATATCAGTCTAAAATCCAATGTTGTATGGTAGGGTGAGGGTTTGATCTCAAAAGATTAATAAACTCTAAAGTGAGTTATGGCAGAGTGGCAAAAGTTCATGGAGATGTTACGATAAAATTAAATAAATCGACTACGTGAAGGGTAGAGGTCTTGGGACGAAGAGAAGCTATTAATGGTTACAAAGGATGATTACTAGAATGTTTCACGATATTTACATTTAGGCTCCCAGGAGAGTCAGGCCACTCTAGTCAGGGTGGCCCCCGTGGAGAAATAAGTCAATATTTCTACCAGGTGACATTGCTCGAACAAGAGATAAATTATTCTAATTCCTAAATCAAGAGATTAGGTGAGGGTTGAATGAATGATGACTAATTGTATGACTTGGTTCATTGTTGAATGATAACTATAGGGTACACTTCTTGGTTGAATATTTGCACATAGTTGCTTTTTAGGATAAATATTGTTGTTGCATATTACAATGTATATTGTAACGACCCATAATTTTTACACTTAGAAATGAAATATTTAATTTATTTAAATATTCAAATGTATAATTTTAAAACTTAAACAATCAAGTTTTATATTATAAATAAGAATGGTAAACTTATTTTTGATATTGAATAAAGATTTTGGATTTTCATTGTAAAATTGACAAAAGTCGTATTCCAATAAAATAGGATAAATATTCATGAAATTTGTTTAAAGGATAAATAATTCCTTATAAATAAATATATATACATAACCGATATCAAACTCATTTAATAATAATAGTAATATAATTTATAATGGTTCGATAAACACATAAAACTTGTTTTATAAAATTGACAAATTTCATCGTATATCGATAAATCGATATTGTATTTTTATAAGAAGATTTGGATACTGTTTTATATTATTTTATAGTCAAGTATACTTGTTTTAATTATATAAATATAATAACAAATTTTTTGAAGTTTGGTTTACATAAATAAATAGTTTAACAAAAACGTCAAAATGCGACGGTAAAACATTTTGTTGAAAATCAATGTTTTGTTCAAAATAAGTTGCCGCAACGTTATCACACATTTGGTAACATGTTTTAACATATATATTACACGTTTTAATAACTAAACATGCTTACTTTTATTAAATAAGATTAGAAAACTTCTAGAAGTCATTAGTAAAACTAAGTAAGACTTAACAAAAGTAAGAAAAAGTAAACATCAAATCATATCAAATCAAATCCAACATAATTATGATATTATTTACTTAATCATTAAGGGATTAAAACATAAAGTAAGGATATAAAACGTGATGGAAAGTTTTCAAAAAGTAAAGGTTGCTTTAGGTTGAAGTAAGGTTAGTTTGGTAATTTGGTAAATGGTTATTTTGATAAATTTACCACTTCTTTCTTTTTCTATAAATACCCCCCTCCTTCTCACTTTCATTCACATTTCTTCTTCTTCTTCTTCTTTACTCAAGCTTCTTCATCTTCTTCCCCTTCTATTTAATAGCATCCAATCCATAGGAAAAATTAGAAAGAAATAACATCAAAATATTTACAAAATATTCAAAAGAAATCAATGTTCATTCTCTTCAAATCAACTTTTCTCCATATTTTACCTCTTACTCTCTCGGCCATAACTTCTTTAAAACCGAAATAAAATGCAAAATCCTTTTTCTGAAATCACTTATTTTTTCAATGGCTACAACTTTCTTTTTAACCACTTTGCCTCATTCGAAAATTAACCATGTCAAAAATCCACTTCTTTCCAGCGCATTCTCTGGCCCTGTTTTTAAGCCAGAGAATAAGCGGTTTTGTTTTGTTCATAACTTGATCATGATAGATCCAAATTAAGAAATTCTTTTTTTTAAACCACATAAAATTCTAGTGGATACAATTTTTATGTTGATCATGTTATTCGGTTTTGAAGTTTGCTATACATGAAACTCAATTCTTTAAAGTATATTTTCGGGCTTCATTTTTGTTAATCCGACGATACATCTTCTTCATTTTATCATATCTTCCTCAAAACTAATCAAAATCAAGTAATTTTTTTTAAAATCATCAAAAAAGAATTTCAACAACTTTTCATTTAACAATTTTTCAAGTTTTGAGAGTAAGAGAGTCAAAAATAAGAGAAAAATGACCTATTTTTGGGGTCTAATTTCGAGAATTCAAGGTCAAAGCTCTACCACATCTTCTCTATATTTTCATCCCACCTCCATCTCAAGCCCTGGTCGAGCACTTCAAAGGAAGGGAAAGTTGTTTTCTAATGATTAGATGGACTATGGATTAACTAGTGAAGTGTTGGTTGATTAGAATGTTGGTAGGAAGTTAATCGCTTTGGCTTATGGTAAGAAACTATATTTAGCATCTCTATTTATATATATACATCTTTGATGTAGTGTTATGATTGCTATGGATTCTTATATATGCGTTGATCATCAAGTATTGATTGTTTGATATGATTGTTAAATTGTTTTACCAAGTCACGTTAATACACGTTGATAAGCACAATGGAAATTACTTTCCATTTGAAAATGAATGGCGTATATGGAATGTTTAAACCTTTTGGAAATATTTTAAAAATGAGTTAGAAATGTTTATAAACATTTAAATATGCCTAAAGAAATAAAGGAAGAAAATAAATATTTCATCTTGTACATTTTAAACTATGTCCAAATCAATTTTCCAAAAAAATCGCGCCTTTTATAAATAAGTGACCAAAGTTTAAAATTGATATTTTAAATATTTTAAAAATATGAAATAAATTTTAAAAATCATTCGAAATGTTTTGAAAGATATTTAAATTGAAAATATGGATATCTAAATGATATAAAAAGTCATTTTGAAGAATATAACTTTTAAAATACTATTTGCAACACTTTTCGCAGTAGTTTTTAATAACTTTTGAAACGTAGTTTTAAACTTAACAATTATTTCCTATATATTGTGCGAATGATTTTCAAAAAAAACTAAGTCATTTAAAGATGATTTGAAATTTATAATAAATGGTTAAGAAGAATTATTTATAACACTTAAACAAAAAAGTGAAGAATATTGAATGTAATAACAAACTGAGTATGCAGAAACGACTAGTACATTTATCCCGCATGTAAGATATGGGTAGATAAAAAAATACGTTTAACTAAGGTTAGGGATGGAGCAACCAGTGCCCTGAACTTACCTTGCATATGTTTTCTTTTCTTAGGCGAGGGGTGAAACAAATCGAAAGGAAAGCCCGTATTCTCTAAGATAAAAAGATTATATTAAGTTTTTCCAAAATAAAAGGAGATTGGTTATATCAAAATTTAAGCAATCTCCAAAATGAATAAATTATGACTTGGATTGCATAGAGAAAATCTTCTTATACTTGGTATTAAAATCCGAAAAGGGAACTCGTCCTATTCGTGGAATTTAAAAGGTGATTTCGTCGTTATTCCGCCCATAGCACTTGTTGAATATGGAAATTGATGTTGAACAAAAATAGAATGATTCTATGATCCTATTTACTCAAAAATGTTTTGTAAAAAAAAATTGATTTAGGGTTTATCGTAAACGATGTCTTAAATAACATTGTTTTTAACCCGCTTAAAATCTAAGGAATTTGGATCTAGAGTCAAGTGATAGAAATTGAAATATTATCCAAAGGAAAAGAATGAATTACTATAAGACAAATGTCGTTGAAGACAAAGATATTCATGATGTGGGATTACATTCCATTAGTCCCTAGAGGTGAAATTTACCATATTTTAAGTGGTAGTGGTACTCTGTTATGAAAATCTTCGATTTGCAAGAATATGATTTGAAGTTAAGAAAGAAATCTTGTAAGATTTAATAAATGATTTGGGAATATTTTTCCTAAGTTAAATGTTATATCTTGAATATAAGAAATCTTTGACTAAGATTTAATGAATGATTTGGAAAAGTTTTCCAAAGTAAGAGAAAATGATTTGGAATTATTACAGGATTTAAGAAAGGTATAAATAAAACAAATGATTTGATAAATGAGGCTTAATGATTCCATATACTCTTGAAAAGAAAATGGAATAAATTGAAAAGAAAATGGAATAAATTGAAAAGAATATACATCTAATAAGGATATTTTACAAAGGATGAAGTAATTGATTGATGGTTATACCCACATATGAACTTAACATCTTTTAAATCGATAATTGGATTTCGAAGGAACCGGGGTCGGATTTGGGTGATTCCTATCTGAAAACCACTTCGAACCAATGTATATGTTCGAATGTGAATACATGTTGAAGCTGATGATTACTGAAGAACGTGGTTGTCGTTGCATGAGGCTTGCTTGTTGACATGCTCTGGGTAGCTCCCATTATAGAGTTATTTATAGTAGTGGTCTCTTTGTTGTGGATATTTTTTGGGTTGCAAGGACTACTTGCTACTAGTGGTAGTAGGAGAATGCCTTCGGTTTTCCTGGATAACTTGTATGGACGTTTGTCTGACATTCCATTTCTAAAGAATACGTACATTGGTGTTTGCAAACATACATCAGTGGTGGCAGAGAAGGCTGTTAGAAATGCGGATTACGGATCTTAAGGCTAGAATAACACTAAAGGGGGGTGAATAGTGTTTCGTAGATTTACTCAATCTTTTTCAAACTTAAGTAATTTAATCACCAACAAATGCGATACACAAACATAGATAAAATCATAGAATCAGACACAGATGCAAATAATAAATAAAAGCAGTAAAGGAAAGAACATAGCAAGAGTTTATACTGGTTTGGAGTTACCTACATGCAGTCCCGCATAATTGTACGAATTTCTTTTCAAAATAACCTCCCAGATTACACCCTCGATTTCAAGGCCACGAGGTACACCCTCCAATATTCGAGTTCGGAGCAAATTCTCTTGATCTACCAGGCCACAAGATTACCTAATTGATTTCCGGGGCAACAATCACTCCCAATTGATTTCAAGGGTCAACTGCACCTTTTACTCAACAGTTTGATTTACAAATAATCCTATAACTCTGAATAGCACTGAGATCTTATGGAGAGAGTGACAGAGAATCAAACAAGAGATAATCAAGTTCGATTCACTTGGTACTTCAGCAGAGTGTGGTTTGAGATTTTTAGAATAAATGTAAAAGATGAAGAGGAGAGAAAATGAATGAAAATCTGGTAAAAATTCATTTAGAACTTACTGGTATATATAGAGATCAATAGCCATATCTATTCGTGAAAGGATATAACGAATAGACGCTTCTTTTGAAAATTTAAAATTTGAAAATTAAAGGGCACCATGTCGACATAAGGAGTAGGAGTTTGTCGACTTGCTCTAGGCAAAAACGGTGATTTTGATTTTGTTATTAAAATTGGTTTCTATAATTTTTCAAAACAATTTCTAAACTTTTATAAATATACTTGAATATAGTTTAAACGTTTAAAAGTGTTTAGAAAGTAATTTTTAATATATAGTCCCAATGATTTAAAATCTGAGTATGCAAATATTTAAAAGCTAAATATTAAAACAAGAGATAGTTTAAAATAAAGGACAATTTGAAATCAAAAATATTAGAAATTATAAAGATAATTTTGAGGCTAAAATATTTTAAAACCAAGAGAGATGCCTTTTTGAAAAGAAAGTTTTGAAAACTTTTTTAAAAACAAGAGATATATTTTTGAAAATCATTTTTATAAAGTTAGTGGATATCAAAATAGGACCACTGTACGTTCCACTAGATATTATCGTGGGTTCCATCCCACTAGGGTTCGATCCCTTTAATAGGCTCGAAGTGGATTCCATTCCACGAATAAATTTTAAATAAAGATGTAAGTGCTTTCAAAAAGTTTTAACATAATTCTAGACTCAATACTTATCTTGTACTTAGAAATCTTAAACTCTTGATATCTTGATGTCATGAGTCTTCAATCTTGATATCTTCGATCTTTAAATCCATCAGTCTTATACCTCTATAATGTATAGTCTTCATTCTTGGTGCCTGCACGTTTATGTCCTGTATATACATATATATCTAAACTATAATGTTAGTATATATATTTTATTACAAGTCTTAAGGTTGTTGTCATCAAAACCATCCTTCTCAAGGACTAACAAAGGCAACTTCTCTTAGCTTCTCCTTGAAACGTAAGAGCTTAAGAGTTGTATTTTTATGAAAAGCAATTAGTAGTCCACGAAAATGGCAATGTGGCATTCAAAGATGTGATATGTGCTATGTGAAAAGGTAATCATAGCCTTGAGCCTCATCAACCGAAAATGACCGAAACATGGTTAGATGTAGCAAGGCTATGTGGGTCATTCCCAATTAGGGTATGATCATCCCCTTCTAGATATATTTCTTCCTGCTATCATGTTTGGGATGTAAATTAATGTGGTTTGTATGCTCGGACCCCGGTTTAAAGGTCGGTAATGACCGGGGGATGACATATTCGGTACTATCTAGTTATAAAGATAGGTCGGTCTTGTGTTGGTAGAGGAGATTTGTGATGGTTCCTCGGGACATCCATCTAGAGGTGTACCCAGCAGAAGGTTGTTCATTCACTTGGTCATTTTTATGGAAGTCCATTCTCCAATAAGAACCTACGGTTTTGTTTGTATTGGCGTAATGAATGGGCTCGAAATGCTATAGGGTAACCATTTCGGATAAGATTAATAAGTTATTTGCAAATGTTTTCAAAGATACATCACTAGAAATAATATCAAAGGTTTTGATATAAAAGTATTTTAAGTTATCATAATGTAAAAACCATCCATGCTTATGTATGGGTGTGGTCTTATGAGATACCCTTTCTTTTCAAATGATTTTATTCAAAGGCTGATATATGACACTATCATTGATTATTGAGTTTTTCTCACACTGGTTTATCAAGCCTGATCCGGGTATTTTCAATACTTGGGTCAGATTCGAGAAGTTTTAGATTTAGTCAAAGACGGTTCGAGTTTCTAGAGGAGATCTGGAGTTATTCATCTACGTATGGACATATTCTATTATTCGCTGTGCTTTATTTGATTTAATTTGATGTTTGTCAACAATTTATAAGGGAAGATGTTTATAACTATCCAAGCTGAATTTAGGTTAGACTCTGATATATGTATTTAAAAGTTTTCCGCTATAAAGATATTTGTTTAATATTATATGTTGTTCCATTTGTGTAAGATTCTGTTTTATCTTATTTTTTTTATTTCCCTCGATCATCCATATTTCCATGCAATTTGGGTCGGACTTGAGCGGTTTATTGTCAGTACAAAGTGTACGAAATTGTGGGTCATCACATTTGGTATCAGTGCTGAAGGTTAAGCGAGAACCTTGGCTTTGTTATGGGTAAAGTCTCATCAGAGATAGTAATATCCCAGGATGAGTAACTCATTAAAGATAGGATTAGTAACACCCTAAAATGAGTGTAGAGTATTGTATATAAGCGCGTATTTGATAATGTTATATAAAGGTTTTATTTTGAATAATCAATAAATGAAATAATTTTATCTAGGATTATATTTGATTACAAGTATATATTCTAAAAAGTTATATAGTTAGAAATCAAGATTAGTGAAATCTAAATATGAACATCTTATAGAATTTCACAATTTGGCTATAAGATGTTTCATAAAGATAATTAATAAGTAAGATATGTAATAAAGTAATTAAAATCTTTAATACTTATTCCAAAATAATAAATTAAGAAATGATAATGTTAAGTTACTATCATAAATTGATCAATTGTATAATTTAAAAGTTAAAGTACAAATATCTTGTGAATTAAGTTTCACGATTTGACTATAAAGTGTTTGATAATAAGATTGGTTTAAGAAATGAAAATATAAGATAAAAATGTATTTAACAAATATAAAATGATTATGTTAAAGAAAATATAAAAGGAATGAAGGTTTAAAATTCAAGTAATTTAAATGAATTGTGGTAATTAAATGAAGTTAATTAATATAAGACGAATTTATAAAAATAAATTATAAAATAGGTTTTATAAACAAAAGTAATCTGTAAAGGGTTTTGAAAAAGGTATTATTTCAAATAAAAAGAGATATTTTATGATAACTAGTTCGAATGGCTTAAAAATAAATTAAAAATGGGTGGAAATGTGTTCAGATGGTAAACACTTCTCTTAAGTAGTGCTCTTCTTGTTAAGAGGATATATAATACTATTGGTAGTACCCAGTTCCATGGTATTATTTAGGAGTTACTCGATCTATATAATTTTCTAAAGTTAAAGATATGATGTGAAACAATAATTGATAAATTGATTAGTAATATTTATAAAAGTGTTTAAAGCAAAGATAAATTTGGAATCACTGATTGATAAGATAAAGTGAGATTCTCGACGATTTTGAACAGTCGATTTTTTTTTGAATCACACCAAACTAAAAGCTAAGGAATTTATGAAATATTCTGGTAAAAGATAAAATGTTGCGAAATGTTTTAAGTAAATGAAATTGGATAAGTATAATTTATAAATGTGATTATAAATAAAAAGGATTTAAATGTGGAGAAATTTATAATGGCATTAAATTGGAAATAAATTTTGTAATTATGAATTTGAAATGATAGAACCTACAAATTCACCAGGATATAAAACCGATCGGGAATTTGGGATGTGTGTATATATACTGTTAGGATGTAAAAAGGTACTATACAAAAATAGATTTAAGTCATGAACGATTTATACACTTAAGTAAAATCATGACACTTTAAAATTTAATTGTAACATGAAAAAAGTTTTATAAATGAATTCTACCATTAATTAAGGATTAGGACTTAAGTTTTTAAAATGATGGATTTACATAGTTGTGTTCATAAGATATAATAAACTTAAGAAATAATTTTAAGAAATGATTCATAACATATTAGTATTAATGGAAATATATTAAAAAATGATTGAAAATTAAAGGATGTGAATAAAGCGAATTTGGTATAACTGAGAAAAAATCAATAGGAATAAATACATAATTTATATGTAAATCATTTCGTCACACAAATTTTGATCTAATATCCGAGTACAGAACTTTAAGGTGTTTACACTGATCCAAAAAAGAATTTATCACTCGATATAATGACAGCGAGCATTGATTATGTTTTATGGTTAGTTACTCGAGTTTTCTATCATAGTTGAGAAGATATGCAAGGAAAGCAAGTGTATCCGATCTAGAAGTTTGATCAGAGTTTGCACTAGAGGATCGAGAGATTAATGCTAGTTTGGAAATAAAATCGTGGATTCAAACAGAAGATCAAATCAAATATTATATACGGATGA
Organism: Allium cepa; assembly: GCA_030765085.1. NCBI lineage: Eukaryota > Viridiplantae > Streptophyta > Magnoliopsida > Asparagales > Amaryllidaceae > Allium > Allium cepa. The sequence goes on from CM060941.1 coordinate 745,472,779, forward strand.
TTTGAGTACATCTTATGGGTTTAATTTTGTGAAATAATGATATTCAAAATATTGTGGGTTTAGGTTCAGGGTAATTTCGAGGACGAAATTCTTTTAAGTAGGGGAGAATGTAATGACTCGTAATTTTAACACTTTGAATTGGAATATTTAATTTATTTAAATATTCAAATGTATAATTTTCAAACTTAAACAATCAAGTTTTATATGATAAATAAGAACGGTAAACTTATTTTTGACATTGAATAAAGATTTTGGATTTCCATTGTAAAATTGACAAAAGTCGGGTTCCAATAAAGTAGGATAAATATTCATCAAATTTGTTTAAAGAGTAAATAATTCCTTTTAAATATATATAATCGATATCAACTCGTTTAATAATTATAGTAATTTAATTTATAATGGTTCGATAAATATATAAAACTCGTTTTATAAAATTGACAAATTTCATCGTATATCAATAAATCGATGTCGTATTTTTATAAGAAGATTTGAATACTATTTTATATTATTTTATAAGTCAAATATACTTTTTTTAGTTATTTAAATAGAATAACAAATCATTTTTGAAGTTTGGTTTACATAGATAAATAGTCTAACAAAAATGTCAAAATGTGGTGTTAAAATGTTTTGTCAAAAATCAATGTTTTTTTCAAAATAAATTGCCGCAACGTTATCACATATTTGTTAACATGTTTTAACAAATATATTACACATTTAAATAACTAAACGTGCATACTTTTATTAAATAATATTAGAAAATTTCTAGAAGTTATTAGTAAAAGTAAGTAAGATTTAACAAAAGTAAGAAAAGTGAACATCAAATCACATCAATTCAAATCCAACATAATTATGATAACCTTTACTTAATCTTTAAGGGATTAAGACATAAAGTAAGGATGTGAAAGGTGGTGGTAAATGTTGAAAAAATAAAGGCTGCTTAAGGTTGAAGTAAGGTTAATTTGGAAATTAGGTAAGTGGTTATTTTGGTAAATTTACCACTTCTTTCTTTTTCTATAAATACCCACCTCCTTCTCACTTTCATTCACATTTCTTCTTCTTTTTTTTCTTTAGTTTCTTCACCTTCTTCTTCTTCTCTTTAATGGCTTCCAAGCCATGGAAAAAATTAGAAAGAAATAACGTCAAAATATTTACAAAATATTCAAAAATCAATGTTCATTCTCTTCAAACCGAACTCCTCTTTTCTCCATATTTTACCTCTTATTCTCTCGGCCATAACTTCTTCAAACCAAACTAAATGCAAAATTCTCTTTTTTAAATCATTTTTCTATTGGCTATAACCTTTTTTTTGATCACTTTGTCTCATTCTAAAAGTAACCATGCCAAAAATCCACTTCTTTCCCGTGCATTCTCTGGCGAAAATTTTAAGCCAAAGAATAAGCCATTTTTTTAACATAACTTAATCATAACAGATCCGAATTAAGGAATTCTTTTATTTAAACCATATGAAATTACAGTGGCTACAACATTTATGTTGATCGCTTTTTCCAGTTTGGAGCTTTTCTATACTTGAAACTCAATTCTTTGAAGTATATTTTCGGGCTTCATTTTTGTCAATCCGGCGATACCTCTTCTTCATTTATCATATCTTCTTCAAAACTATTCAAAATCAAGTTATTTTTTTTTAAATTCAAGATAAAATAATTTACAAAAACATTTCAATTAACAAGTTTTTCAAATTTTGAGAGTAAGAGAATCAAAGAGAAGCGAGAAAATGACCTATTTTTTGAGTCTAATTTTGAGAATTCAAAGTCAAAGCTTTACCACTTCTTCTTTATACTTTCGGCCCACCTCCATCTCAAGCCTTGGTCGAGCACTTCTAAGGAATTGAAAGTTGTTTTCTAATGTTTAAATGGAGTATGGATTAATTAGTGAAGTGTTGATTGATTAGAATATTGGTAGGAAGTTAATCGCTTTGGTTTATGGTGAGAAACTCTATTTAGCATCTCTATTCACACACACACACACACACACACACACACACACACACATGTTTGATGTTGTGTCATGAATTCTATGGATGCTTATATATTCTTTGATCATCAAGTATTAATTGTTGATATGATTGTTAAATTTTTTACCAAGTCATGTTAATACACGTCAATAATCACAAAGGAAATCGTTGTCCTTTTGAAAATGAAATTGTGTATATTGAATGTTTAAACCTTTTGGAAATAGTTTTAAAATGAGCTACAAATGTTTTATAAATATTTAAATATGTTTAAAGAAATAAAGGAAGAAAATTAAGATTTCACCTTATACATTTTAAAATATGTCCAAATCAATTTTCCAGAAAAATCGCACTTTTTATAGTAACGTGACCAAAGTTTAAAACTGATATTTTAAATATTTTAAAAATATGAAACAGATTCTGAAAATCATTTGAAAAGGTTTTTAATTTGAAAAGATGGATATATAAATGATATAAAAGTCGTTTTGAAGAATATAGCTTTTAAAATACTATTTGCAACACTTTTCGCAACGCTTTTGTAGTAGTTTTAATAACTTTTGAAATGTAGTTTTAAACTTATCAATTATTTCCTATATATTTTGTGAATGATTTTAAAAGAATAATTAATTCATTTAAAGATGATTTGGAAGTTTAATAAGAGTCTGAATAAATAATTAAGAGGAATTGTTTTTAACACTTAAACAAAAAGTGAAGAATATTGAATGTAATAACAAACTGAGTATGCAGAAACGACTAGTACATTTATCGTGCTTGTGAGATATGGAAAGATAAAACGAGGTGCTTAACTAAGGTTAGGGATGGAGCAACCAGTGCCTTGTACTTACCAGGCCTACGTTTTCTTTTCTTACGCGAGGGGTGGAACAGATCGAAAGGAAAGCCCGTATGCTCTAAGATAAAAAGATTATATTAAGTTTTTCCAAAATAAAAGGAGATTGGTGTTATCAAAATTTAAGCAATCTCCAAAATGAATAAGTTACGACTTGGATTGCACAAAGATAATCTTCTTGTACTTGATACTAAAATCCGACGAGGGAACTCATACAATTCGTGTAATTTAAAAGATGATTTCACGGTTATTCCGCCCATAGCACTTGTCAAAGAGGAAATTATTGTTGCGTAAAATTAGAATGATTTCTTTGATTCTATTTACTCAAAATTGTTTTGTAAAAAAATTGGTTTAGGGTTTATCGTAAACGATATCTTAAATAACATTATTTTTAACCCGCCTAAAAGTTAAGAAATTTGGATAGAGAGTTAAGTGAGGGAAATTGAAATATTATCCAAAGAAAAAGAATGAATTTCTCTAAGACAAAGATCATTGAAGACAAAGATGTTCATGATGTAGGATTACATTCCATTAGTCCCTGGAGGTGAAATTTACCATATTTTAAGTCGTAGTAGTTCTCTATTATGAAAATCTTTGATTTGCAAGAATATGATTTGAAATTAAGAAATAAATCTTTTATTAAGATTCAATAAATGTTTTGGGAATATTTTCCCTAAGTTAAATGCTATAGCTTGAATATAAGAAATCTTTTATTAAGATTTAATGAATGATTTGAAAAAGTTTTTCTAAGTAAAAGAGAAAATGATTGGAATTATTACAGGATTTAAGAAAAGTTTAAATAAACCAAATGATTTGATAAATGAGGCTTAATGATTTCATATATTCCTAAAAATAAAATGAAAAAAATAGAAAATATTATATATCTAATGAAGATATTTTATAAAAGATGAAGTAAAAGATGAAGATATATTATAGTAGGAGAGTGCCTTCGGTTTGTCCTGTTCCTGGACAACTTGTATGAGCATTTGTCTGACATTGTATTTCTTAAGATTATGTACATTGGTTTTCACAAACATACATAAGTGGTGGCGGAGATTGCAACTTCTCTTAGTGTGACGCCCCACCTCTATGCTCACAATAACAAAGGTTATTAAAAGGAATAACGTCTACTATTGCGAAGAATAAGGCTTGTTAGAAGCGACCATCCGTAAGTTATGCCTTAGATGAGTATTGATTACATCGATAGGAGTTGTGAAATTTACTCCCAAAGATATAAATTCAATCCAAATCTAAAACGAAACTACAGTGGTTAAAGAAAAATTCAGAACAACTCATAACAACAACAACACTGATAATATAATCATATCAGAACAGAAATATCAGATATATATAGCGGAAGACAAGTCTGGAATACATGCTAGAACAATCGATAGTTCACACGAACCAAATGTACATATACATATACATCAACATACATAAGACGAGAATCAAATAACCAAAAGACTCCTCGAAGGCTAGACAAAAGATGATGCGAAATCCCAAAATCTGAAGCTACTACAGAATCAGAGATAGCGACTATCCTGAAATAACTCGGTCTGACCCGAGTATTATTTAAAAGAAAATAATAAACGGATCGGTCAAATTTATTCTTAGAAGTGAATGCATCATAAACAACATCAAAGAAAAATAATAATAATCTCAAATGAGACTATTCAACATAAGAAATCAACATAGTTAAATGAAGAAATCACATCAAACTTCATCAAAATCAACTTTCAAATTCATAATTGAACTCAAAACAGCAATTCACAAAATCTAGAAATCAAAAATAGATAACTAGAAAAATCAACATAAAAGTGGATCGATCCCATCAAATGACGAGTCTAAGCTACGCCGCACGTGCATCAACATATGGCTGAAGCCTACCAAGTACTGTCATCATAATTTTGACGTTCAAAAAATGACCCCAAGGTCCAACATATGACCCGAAGGTCTAGTACTGATATTTGACCCGAAGGTCCAACATAGTGGCTCGAAAGCCCATCAATCATCAAATATTTCAATTAACGAGTCCGGAATTAACCGAGATAGTAAAAGTGTGGTTCCATACTCTGCACTTTTGCTAAATCGTTTAAATCTCTTCATCGTTTCCTTGAAAATGCAAAATTGTGTATTTTAAATAAATAAAATTTTCGTTCTCAAACAGACAAGTCCAGAATTAATCGAATCAGTAAAAGTAAGGGTTCATAGTCCTTAATTTTGCTGAAACGTTTAAATCGCCTTCTCATTCGTTTGAAAGCGCAAATTGTAAAATTTTTGGAAATAATTTTTATTTTAAAACGATTTTTAAAACACGTAATTAAAACAGCAACAACTATAGCAATTTCAACGAGAAAATTGCGCTTCTCAAAAAACCATAAAAACGGATATCAAATCAGCGTTGAGGAATAACCGGCTGAAAATCCACTTTAAAATAGACGTTTACTGAAGTAAAAAACAACAGTAAATTTGTTCGTCAAAAATGTCACCAAAACAACACGCATCAAAAATATAGCAGCGACGTACAAATTTCCGTTATAAAAATAATGAGGCAAAATTCGTTTTACAACGTAACACCGGTTTAATGAAAATATAACAACGGACTGCACCAAAATTTTCAGGCATGAAAATAAAATAGCCAGCAATACATGCGTTCATTAATACATACCTGGACTAACATACTTGCGTGCGTGCAAAATGCAAACAAAAGAATTGGATATAAAGGACCTGATACATATTTACACACACTTTAGTAAATACACTACTAACTTGGGCCCTTTAATTTATACCTCAATTTGCATTAACGTACGCAAGGCTTAAAAACTCCCCTTCCCAATGAAATAGTAAAAAGTGTAAATAACTTGGATATTCAATTGCAATGTCTACGTGCATAAAACACTACCTGACATATACCAAAATGTGATAGAGCCTGCAAATAGGTATGCACACAACTTGTAAAAACACACTCACCCATACAACATTTGCATCTTAAAATCAAAACTTAAACATCTCACGCCACTTGCAGTTGGAAGATTATGTATGCAATTTATAATTGTATGCAACGTAATATCTATATACCTGGAACCATTTGCATTTGGGAAATTATGCATGCATTTAATACAAGTATGCAAATTGACCTGAATACTACTTATACACGTAACACACACATGTGATACACTTACATGTAACACACACGCATCACGCACCCACAAACCAAAGTAGGTGAAATAAAACACATGTTGAAGCCGAAACCAAGTATGAAAAAAAAAACTTGGCAAAACAATGTATGTAAAACATGCTTACACGCACATCTATAATCATAATACTAGTAAATATATTCAGGTTTTAAACTTTTGTGTGTATCTGCATCAACACGTGTGTATAAGGGAAATAGAAACAAAATTTTTGATGCCAAATTTTCATGCAAACTCAAAAATTTTTGCAGGAAACTTTTGAAAAGCATGCACTATTTTAACATACATTTGTGACTATTCACATTTTTTTCTGCATACCAGAGAAGAACAAAGTGACTTAAACTAAGTTGATACGCACAGCCGCAATGAAGTCAACACGCATATATACATACATGAAGGCATATATAAACCTGCGAGCACTCTAGCACTGTCTTGAAATCATAGTAGAAAAAGGCAGTGCAAAACACAAGTTGCAGTGTTGCAAAAAAATAACAACAGAACAAAATTCCAAATCAAGGAAAACCGTGTTTTCAAAACAAAGTCAGAGAGTTACTGACTATAAACTAGAAGTGTGAGTATAAACTCACCTTTACTTGTTTTGAATTCAGTTAGAACCGGAGATGCAAGCAAGCAAAAAAAATTGTGGAAGCTGCCATTAGAAGTCTTCTTAGAGCTCTGTGTTAGAGCGAAAAAATAATGCAGAGCAGTATTATTTCTTTCTTCAATTGGTATAAGTCAAAGAGAACCAGTGTTGAAAAGTGTTTTGTACCATTTCATTAAATGCAAACGTGCATTTGCAATATGGTACACTGCTGCACATGGCTAGTGACAGTCAAGAAAATGATGATAACAAAAATATAATATCTTATGTATATTACACTTGCTTTCACCCTTTGTTTTGCTTCACTGGTTATGCTATTGTATTACTTCTTGAATGCCAGCTATACAAGTACTTACACTTGCTTTATGAAAAGAATGTCACAGAATTTGGGTATAAATTTCTTTATACTTTGCATTTTTTTTTCAAATTTTTAATTTAAAAAAATTTCTATTTAAAATATACACTCCGATAGTAATTCAAAAATTACGGTCGTTACAGATTTTAAAAATATTTATTACGATGACAATAAAATCACGGTCGTTACAGACTCCCCCTTATAAAAATTGCGTCCCCGCAATTTCCATACTAGAAGCAATCAATAACGTAAATAATTTACCACAAAAGGATAAAAATAGAAAAGTTGGATATGAATGCTCACCCCCACCCGAAGAGGAGAGAAAACCCGGATAAGAACGCTCGATGAATTCTCTGGTTTCCCAAGTGCAATCTTTGGGGTCTGCGGACCATTGAATTTTCACAAGCAGAACTTTTTTATTCCGAAGGCATTTAACCTCCGAAGCTAGCACACGAATAGGATTTTGCACAATAGACAAGTCGGGTGAGATCTCAAGATCTTGCAACATATGAGGATCAATAACAGAATCCAAATCTCGAAGACATCGACGAAGCTGAGGTACATGAAATACTTCTTGAATTCCCGAAAACTGAATGGGTAGCGATACATGATAAGCAACTGGGCCAATGCGTTTCGTAATAGGAAACGGTCCAATATAAAGAGGAGTCAATTTCCCGAAGCTAATAAAACGCACCACACCCTTCATCGGAGAAACACGAACGAACACAAGATCGCCAACAGAAAATTCCAAAGGCTTCCTACGATGATTGACATAAGATTTATGCCTATTTTGAGCCTCTTTCATTCTCTGTCTGATAATATTAATCCTCTTAGAAGAATCACGAATATAACCGGGGACAAGAACTGACTTTTCCCCCAATTCCAACCAACAAGATGGTGATCGACACAGCCTTCCGTAAAGAGCTTGGAAAGGTGCCATACCGATACTGGATTGAAAACTGTTGCTATAAGAGAACTAAAAAGAGATAAGTGGTCTTCCCAACTACCCCCAAAATCAAGAATGCAAGCTCGAAGGAGATCCTCTAAAACTTGATTCACCCTTTCAGTATGACCATTAGACTGTGGATGATAAGCTGTACTGAGATTGAGCTTAGTGCCCAAAGCTTTCTGAAGGCTCTGCCAGAACCCACTAGTAAAAAGCGGATCTCTATCACTAATAATTGAACTAGGCACTCCATGAAGTCGAACGACTTCTTTAATAAACAGCTTAGCCAACAAAGGAGCAGTCCGATTGGACTTGATAGGAATAAAATGGGCTGATTTAGTCAATCGGTCAACAATCACCCAAATACTGATATGGCCCAACCTCGAATGAGGTAGGCCATCAATGAAGTCCATGGAAATCTGATCCCATTTCCATAATGGAATTTCAAGAGGCTGCAAAAGACCACTGGGACGTTGGTGTTCTACTTTAACAAGTTGACAAGTCATGCAATGACTTACATAACTTGCAATATCATGCTTCATACCCTTCCAATAGTATAAGCGTTTCATATCAGCATACATCTTACTACTACTCGGATGGATAGTATACTTAGAATGATGACAATCCTCAAGAATGTCATTTCTAAGATTAGAAATATCAGGCACGATCAATCTACCCTTCTTCCGAATACAACCATGAATATCAATATCGAAATCCTTCAGATCATCACTTTGGGATTCCGATTTACAACTCTGAATAAGATAAGCAATATGTGGATCTTGTTTTTGGGCATCGGCAACACGATCCAACAAACTAGGACGAACTTCCATGCTAAATAAAAGCACAGGAGAATCAGAAACAGAAGGACGGTCTCTAATATCACAAAGAGATAAAGCTTCCAAAATATTCCACTTTACTAGCATCATGGAAACAACAACCTGTTGCTTGCGACTAAGCACATCAGCAACTCGCTGAATATCGAAATCATATGAAGCAAGAAATTCGAGCCAACGTTGTTGCCTCATATTAAGCTCTTTCTGAGTAAATAAGTACTTTAGAGATTTGTGATCAGTGAAGAGAATAAAACGCTCGCCCAATAAATAATGTCGCCAAATCTTTAGAGCAAAGACTATAGCGTCCAACTCCAAATCATGGATAGCATAGCGAATCTCATTATGCTTTAGTGGCCTAGAAGCATAAGCAACTACTCTATCCTTTTGCATGAGAACAGCACCGAGTCCATAACCACTGGCATCGGTATAAACAACAAGATCACGATTCCCTTCGGGAACCACTAAGATAGGAGCATGAGTAAGGAGATCTTTTAACTTCAAGGAAGAATTCTCACACTTATCCGACCAAATAAAAGGAACAGCTTTTCTCGTGAGTGTGGTAAGCGGTAAAGCAATACGAGAAAAGTTCTTAATAAACCGGCGATAATAACCCGCTAATCCAAGAAAACTACAGATCTCAGTAACGGTCTCAGGCCTCTTCTAATTCTGAATAGATTCGATCTTGGAAGGATCGACAGAGATACCATCGGAAGAAACAATGTGACCCATAAATTTCACCCTATTCTCCTAGAAGTGACAATTGGAGAAATTGGCATAAAGCTGATGCTAACGAAGAGTGCTCAAAACAATCTCCAAATGCTGAATATGATCGGCTTCAGATTCGGAATAAATAAGAATATCATCAATGAAAACCAAGACAAACTTATCGAAATATTTTCGGAATATCTGATTCATAAGATCTACAAAATACGCCGGAGTGTTCGTCAAGCCGAACAGCATAACAAGCCATTCGTAAGAACCATAACGAGTACGAAATTCGGTAAGAGGAATGCTATCTTCCGCCACTCATAACTGATGAAAACCGGTAGCAAGATCGAGTTGGGAGAACAATTTGGCGCCACTTAATTGATCGAACATGTCATCGATCCTAGGTAATGGATACCTATTTTTGATAGTGAGCTCGTTAAGCTTGCGATAATCAATGTAAAACCTAAGAGTTCCATCTGGCTTCTTAACGAAAACAATGACGGTGCCCCAAAGAGATGAGCTAGAACGAATAAAATGCTTGGCTTATGTTATCCCATTTTTTGGTCAAAACTGGAATATCGACAAATTGGCAAGGAATTATGAATACCAGGATTGGAGATCGGTTGGAATCAAGGCTACGATCGATATCGTCAAAATTTTGTTGAACTCCGATCGGGACAAAATTGATTGGAGATGATGATAAGGACTAGGAAAGGCTATGTTTCAAATTTCAAGTTAATCGGAGTTCGTATGGAGGAAATATGATGGATTCAAGGTGGGGAATGCATGATGTTCGAATCCATCAAAAGGGACGAAATGGTGCTCGGTTCGAATCGATCAGATTCGAACCCACCAGGATGGATTCGAACCCAACAGGTTCGCATCGATCAAGAGGCGTTGCGCAAGGACAGTTCGAATCGATACACTTCGTATCGAATGGCATGGTTTCGGCTTGGTAAAGTTCGCATCGATGGTTCTTCGAATCGATGGACTTCGACTCGATGGAGAGGCATAAAGGCGTATACTGGTTAGTTCGCATCGATGGTGGTTCGAATCCATGGGAACTCCATGGATTCGAAGGAGAGGGATTCGAAGGAGAGGGATTTGAAGATGATGGATACGAAGCAGTGGACATGGATTCGAAGATGATGGATACGAAGCAGTGGACATGGATTCGAAGATGATGGATGCGAAGCAAGGGACACGGATTCGAAGGACGTGGCTTCAGAAAGCATGGATTCGAAGAGCATGGATTCGAAGGAGTCGGCCTTATGGATTCGAAGGAGATGGTTTCGGAGAGGATGGTTTCGAAGCATGGGTTCGAACCAGGCAGAACGCACGGAGCTTTGATCTTGAATCGATCATATCTTCCAAACCGTTGATCCAAATGCAATGAAATTTTTATAGAAGCTTACATACATGTTGAAGAATGTTCTCACCAAATTCCAGCTCAATTGGATGATTCCTTGATCGATTCGAACCTTACTTCGAATCGATCCCAAGGTGGGCCCGGACCTCCAGATTTCGGGCATGTGGGCCCCCTCACGTGCCTGAAGTGGTCTTCCCGGATTTTAGGAGAAATATCAGCCTCCTACGCTTATAAATAGAGCCCCTGGTCATTTAGAAAAGGGGTCGGAGATTTGAGAGAGAGAAAGCACGCTCGGACGCTGCCAGAATCATTCCGCATCATCATCGCTGCTATTTATTTCAAGTTTTGGACTTTGTAACTGCTGTAATCATCTGTAATCATCAAGGATAATCAATAAAAGGACAAAAACTTTGGAGTGGACGTAGGCCGGAGATAGCCGAACCACTATAAAATTTGTGTCTCTGTTCTTTACTTTGGGATTATTGTTTAATATTTGCTGAGATCTAAGATCTGTGTTTGAATATTATTGATTTATATTCATACACTGGTGCTTTCACGGTATTCGAGGTTTGTGACCAATTTTGGCGCAAACACTTTGGTGCTTTCACTGAGAAGGACTAGCACCCGCTACGTCGGATTGAAGTTCAGATTTGAAAAGCTTGGTAGATTCAGATTCAAAAACAATGACTCGACAAACAAGACAGAGAGCTGACAGAAGCCAACAAGGAGGAAGTCAAGAGGCATCCTCCGGAGCTGGGGAAGGACAAGCTTCTATCTACATAACTAGAGACGAAATGGAGGCTATGGCAAATTCATTACAAGAGAGGTTGCTAAAGAATCAACAGGATATGATGCAGACTTTCTTTGAACAGATAAGAGCTACAGGGATGCAAAACTTAGGATCAGCCACAGCAGCCGTTAATGTGGAACAAAGAGCTAGAGCCATGGAACCCAATGAAGGACAGAACTCTGAATTGGAAGGCAATCGACAAGGGCTTGGGGGCAGGCCCACAGGATCCAATGCAGGAGGACCTTTGGAAGGAGTTCAACAGGTTAGGGCCAACGTCGCGGCTAATGAGCCACACGAGGAATATGTACCGGAGTTCCCTCAAGGACATGGGGGGCAACCTTTGGCGGACAATGCTGGATTAGTGGAAATTATTAGGAGAACGATGCGTAGAGGCTTGGCCAGCAAAGACTTGGAAGGAGTAAACAAGAGTCCGTTTACTCAAGAGATCAAGGCAGCTCAGAATCCACCCAAATTCAAGCTGCCTAGCGTGGACTCGTATGATGGCGAGACAGACCCAACTGATCATTTAATGAGATACACCAGACACATGGAGGTACTGGGGGCATCGGAAGAGGTGATGGCCTGATGCTTCCCTTTATACTTGAAAAACCAGGCTGCAATGTGGTTCAGACAGCTGGAAGAAGGATCTATCAGGACTTGGAGAGAATTGGTGGATAAGTTTTTGGGACAATTTCGGGTTCATATCAAAAGACCGAAGAACGTGATGACATTGACATCAGTAAAACAAAGGACGGACGAATCGCTTAGAGCTTTCCTAACACGATTCAATGCGGCAGTTACTTCAGTAGATCGACCGGATCCATCAATGGTTCTGATGGCGGCAGTATCAGGAGTCAGAGAGGATTCAGATTTTAAGATATCTCTAGTACGAGACCCCCCTCAGGATATCGAGGAATTCTTTCACGAAGCTGAAAGGTTTCTTCGACAAGAAGACGCAAGTATGGATTTAAAGTTAAAAGAAGTGAATACGGTTAAGGATGAAGGACCATCCAATGGAAGCTCGGGCAAGGACAAGGGAAAAAGGAAGTTCGATGATGATTCCGGAAATGCAAGGAAGCGATGGAAGGATCCAAAGTTTTCCACTTACACAGGACTGAACGAGACACTGGAACGGATATACATGGATACTCGAGATCGCCTTCCCTACCGGAGACCGGCTAGGAGAGAACCATCTGAACGAGAAAGGGCATCAGGAAGGCATTGTCTTTTCCACGATTTAGACGGACATGACACCAACAGCTGCAGGCACTTGAAGGATATAGTTGAGGAGCATGTGAGGAATGGACAGCTGAGGCAATATGTTGGGGCACGGAATGCAACAGTGGAGCAGGAGCAACCACCATCAACCTCACATCGTGATGATGTGAGACCCAGGGATGACGGTCGATTGATTATCCATTAACCTGGATGATATGCAATAAGTAGCAAACCATTAGCAAGCAACCAAGTCATTTACACATATACGGGGAAGGAGATAGCCCCTAGACATGCTCTGAATGATGATAAACTGCAACACTATGGTTTGTGAAATCTATCTTTTGCTTTTGGATTGGACACTACTTTTCTTTTCGGATTTTGGTTTTGGAGCTTGGATTGAGCTCCTGGTTTTTCTTGCTTTTTGATTTGGGTTTTTCTTTGGGTGGTCGTTTTTGATTTTGAATGCTGCTTTGGATTTTTGGTTTTCTGGTTTATGATTTGGATTTTTTGGGTTTGGACGTTGGATTGGATTTTGATTGGATTTTCATCTAGTTTTTGGTAAATGGTCGTCGGGTATGGATTATGCCTGGCAAGGGGTGAGTCACTTCGCCCGAACGTGGTAAATTGACTCATTCAGGTCGCCGAGTATGGACTATGCTCGGCAAGGGTCTGGAGTGACCAGGATTCGGCCTAGGACTTAGGCCTTGTATTATCAATTGTTATTTTCAGGTCGTTGAGTATGGACTATGCTCAACAAGGGTCCGAATGGACCAGGATTTGGTTTAGGACTTAAGCCATGGAATTACACGGCGTCCAGGGACACTGGACCAAGGCCGTCAAGTGTGGATTACGCTTGGCAAGAACCCGGAGAGGTTAGCTTAGCGTCCAGGGACACTGGACCAAGATCATCAAGTGTGGATTACGCTCGACAAGAACATGATGAGGCTAGCTTAACATCCAGGGACACCGGATCACGATCGTCATGTGTAGATTGCACTTGGCAAGAGCCCGGAGAGGTTATGGATTTGAATATCGACCCGGAGAGGTCCTGGATTCGGTTATTGGCTATTGAATAAGGATGGATTGGGACTCGGTTGTCGAATCCGAATGGATATGGAATTGGCTCAAGCTTTGGTTATTGGGTTTGGAATTGGATATCGACTCGGAGCAGTCAAGGATGATATACTCTGGCAATATGGCTATGGACTTTGGATATTGGATTCGAAACTATTCAAAACACGCCTTGTTATCACAAGGCATGTTTTGGGGGGCAAAGTGTTATCCCATTTTTTGGTCAAAACTGGAATATCGACAAATTGGCAAGGAATTATGAATACCAGGATTGGAGATCGGTTGGAATCAAGGCTACGATCGATATCGTCAAATTTTGTTGAACTCCGATCGGGACAAAATTGATTGGAGATGATGATAAGGACTAGGAAAGGCTATGTTTCAAATTTCAAGTTAATCGGAGTTCGTATGGAGGAAATATGATGGATTCAAGGTGGGGAATGCATGATGTTCGAATCCATCAAAAGGGACGAAATGGTGCTCGGTTCGAATCGATCAAATTCGAACCCACCAGGATGGATTCGAACCCAACAGGTTCGCATCGATCAAGAGGCGTTGTGCAAGGACAGTTTGAATCGATACACTTCGTATCGAATGGCATGGTTTCGGCTTGGTAAAGTTCGCATCGATGGTTCTTCGAATCGATGGACTTCGACTCGATGGAGAGGCATAAAGGCGTATACTGGTTAGTTCGCATCGATGGTGGTTCGAATCCATGGGAACTCCATGGATTCGAAGGAGAGGGATTCGAAGGAGAGGGATTTGAAGATGATGGATACGAAGCAGTGGACATGGATTCGAAGATGATGGATACGAAGCAGTGGACATGGATTCGAAGATGATGGATGCGAAGCAAGGGACACGGATTCGAAGGACGTGGCTTCAGAAAGCATGGATTCGAAGAGCATGGATTCGAAGGAGTCGGCCTTATGGATTCGAAGGAGATGGTTTCGGAGAGGATGGTTTCGAAGCATGGGTTCGAACCAGGCAGAACGCACGGAGCTTTGATCTTGAATCGATCATATCTTCCAAACCGTTGATCCAAATGCAATGAAATTTTTACAGGAGCTTACATACATGTTGAAGAATGTTCTCACCAAATTCCAGCTCAATTGGATGATTCCTTGATCGATTCGAACCTTACTTCGAATCGATTCTAAGGTGGGCCCGGACCTCCAGATTTCGGGCATATGGGCCCCCTCACGTGCCTGAAGTGGTCTTCCCGGATTTTAGGAGAAATATCAGCCTCCTACGCTTATAAATAGAGCCCCTGGTCATTTAGAAAAGGGGTCGGAGATTTGAGAGAGAGAAAGCACGCTCGGACGCTGCCAGAATCATTCTGCATCATCATCGCTGCTATTTATTTCAAGTTTTGGACTTTGTAACTGCTGTAATCATCTATAATCATCAAGGATAATCAATAAAAGGACAAAAACTTTGGAGTGGACGTAGGCCGGAGATAGCCGAACCACTATAAAATTTGTGTCTCTGTTCTTTACTTTGGGATTATTGTTTAATATTTGCTGAGATCTAAGATCTGTGTTTGAATATTATTGATTTATATTCATACACTGGTGCTTTCACGGTATTCGAGGTTTGTGACCAATTTTGGCGCAAACAGCTTCCAACTCAGATAATTGTTGCTTGAGTTCCTCATTTCCTTAGCAGACATCCTCGTGGGAGGATGACTGACAGGATGTGCACCAGATATAAGATCAATATGGAATTCAATTTCCCTCTTCGGCGGCAATCTCGAAATAGGCTCGAAAACATCAAAAAAATCACAAACAACCACTATATTATCTATGACATCCTCCGATTCGAAGGAAGAATTGAACGCATTCGAAGTATGATCCGTACTTCAAAATATAATGGATAACTGCTCGCTAGCATCGGGATGCTTAAGATACAAAGTTCTTTCAGGACATAGAATTTGAACTTCATAATGAACGAGCCAATCCATAACCAATATCATATCAAAACCAAGATGATCCATAACATGCAGATCCGCATGAAAGTAGGAACCACATAGAATAATCTCTATATCAACACATAATAAACCAATATTAGCGGATCCACCAATAGGATTTACGATCCTCAAAGGGTCGCAATGAGTAATAACATCCAAATGAATAATATCAACAAGCTCCTTCGACACGAATGAGTATGAAGCACCCGTATCGAAAAGAACTCTAATAGAACGGCCATGGAATAAAATAAAACCTTCCAAAACAGAAGGAGTTATACCTCTGGGTTGAGAAGAATCACCCGAAGCTTTAGCAACATTAAGCTTCCCAAATTTGAAACCCTAAGGAGCAATAGGACAATAGAAACCCAATGACCTACTTTCTTGCAATAACGGAAAATGCGAGGCTTAGGACAGCTACGAAGAAGATGATCCAACGAACCATAATTATAGCACGCCCTCTGAACAGAAGGTGCACTACTAGGCTGAGAACTAGAGGTAGCTTGCTTCTTCTTCTTTTGATTAGAATTAGGCTTACGAAATGGAAACCTCTTCTTGTTAGGGTTCTTAGAAACCTCAACATCATCACCACTATCACGTTCCTTTTCAACAGCTTCAAGACAAAGAGTTGAATCAACAAGCTCTTCAAAAGAGAGCTTAAGCTGAAGCAAAAGAATTTTCTTCAAATACTTCTTCAAACCATCAACAAAACGAAGATTCTTCTTACGCGGAGTGTTAATGAACTCAACTTCGTATTTGGACAAGGCCTCGAAAGATGCAACATAATCAGAAACAGAGGACTTTCCTTACTTCAACTCATAGAAACTACGAGCAAGATTAGCCTTTTCTGATTCAAGAACGAACTTAAGTTCGAATCGTTCCTTAAACTGAATCCAAGAGAGAGCGGACTCATCAACTTCCGCAATAAAGAGCTCATACCAATCAAGCGCACGCTCTTGCAACATACTAGATGCCATGAGAATGCGATGATGATCCGAAAAATCCATCCGAGAAAATATGCGCTCACAAGTGCGCAACCAAATCTGAACCTCCATAACACTTTCCGATCCTTTGAAAGGCTGACCTTCAAGGTAGGAATAGTCACTACACATGCGAGCGAAGATAGACTTTCGAGCAGGAGCTGCGAGAGTAGCAATAAGAGGCTGAGTACCCTGAAATAGCTCCATAAACTGATCAGCTGACATATAGGCACCGTCCGGATGAGAACCACTAGACGGGCCTACTGAAGAACGCTTCCCTCTACCTCTTCCAGCCATAGGCTGAGAGACAAGAGAAGGTAAGGATTAGTTAAAACAATACACAATTGATAACAAATTTAACAAATAGAATACTACGGAATGTAAAATTTATTCCTAGACGTACTCTACATGTTAAGTGGAAAGAATAGATTAGAAAGGCACGAATAAAACCCCCGAATAGTTGTAACACATGTTCCATTCTGTTTCTGTTTTGTGTTTATTATAATTTATTCAGAACGTAACGACCCGCAAATCCGTACCCCTTGAGTCAACACTATTCTACAATAATCAACTCAAGTTGAATAGAAATACGAACCATTTGGGTTAAAGAAGAAAAGGTAGAAGAAGAAATAGGAAACAACAACATGATCTAACCATCGCAGCGGAATAAAATATAATAGATAATAAATAATCTTTACTCAAACATCAAATATCTCTTTTTATATATTACATCATCAGAGTACATCAATCCAGCTCAACATCAATATCATACAAATGGATACACAACAACTCAACACAGCGGAATATATGGATATAATCAAGTACGAGGGTACGTATCGTCATCCAGCTCGTCTCCTGAGCTCCACGACAACTTATCCAGTATTCTATAATACCCGGTCTGACCCGAGCATTACAGTTAAATAACATCCGAGTCAGTCTGGAATACCAGCGTGAGAAATCACACCAAATTGATTTTTAAGTTTCAAAAAAATATTTTGAGAACAAAAGCATCTCATAAGACCACGCCACAAATAAACATGTCGGGTAAACATTTTTATAGAAATCCTCTGATATTATAATAGGGTCTATATACAAATACTTATAAAATAGCTGAAATTGTTACATGATTAAATTCCAGCTACTAGCCACAGAGTGGGTAATACAAACAAAACTCGTAAAAGGCTCGTAGGGAGAATGGATTTCCAACTAATGACTAGGCATTGGGGTACCACCTATCACAGTACGGGGCCTCGATCACAGTACGGAGGAGTACGCCCGCTCCCCTGCAACACAAGATTGGGACTACCCCTTACTGGATAAACCCGAATGAGATCACCCCGCGGTTGGGATCAGCAACCGCCCACTAAGCTGAAATAAAAAGGGACATCTAGGGAGGAATGACCTCACCCTGCTTGGGTGCTACCCACCTAGCCTTGTTGCATAACCCCTGATTTTCAGTCATTCCCATTTGATGAGGCTTGAGGCTAAGCGTTACCTTTTTAGAACATATCCCTTAGAATGCCCATCGTCCATCTGACGATGTTTCGCAAGCATTCATCCATACAAGTCCGTCCCGGGTTCGAAAGGAACCGAAGGCACTATTCCTACTACATCCATTTTGGAAATATCCTCAGGATTAGTAGCGACTAGCCCTTGCACTTCACTACTCCATCTTCGAATCCAAAATCGTTTTCATGAAACGTACAAACCAGATCGAAGTGGTTTTCGAGAAATTAATCTCGATCCCGGTCTCTTCGAAACGATCAACGCATTTGGCCAATATTGATAGTCGGTTATTTAACTATCAATTAATATCCACAAACAACCATCAACCAATAAATAATTTCCCATATTATTTATTTACCTCAAAAGTATCTTCACAAGATATATTTTCACTTTTCAAATTCCTTTGAAAACAATTTTCCAAAACTATCTGCTTTCTCGGAATAAATTTCCGAGTATTTTTATTTCCACGGGAATTACCAAGCACGAAACTCTGGATTTTTAAAATAATTTAAAAACACGTTATTGTAAAATATATTTAACATTTAATATAGGAAAATTACTTTAGTACTTAATTTAAAATAATACTCTAGAAATAACTAAAATAAGGTTACCTTATAAATATAAACTAGGTTTTCACCTTTTAAATAGATTTCTAAGTCACTCTTTATAAATTATTACTACGGTAATAGATTTTGAATAAATATTTACTCTAGAATTTTAAACTTTTGAAATAATAAATTCCCAAGAACATACTTTGTAAACCAACATTAAAACCTTTATTTTATTTTTAAAACTTACTTTGAAAACTTACTTTGAAAACGTACTTGGCTATCCGGAGAAATATACTTTTCTTCACAACCTTTAAAAATAAATTACTATTTATTTTTAAACAATTTTTTCTCATTCCTTTAATAAATTCCCACCTTGAATTTATTCTTCCAAACATCCAATTTCAAACGCTTAAATCAATTTCCCAATTGATTTCCGATTTACTCCATTTACTCAAAAATCCTTTAATTTCATATTTTATTCCTTAATTAGGATTTAAAATACTTTTAATTGACATACAAATTTAGATTTCCCAATTCACTTCTTGATTCCTTTAAATTGATTTAAACTTTAAATTTTAGATAATTCTTAATTCCTTTAATTGATTTCATTTGAGTCTACAATTCATTTATTTCTATTTTATTCAAAATTCTTTTTTTTTCATACACGGGATAATTTATTAGTATTTTAATATCACTTCCATTCCTTTTTAATTCATTTATAATTTATGTGTTATAATTATTTTACTTCAAACTCCGTTCTTTATTTGTCTTTCCAAACTCCAAATTTATATATTTTGGTAACTCGTTATACCCAAATAAATTCAATCAACCATAGCATGCAATATTTCAAATATCAAAAATATTCATCACAGAATACCAAATATTCACAACATCGAATATTAAACAATAATTGTTGAGGGGTCCAGTTGAATCCCTCCAACCTGTTTTCTTACATCCACGTATGTTAGCACAATAATATGCCAATTCCAGAATATACTATACTATAACGCATCAATCAATTTCAACCATTCAAACAATTATTTAAATTTAATCATTTAAATTTAACTGAGTGAGATTAACTCACCTTATATTATTAGCATTCCATTTCCAATCCAGTTTGCTTTCTTCTCAAATTTGACCTTGTATAAACATTTATACAGTTTATTAGTATTTGGATTGACCAAACAATTAATCACCATTTACTTATTTAATTTTAACTTATAGTTTGATTTGAAATTTTTAAACTAATAATTGCCTTTAGTAACTTACTTTTAGCAACCCAACAGTATATGCTTTATTCAACAAAAATCCTTAAACCAAGAAAAGTTTCAACTTTAAACTACATAAATTTTTAAAAAAAAAACTAAAACAGATTTTGCTTTACTGTTTTAAACTTTATATATTTTTATCCCAATTCTGTATATCTCTATATAATTATATATGAACCCTTAAATCGAAAAGAATAAATAGTAAGTATACCTCACTGACCAAACTTCCCTTCGCCTCTTGCCCTAGCTTGAACCCCTTCAAGTCGCGACTGCCATCGCGCGTACGACTATCTCGAAACCCCAAGCTTTCAGATGCCACCGAGCCACCATCGTTAGCCCAGGCGAGCCATCATCGCGATGCCTCCTCCTCCACCAACCCCGCGATTTCCACTTCCGCTCAAGACCCTTCAATGTCGCACCGTAAATCGCGACACTCAACCCAGTAATAACGTCGTACCCCTATTGCGATCATCTGTGTGTGGCCAGAGCTCCTCCGTTCGGCCTCCCTTGCGGTGCAACGGCAAGACGAACTTCAAGCCCTAAGCACGCTGCTGAGTTGGATCTCCCCACCTCTCAACCGCACCCTAAAAGATGGTCATGAATTGAAGACCTCGGGCTTACGAACTCAACGACGATTTATCGTTTATTATGCCGCTTGAATTTGATTTTATTTGATGCGGCCATTATTTTGATTTTGAAAATTGGGCTTCGGCCGATAATAATTCCTCAAGCAAATGATTTTTATGAGTGAGGAGGGGTCTCGAGAGTTCAGAAGATCTGACATTGATAGGGAGAACGGAGACACGATTTGAAGTGGACAACGGCGTGTTTGGATGAAAGGGTAGCCACGATTTGAAAGAATGTGGGCTGATGTTTTGGCCTGATTAGATTTTGATTTTACACATATGTATAGAATATAAACCAAAATATCTTGAATTCAATATAGACTTCAACACATTTAAATGTCGTACGCTCACACCACAACACCGATCAATACAAAATTTGAAATCCGATAATAATACAATACTACGGACCCAATGGAACTGGTTTCATCGAATTTCGAGACCGTGTCTCGAAATTCTACTTTTAAATTCAATTTAAACGATATAATTTCAAAACTGAACAAATCACTGTTAAATTTAATTTTAAAACTTCTATTATTTTCCCTGTTGTCGGTATAAATTTTATAAGCCTTCAAATTATTTTTAACGGCTTAAAATCCCAGACTTCATATTTTACCCGATTTTAAATTATTTAATTCAATAATTTAATTATCAAATATTAGTGATATTTGAATTCAAGTTAAAAACTTACTTTTAATTATTTCAAATCAATTAAATATTCCAATTTAATTTGCTTAAAAATTCCCGGTCGTCACATTCCTTCCCCCTTAAAAGAATTTCGTCCCCGAAATTACTAGTTAGGAAGAATGGTCCAATACCCGTTTACCCCTTTTTCCAAAGCCAAACTGTTCAACACCCTATCCACTATCTTTTTATAAAAGACCCATTACCATTTTTACTAATCTTTCCCAATTTTCCCATAGTTTCTAACAACATTACTTACTTGATTCTTCAAATTTAAATTTTAAATCAAATTAAAATTAGCAGAATTTTCTTAAAATTTTCCAACTCTCCAATTTTCCGAATTTTTTTTCCAGCGTCTCCTTTGCGCGGCTAGCTCGGTACAACTACAAAATGGCTCTACGGCCTCCCAGATCCAAAAAGAAAACAAAAAGCCAAGTGGCTAGATCCAAAAATCCCAATCAAATTTCACATAAATTTAAACACATACCTTTTAATCGGGCAATTCTAATTTATTATCTGAAATCAAAACCAATTCTCCTTTCCCTTTCTCATACTTGCATATCCTGTTTAGCAATAATATCCAATCACAACATTCAAAAACATTTTATTGACTACTTTTACACACTTCCGACATTTGTTTTACTTAAGCCCATACGATGTACCTATATCATTTGTACGCAATACCGAATCCGATCGCTTACTCGACCACACAATTTCACGTCCGGACTAGTATCGTCCACCCGACTTCCTAGTGCGGACTCAGATCTGGTTTCTTAATCAGAAACCTTCATTCTCCTGGCATAGTCATAACTATGATAGAGAATTTCCAGAATCAATCAAAATTCCATATCCAGGGTCACCGTTGAAAATCGAGTGAAAAATCCTAACTCGGATCGATATTACCATCTCGAAATTCTGTGCTCGAATCTGGATCAAATAGCTATGCGAATAAAATAATATACGTACATCCTACGTATAAATTCCAATTGATTATCAATTATATCAATTTCCTTTTTTATTCACTTTCATTTTGGTTGTTATTCCTTTATTCACAATTCCCACGGTCACAAATATCAGTTTCAACCTTAATTCAATTATTCACTTAGCATACTTTCAATACCAAATTTACTTAAGAATTCATTATTCTCTTCTTAAGTTCAATATAAATATTTTACATATTTCTTACATTTATTTTCACTTTACCATTGAGGTTTATATTCATTACCATTCACTTTGCCCTTACAATTCCATTTAAATTCAATTTGACTTCCACTTTGAATATCGAATTAGTTTCACTTACTAATTAATTTAAATCCCACACTAAATGTTTATTTGCAAACTTTACTTTCTTTAATTCCTTCGATTCCACTTACTTTACATTCACAGTTAAATAGATTTCAATATTCAGTGTCAAATTCTATTCGCTTAGCCAATTTAAATCATTTGTCGTTAATGAAAATTTTCAAAAAAAATCTAACTCCCTAAATTTCCGAATTTTTTTGGCATAGTCTCCTTTGTACGGAGGAGCTTTTGCAATTTGACAAGAGATATAAATATATATACATCGACCCACACGGTCGGAAAACAGAAAAACAGTTCATATTTTCTATTTGTATTGCGTAGGCGTACCTTATTTAGCATTTTAAAGAAAGCAGCTATTTATTTAAGAAATTAGCGCAATCAAAACTAGTCAAACGACTTCCAAAAACCTGTACTTACTCAATTTAAACATGTCAGTGTCAAACATACAAAGTTTATTAACATTTCAATAACTAAAACATGGATTCTAACCAGTGCATATTATATACTTCCATAAACACATATGAAATATTTCGACACTTATTTTGAATGCTTCCAAACAATATTCAAACCATCATATTCAATTCAAATGATTTCACAACTCTTTTACTTAACTTATATTCATTTTAAGTCAAGCAAACTCATTTAAATGAATTAATCCCAAAAGCAATCCAATTCCCATTTTTCCGAAGTCAAATTCTCATTAATATAACTTACGTTAATTAACTCAATTACTAATTTTCATTACCAAACAAGTTTTATTTAAAATCATTTCCTAAAACTCGACACCACCAAACCTCAAATTTCTTAAGTCAAGCTTTTATTCAATTATTACTTCAGTTATTATATTTTTGTGAAGTTATTTCAACCTTTAAACTCAAGTTATATATATTTTATAAACTCTTTCCAATTATGTTCAATTTACCGACAACCCAAGCTGAATTCATTTACACTTCATTTCTTACATTCAAATTTATTTTTCATCCAAACAAACCCATATTTATTTCAATTGATTAAAAAACAAATTTTATTGGCTTCTGTTAATCAATAGAATTTATATAATCTCGTTTACGTCAAACGACTATTTACTTCTACGAAATTTGACCATAAGCAAGTGAATAAATAACTACGTAAGCTTGTAACCACTTTAATTTTGATTTCAACTCAATTAATAATCAATTTCTTCCATTCTAATTCATTTGCAATCATTGCAACTTTATTTTTATTCACTTGAATTTTTATTTACCATTCAAACTATCACTATTTCAACCTTATTTTGTTTAATTTGACTTCATTGCCAGCTCCATTCGTTTAAATTAAATTAATATATTTCATTGAATCCATATGAATTCTAATTCACATTCAATAATTTACTTCTGAATTCCTTTCATTTTATAACGTGGCCATTTCCAACTTATCTCTACTTAGATTTTTTTTATCTGCAATATAAATCATTTTTATGTTAATTCAATTCCATTCAACTTCAACTCTAATTTAATTCACTTACAATTTCAAGTTGAATTTCTATTAATAACTCAAGCTTCACTTTCAAATTCTATCATTTATTCACAACTCAAATTTTATTAACCAATTCAAGTTCCATTTCCATTAACTAATTTATTACCAATTATTTTATTCAAATTTTATACCCAATATTTGATTTTCATCTCAAAAATCACTCTAACCGTTTTACTTGAGTTCATTCTATTTTATATTTTAAATTTTGGATTATATTCATTATCATTACAAACAATTTTATTTGGCCTATTCATTTTACTTCCAAACTTTATAAGCCACAACTTATTTATATTCATATTTCATCTATTTATAATCAATTGCATTCACATTTTACTTTTTAACTCGGAATTATACCTTTTATTTAGCCAATATATTTTTATTATTCCCTAAACATTTTAAACAAGATTCCAGAGTTTAAACAATTTTCCAAAATATCACTATCACCTTAGAATTCAACTATATCCAAACTCTTTTGGAAAATTCAATTATTCCTTTGAATTTCAAAACCAAACCCAGTTCGCAAACAATTCCAATTTAAAATATTCAGGTAGCAATTCCTCTCTTGGAAACTCAAAAATGAACACCGATGATGTCGCGATCATCATCAGAATTATTTTCCAGCGACCGAAAGAGTTTAGCGCTTTTATCTTTTTAAAAACATTACAAATATTTTAAAATTTCAAATCTCTCCATTTTCAATTCTAATTCAACAATATTCCCGAAATAATACCACTATTATTTCTCCAAAATCTTTAAAAACCACTTTCGAATTCCAAGGGATTTAAACCTTTCCCAAAATTCCAAATTTGAAATCCATTCGATTTATTTTCGAATATTCCTCTGGAATCCTACTCCCAATTAATCACATTTGTATATGAAGTTTATTTCAATTTATAAATTCCATTTATAATCTATATTTCCAATTCCTTTTGTTATATAAATTTATTCTTCAATTTTGGTAATAAGTTTTTTTTTTATTTCTTATTCAATTTCTACACAATAGTGTTAATAATTTAATATTATCATTACTTAACAATGAAGCATCCAAATACTATAATACTTTACAAAATTATACCTTTTATATACAAAAATAATTTGGGTAATTTTTTTCATTTACCCCACTTTAAAACAATACTGTGTCGAAGTGTTCTATTCAAGTATTTAGAGATCCCTATCAATAACGTTAATTACTCGTATTGACTAGAATCCATAAACTACTCAATAAACCAATCAACACAACATAAAATCATTTTATATTCACTAACAAACACGCGCTCATATCTATTAATATGCTCAAACTCATTCTAGAGTAATGTTGACTCTATTCTATGAGTAATTCCCACCAGAGCCAAGGTTATCACCAACCTACGCTCTGACACCAACTGTAACGACCCGCAAATCCGTACCCCTTGAGTCAACACTATTCTACAACAATCAACTCAAGTTGTACAGAAATACGAACCATTTGGGTTAAAGAAGAAAAGGTAGAAGAAGAAATAGGAAACAACAACGGAATCTAACCATCGCAGCGGAATAAAATATAATAGATAATAAATAATCTTTACTCAAACATCAAATATCTCTGTTTATATATTACATCATCAGTGTACATCAATCCAGCTCAACATCAATATCATACAAATGGATACACAACAACTCAACACAGCGGAATATATGGATATAATCAAGTACGAGAGTACGTATCGTCATCCAGCTCGTCTCCTGAGCTCCACAGCATCGTATCCTGTATTCTATAATACTCGGTCTGACCCGAGCATTACAGTTAAATAACACCCGAGTCAGTCTGGAATACAAGCGTGAGAAATCACACCCAATTGATTTTTAAGTTTCAAAAAAATCTTTTGAAAATAAAAGCATCTCGTAAGACCACGCCACAAATAAACATGTCGGGTTTTTACCTTACGATAGCTAAAACATTTTTATAGAAATCCTCTGATATTATAATAGGGTCTATATACAAATACTTATAAAATAGCCTAAATTGTTACATGATTAAATTCCAGCTACTAGCCACAGAGTGGGTAATACAAACAAAACTCGTAAAAGGCTCGTAGGGAGAATGGATTTCCAACTAATGACTAGGCACCGGGGTACCACCTGTCACAGTACGAGGCCTAGATCACCGTACCGAGGAGTACGCCCGCTCCCCTGCAACACAAGACCGGGACTACCCCTTACTGGATAATCCCGAGTGAGATCACCCCGCGGTTGGGATAAGCAACCGCCCACTAAGCCGAAATAAAAAGGGACATCTAGACAGGAATGACCTCACCCTGCTTGGGTGCTACCCACCTAGCCTTGCTGCATAACCTCTGATTTTCAGTCATTCCCATTTGATGAGGCTTGAGGCTAAGCGTTACCTTTTTAGAACATATCCCTTAGAATGCCCATCATCCACCTGACGATGTTTCGCGAGCATTCATCCATACAAGTCCGTCCCGGGTTCGAACGGAACCGAAGGCACTATTCCTACTACATCCATTTTGAAAATATCCTTGGGATTAGTAGCGACTAGCCCTTGCACATCACTACTCCATCTTCGAATCCAAAATCGTTTTCACGAAACGTACAAACCGGATCGACGTGGTTTTCGAGAAATTAATCTCGATCCCGGTCTCTTCGAAACGATCAACGCATTTGGCTAATATTGATAGTCGGTTATTTAACTATCAATTAATATCCACAAACAACCATCAACCAATAAATAATTTCCCATATTATTTATTTACCTCAAAAATATCTTCACAAGATATATTTTCAATTTTCAAATTCCTTTGAAAACAGTTTTCCAAAACTATCTGCTTTCTCAGAATAAATTTCCGAGTATTTTTATTTCCACTGGAATTACCAAGCACGAAACTTTAGATTTTTAAAATAATTTAAAAACATGTTATTGTAAAATATATTTAACATTTAATATAGGAAAATTACTTTAGTACTTAATTTAAAATAATACTCTAGAAATAACTAAAATAAGGTTACCTTATAAATATAAACTAGGTTTTCACCTTTTAAACAGAATTACTAAGTCACTCTTTATAAATTATTACTAGGGTAATAGATTTTGAATAAATATTTACTTTAGAATTTTAAACTTTTGAAATAATAAATTCCCAAGAACATACTTTGTAAACCAATATTAAAACCTTTATTTTATTTTTAAAACTTACTTTGAAAACGTGCTTGGCTATCCGGAGAAATATACTTCTCTTCACAACCTTTAAAAATAAATCACTATTTATTTTTAAACAATTTTTTCTCATTCCTTTAATAAATTCCCACCTTGAATTTATTCTTCCAAACATCCAATTTCAAACACTTAAATCAATTTTCCAATTGATTTCTGATTTACCCCATTTATTCAAAAATCCTTTAATTTCAGATTTTATTCCTTAATTAGGATTTAAAATACTTTTAATTGAAATACGAATTTAGATTTCCCAATTCACTTCTTGATTCCTTTAAATTGATTTAAACATTAAATTTCAGATAATTCTTAATTCCTTTAATTGATATCATTTGGGTCTACAATTCATTTATTTCTATTTTATTCAAAATTCTTTTTTTTCCATACTCGGAGTAATTTATTAGTATTTTAATATCACTTCAATTCCTTTTTAATTCATTTATAATTTATTTGTTATAATTATTTTACTTCAAACTCCATTCTTTATTTGTCTTTCCAAACTCCAAATTTATATATTTTGGTAACTCATTATACCCAAATAAATTCAATCAATCCATAGCATGCAATATTTCAAATATCAAAAATATTCATCACAGAATACCGAATATTCACAATAGTGAATATTAAACAATAAATGTTGAGGGGTCCAGTTGGATCCCTCCAACCTGTTTTCCTGCATCCACATATGTTAGCACAATAATATGCCAATTCCAGAATATACTATACTATAATGCATCAATCAATTTCAACCATTCAAACAATTATTTAAATTTAATCATTTAAATATAAATTTAACTGAGTGAGATTAACTCACCTTATATTATTAGCATTCCATTTCCAATCCAGTTTGCTTTCTTCACAAATTTGACCTTGTATAAACATTTATACAGTTTATTAGTATTTGGATTGACCAAACAATTAATCACCATTTACTTATTTAATTTTAACTTATAATTTTATTTAAAAATTTTAAACTAATAATCGCCTTTAGTAACTTACTTTTAGCAACCCAACGGTATATGCTTTATTCAACAAAAATCCTTAAACCAAGAAAAGTTTCAACTTTAAACCACATAATTTTTTTAAAATAAAAACTAAAACAGATTTTGCTTTACTGTGTTAAACTTTATATATTTTTATCCCAATTCTGTATATCTCTACACAATTATATATGAACCCTTAAATCGAAAAGAATAAATAGTAAGTATACCTCACTGACCAAACTTCCGTTCGCCTCTTGCCCTAGCTTGAACCCCTTCAAGTCGCGACTGCCATCGCGCGTACGATATCTCGAAACCCCAAGCTTTCAGACGCCACCGAGCCACCATCGTTAGCCCAGGTGAGCCATCATCGCGATGCCTCCTCCTCCACCAACCCTGCGATTTCCACTTCCGCTCAAGACCCTTCAATGACGCACCGTAAATCGCGACACTCGATCCAGTAATAACGTCGTAGCCCTATCGCGATCATCTGTGTGTGGCCAGAGCTCCTCCATTCGGCCTCCCTTGCGGTGCAACGGCAAAACGAAGTTCAAGCCCTAAGCACGCTGCTGAGTTGGATCTCTCCACCTCTCAACCGCACCCTAAAAGATGGTCATGAATTGAAGACCTCGGGCTTACGAACTCAACGACGATTTATCGTTTATTATGCCGCTTGAATTTGATTTTATTTGATGCGGCCATTATTTTGATTTTGAAAATTGGGCTTCGGCCGATAATAATTCCTCAAGCAAATGATTTTTACGAGTGAGGAGGGGTCTCGAGAGTTCAGAAGATCTGACATTGATAGGGAGAAAGGAGACACGATTTGAAGTGGACAACGACGCGTTTAAATGAAAGGGTAGCCACGATTCGAAAGAATGTGGGCTGATGTTTTGGACTGATTAGATTTTGATTTTACATATATGTATAGAATATAAACCAAAATATCTTGAATTCAATATAGACTTCAACACATTTATATGTCGTACGCTCACACCACAACACCGATCAATACGAAATTTGAAATCCGATAATAATACAATACTACGGACCAAATGGAACTGGTTTCATCGAATTTCGAGACTGTGTCTGGGAAAGCTACTTTTAAATTCAATTTAAACGATATAATTTCAAAACTGAACAAATCACTTTTAAGTTTAATTTTAAAACTTCTATTATTTTCCCTGTTGTCGGTATAAATTTTATAAGCCTTCAAATTATTTTTTAACGGCTTAAAATCCCAGACTTCATATTTTACCCGATTTTAAATTATTTAATTCAATAATTTAATTATCAAATATTAGTGATATTTGAATTCAAGTTAAAAACTTACTTTTAATTATTTCAAATCAATTAAATATTCCAATTTAATTTGCTTAAAAATTCTGGGTCGTCACACTGAATTTCAACTCTAATACCAAGCTGTGACGCCCCACCTCTATGCTTACAATAATAAAGGTTATTATAAGGAATAACATCTGCTATTGCGAAGAATAAGGCTTGTTAGAAGCGACCATCCATAAGTTATGCCTTAGACGAGTATTGATTACATCGATAGGAGTTGTGAAATTTACTCCCAAATATACAAATTCAATCCAAATCTAAAACGAAACTATAGTAGCTAAAGAAATATCTAGAACAACTCGTAACAACAACAACACTGATAGTATAATCATATAAGAACAGAAATATATAGCGAAAGACAAGTCTGGAATACACGCTACAACAATCGATAGTTCACACGAACCAAATGTACATATACATATACATCAACATACATAAGACGAGAATCAAATAACCAAAAGTCTCCTCGAAGGCTAGACAAAAGATGATGCGAAATCCCAAAAGCTGAAGCTGCTACAGAATCAGAGATAGCGATTATCCTGAAATAACTTGGTCTGACCCGAGTATTATTTAAAAGAAAATAATAAACGGATCAATCTAATTTATTCTTAGAAGTGAATGCATCATAAACAACATCAAAGCAAAATAATAATAATCTCGAATGAGACTATTCAACATAAGAAATCAACGTAGTTAAATGAAGAAATCACATCGGACTTCATCAAAATCAACTTTCAAATTCATAATTGAATTCAAAACAGCAATTCACAAAATCTAGAAATAAAAAATAGATAACTAGAAAAATCAACATAAAAGTGGATCGATCCCATCAAATGGCGAGTCTAAGCTACGCCGCACGTGTATCAACATATGGCCGAAGCATACCAAGTACTGTCATCATAATTTTGGCGCCCAACAAATGACCCAAAGGTCCAGCATATGACCCGAAGGTCTAGTACTGGTATTTGACCCGAAGGTCCATCATATGACCCGAAGGTCCAACATAGTGGCTCGAAAGCCCATCAAAATCATCAAATAATCAAATATTTCAATTAACGAGTCCGGAATTAATTGAGATAGTAAAAGTGTGGTTCCATACTCCGCACTTTTACTAAATTGTTTAAATCTCTTCATCGTTTTCTTGAAAGTGCAAAATTGTGTATTTTAAATAGATAAAATTTTCGTTCTCAAACGGACAAGTTCGGAATTAACCGAATCAGTAAAAGTAAGGGTTCATAGTCCTTAATTTTGCTGAAACTTTTAAATCGCTTTCTCATTCTTTTGAAAGCGCAAATTGTAAAATTTTTGGAAATAATTTTTATTTTAAACGATTTTTAAAACACGTGATTAAAACAGCAACAACTGTAACAATTTCAATGAGGAAATTGTGCTTCTCAAAACACCGTAAAAACGGATATCAAATCAGCATTGAGAAATAACCGGCTGAAAATCCACTTTAAAATAGACGTTTACTGAAGTAAAAAACAACAGTAAATTTGTTCGTCAAAAATGTCACCAAAACAACACGCATCAAAAATATAGCACCGACGTACAAATTTTCGTTATAAAAATAATGAGGCAAAATTCGTTTTACAACGTAACACCGGTTTAATGAAAATATAACAACTGACTGCACCAAAATTTTCAAGCATGAAAATAAAATAGCCAGCAATACATGCGTTCATTAATACATACCTGGACTAACATACTTGCGTGCGTGCAAAATGCAAACAAAAGAATGAGATATAAAGGACCTGATACATATTTACACACACTTTAGTAAATACACTACTAACTTGGGCCCTTTAATTTATACCTCAATTTGCATTAACGTACGCAAGGCTTAAAAACTCCCCTTCCCAATGAAATAGTAAAAAGTGTAAATAACTTGGATATTCAATTGCAATGTCTACGTGCATAAAACACTACCTGACATATACCAAAATGTGATAGAGCCTGCAAATAGGTATGCACGCAACTTGTAAAAACACACTCACCCATACAACATTTGCATCTTAAAATCAAAACTTAAACATCTCACGCCACTTGCAGTTGGAAGATTATGTATGCAATTTATAGTTGTATGCAACGTAATATCTATATACCTGGAACCATTTGCATTTGGGAAATTATGCATGCATTTAATACAAGTATGCAAATTGATCTGAATACTACATATACACGTAACACACACATGTGATACACTTACATGTAACACACACGCATCACCTACCCACAAACCAAAGTAGGTGAAATAAAACAAATGTTGAAGCCGAAACCAAGTATGAAAAAAAAGAAATTTGACAAAACAATGTATGTAAAACATGCTTACACGCACGTCTATAATCATAATACTAGTAAATACATTCAGGTTTTAAACTTGCGTGTGTATCTGCATCAACACGCATGTATAGGGGAAATAGAAACAAAATTTTTGATGCCAAATTTTCATGCAAACTCAAAAAAATTTGCAGGAAACATTTTGAAAGCATGCACTATTTTAACATACATTTGTGTCTATTTACGTTTTCTTTCTGCATACCAGAGAAGAACAAAGTGACTTAAACTATGTTGATAGGCACAACCGCAATGAAGTCAACACGCATATTAACATACATTAAGGCGTATATATACCTGCGAGCACTCAAGCACTGTCTTGAAATCGTAGTAGAAAAAGGCAATGCAAAACACAAGTCGCAGTGTTGCAAAACCATGTTTTCAAAACAAAGTCAGAGTTACTGACTATAAACTAGAAGTGTGAGTATAAACTCACCTTTACTTGTTTTGAATTCAGTTAGAACTGGAGATGCAAGCAAGCAAAAAAAAATTATGGAAGCTGCCATTAGAAGTCTTCTCAGAGCTCTGTGTTAGAGCGATAAAATGACGCAGAGCGGTATTATTTCTTTCTTCAATTGGTATAAGTCAAAGAGAAAAAGTGTTGAAAAGTGTTTTGTATCATTTCATTAAATGCAAACGTGCATTTGCAATATGGTATACGGCTACACATGGCTAGTGACAGTCAAGAAAATGATGATAACAAAAATATAATATCTTATGTATTTACACTTGCTTTCACACTTTGTTTTGCTTCACTGGTTATGCCATTGTATTACTTCTTGAATGCCAGTTATGCAAGTACTTACACTTGCTTTATGAAAAGAATGTGACAGAACTTGGGTATAAATTTCTTTATATTTTGCATTTTTTTTTTCAAATTTTTAATTTAAAAAAATTTCTATTTAAAATTTACACTCCGACAGTAATTCAAAAATTACGGTCGTTACAGATTTTGAAAATATTTATTACGACGGCAATAAAATCACGGTCGTTACACTTAGCCCGACACCCTCCTTGAGATATATGAGCTTATGGGTATTTTGTGGAAGGCAATTAGTAGTCGATGGAAATTGCAATGTGACATTCAGTGATGTGATATAGTTATGTGAAAATGTAATCTTAGCCTCGAGCCTCATCAACCGTAAATGACCGAAACAAGGCTTGATGCAGCAAGGCTAAGTGAGTTATTCTATATTAGAGTATGATCATCCTCTTCTAGATATATTTCTTCCCACTATGACTTTCGGGATGTAATTAATGGGGTTTCTATGCTCGGACGCCCGGTTTAAAGGTCGGTGACGATCAGGGATGACATATTCGAACTATCTGGTTATAGAGATATGCCAGTTTTGTGTTGGTAGAGGAACTTTGTGATGGTTTCTCAGGACATCCATCTAGAGGTGTACTCATCGGAACCCTTCACATGTTCATTTGTATGGAAAACCATTCTCCAATAAGAACCTACGATTTTGTTTGTATTGGCGTAATGAATAGAATCAAAATGTTATATGGGTAACCATTTCAGATAAGATAAATAAGTTTATTTGCAAATGTTTTCAAAGATATGTCATTAGAAATAATATCAAAGTTTTTGATATAAAAGCGTTTTAAGTTATCATAACGTAAAAACCCGTCCATATTTATGTGTGGGTATGTTCTTATGAGATACTCTTTCTTTTCAAAGGATTTTATTCAAAGACTGATATATGACACTATTATTTATTACTGAGTTTTTCTCACGCTGGTTTATCAAGCCTGATCCGGGTATTTTCAATACTCGGGTCAGATCTGAGTAGTTTCAGGTTTAGTCGAAGACGGTTGGGTTTTCAAGAGGAGAGCTGGAGATAATCATCTACGTATGAACATATTCTATTATACGCTGTGCT
The DNA here is from genome assembly GCA_030765085.1 of Allium cepa. Taxonomy (NCBI): domain Eukaryota; kingdom Viridiplantae; phylum Streptophyta; class Magnoliopsida; order Asparagales; family Amaryllidaceae; genus Allium; species Allium cepa. The sequence continues at coordinate 745,506,830 of CM060941.1, forward strand.
TTGTTTGTTTTAATTTGATGTTTGTCAACAATGTGTAAGGACAGATGTTCATAACTGTCCAAGCTGAATTTAAGTTAGACTCTGATATATGTATTTTAAAGTTTTGCGCTATAAAGATATTTGTTCAATATTATATGTTGTTCCATTCGTGTGAGATTATGTTATGTCTTATTTTTTTTATTTCCCTTGATCATCCATACTTCCGTGCAACTTGGGTCGGACTTGAGCAGTTTATTGTTGACACAAAAGGTACATAATTGTGGGTTGTCGCATATATTAATAATGATAAAGTGAGGAGGGATCCGTTCCATCTTAGCGGCGTGGTCTCGCTATAGATGCTTAGGGTAAAGGTTTTACTAAAACCAGACTTTATGATTGATCCATGTTGTTATTATTTCTCATAAACTCATAGGTACTCATTCGATTGGCTGAGTTCATGGATTAGACATGTATCTATTTTGCAAGGATAAATAAAGGTTTCAAAGATGATGTATGAGGCTTCTATTTAAATAATGATATTTTGTATTCCGCCATATAATACTAAGATTTATAACTAGTTATGTATACTTCTGGGATCTTCGTACATTGAACATGCACTACTCTATTTTCTATTGTATTTACCTCTATGTGGGAACAATATGGATTAAATGATGTAATGAATCATGTCAAAGCAATTATCGAAATAAAAAGGATACTTAGCTGCTCTGTTTACTTAATTTTATGAAAAAAATTATACCAATCTCACTTCGCTTGTAAATAATTCTGATGATGACTGCAGCGTTGTTGGCGTTTGTTTTCAAGTGTCAAATTGGGCGATGTTACAGTATTGTTCCAACCGACTAGGATATTTTGTTCGGTATCCATTACTGAATCAAATTTCATTTTCGCTGGATGGACTACGGAACAGGAAATAATGTTTGGTAGGGAACCAAACCAATTTGTTATGCTTGCAAAATCTTGTGATTTTTTATTTTGTCATGCCTTATGCTATTATCTAGCCTTCATGCCTTCATGCCTTCATACCTTCATTTCTTAGACATTTGGCCATGTGATGATACATCAATTATGAATTTCATTGTTATTTCTGCTCCTTATAGCATTGGTTCGTATTCATCGTTCACTGAGTGAAAAAGCCCCAACATATGCCTCTACAGTGCATACTTAATAATATGCATAGTGTGCTTTGAATTCCACTTCAACTATGCCCGTGAGCATCCACATCTCATAACATGAACATCATTCTTCATTGTATAGTTAAAACCTTGCTAAAGGCTTCTTAATGCCTTGGTAAATCTCTATCACACTTCGACCCCTATGCATTTTAAATTTTGCACTATTAAATAATGGATCTGCTTAAAACTTTACTATTTTCCACTATGTTCACTAAACCAGGGTTTTTGGCACACGCTGTAGCAACTTTAATATAAAAAGGTTAATTTAATTGTTCTCTTATAAATAAAATAAAAAAATTTATGGTGTAGGTCTAAGTTCAAGTCCTAAGCACTCAACATAAATTAGAACTCTATCCTATTTACAAGTCTGGACTCCATGGATCATGTTATTCTTCAGTTTTGTTATATAGGAGTGAACAATCTTTCATTTTTCTAGACAAATGATGTCAAAATAAGAATATAAAACCATGAAGATTTGATTTTATTTTCAATAATGATTTTTACACCTCTGCTATTTTCCGATATATCCACGCTTTATCCTCGCTATATAGCTTTTTGCACATCCATTACCATAAAATCGCTAAGCACTTTAGTTGCACAGATTATTCGAAACTACCCTTTTTGAACTCTTCATACTTTGTTCAACTATGTTTCTTGTCTAGCCCCATTTAGTTTGATATTTCATGCTCGGTTGGTGTTTGTTCGGCACCATACATTTTTTATAGGCTATAAAACTACAACCTTCCCCTTGCATAATTTACTGCCATTGCCTGACCCATGTAATTTTTCCCTAATTCAAAACAGGCCAGTTTCTAGTCATGATTTCACCTATCTTCTTCATAAATTAAACAAGTTAGTACTCTTTACTTTTCAAATAATGCAATACCCCATTATTTTTGGGCACTAATTTGGAACTCCTCACTAGTTGGGTTTAGAGGCATGGCAAAGTAGGATTAAGGCTTTAGCCACTATAGATTATTAGTTGAGCCTTAGATGACATTATTAAAACACAATTTTAACCCCAGATTGAACTGTCATTAAGATGGGAATTTATGGTTTAAGATCGTTGTTCACAGTTTTAAGGATTCAAGGATAACCAAACTGAGGAGAAGGGTTAATTATGATTAATTAGACTATACTATTAAATTGACGCAGCGTGAGAAGCGAATTCGACGATGTAAATCGAATCCGTCCAGGATCTCACACGATTAGCAGAATTAATCGGTGAATCGACGAAGAATCGATGGATTCAAGAATACCGAAAGGCCCAAATCCGTTGATCACGAAGATACCGGATTTTAACAATCTTCAACACGTTGATCGCGCACGATTCCATGAAGAAAGATCTACAATTCTTGGAGCGTTGATCAAGCGCACTTGATTCCGCGAATTGACTTCAACGTTCGTTGATTCGAGCGCACTCGAATGCCGAAGTGGAGATAGGAGTTAACACTCGACTACCAATTTGAAAATGGAGGCACAAAGCACCAACCAAATTTTATTCAAATTTAAACAACCCTCTTACAAATGACACGACTTGCCTATTTATAGGCCTACAACTCAACACACGACTTAAAAAATTACAACACAAGCGGTTTACAAACAAACGACATAAGGAAATACAAGCAACGACTTAAAACAAACTCGGCAGTGACTTATGGAAAGATATTCTGGAGCTTCGCGACTTAAGAAAGCGACATTCATCAGTGACTTAAATTTCGCGACTTAAATTTCTTCACGCGACCTAAGGTGGTTCGGCAGCGACCTAGAAACAGTGTTTCGCGACCTATGGAAACTCGTTCACGACATATGGAAGAGGGGAGACTCGCGACTTAGCTGGAGGCAATCTATTTTATGTTGTTCGCGACTTACTGCTTCTCGTAGCTCGCGCGCGATATACGAAGCCGACCTAGGGCTTAGCTCGTGGTGACTGGGTAGTTCGTTCACGACATACCAAATGTCACCGCGAAGAGGAGGAATTATCTTGGTTCGCTCGCGACCTAGGTAGGTCGTTCGCGAGCTAGAGTTGGAGAAGCGGCTTTAGCATCTGGAGCTCGCGACCCAAAGCGGTAGTCGCTTAACTCGTTCGCGACCTTGGGGCAACTCGCGGTAGGGATTCGCGACCTTGAAGCTTCGCGACTTAGCAATGTCGCCGTTTTCACTCGCGAGGTACGTTCTTCGTCATCCTCTCCTTGTTGGAAGGAATTCGTCCTCGAATTCACACTCTCGTCAGCTTCGACAAATTCCTCCCCATAATACAGAATTAAGTGTTTGACATTGAAAACATCAGAAGTATGAACCTCTTTCGGCAATCTTAACCGATACCCATTATCATTGATCTTCTTCAAGATTTCTACTGGACTAATTTTTCGTGCTTTCAACTTGTTGTAGGTTCCAACTGGAAAACGATCTTTTGTTAAAATGGCATATACAAAATCTCCTTCTTTGAAGACAACACTTCTTCGTTTCTTATCCGCCATTTGTTTATACTTCTCATTCGTCTTAAGAAATCATTCATGTACAACTTTGTGGCATTCCTGTAACTCATTCACTAAATCCCTAACCCGCTTAACAAATCCCTTCTGATATGGCACTGTCGTTAAATCCAACGGTCCCTTTGGAATGGATGAAAATACAACTTGAAACGGACTGAATCCAGTACTTTGATTGACTGCATGATTATGTGCAAACTCCGCTTGACATAACTTCATATCCCAGCTTTTCAAATGGTCTTTCACAAGACATCTCAATAAGTTTCCCAACGATCGGTTAACCACCTCCGTTTGCCCATCAGTTTGCGGATGGTACGCGCTACTAAAATTCAGCTTCGTTCCGACCATCTTCCACAAACTCAACAAAAAGTGGCTTAGAAATCGAGTGTCCCTATCAGAAACAATGGTCTCAGGTAACCCATGCAATCGATAAATCTCTTTAAAGAATAATTGAGCAACCCGGACGGCATCAGCTATCTTTTTACAGGCTATGAAATGCGCCATCTTCGAAAACCCGTCCACTACAACATATATAGAATCATTTCCCCTCTGAGTTCTCGGCAAACCCAACACAAAGTCCATGCTAATATCAACCCATGGTTTAGTAGGCATGGGTAATGGCATGTATAATCCCGCATTCGTCGCTGTTCCCTTCGAAACTTGACAGATATGACACCTCTCCACAAATCTCTCTACCTCTTTCCTCATTGACGGCCAAAAATAAGATTGTGAAACTAACTGTAAGGTACGATCTCTGCCTACATGGCCTTCTTCATGTAACTCTTTGATAATCTTCATTCTCAAGCTGCAGTCTGGTATGCATAATCGATTCCCCTTGAATAAGAATCCATCAACCAATATAAATCCATCGATATTCCCATCCTTAACTTTCTCAACAAACTTTGCAAAGTAAGGATCCTCCTCAAACAACTCTGGCAATAATTCGAATCCTGTTACTTCAACCTTCAACGTTGTCAACAAGTGATTTCTCCTGCTCAAAGCATCCGCTACACGATTTGTCACCCCTGATTTGTGTTTTACCACGAAAGTAAATTGTTGTAGATATGCTATCCACGAAGCATGTCTCGTTGAAATCTTGTCCTGCCCTTGTAGATGTTTTAATGCCTCATGATCAGTGTAAAGAACAAACTCCTTCTAAAACAAGTAATGTCGCCAGTGCTTTACCGCTTGAACAATCGCGTAAAACTCTACATCATAAGTGCTATATCTCAACTTGGCTCCAGATAATTTTTCACTGAAATAAGCAACTGGTCTTCCGTTCTGGCTCAATACTCCACCAATTCCCACTTTCGAAGCATCAGTATGCAATTCAAACAACAACTGAAAATTCGGCAGTACCAGAATTGGTGTTGTCGTCAAGAGTAACTTGATCTTCTCAAAAGCAACCCATGCTTCCTCTGACCATAAAAACTTCTTTCCTTTCATGCAATCGGTTACAGGTGCCATCACACTGCTAAAGTGTGGAATGAATCTTCGATAAAAAGACACCAATCCATGAAAACTCCTTACTTCCGTAATCGTCTTCGGTTGTGGCTAACTCCTGATATCTTCCACTTTATTTTCATCCACTTGAATGCCTTCCTTTGATAGAACATACCCTAGAAATAAAACACTGTTCGTCATAAACACACACTTCTTTGTTGCTGCATAAAACTGCTCTTGTCGTAGAATCAACAATACTTCTCGCAAGTGCTGGATGTGTTCTTCCGTACTCCCACTATAAATCAGAATATCATCAAAGTAAACAACTACGAACTTCCCAACAAATGGTCTAAAAATCTGGTTCATCACTCTTATAAAAGTACTATGAGCGTTTGACAAGCCAAATGGCATAACCAACCATTCGTATAAACCCTCCCTGGTTTTAAAAGCAGTCTTCCACTCATCACCCGGTCGAATACGAATTTGATGGTATCCACTCTTCAAGTCAATCTTGGAAAACACAACAGCCCCACTCAACTGATCAATCAAATCATCAAACCTCGGCGTAGGAAATCTGTATCTCACAGTGATCTTGTTTAGAGCCCGACTGTCCGTACACATCCTCCACATCCCATCCTTCTTCGGTACCAATAAGGCTGGCACGACACATGGACTCAAACTCTCCTGAACACGACCTTGTTCTAACAACTCCTCCACTTGCCTTCTCAGTTCTTCATGCTCCTTGGGACTCATCCGGTAATGTGGCCTGTGAGGTAATACCGATCCTGACACAAGATCAATCTGATGTTGAATATCCCTCAACGGCGGTAATTCCTTTGGCAACTCCTCCGGAAACACATCACTGAATTCTTCCAATACCGGCTTCACTTTCTCTGGGACTTCAACCGATTCAGTAGCTTCATGTCCAATCAACAAAAATACCTCTGGACTCTCCTCTACTTCTTCAACAAATTCTTTCAAAGTCAATAAAGTTTTCAGCTCCTCAATCTCCTCAGATTTACTCTCTCCCTGCTGTCTCTTCTTTGGAACTAAAATAATCTTAACACCTTCAAACATAAAACTGTAGCTATTGGTTCGACCGTCATGCTGCACTGCTCGATCATACTGCCACGGTCTTCCCAAAAGCAAATGACAAACATCCATCTCAACTACATCACACCAGATCTCGTCTTTATATTTCTTCCCAATAGAAAATGGAACTCGAACTCGCATATCCACCTTCACCTCTCCTCCTTTTCTCATCCACGCTAACTTGTAAGGATTAGGGTGTTTCTCCGTCTTCAACTTCAGCTTCCTCACAGCTTCAGTAGAAATAATATTGTCACAACTTCGTACATCAATCATAAACTTACAAACTTTTCCCAGAATAGTGCATGTAGATTGAAAAATGTTGCTCCTCAACCAACTAGCCTCATCCTCTTGCTTCGGTGTTAAACAAGACCTCCTCGTCATTAGATTACATCCTTCATCTCCCGATGAGATATCCTGCTCATCTTCATCCACTGGACTAGAGTCACCTTCACCAACATCCTCGCCTCAACTTCAGCAGTTATCGTTCTCTTCTTTGGCTTTGGGCATTCGTTACTCTTATGACCCACTTCTTGGCAGTTATAACACTTGAAACTGTTAGTAACCTTTGCCTTCGCCACTTCATTCACAACTGGTTTATTGACAGCTTTAGTAACATTGGAACTCCCACTAACACTTTGCTTTGAATATTGGAACTTGTAAACACACCACCTCCTCGTCTTCCCTGCTTCTCCCAAGCCAACGCCTTCGGGTGCACTTCAGCCACAGATCTCGGGTAAAACATATTAACCATATCCTGGATCTGCATTCGCAAACCTCCAACAAACCTAGCAGTCAACTGTTCCTCTGTCTCCATAATGTCATTTCGAGCAATCAGTTGATAAAACTCGTCAGCATAATCATTAACAGTATTCGTCCCTTGCCTCAAATTCTGCAACCTCTGATACATGAGTGATTGATAATTGTAAGGTAAAAATGTAGCTTTCATCAATTTCTTCATTTTCTCCCAATCCACAATCTTCGACTTCCCCGTCCGTTCTCGTGTAAGTTTGGTTTGCTGCCGCCATGCCATAGCTCTCCCTCTCAACCTAGTAGCAACCAACTTCACTCGACTGTCTTTCGGAACCTCTTTGAAATCAAAGATCTCTTCAACATTAGACAACCAATCCAAAAATTCTTCTGCAACCATTCCACCCTTGAACTGTGGAATTTCCATCTTCATTTCCGATTCCCATCTACGGTCATCTTCAAAATCTCTGTCTCGATTTCGTACTTGACCTCGATCTCGATGATGCACACTACCTCTATCACCATCAAACTCCTCATCAAAGTCTGAAGTATATCGATGTCGATCACGACCACCAACCTCTCTACCACCACTTCTTCGATCTTCATTCCTATCACGATTGTCAACACTTCTACGATCATGATCTTCTCTTCTCTCCCGATCTGAATGTGGTGAAACACTACTTCTCCCATGGCTCGATTCAGGTGAAACTCTTCTTCAATTTTGATTCATTTCAGGCATCATTCTCTCTAATCGACCAATTCCTTCATTCAACTTTTCAGTGAAACTCTCGTTGATTCGTTGTTCCATTTCATCGGCCTCTTCTCTTCCATACAAAGCATTACTATTGCGATGACGTTGAGCTCATCTCCGAGGCATGATTGAACTTCAAACAAACTCAAGAATAAATTTCAAACACTTTCCGAACTTTGATCCGAAGTGAGATGGATCGAAACTCCCAACTTGTTGCAACTTCACGATGAACACGATGAACGCCAAACTTCTCAACAATTTGCAAATCCGATCTCCAAACTTCAAATTCTCGAAACCCAAGTCCCCAAATAATGCAAACCTCTTGTGATATGGCTCTGATACCAAACTGACGCAGCGTGGGAAGCGAATTCGACGATGTAAATCGAATCCGTCCAGGATCTCACACGATTAGCAGAATTAATCGGTGAATCGACGAAAAATTGATGGATTCAAGAATACCGAAAGGCCCAAATCCGTTGATCACGAAGATACCAGATTTTAGCAATCTTCGACACATTAATCGCGCACGATTCCATGAAGAAAGATCTACAATTCTTGGAGCGTTGATCAAGCGCACTTGATTCCGCGAATTGGCTTCAACGTTCGTTGATTCGAGCGCACTTGAATGCCGAAGTGGAGATAGGAGTTAACACTCGACTACCAATTTAAAAATGGAGGCACAAAGCACAAACCAAATTTTATTTAAATTTCAACAACCCCCTTACAAATGACACGACTTGCCTATTTATAGGCCTACAACTCAACACACGACTTAAAAAATTACAACACAAGCGGTTTACAAACAAACGACATAAGAAAATACAAGCAACGACTTAAAACAAACTCGGCAGTGACTTATGGAAAGATATTCTGGAGCTTCGCGACTTAAGAAAGTGACATGCATCAGCGACTTAAATTTCGCGACTTAAATTTCTTCACGCGACCTAAGGTGGTTCGGCAGCGACCTAGAAACAGTGCTTCGCGACCTATGGAAACTCGTTCACGACATATGGAAGAGGGGAGACTCGCGACTTAGTTGGAGGCGATCTATTTTATGTTGTTCGCGACTTACTGCTTCTCGTAGCTCACGCGCGATATACGGAGCCGACCTAGGGCTTAGCTCGTGGTGACAGGGTAGTTCGTTCACGACATACGGAATGTCACCGCGAAGAGGAGGAATTATCTTGGTTCGCTCGCGACCTAGGTAGGTCATTCGCAAGCTAGAGTTGGAGAAGCGGCTTTGGCATCTGGAGCTCACGACCCAAAGCGGTAGGTCGCTTAACTCGTTCGCGACCTTGGGGCAACTCGCGGCAGGGATTCGCGACCTTGAAGCTTCGTGACTTAGCAATGTCGCCGTTTTCACTCGCGAGGTACGTTCTTCATCATAAATCCATGCATAGTTATCACTAATCCATATATTTAGTCACATAAACTTGTGTATTGAGAGTTGGGTATTGAATTGAGTTAACTCTGGATTCCAGTTTTCATGGTTCAATTAAGGTTTCGGTGAATAGTCAAAGAAAAAAACTTTCATGTTGGTAGGAAATACTCTTTCGGTCTATTAAACAATGCACCTAGGGTCATAATTATATTGGCATGAGTATTAAGAAAATCTGTGTTTGTTCGATTGTGATGAGTATGGAATTGTTGGGCAGTATACACCAGAGTTGACTCTATAATAGTCAAACCAAATACTTGGAGAAAGTAGAGTTGCTTAATTGTGTTAAGGTCAAATTATATCCAAGTCCTCTGGATATATTTGACGCTCTTTCTTTTACACGTTCTTCTGGATTCATGTATCCTAATGTCCTTGTCATGATGTGCATACACACACATAAGCAAATAATAAGGGGGTTGGTGTACTAGACAAGCCATGTCGACGAGATGTCATACACGATCATCGGGTGTTGTTGGAGCTCAAGCTCCTTCTTTGTCCACCGCTATGGACACTTCATCTTTTAGGGATAGGATTAACCAACCTAGTTTTACACATTCTCTAGTTAATTTCTATGGTCCTTCTAAGCTACTAGTGGATCCAGCTAATTCTTTGGCTTCTACATTAACTCCTAAATAGCTTGACAGTATTGCTGCAGCCCATGGCTTATGAAGGGAAGATAAGCTCCTACCCAAGCTCACTCTCCCTCAAAAAGTGCAAATGGTTTATAATAGGTACCATTACCTAACTATAACTCCTCGACCACAGCATGGGTGCTAGTTTACTCGATATTGCGCTGTTGTAATTGCATCCCAATGGATATGCTATCCAATTGAGTTTCTACGGCATATTTATGAGGGAATATGAAACATCCAACCCATAGGTAGATCTGGCTCCTCTATGCTGCTAGGAGCAAGGCGAAAGACTCCTTGTACCTAGAATCATGCAGTTGTTTGAACCAGCGAAAGAATTATACTCGAAGTATAACATGTTTAAGAAAGAATACTTCTCTATTAGGGATGATTCTCCTTGCTTTCAGTGGTACTCCGGATGTAACTAAATCCCAACCTTATAGTCTTTTACCTTTTACCTCAAGAATTATTGCATTAATCGTACAATTTGTTCTTTTCCAAGCATAGTAAAGGCAGCATCTTGGAATGATTTAAAGGAACGAAGTAGAGGTTAAGGGATATTCAATTGGAAAACAGGGAGACCTTCCGCTTACTCATAGACGAAGTCCTTAGATGGTATGGCCTACCAATAGAGGGTCGATCAATTAGCTGAATTAGAGTTCTTCTAGCACTGAAGCCCATGAGAAAAAGGAAAGGAAAAATTTTCCAAAGCCGAAGAGACCAATGGAGATCCCAATGCTAATGCAAATGTAGATACGTCCCTGTCCGATACAAATTCAGAAGGGAACATGTAACAACACTGCCATATATAGCATAATAATAAATAAATTTATAAAATAAAAATGTTTGAAATTGATTTCTTATATTTATTATTTTGAAAATAAATTTTATTTGATTAAACTATATTTAATAAAATAATTTTTATAATAAATTGAAAAATTAAATAATAAATTCTTTTCAGATAATATCACGAAATTGAATAACATGCTCTAGTTGAAGATAAAATATTCTTCGAGTATAAATAATTATCATATGATTAAAATAATGAAAAATAAATAACCGAGTGTTGTATGGAATGAAATTGTGTGATTATCGAAATACAAATCATAGAATGAGGTGTAAATCAATTTAATTGAATTGAAAATTATTTTATATAAATGAATGATAGTTTAAAAGAAAAAAAGAACGAAATTAAATAAAAAGGGTGAATTATTCTTTACAAAAGAAAGCCTAAGCCCACTTTAATTTACAAACCTTAAACTCGAGCCCATTTGTTTCCTTACCCCTTCCCTTTTCTTACCTAAAAACCCTCTAGAAAACACGCGGTCATGTGTGTGGCCTGAATCAACGACTAGGTGAAAGTGCTATAAGGAAGGAAAAGTGCGACACCATAGGTGAATGAGGGCATGTGGCAACATGGGGAAGGTTAAGACAAGGTGCTATGTCCATAAGTTTTAGCAGAGTCTAAAAGGGTTGGTGATTGTTGAAGGAGGGAGCTAGGTATAGCCGAAATTGCAAGCGATAGGAATAGATGTCGTGACATCGATGAGGAGGCTAGGATCTTCATACATGTTGGAGCATGATCGTGATTGGTGGATAGAGAAGCGAGCACAAAAGTTTTTACGGCGTGTATGTGCTGGCTTGGGCTACTATTGATGATGGCTGCAGCTGAAGCTAGGCAAAGGCAGCAAGTTAGGCGTTGTAGCAAGGATTCCGGCTGATAGCGATAGCTGAAATTAGAATTTTCGATGCCAATGGTGGTAAACGTCCTCATTTGGAATTTTCGATGATTTTTACTCTCACAACTATTTATATCATCCATTCATTATATAATTATCCCAATTGTTGCTTGAATTACTTAGTTAAATTGAATTGCTTGGTATACTGGTAGAATGGGTTGGTTGAGTGAGTATTTGGAAGTGTTAATTTGCAAATAAAATTCTGTCCGCACACACACACACACATATATATATATACATATATATTCATAGTATTAATTGGTTGATAAATATTCGTGAAGTAATTTTGCACCATAATTTATATATTTGGTTATATATTTATTTTTCTTATTTTAAAAAGATATTTTGAAAAGTTTTGAAAAGTTTGTTTAGGGATTTTGAAATTTTATTAACATTATTTTATAGATAATTTACTAAATTTTATTCAATTACCTATATTTATACTTACAAATATAATTTTAATTATAAATATAAATATAGCTTTCTTTTGATTATAAACTCTTTTTAAAATAAATATTTTAATATACTATAAGTTTTGAATTGTTTGAAAGGAAAATATAATATGTTGCTATTTTATAAAATAAAATATGAAAATAATAATATTGTTTTAAGTAATTTTTATTATAAAGGTTATTTAAATATTGTTGGAAGAGGTTTCAAACTTTCATAATAATATTGTTTTAAGTGATTTTTGTTATATAGGCTATTTAAATATTATTGGAAGAGTTTTCAAACCTTAGAAAAAAATAGAATTCTTTTTATGAGATAATTATAATATTTTAGCTATGGTTTAAATAAACAAAATTATCTTCTTACAATAAAAGAATTTTAAATATGGTATGTAAAAAAAATGTTCGATTTCTAATTAATTTGAGTACAAAGTGAAGATTTTTAATTGTGTTCTATAGTTTGAAATGAATACAATTAATTATAAGTTTATATATTTATTTTAAAATATTAACTACTTATTGAAAATTATTGAAAGATTTTTATAACAGATATTTGGTTTATAAAGTGGTCTTGAATGTTTTAAAACAAACAAGTAAAGGTTTAAAAGTAAAAATTTGAATTTAACTCCTTATTTTGGGATTAAACAAATAAAGTGAATGTATTATTTAATATATGATATATATATTCGAGAGGTTCTTATTTTTTTAGAATATAAAATTGATATAAGAAGTTTTAGTACATTTTTAATCATATAATCACTTTACCAATTCATATTTGAATGTTTTAAAATTAATTTATGGTTTGAGTTACAAATATTTTAAATTTAAAATAGTGAAATTTGACTACATTATTTATGTATTTAATTAATTATTGGATTTCATATTTTTTTATTTTCTCTTTTATGCTGACCTGGATTTATAATAATACTTCAACATTGATATTGATTTGACTTATGTTTTGATATGATATGATGATGATGATTTTGTATGATTTCACAGTATTTAATTCTGTGTGATGAGAAATCTAATGTAATACCGTTCGGGATAGGGCATTCGATAATATTTCTTCGGTTGTTCTTTGGACTCATTATATATAATAATATGGAAATTCAGTGTAATTTATGAGCAATGAATAAACGTTTGAGTATCACACTGTTGTATGAGATGATGTTGTGCTATTTATTTGGCTATTCATTGTAAGTACACGACACTCACGTGACGGGAATAATATGTTGAGATTGTACTTACGTAAGTTGATGCTTATAGGTGTGAGTAGGGTAGGTACCCTTATATTTATTGATATTTGTGCTACTATCATGATATACTCCTTTTATTAGCATTGGAGAGGACCAAATGACTAGAAATCCACCCTAGCACCCTAAACATAGGGTCACGCTTCATATCCGCAATATGTTTATTGGATATTTTATTTGATGTGAATCACAGGATTTGGGTTAGGTAACTCAAAGGTAGGTGCCTTATATATCATGAGATTTAGGTTAGGTGACCCATATGCCCCATAGCCCCTTTTTATCGCACATGCCAGTAGTCTATTACGTATAGGGGCAAAGAAGGGTCGTGATTAAGAGGCTACGCGTTGACGAGCCACTGGTGGATATGCGTCATGATATCTCTTGAGGTCACTGAAGACTATAGGAGCAGATTGGTTAGGTGACTCTAGGCTCTTAAAGTGGGTAGACGACCATTATTCTGTCTTTTAGTTCTAACGGAGTGGTATATTAGCATATACTATTGATACACCTTACTTGATTATGGATATAGGTTAGACAACACAGGGTTAGGTGACCCACATATTAATGTATATATATGACTCTACTTGGGACTTCAGGTCAGTCGTACGGCTATTCACCCATCATGATTTATTATAATTTATTTATAAGCGAGGTGAAGAGATTATTTCTGGATCGGTGTCCGAAATATAAAGGATTCCCATGTCTTTTATTGTGTACAAATTCTTTGATAAGCAACCTGTATATATATTTATATCGATGTTGGTATTTTACTACTCGAGATTGAGTGATATACTTGGGCAATGCTATGAGCTAGCCTATACTTGTATGGACTGTTTTTTAACTTTGTTAATGATTCTTATTATGGATGACTCTCCAATTTGATATTGTTTCGATTGGATAATAATTTGTGTGATTTTATATGGGTGATGAAATCTTTATACTTGATTTCATAGTGGTTGTTGTTTTGTTATACTTTTTTATGTCATGCTATTGTACTATGCATATTCTACATCTATATATGTTTTGACCTTTATATTTAGGTATAGTCTGACTTGTGTATTATTTTTATAATACTCGGGTTAGTCTAACATATTTTAGATACCAGGACAATGAGGCCGCTTTGTATTATCTGGGCTTAGAGGAGACTGGTATATTGTATTATTGCATATCATTTTGGTTTTATATAGTCTCCTGTATGTAGATCCTTACGTCATATATTGGATATATATTGTATATATAGTGTTATTATTATCCTTGTGATTTTGAATTTATGTTCTCTGTTATTTACTATATATTGTGTATTGTTATATCCTGGAGACATAGGTGTGTATTACTTTGTGCCGATATTGTGCATGTTTTGTAGTGAGTTGTATTCTATGTTTAAACGCATACTAGTGCTAGCCCAAGGGAATATTCACGCGTGTACCCCATATCGTCTTATTCTCCACATTACCTTAAGGTATCAAACAATAATACTCTTGGATAGTATGTGTATAGAGGTAGGGGTGTTTACATTTGGTTTGAGAGTAGGTTTAGAACAATACGTCATATACAAGAGACATAAGTCAATGCCTTAGATAGATATAGATTCCCTATCCTCTTGGTGTGTTAGGTAGTTCCCCTATATAAAAAGGATAGTAGGAGCATACAATAGTTATTAGGTTAGTCATATGGGGATTTTCTTGTTATTTTCCTATAACACAAACATACACACACAGAGATATGTGTATGTATATATATATATAATTTTTTTCTTATCACTTTTATGTGTTAAATTCCACATGGAATTTCTGTTGTTGATGGAGGTAGTGAAATAAAGAGTTATTAGCCCAACCAGTAGTTCAGCATTGTTGTGAATAAACCTTTGTGTGGCAAGTTGAATAGAAGTATCCAGTAGTGTTCGAGTGCAACGGATGCTGATAAATAGCTTTCTGCTGAAGGCCTTTTTTTGATTGTTTGGTTTTCATTTTTCTTAATTTACAATTAGGGAATTGGCTAGTATTTATTGCTTAAATATTTATTAATTCACTTGAACCTGATATTAATAGAAATCAGCAGTTTATTATACAAATGAAAACTGGAATGGGATATTTGTTTTGTAAACGACAAATGACACACACATACACACATGCATACATATATATAACAAAAATGTGGAAAGCAAAATTAAATTAAATTAGTTGAGTCTTTGTTTGATATTATGGATGTATGATGAGTAAAATTGATGTTAGTGGTTGTTGAATTGAATGTATATACGAATTTTAGAAATTAGTACTTTTATTTAAATAAGCATATGAAAAGAAGCATATGACTTAATAAAATATGAACTTGACTCTGCTAAGTGGTTTGAAAATGTTTTACTAGTTTAATTTAGTGTTAATTTATCCATTGAGCGCTTTAAGAATTCTGGTCGATGCGTCTAGCCAACGTTATCGATAGGGATTCCAAATACATGAGTGAGGCATTTTGAAACAATATTTTGGAAATGAACAAAGATTATTGGAAGAAACCATACACACACATATATAATATGGAATTATATTTGTGCAAAAAAAAAAAAAAAATCTAAAAGCATATTTATGGAAATTGGGTAAAAAAATAAAAATAAACGAGAAGTATGATTTTATTTCTATAAAAATATACAAAAGAAAACAAAAATCATATGTGATGGATCCTAAATTAAAATAATGTCATATGAAGTGCGGTTAAAGAAAAATTGAAAAAAAAATGGTATTGAATAAAATATTATGTATAAAAGTCCTGAATTATAAATATTCTAGAAAAAAGAAAAAAATATGAATAAGAGAGTAAATAACATAAGAAGTTGTGGAATAAAAGAATTTTTGAAAAAATGTTATGAAATGGATTTTATGAGCATTTTAAATATATTGGTGATAGAATTTTACTTTGTGCATTTAGAAATGTTTAAATTGGAACTTATATTGAAGTTGGAATTTTCTTCCATGGATTTGATAAATATTTTGAACATTCTTATTGGAAAAATAAAATAAAAAAGTATTGTTATAATTAACTGTTTAAAGAAAAACACGAATTTTAAACTTTCTTTAAAATAATTATTTCAAAATTATTAAAGTAGGATTTCAAAGTTATGTATTGTTTTTATACTTTGATTTATTTTAATGTTAAATGTTTGAAATTTTATATGAAATAAAAATTTTGTTGGATGAATTATTTTCAACAATGATTCAAAAGTGATTTGGAGCCTAAGTGAGTGTTTCAAAGACTTACTTGAAATGAAGTTATATGTGCAAGTTTTTTCAAACTATAAATACAAGAGTATGAAACCACTTCAGCTTAATAAGTGAAATCTGCAATTAAAGATTGGATATTTGAGATTTTGAACTATTATAATTTGATTCGAAAATGAACAATTTTTGGAATAGAATGTTTGGCCCAATTTTTTAGTTTCAAAGAAAAAGGAAATTGATTAGGTTACATTAAAGGAAGTAAATTTTGAGATTTGAGTTACAGAAAGTTTATAGTGTTTTACAAATATATCCATAACTTGCGAAGTTTTGATCATCTTTTATCGATATTTCTTTCATTGGAAAAGTATATTTACAAGGAATAACCTTGATGTTTATCTCTATTTGAAATTTTGAAGTTTGCTAATGTAAAAATGTAATTAAACCTGACCCAAAATTCAAACATGCGTTTAAATTACTTTTGACCCTCTTATTCGTTTGACGATCTTCTACTTGTTTTAAACCTAAAATGATAATTAATAGTTTTTATTTTGGAAGCTTAGTAAAATTTTGTCGTTTGTTTGGTGAAAACTGGATTGATATAAGTGGACCTGCAATTTTGAAGCCTATTTCAGAATTTGAATGGTTTAGGAAAATCACCACAACTTTTGATATACTTGGTATTTTCTTGATCCAAAAGATGTTTTGGAAAAATAATTAATTATGCTACAACTTTGCTTTTGGAAATATCATGTAATTTTATGTTTTTGATGATTAAAATTTAGATGTTAAGTCGCCATAATTAAAATGCAACTTCATTCTTTTGTTATTGAAATGTCATTCTACTTTATGTTTCGTATATAATCTCATATGAATCATTTGAGCCGAGTGTTGGTACATGAAAAAGGCTAATTGGGATGAATTTGTCACAATCTCGCTTACGCTCCCACAAAAAGTAAGTTAAGTTTGCTTTAAATTGCAAACAAAAGGTACGTTTTATGTTTATATCGGTATGTATTATAATAACCCACATCCTAGTGGGCCAAATTTTTTGTTATATCGAAAACCCAAGTCCACCAAAGTATGAATCATTGGTTTGGTATCCTGCAAATAAAGTAAAAGAATTCATGTCAAAGCATTAACGATATAACTCATAGCGGAATAACAATATAATAGAACACATAGCTACTGACCAAGATTTGACACTTCCAAAGTCTAGTCTCCTTGTCAGCACCAAACACGCCTAGCACCAATACCCGTCTTTCAAGCTATCACATGAGTTATAATAAGTAGGGGTTCAGAACAATGTTCTAATGACTAGTAAATTATACACTTTGCACAAAACACTATTTTACGCTGATTGTTCTCTATCTCATGTTATTTCTATTTACATTTTAATTATTCTCGACTCCATGTTCTCGTACAATCTGTTTACATCTACCCTCTATAGAATCGTAGCTTATATACATATATATCAATACCATGGCCCCCAATGAACTTAGATGTTATCCTTACTAGTATCTCTTAATCAACACCGCCAGGATCTATAGCTCTCACTGTGTCACGATCAGATTATCATATAACTTGAGGGACTCCTATAGTGCCTAATGACGGCTTTTCAAAATACTATGTCATACTCTATCTCGCTTTGGGGATTTACTGCTTTGTCTTCTTTCTATTACGAACTGGGTTCTATGTAGCAACCCAACAATTTTGAAAGAACTATGTTTATGTTAACTAGCATCTCCTTAATAAACAAATAGCAAAAAATTATGGTGGTGCATAGCCCTACTTGATCTACCATAGTAGTAGGCAAAGACCAATTAGGTGTAAGCATGTTTTTCCCGTTGACCGTCAAGGACTGATGACGTACTCACCTTATGCAGCCCTACCCCTAACTTTTGGTACCAAAACAATATTGAATAGTACCCGATCTTGTTCATCATCCTATTTAGTTTTTTTAGTGCAATCAAGGAAATTCCCCCACTCAATACAATATTTGAACAAGACTACTCCATCTATTGGGAAATTCCTTTATCTATATGCAACCATATATACGCTGTGGGTCCTATTATTGGATATGTCTCAAATCGATATAATATTACAAAACTGCTAGTAGTCTCTTGCGATGGTATACTTCTATTGCGTAACACTACTTACCCCGCGTTCCATTGTACTCTATTGACCAAAGTCATATTATTCATTTCACTATACTTTAACCACGATAGATCACACCCGTCGTAAATGCATACTTGAGTCTACACATGTGTGTGTATGGGAGTGTGTATTCATGCTTACTTAATTACCTTGCCTCTATAGTTTGATGTTGACCCTAGGCCTTTATTTCATTATGTGTCTATCCATTTCTTACTTTAAGTTTATTTACCGCCTTCCATTTATCAGGTTTATACTACTGTTTTCCATTCTTTTTATCCGTTTTCCCATTTTCAATCTCTATTCCCATTTATCTTTTTATTTCTTCTAGCCTATCCTTTGCATTTCCTTTTCATTTGCTTTCCATTTTTATTAGTATTTCACATTTTATCCTTTTAAGATATTCTTATCGCATTCATATCTTCCTATTTAAATCTTGAGGTTTGCTACATTATAATGTGTTGGAATTATCTTTCTATCATAAAAATGTTAACATCATAAATTTCCATATCTTATCCAAAAATAGATATTTGCGTGGCGTTTGTAATTGCAAGTGACTATCATTTTATTATTTGATATACACAATACAAAATATGGTAACCATCCCTATTTTGTACATCCCTTTCTTTTTAGGTGTGTTCCTTATCATTTCAAACATTGCACTTTTATTTGTTTTAATTTGATAATAAACAAAAATATACTTGCAACATCCTAAATTCCAACGAATTAAAATATCACTTAAACCCCTAGAGTCTTAATAAAATTTCATTATTTTACATTCTTATCCTTCATTCAAATACCAATTATTATTATTGTGATGACCTGGAATTTTAAGCAATATCAATTTAATAATCTAAATTAAAAATTAAATTGATTTGATAATCTTTGTAATAAGATTGGAATAAATTTAATAATTCAATTAAATAAATATTTAATTGATAGATTTTATCTTTTAAAAGCTAATGATTGTTTTCTATTTATAATGTATATAAATATGTATATATTTTAAATAGATAAGCCTTGTGTAAATTTAATAAATAAATCCTGTTTTCTAATATTTTTATTTGGTAAATTGGGAATTATGATTTTATTAAAAATTAAACTTTTAAAAGCTATTGAATAAATAAAATATGGTTTTAAATTGTTAAGATAAAAATTTAATTTGTTTAAATTAATTTATTGATATTAAGTTTTTTAAAAGTATATAATAAATAACTATATGATTTTAAATACATAAGGTAAATGTTTAAATGGTTTAAAATATGTTTTAACTTAAGTTTAAATTTAAATAAAAATAACAATAAGGTTTATTTTGATATAGTGTGATAAAATAAATAAAGAATTTATTGATAAAGAAACAATTTCTTTTATAAATCATTTATAGTTATCAAAATTTGTTATTTTCCAAAATATAATAATGTATTGATTTTTAACAAATAGATTTTTAATAAAAACAATTAAATTTAATTTTAGAATTTGATTTGAATTTGAATATAAAAAATTTAAAATCCAAAGTATAGATTTTTAATTGTTTTGATTTTTATATGCATAAGTTTTTATTTATAAAGTATAATTTGTTTTTATTTCTTTTAAAAAGTTATATACATGTAAAATACTAATTAACAAATTAAATTATGCATAACCTGTATATATTATCATGTAAATTAGAATACAAATTACTTTTAAAAAGGACATGTGTTGATTTCTTAAAGCCTCATTTAACAAATGTTAAGAGATAAACTTTCAAAAGCGACAAATGTTAGAATTTTGTACAAGTGGCCTCTTTAATTTGACTTTCTTTTATTTTATAAAATCTGAAAATTTGCCTATATAAGTAATCATATTTCATTCCTATCCCTTTTTCTTATTTCCTAATCAAAGAAATTTCAACTTTTTTATTTCTCAAACCTGAAAGTCACTCCCCTATAAACAAATCTGAAACATACAAACCCAAATTCAAACTCTTCAGATCAAAAATTCAAATCCCAGTAAACATCTTCAAACCAAAAAGTAAAACCTATAGTTCTTGTACAAAAGAAAATTTGAAAATCTGTAGTCTGCATCTTCAACCAAACCTGCATCATTTTTCTTTTCAATCTGGAAAATGGACTCTGCATGCCACCTGAGATAAAAAAGCAACTTAAGTTTTAAAGTATCAAATTCAAATCGAAGCAATATGATGTCTGACTCAAGGAGACTGCCTTCAAAAACCAAAAGCGAGAACATTAGTCTTCAGCAAATTCAAAAGCAACTGCAGCTTTAAAAGTATCAAAATAAAGATGTTTTCAAAATCTGGGAAGATCTGTCATTTTCAAATAGGTGAGTAACTTTAAAAACTTAAATTATAACATAGGTTGCATGCTAGTATGGTTGGATATAAATAAGTATTGCATGTGTATGGATAGAAATCTGATGCAAATATTTATGTGCATGCATGCTGTTATGTGTTCTGCTATGTTCCCAGTTCTATTTTTTTCATTTAAAAATCCCCTAACATTTAATTTAATTTGTGATAGTATCTGATTTTTAAACCAAGGTTGTTTGCTTATCACAGATTAAGAATTAAAAATTAAATTAAATTAAAACAGAGTTTGTTGCCTCTGGAAAATATTGGAAATATCAGAGCATGTTGATTTTAACCAAAATTCAAACTGTGTAAATTTGTAATTCAGTATTATAAATCAAAAGCATTTACTAAACATGATTTTTAAATCAAAAATCAGGATTTTTAGGAATAGGATAAGGGTGCAGTTTGGATATTGACTGAAATGGGTTTATTTGTAATTTCTGGTGATCTTTGTATCATGGGGGCTCGGGGTTCTTCCAGGTGATGGAGAAGGGTTAGGTGTTGCTAGGAAAAATTGTTGTTGGTAATGGAAATCTTATGGAAGGTGCAGCTTTGAGAATTTCTTTTTAAACCCTAGTTTTACTGTGATTTAAGAATCGATCATTAGAGTTAGTATAGTTGATTGAGTGTTGTAAGTTTTTGGGAATTGGTAGTTGGGTCGTGGTTGAAGTCGAGGCCGGAGTTGCTGACCTTCAGATGGTCAGAGTGACGAGAACTAGCTGTTGACAGGTTTTGGGTATTAGTTGTAGTTTGGTTTCCAGGTTTGTTAGCTGCTTGATTTTTTTTGAGTGGTTGTGATGGATTCTAGTGATCGTGATCGAGACTGGGAGCGATTGACGATGTGTTGAAGCTTGGGAGGATGGCCAGAGTCATGGTGCATGTGCACCGTGCAACTTGAAAAGTTCCGATGAACTTGATTGTGTAGGAATTTTTGGACTCGAATTTACTCGAGTAAAAGTAAGGGTTTACTCGAAGCAACAAGGGTTTTGACCCGAAGCAAATTTTAGGCTCTCTCAGGTTGATTCTGTTGTTACAGGTTTTATAAAACATGCCTATAAATTTAAATTTAAAACAAATTTGAATGAATTCAAAAGTTGTAATAATAAGATTTAAAACAAGTTTAAATCTAGTATGTAATACAGATTCAAATGGTTTTGAATCTTAAAAGTTTTTATTTTTATTTTCTTAAAGTGGGTTTTCAGTTTTTTTAAAAAAAAGAAACCTGACAGTTTTCTAATTTTGAATTTTAAGTTAAAATCTAAACATAATTTAAAACTGTAGTTTCAATTCAAAGGCTAAGTTCAGTTTCCAAATAGCTTTTGAATTTTAAAGTTTAAAATGAATTTGGACTTTTAATAAAGAATTTTAAATCAAGGTTTAAAACAAATTTAAATCAAAATTTAAAAATCAAATGTTTTAAATAAAGAATGGATTCAAGTATATTGAATTCAAATCTGGGTATTTGAATAAGTTTTTAAAATTCTGAATATTTTTAAAACAAGTTTAAATTAAAATAGCTTGTTAAAAGTAAATTTGTTTTCAAACAAATATTTGAACTTGATTTTTTTTGAATGAAGTTCTTTATAAAAAGGTTTATAAATGGAAATTAAATGATATGTTAACTTGAATTTGCAAGTTAATGGTAATGTACCTTAAAACTTAATTTTAAAATAAAATTAAGTAAATTAGTTTCAAGGCTCATCTTATATAAGTTTCAAATGTAAGTAATAAAGGTTATTTACATTTTTTTAAAGGATTATAAATTGAATTTAAATTTAGTTAATGTTTAAATAAATAATCATTTTAAATTCATAATGGAATTTGAATTTAAATTTAAAAATGTAATGTTTTAAAATACACTTTAATATTAATGATGTCATTAGTAAGGAATGGATTATCTTAGAGATTATTAGGATATTAAAATGATTAAATGAATGAGATAATTAAGAAATGACTTATTTATTCAATTTATAATTAAAAATTTAGATTAATTTATAATTAGAGATTAATTAAAAGATAATTAAGAAAAGTAATTAAAGAATGATAAATAGTTAATGAAGGTCATTAACTAAGGATTATTTAACTATAAATTAATATGATTAATTTTTAATAATTAATTAGATTAATTAATTAGTGATAATCATCTATGAATTATTTTAAGATTAATTACTTGATGGAAGTAATTAAGAAATTAATTACTTAACGTAATTAATTAAGTTTAAATATAATTTGTTTAAGATAATTAGTTAAGTTTAATTAAGTTAAACACTAGATCCTTTTGAAATTAATTACTTAGTGTAATTAATGGAGTGCAATTACTTAGTGAAGTAATTAAAGATAATTACTAGATGTAATTAGTGGAAGATGGCTTAATTTTGAAAGTAATTTGGATTAAAATACTTTGTATAATTAATCAAGGGATTAATTGTAGATAATTAATTAAACAGTGATTAATTTGATGAAGTAATTAAGGTAGTTAATTACTGAATGTGATCAATCAAAGGTGATTAATAATTATGGTTTAAATTGAGATTAATTACTTAATGTAATTAATTTTAAATAAGATAATTAATTAAATGTAATTAAGGATCATTAATTAATATAATTAATGATGTAATTAATATCGATTAATTAAGATTAATTAATCAATAATAAGTGATTAAGGGTAAATTAATTAATTGTAATTAATTAAGGTTTAATGCAATTAATTATAGTTAATTAATTAATGAAGTAATTAAGGGTTAATTACTGATTTTGGTTAAGAGAAATTAATTTGTGAAATTAATTAAAGGATAATTACTAGAATGTAATTAAAGAATAATTAATCAAGGGTGATTAATTAAGTTGATTTGCTAGAGTATAATTAATTAATTAAATTGTAATTAATTAATGATGATGTAAGCAAGATTTATATTAAGGTAAGTAATTAATTTAATTCATTTTAAATTAATTAGAGATGGAAGTAATTAATTTAATTCATTTTAAATTAATTATATATGGTGTGATTATAGATCATTGCTTATGAATGGATGATATTGGTTGCCTTGAATGGTTTGAAATATCAACTATGAGATAAGTAATGTTGAGTTATATGGATGCATTGGTTGCATTGCGATGATGATATGGATTATCTTTGATAATGATAATATGGATTATCTGTTGTGATGATAATGTTGATTATCTATTGTGATATGTGAATTATCTATTTGTATGTATATAGATAATTGTATTGAATTGTTTTAAACTCTAAAACAACTTGGACCTAAAAGACACGCTTTGGATTTCGATGAGACCGGGATCGGGTTTCCAAATTTGGATATCCGAAAACCACATCGATCCAAATTAACGATAGGTCGTGAATCTCAAGTAAAGGGTGAAGACTCGAGGTGTAAGGACTATTCGTCAGTATAACTCTAAGGGTGATGCCGAGATGAGTTTGACGGAGATAGTACTTTCAGATTCGAGATGAAGATTCAGAGTGCAAGGGTTATCAACGTTAACTCTAAGGGTGATTCCAAAATGAGTGTAACAAGATAATGCCTTCGGTTTCGTTCGAACCCGGAACGAACTTGTATGGATTGAATGCTTTCAGAACATCATCAGGTGGACGATGAGCATTCTAAGATAAATGTATCCTATAAAGGTAATCGTAGCCTCAAGCCTCATCAACCGGGAATGGCTAAAACAGGGGAGGTGCAGCAAGGCTAAGTGGGTCATGCCCAAGTAGGACGAGATTTTCCCCTGTCTAGAGGTCCCTTTTTATTCGGCTTAGTGGGCGGTTGTATATGCGCACCAACTACGGGGTTGTCTTGTTCGAAACTGTTCAGTAAGGAATGGTTCCGGCCTTGTGTTGCAGGGGATTGGGAGTGATCCTCGGTATGGTGATCTAGGCCATATAATATGACGGGCGGTACCCCGGTAGCCCTGCCATTGTATGGAATCCAAAATCCAATAAGTGCCAACGGTTTTGATTGTATTACCCACTTTTGTGGCTAGTAGCTGGAACTTAATAAATGTAACAATTTCGGCTATTTCATATTTACTTGAAAACCCTAGACCTATTATAATATCACTGGATTTCCTATCAAATGTTTTGGTTAGCGTAAGGTAAAAACTTTTCAATGTTTATGTGTAGGAAGGCTTACGCGATACCTTTCTTTTCAAAGGTTTTCAAAGTTAAGCAACTTTAACCTGTTACTCACACCAGACCCATATCTGACCCGGATTTTATTTTCTTTTTTTCTTAAACTCTTGGGTACTCAAATTTTTACGAGTAGCCAAGGGATTCGGGATAGCTTTGACGAATTATGGAGAAGCAATGGAGCAGGAGGCTTCTGCATATAGAATATAGTGTTCCGCTGTGTTGGTATCTCTAAGTGGTTTCTTTGTATTGTATTGAGTTGTAATAACTAGATAGGTGTTTATAACTGTCTAGTATGTGTTGTATTGTCTGTGTAACTCTGATAATTATTGTATACTATGTAATACTTATGTTATTAATATAATTTATTCGTTCCGCTGTTGAGATTCTGATGTTGTTTCTTCTTTCTCTTCTTTCTTTACTTTTTTCTATCCCTTTCTTTCTTCAAGATGATGCGTCATTCTATGGAGATGAATGGCGGGTCATTACAGTTGGTATCAGAGCATTAGGTTGAGCGAATACCTAGGCTCTGGAGTGATTTCTTTCTTGAGAAAGCGTGTTTGTAATTTTAAAATATATTTATATTTATCTATTTCTACCTATCTATTGGGTTATCTGTTCGGGTTTTTTCAATATAGGTTATAAAGGTAGATGAGGTAGTGGTGTGTGTAACATGACAACTACCATTTGTTGGAATTTGATGTTAAGGTTGGAAGTGTATTTGTCGAGACTGTAGACCTTATACCGTCGGGTGAGTTGTGCAGAGTGTAGAGATTTTATCGGTCTCTGAAGGAAACCTATTAAGGTTCGGAGTCCATCTTTGATGTTGGATGAGTTGAATATTGGATCTGTTGGTTGGGCAGAAGTAAGTGATGGCATTTTGATACCTCAGGAAGTGTAGCTGCATGATGAGATGCAGTGACCGTGGATTGTTTCAGAAGATGTTTTCTTTGGAACAAGTTTTGGGAAGTGTGCCTGCTTCGGTGTTGTGGCTGGATTCAGCAGGATGTTGTGGTTAGGTTTGAAGTCTGAGTTTCTCAAAGAGCTTTGGATTGGGAAGTTTTTGGCATCGGTGTCAGCAATGCAGCTCGGAGTGTTTTGTGTACCGACAGGGAGGTCCTAGCTGAGTAGTTTTTCTGGAGGTGGAGTTCAGAAGCAGCAGAGTGAATTCGTTTCTTCAATCGATTGGCTAGACCAGAGTAAGTTGTTCTGTTGGTAAAAAGAGAACAATTTTTTTCTTTGGAAATTTATCCGGGTTGATCGCAAAAGTGACTTGCGATAGTTGAGTGTTCTCTTGGATTATCAGAGATTTTTTGGATGTCTTCTGGGAAGTCAGAGGTTTATCCGTATCTGGAGATTGAGTTTTCTTATCGACTAGTATTTCAGGAGTGGAACTGGTGGTTCAGCCTAGTAGAAGATGGTTCCTAGAGATAGAATTTGATGAAGCAGCTCAGATTTTTGGAGGAACTTCTGAGTTTTCTTTATGGATCTGTTGAACTATATTTCTGGGAAGTGATGTGCAGTTTGTGCTCGTGTTCTTCATCAGCATTTTCTTCTACTTCAGATCTGAGTTGTGCAGCAGAAGCAGTTTGGGAGTGTTTCTGTTGTTTTTTTTCCCGGATAAGGAGAAGTAAGTTCAGTCTTCTGCTGGTTATGGAGTAGATTTGTGTACTTGGTTTTGGATTGATCTTGAGGAGATCATTGGGTTGGGTTGTTTTTGGTCTAGTTTGTTTCTAGAGGCATCAGCAAGGGTTGAGCTGATCAGGAAGGATGTTAGCAGCCAGGATCGTCCGAAGACTTTTGTGGATAAGAGACGAAGGAATTTGGATTCTGGAGTCGGAGATTTGGTTTTGGTTAAGTTTTCTCCGATCCAAAGAGCTATAAGATGGGGTAAGGCTGGAAAGCTAACTCCGAGATGTTTGGATCTTTTCTCTGTTTTGGTTGGATAAGTATTTGGTTTTCAGGATTGAATTGGCCGATTGGATAACTGGGATTCGATATGTTTCACGTATCTCTAAGGGAGTACGTGTATGATCTATCTCTGGTTTTAGAACCAGCAGTTCGGGAGTTTTGGGTTGTTGCTGTTTAGTTCTATAGATCTAGATGAGTAGGAGCTCTATAGCTTAGTAGTTTTGATTGTTTGGATTCCATAGAGCGAGTATCCCGATATTTATACCGGGGAAACTCGAGGAAGTTCTATCCAGAATTTTTCTGGATAATTAGATTTGTTTGATTGGATGATTTGATTGCTATGGTTGTTAGCATATCATTGGTATATGCTTGTGTCTTAAAATTTAATCTTTAAATAGATTATTAAATTACCTTTGTTTTAAATTTTGGGGATGAAATTCTTTTAAGGGGGAAGGAATGTGATTACCTGGAATTTTAGGCAATATCAATTTAATAATCTAAATTAAAAATTAAATTGATTTGATAATCTTTGTAATAAGATTGGAATAAATTTAATAATTCAATTAAATAAATATTTAATTGATATATTATATCTTTTAAAAGCTAATGATTGTTTTCTATTTATAATGTATATAGAATATGTATATATTGTAAATAGATAAGCCTTGTTTAAATTTAATAAACAAATCCTGTTTTCTATATACATATATTTTGGTAAATTGGGAATTATGATTTTATTTAAAATTAAACTTTTAAAAACTATTGAATAAATAAAATATGGTTTTAAATTGTTAAGATAAAAAGTTAATTTGTTTAAATTGATTTATTGATATTAAGTTTTTTAAAAGTATATAATAAATAACTATATGATTTTAAATACATAAGGTAAATGTTTAAATGGTTTAACATATGTTTTAACTTAAGTTTAAATTTAAATAAAAATAACAATAAGGTTTATTTTGATATAGTGTGATAAAATAAATAAATAATTTATTGATAAAGAAACAATTTCTTTTATAAATCATTTATAGTTACCAGAATTTGTTATTTTCCAAAGTATAATAATGTATTGATTTTTAACAAATAGATTTTTAATAAAAATAATTGTTTTTCAAAATTGAATTGGGTAGTTATAAATGTAAATCTATAACTTAATTTCAAAATTTAATTTTAGAATTTGATTTGAATTTGAATATAAAAGTTTTTAAATCCAAAGTTTAGATTTTTAATCGTTTTGATTTTTATATGCATAAGTTTTTATTTATAAAGTATAATTTGTTTTTATTTCTTTTAAAAATTTATATACATGTAAAATACTAATTAACAAATTAAATTAGGCATAACCTATATATATTATCATGTAAATTAAAATACAAATTACTTTTAAAAACGACATGTGATGATTTCTTAAAGCCTCATTTAACAAATGTTAAGAGATAAACTTTCAAATGTGACAAATGTTAGAATTTTGTACAAGTGGCCTCTTTAATTTATCTTTCTTTTATTTTATAAAATTTGAAAATTTGCCTATATAAGTAATTATATTTCATTCCTATCCCTTTTTCTTATTTCCTAATCAAAGAAATTCCAACTTGTTTATTTCTCAAACCTGAAAGTCACTCCCCTATAAACAAATCTGAAACATACAAACCCAAATTCAAACTCTTCAGATCAAAATTTTAAATCCCAGTAAACATCTTCAAACCAAAATGTAAAACCTATAATTCTTGTGCAAAAGCAAATTTGAAAATCTGTAGTCTGCATCTTCAACCAAACCTGCATCATTTTGCTTTTCAATCTGGAAAATGGATTCTGCATGCCACCTGAAATCAAAAAGCAACTTAAGTTTTAAAGTATCAAAGACTGCCTTCAAAAACCAGAACCAAGAACATTAGTCTTTAGAAAATTCAAAAGCAGTTGCAGTTTTAAAAGTATCAAAATAAAGATGTTTTCAAAATCTGGGAAGATCTGTCATTTTCAAATAGGTGAGTAACTTTAAAACCTTAAATTATAACTTAGGTTGCATGCTAATATGGTTGGATATAAATAAGTATTTCATGTGTATGGATAGAAATCTGATGTAAATATTTATGTGTATGCATGCTGTTATGTGCTCTGCTATGTTCCCAGTTCTATTTTTTTCATTTAGAAATCCCTACCATTTAATTTAATTTGTGATAGCATCTGATTTTTAAACCAAGGTTGTTTGCTTATCATAGATTAAGAATTAAGAATTAAATTAAATTAAAACAGAGTTTGTTGCCTCTGGAAAATATTGGAAATATCAGAGCATGTTGATTTTAACCATAATTCAAACTGTGTAAATTTGTAATTCAGTATTATAAATCAAAAGCATTTACTAAAACATGATTTTTAAATCAAAAATCAGGATTTTTAGGAATAGGATAAGGATGCGGTTTGGATATTGACTGAAATGGGTCTATTTGTAATTTCTGGCGATCTTTGGATCATGGGGGCTCGGGGTTCTTCCAGGTGATGGAGAAGGGTTAGGTGTTGCTAGGAAAAAACATTGTTGGTAATGGAAATCATTATGGAAGGTGCAGTTTTGAGAATTTATTTTTAAACCCTAGTTTTACTGTGATTTAAGAATCAATCATTACGGTTAGTATAGTTGATCGAGTGCGGTAAGTTTTTGGGAATTGGTAGTTGGGTCGTGGTTGAAGTCGAGGCCGGAGTTGCTGACCTTCAGATGGTCGGAGTGACGAGAACTAGCTGTTGACAGGTTTTGGGTATTAGTTGCAGTTTGGTTTCCAGGTTTGAGTTAGCCGCTTGATTTTGTTTGAGTGGTTGTGATGGATTCTGGTGATCGTGATCGAGACTGGGAGCGATCAGCGATGTGTTGAAGCTTGGGAGGATGGCCGGAGATGGCCGGAGTCACGGCGCATTTGCACCGTGCAATTTGAAAAGTTCTGATGAACTTGATTGTGCAGCAATTTTTGGACTCGAATTTACTCGAGTAAAAGTAAGGGTTTACTCGAAGCAACAAGGGTTTTGACCCGAAGCAAATTTTGGACTCTCTCAGGTTGATTCTGTTGTTACAGGTTTTATAAAACCTGCCTATAAATTTAAATTTAAAACAAATTTGAATGAATTCAAAAGTTGTAATGATAAGATTTAAAACTAGTTTAAATCTAGTATGTAGTATAGATTCAAATGGTTTTTAAAGTGGGTTTTCAGTTTTTAAAAAAAGAAACCTAACAGTTTTCTAATTTTGAATTTTAAGTTAAAATCTAAACATAATTTAAAACTGTACTTTCAATTCAAAGGCTAAGTTCAGTTTCCAAATAGCTTTTGAATTTTAAAGTTTAAAATGAATTTGGATTTTTAATAAAGAGTTTTAAATCATGGTTTAAAACAAGTTTAAATAAAAATTTAAAAATCAAATGTTTTAAATAAAGAATGGATTCAAGTATCTTGAATTTCTAGGTATTTGAATTAGTTTTTAAAATTCTTAAAGTTTTTAAAACAAGTTTAAACTAAAATAGCTTGTTAAAAGTAAATTTGTTTTCAAACAAATATTTGAACTTGATTTTTTTTGAATGAAGTTCTTTATATAAAGGTTTATAAATGGAAATTAAATGATTTATTAACTTGAATTTGCAAGTTAATAGTAATGTACTTAAAAACTTAATTTTAAAATAAAATTAAGTAAATTAGTTTCAAGGCTTATCTTATATAAGTTTCAAATGTAAGTAAAAAGGTTATTTACATTTTTTTTAAAGGATTATAAATTGAATTTAAATTTAATTAATGTTTAAATAAATAATCGTTTTAAATTCAAAATGGAATTTGAATTTAAATTTAAAATGTAGTGTTTTAAAATACACTTTAATATTAATGATGTCATTAGTAAGGAATGGATTATCTTAGAGATTATTAGGATATTAAAATGATTAAATGAATGAGATAATTAAGAATGACTTATTTATTCAATTTATAATTAAAAATTTAGATTAATTTATAATTAGAGATTAATTAAAAGATAAATTAAGAAAAGTAATTAAAGAATGATAAATAGTTAATGAAGGTCGTTAACTAAGGATTATTTAATAATTAAATAATATGATTAATTTTTAATAATTAATTAGATTAATTAATTAATGATGATCATTTGTGAATTATTTTAAGATTAATTACTTGATGGAAGTAATTAAGAAATTAATTACTTAACGTAATTAATTAAGTTTAAATATAATTTTTTTAAGATAATTAATTAAGTTTAATTAAGCTAAACACTAGGTGCTTTGGTAATTAATTACTTAATGTAATAATGGAGTGCAATTACTTAGTGAAGTAATTAAAGATAATTACTGGATGTAATTAGTGGAAGATGGTTTAATTTTGAAAGTAATTTGGATTAAAATACTTTGTATAATTAATCAAGGGATTGATTATAGATAATTAATTAAGGAGTGATTAATTTGATGAAGTAATTAAGGTAGTTAATTACTGAATGTGATCAATCAAAGGTAATTAATAATTATGGTTTAAATTGAGATTAATTACTTAATGTAATTAATTTTAAATAAGATAATTAATTAAATGTAATTAAGGATCATTAATTAATATAATTAATGATGTAATTAATATTGATTAATTAAGATTAATTAATCAATAATAAGTGATTAAGGGTAAATTAATTAATTGTAATTAATTATGGTTTAATGTAATTAATTATAGTTAATTAATTAATGAAGTAATTAAGGGTTAATTACAGATTTGGTTAAGAGAAATTAATTTGTGAAATTAATTAAAGGATAATTACTAGAATGTAATTAAAGAATAATTAATCAAGGTTGATTAATTAAGTTGATTTACTAGAGTATAATTAATTATTTAAATTGTAATTAATTAATAGTGATGTAAGCAAGATTTATATTAAGGTAAGTAATTAATTTAATTCACTTTAAATTAATTAGAGATGGAAGTAATTAATTTAATTCATTTTAAATTAATTATAGATGGTGTGATTATAGATCATTGCTTATGAATGGATGATATTGGTTGCCTTGAATGGTTTGAAATCTCAACTATGAGATAAGTAATGTTGTGTGATATGGATGCATTGGTTGCATTGCGATGATGATATGGATTATCTTTGATAATGATAATATGGATTATCTGTTGTGATGATAATGTTGATTATCTATTGTGATATGTGAATTATCTATTTGTATGTACATAGATAATTGTATTGAATTGTTTTAAACTCTAAAACAACTTGGACCTAAAAGACACGCTTTGGATTTCGATGAGACCAGGATCGGGTTTTCAAATTTGGATATCCGAAAACCACATCGATCCAAATTAACGATAGGTCGTGAATCTCAAGTGAAGAGTGAAGACTCGAGGTGTAAGGACTATTCGTCAGTATGACTCTGAGGGTGGTTCCGAGATGAGTTTGACGGAGATAGTACTTTCAGATTCGAAATGAAGATTCAGAGTGCAAGGGTTATCGTCATTAACTCTGAGGGTGATTCCAAAATAAATGTAACGAGATAATACCTACGGTTTCGTTGGAACCCGGAACGAACTTGTATGGATTGAATGCTTTCAGAACATCGTCAGGTGGACGATGAGCATTCTAAGATAAATGTGTCCTATAAAGGTAATCGTAGCCTCAAGCCTTATCAACCGGGAATGGCTAAAATAGGGGAGATGCAGCAAGGCTAAGTGGGTCATGCCCAAGTAGGACGAGATTTTCCCCTGTCTAGAGGTCCATTTTTATTCGGCTTAGTGGGCGGTTGGATATGCGCACCAACTGCGGGGCTATCTTGTTCGGAACTGTTCAGTGAGGAATGGTTCCGGCCTTGTGTTGCAGGGGATTGGGAGTGATCCTCAGTATGGTGATCTAGGCCACATACTGTGACGGGCGGTATCCCGGTAGCTCTGTCATTGTATGGAATCCAAAATCCAATAAGTGCCAACGGTTTTGATTGTATTACCCACTTTTGTGGCTAGTAGCTGGAACTTAATAAATGTAACAATTTCGGCTATTTCATATTTACTTGAAAACCCTAGACCTATTATAATATCACTGGATTTCCTATCAAATGTTTTGGTTAGCGTAAGGTAAAAACTTTTTCAGTTTATGTGTGGAAAGCCTTACGTGATACCTTTCTTTTCAAAGGTTTTTAAAGTTAAGCAACTTTAACTTGTTACTCACACCAGACCTAGGTCTGACCCAGATTTTATTTTCTGTTTTTCTTAAACTCTTGGGTACTCAAATTATTACGAGTAGCCAAGGGATTCAGAATAACTTTGACGAATTGTGGAGGAGCAATGGAGTAGGAGGCTTCTGCTTATAGAATATAGTGTTCCCTGTGTTGGTATCTCTGAGTGGTTTCTTTGTATTGTATTGAGTTGTAATAACTAGACAGGTGTTTGTAACTGTCTAGTATGTGTTGTATTTTCTGTGTAACTCTGATAATTGTTGTATACTATGTAATACCTATGTTACTAATATAATTTATTCATTCTGCGGTTGAGATTCTGATGTTGTTTTCTTTCTCTTCTTTCTTTCCTCTTTTCTATCCCTTTCTTTCTTTAAGATGATGCGTCATTCTGTGGAGATGAATGGCGGGTCGTTACAATTATCATATCTCAACAAATTCATAATTCCATATTTCTCAATAACAAATTTGGGAACTGCTAATATCCTACACATTTTCTAGATTTACATTCATATAACAGATAAATACAAGTTACCGATACAGAATATGTAGGCAAGTTTTCAAATTTCATTAATTCTATTCTATAATCATTACATGTATACAGTTTACTATGCAATTCGTTATTTATATTTCTAATCAATACGTGTATCCAATTAGAAATTTCAAACTGAGATTTATATCTATTACTTCCGCATTTACAATAAATATCCAAAATGATTTTAAACACATATGAAATAGATTTCAATGGTATAAATTTAATCTTTTTACAACACATGTAATTTCCTACTGACCTTGCTTTAGCTTTCCAATTCTTCAAATCTGGATCCATTCACTTTTATTTGAATCTCTCTTACTTTAAATCCAAAATAGTAAAAAAATGTATATATCTATTAAAACTATAGACCTTGAGAAAGTATTGAATAAATTAAAGTTTTTGATTTATGAATTTACCTTTGTTTCCATTCTTAATTAGTTCTACTCTTCTCTTCTTTTATTCCTGCTTTTCTCCACTTATATACACACAATATATGTATATGTGTGTGTAATATTTTACTATTTTTTGAATTCTAAAAATTATGGAGAAAAGGGAATAGCAAAGCTCTACTCTGTGACCCAGAAAATATGTGAAGAGCAGTGTGAACTAGGCTTATATTTATAGGGGTTTGGAGGTAACTTGGAGCGTTAGACTTATCCTATGTAATTTATATTTTAATCAAAAATGCACATCAGAAATTTGGTAGCTAAAAAAAATAGTTACATAAATCAACGCCGTTCAAATCCACGCCCCAACTAAAAAAATTTATATGCCATGGGCGACCGTTCAATGCCCAGGGTGGACACTACTGGTCAACCTAGGTGCATCTTTGGTCAACCTGTGTTTGTTTTTAAACATGTTTTATCTCGTCTGCGATTTTGTTAATTTGATTCCTTGTTTAACCGATCACGTTCATTTCTTTCATATTTTGTGTATATTCTTTGAGATTTAATTTAACGTTAACATTTATTAACATCCAGTTTCCATTAATGTTACCAATAAACGTTAATTAACTTTTATTAGCATATTATATATAATTATTTTCGAATTGAAAACTTAAAACGTTAATAACTTTTTCGTTCGAACTCCAATTGAAAAACTTTATATATGAAAATTGTCGGAAATTCACCACGAATCCAACTGTGCAAGTTTTGTAGCCAAATTCTGATGTTCATAAAAATTCTTTTTTTCAGTGTTGGTATTTATTTATTAATTATTTTTTAATTAATTAACGCTAAAATCATGGGTATTACATTCTCCTCCCATAAAAAAATTACTCCTCGAAATTCCTCAATGGCTGAACAATACAACATAACATACATCCATTATAAACTAACAAAATAATTAATATACTACCAATTTTGGAATCAATCATATACAAGTGCACGGTGTATCACAACATATATGATATGCATACCGAGAAATTCTAAATCGGTGCCTCCTTTATGAATGCATTATTTAAAATAATTTTCGAAAATATGGTGTAAACACCCTATGTAATGACCCGTAAATTCATCGCTTCAAAAAAATTTCAAAATATTCAAAAATAAGATTTTTGAACATAAATAATGATGTTTTGAATAATAAATAATATTCGTAATCTTATTTTGAAGAAATATTTATAAAAGAAATATATACACTATGTTAAGTATCAATAAAATAATCGAAAATCGTTTTATCGATAAACAACTCTTCGACCATCCGACATCGCACGCCTAGCTGGATAAATACACTCATTTGTATATATGAATGAAAATATAAAATAAAATAATTTGTTTATTTATGTAAAAATTAAATGTATTTATGACATCATTAAAGATGTTATCATTTCTAATTAATTGATTTTTAATTTTAAATTTAGTTTAAATGACCGAAAATCATTTATTAGAAATGAACGTGATCAGCTAAATAAGGAATTTGCATATATATGTTTATTAACTAAAAATGACCAAAAATCATTTATTGGAATATGACCGAAAATCATTTATTAGAAACAAAGATGATAGAAATATTATTTTTAAACTTTGTTTACAAATATATGTTTATTAACTAAAAAAAATATGACCGAAAATCATAATTAGAATTTGTAACGATTCGACGTGTAGAAGTTGTGCAACGTTGTAAGGATATGTAAGATATATAAACACATACACATGTACATATACAAGACATGTTCATAGGCACATACACAGCATAATATACATATGATATACATACATACATACATATTATATATATATATATATATATATATATATATAAACAAAATATCAAAGGTATTATCAATTCCTTACCAACTAAGTTAACCAAAAGTCCACCTCTTAAACCATCGTATAAGCATCATTGCAAGCTCATGGGGGGAGTCATTTCGATCATAAAGGTATGGAGAAGGGGCATGCTGAAGTGATAGATAATGATGCATGTGTGTAAAATATCTTATATATTCTCTCCTCTTTTTCACCTATAAATACCACCCCACTTCCCTCTCGTTTCCTCTCCTTCCATTTCCTAAACTTTCTCTCTTGTTTTCATGTCTTCCAACCTAAAGAAAACAATGTCAAAATATGTCTCAAAAGAAATTTAAATTTTAATGTATACATATATATACTTAAGCACCTTAAACTATTCCAAAATTCCATCCTTTTGTCTCTACCATCAATAGCCTCCACTTCCTCCATCACAGGCCGAGCCTTCCTCCTCCCTTACCTTAGGTCGTGAGCTCCTCCAACCATTCCAAGCCAAGGCCGAGCCATCTAGGAGTAGTAGTCCAAGTGATCGTGAGCTATAAGTTCGAGTTGGAAAGATATAACCAATTTTTGGTTAGTCGTTCAAACTCGAGGTGAGAAACTCCTAAATTATAGTAATATATGCTATTGGATGTGATATATGTTTGATTATGATTGTTGATGATGGTTGTTTAATATTAACGTTGAATATATATGCAAGTCACCGAAATACACGTCGATAAGCACAAAAGAAATCACTTTCATTTATTTAATGAATTGGTGTGTATGGAATGTTTAAACCTCTTTAAAATGGTTTAATATGATTTATGAATGTTTTATAAACATTTAAAAGTATTTTAGAAAAGTTTAAATTAATATTGAATTTAGTCAAAATAGGCGCGTCATGTAGCGGTAGATCGCGCCATAAAAGTCAAATGAGTATATAGAATGAAATTGAGTTCAGAATTCTTTGAGATAAGAATTTTTCAAACTATTATATTCATAGTTTTCAAACAAAGAAAGATATAGATTTCGATAAGTAGATTTTGAAATATGAGTAAAACAAGTTTTTGAAAAAATCGCGGTTTTGCAGTTCGAAATCCATAAAAGAATTTCTTTGAAAATGATATTTTAAAATTGTTTAAAAATATGAAATAAATTCTAATTTTTTTTAAATGCTTTAAAGTGGTTTGAGTTATAAAAATGAATTTTCGAATGTAGAAAAGTCGTTTTGATCATATAGCTTAAAAAGCACTTTCCACGACACGTTTCTACAGCATTTTGCTATAATTTTTGAAATATATTTTTAAACGCAACCGTTCTTTTTCAAATCTTTTGTAAATGTTTTCAAATGATTAATAAAGTATTTTAAAGATGATTTGAATGATGTATGGAATGGATAAATATTAAATGATTTAGAGTCGATCAAATTACTTGACCGCCTTATGGGTGTCAGAGAGGTAGTTTCTAGGCTTGCGTTTGGAAAACCAGTTTCCTACTCTCCCTGGCTACCCAAACTGATCCGACGGATGGGATAATAAATTTGATTTCCTTGGATCAAAATTTTTCAAAGTATAAAGGATATAATTCTCTAAAT
Source organism: Allium cepa (assembly GCA_030765085.1). Lineage (NCBI taxonomy): Eukaryota > Viridiplantae > Streptophyta > Magnoliopsida > Asparagales > Amaryllidaceae > Allium > Allium cepa. The sequence goes on from CM060941.1 coordinate 745,544,345, forward strand.
ATAAATAACATGGAGATAATCTTCTTGCACTCGGTGTTAAAGTCCGAAGACTGAACTCATACTATTCATGGAATTTAAAAGTCGCTTTCATCGTTATTCCGCTCATAGTATTGTTGAATACAAGAATTGATATTGAGTAGAATTAGATGATTTCTATAGATTTTTCTCACTTGATTTTAATGGTTTTGGATTAACATCCTAGATAACATGGTTTTAACCTAATTAAAACTATGAGTTTTCAAGTAAAATAAAACTTTGTTAAGATTTAAATTAAATGAATTGGAAATGTTTTCCTTAGTGTAGAAAAATGAAATGATTTTGAATTTATTTCCAGTTCAAAAAGTATTTAAAGTAATTAAAGAATTTGATAAGAAAGGTTTAATAATTCCGTATGTACCGAAAAGAATGTTTTAGAAATATATATCTCTAAAAGAAATTTTGATAAAAAGAACTTAATCAATTAAAGAGTGATTCCTTATTCATAGAACAACTTTTTATCGATGGTTAGATTCGAAGGAACCGGTATCGAATCTGAGTAATTCCTATCCGAAGACCACTTTGAACCAATTTATATATTCGAAGTGAAGACACGGATATGATATTTGGGATTTTCATAATGAATTAGGATTTTCATAATGAATGACTGCTTGTCTCTTCGTTATGAAATATCCAATGCAAGGACTACTTGCTACTAATCCTTGGAGTATCTCCCGACAGGATGTGGTAGGAGAGTGCTTTCGGTTTGTCCTGTTCCTGGATAACTTGAATGGCCGAATGTCTGACGTCGCAAATGTAATTACATCGGTTGATCTCTATGGACGTATCGTCTAATTAGTGGCGGAGAAGGCAACTTCTCTTAGCTTAACACATTTTTCCTGAGACTTTTGAGTTTAGGAGTTATACATTTGTAGAAATCATTTGTGTGATTTTGGATTGGCAATGCGACATTCAAAGTGGAATGTGCTATGAGTAAGGTAATCTTTACCTCAAGCCTCATCACTCGGAAATGAAAAAAAAAAGGATAGATGCGGCAGAGCTAAGTGGGTTGCTCCAATTAGGATATACTCATCACCTTTTAAGATATATTTATTCCTGCTATGACGTTGGATTTTAAATTAATGCGGTGTATGCAAATAGTGCTCTCAGATAGGTCGGGAACGACCAGTGTGATGGCATATTCGGTACTATCTATGGTAAAAGTAGGCCGGTTCTATGTTGGTAGAGGATGGAGCCTTAGCTACATTTTTCTAGAGATGTACCATCAGAAGGTAGTCCCTTACCTTGTTATTGTATGTAAATCCATTCTCCAATAAGTGCCTTCAGATTTTATTGTAGAGCTTAGTATGCTAGAATTTAATAATGTAACAATTTTGGCTAAGATTATGTATATTTACTTGAAAAGTATTTTCAGAAAGGATGTCTTCAAAAATAATATCCCCATACTCTGCATAGCAAATGTTTTGGTTATCATAAGATAAAAACTCGTTCCGTGTTTACGTGTGGCATGGTCTTATGAGATACCTTTTGTTTTCGAATATCGTATTTTGAGTTTCTCACAGCAGTCCCGTGACTGACTCGGAGTTTGTTTTCTTTTCCCCTTAAACTCTGGATGCCCTTTTTCCCTGAGCAGCTAACTAGTCAGGTAAGCTTGGAGCATTTTGAAATGGTGCATGGAGCATGGAGCATTTTGGGTCTTTTGTTAAAGTCATCTATCACTTTCAGCTATGTCTATATTATGTATTAGTATCTACCAGCACTGTAAGAATATGCCGTTATAACTATCCTAACTGGATTAGTACCTGTCATAACTTTAATGGAAAATTTTGAAGTAATTACATATACTACTCATATGTATAATTATGTGTTGAACACGATGGAAGATTCTATTATTGACTTATCTTTTATCTTTATTTCTTTACTCCATGATAAACACGCCACTGAAGGAAAACGTGTTTATAATTAGGCAACTGACGTCGCTTACATGGTGAAAAAATTAAATAAGTATGATACCATTACTTGTTTTTAAGTCCGGGCAACTCTTACAAAGAACCGACATGACGATAAATTAACCTTTAAGGAAAAATAAGGTTGAGGCAACATAACAATCATGCAACAACTGAGGTACAGAACTACAGATTATATCATTCATGTCTGCCCCAGAAACTTCTTAGATTCATATAACGTATTCCAAGTACATCACTGTGCGCGTTCAAATATCTCATTGAAATGTTACACAAATTGAAGAAATTAACAAATCCTGGCGTGTACTAGCATATATGGCGATGAAATGAAAGATACAAGTAACTAGTAAAACAACCTCGAAAGAAAGAGAAAAAGAAAGTTTCTTTCATTTGAGATTCTTGTGGGATGAAAACCACTGCTTCCAAGTAGCATCGCCTTGCTGTTCAATCCAGGACAAGAAAGAACTGTCCAATAAGCAAAAGAAATTCACATATAGCAGCTGGTACCTCACTGGAACATATCGAAAATTTGCAACTTGCACAGCAGGCCAAACAGTTCCCGCTACAATAAGACTTGGAAGAAAATCTCTTTTCACATCTTGTTTAACTTGCTCTATGCTCCTTCCTGAGGCCAATCCCATGTATGAGAAAAACACTATGAGATCCAACGGTCCAAAAAGCAAACCATCTGCAGCAACTTTGGTGGCAACAAATTTGAATGTTTTGGGTTGTAGATGAAGTCTAAGTCTGATGTAGCGGTCTAAATATTCGTACCTGTTGGTCCACAATTATTCAGTATTGTTCCTCTACATACGAATGGTGTAGGATTAATTCTGGTTTTATACCAAACTTACCAATAATGGCCCACTGGCCCAACAAATGCAAATCCAAACATGCTTGTGGTAGCCACTCTTTGCCAGTTTATTTTGAACTCTTTTTCATCCTGAATCCAAAAGTAACACGAGCGATGATATTTTTGTACATGGTTTCTTAGACCAACTCATCAACTATTGGATCGTTATTGCTAACAATAGAGCTTTTGCATAGATAATACATAAACACCATAAATATAAATTTCCATAATAGGCCAACAAAGTTGAAGCTCCCTTCCTCTATGCGTGTGTGTTGTGTTTTTTTTTTTTTTTTTGGGTTTGTTTGGGGGGGGGGGGGAGGCGGGGGGGTGGGGGGGTTGTTTGTTAAATACAAAAAATCACATAACATTACAACATACCTGATATTTTGAATGTCGAGTAATTGGTCGTTCTATGTCTGAGATATTCTATTTGGACACAAATTGATAATGTGACACAACATATCTTAACCATTAGATTTTCTCTTAATTTTCGTCTCCAATGTAAAATAAAAGGGTCCAATAGCCAATACTTACATCAAATTTTGTGTTTTATTTTGCATCTCTGTGGTCGCTCACTTTACGCTTTTCCATGATTTTTCTACCGAGTTATTTAGTTTTAGATGTTTTATTTATTATGTTTAAATATAAATGTGTGTATCCACACACACGTGTTTCTATGTATGTGTGTATCCACACACACGTGTTTCTATGTATGTGTGTATGAGGAAAGTTCAATGTCACCTCTTTTAGTAGCACTCCTATTATCCACCAGAGGTTTTTATTTAAATAATAGTATGACGTAGAAGAGGGAGAAACAATTAATATTTAAACAAAAACTTGTGGCGGAAATTAGAGGGCTAAAGGGGCCGGGGCTACAAAAGAGTGGTGGAAATTATTATTTTTGTGTCTTCTTGTATTTCTTCCAGCTATGTTGAACCCCTTATTATCTTTCTCTTGAGCGATTAAAGCTTCGAGAAGAGCGCAGAAATATCTGCAAACTGAAAAGGATTCTCCCTTGTTTTGGGTTTTACAGTTTCAACTGTATCTTGTGGGTTTGTTTTTTGTTTCAATTTTCATTTTACCCGTTTTGAATTTCAAAAGGGAATACAAAAGCTATAACTATGGATAAAGAACGGCCAATTTTTGGTTTTACGGCCATCAAGTACATGTTCTATTGGAAAAAAAATACAAACAAAGGTTAAAAGTAATAAACATCGTATTCACAAAACGAATATGTAGGATTTTATTCAAGGGAAAATTTGAAATTGTTAAAAAAGGAAAAGAAAACGTAAACGAAAAATAAACATTGCATTTGCAGAAAGATTATGTTGGTTATAGTAAAGATGGGAATCTTGAAGTTAAAACAACATAATTCAGAATGACTGAAATTAGAGAATTGAGGTCAAAGACAGAAGTGGGATGAGCATCGCTCCTATGCCTCCTAACAAGCATGCTCCCTATTGTTGTTCATTGGTGTTAGGATTATTGTCAAAATTTATCTCCGAAAGAATATAATAAGCAAGGCAAAAATGACATAACGACTACATAATGCATGAGAAGATGCAACAATTTTCAAGTTCCAACACCAGATTTACAAAATAACCTTATGTTCAACTAATTTATAGAGAAATACCATTATTTCAAATTTACCATGGTCCAATCATGTAATCAATTATACATTCATTGCTTACAAGTCATGTTAGTCACACGCCAAATTTAACTTATTCTAACTTAAAGGTAAAATTACATCCGAACACTTCTACTTAAAAGTCGCTATTCAAAATTACTTAGAAATTGCTATTTAAAACGGCTTTTTAGGATATTCAATATAAGTTGTTGTTAAACAGGCTCTAAATATATTTTCCTTTTAATCTCTTTTGATTTTCTCGGTCAGGCCTTCACTAATGAGTGATTTAAACATCAGTTTCTATAATTGAATATGTAATTTCATGTATAAAAATTTCGTTGATATAAAATTTACTGCAATCTTTATTTGGTATTATTGCTTTCCTGTTTAATAATAATAGTTAGATATTAGGATCTTGATATGAACTACTACTGTAGGAAGAAATATAGAATTTTGAACATTATATTTGTGTGTATCAAAATTTTCATCTAAAACAAATGATTTGCAGTCAATGATTTTTTTTTTTCCTCTTTGTTGAACTGAAGTAAAATTCAATATCAAGTTTGAAGATTAGTTTAGTTCAATATTCCTTAACTTCACTCGTACAAAATTAGCTCAAACTTTTTTTATTGTTTAACGAGATGAGACTGTTAACAAAGATATATGTTATGTTAAAGATATAGTGTGATAGCCTCTTAATATGAATATTTAGTGGAGGTTATTTATCCTCTTCCTCAGTTTACTTGTCTTTATTCTATAATTTGAAGAATAATTGAGGATAAATCATCTAATTAAGTTTCTAAATGAAGGGTAATGTTGTGAAAGAGATCATTTATTTTGTGAAACAGGTCTGAGTCAGAAATTCAAGAAAGGCAATAACTTTTTAAAAACTCAGCAATCAGCAATAAGTATTAATATTAAGATGCAGCATTAAGCATTTCAAATAAATATACCCCAAATATAATGTGTGATTTCAAAATCATTTCCCCCATCAATTAAGTAGCAACGAGAATTCGTTAATTTTCCCATCATGCTAGGAAGGCAAATGACATTGAAATCTCATGCACATACATGTCATGCTGAACAATGAGACTTTAAACAAGTAAGTATACTATGTTTAATAACATGTAAAAAAACCTCCCTCTCTACTTATGAAAACCCAAGTTTTCAATTTATTATTTTCTTTCTACAAATACCAATTGCTAATCGCATAACTACCCACCTTGCAATCAACACAAGACACCAACGTCGTTATATTTAGTCATCTCACAAGGTTTATAACTTTAAGCATCAGACACTAGACTTTTCAGCTATTACAGGAATTATAACAGCAGTCTATGTAGAAATTATAACATCAGTTTAAGTAGTTGATATTTGTATCTATCAGATGTCGTTCGAGTATGTGATATTTGAAAAATATTAAATGTCGGTAAATATTGGACATTAGACAAACCACATATACTTTTAAACTATAAAAACAAAACTATTTTGATCACTATTATACATAATTATATTACTATTATTTTAACACGGTTATTATGCATGCATAGGGCTTCTAACCCAAGATCTCTAACAACTCAAGCTACAGATACAAAATTAAGAATGAGAAATAACATACAATGTCGATGCATGCTTTCAAAGAACTCTTAACAGAAATTTATTTGAAAAGCGAAAGATAGTAATAACATGTTCAAATCTTGGAAGTTGGAAACAACAAGAACTAACAGTACAAGATATAAAAACAGCAATTTTGTCTAAATTTCAAACTTTAAATTTAGTTAAAGTTTCATTATCCAGCATGAACAGCTTCTATCAATAAAAAAAATAAGTATTTATATCTCTAGTGAAATAGTGAGATAAAACAACAAATTTGATCTTGCGGTTTTGGTAACATGAAGAATCATTTTCAACCATTTTAAACAGTATTTGTCTTGAGGTTTTGAAAAACACTAAGTTGTCTTCGTCATTTCCAACAGTTTGAACAAAGTATAAGAGCATCTCCAACAATGTTGTTCCTACTCCATTATTTTTGCACTAGTTTAAGTGCTTGTGTATACATCAGTCCTAGATGGACAAACAAATTAGTGTGGAATCCCACACCCATGTGATGTTTCCTCGCTTAAAATAAAAGAGGGAGACTTAGTTATGTGGGATCGCTACTGGTTTTTAATTTACCGTGGTAATAAAAAAGTGTGAACAGCTTAATTTTGAGGGATCACTGCAAGTATTTATATTTACTGCTGGAGATGCGCTAATAAAGGACCAATATTTCGAGAACTCCGCTGCTATTTTGCAAATATATCGGCCTGGGATATTGACAAATATCGGCCGATAAATAGCTGCCGATATTTTAATCAATATTTCGCAAACAGAATATCTGTTAAGGTTTGTTATGTGACATATCGTGGATATTATCGCAACATTATTTGATATTAACTACTCCTTAGATATGAACTCGGACTTCAAAGAAAAAGTTATGCATGGCTTTATCTTTGTGGTTAAAACTATGAAGTAGTTATTATTTATACTTTATCAATGGCAGATCCTACTTTACTAGTTCTTATTGAACAATATAAGCTATATTTTAGACCAGAAATGAATGAATATGGTTTTTGAGCATTTGCAAATCATGTATCCCTCAAAGACTTACCATGCTAGAAATCAAACACGGCATTTTTTTGCAGACTAACGATGCACCAACAACATTCAAGTTATATAGTACATATGACCACACACAATTTTAATTTGCAACACTGTTCTAAGCAATTTATGCTTCCACCGTAAACGTAAGCCAACAATTGGTATTTGTAATAATGTAATCTTCTTTCTTAAGAAAAGTGATCCTGAATACATATATGCATATAGGTATGTATTAAGGGAAGAAGAAAACTACATATTTAGGTTCGAATGCCACATTCTTAAGTCGAGTCAGGCAAATGTCAATATTATACATTTTGAAAGTTCTCCATATCCTGTGAACTGTCAAATAATTCTCCACGAACGTAGGGAATTTAAACATAACACTATGCCATAGGGAAATTTCCTGATTATTATTAATCTACCATGATGGAAGGAATTGGTGTACCTCAAATTCTTAAAACTCGCCAGATTAGGAACAAATTGATTGAAAAAAGACATATTTGTTATTGAATAAAATTAGAACATGTCTTACGAACCTGTAGAATTCTTAGGATGAATCAGTATATGCGCTTTCTTTAAGCTTCGTACTCCCTCTCCCTCTCTTTTTTATTTTTTATTTTTTATTTTTATTTTTGAAGAGTTTGACATAAGATGCTTGACCACTAAATACTAAGGATATTCTCAACCACCATGTAATAAACAAAATATCACTAATCAGCAGTTACATGCCTTTTTTAACTTTCATATACATTCCCAAAATCAAACTCCAAAGTCCAATTCCTTGACAAGTTTAGCTACAGATTCTTAAATAAGTCATTAACATATTTTTCTCAACAGATTTAATAAATATTTGTAATAGGACTCTAGTGTGATTAGTCACACCTGTCAAGCATAATCAAGATATTGTAGATATTCTCGATCCATAGAAAATACATTTTTTTGCAACAACAATTCAGAGTTTGCAAAAGAAACGAGCTAAGTTTGGAAGATCATTCAGCTACGGAGTAGCCACTTTTTTTTTTTAACACATCTGTGATCTGTTGGGTATAATGACAACATTGTGTTTGTTATCTGTAATTCAAAATACTCGTCTATCATATCAAAACAGGCTTTAAACAAGAATCTGATGCTATTAATTTTTAGTTTCTGTACCTGATCCTGAGCTTTGCTATATTGATTGCCCAGCCAACTTTAACGAAAAAACAAAAGCAAGAATTTTTTTGAAGTAAATGATTGAAGCACATGGGACTCAAACTATACTTGATAGACAAATGAAGCAAACTTGCACTTGCGTGTTCAGTTTCCTGATAACTTTGCCTGCTAATTGATTTGACCATACTTTGTTAAGAAGTAAACTACCACTTTCGTCTTTTATGATTAATATTGTATCAAATATTGGGGTATAGCCTAGTTGTACAAGTATAACACAACATAAATTTCTGACCCAGTCACTACTGTCCTGTTTGAGACAAATACAATGGCCAGAAGTAAAGATGATGATAAGAACATTAGTAAAGATGATGATAAGAACATTTCACATGTTGGCTATAAAAACAGTATTACATGTGTCTAATCACTAATGTAACAAGTCATTCCGAGGATTCACCAAAGTGTTAAGAGATCTCAACAGAATTGAATAATAAACACATTAACACTGCACGTTCTATCCCATAACAATAACAGTCGCGCACTTCTAAAACAAAATATGCTACGGATAGAAACAAAAACCCTAAAACATCACAAAGGCAAGCTTTCAAAAGAAACCTAAAATCATAAAACACACGCCATTCCAACCAAAGTAACAAATCAAACAATCACAGCAACAGCTAATGAAATTAATTGGCGTTTATATTCCATTAAACAGTATCGCAATCATCATTCATCTCAAGACAATCACAATTGAGATATAAAATATAATAATAAAGCAATAGATGTATTGAAATGCAAAAATACCATATTATTAACGGTGAGATTTTTCCTGAGGGCGGATCGGTGAGTGATTGCCTGAGCTCCAATGTCGCCCAGTCCCCATAAAAATCCCGAACTAATAACTTGGGTTTTTACTGGGTGAACATTCAAACATTTTTGATACCATCTCCATAATCGCAACATTTAATTTGATGTGTTTTCTAATGGGTACCGCCGTACTGGGTGTTGATTGAAGGAGAGAAGATTGTGGGGGGGGGGGTCTCTAACTGGTCAATTTCTTGAGAAGAAGAATGTATTTTCTTGATGGTGCAGGTTCTTCAATAAACGGAAAATGTTTACGGGGTCCTTTAAGCATATTTCAATGATTCTGCATGAACGCACGAGCAACACCAACGACAACGTGAGTAGACTTGTTGAATAACGTTTACCGACGCTAGATGTGCCCGAAAATGAATATCCAGGATTGTACAGGTACAAGTTTGAACCAACGTCTGGTTCGAAAGGGAGATCCCGATCTTTTCTTCTCTGATCCAACCGGATCATGAAGAAACTTATCAAATATTCCTGGAATCGAACAACGAAATGTGCCAAGATATTCTTCGTGATGATAGAAGGCAAATGGTTCAATCACTCTATAAGTTAAAACGTAGGAGTTACAGATTGATCGTCGTTGTTCTTTCTATACTATTCTTATCGATCAACCCTTAATGTTAATCCGCCTTTTGACCAGACAGTATATACGCGGATTTAGCCAAACGGATTTCATGATCATCAAGACAGGAAGCCAGATGGATGATTGTCGGGTTTGGGAATCAGGTATGAGCAAGACTACGGATGATAGTCAAGCAGAATCAGACGAATGGTATCCCAGAATTGACTAAGAAGGGATCGGTACTTCCCCCAGACAAGGGATCGGTGCATATCATTTCCCCTGGACAAGGGTTCGATCTGATCACTATGGTTAAATGTGGATAGGTGCTTCCCCTAGACAGGGGATCAGTACATATCCCTTCCTCTAGGCGGATCGAAACATATCCTTTCATCTAGGTAGGTGATTAGATTGAATCGGTATTGCTATGGACACTTAACTCGGTAGCTCAACTCTACAGAAATCGATCGGTTACTCCAAATTTATGTAGGCAACATCAGAAAACAACTGCAGAAACGCGAAGCTAGCATAAAGGAGACCCACATGAGCGATCGTAGAGCCCGACATGGTCATCTTGATCGATCGGCCCCGATCCCTCAAATCGAGGAGTTAGGGATCGGTTTTCTCTGGTGGGTTGGGTCTTGGTCTCAAGATCAAGAAGGCAAGTTTTCAGCTGGAACTCCGCATGTCTTCCTCTATAAATACAGCGGACATGACACTCATTCTAGAATCTTCTTTCTGGTTCTCTTCTTCCTCCATTATTATTATCATAAGCCTATCATCTGGACTGTAAATTGTAATCTACAGTATAATAAAAGAAAATAATTGGAGTGCAGGCCAAAGTCAGTCGAACCACTATAAAACTTTCTATGCTCATTTCTTTCTGTTTTAATTTTCTATCATTTATATTTTATTCTCTACTTCATTCTGTCTAGGAGTTGTTATTGGATTTATGGTACTTTCATACTGTTTAGGGTGTTAGCGCCGTCTTAGAGTCAACACCTATCGACAAGAATGTCATTTTGGAGAAGACTGAATATTCAGGAAGTGAGGCAACATAGCATGTTTAGATGTTTTGCGTAATGATACAAGATGAGTGGTTCAAACTACAGATGATTCTAACTTAGAACAAAAAAGCCATATGTTTATCATCATTTTTCACCATTTTACCCTTTTTTCGATCAACCAATCGATAAGAACACTACCATGGAAAATTCCTCAAATACTTTATGAATGGAGTAGGAAAGAGTGCTAGAATGCTATGTGTGATAATACAAGATGAATGGTTCTCTAGGGTGAATCCATCTTAAGATAAAGGATTTGTGATACCTTGAAAATTTGATAAATATTTTAATTAAATATTAACAATGTGATAATGTGAAAATAATTGAATAAGTTAATATGATAAATTAAAAATAAATATGGGCAAAATGGTCAATTTTCCAACTTTGGATTTGAAGACGAAACAAGCATCATTGCGACCGTGTTGTTTTTCTAAGTCGCATGGTATTTTATTTACCTCATTTGGAGTTCGTATGAAGAAATTTTTGGTGAAATGGTATCAGGTTGAACGTGCGCCAAAATGTGAGGTTTGAAATTTGTAATTAGGCTGATGGTTTTCCCTCCAACCACTTAAAAGAATTCATGTGCGTTCAGTTTTAGAAACCCCCGATCACTCTTTCTTCCTTCTTCTTCCTCTCAACCTACCAAGAATCAAAACACAATATCTCTCTCTAAACTCACCAAAAATTCATAAAATCAAAAGCATCACGGAGCTATCAAAGAGGACTACATAACATCAGCGATCTGGAGGTGAAAATCTAAAGCACCGAGATGTAGCAGTCCGGACAACATGATTTTAATGTATTAAATGTTAATTTTGTGAGCAGTCCATCTTTTTCTCCTCATATAATACAATTGTGATCCTTTAATTATGATAGGTTGGTATAATAAAGTAGATAAACATCTTTAAACATCTAAATTCAGATTCAATAAGGATTTAGAGGGATTTAGTCATAAACAGTAAACTTAAATTAGGTTTATACGAGAGTATTTAATTTGATGAATTTACACTGAATTTGATAAAATAAAGTGGCAAAATGGGATTTAGAAATGTAAGGCTAGGTCCTAGGTACGTTATCAAGTAACCAAAGGTAGAATAGAAGTAGCCGAAGGTAGAAACGACAACGAAAACCATCCATTCCCGAAACCTGGAAGCTATAAGGATTCGCATGCACCAGTCCACCAGTAGATGTGATTGGGGGTATCGGTGGCCTATTCTAGGCTCAGGTTGAACCTGAACCCAGAAGAGTCTATATAAATAATAAATGATCGATTTGAGTTTTGTTTCTCTTATGTTCTAGAAGATGATTGGGGACCATTGATGTGGCTAATGACATTGATACGAATTGAGTGAATGGTTGTGATGACTGGTTGCTATTTGAAATGAATATATATATTATTGTGATGTGGAGACATGATACGATGGTGGTATGAAACGTGGACAAGTCTGTGGCGTAGGTAGACATCATGGGATGTTGACATGGATAAGAATGTGGATACAAACATGAATACAGATATGGATGTGGATGTGGATACATATATTGACACAACTAAGGATAAAGATATGGATGCGGATATATGACATAAGTAGGCATCCAAGCATTACGTTCCTCCCATGTAGTGCTTTGGCGAGCCAGGTGGATGTTACGCAATCCTACAGGCTATGGGCGGACCGGAGCGTGAGTCTAATTAGCATGAGGGCGATGGGCTTTACTATAGGCTTCGGATAGTCCAAAGAAGTGATTCTTATATGAAATTTACATGACAATAGGCAACAGACAACTTTGTAAGGCATGATCCCTGTCCGAGGAAGTAAGCACATATAGTGATGATGCGATATGACTAGATGTGTATGATAGTTCAGCATGACGTGATGATGGGACATAAGATGGACGAACGATGTATTCATATTATATTATAGTATTATTTTATAATATATGCAGATTAAAAGTATGGTTCACTCATAGACTTATGTCTGACCATGTGCTATTTTTCCATTTATTATACATACACACACACAAATATATATATATATATATATATATATATATATATAGGTTGATGGAGTTCAAATATGAGATGATATCAAATGCAGAGACTCATTTGTATATATTGTGTATGATGTAAATAAGTGTTATGATCTAGATTAGACTGTATTGATTCATTGTAGTTGTATTGTTCAAACACATGTTTTGACATTGTAGACATGTTATGGTGATGTGACCATGGTTATTATTGATGTATTATATTTTATTTTCCTTCTTCCATGAGACTCCAATAGCAGATAGTTTTAGATAGTGTTAGTTAGAGCTGTATCTGTTATCTATTAGTTGTTGTATTTATTTTACCTTACCCCAACGACTCATCATTTACGCTCTTGGGTGTTGGCGATGGCTCAGGCGTTGGACCTAAGGTCAAGTAGGTTCTTATATTCAGTATCAGGGTTTAGGTTTGGAACTATGATAGAAATTAGGAACGTATTAAGAGTGCGTGTTTGTATTTTTAATTATATACACACACACACTCAAACACACGGCGAAGATGAAGGCGAACGTCGAAAATTTATCAATTTTGTAGAAATGGTGGTTACTTTTGAACAATTTTTGATGATTCAACATAGAAGCTTGAAAGGATAAAGCCAGTGATAGAGTGAAATGCGATGCTTTGGAGCAATAGAGTCAACATATGGTTGGGCTTCATCTTTATATTTTTCTTCTTTTTATGTTACGTGTTATGGTAAATGTGTATGATATGTACTTATTGACTAGTTGGTGCCATACTTTTTTGCCCTACTATTCCGGTAGGGTTTTTTAAGGAGATGAACCAACTACAGTTCTTAACGTCAATAAAGGAAAAAATTTCAAATACACACAAAAATATAGGAATCAAGTATACTGCACACTCCAATTACTGTTCTGGTTTTGTTTACTATCTATTGGGACGTTTCTAATGAGTCCCATTTTTTACAGATAACTGAAATGAGTACTTTAATCGAAATTGGAATAAAGACCAACACAGCCAATGCTGGTGGAATAGAAACTAGGGAAGCGACTAGCACTCGAATAGATGCGCTACATATCCCTAAAGTAAATATTCCAATATGATTTAGATGCTATATTCATGCGACAAGCTAAGTTAATGCCAACCTCATTGAACTCGTAGTCACCACTGCCACCACTAACCAATGTGTGATTTCAACCCTAAAACCACTAATTATTGATTTTTGTAAGCCGTGTAAGGATTTCTCTAGCCTTGGTAGGAAGCCTTTTCTCGGAATAGAATCATACTCAATGACTCGGGCAGGGCTGAATGATTGTGAAAAATTTCAACCTCTTAGGACTTGGTGATGCTGCTAAGAGATGGTTAGTTACTTGGTATTTGAAAGGTGAAGCAGCATGTTAGTGGGAAGTGGTGACAATTGAAGTAGACAAGAACACTATTACTTGGAGGATGTTCAAAATGAGTTTGAGATTAAGTTTCTTTCTAGTGTTGAGAAGCATCTGTTATTGGAAAAGTTTATCCATCTGAAGTGAGAAATGACAACTGGAGAGTACGTTAGCCAGTTTAGTGAGTTGGTCCAATTCGGATTTGGATTTGTGAATACTCCAAATAAGAAGGTGTTGAAGTTTGTGAAAGGTTTGAATTCACCCATGAGAGAACTAGCACCGAATCAGATCTCATATAGAGCGATGTTTGAGGGATTTGCAAAGGCAGCATTATTGAATTCTATAAATGGAAATTTGATTAAAGACTAAACTAAGGAAATAGAAGGTAAATAATATGGAATGCGCAAAGGAAATGGACCGCAAGGAGGGCAAGGAAGAAGCAGGTGGTTACTTGTCATAGATGTTAGAAGGTGTGACACTTTGCAAAGAATTGTAGGATTAATCTGTCGAATGGTAAATGTTATAATTGCATCTAAGTGGGACACATAGCAATGGATTGTAAGGCAACCCCAACTCAAAATAAAGTAAAGTGTTATAACCGTGATCAATTCTTACACATGAAAATGGACTGCCCAGCGTTGAAAAATGAAGGTCGGATAATGAAGGCATATGTTATGGATGTCATTCCATCCTCTAGTATTGCACCATCATTAGTTCAGGAGAAGAGAAAGAGATTGTGATGGAAGGTGTGTTGATTTTATCTGATTCTCTAGTTTGTACTTTGTTTGGCACTGATATATCTCACTCATTCACTACAAATGCATTTGACGATAATTTAGCTTTTAAACTTGAACTAGTGCATGAATCCATTTCGGTGTCGAATCTTGTCAATGGATCAACCCATTTAACGATGTCATAACTTAAAGTTGGTTGTTTGTGGTGTGGAGCTCCCCTATGATGCATATGTACTAAAATTTTCGGGATATGGGTTGGTTCTGTAGATGGGTTGGATGTCTCGCTATGGGGTAGTGTTGGATTATGATAGGAAGATGGTTCGATTGAGGAAGGATGAAGGTCTTGATTTGATTCTATGTTATGAGCCCGATAATTAAGTTATGGAGGCATATTTGTATTCACTTAGCCTGTCATAAGAAGAGCTATCATGTATACCAGTAGTGAAGGATTATACAGATGTATTTGAAGAAGTTTATGATCTACCCAAAGAGAAATCGAAGTTCGTGTTGATCTCGAAAAAGGCGCAAGGCCGATAATGATGTCTATTAGGCATATGGCTCCGAAGGAAAGAAAAGAGTTGAATAAGAAAGTTTTGGAATTATTGCAAAAAGGCTTTATTCAAAGAAGTATCTTAGAATGAGGAGCGTCTATCGTTTTCACTACTAAGGTAGACGGTTCCCTAAGGTTATGTGTCGATTATCAAGAATTAAATAAGAAGAAAAACCTCTATCTATTGCCTTGCATTGAAGACCACTTCAATCAATTGATCGGGGTGAAGGTTTTCTCTTAGCTTGATTTACAACTGGATTACCTTAGTCAAGAGTGGCTGAAGATAATATCTCAAAGACTGCTTTCCTTACACACGATGGATTACTTAAGTGCTTGGTCATGCAGTTTGGGTTAACGAATGCTTTGGCTTATTTTATGAATTTGAGGAGTATAGTATTTCAAAAGTAGTGAATGGTTCATTGTCGTCGTCATGGATGATATTCTTATCTATTCCAAAAGTGAAAAGGAGCATGAGATTTATTTGAGGGAGGTGAATGATGTATTGAGAAGAAACTGGTTGAAGGCTAAGTTCTCTAGTTATCACTTCTAGAGGAAAAAGGTTCATTTCCTTTGGCAAGCTATATAGACGGATTGGCTGTAGACCCAGGGAAAGCGGCTATAGTTAGAGATTCGAAGACACCAAAGAATACTTCGGAGGTCTATAGCTTTCTTGGTTTGGCTAGATTCTTTTGAAAGTTTATTAAGGATTTTATGAAGATATCTTCACATCTAACCCGTTTGACTAAGAACAAACTAATTTATACTTGGAGTCCAGAGTGTGAAGCGAGATTGGTTAAATTAAATGAGTTATTGACGAGTATTTAGTTTTAGTAATTCTAGATGGTACTAAACCATTCACTGTGTATATCGATGCATGCAGTACTGGTCATGGTGTTGTCCTTATGCATGAAGGAAAAGTAGTGACATATGCGAGTCGATAATTGAAGAATCATGAGAGGAATTACATAATGCATGACTTTGAGTTGGCTACCATTATATTTGCATTGAAGTTGTGCATGCTTTATTTGTTGGGTGAGAGATTCAAGTTATTTATGACCATAAGTCTCTCAAGTATTAGTTTTTTCAAAAGGATCCGAATCTAAGGCAATAGCGGTGGATGGAATTTTTATCATCGTACAATTTTGGTATTTCTTATACTCCACAAAAAGGAAATATAGTCGTTGATGCTTTGAGTAGGAAGCACAATAAGGTGAATGCTATGTGGTTAGAGTGTGGGAGTTTGGAGTTTATATCAGAATTTGATTTCCGACCTCGATCAAAATATGCACCTAGATTATTAGCGGCAATGGAGGTTAAACCCACATTATTGGATTATATTGGACTGAGTCAAGAGCAAAACATATTATTAGTCAGCATTATGGAGCAGTTAGGACAGGATGAATAATCGAGTCATTTGGATCGTTACTCCAAAGATAAGAAGGGCTATTTACGAAGAGATGGAAAGCTATGTATGCCACAGGTTAAGGATTTGATAGAGGAAGTCTGCTTTGATTGTTATCACTTAAGGATTACTATTCATCCAGGAAGAGACAAGATATATCAGGATGTAAAGAGGATATTCTATTGGTCAGGGATGAAGAGGTAGGTAGCAAAGTATGTAGCGAAGTATATGATGTGCCAAAGAGTGAAGGCAGAACAGAAAAATTCAAGTGGGCTATTACTTTTGTTAGATGTGTTGCTGTAGAAGTGGGAATGCGTATCTATGTATTTAATGGATAGGTTACCTCGGAGTAGAAGGGGAAAAAAGAGCATATCGGTTATAATGGATCGTCTCAAGAGGCGCATGCATCTTATTCCAGTTAAGAGTACGAGAATGACAACGACACTAACGACACAATATATTAGAGAAGTAGTCCGATTGCAAGGAGTTCGAGCTAGCATACTAAGTAACCGAGATCCATTTTTCATGAGTGAAATATAAATGAGCCTATAGGAGACGTCGGGAATGAAGTTGAATTTGAGTAGGGAATATTACCCATAGATCAATGGACATATGGAAATGTAAATAAAGTGTTGGAGGATCCATTGAGGGCGTGCATACTGGATTTTGGAGGATCTTCGGAGGATCATTTATGTAACATCGCCCATTTGGAGGCCCTAAACTAACTGTTATAGATGTTGTAGTTATTTATAGTAATTATTTTTCGACGACCAAATGCGGAAATGTTAGATACATTGATATATGAGAAACATATGGATATGAAATAAATTTCAAACTCAATTTTTGAACAAATTTCTCATTCCATTTCAAATTACACTTCAGATTCATTACATAATCCCAATTTGTAAACCAAGTCTAAAGAAATATAATTATTATAGATTACGTTAAGAGTGACACAAGAAGATGCCCCTTTGGTTGATAAGAGTCTAAATATAGGAACTAAATAACTTTGCCATTACATCCAATTACATAGCGGAATCAAACAGAAAGAACTCATAATAGCTAGCGTGCCTCCTACACGTCTCTGGGAGATTATTTTTCTACAGGTTTCTGCAAATCTTAACTCTTAAACTACACAAAATCAAATGAGAAACCGAGAGTTTAAGGGGAACACATAAACTTCGAGTCAGACAAAAAGTCTGGTATGAATAATAACCTACCATCTCGGTCCATATACATATCTAGTGAGACCACCTGCTTAGTGGAACATGTTTTCCCCTCACTAGTATCTTAACTCAATTTATAATAACTATATAATGTGCACTTGCGTCCAAAATGGTTTAAACATAACATAATAAAATGTATCATGATGATATGCAAAAATGCAATATGCTCTGGATTTCCCATCCTGCTTCACCTGACTATCTTTCTCAAGTTATAGTTTCCAGGGTCACTATTAGCCTACTAGTTTTCATGGGCTAACTAATAACCTGTTCTAAGCTTACAGGCAATCTATCCAATTTCATAGTTTTTATGGGATCACTAAGAACCCATTGGTGTTTACCAATAACATCATCCAATCATAATTTCATAGGGTCACTATGAACCTATTGGATTTTCTAATAACATCTCTTATGTTATAGTTTTCATGGGTTAACTATGAACCTGTTGATCTCTATCAACAACCTATTCCAGACATAGTTTTTATGAGATCATTAAGAATCTATTAGCCCTTGCCAATAACAATTTCCATAACATAGTTTTTATGAGCTTATAAGAACCTGTCTAAACCAATAATCTTTTGATCAGTCTTGGGCATCCTATATTCTGGCATGTCTAACCTCCTGGATGCAATTCTACCCACATAGGAGTTAATTCAATGTATATTCATTACTGGTCAACCTGGCCTGCTATTCTACCCTTAACACCCCAAAATGCAGTTATGGATTAATAATGAAGTGAATATAATTACAAAAGCATACATGATAACCGATCAAATAACATATCAAAATAATCGTCCATGGTTTAATTCCTTGTAGTCATTTTCTAATGAAATATGGTTAATACCCTTAACCCACTATCTTTAGCAAGGAAACCTTCCTCCAAAATTTCAAAGTTAAATGCCTTTTCAAAACTGTTTTATATTGCCATGTGTTTACTTTAGGAATGAGATAAGGTTCTCTAGTTTCAAAACTAAGGCTTTCGACTATATCCTTCGAATCATTGTGACATCATGAGTTACCTTCCGTCACTCTCCCTTTCGACATCATAGAGCAAGCAAGCCCTCCATCCTCTTCCATTTTACTAATGGGTTCGAAACAAGCGGCTATGCCTCTTTGCCACTTTACTCTAGCGGTAGGACCTTTCAAAATCATTGCTTAAGCAATGCGGAAGGCCATTTCCACTACTTCTTTGAAACTATGCAGAAGGACCCATCAACACCGTTGATTGGGTGCGGCATAACCCTTCTACCTCTATAATTAAACATGCATGCAAAAGGACCCATTCCACACTATCAACTAGTGCGGAAGGTACCTTCCGTAATGATTAGACTTACTCAAGTATAAAGGTGCGTTAGGTATGTTATCGACATCATTGATTGGTGCGACAAACCTCTTCCGTCTTCATCGATTAACATACTTGCGGAGCATATAAGAGCGGAAGGAACACCTTCAACACTATCTACTATGTAACGACCCAGAATTTTCGATCCCGAAAAATCCAGATAGTTAGGGAAAAAAAGAAAGAGATAGAAGAATAAGAAGAACAGAAAGACCAACATCTCACATTTGCAGCGGATAAAATATAATAATAAATAATAATAGTTTACAAAAGTATTCTGTATCTATCAGTTACATTTATAGTACATCAGAGTTACACATATATACAAACACTGGATATACACAATCATCATGTCTCTGATATACAATAATATAATACAGCGGAAACACTCCACACGTTCTTGCCTTCCAGCTCGCCTTTTGAGCTCCAGAACGTCCTTACCTGAAAATCTGTAACACTCGGTCTGACCCGAGCATTACATCAAAGTAACACCCGGGTCAGGTTGGAAACCAGCGTGAGTAAACCCATCTAACATGGAATATAAAGCATACAACTTATATAAAACCCGGGGTAACTCATATCAATTTACAAAGTCATATATTTATTATAGAGATCACTTATTCCACTCATCCATTTTCTAAGTACCAATATTTAGATTTAAATGGTCCAATTCATTTAAATCACTTCATTCCAGCCTATAGATTTCACATATCAATCTACAAAATTTGAAGTGGTTTCTGGTATTTTCTAATATCCGACCCCGATCTCTTCGAGTCTCATTCAAGGCATCCAATACCATTCAATCATCCACAAGCAAACTTGATCACTTCCAGATTAATTTAATTAATTCTAATTGAATTACTAACCTCAATCACTTAAATTCCTTCACTTAACATTAATTAATTCCAAATCAATTAATTAATCATCCCTTAATTACCCATCTTAATTAATCACCCAGGATTAATTATCCTTCAATTACATCCAAGTAATTATCTTCAATTAATTACACAAATTAATTATTCTTAACCAATAATAATAATTAATTCTTTAATTACTTCACAAATTAATTAACTATAATTAATTACATTAATCCTTAATTACTTATTAATTAATTTCTCATAAATCACTTATTATTGATTAATTTATCTTAATTAATCAACCTTTATTTACATCATTGATTATATAAATTAATGATTTCTCATTTGCATTTCAATTTATCCTAATCTAATTTAATTTCATTAAATAATTAATCATTAATTAAACCACAAATATTAATCACTATTGATTTATCTCATCCTGTAATTATCTACCTTTTTATTTACTTCATTAACTAAATTAATTACTCGTTTTAAAATAGTAGTTTAAAGGAATTTAAAACCAAATTCATTTTTAAATTCAAATCAATTTAGAAATGCTTTAACATTCATGTTGTTAAAATAATTAAATTTTAAAAACTTATTTGTTTGTAAACCCAGATTCACTCTTGAATTCCAGATTCAACTCTGATTTAAAACTTTTTTTAAATCTCTACTTTACAATTAAACTTCAGTTTTTAAATATCACTTTTATTTCTTTCCAATTCATTCTTATTTTTATTCTATAATTATTTCTCTATCAAAATTCACCCTTATATATCTTTCGAAAATCCAATTTCATATATTTCGATAACTCAAGGTACCGAAATATTCAAACAAACCACAGCATTCAATATTCTAATTACCAATAATATCCATAACAAAATATCAATCACTCCTATATATACTATATATTACTATATAATATAGCGCATCAATTCAATTCAACCATTCAACCAATCATTTAAATTTAACCATTTAAATTTAAATAAAAACCCAGTTGAGTGAGGTTAACTCACCTCTGATTTTCGTTTGCAATCCACTTCAATCCCGACTATTTCTTCACGATATATAGACCTTCTCTCGATGCCTCTTGCTTTTTGGGAATGAACTCGTGCATCCACGAACATCGAACCCTCCTTGCTGCACACA
The DNA here is from genome assembly GCA_030765085.1 of Allium cepa. Taxonomy (NCBI): domain Eukaryota; kingdom Viridiplantae; phylum Streptophyta; class Magnoliopsida; order Asparagales; family Amaryllidaceae; genus Allium; species Allium cepa. The sequence continues at coordinate 745,565,706 of CM060941.1, forward strand.
ACTGCCTCCGACGAACTCGCCAAACCCAGAGTTACTGAAATCGACATCGAGCCCTAGCTCCTATCACTCGAGCGTGCTTCCCAAACCACCAATAGACGAACACGGCCAGGTCGAAACCCTAGAAATTGCTTTTCCACATGTCAACAAACACAAACAACTCTCACCCTCTTCTCGATGCTAACCCTTGGCCGCCCTATCTTTCGATCGACTACGTCGACATCGCGATTTACTCGCATGTTCGAGCACGTGAAGTCTTTATTTTTTTATATATTGATTCGATCTGAAGAAAGAAAAATGAAGAGCCCCTGATTGGAAAAATGAAGGCGGTCATTTTTATAAACGAAAGGATTTGAAATTTAGGAAAGAAGACTGTTGATTCGCTTATGTTTTCCTTTCTTTTTAAAAGATGAAAAAGGGGAGACAAGAAATGATGTTAGCATGCAAAATTTCTTTTCGTGTCGGCTTAGGTTGGCCGATGGGATGTAATAGGGTTTGACTTAGGAATTTTATAATATTATTTAATTCCAAAATATCTCGTTTAATATATCTCAAAATTCCGAACCCCTATTGAGGTATGCTGCCTGGCGTTTATAAGGTTTTATCCGCATTTCGGATACAATGGGACGTGTTTCGGAGGCTAATTCGATCATATGCGTAAGTTACGGAAGTAAACAATCAATTTTAAATTAAATCGATTAAAATAGTTTCTATGCGTTTTGAGCTGCCAAGGTCAAACGACAACTCCGATTGCTTCGAAAATTGAAATTTGATAATAACTAACTATCACGGATCCAATGAAACTTGTTTCGTCAAATTCCGAGACTGTGCCTCGGAAGGCTATTTTAAAATATCGATTTAAACGATATATTTTTAAAACTGAACAAATCACCTTCAAATTAAATTTTAACCATTCTATTATCTTCAGTATCATCAGTATAAATTTTATAAGCCTTCAAATTATTTTTAACAGGCTTAAAATTCCATATTCAACATTTTACCAAATTTCAAATTATATAATTCAATAATTTAATTATCAAGTAAATAGTGTATTTGGAATTCAAGTTAAAATTAACCTTTCAAATATTTAAAATCAACTAAATATTCCAATCTAAATTGTCTAAAATTTTGGGTCGTCACATACTAGAAGGTCCTTTCCGTTATAGTTGGATCAATTAATGCGGTGGTGCACACTTATTACAGTGTATGTATGCGGAGGGATTCCTTCGACACTATTGATTAGTGCAGAAGGACCCTTCTGCCTTCATTCTAGTATATGTTAATTACAACGACACTCCTATCCCCTTGGTATTCAAAGAAAAGCAGCATTGTATGCTTTCGAAGGTATCAATGTTTTCGAAGGCATCAATGCTTTCAAAGGCAAGTGGCGATGCTGTAGCTATTATAAGAACTGATTTTTAACTAAGTAAGGCAATTTATTTTTACCTAACCCATTGTGTTGTAAATTTTCTACTGGATAACAAAAACTTTTTAAAATTCTTATTAGAATTTGTTGCCGCCTGTAATCCTCGATTCTCCAATATTTAATTAAAATTATTAACTAACCCCTTGTATTTATTTAATCATTAAATACTAATCTTTCTAATTAAATCCAAAACTCACCCAATCTCTTGAGAAAAATCTCAGAAAATTCACATAAATTCAAAAATGATAATATTACTTTATCATATAAAATTTTTAACCCAAAAATAATTATTTAATTCCTTAAATTAATTAAAACCTAAAATATCCATTTCTTTCGCTCAAAAATTCATAATAAATAACCATAGCTTGGAATATTATGAAAATTTAAACCCATCTCCAAAATATTGTTTTACTAAACATATTCAAAAATTATGGCGTTTGGTAATAATTTTGCATGATTTTAGTCTTAAAACCGAACTACATTATTCCATAAAATCCTTGTTTAAATTATAACATGGCATTAAAGTCAAAACATATCATCATTCATCCAATCATATGGTTTTAAACCTCAAATCCAAATTTAAATATTTAAGATGATTTATATGAGATAGTTTTGATCATTGTTCATCTGGTTTGGATGAGGAATTTAAGATTTGTTCTACAGTTTAATCTTTCTAGCTGGAATCTTAGCCCTTAATTGATTTTGAGATCTTCTTCTCCTAGGGTAATGGCCGGCCTTGTTTTTCATTTATTTATGTTTTTATTTTATAAGAATGTAAGTGCGAATAAGAAATTGGTACTGGGTTTTAAGGGTTATGGGGTTCGACTATTTTGATATTTCGCTTTGCCTTATTCTCTTATGTATTTAAGTCATAACTCTTTCTCATTAATTAATTTAGTTAAGGCACGACCTTAATTAGTTTTCAAATCTCAATTCCCTTGTCACTCTAGTCTCTATGTTATTCTATTTAATTTATCTAATTAAATCCGCTGAATAATGCTATTTAAAATTAGGGGTGTTACAGGCTCCCCTCCTTAAAGAATTTCATCCTTGAAGTTCAGCAAAGACTATATACCAAGCGTATCAATGATCTATAACATTTCCTAACTAACTTACTAGACTATCTGACTAGCAAACTATATATATAACGGATATAGAACATTCCCTTATAGTAGATCATGATAAGTATCCCTAATCCTGTCTTCGGTTTCCCAAGTAGAGTTCTTCTCGTTGTCACTCCCTTAAACTTTCACCAACTTGACTGTCTTGTTTCTTAACCTCTTCTCATCTGTCATTACAACCCGAACAGATTGCTTAACAAAAGTCAGATCCAGTTCTATTATTAAGTCTTCTAATGCAGTCGGAGGGATAGTAGTCTCTGGATCATGCACATACTTATGAAGATGAGATACATGAAACACATTATGGGCACCTGCTAAACTACTCATCAACTATACTCTGTATGCGAGCTTTTCGATCCTCTCTATAACTAAGAACGGTCTAGAATATCTCGGTGCTAGTTTTCCTGACTTTTCAAATCATACCACACCTTCATCAGTGATAATTTAATGAAAACCCTTTCTCCAACTGAGAACTCTAGATCCTTACGCCTCTTATCTACGTAACTCTTTTGTATACACTGAGCTTCGTTCATCCTACCTTGGATCAACTCAATCCTCTTTGTTGCCTCTCTTACCAGATCTGGATCTAAGATTAATCTATCTCCGAATTTCAACCAACGTGCTGGTTACTTGCATGGCCTTTCATACAAAACTTCAAAAGGTGCCATTCCTATACTAGTCTGATAACTGTTATTATAGGAAAAATCAACTAAGTGTAGGTGATCTTCCCATGATCCACCAAAATCCAACACGTAAGCTCTCAACAAATCCTCAAGTACCTTGTTGACTCTCTCTATCTGCCCATCTGTCTGAGGGTGATAAGCAGTGCTCATCTTGAGCTTGGTACCTAACACTTCCTATAGACTCTTCCAAATTTTGCTAATAAATAGAGTTATTATGCCATTGACTATACTACTAGGAATCTAATGTAGTCTAACTATGTTCTTCATAAACAATTTAGCCAAAACAAGTGTCGTCCTAATTGACTTAACTGGAATGAAATTGGCGCTCTTGGTCAACCTGTCCACTATGACCCATATACTTTCATTTCCTTGTCGACATTGGCAACCCGTCTATAAAATCCACTGATATCGAATTCCATTTTCAAACTAATATCTCCAAGGGTGAAGCAACCTACTATGATTTTGATTTCGGACATTATTTTTGACAGTTCATACACTGCTTTACCCAAAGCCAACATCCCTCTTCATACCTTTCTAGTAGAAACTCTGTAGGATTGATTTCACCCTAGAGGGGGTGAATAGGGTGATACTCATAATTATAAAAATTAATGTAGAAATATATAAAATAATTGCAGAATAGATAAATAGCAGAATAATAAAGCAGAAATAGAACAACATAGATTTACTCAGCTTCGGAAAAACCCTACCTATGTGCTGCCCTTAAGGTTTGTACTAGAAATTAAGTAGTCAAATGCTTACAAATGTAAACTCGCAAAACCCGCTATCAACTAAATTAAATCCCCTGCCATAACTCAACCACTGAATTGCGAATTTTCGAACTACACCACCATAGTTCGTCCTTAGTCATACAACTAGAATCTGCAAAATTTTAAAAGTAAAATACATAATAAAAACTAACTCAAAAACAAAAACCCTAAATTTTAAAACTAAAGCCCAATGGAAATTATAAAGCCTGCCCTAAGAAAAAAACTGTGATAAAATAAGTCCCCCTTTTGTTTTTATATGATCGGTTGTATCCTCTCCTTTGTGAAAGTGGATGCCTCGTTCCTCTTTCAACAATTAGGGCTTCTGTAAATTGGAACCATCGATTGATGGTTGATCGATTGAATTAATATTCTCACGTTGCTTTGTTAATCGATCATCTTGCTTTTTAGTACACTCGGCTGCTTCAATTTATCGAGTTCGATTTGAGTAAATATGGTATGTGATTTCCTTTTTTATTCTCGTTGATATGCTTGAACTCGATTCGATTTGAGTTATTGATTTGAAACATTGCTCTATGATATTACTTGATTTTTGATTTAATGTTGGTGATTAATCCTGACTAGTTCAATTCATATATTTTCTGTTATAGTTGCTTCGAGTACATATATATGATGCCTTTGTTTCACTGGTGGTCTTGTAATCTGGTTCACTCCAGAACAGTTGTGTCCATTGCATATTTTGAACTGGTTCAATGTGTGTGTGATCATAGTATGTTCTAGCTTGTTCCAGTCACTAAAACTTTACCATTCTATTTTTGTTTTTGTATTGCACCTGAGTTGAACCTAACTTTGGTTCGGGTTTGACCTTGTGCTCGTATCGTGACTTTATTTGTATTGCACTTGAGTTGAACCTAGCTTTTGATTGGGTTTGACCTTGTGTTTACATGTACCTGCAGTTTTATCAAGTGTATATCGGTGTGCACGACCTTGTGGCATGTACAGTGATACACTATGCATGTCACAAGCTGTTCGTGTATAATGAATTCAAAATATGACGATGAACAACCCAAATAACCGAGGCAAATAATATTTTCAAAAAAACATTTTATTTTACACTGCAAAATATTTCTTTTTCTATTTTACCGCGTCAGTGTTTATTTTTTGCAGATAATTCAGATGTTGGATACAAATTGGAATACAGTTGAAGAACAATTATAAGTGAACGAGTGATGTGTAGTGAGGTGCTAATGCAAATGATAATTATATAGTGAAAATTTGTGTTATAATTTGAAATGTTGTATATATAGTGAGAGCTCAAATTTTATACTATTCAAAAATTGTAATAAAATATTTGTTTGAATAAAATATCTGTTTGAATTTAAATTCTATGTTATTTATTTTATTAAGAAAATATTTCTTTAATTATGTGAAAATAAAATAGTACAATAACAAATACATTTAAGTGTGTATATATATATATATATGTTTATTATCATCAACGTATACTAGCATATTCAGCAAACTCTTCTTCATATCCTAATACATCTTGGTCTTCCAAGGATGAATTGTAAATTTTGATCGATGGCATTCTCTAAGAACCTCCTTCTTTAGATTCTCTACATTCGGGACACACAATCGTCTCTTCTTTCTCAACCACCCTCTCTGGTCAAGACTAAAATCCTTCAGGTCATCAATCTCGGTTCTGGCCTCTAGCCTTCTAATCTTCTCAGCCAACATTGGTTCATCCTTGTGCTTAGATGTAATCCTTTCGATCAATCTCTATCAAACTTCCAAGCAAGCTAACATGGCAGTGCTCCGACTAGAACTAACAGTCGATCTTCTCTGCACACTACAAGTAGTCAAAGCTTCTAGGTCCTTCCACTCTGCTAATATAGCTAAACACCACATTTTGATATTTTCTACTAAAAGCGTATGCTACTTTATTTCCTTTTTTAGGTGTATACTGTATACCAAATTCATAAGCTGCTAAAAACTCTAGCCACTTCTGTTGTCTTATATTCGACTCCTTTTGAGAGAATAAGTACCTTAAGGACTTATGGTCTGTGTATAACTCAAATCTCGCCCCTAAGAGATAATGTCTCCATACTTTCAATGTGAAGATCATCATTGCCAACTCTAGATTATGAGTAGGATATCTCACTTCATGTAGTCTAAGCTATCGTGAAGCGTAGGCAAAAACATTACCTTTCTGCATTAATACAGCTCCTAATCTGCTTCCACATGCATCTGCATACACCACTAATCCCTGATTCCCATTTGGAACTTCTTACACGGGCACGTTGGTCAATGATTTCTTTAACTTAAGGAATGCTTCCTCATATCTGTTAGACCAGATAAACTTAACTCCTTCTTTGTCAGGTTAGTCAAAGGTGCTTCTATCCGTGAGAAATCCTTAATGAACCTCCGGTAGTAACCCGCAATCCTAAGAAACTTTTCATCTCAGTCATCATCTTTGGTCTCTTTCAGTTTTTAACAGCTTCGATCTTATCTGGATCAACGGACAAACCCTTTTTTGAAACCACATGATTAAGAAACTTAACTTCTTTCTTCCAAAAACGATACATTGAAAACTTCGCTTTCAGTTGATGCTGCCTCAGTGCCTCAAGCACCACTCTAAGATGAACTTCATACTTCCTTTCATCCTTAGAGTATGTTAAGATGTCATCTATGAATACCAATATGAATCTATCCAAGTGCTCTCGGAAAACCTGGTTCATCAAATCTACGAAGAAAGCTGGTGCATTCGTTAACCTGAATGGCATCACTAACCACTCGTATAAACCATACCTAGTCCAAAACACTGTCAACGGAATATTGTCCTCTGCCACTCTTAGCTCATGGAAACCTGTCGCCAAATCCAATTGAAAAAATACCCTAGCTCCACTTAACTGATCAAATAAATCATCGATTCTCGAAAAAGGATACCTATTCTTAGTTGTCTTTTTGTTTAGCTTATGATAGTCAATACACATCCTTAACCACCCATCTGGTTTCTTCACGAACACCACGGCCACTCCCCAAGGCGAACTACTTGGTCTAATGAAATTCTTTCCTTCTAAATTCACTAGCTGCACCTTCAATTCCTTCGTCTCGGCAGGTGTTATTCTACTGAGAAGTCTAATTACAGGTTATGGTCTTGGCACAAGATCTATCTGAAACTCAATGGCTTGCTTTGGTGGTAGTCCTGTGACTGGCTCAAAACATCTGCAATCTCTTTTGCTACCAACTCCCGATCTAATTCTTCTTCCACTTCCATAGCCCTAAATAATGCACAAGCACTCAGATCTGAATTCTCCACTGAGCATATAACTCTGTTATGACTATTAGGATGTCTTAGCCATATTTCCCAATCTTGAAAAAATAACCTAGCATTATAACTATTTAACCAGTCCATACCCAAAATGTTCCCGAAACCTACAAAATCAAAAACATACAAACTGCATGCAAACTTGTGACCTAAAAAATCAAGTTCTAATTGGTCACATCTTATCCCTAGAGTTACATAACCTCCTATTGGATTCACTACCCTTGAGGAAGTAACAAGGTTTGAGTGTTCTAAACATAATTTATCTACTAAACACTGAGATATAAATGAATGCAACGCACCGGTATGAAATAGAACCCTAATTGGCATATTATGAATCAAAAGAGTACCATCCATCATAGTCTTTCCCTTCTCAGCAGTGGTTGTTCTAGAAGATGATGGTTCTAAGGCAAAAACTTTTCCCGTCTTTGCTCCAATCGGTTCGGACACTGATTCTTGTAATCCCCGATCTGGTCATAGTTGAAGCACTTCACTCCTTTCTTATCTACAATTTTCTACCCTTTTCCAGTTCAAAATTCAGTAGCAAAATGTCCTTTCTTGTCGCACTTGTAGAAAACTACATTGGCCTTCACTTTCTTAGCAGCTACTCTTTTCTGATCTCCTTGCTTATTAAAGAATTTCCTCTTCTTGCCCTGAAAATCTTGGGTTTCAACCTGCTTCTCTTTCCCAAAAGTAGAGATCATCTCTTCATTCTTGATTTCCATCTCCACTACAACTGTACTTGGATCACAGAGATGTTGTAATGACCCAGAATGTCACTGCTTTGATTAGTGGATATTTATTTAATTTTAAAAATTCAATATGTAGGTTTCATAATGAAAATAAAACCATTTTAGTAAATTAATAATGATGATAAAATCGTTCTTAAAATTTGTTTACCAAATTAAATAATTCATAGAAAAATAGAAAATATGACCGAAGAACGTTTTCTGAAATTTCAACCTTTTGACACCGAAAAGTTGTCGGGAACATTGTTCACTATGTACACATATATATAAGAGCTCATTAACCAAATAATTATACACTTAGAAATAAATTATCTTATGTTAATTTGGATTAGTAAGTTATGTGACAAGACATAGTTTTAAAAATAATAAACTTATATATATATATATATATAAGTATTTTCACATCTTAGGTTTTTTTTATATATATTAAGTATTATCACACCTTAGATTGTAATCATTAACCACCAGTATCACTTCTCATGTCTGAGATTTAATTAACAATTATATATATAAGAAAGTGATGTCATTAAACATAACAATTATATATATATATATATGTATGTATATAAAAGAAAGTGATGTGACTAAGCATAATTATATATATATAAAGAGTGATGTGATTATACATAATAATATATATATAAGAGAGTGATGCGACTTGACAAAATGACGAGATGTGAAATCTTGATTATAAATAGCTCATATGTTTCTCCATTTTTCCTCCTCTTTCCACCAACCTTTTTTCCCCATTTTGAAATCAAATAAGTATTTATTTTTTAGAACTATGTGAAATTTTAATGGCTATAACATTATAGTTAACCACTTTTTCAAATTTCTATCATAGCTATGTCAAAATATCAATTTTTTACAAAGCAATTTTCACCTAGAATTTCAAGTCCAAAAATTACCCTTCTTCTTTTGATCATAACTTCTTCAAACAAATCGAAAATGAGCAATTTTTTTCATGAAATGATAAAGGAATGAAATTCCTACAACTTTCCTTTTGACTACTTTTCCAAATTCCATGAGTTGGTGGCCCAAAAACCATTGGGAAAATGACCTAATTTTGGGTTCATTTTCGACAAATCGATGATAACCAGAAGCTCCTCTACCTTCAAGCTACTACCCCCACATCCACCCCCACACCTCTGGTTAATCCTACATACACCAAGGCGAAGCCTATTTTGAGGGTTGCTAGGACATAAAGCTTTCATCCTTCAAAGCTAGGGAGTCATTGGCAATTTTAGCTTAAGTTGGGTAGATTTTGCGGAAGTTTGGTGAGTAAACTGCTCGTTTTTTTAATGAAAATGGTAACTTTATTTATATCACTATATATGGTGACTATATAGTGTAGAATTTGAATAATAATCATGTGACTTGATTATGATTTAGATGGTTGATTTTAGTTCAATTTGGTTACGGAAATCAGTGTTGTATTATTAAGTTAGTAAGCATGTAAATATAGATGTAGGCTTGCAATCTATGATGAAGATGTTTGGTGTTAGTAATATGTAGATTATAAAACATGAGCTATGGCATAAGGTTGGTAAACAAAGTTAACTGCTTAGTGTAATCGCGATGGTTATGAGATCCGGCTGGAATCGAAGTTTGTTTTCGAAGTTTAAAGTTTTGAAATGGATTAAAGTTTGTAACTTTAGTTTTAAAGTTTTTTTTTATAAAAAACTTTCTAAAGTATGTTTCAATTCATGAAAAAGTAAGGATTTGTAAAGTGGTTTGCTAAGAATATGTAAGAGTGAACTGCGCCCATAGCGATAGTCGCTATGGATGCAGTTCAGCAAAGGTGTGAATTTCTATTTCAATTTTGTTTTATTTTGAAATTAGTTTACTAAGTTTTTCAAACTTAATTAGTAATATTGAAAGTAATTAATTTGTAATATAATTATTCAATCAATTATTTAGTTAGTTAATTAAAAGGTAATTAGCACCTAATTGGTAATTAAGAAGGTAATTAGTGGTTAATCATCACTTAAGTTAAGTTAATGACTATTAATTGATTCATAAATTTTTAATTAGTGATTAATGGGGTTAAGAAGTAATTAAGTGATTAACAATTATTTAATTAAGATTAATGGTTATTTAATTATTTATTTAATTAATGGGTTATATAATTAATATTTAATTAATTAGGGTTTAACTCTTAAACAATTTAGTTTAACCTTATCCAAGTTGCATTAGGAAGTTAATTAGTACTTTGTCAAGTTCATTAAGCATAATTAGAGTTTATTTATGATCTAAACTTGATTTGAATTGGATTAATTAAAATTTATCTAGGGTTAAGCTAATTAAATATATTTTAACTTTTCAAAGGTGATTTTAAACTAAACGGAACGTGTTTTAATAAATTTTCTTTTTCAAAGTAAATCGATTCCATATCAAATGATCCCTTATCCAGAACCTTAAGTAACCCATATTATTAGGATAATTAAATGACATCCGTTAGTAGACAAAACACCATTCTGCTATAGTGTAAGCGATTTGATTGTGTTAAGCAGAATAGATCTCCATTTTTCTATAAATTGCTTGAATTGTTTGGACATCTATTTAGCAGAATAAATCACCATCCTGTTGTTATGTTATTTGAACTTGTATATTCCAACTGGTTGTATTGACATGTTATTCCCTCATTGGGTATGAACTGTATTTACATATGTGGTAGCTTACGTAAATAACTGTTAAGTGACTTGGGAATCGAACTGAAATTGAATGGTAACTTAAACTAGTGCCATTGGGATTGCTAAGCCTCTTTTTGAATTCGTAAAGAGTTCTTTGAATTAACTTAAATTCTTTAATCAATTTAGAGTTTAAAGTTTATAAATGATTTTCAGGTTATGCTATTATGTTGTAAAATTATTTATAAGCAATAACTTGATTATAAAAGGGGTTTTTACTAAAGGGTACTTTGATACTTTACAAATGATGTTTTGTAAATGATAAAGGAGTATAGAAAGGTTTATATAAAGAGTTTTAAAAATAGAAAAAATGTTTATGGATCATTTCAGAGATTTGAAAGGAGGTTTATAAATTAACTTAAGGGTTTATAAAAGTGGGTTATAACTTTATTTTGAAAGTTATAAGTTAATTGAAATATGAGATGAGCTTTTAAAAAGGGAAGTTTTGATAAAGGATAAGTGGGATGTTTTATTGGAAGAAATGTTTGGTTATTTAATATAAGATTTGGAAAGAAGAAAACTTTGAATAAGTTTGTAAATATACTTATACTGATAAGATAAGTATATGATTTTGTTTCAAGGCATGAAAAGTAAAATGTTTTGGTAATATACTTATACGGTTGAGATAAGTATATAAATGTTTTCCAAGTATAAAAGAAAATGCAAGGGGTTTGGAAATAGTGTTTTGAAAAGATCTTGTGATCGGGTTTTATAAAGTGGTTTTATTAATTAAAGAAAATTAATAAAAGATTAGTGGATCCCATATGGAAATTAAACTATGATTGGATGTTTTTTATTTGATAGTTAAATAACGACTATCAAAGCTGGACCCAAAACGTAACTTCGAAAATATCTAGGAGAAACACGGGAATTATATGGTGCATTTACCTCAAAGGTGCTATACTATATGTATAAACTCGTTTCGTTCTTCTAGGGTAAATGATATGGAAATCCATTTACAAACGATTAGGAGGGAAACTCTGCTCTTGTCATTTGTCTGTTTATTTCCTAAAGAACTGGGATTGAGTTTACCAGAAATATCGAAAGTTGTTTCGAAGAGACCAGGATCAGATATGCTATCTAGAAACCACTTCGATCCAACTCAAGTGTTTCGAATGAAAACGTCTTGAAGCATGGGATTGAAGACGAAGCCATTGAAGTGCAAGGGCTGCTTGCTACTAATTCTGAGTGTGGTTTCAAAATGGATGTAGTAGAAGTAGTGCCTTCAGTTTGTCCTTATCCTGGACAACTTGTATGGATGAATACTGGCATTGCATTGACGCTTGGAGGGCAGTGTTAACATTCCAAGATGGATTGCTATTCAGAAAGGTAGAGCGTAGCCTCAAGCCTCACAACTAAGAGAAATGGAAAAAGAAGGGCATGCAGCAAACCTATGTGATTAGATACCATTAGGAGCGGTCACCCCATTCTAGATGTCCCTTTCAGAGTTGGTTTACGTGCAACACCATGGTAGTATAAGGCCTCAGTGTCAAGGGGATGAGGTAATCTGGTCTGCCATGTTAAAGGGGAAGCCGACTCTATGTTAGCATCAATGCATTTTCTAGAGGTTTACATCGGAATGTAGTCCCTTATCTTGCCATTGTTAGGATCCAATCTCCAATACGTGCCTTACGGTTTTGATTGTAGAACCTAGTATGTTAGAATGTGAGATGTAAGCATTTCTGCTATTTTATCTATTTACTTTAAACCTAGACACTAGGATAATATCACTGGATTTTGATATAAATGTTTTGGTTATCGGAAGGTAAAAATCAATCCATTTTTATGCGCGGTGTGGTCTTACGAGATGCCCTTTGTTTGAAAGGTTTTCGAATATAGAAATCGGTTTGGTTGTTTCTTGTTAGCGAGTTTTACTCACACTGGTTTACCAGACTGACTCGGCGCTATACCATGTAATGCTCCGGTCAGGCCGAGCATGTTTTCGTAGGTTTTGATGGATACTTTAGAGTTGGAGAGGAGCTGGATGGTCAAAGCATATTCACGTATATTTTTCTTCTACTATATTATGGACTATGTATGTTTTCCAATGTAAGGACAAGTTTCTATAACCGTCTAAATTTAGGATAAGTCTTGTATACTCTGATGTTATATGAATAAAGAGGTTTCCTTTTTTAAGATCATTACTGTATTATATATTATTCATTGCGTTGTGAGACTCTATGTTGTTTAGTTTTCTTTTGTCTTCTACATTCTTCTTTCACCCTAATAATCATATTTCTGGCACTTGAATGTTTGGCATATGATACAGTAGGCGTATTAGTGTCAATTTTTTAGGGTCAAAAATCTCATTCGTTACGGATGTGGTATAGTTCCCCTAGCAATCTCAGGCTTCAACCCTTTAATAAACTTCTCTTTTCTTTTGATGATGGTGCCAATGGTATCATATCCGTATCTAGACAACTCATCAAACTTTGTAGCATACTTAATCATCGACATCTCACCTTGCACTAAGTCCATGAACTTTCTCAACAATACTGACTTGGCAACTTCAAACAAGAACCTCTCTTCGAATATCCTTCAAAATTCTGCCCAAGTCAACTCTTCCTCGGGTACTCTTACGGTAATACCATTCCATCCATAAAGTGTTGCTCCCTACAGTTGTCTAGAAGCAAATCTCCTCTTCTGCTCATCATCTAATCCTAAGTCAGTGAAAATTCTTTCACAGTGCAACATGTAGTTTTCTACTTCAACAACATCCTATGTCCCCAAAAATGGCTTTCCACCAAGACTGGTGTAATCCCTTATCAGCCTGGCATAATTATTTCCAACTGGGGCCATGGGATTAACTCCTCCAACATTCACGGCATTTCCCCCAGCAACTCCTGCATCTGCTCCAGCTTACATCAAGTTGACGAAGAACTCATACATCATCCCCATATCTACTAGAGGGGTTCCGACACCTACATTGGCATTTGCGTTCGGATAAGCATTTGTCTGTTGACCCAGATTGCTTCTGGTATTAGGTCGAGAATTTCCATTAGTTGTGGTGCTTCCTCCATCGAGATTTCCTCTTCCGTTTCCTGCCTTCACCTCTTCCTTTCTTGTATATCTGCATACGAGCCTTAGTAAGATACAGAAGAATGGTCTAAGAGGGAGAGGAATACGTACTTATACACACACACACACACATACATACATATGTATATACATACGTGTGTGTGTGTGTCTATATATATATATATATATATATATAACAAATGCAAGTACGTTACAATAGCGTTAACCTAGACCCTGGTCTCATTTTCTAATTCATTGGGTTATGTTTTGAAAATCTTTAAGTTTCAAATTTATTTTAAATTTACATAGACCTATTCTCTAATACCAACTTGTAATATCCACATTTGGAGGCCCAAAACTAACTGCTATGATGCTACAGTCATCTATAGTTATTATTTTTCGATGACCAAATGCAGTAATGTTAGGTTCATTGATATACCAGAAACACATGGATATGAAATAAATTTTAAACTCAATTTAATAAAAAAATTCTCATTCCATTTCAAATTGCGTTTCAGATTCATTACACAATCCCAGTTCATAAACCACGTTCAGAGAAATTTAATTATTACAAATTACGTCAAGTGTGACATATGAAGATGCCCATTTGTTTGATTAGAGTCTGAATATAGCCACTAAATAACTTTTCCATTACATCCAATTACACAGTAGAATCAAACAGAAAGAACGCATAATAGCTAGTTTGCCTCCTACACATCTCTGGAAGCTTATTCTCTAATGGAGAACCTGCAAATCTTAACTCCAAAACTGCTCAAAATCAATTTGAGCAACCAAGAGTTTCAGGGGAAAACATAAACTTTGAGTCAGACAAAAAGTGTGGTGTGAATAATAACCTACCATCTCGGTCCATATATCTAGTGAGACCACGCCGCTTAGCGGAATGGGCTTTCCCCTCAGTAGTATCTTAACTCAATTCATAATAACCGTATACTATGCATCTGCATCCACAATGGTTAAAAATATATATAATAAAATGTATCATAATGATATGCAAACATGCAATATGCTTTGGATTTCCTTCCTCCTTCACCTGACTATCTGTCTCAAGTTATAGTTTCTATGGTCACTATTAACCTATTAGTTTTCATAGGCTAACTAATAACCTGTTCAAAGCTTATGGACTATCTATCCGGTTTCATAGTTTTTTTATGGGATCACTAAGAACCTATTGGTGCCTACCAATAACGTCAACCAATCATACTTTTCATAGGCCACTATGAACCTATTAGATTCTCCAATAACATCTCTTATGCCATAGTTTTCATAGACTGCCTATGAACCCACTGATCTCTATCAACAACCTATTGGCGCATGCCAATAACAATTTCCGTAACACTGATTTTTATAGGCTTACTAAGAACCTGTCTAAACCAATAATCTTTCGATCAGTCTTGAGCATCCTACATTCTGACTTGTGTATCCTCCTGGATGCAATTCTACTCACGTAGAAAATAATTCAATGTATATTCATTACTGGGCCAACCTAGCCTTTTATTTTGCCTTTAACACCCCAAAATGCAATTATGGGTTAATAATGAAGTGAATATAATGACGTAAGCATACATGATAACTAAACAAATAACGCAACAAAATAATCATCCATGGTTTAATTCCTTGTAATCATTTTCTAATGAAATATGATTAATACCCTTAACCTACTATATTTAGCAAGGAAAGCTTCCTAAAAATTTAAAAGTTAATTGTCAGTTCAAACCTCTTTTACATTGCCATGTGTTTACCTTAAAAATGAGATTGGGTTCTCTAATTTGAAAACTAAGTATTTTGACTATATCCTTCGGATCATTATGACATCATGAATTACCCTGCGTTACTCCCCCTTTCGACTTCATAGAGCAACCGAGTCCTTTCTCCCCTTCCATTTAACTAATGGGTTCGAACAAGCGGCTTTGCCCCTTTAGCCACATTACTCTAGCGGTAGGACTTTTCAAAATCATTGCTTAAGTAATGCGGAAGGCCCCTTCCACTAATTCTTTGAAACTATGCGGAAGGACCCTATCGACTCCTTTGATTGGGTGCGACACATCCCTTCCACCTTTATAATTAAACTCGCAATAAGAAGGAACCTTTCAAAACTATTAACTAGTGTAGAAGGTACTTTCCATAATGGTTGGACATATTCAATATAAAGGTGCGGTAGGTATGCTGTCGACACCATTGATTGGTGCGACACACCTCTTCTGTCTTCATTTATTAACATACTTACGGAGAATATAAGAGCAGAAGGAACCCCTTCGACACTATCTACTGGTGCGAAAGGTCATTTCCATGACAGTTGGATCAATTAATGCGGCAATGAACACTTATTGAAGTGTATGTATGCGAAGGGATCCCTTCAACAATATTGCTTAGTGTGGAAGGACCCTTCTGCCTTCATTCTAGTATATGTTAATGGCAGGGATGCCCTATCCCTTTACTATTCAAAGAAAAGCAACATAGTATGCTTTCAAAGGTTCAATGCTCTCGAAGGCATAAATGCTTACGAAGGCAAGTGGCGTTGTTAAAATTATTATAAGACTGATTTTTAACTAAGTAAATCAATTCATTTTACCTAACACCTTATGTTGTAAATTTTCTATTTAATAACAAAACCTTTTTAAAAATTCTTTTCGGTACGTCGCTTGTAATCCTCAATGCTCCAATAGTTAACTAAAATTATAAACTAATCCCTTGTATTTACTTAATCATTAAATACTAATCTTTCTAATTAAATCCAAAACTCATCCAAATCTCCTGCGAAAAATCACAGAAATTCATATAAATTCCAAAATTATATATCTTTATCATATAAAATTTTTAGCCCGAAAATAATTAGGTAATTCTAAATTTATTAAAATCCAAAATATACATTTCTTCCACTCAAAAATTCATAATAAATTATCCATAGCTTAATATATTATTGAAATTTAAACCCATCTCTAAAATATTGTTTTACCTAACATATTCAAAAATCATGGCATTGGGAAATCATTTTGCACGATTTTAGCCTTAAACCCGAACTACATTATTCCACAAAATCCTTGTTTATATTTTAACATAGCATTTAGATCAAAACATATCATCATTCATACAATCATACAGTTTTAAACCTCAAACCCAAAATTAAACATTCAAGATAACTTATATGAGATGGTTTAGATCATTATTCACCTTGTTTGGATAAGAAACTTTAGATTTGTTCTACATTTTAATCTTCTTAGCTGGAATCTTAGCCTCTAATTGATTTTGAGCTCCTCTTCTCCTAGGGTTATGGCCGGGCTTGTTTTCTTTTGTTTATATTTTTGTTTTGTAAGAATTTAAATGAGAATGAGAATGTGGTAAGGGGTTTTAGGTGTTATGAGGTTTAGTTATTCCCATATTGCCCTTGCCTTATTCTCTTAATGTTTAAGTTATAACTCCTTATTAACTAATTTAGTTAAGGCACGACCTTAATTAGTTTTCAAATCTCAATTCCCTTATCATTCTAGTCTCTACATTATTCTATTTAATTTATCTAATTAAATCTCCTTAATAATGCTTTTTAAAATTAGGGGTGTTACAATTTACCTCTGGTGGAGTTCACGTATAATAATTGGTATCAAGCGAGTATAAGCATGACACCATTTGAAGCGTTGGATGGAAGGCCATGTAAGTAACCTTCTCATTAGTAGGATTCTATAGAAAGTATTATTTTGGATCCAAATAAGGTTAGAGATACTGCAAAAAAGGTGGAGCTCATAAGGAAGAGAATGAGAGCTACATAGACTGAAAAAATCAAATGTAATAGGAGAATGAAATATTTGAAATTTGAAGTGGGAGATTTAGTTTTCATTGAAGTTTCTCCGTTAAAGAGGAAAGTAAGGTTTGGAAGTTTAGGGAAGTTTGCATCCACATTTGTCACCCCATTTACAGTAATAGAGAGGGTAGAGAGTTTGGCGTATAGAATGAAGCTTCCGTTGAAGATGGCGGGAGTTCGTAATGTGTTCCACATGTCATATTTGTTGAAATGTGTGTGTAACGTCCCAAAAATTTTAGACTTTCGAAAAGTCAACATCGATACTCACTTTATCGACTGCCGAGAAATCGAAGGCCAAAAACCCGAAAATTTATGGTTTAAGAAAAAGAATTTAAGAAAAGAGAAGAGAAAAGAAGGTAGAAAAATAGAGAGAAAAGAGAATAGAAAAAGATAAGGAAAAGAAAACAGAAAATAGAGAAGAGATAGAAAATAGAACAGAAAGAAGATAGAATATTTTAAAATAGAAGAAAAAGAGAATAGAGAACATAGAGGGAAAAGAAAAATAGAAAAGAAAGAAGATAGAACAAAGAATAGAAAATAGAACGGAACAGAAAACAACAGAACAACATCAGAATCTCACAATTCGCAGCGGAACAACATATAATAATAAATGAATAATCTTTAAACAAAGAACTATAGCAGTTATTACATTTTTTACTTTACATCATATCATCAGAGTATACAACAACAAACAATGCAGCGGAAAAAGAAATACTATATAAACTAGTAATACACTATGCCATCCAGCTTGCCTCCAGCAACTCCAGAATATCCTGATAAACCTAACTCTTAACTGCCCGTGTGGAAATTGGTGGGCACCCAGAGTTTAGGAAGGAAAACAATAAACTCCGAGTCAGTCATGTGACTGGTGTGAGAACTCAAAACAGTTTATTTATCTTTAAAAACAAAATACAGGAATATTTTTAAAGTCAATTCGCAATGCTTTTAAAAATGAGACTACCATAAGGCCTCTCGCACACACACACATGCAAACGCAGAATCGGAGGAGATTTCTCCTTATGATAGTCAAAGATGCTTGATACGCATTAAAAAGACATTTGATATTATTATTAGTGCATAGTGTAGGGAAAATTCATTTCGAAAGTAGAATATAAATCTTAGCCAGCATAGACATTCCGAACTATGCCTACTATAACTAACTATGTTCAATAGCAGGTTACCGCCACATTCCATAGCAGGTTATACAACTAAAACCGTACAAGTCTCGTATTGTTTCTTTGGATTTCCAACGAATGATCAGGCCAAGGAACTTCCCATTGCCACATGAGAATGCCTCTGGATGGACATCCCCGAGAACCAAACCGGATCTCTACCAACACAAGGCCGGGTTACCCCTAACTAAGTAACAACTGACCGAATATGCCATCCCCCGGTCCTTTGGGACCTTTCACCGAGCGCTCGCAATCAATTCACACAATCATAACAAAGTGTTTTCAACATGAGTAAGTATCTGGGCTCCATACCATGATACCACCCTTTTCCAGAAGGAAATGCACACATCCTAAAGGGCGCTACCCCTCATAACCTTGCTGCTTCTTTCCTGTTTTGACCATTCACGGGGTGTGAGGCTCGACGAAGTCACGTCCACAAAAACATACTTTATACAAAAGCCATGCTTTGGGTCAACAAATGATCATAGAAATGATCACAAAGATAGACGATCAAATAAATGATCCTATCACAAATAATCAACACAATGATCATTTACAGCAACACTCAGCATGTCACATTACCAAATTGGGAATATATCGCTGATAACATTCAACTACATAACCTCTGAGCTCGTACGTCTCAGAGAAGGGTGTTAAGCTAAAAGAATAAATTCTCCGCCACCAACAGAAATATATTTGAAAGAAATCGGCTTTATATCTCAACTTGTAATGTCAGACATACAATCCATACAAGTCTGTTTCGGACTCGAACAAAACCGAAGGCACTTCTCACGAAGCCCTTGCAATCCGGGTATTCACAATCCCGATCGAATTTCCCATCACTTAAGGAAATCTCTATACCAGGAGCGACCCAGTGCAGAGACAATCGATAGGTCATCCAATCGCTTTCACAAATACTCGGTCTTCAACACCGATCTTCAATGCAATTCACAACGACGTATCACATATTCGGAATGGGTTATACGACCCCATGGTCCTTTCCCGGTTAACCCGAATAGTGAGCGCTTATTCAAAAATAAGTGTGGCATTCAAATTCAAACAAATCACATCAATTACCCATTCAAAGGGAAATATTGATAGTCGGTTATTGAACTATCAATGGATATGCACAACATCACCAGTTTCCAAATAATTTTCCAAATTATTTATTTTCCAAATTATCTTTACAAGATATAAAATTTCACACTTCAAAAATAAATCAATATTTATTTTTAAACAAATTCTCCTTTTCATTCATAAATTCCATAGTGAATTTATAATCCAAAATATCTATGAATATTCGATTTCGATTATTCATTTCAATTTATCTTCAAAAAGATAAATTCTTAAGATATTCACTTTATATTGGAAAACATTTCCATACTTACTTATTTATAAGTAATTCACAAAATTTATTTATTTTCAACACTTAGAAAATATTCAATATACTTCAATCGAAATTAAGTATATATTTCATTCTTTAAGGAAATCATTCTCTTAAACATATTTATTTGGGCCAAAACGAATGTTGCGTAAAACACCGTTACGACAACCCAAAATCACTAGTATAGGGATTCGAAATTAAAATAGATATATAAATCCCAATACTATACAAAACATTTCCTTTCGGAAATCATTTACTATAACAACAGTGTTATAGTCCAACATTTCCTTCTATTTCTCGAAAACGTCTATTTCAACAATAGATGTTGAAATCTAAGGTTTCGAATCTCAACATATTTAAAAACATCGTTAGATCATTTTAATTCTATTTAAAACATCACATTCTAAACATTTTCTTTAACATATTATTCACTATTCAAAAACGTGAATATACTACGTTAATCAATTTCATCTTTTCTATTCATTTTATTTTAAAGGATTATTCACAGTCAAAAATGTGAATATAACTCCATTAATAAATTTCAACAATTTACCTATCAAAATAAGTCGTTTGCGAATTTATAAAACAGCGTTTATAAATTCCATTTCTATTTATTTTATAACAACTTCCTTTATAAATCTCCTTTATTAGCCCATTCGATTTGTATCTCAATTATGAACTAAAAGTCCATATTATAAGTTAAATGCTTATAAAACGATTATTTTACAAAATTGTTTCTTTGAACTTCATAATTAAAAATCTTATAACTCATAAGATTCAATTATTCATCCAAATATATTCTTTAATAATTTCACAAAATTTATAAATCTTACTATTTATAAATTTCATTTATAACTTCACCATTTATAATTTTATAAATTTCATTCACTTATGCAATCCATTTTCACTTTATTCAAACACTTATAAAAACTCGTTTTACAATGTCAATATTTCAATTTATAAATATCCATTTATAAATCTCTTAATATAATTCAATTTATATTATTCTTTTAAAACGTCTTTAATCTCCTTTATTATTTCACCATTTTGATTCATAAAATAATTAAATTTTATAAATCCTATGTTTAAACTTTTCACAATAAATTCTGAAATCCCGATTAAACTATTTTATAAAATCAATAGCATCACATTCTCAAAAATCAGTTTTTAACTATATTTCTCAAAAATCATAATTTTTATAACTTTAAAAATTATACGTTTATTTATTTAAAATGGATAAATTCAGAAAAATATTTTATAAACGTATACTTTCAAAAATCACTTTAAAAAAAACATTTTTAAAATTTCAAATTTTGGACCAATGATGCTACACACCAAATAGTCAATCACGACAACAACGATATCATATATCGATATAAAAATCAATGAATATCAAAATATCCATAATCAAATAAATACTGTTGAGGAATCCAGTTGGATCCCTCCAACCTGTTTTCCTGCATCCACAAACATTAGCACAATACCAATTTCGCTCCAGTACGAAATTATGGGATTTAAAATATTATCCGCTTAATAACGGCGCAATAGGGTCTCATCCGCTAAACAAATAAATGCGGGAAATCAATAGCTCCAATATATACATATGCCAATATATATATATTGCTATTATATATAATACCAATTTCACTGTTTATGAAATATTCGCGGTATATGTTTTTAATAAATAACATCCGCTTACTAACGGCGTATAATGTCTATTTTAACAATCAATAGATAACAATCATCATTCAAACATGCATTAAAATATTTTAAATCTAACTATTTAAAATAAAATCGAAACTGATTCGATTGAGTGAGAAGTTCTCACCTTGATTTTAAATTCCGTTTTAGCGATTTATTTCGAATAAAATTAAACGGACGTTTAATTTTACATGAAATTCTCACTAACTCCAAACGACTCCAATCCAATTTCATCGCGTAGTGCTCGTCCATACGATTCCAACGCAACTGGTTTCGCGCGTTTTCGACCTCGTATGAAAAAGTTATGTATTTTATAAGATACACGATTTTATATACATAAATTACAAATTCTATTTTAAATTTTATACCCTAGCTCATCATGACCGTTAGATTCAAGCCCAACAAATCAGGACCGCACAATTCCTTCCCCTTCTCCTTCGTTCCCCTCCAGTAAAACACGCTACCACCGAACCCACTAGCCGCCCCCCAGGGTTTAAAATCGCTCCCAACGCTTCACTTCCACGACGATCAGAGGGTTCCATCGCGTGCGCCTCCCCCAGAGCCATGCTCGGCCTGAAGCACATGAAGCTCGGCCCCACGTTTATCCTCGAATTGCGTGCGCAACCTTCGGCCTTCATCACCTCTTTCTGGCCACCACGTCGCTCAATAGTTGATCATAACCGTTGAATTTGTAGAGCTCGCTGAGCTCTACAACATTATAGTTGGAGATTTTTGGTAATTGTTTATGGATTTGATGAAATCAAGGGAAGAAGGTTGGTGGTTTTCGGCCGTTCGTTTCTAGGGTGGCGGCTGCAGTAGGAAATTAGGGTTTCTTTTTTTTTTTTTTGATTTTTAAGGTGTATTTATAGAGAAATTTTCGAACACTATTCATCCGGAAATTCCGAACTCCGATTTACGCGCCGTAACCAGCGTTTCTAGGGTTTACCCCGCGTTCCGGACACAATGGAACAGGTTTCGAAAGCTAATTCGGACATCTGTGCGAGTTATGGCTATAAACGTTCAATTTAAATTAAACCGATTTAAATCGATTTCTAGGCGTTTTAATTTGTACCGGACAAACGGTAAATCCAATTGACACGAAATTTGAAACCTTACAATAATATCACATTACGGATCCGATGAAACTGGTTTCGTCGAAATCCGAGACTTTTTGAAAAATGGCTATTTCAACTCGCCAAATTAAAATTAAAAAATAATTCGATGCGTTTCGAGCTGCCACGATCAAACGGTAACTCCGATTGACACGAAATTTGAAATACGCTAATAACTAACTATTACGGATCCAATGGAACTGGTTTCGTTCAATTCTGAGACTGCTCAAAAATTGACTATTTTCACTAGTCGATTTTAAATATTAAAATATTCAATTTTCACAAATTAACTTCTAATTCGATTTAAAAGGTTCTAAAATATCGTTCTAACTTCCATATGATAAAATAAAATTTTACAAATCATTTTCAATCATATTTAACCCAATTTTCAATTATTTCCATAATTTAACGTATTAAATTATCGATTTAATTATCCAATTAAATTCAATAATTCAAATAAAAATTTATTTGACTTATAAATTCACTTATTAATATTTAAAATTAATTAAATATTCAAATTTTAATTATTAAAAATTCTGGGTCGTTACAATCTTCCCCCCTTAAAAGAATTTCGTCCTCGAAATTAACAAGTAAGAAAATTACAGAATCTATTAACTTTCTCAAAATTCATAGTTAAACTTCTTACAAATCTTTACTAAGTTTTCAAATCATACTTAGTTATCTTTTCAAAAACAATTACTATTGTTTAACTTTCAACTCTAAATCAAAGTTTAAAGTTTTCAAAACTTTCCAATTTTCTCAAATTTTTTCTAACGCCTTAAATTTTCGAAAAAATTCGCCATAGTCTCCTTTGCGCGGCTCGATCCGAAAAAAAAATGACAGTATATATATCACAAATATACATCTCATCAAGTAATGAGGCATCCCGAAGGGAAAAAAGTATAAAAGTACGGTATGTAATCCGAGATATGTACCTTATATTTTATTAGCGAGCATATACGGCTAATATAGCGCGAAAGCGAGCTCCAAATGCGAAGCAAACGCGATCCGCACCTACTAATCACTCAACAAACAACATGAGAAACATGCATATATGAAAATAATATCGATATACAACATATAGCAACATAATAACTATATATGCCAACATAGCAAATGAAACAAAACAACAAATGCAAACATCAACTAACAACCATATAACAATCAATGTATATTAATTACTATCAAATTCCTTTGCTTATCAATTGGTTTAATTAAATTGATTTTCATTCAATTATTCAATTTCTAATAACATTAGATTTTAATGAATTTACACTTATATCCATTATTCCATATCAATTATTCACATTTAATTGATTAATATTAAATCCATTCATTCAATTCAATTACAACAGTTGAATTTTATTTATATAACTTTAGTTCACATTCATTTTTATTTATAACCCATATTCATAAATATATTCATATAGTTTCACTTCTTATATATATAAGTTTATTTCACTATTGTAAATCACTTTAATTATAATTCCATTCTTATAATTCTTTTGCTTATACAATTCTTCAATTTAGATTATTCAAACAACTAAACAATCATCTTATATACACTTTAATAATTCTGAAAAATTATTTCTTTATATATAAAATATACTCAAGGTAAAATTATTTCATTTACCCAATTTTAAAACAATACTGTGCCGAATTGTTCTGTACAAGTGTTTAGAGATCCCTATCAACAACGTTAATTACTCGTATTAACCAGAATCTATATACCACTCAACAAACCAATCATCACAATATAAAAAATTTTATATTCACTAACAAATACGCTCTCATAGCTATTATTACACTCAAACTCATTCTAGAGTACTACTGACTCTATCTCTAACGAGTAATACCCAACAGAACCATGGTTGTCGCTTAACCATAAGCTCTGATACCAAATGTAACGTCCCGAAAATTTTAGACTTTCGAAAATTCAACATCGATACTCACTTTATCGACTGCCGAGAAATCGAAGGCCAAAAACCCGAAAAGTTATGGTTTAAGAAAAAGAATTTAAGAAAAGAGAAGAGAAAAGAAGGTAGAAAAATAGAGAGAAAAGAGAATAGAAAAAGATAGGGAAAAGAAAACAGAAAATAGAGAAGAGATAGAAAATAGAACAGAAAGAAGATAGAACATTTTAAAATAGAAAAAGAGAATAGAGAACATAGAGGGAAAAGAAAAATAGAAAAGAAAGAAGATAGAACAAAGAATAGAAAATAGAACGGAACAGAAAACAACAGAACAACATCAGAATCTCACAATTCGCAGCGGAACAACATATAATAATAAATGAATAATCTTTAAACAAAGAACTATAGCAGTTATTACATTTTTTACTTTACATCATATCATCAGAGTATACAACAACAAACAATGCAGCGGAAAAAGAAATACTATATAAACTAGTAATATACTATGCCATCCAGCTTGCCTCCAGCAACTCCAGAATATCCTGATAAACCTAACTCTTAACTGCCCGTGTGGAAATTGGTGGGCACCCAGAGTTTAGGAAGGAAAACAATAAACTCCGAGTCAGTCATGTGACTGGTGTGAGAACTCAAAACAGTTTATTTATCTTTAAAAACAAAATACAGGAATATTTTTAAAGTCAATTCGCAATGCTTTTAAAAATGAGACTACCATAAGGCCTCCCGCACACACACACATGCAAACGCAGAATCGGAGGAGATTTCTCCTTATGATAGTCAAAGATGCTTGATACGCATTAAAAAGACATTTGATATTATTATTAGTGCATAGTGTAGGGAAAATTCATTTCGAAAGTAGAATATAAATCTTAGCCAGCATAGACATTCCGAACTATGCCTACTATAGCTAACTATGTTCAATAGCAGGTTACCGCCACATTCCATAGCAGGTTATACAACTAAAACCGTACAAGTCTCGTATTGTTTCTTTGGATTTCCAACGAATGATCAGGCCAAGAAACTTCCCATTGCCACACGAGAATGCCTCTGGATGGACATCCCCGAGAACCAAACCGGATCTCTACCAACACAAGGCCGGGTTACCCCTAACTGAGTAACAACTGACCGAATATGCCATCCCCTGGTCCTTTGGGACCTTTCACCGAGCGCTCGCAATCAATTCACACAATCATAACAAAGTGTTTTCAACATGAGTAAGTATCTGGGCTCCATACCATGATACCACCCTTTTCCAAAAGGAAATGCACACATCCTAAAGGGCGCTACCCCTCATAACCTTGCTGCTTCTTTCCTATTTTGACCATTCACGGGGTGTGAGGCTCGACGAAGTCACGTCCACAAAAACATACTTTATACAAAAGCCATGCTTTGGGTCAACAAATGATCATAGAAATGATCATAAAGATAGACGATCAAATAAATGATCCTATCACAAATAATCAACACAATGATCATTTACAGCAACACTCAGCATGTCACATTACCAAATTGGGAATATATCGCTGATAATATTCAACTACATTACCTCTGAGCTCGTACGTCTCAGAGAAGGGTGTTAAGCTAAAAGAATAAATTCTCCGCCACCAACAGAAATATATTTGAAAGAAATCGGCTTTATATCTCAACTTGTAATGTCGGACATACAATCCATACAAGTCTGTTCCGGGCTCGAACAAAACCGAAGGCACTTCTCACGAAGCCCATGCAATCCGGGTATTCACAATCCCGATCGAATTTCCCATCACTTAAGGAAATCTCTATACCAGGAGCGACCCAGTGCAGAGACAATCGATAGGTCATCCTATCGCTTTCACAAATACTCGGTCTTCAACACCGATCTTCAATGCAATTCACAACGACGTATCACATATTCGGAATGGGTTATACGACCCCATGGTCCTTTCCCGGTTAACCCGAATAGTGAGCGCTTATTCAAAAATAAGTGTGGCATTCAAATTCAAACAAATCACATCAATTACCCATTCAAAGGGAAATATTGATAGTCGGTTATTGAACTATCAATGGATATGCACAACATCACCAGTTTCCAAATAATTTTCCAAATTATTTATTTTCCAAATTATCTTTACAAGATATAAAATTTCACACTTCAAAAATAAATCAATATTTATTTTTAAACAAATTCTCCTTTTCATTCATAAATTCCATAGTGAATTTATAATCCAAAATATCTATGAATATTCGATTTCGATTATTCATTTCAATTTATCTTCAAAAAGATAAATTCTTAAGATATTCACTTTATATTGGAAAACATTTCCATACTTACTTATTTATAAGTAATTCACAAATTTTATTTATTTTCAACACTTAGAAAATATTCAATATACTTCAATCGAAATTAAGTATATATTTCATTCTTTAAGGAAATC
Source organism: Allium cepa (assembly GCA_030765085.1). Lineage (NCBI taxonomy): Eukaryota > Viridiplantae > Streptophyta > Magnoliopsida > Asparagales > Amaryllidaceae > Allium > Allium cepa. Next base: position 745,592,968 of record CM060941.1, read on the forward strand.
ATTCTCTTAAACATATTTATTTGGGCCAAAACGAATGTTGTGTAAAACATCGTTACGACAACCCAAAATCACTAGTATAGGGATTCAAAATTAAAATAGATATATAAATCCCAATACTATACAAAACATTTCCTTTCGGAAATCATTTACTATAACAACAGTATTATAGTCCAACATTTCCTTCTATTTCTCGAAAACGTCTATTTCAACAATAGATGTTGAAATCTAAGGTTTCGAATCTCAACATATTTAAAAACATCGTTAGATCGTTTTAATTCTATTTAAAACATCACATTCTAAACATTTTCTTTAACATATTATTCACTATTCAAAAACGTGAATATACTACGTTAATCAATTTCATCTTTTCTATTCATTTTATTTTAAAGGATTATTCACAGTCAAAAATGTGAATATAACTCCATTAATAAATTTCAACAATTTACTTATCAAAATAAGTCGTTTGCGAATTTATAAAACAGCGTTTATAAATTCCATTTCTATTTATTTTATAACAACTTCCTTTATAAATCTCCTTTATTAGCCCATTCGATTTATATCTCAATTATGAACTAAAAGTCCATATTATAAGTTAAATGCTTATAAAACGATTATTTTACAAAATCTTATAACTCATAAGATTCAATTATTCATCCAAATATATTCTTTAATAATTTCACAAAATTTATAAATCTTACTATTTATAAATTTCATTTATAACTTCACCATTTATAATTTTATAAATTTCATTCACTTATGCAATCCATTTTCACTTCATTCAAACACTTATAAAAACTCGTTTTATAATGTCAATATTTCAATTTATAAATATCCATTTATAAATCTCTTAATATAATTCAATTTATATTATTCTTTTAAAACGTCTTTAATCTCCTTTATATTGCACCATTTTGATTCATAAAATAATTAAATTTTATAAATCCTATATTTAAACTTTTCACAATAAATTCTAAAATCCCGATTAAACTATTTTATAAAATCAATAGCATCACATTCTCAAAAATCAGTTTTTAACTATATTTCTCAAAAATCATAATTTTTATAACTTTAAAAATTATACATTTATTTATTTAAAATGGATAAATTCAGAAAAATATTTTATAAACGTATACTTTCAAAAATCACTTTAAAAAAAACATTTTTAAAATTTCAAAATTTGGACCAATGATGCTACACACCAAATAGTCAATCACGACAACAACGATATCATATATCGATATGAAAATCAATGAATATCAAAATATCCATAATCAAATAAATACTGTTGAGGAATCCGGTTGGATCCCTCCAACCTGTTTTCCTGCATCCACAAACATTAGCACAATACCAATTTCGCTCCAGTACGAAATTATCGCGGTATATGAGATTTAAAATATTATCCGCTTAATAACGGCGCAATAGGGTCTCATCCGCTAAACAAATAAATGCGGGAAATCAATAGCTCCAATATATACATATGCCAATATATATATATATATTGCTATTATATATAATACCAATTTCACTGTTTATGAAATATTCGCGGTATATGTTTTTAATAAATAACATCCGCTTACTAACGGCGTATAATGTCTATTTTAACAATCAATAGATAACAATCATCATTCAAACATGCATTAAAATATTTTAAATCTAACTATTTAAAATAAAATCGAAACTGATTCGATTGAGTGAGAAGTTCTCACCTTGATTTTAAATTCCGTTTTAGCGATTTATTTCGAATAAAATTAAACGGACGTTTAATTTTACATGAAATTCTCACTAACTCCAAACGACTCCAATCCAATTTCATCGCGTAGTGCTCGTCCATACGATTCCAACGCAACTGGTTTCGCGCGTTTTCGACCTCGTATGAAAAAGTTATGTATTTTATAAGATACACGATTTTATATACATAAATTACAAATTCTATTTTAAATTTTATACCCTAGCTCATCATGACCGTTAGATTCAAGCCCAACAAATCAGGACCGCACAATTCCTTCCCCTTCTCCTTCGTTCCCCTCCAGTAAAACACGCTACCACCGAACCCACTAGCCGCCCCCCAGGGTTTAAAATCGCTCCCAACGCTTCACTTCCACGACGATCAGAGGGTTCCATCGCGTGCGCCTCCCCCAGAGCCATGCTCGGCCTGAAGCACATGAAGCTCGGCCCCACGTTTATCCTCGAATTGCGTGCGCAACCTTCGGCCTTCATCACCTCTTTCTGGCCACCACGTCGCTCAATAGTTGATCATAACCGTTGAATTTGTAGAGCTCGCTGAGCTCTACAACATTGTAGTTGGAGATTTTTGGTAATTGTTTATGGATTTGATGAAATCAAGGGAAGAAGGTTGGTGGTTTTCGGCCGTTTGTTTCTTGGGTGGCGGCTGCAGTAGGAAATTAGGGTTTCTTTTTTTTTTTGATTTTTAAGGTGTATTTATAGAGAAATTTTCGAACACTATTCATCCGGAAATTCCGAACTCCGATTTACGCGCCGTAACCAGCGTTTCTAGGGTTTACCCCGCGTTCCGGACACAATGGAATAGGTTTCGAAAGCTAATTCGGACATCTGTGCGAGTTATGGCTATAAACGTTCAATTTAAATTAAACCGATTTAAATCGATTTCTAGGCGTTTTAATTTGTACCGGACAAACGGTAAATCCAATTGATACGAAATTTGAAACCTTACAATAATATCACATTACGGATCCGATGAAACTGGTTTCGTCGAAATCCGAGACTTTTTGAAAAATGGCTATTTTAACTCGCCAAATTAAAATTAAAAAATAATTCGATGCGTTTCGAGCTGCCACGATCAAAAGGTAACTCCGATTGACATGAAATTTGAAATCCGGTAATAACTAACTATTACGGATCCAATGGAACTGGTTTCGTTCAATTCTGAGACTGCTCAAAAATTGACTATTTTCACTAGTCGATTTTAAATATTAAAATATTCAATTTTCACAAATTAACTTCTAATTCGATTTAAAAAGTTCTAAAATATCGTTCTAACTTCCATATGATAAAATAAAATTTTACAAATCATTTTCAATCATATTTAACCCAATTTTCAATTATTTCCATAATTTAACGTATTAAATTATCGATTTAATTATCCAATTAAATTCAATAATTCAAATAAAAATTTATTTGACTTATAAATTAACTTATTAATATTTAAAATTAATTAAATATTCAAATTTTAATTATTAAAAATTCTGGGTCGTTACAGTGTGCATGATCCAACAACTGTGATTGCACCTAATCAGTTGGAGGAGGTTGAATTAGATTCTGAGTTGAGTTCATTCCGTGGTCTTACCTGTATTGTGGAGAGTGAGGTAAAACAACTTAGAAATAAGGTAGTAAATTTGGTTAGAGTACAATGGGAAAATGACCCGACGGGGAGTACATGTAGCCTGAAAAGAAGACGGGGGCTACTTATTCACAGCTCTTTTTCGATAGCTTCCTAATTTGATTTGATTTGATTTACTTAGTTTAAACCATTCTAGGAATAGGATTTAAGTGCCTTGGATGAATTGGTAGTTAGATTATATATATGAGTATATATGCACGTTCAGGTGGACATACATTTAATCGCCAAGCCATATTTCTATAGCATAGCTATTAAAAAACAATGGCAATAAATCACTGCAATGACCGCTTGGCACATCGATACATTCAAATATACGCAATTGTCTCATGAATTGGTTCAGTATACATGAACAGTAAGATCCGACCTGTAACAAAAAAAAAGATGGTGTTATATCCATCCCTTTTATATTTTGTCAAACTGTTTATGCATGAGCTTATATCATACTGTTATATAAGTGCTTCTCTATGTATATTGATTTTATCTTAATTCTCTATGTATATAATTTGAGCATTTTTAATAACTAATTCTAGTAAAGTTGCTACATTCTCATGACAGACATTAGAACTAAATGAGGAAAGATGTAACTTAGGTTCTTTCAGGACCAACAACCGTCATATTTGTCTTTTAAAAGATTCATTTGCATTTTTTGCTCCATAGTTAGCCTTGCCGTAGCTTACTTCTACTTGGGCTCCCACATGAAATGTGGTCTTATACACCTCTTCCTAGCATAAAATTAATTATCCAGCATAAGACAAAAAGAAAGAGTTCTATGGTAGTAGTACTGTATATCCATAGTAAGCAATAAAAAGTATATCTTATGATTTCATTAGACCATTAGCATATAACAATATGAATAGGAGAGAGATGAAGGAATGGAGTATATGAACTAAATTTCATGAATTAATAACAAATCATGTTATAAAATGTTTTGACATGTGATCGACAAAAAATTAAACATGAGTAATACAATCTGAGAGTATGAACAACATAATACAACCCATAAATCCAAAAAGTATCAACAAACAACAGCCAGACATGCTCAAACTATTGTCCAACAAACATGTAATTGAGTGATTGCTGGAAACCCTGGTACTTTCACTATCACCTAGCAGTAAGATCAAACTAAATTTTTACAGACACTTGAATCCATACAATGAGCTAGTTATTTTAGCTAACCTGGTAGACTTTCTTTCTGGTCACACCTGCAATAACCTGCATCTGTTCAAACAAAATTTAAAAATTAAACATCTAAGATAACACACATTAACTATGACATAAGAATTTTTTTTATGACAGCACTACCAATATTAAGCACAAACTTAATTATCCACAAATCAGACTAAACCATAATTTGAAAAAGCAAATACAATTACAATCCCAGTACATTGATATTAAATGATTAAACACTACTGAGCAAAAATACTGTGATAAGCAATGGAAAATGACTTTTCTTATAGCCGAAATAAAACATGTAAACAAATAAAATAAAATAGTACATTAGTTAAGATAAATACAAATCAGCAATGTAATTAAAAATTTTAAATCTCAGGTCAAATACCATTTTTATTTCTGTTATTTATTTCCTGCTTCAACACAATTATAACTCTTCAAGTATACAAGTAAATATTTACTTTACAAATAATAGAATATAGGAACATAATGAAATTTCACAATGAATAGGCACATAATAAGTAATGAGCAATCAACTAATCGCAAAATATAATTATACCATTTGAGATCTCAGGTCAAGACCACTTTCATTGCTTTATATATATTCTCTACTTTAAGATAAATATAGAAATGTGTGTTATGTATGCATTATCTAGGATAATAGAACTATATTTGAACAACAATATTAATATCCTAAAAAAAAGGACAAATACCGCTCTTATTGCTGTATATCTATTTCCTACTATAAGATAAATATGGAATTAAATGTTATATATGCATTACCTAGAATAATACTATTGTATTTGCTAAGTAGTACTATTATTCTAAGATTGCAGCAATTATAAATCTTAAAGTATAGAAGTAAATGTATACCTTACATATAATATGCACATAATGAAATTTCACAACGAATATGCACATACTAAGTAATGAGCAATCAACTAACCACATATATAATTATATTATTTGAAATTTCAGGTCAAGTACCACATATTTTTATTTGAATAAAACCATATTGATAAGTATTACATGGGAACATGTATCAATAGCAATTAATTTAACTGAGAAAGTATATGGGCTAGAAATACAAGGCAGGCACACAATGGATGACAACTTTAATTGAATAGCCTTATTAATCAAACATCGTGTAAGATGAGGACTTTTGGTAATTACATTTGGAAGTAATATTTAATGGTGACATACAATTCATATATTTCAGATCAATTATTAGTAATGATATTTACTGAGTGCATGTGCATTGCAAGCGCTAGAATACCTCTTCAATGATATTTGTGATACTTTTGGTTCATACCTCTACCTCTAGAATACTACTTGTGTGCTAATATCCACTTCCACAGCCATTGTAGTTTACATATGTAATTAAATATACAATAGAAAATTAGATGCCCTCTTATTTAGTACAACAGCCTTTATAAAACATTGGTAAACGGTGATAGGCATAATTAAATAGTCTTGTGAGGAAAACAAATCAACTTTTAGCATGACGAACTTTGAAGATTGTAATATTTGCCGACCTATCTAAAATTACTAATTTGTGAGTGAACGTGAATTATAAAGATACATACTGAAACAGTTTACTAACTCATGTTGTTATAACAGACGATGAAAGGAAAACCAAATGCAAATGTGACTGAGTTTGTGTAGGGTCCACTGTTTTTTACTGTTGGTTATTTTCCTTGGTTCATATTCAATGTTGATCGGCCATTGTATTTGCATTAAACTTAACTATTAAAGGTCCATATTCATCCTGGCCCAACCATTTTATCACGTACACTGTGGATGTGTTTTGTAACGATCTCGGTTTAGAGTCAAATTTAAATTGGTAATTAAAATAAAATTTTGAATTAAACTGTGCATAAATTATAATTTTTCCAAATTAAATAAGATATTTGTTTGTTTGTTTATATATATGTATATAAGTTTATTTTAAATTGAATTTTGGAATTGAAATTCTAAAACAGATATTTTCAAAAATAATTTAAATTTGAAAAACACTATATTTTAAATTAATAAAAAATTGTTATATCAAATATGCATTTTGAATTGGAAACTCAAGAATAAATATTTTAGAAAATAAATTGAAATTAAATACTCTATATTTTAAGATTAGTAAAAATTTGTTTTCTAATCTTAATGTGTATATATATGTACACATTGTGATTTGAAAGTGATATTTTGAATTTGATATAGAATTTTTTTCCCAAAAGCTATTTAAAGGATAGATTCTAATGTATATTATATACATGTGTATGTATAATTAAATTTTAAAATCATTTTCTTTAAAAGGTTATATAAATATTAATAAAGGAAAATATGTTTATTTAAATAGAAAATATAAAATTAAGTTATATTTAAATATTATTAACATGAAAATTTCAAGTGTTAAAAGTATAAACATGAGTACTTAAGGGTTTAAAATATAATTTAAAATTTGACTAAAGTAAGGGTTTAAACATAATTTTATCACATATGACATTTGTAAAGATATGATAACATGTGTTGCCTTAAAAATAATATGTAATTACAAGTGTTAGTTAATTTAAACAAGTGGCACATTTGTTCTAATTTACATATAACATATAATTTAAAGAAAACAGGCTGCTCATTATTCCCTTCATCCTTCTATTCAAAATTTTCCTTCATCTAAAACCTGCAAGCCAAAAGAATACTAAAGGCAAACAACAATCACAGTTTCAGATTTAAATCAAACAAAAGCTTCATTTCATTAGCAATCAAATTCATATCATCAAGCAGGATTCAAAAACAAATCAAAAACTGGAAAAGAAAGCAAATACAAATTTCAGATTAAAATTCAAAAGCATCTCAAATCTGAAAGCATGCAAGTTCAACTTAGTTTAATCAAAGCAAAGATCAGATTCAACAGAAACAAAGGCAAGTTGCAATTCAAAAATAGATCAACAAAATAAAAAATACAGATCAATCAGGTTCCAGATTTCCTCTGTTCAACAGCAAAAAGGTAGCAAACTACCCTTTTAAAATCTGAATCTGCTATCAAAACTATCAAAATAAATTTTATTTTCCCCATATAATCATTATTAGGCTATGATTATTAAAGCGAATTTGATCGTAAGAGTATAGCATCATTTTAAAAAATGAGTTCAAGAATTTATATTAAGAAATTATCTCAAAAATAGGATTTACAGTAAAAAAAATCAATTATGTGTGAAAAATCGATCATGTTATTTACTACATTTGATTATAGAATCTGATTCGTAGTGTAAAGTGATGAAATTTAGTATAAAAATCACAATTTTTAATTTTGTATTCATTGTGATATGTCGAGATGAACGGTTTTGGTACTTTCGTCGATTGTTGTCGATCGACAAGGTGTTGGAGGTCGGGCTTGTTAACAGAGATAGCTAGAAGGACGATGGTTGATGGAAAAATAGTGGGAGGTTTTATCAGTGGTCGTGGTGACTGGCCAGCGACGAACTAGGGTTCAGAGGCTTGTTTTCGTCGAAGTTTATGCGAGCTTCATGCGACGTTAATCGATCATCGGAGGTGACCACATAGGGGGGTTAGAAGTATGGCAACGCGGCGAAGTTTTTTTGAGGTCGGCGAGGGTTCTCGAGGTCAGGATCATTGGCGATTTGAGGGATTTTCCATCAAGGTTGGTTCTAGGTTTTGTTCGATTTGTTCGAATTCGAAACGTATGCGAGATCATCGAATTTAAGTGTCGGGCGAGATAGTGAGATGGTCGTCGACTTAAGGGTGGCCTTGGCGAGGCATCAGAGTCGACCAGACCGACGTGCACGTGCACGCGTGCACGTTAGTGTCTGGTGAAGTTTGGGATCGGGTAGATGTTGGGATTCTCAGGGTTAAGCTCGAGGTATTTGGGGAACGACTCGAAGAAGAAGGGGAACACAAGAGGCTCGTGTTTAGCTAGGGCATTTGAGTGTTTGTCTTGGGTATTTATGGTGTGGGCTCGGGTTTATTTGAATCAGGTTTTAAATTTAAAAAGAAAACTTTGTTAACAGGTTTGCAAAATGTAAAGATTAATCTTATTACTAGGGTTGAAAATATAGCGCATAAACAAGACTTAAAACAAGTTTTTAAAGCATGTTAAAATATTTAAGTTTTCAAAACAATTTATTAAACAAGTAAATTTCAAAAATTTAATTTTAGAGGTTTATAAATTGTTTTGTTAAAAGTAATTACATATTAGGTTAATTATGTAATTAATTCCTAAATATTCTCAAAAGTGATTTATGATGTAACTAAAGAAGTGATTATGGTAAGTGTATTAAACTTCGATTAATCAATTTTTTTGTATAAAATGATTTCAAGCATTTAATTTAAATGACATAATTAAGTAATGAATTTAGATAAAAAGGTTTATCTTTAATTAATTAAGGTGGATAATTAAAAGAATAATTGATTGATTAATTAATTAAGGTAATTAATTAAAGGTAAATTAATGCAAGTAATTAAGGGTAATTAATTACTTAAGGATAATTAATTAATTAAAAAGTAATTAATTAATGATTAAAGTTGATTAATCAAGTGATTAAAGGATAATTACTCAATGTAAGTAATTTGTGATTATTTAATATAAGTGATTAGGAACTTATTGTAATTAATTAAGCATAATTAATTAAATGATAATTAGTTGAGGGTTAACTAATTAATGTAATTAATTAAGGATAAATAATTAAAGAATAATTAAATAATTAAAGAATAATTACTTAATTAAATATTAATTAAGGTTAATATTTTTTTAAAGGTTAATTGAGTAATTAAAGATTAATTAATTAAATTTATTAATTAAAGGATAATTAACCAAGGTGATTTATTAATTAATGCGATTAATTAAATGTTGATTAATTATTGTTAGTAATTAAAGGATTAATTACTTAATTGCTTAAAGAATAATTAATTAATGTGATTAATTAATTAATGATTAAAGGATAATAAATAATATGCTTAATTAATTAAGGTAATTAATTTGAGGATGATTAATTAATTAAAGGTTAATTAATTAATGAAAGTAATTAACGGATGATTTATTAATTAAGGGTTAATTAATTAATATAATTAATTAAATATAATTAATTAAGTATAATTAATTAAAGGATAATTAGATAATTAAAGGTTGATTTATTAATTAATTAATTAATAGTTAAAGGTTAATTAATTTATTATTAAAGGTCAATCAATAAATGATTAAGGAATAATTAATTAAAATGGTTTGTGATTAATTAATGTTACCCTTTCATTATTGAGAAATGTTGGATTCCGTTTGTCGAGTGACTTCGTTCACTGGGCCTTGTTTTCGTGAGTTGCTTCTTTCTCTTCTCTGAGTTGACGCATTAACTGGCTTTTCCCGGTAATAGAAAAGAGTATTAGTAACTCAATCTTTTCCTAGAAAATATGTTCTATTTCCCGTATTAATAATAGCTAAAAATATTAGTCGATGTTATTTTTTCAATTCCCCGAATGGTACGAGGATTGGCAGGAATGGAATGGAGAAATGTATTAACCAGGATTAATCAGATGATGTGATTGATTAGATGATTAATTGATCTTACTTATGGATGTTTGGATTGTATTGAATTCTCTGAATTGTTAATATCCCTGAAGCGTGATGTGATATGATTGAGCTGTGATTTATTTATCAGTGATGAATTTACATATTTATCTGTGAATATATGAATGAAGATAAGCGTTATAGGATTATACCGCTTATCAATATTGCTGTGTATGGATTGCGATGATTGATGATATTGCACTATTTTGTAAAACCCCTGGACTACACCATAAACATACAAATATGGATTTCACGAGGATTCGGTTAAGTCACAGACATTTAAATTTAATATTATATTATCCAAAATAATGAAATGGTTTTAAAGTTGAATTTTGAATCCAAAATAGTTTGGAAATGGAATTGGGTTAAACTTGAAAAACTTATGAAAAGGAGCTTTGAAGATAAAATTATTTTGAATAACTTGTTAAAGTTTTGAAATTTAAATGGTTTGATTTGAATTTAAATTCAAGATCTGAAATTGAGTTGTATGAATATATGTTTAGAAACTATGGTTTAAAAAGGTTATACAAATTATATAATGTATTTATATAGGTTTTAAACCATTTTAAAAGTATTATTTTGGGAATTTAAATTTAACCCAAGTTTATACTTTAAAGGCTATGACTTGTGCATATTTAATCGGATTTTTCCGAAATGAATACCATTGTTTTTCAAATAATAATAGCTTTCATATAAAGAAAGGATTTCCAATTTGTGTTGAAAGGATTTCAAGTCTGAAATGAAAATAGTTTTTGAAAGATATGAATCAATCTTTGTTAAAGATTGGTGAACTTTGTTTTCAAATCTAAGAGGATCTTAAAGGTGTATCTTTTGATAAAAGATTTGAAATGGAAATAGTTTTGAAAACTATGAATGAATCTTTGTGAAAGATTGTTGAACCTTGGTTTCAAATTGAAGTGGATTTTAAAGGGTGAAGCTTTTATTTAAAAGATTAGAGTGGAAATTTGTTTAAACCATTTGAAGGAAAAGGTTTTGGGGATTAAAAGTTGTGACTTAACTTAGACCCCACTATGTCCATATGGTTTTAAAATTAACCTCTCATTATTCGGTTTAGTCGGGAGAGGACTTGATGTCATATAACCTATTCCGAATAGCGATACAACGAAATGGATAGCATTTGAAGACCGGTGGTGAAGACCGGGTATTTTTGAGAACAAAAGGATTACCCGTCGAATGTCTCTGCACTAAGTCGTGTCGGTATAGAGATTGCCGTATGCGATGGGGAGTCCGATCGGGATTGTGAATACCCGGATTGCAAGGCCTTCTCTTGAAGTGCCTTTGGTTCCTTTCAAACCCAGAATGGACTTGTATGGATGTATGTCTGACGCTACACTTTGAGATGTAAAGCTAGTTTCTATCAAATACATGCGGAGAATTTATTCTCTTAGCTTAACACCCTTCTCTGAGACGTATGAGCTCAGAGGTTATGTAGTTGATGGTTACTAGTGATACATTCCCAATTTGGTCATGTAGCATGCTAAGTGCTGCTGATAATTTGTTGATCAAAGCATGGCTTTTGTGAAAAGCGTAGCTTTATGGACGAGACCTCATCAAGACCTCACAACCCGGTAATGGTCGAAACAGGAAGGATGCAGCAAGGTTATCGAGAGTAGCGCCCCTTAGGGTATGTTCATTTCCTTTTGGATAAAAGGTGGCATCATGGTATGAGCCCAGATATTTAACCTATGTGGTTATTGTTATTTGTTGGTGAATCCTGGGATAAAGGTCGGTAACGACCAGGGATGGCATATTCGTGTCAGTAGTTACCTAGTTACAGAGGTAACCCAGCCTTGTGTTGGCAGAGATCCGGTTAGGTTCTCGGGGTGTCACTCCAGAGGCGTACCCATGTGGCCCAGGAAGTTCCTTAGCCTAACCATTGTTGAAAATCCAATCAAACAATATGAGCCTTTTACGATTGTAGTTGTATAACCACCACCTCAGGTGGTAGCTATAGCAGGCATAATATAATGGTACCTATGCTAGCTAAGGTTAATATTATACTTTCAAAATGTTTTCCACTATGCACTAATAATAATATTAAAAGGATTTTGGCGTATCAAGCATGTTTGACTATCATAAGGATAAATCTCCCCCTAGTGTGCGATTTCATTGTGTGTGTGTGCCGGGAGGCCTTATGGTAGTTTCATTTTTCAAAAAGCATTGCATATTTCTTTTTAAATTCTTTTTGTTCAACATAAATCTGTTTTTGTTTGCTCACACCAGCCCATTGACTGACCTGGGGTTTATTGTTCCCTTTCTAAACTCTAGGTTCCCACAATTTTCCATATGGGCGGTCTAGAGTTAGGTTTTCAGATAGTCTGATATTAGACGTAGCATTTGGCATCCGCATTTGGATCGAGCTTGCTTCACTTCAGCATTGATGGTGGATCGAGCTTCTTGGTTGGAGTCTTTGAAGTTTTTGGCATTGGAGAATATATCTTTCCGTTGCTGATGTTATCTCTTCTGCTACCTTATTATTTCTGCTGTTGTGTATCTCTGATATGTGATAATCATTTGTATCAGATGTGTTGTAACAAATATCGTATATCAATAAAAGTTATTCATTTTTCTCTCGCTATGTTGTTGTAATTAATGTGTTATAAGTTCCGACGAACTAGATTCGATGTTTGAATTTGCGTCATTCGAATGCGGGTGATGTATTTGGTGCCGATTTTCGAAGGTCGAGCCAGGGTCGTTAAATGTTTACTGGTTAAAACATATATAAGTTATTATATGAATATGAGTTCCATATCCATAGTATTGATTAAATAAGAGATGAGTACCCTTGTAGTCTTTAGTGTAAGTACAGTACGTTCATGCTCAATTTATATCTGGTGAGCACATACATATAGCATCTTAAAAGAACTAAGAATCCAATTGATTGTATTATCTATATGAAAAATAGATCAGAAATCTGAATGACGCATGTAATATAACTTATGGGGATACAATAAAAAAAAATGAGCTCAAACAATTATCTATGTCAGCAGCATGTTGTTTTACATTCATTTACTCATGTTCTCAACTTTTAAGTCTCGTGATAATAACCCAAGCAAAATTCAAACCTTAGGTTGGAGAATTGGCTCATTTTTATATTCTCTAAATCCACGATAGCAATACACGCAGCACAACCGATTAAAGTATAACCAAGTTAATAGAACATGACATTTGATTAGGCAATATTCCTACTGTTTTGTTAAATATCCTTCCAAATGGTAATTTTTATTTGATCATGATGATTTATCCTAAGATGTAAATTATTCCATTTTCAGGTCCCTTTAAATATGAAATTGAATGAAACAGCTTAATTCATAGATTTTTATTCTAAAATAAAAATGAATATATGGTGCTCTTATTATAATAATCACTTCTTGCATATTCGACCAAAAAAATGGCTACCAACATATAATAAACATGGAAAATGTTCACATAGATCTTATTATTACCAATTGTAATAACCCGAATTTTAGAATATCTGTAATTGATAAATTAACTGAATTTAATTAGTAGAAATACTGATTTATAAGTTAAGTAAATAATTCTGGTAATAAAAAGAATATACCTGAATAAGTATTGGTTTGATAATCCTCTTAGTTATTTATTTAAATTGGCAAAATGGATATTTTCACACAATAATAATAATGTGTTGTTTAAATATATAGATATAAATAGATTTTAAGTAAAATAATTATTTACAGATTGAATTTGTTTTTGTTTAAATATATATTTGAGTTGATTTTAAATTGGGTTTTAAATTAAGTTTGAATTTGAATATGGATTTGAATTTGAAATTTCAAAAGAAGATATATATCTTAGATATATGTGTGTATATATATATATATATATATATATATATATATATATTGGACTTAAGATACATCACATATGATTTTATTTATATATGAATATATTTTGTTTTATATTATTCCTTTTAACGGATTTTATTTATAAATTACGATAGGTATTAATTAATTAGGAAATTTATTATAAAAGTATTTTAAAACCGTTTAAAAATTAATAAATTCATGCATTATTACAAGTGTTAAGTTATGATTTTCTTAATAACAAGTGTAAATGAATTATGAAAGGTAAAAGACAAGTGTTAGTAAGTTTAAAACAAGTGTCAATTCTTTCTTTTTATTTTTCTTGTATTTTAGAAATCATAAAAATAAGCTATAAATATATCTCTCCTATCCTCCATTTCATTTTTTTCCTCAATTCCCTTCTTCCTTTCATTTTTAAAAAACAAAAATCAAAGATAAAGTTTAACAGTAAACAAATCTAAGAAACAAACAATTATCATTTTCCTCTAGTTTTCAAATCTGAAGCCATAAACCATTTTAATATCAAAGTAAAATCAAACAAATAAATCTGAGCATCTCTTCCAGAGCAAAGACCAACTCTGTATAAACTATTAAGCAATCATTCAAAAATTTCGATCATGTAACAGAGCAAATAAACAAGATTTCAAATCAAAGTGTTCCAATTCAAAAATCAAGTTCAGAAAAACAAAGCAAGTAGCTCTATCCTCTGTTATTTCAAAAAGAATAAAGCAGGTGAGTGATCTGACCCAGCCTCTTTTGTTTTTTATACCTGTGAGTAAGCAATTGTTTTACAAAGTTTAAATCTGGTATTGACTTTGATATGCATGATGAAGATTTGCAGTGATATTTTATAAATTGTTTGCATGAATGATGGTGTGATTTGCTGTTAGTAAATAGAATATACCTGTGAATTTTGTTCTGAAATATGCATCTCCTTTGCTTAAAATAGGGTCCTAATACATTTACAAATTCATATCTTCAAATAAAATGATTTCAGTTTCAAATTCAAAGAACTGATTTCAAATTTTTCAAAGGACTGACCTCTGTTATTCTACAAGAGAGTAAACTATACATGCAGAAATTATTTAAAGTTAAGAGTGATAAATGTTCGCATGATGATTTAAATTTGAATGCGTGTATATTTGTAGGAGGATGATTGAATGCATATCTGTATACATGTAGAACCCTCTGTTTTACACTTACAGGTTTAAATATAAATCAAAATTTCAAATCTACTCTTATAATCATTTTTTAGGCTGTGTAGTTCAAATAAGATTTGTTTATTTTTACATAAACAAGGTTTTAAAAATATATTTAAGCATAATAAATTTGAAACTATCTGGAAGATAAGAAAGACAGTAAGAATTTCCAAATATATCAAATTTTCGACCTAAACAATTTATGTTTCCAGTTTTATAATCTATTTTGTTACCGTAAAACATGAATTTTAAGAGTTAATTTAAAAAATTTAATGCTTGATTGAACGTGTAATTTAAGGATGATGGGAAAATGGATTATGAGGCTTTTCTGGTGAACTGCTCTATTTCGTGAGTTCAAGTTATGTCAAAAGAAGGCTAGACAGATGGGAAGTATGGAAAAAATAGTGGTTCAGATTCTCTGATGCCGTGGTGGCGAGGCGAGACTAATCTAGGGTTTAAGCTGTGTTTAGGATGGGTTTGATTTCAAGGCCTATGAGGTTCCGTCAGCGTATCGAGTTAAATCGAAGCTACGAGAAAGTGAACAGGGGACTCAGGTGGAGGCATAGGAGTGAGGCCGTGGCCTCCGGTGAACGGTGATGGGAGTTATAAGGTGATGGATGTTTGGGTTTTCTAGTAGTTTGATTCGATTCTTTCGTTTTTGGTCCTAGTGGTAGTTCGAGATTCCGGGGGGGTCGGTTGTGTTGGAATGATTGCAGACGACTTGACTGAGGTCGCGACGTTGATCGGAGCGACGGCTTAGTTATGTGCACGTGCACGTGTGTTCAAGCGTGTATGTGGTTACGGTGTGTTGAGGAGCTTCGGGAAAGTCTTGGGTTTTATCGAAGTCGATCTCGAGATTTTTGAGAGGGAGGGAAACTCGAGAGTGGGCTCGTATAGTTTGATTTGGGCTCGGGTTAAATTTGAAATGTAACGAGTTTCTAAGTTTAATAAAAATCAAGTTTTAAAGGCAAGGCAAAGCTAATTCTAAACAAGTTTTTCCCAAGCAAACATTTTCAATTTAACTAATTTTCAAATGAGGTATTGATTAAGTTATAAGCAAGTTCCAAAATTTAATTATTTAGAGTAAATTGTTTTTGAACATAAATAGTTTGGTATTGATTTATTTAATAAATTAATTAAATAAATTCCTAAATGTTTTCTGATATAATTAGGTAAGTGCTTAAGATTTATGAATAAATTAATGAAAGATTAAGATTAACTTAATGTGTGTTATTAAGGTTAATTAATTTATTAATTAAAGGTTATTTAGTTAAAAATTAAGGGTAAATTAAGCAATTATTTAAAATGGAAGATAATTAATTAACATCATTAATTAAGGTGGTAATTAATGGATAGTTACTAACTGTGATTTATTAAATGATAATTACCTAATATAAGTAATTAAAGGACTAATTTGTTAAAGATTAATTAATTTAGTTAATAATTAAAGGTTAATTAAGTGAGGATAATTAACCAGTGGAATAATTACTTGATGAAGGTAATTTAATGTAAATTACTTATGGGAAGTAATTAAGGATAAATACATAGTGTAATTAATTTGGTTAATTAATTTATGTAATTAATTAATATAATTAATGAAAGTAATTAAAGATTAATTACTGTAAATGGTTAAGGATAATTAATTTGTGTAATTAACTAAAGGATAATTACTCTACGTAATTAAAGATAATTAATCAAGGATGATTAATTAAGATGGATAATTAAAAGATGATTAATTAATTGATTTGTAAATAATTAATAATGAAGTAAAGGTAATCTAAGTGATTAAAGGATTAGTAATTAATTTAATTAGAGATAAATTAAATTAATTTTGGAAATCATCCATCTTGATCATGAATGATTGAATGATGATTAAATGCCTTGAATTGATTGATATCCTTGATATGAAATGTTTGTGATATGATATGTTTGGATGGACAATGGTAATGTGGTTATCTATCGATGATAAATTATTTGTAAAAAGTCACAACTTGTATTTAAAGTTTAATTGTATTTCACTTGAATAACTTGGGTTAAGATGGTATTGAATTCGAAGAGACATGAGTCGAGTATTAGAAAAATACCCGAAACCACTTCGATTCTTTATAAATTGATTTGTGGAATCAATAGGCTGAAATGGAATGATTTATGTGAATTGGACCATTTAATCTAAAGTTTTAGAAATTGATGTGTGATATAAGTGATATGTATAACGACTTGTGAAGTTGTAAATTTATACAAGTTACCCCGGGTTTATATTAGTTGTATGCTTTTTTGTTCCATGTTAGATGGGTTTACTCATGCTGGCTTACAGCCTGAGCCGGGTGTTACTTTGATGTAATGCTCGGGTCAGACCGAGTATTACAGATTTTTAGGTAAGGACATCCTAGAGCTCAGGAGGCGAGCTAGATGGCAGGAACGTATGGAGAGTTTCCCGATGTAATATATTGTAGTTATTTGGGACACGATTGCATCTGTCAAATGTTTAAGTATGTGTAACCCTGATGTATTAAAGTGTAATTTGTAAGTACAGTTTTCCTTTGTATAACTATTATTATTTGTTATTATATTTTATCCGCCGCGAATTGTGAGATGTTGGTGTTTCTATTCTTCTTTTTCTTCTATCTCATTCTTCTTTTTCTTATCTATCTGGAATTTTTGGGATCGAAATTTTCGGGTTGTTACATTTGGTATCAGAGCTAAGAACCTTGGCTCTGGTGGGATTACTCATTAAGGATAGGGTCAATGGTACTCTAGAATGAGTTGAGTGTGTGTGTGTGTGTGTATTTATGATAGCGTACTTGTTATTTTCTTATATAAAGATTTTAAATGATTTTATAAGTATATATTTTGATATATATAGCAATATTTCTTTCTAATAAATATTAAGGTAATTGGTTGTTAAATTATTGGAATTAAATTAAGTGGTAATAGAAATAAACCAAATTTAAATTGAGTAAAGACGAGTTTGAAATGGATTCAAACTCAAATTAAAATCTTGAATTTGGAGAAGAGTTTCAGAATATAAGGATAAATACATAGTGTAATTAATTTGGTAATTAATTTATGTAATTAATTAATATTATTAATGAAAGTAATTAAAGATTAATTACTGTAAATGGTTAGGGATAATTAATTTGTGTAATTAACTAAAGGATAATTACTCTACGTAATTAAAGATAATTAATCAAGGATGATTAATTAAGATGGATAATTAAAAGATGATTAATTAATTGATTTGTAATTAATTAATGATGAATTAAAGGTAATCTAAGTGATTAAAGGATTAGTAATTAATTTAATTAGAGATAAATTAAATTGATTTTGGAAATCATCCATCTAGATTATGAATGATTGAATGATGATTAAATGCCTTGAATTGATTGTTATCTTTGATATGAAATGTTTGTGATATGATATGTTTGGATGGACAATGGTAATGTGGTTATCAATCGATGATAAATTATTATGTAAAAAGTGGTAACTTGTATTTAAAGTTGAATTGTATTTCACTTGAATAACTTGGTTAAGATGGTATTGAATTCGAAGAGACATGAGTCGGGTATTAGTAAATACCCGAAACCACTTCGATTCTTTATAAATTGATTTGTGAAATCAATAGGCTGAAATGGAATGATTTAAGTGAATTGGACCATTTAATCTAAAGTTTTGGTACTTAGAAATTGATGTGTGATGTAAGTGATATCTATAACGACTTGTGAAGTTGTAAATTTATACAAGTTACCCCGGGTTTATATTAGTTGTATGCTTTTGTGTTCCATGTTAGATGGGTTTACTCACGCTGGTTTCCAGCCTGACCGGGTGTTATTTTGATGTAATACTCGGGTCAGAACGATTATTACAGATTTTTAGGTAAGGACGTCCTGGAGCTCAGGAGGTGAGCTAGATGGCAGGAATGTATGGAGAGTTTTCCGATGTAATATATTGTAGTTGTTTGGGACATGATTGTATCTGCCAAATGTTTAAGTATATGTGTAACTCTGATGTATTAAAGTGTAATTTGATAAGTACAGTTTTCCTTTGTATAACTATTATTATTTGTTATTATATTTTATCATCTGCGAATTGTGAGATATTGGTGTTTATGTTCTTTCTTTTCTTCTATCTCATTCTTCTTTTTCTTAACTATCTGGAATTTTCTGAATCGAAATTTCCGGGTCGTTACACCAATGCATCTAATTATTTATAAATCATAAATGCACTTATATATGACCACTTAGATACTTTCAATGAACTGGACTGATGAAGTGCAACATTATAATTGTTAATGCTTTAATACTAACATTAAGACTATAATTAGTCAAGAAATGAAGACAACGCGATAGCGATGTTTTTCAAAATCATTGTCTCACTCTTGTGTCCCATGTTATAGAACTTGATAATCATGAGAATACATTATATTTAGTCAATAAATTGTCATAAGAAATTTGAGGAGAGATTACCAAAATGACGCTGTAAAATTTTTGCAAATTGAAATATTTTTACAGGACCATTTGAATCGCATAACTTCATCAACCATGGACCCTTAATACAATGATTTATGAATCACATAGCAATTAGCACTGGTTTCATGTGGAATACAAATTTTTTAGTGTCGGCTCAAAACATAATGTCAATTGATGCATCAAAATGGACTATCCAGCAATTGATATAAATACCTATTGTGTCTTATCTTGTTCAACATTACGCTATTGTCGGTGCATTGTCTTTTTGAAATGGTAGGGAAAAGATTGTAGCAAATTCAGATCTGGTTGCAACAAACTTATCCATATAACCAAATTGTAATTTATTAATCCATTCATCGAACAATACTGGGTTTGTCTACACTTCATAATTAGTAACTACCTTTCTTGCAACTCAAGCTACACATAGTACCGACAGATGACGTAGAAAATCGAGGAATGATGGCTCAAATTCCAAATTCCACTGAATTAAATCGACCAAAGGGAACATATCAGATCATCCAAATTATTAATTTACTTAAGGTTGAAGACTATTGGATGTCATATGGAAGATCACTGACCATAGCTCTTTTATTACACTGAATCAGCAAATCCGAGTTAATTTAGTCAATTAGTCGATATTCGAAGTTTCAGATCTAACCTAGAATATTAGTTGATCATGAACCTAGTTGTTTGATAACCGATTGGTTGATAATCATTAGATCAAAAATCAAGTTGGAGATGAAATCGTTGTTGGATGATCGGGATTTGAAATTGTAGACGTTAGATTTGAAGTCGTAGCGAGTAACCTAGTTTGTGTCTACGAAGGAGACAAAGTTGATTTACGTCATTTTATAGTAACGGAAGAAAAAAACAAATGGTTTTTTTATTTAGCTTTGTGAAGATGGTCTAAGCAAGTGCAACAACCCATAAATTTCAACACTTCTAATAACGTAATTAACTGAATTTTCGTGAAATTTTAAATAATTGAAATTATAAATGAAAATTTATTATTTGAAATACGTCTACTTAGACATAGCAGATGGTAAATTTTCATCTGATAGTATGAAAGTTTATTTTATTGTGTAATTTTATTTAAATTTACATCGGTTAATATTTGATGATAAAAAATATTTTTCAAACCTGAATATTTTTATATAATAAATTTGTTAATCATCTTCAGAGTGAGACTCTTATTTTGTTTCTTAAAATTTGGACTGTTATTGCTTCGTTCGTCTTATTTCTGACAAATAGCAGCATTTTCGGTACCGATTATCGACTTTTAATAGGATGATCGTATCGCTGATATTTGTGTACCGTTTTGATCGTCTCGTCGTGCCGATCTCCACAGTATATTCATTTCTGTAGTTTGAGGTTTGGTATGCAATGGTAATGATGAAACAAGTCACCGTAGCGGTACCACATTTTGACTTTACACTTTCCCTTGATTTTCAAATCTATAGCACGCGGCCCAAACAAGCAATTTATTGCTTCAATAATTTTACAAAATCAAGGGACTTGACCGTTACAATTTCTTTTATTCATATCTCCATTCAAAGTTTCCACCGGCTGGAAATCAAACGGTCATCGGCTTTAACATTTGCCTAGGATTCAAATGTATTGGCTTTTCAATCTCAGTATAAATTTTGGTTCGTATTTTCATTTCACTTTCTCATCGTCCTTTGTCTGTTCATTTTGAGAAAGAGAATATAAAAATAAAATATTGGTTCATATCAGAGAAAGGCTGTTCCTTTTTCAATTACAGCCTGCTCATTTTACCTGAAGCACACATCCTCTTCCTCACCAGCTATGGACGCCTTCACCTAGCACCCCGTGCCACATTCCCACCGTCACCTTCACCCTGCGTCTTCCCATGCAAACGCACTTACCACCAAAGTCACCGACCGCCTTGTATTTTTCTCCACCTAGGACCGACCTCTTCCTTGCGCAACAATCCTGCGTCGAAGCTCCTCCCCTTTTCTTCCCTCTCTCCGCATCATCCTCAGTCAAAACCTGAAGGCTTCCACAACCTTCTTATGCCCCGACCTTGACCACCCTTGCTAAAAGAGCTCGGCCATCCTCCCATTGGAAACCACCCGGAACACCGCATCATCAACGGTAGATCCACCTTCCCACCGTCTCAAGGCCAAGCCCTCTCCCTGTTCTTTATGTGATGGCATTTGTTTACTTATGTTTTGAGAACTATATATATAAAGTTGTTTGTAATATATATATTATACGTATCAGTTATATGTATGTTCGGTTGCATTCATATTTTAGTCTGCATAGTTATATATTAGTTTTATATATATGTTTATATATTAATATATACAGGCAAATATTCCAGAGTCTGGATTGTTCGTGTGTGTGTATATAAGGTATAACTAAAGCTGTGTATGAGTTATAAGTTACAGTAGCATATATATGTTTACAAAGTTTATAAAATTGAATTTTGTTTAGTGATTTGGCTATTGTCCTATATTTATACGTATACTTGTTTTTTGGTTTTGTTTTACCAAGGCCTGTTTCGTATATAATATGTGAGTTGTACTATGTATAATATTTTATTTATATAATATATTAGGCATTGTTTTAAAAATAATGTATGTTGGCTTACGTATACATGTGACAGTTTATACAAGCTATGTCAGTCATATATTTATACATATATTAGATGATATAAAGTCAAGCTTGCATTTGTATATTATTAATATTGTCAGTATATGTTATATAAGTTATACATAACGTAATCTGTTATTATACGATATTATACAAATCATGCTTGTTATATATGCAAGGTACTGTACTTAAAATATATTATAGATATATAGAAATTTTAATGTTAGCTAGTATTCTTAAGGTTCATACATATGTATTAGTTTACATTTTTTTTGTTTATAAGATTTATATATATGTATACAAAATTTAATATGGGTCTGTTATAACAGTGTTGTTTATATATGTTATATGTGATAGTTTATATATTATTATATATTTGTTTAAATAGTTGATTTATATGCATCATACATAAGGTCTACATACATATACTGTAATATATATATATATAGTTTGAAAGAATAAAAATGTAATTTACATAAGATTTTGGATATGATATGCTATTTTAAAATATATGTTGATTTGAGATTTTATACATAGATTTTATTTTAAGTATATGCTCCTAAAATTTATTTTTGAAAACATATGTATATAATATACATATTAGTTTCAGTTTATATCAAGCCAAATTGATCATTCTTATCGATTTCTATTTATCAGGTCTGTTAGTCAATTTCTTGCCAATCTTATTGCCTTGAAATTCATATTTGGATCCACAATTTGTTTCCGTTCATGTTCATCTCTCTAGCCTTAAAAGGTGAGCAACCACTCACGATTAACATTCTTATATTTATTAAATTTGATTTTAATTGAAATGACAATTGAAATATGATGTTGCTAGTTAATTAAATTGTTATATATGCTATTATCTGTATTTGTTCACCTGTGGAATATGACACCATATCCTATTGTTTATATTTTATTTAATTACCGATGATATATACCTATTGTTGAGATGTTATATTCATCATTGTTCTCACTTTGCTAGTTCCCTTTTAGTATAGAATTCCCTATGGGTTGAAATGATACATAGCCGAACAATCTGTAGAATAGGAGAAAATTGTTATGGGTTGAAATGATAAACCCAAGCGATTTTCATTGAATTGAATTTGGGATTGCGGGTTGAAATGATATATACCCGTATATAATTTAAATTACGGATTGAAATGATAAATATCCGTATCACTTGACCGTATGATAGAAAATTATATACAGACACCATTGGTCTATATATATTTTTTAAAAATGATTTCCAAGGTTTTGAAATGAATATTTTGGTTTAAATAAATATTGATTTTAAGATATTATATATATTATTTTATAAGGGTTTAAAATTTAGTTTTTTAAATTGTATGTTTGAAAATTTTAAGGTTATAAGTTAGTTTTGAAATTATATTTTAAGATAGATTTATAATGATTGTTATAAGTAAGGTTGGGAAGATAAATTTGAATTTATTAGAAGCTGTATTTAGTTAAGAATTTTATTTAATTAAATCGATTTGAAACTTATTGAAATTGAGATTTTAGGGGATATGATTTTATAACTAGATTTTTGGTTTAAGGTAAGTAAATGAATATTTCAAGTTTAGATAAATTGAAGGAAATATTTAGTTTATTTATAATTTGGGTTTTATTTAAATGATATTGGATTTGTTAAGTAAACATTTCAAAACTAAATAATAACGAAGTTAAATTTTGATATATAGAAAATTATCAAATCTAGTTTGAAAATATTTGAATATTAAATCTTTGAAATATATTGAAATTTAAATGTTATTTTGTGGTTCAAATCTGTATTTGAAATCGATATAATTTGAAATGATTTACTAAGAAACTGAACTGAATCGAAGTTGAATAATTGAGATTGGATTAAATTGGAATTTTGGAATCCGAGTTGATTTGAATCTATTTGTGAAATTTGAGGAAACTATTTTATTATATAAAGTATTTTTAATTATATTTAACTTTATAAATTATTTTAATATAAACTATTTTAGTATAAACCATTTTTAATATAAACTATTTTTATATAAACTATTTTATAAAACTATTTTATTATATATTATTATTAATATCTAAACTATTTAAGTGGTGGAAGTTATGATTTCAAAGTTATGGTTTCCAAAGTATTATCATTTCAAAGTTTTATGATTTCAAAAGTGTTATAATTTCATGTGTTTTGGTTTCGAAAGTGTTATAACTTCGAAAGTGATATGATTTTTGGAAATGGATATATTTGAAATGGAAATGATATCGTACTATTATGGTTTTGAAATGGAAAATGATGTTTTGGTTTTGAAGTATAAAATATTTTGAAATGACCGCGGTGTTATAATAACGTTGGGTTGTTAAAGAGACCGGGATCGAATATTGTCATACTCTCTGCCAATACCGAAAACCGCTTTAACAACTGTGTACGCAGTGGATATTCCAAAATGAAGTAGGAAGGTTAAATGACGATTTTTTATGGTATTTACGTAGCCCTAACTCCCATGAGTCAGCTTGGTGCGGCTAAAACGGGAGCCACACCAGGCCAAGTGAGGTCATTCCACCGATCGGACACATTCCTTTGATACCATTCTATTGCTTTTGTGATTTGATTGGGTGCACCCTTTGATTTAGGATTGTGTCATGCGGTGGGCGATAGTAACTGCTATGTGTTACCACCAGTCCGGATATACAAAGGGTATATCTAGCCTGGCATTGCCTCGGGTGCCTTGTCGCATGCTCTATCACGTCTTCTACGAGTTTGTTTTGTACTGTACCTATGTGATGTCCTTTGGGTAAACCTCTAGTTTATGGAGGGGCGTACGACATTGTGTAGACTATGAGAATATATAAAATGTGTTAAGGTGGATATGGGTAACGCCTTAACGTTATTTTAATACTTTTTACTATAGACATATTATAATAGGTTATATTACTACATAGTAGATAGTTCCACAGATCCTTGGAGTATGGGCATCCCAAACATCTTTTAAGTTACTTGTATTTCAGTTGACATTTCATTTGAGTTGAATTTATTGATATAAGAATGTTAATCCTGACTCGAGTGTTTTGTGTTTTGCTTTACGCTCGGGTCAGACTGAGTGTCACAACATTTAAGACTCGCCTTTGGAGAGATCCATCTGTATCTATTCAGCTGTCAGCCACCTAGTTGTTTTGTTCGAACTTGTTATCTGCTTGCATTCGAAACTATATTGTATTTAGATATTCTGGTGTATTTTTTTCAAACTCTTTTTCTTTATAGTAGCATCATGAACTACTATTTATTCTATTCCGCTGCTTATTGTTATATCACTCGGTGTTTGTGATTCTCTGATTGATTTTATTTATTGTATACGCTGAGTTTTGCTAAATATTAATTAACAATCTGATATTTTGAGCAGTTCAAGTCCGACATGTGTGGATGCAAATGGCATGAAATATCGGGTCATTACAATTGGTATCAGAGCTCTAGTTTTAGGCAAAATTTAGCATATAGAGTAAATTTAATTACAGAATCGCTTTCGTTCAAGCTTGAATCTCTTTCTTTTTGACTCGGGTTCCCTTGAATTTTGGAACGTTCTCCTCGGTTCTGAAATCCATTCTTTCCTCTCCCTATTCGTGTTTCTTGATTCTAGGGCATCCCATAGCTCCATAGTATGATTTGTAAAGGGGTGTAACTCCTTTACAGCTGGCATTGATTCACCGGAGATTCCTATATACTCGGTTTAGGTGCTGCTTGCTCTTACTATGCCTGAATTCTATCTCTCGCAATCGAATGTCGATTTGCCTCGGAATTCTGCATCCATCTTATTCGTGAAGTCACGGTTGACCCAGTTAAAGTCGTCCACGATTTATGTACGTCTACCATCCTTTCTCTTTTATTATCCAATCATCTTATCTTTCTTTCGAGCTATTTTCGCAATTAGAATTCTCTTGAATAAGGTCCCTCTAAATTGAACCACTATCCTTGTTCTAGATCCATTCTTGGATCGTCCTGTGGGGAAGTGTATTTTGTAATTTATATAGAAAGTTTTATAATTTGTGGATTGAGTTGTTAAGCTTTAATTTTGGGTTCCGACTGGTTCATCTAGCTAGCGCTATCGATAAAAATTCCAAAACACTTGAACAAAGAAAACTGGCACAATATTGTTTTCGAAATTTATAAATTTTGTATGATTATATTATATATATATATATGAATTTTTTTGAAAATTGAATAGTTAAATGAAATGGTTATTAGAAATGATAATGCTAAAATTTTCATTTATTGTTTTATTAACATTTCTAAACCATTAACTATTATTGTATATTATAGGGAAATGAAAAAATTTTAAGCATGGTTTATAAATTATATTTGAAAATGTAATCAATTTGAAATAAGGATTTGAGGAACAAATTCCCAGTATATTTCAAAGTTTGGTTTTAAATTTTTGAAAAGTATTATTATTTAAAAGTATTTTCGAATAGAAATTTGTTTCGAAAAGAATAATTTTAAATTTTAAACATGTACTCTCCTCCATTGTCATTGGAAAATAATTTCGATGATAACTGCAGCATCATGGCATTCATTTTCGAGATTCAAAGTGGAGAAATGAGTTAGTAGCTTTGCTACACTTTTGTTTTGGAAAATGGATTTGATTTGAAATTCTTGAATATGATTCGATTTATATAAAATATATATGTATATAATTATTTCAAAATAGTTTGAAGTGAAACCGAAAATTTGAATCTTAAGTGTTATATTAAGAAATAATTTCAATTATTGAAATAAAGTGAAATGTTTGAATAAATGGAATACCTAAAATGATAAATGGAATTAAACCAACCTGAAATAATGAATTTGAACAAACTTATTTGTATAACACTAAATTACATTCTAATATATATAACTTGCCTAAAATATTCAAAAAGCTAAAATGTTAGGATATAATAAAGGGTTGTACAAGAAGAAAATTTAAGTAATAAATTGTTCAAACTAAAATCTAGCTTAATATAAATGTTGTAAATAAAAGAAAATTTATATAGTATTTAATTACACTTAAAAACATTAATATAACTTACCTAGAAAAGTTTAAATGTAATTAGAATGTAATTGGATAATATACACTATAATATAAGTAATAGGATATCAAAAGGATATTTTGTTAAGTGAATTTACTGATAATAAATTTGAAAATAAATTGGAATAAAAAGGGAAATTTTTTATTTGTTGAATAATATACGATTATAAAATGTATACACCTAATATACGGTGCAAAATATGTTAAGTGAAATAAATTAAGAGGAAATATTATTTGAGTAATTGACATAGGAATTTTAGTTGAACTACTCAACTGAAGATAAATGGGTAAAATAAATGAGTTAATTTAAAAAGGAATTCGTCTGAAAGAAATGTTAATAAAATGGAATAAAATCAATTTTGAATTGAATGACTATTTAAACCAAATTGATTAATATTAATTTATTTAAATTGAAATCTATATGGTTTTGAATAGTTGAAATTGAATGTTGAGGTGAAATTAACTATGGTTGGTCAAATAGATTTAATAAATGAGTAAAATAAAACAAATTTGGTTATGATTCTTTTGTAATAAATGTTAATAAATGAGAAAAAAATCAACTGAATAAAATATATATGAAAATGAAATCAATCAAAGTGTGAACACCATAAATTTGATTGATTAAATAAAATGAATTGGAATCAATTAATTCAATATAAACAAATTTTAAAATAAATGGAGTTTATATGATTTAAATTAATTATGTATTACTGTATTTCAAATCTATTTTTCTTTCTGGTTTTGTTTCTATTCTCCAACCTCCTTCCTTTTCAGAGACGAAAAGTTTTGAGTGGGGGAGAGTGTAACAATCCATAAATTTCAACGGTTTTAATAACGTAATTAACTGAATTATTGTGAAATTTAAAAATTGAAATTGTAAATGAAAATTTATTATTTGGAATACATATATTTAGACATAGCAAATGGTAAATTTTCATCTGATAATATGAAAGTTTATTTTATTGTGTAATTTTATTTAAATTTATATTAGTTAATATTTGATGATAACAAATATTTTCCAAACCTGAATATTTTTATATACTAAATTTGTTAATCATCTTCTAAGTGAGACGTCATATTTTGTTTCTTCAAATTTGGACTACTATTGCTCCGTTCATCTTATTTCTAGCAAATTAGTAGCATTTTCCATACCGATTATCGACTTTTGATAGGATGATCGTATCGCTGATATCTATGTACCATTTTGATCGCCTTGTCGTATTGATCTCTGAAGTATGTTCATTCCTGTATTTTGAGGTCTGGTATGCAACGGTAACGATGAAACAATTCACCGTAGCGATACCACATTTTGACTTTATACTTTCCTTTGACTTTCAAATCTATAGCGTGCAACCCAAACAAGCAATTTATTGCTTCAATAATTTTACAAAATCAAGGGACTTGACCGTTACAATTTATTTTATTCATATGTCCATTCAAAGTTTCCATCGGTTGGAAATCAAATGGTCATCCGCTTTAACAGTTGGCTAGGATTCAAACATACTGGCTTTTCAATCCTTAGTATAATATATATTTTGGTTCATATTTTCATTTCACTTTCTCTTCGTCCTTTGTCTGTTCATATTGAGAAAGAGAATATAAAAATAAAATAATGGTTCATATCAGAGAAAGGTTGTTCCTCTTTCAATTACAGCCTGCTCATTTTACCTGAAGCACACATTCTCTTCCTCACCAGCTATGGCCGCCTTCACCTAGCACCCCGTGCCACACTTCCACCATCATCTTCACCCCGCGTCTTCCCATGCAAACACACTCACCATCAAAGCCACCGATTGCCTTGTATTTTTCTCCACCTAGGACCGACCACCTCCTTGCGCAACAATCCCGCGTCGAAGCTCCTCCCCTCTTCTTCCCTCTCTTCGCGTCCTCCTTTGTCAAAACCTGAAGGCTTCCTACAGCAGCCATACGCCCCAATCCTGACCACCCTGGCCAAAAGAGCTCAGCCATCCTCCCATTGGCAACCACCCGAAACCCCGCATCATCAACGACATATCCACCTTCCCACCATTTCAAAGCCGAGCCCTCTCCCCTGTTCTTTTGTGAATGGTATATATTTTATGTGATGGCATTTGTTTATTTATGTTTTGAGAACTATATATATAAAGTTGTTTGTAATATATATTATATGGACCAGTTATATATATGTTCGGTTGCATTCATATTTTAGTCTGTATAGTTATATAATATATAAGTATTTATATATTGATATATATATATATATATATATATATATATGCAAGTATTCTTGAGTCTGGGTTGTTCGTACATATACATGGATACATACATACATACATACATACATATATATATATATACATATATATGAGGTATAACTAAAGCTATGTATGAGTTATAAGTTGCAGTAGCATATATATATTTACAAAGTTTATAAAAATGAATTTTGTTTAGTGATTTGGTTGTTGTCCTATATTTATATGTATACTTGATTTTTTGTTTTGTTTTACCAAGGCATGTTTCGTATATAATATTTGAGTTGTACTATATATGTATTATGTTAATATTTTATTTATATGATATGTTAGGCATTGTTTTATAGATAATGTATGTTAGCTTATGTATACATGTGATAGTTTATACAAGCTATGTCAGTCATATATTTATACATATATTAGATGATATAAAGTCAAGCTTGCATTTTTATATTGTTAATATGGTCTGTATATCTTATAAGTTATATATAACGTAATCTGTTATTATATGATATTATACAAATCATGCTTGTTGTATATGCTAGGTGTCGTACTTAAAATATATTATAGATATATAGAAGTTTTAATGTTTGTATGTTTAAGGTTCATATATATATATATATATATATATGTATGTATGTATGTATGTATGTATGTATGTATGTATGTATGTATGTATGTATTAGTTTACATTTTTTTGTTTATAAGATTTATATACATGTATACAAGATTTAATATGTGTCTATTATAGCAGTGTTGTTTATATATGTTATATGGGATAGTTTATATATTATTATGTATTTGTTTAAATAGTTGATTTATTTATATATCATACATAAGGTCTGCATATATATATATTGTAATATATAGTTTGAAAGAATAAAAATGTAATTTATATAAGATTTTGGATATGATATGTTATTTTAAAATATGTGCTGACTTGATATTCTACACATAGATTTTATTTTAAGTATACATTTCTAAAATTTATTTTTGTAAACATATGTATATAATATAGATACTAGTTTCAGTTTATATCAAGCCAATTTGATTATTCTCATCGATATCTATTTATCAGCTCTGTTCGCCAATTTCCTTCCAATCTTGTTGCCTTGAAATTCGTGTTTGGATCCACAATTCGCTTACATTCCTGTTCATCTCTCTAGCCTCGAAAGGTGAGCAATCACTCACGATTAACGTTCTTATATTTATTAAATTTGATTTCAATTGAAACGACAATTGAAATATGCTGCTGTTAATTAATTAAATTGTTATATATACTATTGTCTGTATCTGTTCACCTATGGGATATGACACCATATCCTATTGTTTATATTTTATTTAATTACTAACGATATATGCCTGTTATTGAGAAGTTATATTCATCATTGTTCTCACTCTGCAGGTTTCCTGTTAGTATAGAATTCCCTATGGGTTGAAATGATACATACCCGAATGATCTGTAGAATAGAAGAAAATCGTTATGGGTTGAAATGATAAACCCAAGCGATTTTCATGGAATTGAATTCGGGATTGCGGGTTGAAATGATATATACCCGTATATAATTTAAATTACGGATTGAAATGATAAATATCCGTATCACTTGATCGTAGGATAGAAAATTATATACAGGTGTCGTTGGTATATATATATATATATATATATATATATATATATATATATATTAAATGATTTCCAAGGTTTTGAAATGAATATTTTGGTTTTAATAAATATTGATTTTAAGATATTATATATATATTATTTTATAAGGGTTTAAAATTTAGATTTTTAAATTTATATGTTTGAAAAATTTTAGGTTATTAGTTAGTTTTGAAATTATATTTTAAGATAGATTTATAATGATTTTTATAAGTAAGGTTGGGAAGATAAATTTGAATTTATTTGAAACTGTATTTAATTAAGTCGATTTGAAACTTACTGAAATTGAGATTTTAAGGGATATGATTTTATAACTTGATTTTTGGTTTAAGGTAAATAAATGAATGTTTCAAGTTTAGATAAATTGAAGGAAATATTTAGTTTATTTGTAATTTAGGGTTTTATTTAAATGATATTGGATTTATTAAGTAAACATTTCAAAACTAAATAATAACGAAGCTAAATTTTGATATATATGAAATTATCAAATCTAATTTTGAAAATATTTGAATATTAAAGCTTTGAAATATATTGAAATTTAAATGGTTTATTTTGTGGTTCAAATCTGTATTTAAAATCGATATAATTTGAAATGATTTATTGAGAAACTAAATTGAATCGAAGTTGAAGAATTGAGATTGAATTAAATTATAATTTTGGAATTCGAGTTGATTTGAATCGATTTGTGAAATTTGAGGAAACCATCTTATTATATAAAGTATTTTTAAATTATGTTTAACTTTATAAATAATTTTAATATAAACTTGTAACGACCCGTATTTTTACGTGTCGATAAATCGTAGAATTTACAGGTTGTTAGTGTTGTTTGTGTTGCTTCTAGCTTGAGTCGTTTAGAAGTTAACCCGGGTACAAGTGATGAGTCGTGACCGACTCATAGGGGACCGACTCAAGGAGGGGTAGCGGTTTAAAGTGTTGGCCGAGATAAGGATGGACCGACTCAAGAAGTTAGGCGACTCATAGGATGACCGACTCATAGAGGGCCGAGATAAGAAGTGTGGCCGAGTCAACGAGTTACGACTCATAGGGTTTGCCGAGTTAAGGAGTTAACGGGTTAAGGGTGTAGCGACTTAAGGGGTTTAGGCTTAGGTCGTGGATAATGAGTCGGCAGGGTTTTGAGTCGTAGGGCCTGATGAGTCGTGAGTCGGCATCATAGTTGAGTCGTGAGTGTGTATTGTTGAGTCGTCGTACGACTTAGGACTTGGGGAAAACGCGGCAGTGTCTTAGGTCGGAGGCTTTTAGGTCGTGACCGACTTATGTTGAGTCGGCACTGGTCTTGAGTCGTGAGTCGGTAGGTGTTGAGTCGGTTTGGGTTTGAGTCGTATGACCTTGTGCCTTGGTGTATTGAGTCGTTGGCTTGAGTCGGAAGGCTGTGCAGTTGAGTCGGCTAGGACTTAGGTCGGCCATAAGGCTGTGTTGTTAGGTCGTTTGCAACTGAGTCGGTAGGCACGACTTAACGATGAGTCGTAAGTCGTTAGTCAGCTTGGTGTTGAGTCGTTGATTAGTTAGGTCGGCTCTGGTATTAAGTCGTAGGTCGGCAGGGTTGTTGAGTCGTGTCTCGTGGGATAAGGATTAGGCTTAGGTCGGCCGGGATAAGTCGTATGTGTCTTAAGTCGTGTGACCTTCTTGCTGTGTTGAGTCGTTAGGTCTTTGAGTCGGTAGAATTTAAGTCGGCATCTGGGTTAGTGTTAAGTCGGCAGTATATGTTGTATAGTTAAGTCGCAGGGTCGGCTGTGCTAGGTCGTGAGTCGGCAGGAGATGAGTCGTGGACGACTCATGATGAGTCGGGACCGACTCATGGGGCGACGACTCAGGGAGGTTCCAGCCTATAAATAGAGGGGTTCGGCTCACTTTTTGGCACCAGATTTCGAAGCGACGAAGTGCTGCCATTTTGAAGACTCGACTACAACATTTCTTCATCTTCTTTTCTCCATTCCAATCTAATTCTAACATCCATCCAAGATCGAAGATCGAGATCGAAGATCCAAGTGCCAAAGTTGAAGATCTTCATCCGTTCGAGCTAGAATTCATCGATTGGAGCGAGATATTGCCGGATCAAACCTTGATCTTCGCTGTCCAGATCTGAAGTGTGTAGTTTTTGTAGTGTTTGGGTGATTTGGTGAGTGGTAGTTATCTCTCACGCGGATCCAAGGGAGTATATTGGATTGGTGGCTTGTTTGAGTGTTAAAGTTAGAGATTTCATGCATTTTTCTTAGATCGAAGTCTAGATCCATGGTTTTTGAAGATGTTTACTTATGCAAGTTTGTTTAATAAGCATTAGAGACAAATCCCATGTTTTATAATTGATAAATCTATGCTAAAAACCATGATTTCACATATGTTGGACTTTTGCTCGTTTATTTACGAAATTGCCATTATAGTTGATATTGCTTAAATTGCTTAATAGATCTTGTTTGAATGATTGATTATTTGAATGTATGATTGATTTGATTGTTTCCAAGTTAGCTAGTAGTTGATTTGGAACAAGATGATGAAAGAGGATTCAAAAGCTATGGAAGAAGGCTCTTGAATGGTGAAAGCTGCTTAAGGCATATGTAGCGGATGTTGAAGCTCATATGTATAGATTGGATGATGTTGAGATGGGACTTTGCCATGATTTGATGAGGCAAACCATGTTGTTGAGTTGAGACTTTGCTTTGATGCGATGAAGCGAAGTATGATGTGAGTCTTGGCTTAATCCAAGCAGGGATCATTCCAAGCATGTTGATAACTTGAAGAGTAGTTCAAGTTGGTTGATAATGGATTGTTCAAGAGGTAGCTTGAGCTTGTATGAGGATAGTCGTCAAGAAGGATGGCTAGGAGGCTTGGATCTCGTCGTTGTTGAAGGTTCTAGCATGCTCAAAAGCAAGAGTACATGGGGCGCCCATAACGACTACAGGTAGGTAGTCGGGACACCCAAAAGACTACAGGTAGGTAGTTGAGTACTCTGGGCAAAGTAGATAAGTCCTAGGCACAAGGCAGTGTGCGGAGTTATGGTTAGAACCGGGGTTACCATTAACCCTTGACAGATGGTCATTCAGCTAACGGTGAAATCGAGGCAAGGATAACAGTGATAGCCAGAGTCATGGATGTTTGGTTGTATTATCATTCGGCTTCAAGAGCGGTGTTTTCTGGGTGCTTATCTGATCTTGGTTTAGGCCTTGGGGGTTTGTATTTGGAAAACATCGTCCTTGACTCGAGTGGTATTCGCTTTACCTTAATTGTCTATGTTGTTATGCTTGCTTCTCCTTAGTGTATGTCTGGGGCTATCACTGTAGGAAGAGGTGGAGTGGGATGGTTTGGTTCCTATTCCTTTTATCCTTTATGCTCTTTTGGTATGTTTGATAGTTAATTTACTGCTCACTAAGACTTTGTCTGACTCAAGGTTTTATGTCTCCTCTTATTACCTTGGGCTGTTCATCCATGTTGGGATGGGCAGACTAGGTAGCAGGTGACAGGTGCTGTGCTAGGAGTTCTACGATGAAGATGACGAAGACGAGCAGGAGGCTTTGCATATTAGTTTTCTTACTATATGTACTGGGTATCCGCTGCTGTATTTGGTTGAGTGATTTGTAGTGAGGCTTTCATGTATGGATTTGAGTAGATGATTGTATAAAACTACTGTGATGCTTATATGATGATGTTCTGTTCTATGGAGCTTCACTATATTATATTTCTCTATTGTATTTTATCCATGCGCTGTGAGTTGTACGATAGAGATTCTTTTGTTTTGTTTTACCCTGACTATCGTCCATGGCTGCCTGGCACGCCTTTCAGCGCATTATTTCCTTGTTTTGGTGCGGGAGTCATGGGCGGTCGTCACATTTGGTATCAGAGCTTTGGTTAATCGATTTTAGCCAACGCTCGCTGATGTAACTACGTAAGAGAGACGTAATTGTAATTTGATGGATGATTACTATATATAATATAGTAGTTTAGAAGGGTTTGAACTCCTTATGCAGTTGTTTCTTAAGGTGTTCTAATCATTCTTATTTACAGATATTAAGGATGAGTCGAAGTGAGAGACAAGCTGCGAGGGGTAGCCGTGATGCTAGGGAAGCTGTTGATTATGCTCCTATGTTTGAGGCCATGATGACTTCAATCATGAGGAGAATACCAGCTTCAGGATCATCTGTGGATGTGGGAGTTCAAGTCCAAGCTCCGAGACCGGTGGATTTTGCCAAGCTTTGCAAGGATTATACTGCTCTTGGAGGGAAAGTTTTCTTGGGGACGGAGTCGACTATTGAGGTGCAGAGATGGATTGATGCTTGCAAAAGAATCTTTGGTGACTTAGGGATTGAGGATGCAACTAAGAGGAAGCTTGCATCGAGACAGCTTCAGGGAAGAGCTGCTGATTGGTGGAATTCTATCACCATCGATACTCCAGAAGAAGAGATTACTTGGGAGCAATTCCAAGTTAGATTTGAAGCTAAGTTCATCTCTACTTCCCAGAAATCTGTCTTGTTTAAGAGGTTTGTGGAGCTCAAGCAAGGGGGAAGGCCTGTTCTTGAGTACATTTCTGAGTTTGAAGCTTTGTCTAAGTATGCCAGATCATATATTGATTCTCCCTACCAGAAGAATGAAAAGTTTGTGACTGGTCTGGATGCTTATCTTGGGAGGCAGTTAGTGGATCATCTGGACGATCCATTTGAGAAGCTTGTGGAAAAAGCTCTTAGGCATGAGAGTTTGTTTCCTAGGGAAAGTTCTGTTATTGCTGTAGCTAGGGAAGGATCTAAACCACAGCAGAGTGGCAATAAGAAGAGGAAACAACAGCAACAGAGGGGTAGGGATGGCCAGA
Organism: Allium cepa; assembly: GCA_030765085.1. Classification (NCBI taxonomy): domain Eukaryota; kingdom Viridiplantae; phylum Streptophyta; class Magnoliopsida; order Asparagales; family Amaryllidaceae; genus Allium; species Allium cepa. The sequence continues at coordinate 745,628,964 of CM060941.1, forward strand.
AGAAGCCGAAAAGTGAAGTGACTTGCTATAACTGCCAGCAGAAGGGCCATCTTTACAAAGATTGTAAGAATCCCAAAGTGCCGGGAAAGTGTTACAACTGTGATAAGCTGGGACATATCAAGAAGGATTGTCCAGAACCGAGGAAAGATAGGCAGGTTGTGCAAGCCTATGCTTTGGGGGCTGTTCCATCGTCTTCGAAAGCTCCTACTGCTGAAGAGAAGGGGAAGAGTGTGGTTGTTCAAGGTACTCTTTCTATTTGTGGTGTTCCAGTTAGAGTGTTGTTTGATACTGGAGCGTCGCATTCTTTTGTTTGTGATGATTTGGTAAGCCGGTTAGGTATGAAACCGGATATTGTTGATAGGCCATTGGTTGTGACTAATCCGGTAGGGGGTTCGTCATGTTTGTGTATGTTATGTCGTGGTCTAGTTGTGTCGAGTCATGATGGCTCGTTTGTTTGTGATTGCTTTGTTCTGAACTTTGCGGGGTTCGGAATTATTTTGGGTATGGACTGGCTTAGGAAGTATGCGGCTAGGATTGATTGTGAGAGGCTTGAGGTGACAGTCGGGAATGTGGAAGGGCGAAAGGTTGTGATACGATGTAAGCATGAAGAAGGCGTCTTCATGAGCTTCATGTATTCGCTAGTTGTTCCACGGGATGGACTGTCATTGGTGCCTATTGTGAATGAGTTTGGTGATGTCTTTGAGGAAGTCAAAGGGTTACCGCCGCATAGGGAGATCGAGTTTCGTATCGATCTAATTGAGGGAGCCAGACCTGTTGTGATGCCTCTTAGGCGAATGGCACCGAGGGAGCAGCAAGAGCTGAAGGTGCAAGTTGATGACCTTTTGCGGAAAGGATTCATTCGGAGAAGTGTGTCCGAATGGGGTGCGCCCGTTGTGTTCGCAACCAAAACGGATGGATCGTTGAGGTTGTGTGTTGATTATCGTGAGCTGAATAAGGTGACTAGGAAGAACAAGTATCCATTGCCGAGAATAGATGACTTGTTTGATCAGCTTCACGAGGCTAAGGTGTTTTCTCAGATGGATTTGGCAACGGGATTTCACCAGTTGAGAGTGGCGAAGGATAGTGTGCCGAAGACTGCTTTCAGGACACCATCCGGGTTTTATGAGTGGCTGGTAATGCCGTTTGGGTTGACTAACGCGCCAGCATATTTTGTGGATCTTATGAATAGAGTGTTCAGAGATCAGTCGAATAAGTTCGTGCTTGTGTTCGTGGATGATATTCTGATTTATTCCAGAACTGAGGGAGAGCACAAGACGCACTTGAGGATTGTTTTGGAAATTTTGCGGAAACATCAGCTGAAGGCTAAGTTTTCGAAGTGTCACTTCTGGAAGAGTGAAGTGAGGTTCTTAGGCCATGTTATCTCTGGAAATGGAATAGCGGTTGACCCCGCTAAGGTGGCAGTGATCCAGGATTGGGTTAGACCTAAGAATGCATCTGATGTGAGAAGTTTTCTTGGATTAGCAGGATATTATCGTCGGTTTATCAAAGACTTTTCCAAGATAGCTGCACCGTTAACAGGATTGACAAAGAAGAACCAGGTGTTCAGATGGGATGATAAGTGTGAGCAAGCTTTTGTAATCCTGAAAGAGCGATTGACGAGTGCTCCTGTTTTGACTATTCCAAGTGGGAATGATGAGATGGTGGTTTACACCGATGCATGTGGCACTGGACTAGGAGCGGTGCTAATGCAGAAGGATAAAGTTGTTGCGTATGCAAGTCGACAACTGAAGCCGCATGAAAGGAATTATCCGACTCATGATTTGGAGTTAGCGGCGATTGTGTTTGCTTTGAAGATGTGGAGACACTATCTATTGGGAGTTAGATTTGAGCTGTTTACAGATCATAAGTCGTTGAAGTATCTGTTTTCCCAAAAGGATTTGAATCTTCGACAGCAACGGTGGCTAGAGTTCTTAGCATCGTATGATTTTGGTATAGCCTATACTCCAGGGAAAGGTAACGCAGTGGCTGATGCGTTAAGTCGAAGACATGCAGGATTGGGAGCCATGTTTTCGGAATGGAAGAGTCTTGAGTATTTGGCTGGATTTGATTTCAGGCCTAGATGTGAATTGGAACCTGAGATGTTGGCAAACTTATCGATAAGGCCTACTCTTGTGGAAAGAATTGGTGAGAGGCAAAGGGGAGATGATAAGCTTGTCAAGATTATCTGTGATTTGGAATCTGGATTGGACCCGGAGAAGGATAAGGGATTCGAGGTCGATCGAGAGGGTTGGCTTCGAAAGCAAGGGCGACTAGTTGTTCCCGATGTAGATGGATTGAGAGATGAAGTTCTGAGGGAGAGTCATCACTCGAAGTTGACAATTCATCCAGGTGGAAATAAGATGTATCGGGATATGAAGAGAACCTACTACTGGGAAGGTATGAAGAAGGATGTTGGAAATTTTATTTCCAAGTGTATGAATTGCCAGTTGGTGAAAGCTGAGCAGAAGAAGCCCAGTGGATTGCTTCAGCCATTAGAGGTTCCTACATGGAAGTGGGAGCAAGTGTCGATGGACTTTATCGATGGTCTACCTAGGACAAGAGCAGGGAATGAAGGGATTTGGGTCATAGTAGATCGTTTGACCAAGAGTGCAAGGTTCATTCCTGTTCGATCGACTAGGACTGCATCGAAGTTGGCTGAATTATATGTGAAGTGGATAGTTCGTTTCCATGGTGTTCCGAAGAGTATAGTGAGCGATCGAGATCCATTGTTCACTAGTAGATTTTGGAAGAGCTTCCAGGAAGTTTTGGGAACTGAGTTGTGTTTGAGTACAGCTTATCACCCTCAAACAGATGGTCAGACTGAGAGAGTCAACCGAGTTTTGGAAGATCTTCTTAGAGCATGTGTTTTGGACTTCGGAGGATCATGGGAAGATCACCTTCATTTGGTGGAGTTTGCTTATAATAACAGTTATCAGTCGAGTATCGGTATGGCACCATATGAGGCATTATATGGAAGACCGTGTAACTCTCCGACATGTTGGTTGGAAACTGGAGAAAAGCTGATACTTGGGCCAGAGATGATTCGACAGACTTCAGATTGTATAGAGATCATTCGGCAACGAATGAAGGCAGCCCAAGATCGTCAGAAAAGTTATGCCGATAATCGTCGTAAGGATTTGGAATTCGACGTAGGTGATATGGTTTTTGTGAAGATTTCCCCATTGAAGAATGTTGTTAGATTCGGGAAGAAAGGGAAATTGACTCCGAGATTTGTTGGACCATTTCCGATTATCGAGCGAATTGGAAAGCTCGCTTATAGATTGGAGTTACCGGAAAAGATGGCGGGTGTGCACAATGTTTTTCATGTATCTTATCTACGGAAGTATGTGCACGACCCAACTACGGTGGTTTCTGCTGATAGCTGTGAAGACTTGGAGGTTGATCCAGTTGTTTCGAGACCTCGTAAGCCGCTTCGTATTGTTGAAACCGATACGAAACAGCTTAGGAGGAAGACGATTACGTTGCTCAAGGTACAATGGAGTGATGATGTTAACGACTGTACGTGGGAGGAGGAAGAGAGGATGAAGGCAGCTCATCCCGGACTCTTCGAGGTATTGCCCTAAAGTGTCGTGACATCTCATGAATTTGTAGCTTGTTCTAAGTCTTAGAATTCTGCATGCTAGGTTAGAATTGGTTGCATGGTTTGTTGATTGCTATGGATGGTAGGCATGCGGAATAATTGTGATTGCTGTTGTTTGCTTGGAATTTCGGGGGCGAAATTCCTAAGGGGGAGAGAATGTAACGACCCGTATTTTTACGTGTCGATAAATCGTAGAATTTACAGGTTGTTAGTGTTGTTTGTGTTGCTTCTAGCTTGAGTCGTTTAGAAGTTAACCCGGGTACAAGTGATGAGTCGTGACCGACTCATAGGGGACCGACTCAAGGAGGGGTAGCGGTTTAAAGTGTTGGCCGAGATAAGGATGGACCGACTCAAGAAGTTAGGCGACTCATAGGATGACCGACTCATAGAGGGCCGAGATAAGAAGTGTGGCCGAGTCAACGAGTTACGACTCATAGGGTTTGCCGAGTTAAGGAGTTAACGGGTTAAGGGTGTAGCGACTTAAGGGGTTTAGGCTTAGGTCGTGGATAATGAGTCGGCAGGGTTTTGAGTCGTAGGGCCTGATGAGTCGTGAGTCGGCATCATAGTTGAGTCGTGAGTGTGTATTGTTGAGTCGTCGTACGACTTAGGACTTGGGGAAAACGCGGCAGTGTCTTAGGTCGGAGGCTTTTAGGTCGTGACCGACTTATGTTGAGTCGGCACTGGTCTTGAGTCGTGAGTCGGTAGGTGTTGAGTCGGTTTGGGTTTGAGTCGTATGACCTTGTGCCTTGGTGTATTGAGTCGTTGGCTTGAGTCGGAAGGCTGTGCAGTTGAGTCGGCTAGGACTTAGGTCGGCCATAAGGCTGTGTTGTTAGGTCGTTTGCAACTGAGTCGGTAGGCACGACTTAACGATGAGTCGTAAGTCGTTAGTCAGCTTGGTGTTGAGTCGTTGATTAGTTAGGTCGGCTCTGGTATTAAGTCGTAGGTCGGCAGGGTTGTTGAGTCGTGTCTCGTGGGATAAGGATTAGGCTTAGGTCGGCCGGGATAAGTCGTATGTGTCTTAAGTCGTGTGACCTTCTTGCCGTGTTGAGTCGTTAGGTCTTTGAGTCGGTAGAATTTAAGTCGGCATCTGGGTTAGTGTTAAGTCGGCAGTATATGTTGTATAGTTAAGTCGCAGGGTCGGCTGTGCTAGGTCGTGAGTCGGCAGGAGATGAGTCGTGGACGACTCATGATGAGTCGGGACCGACTCATGGGGCGACGACTCAGGGAGGTTCCAGCCTATAAATAGAGGGGTTCGGCTCACTTTTTGGCACCAGATTTCGAAGCGACGAAGTGCTGCCATTTTGAAGACTCGACTACAACATTTCTTCATCTTCTTTTCTCCATTCCAATCTAATTCTAACATCCATCCAAGATCGAAGATCGAGATCGAAGATCCAAGTGCCAAAGTTGAAGATCTTCATCCGTTCGAGCTAGAATTCATCGATTGGAGCGAGATATTGCCGGATCAAACCTTGATCTTCGCTGTCCAGATCTGAAGTGTGTAGTTTTTGTAGTGTTTGGGTGATTTGGTGAGTGGTAGTTATCTCTCACGCGGATCCAAGGGAGTATATTGGATTGGTGGCTTGTTTGAGTGTTAAAGTTAGAGATTTCATGCATTTTTCTTAGATCGAAGTCTAGATCCATGGTTTTTGAAGATGTTTACTTATGCAAGTTTGTTTAATAAGCATTAGAGACAAATCCCATGTTTTATAATTGATAAATCTATGCTAAAAACCATGATTTCACATATGTTGGACTTTTGCTCGTTTATTTACGAAATTGCCATTATAGTTGATATTGCTTAAATTGCTTAATAGATCTTGTTTGAATGATTGATTATTTGAATGTATGATTGATTTGATTGTTTCCAAGTTAGCTAGTAGTTGATTTGGAACAAGATGATGAAAGAGGATTCAAAAGCTATGGAAGAAGGCTCTTGAATGGTGAAAGCTGCTTAAGGCATATGTAGCGGATGTTGAAGCTCATATGTATAGATTGGATGATGTTGAGATGGGACTTTGCCATGATTTGATGAGGCAAACCATGTTGTTGAGTTGAGACTTTGCTTTGATGCGATGAAGCGAAGTATGATGTGAGTCTTGGCTTAATCCAAGCAGGGATCATTCCAAGCATGTTGATAACTTGAAGAGTAGTTCAAGTTGGTTGATAATGGATTGTTCAAGAGGTAGCTTGAGCTTGTATGAGGATAGTCGTCAAGAAGGATGGCTAGGAGGCTTGGATCTCGTCGTTGTTGAAGGTTCTAGCATGCTCAAAAGCAAGAGTACATGGGGCGCCCATAACGACTACAGGTAGGTAGTCGGGACACCCAAAAGACTACAGGTAGGTAGTTGAGTACTCTGGGCAAAGTAGATAAGTCCTAGGCACAAGGCAGTGTGCGGAGTTATGGTTAGAACCGGGGTTACCATTAACCCTTGACAGATGGTCATTCAGCTAACGGTGAAATCGAGGCAAGGATAACAGTGATAGCCAGAGTCATGGATGTTTGGTTGTATTATCATTCGGCTTCAAGAGCGGTGTTTTCTGGGTGCTTATCTGATCTTGGTTTAGGCCTTGGGGGTTTGTATTTGGAAAACATCGTCCTTGACTCGAGTGGTATTCGCTTTACCTTAATTGTCTATGTTGTTATGCTTGCTTCTCCTTAGTGTATGTCTGGGGCTATCACTGTAGGAAGAGGTGGAGTGGGATGGTTTGGTTCCTATTCCTTTTATCCTTTATGCTCTTTTGGTATGTTTGATAGTTAATTTACTGCTCACTAAGACTTTGTCTGACTCAAGGTTTTATGTCTCCTCTTATTACCTTGGGCTGTTCATCCATGTTGGGATGGGCAGACTAGGTAGCAGGTGACAGGTGCTGTGCTAGGAGTTCTACGATGAAGATGACGAAGACGAGCAGGAGGCTTTGCATATTAGTTTTCTTACTATATGTACTGGGTATCCGCTGCTGTATTTGGTTGAGTGATTTGTAGTGAGGCTTTCATGTATGGATTTGAGTAGATGATTGTATAAAACTACTGTGATGCTTATATGATGATGTTCTGTTCTATGGAGCTTCACTATATTATATTTCTCTATTGTATTTTATCCATGCGCTGTGAGTTGTACGATAGAGATTCTTTTGTTTTGTTTTACCCTGACTATCGTCCATGGCTGCCTGGCACGCCTTTCAGCGCATTATTTCCTTGTTTTGGTGCGGGAGTCATGGGCGGTCGTCACAAAACTATTTTTATATAAACCATTTTTAATATAAACTATTTTATTATATATTATTATTAATATCTAAACTATTTAAGTGATGGAAGTTATGATTTCAAAGTGTTATGATTTCCAAAGTGTTATAATTTCAAGTGTTTTGGTTTCGAAAGTGTTATAACTTTGAAAGTGATATGATTTTTTAGAAATGGATATATTTGGAACGGGAATGATATCGTATTGATATGGTTTTGAAATGGAAAATGATATTTTGGTTCTGAAGTATAAATATTTTAAAATGACCGCGGTGTTATAATAACGCTGGATTATTAAAGAGACCAGGATCGGATATTGTCATACTCTCTACCAATACCAAAAACCAATTTAACAACTATGTACGTGGTGGATATTCCAAAATGAAGTAGGATGGTTTGATGATGAATTTTTATGGTATTTACGTAGCCCCGACTCCCGTGAGTCGGCTTGGTGCGGCTAAAATATGAGCCACGCCAGACCAAGTGAGGTCATTCCTCCAATCGGGCACATTCCTTCGATACCATTCTATTGCTTTTGTGATTTGATTGGGTGCACTATTTGATTTGGGAGTGTGTCATGAGGTGGGAAGTAGCAGCCGCTATGTGTTACCACTGGTCCGGATACGCAAACAGTATATCTACCCTGGCATTGCCTCGAGTGCCTTGTCGCATGCCCTATCGCGCCTTCTACGAGTTTGTTTTGTACCGTACCTATGTGATGTCCTCTGGGTAAACCTCTAATTTACGGAGGAGCGTACGACATTGTATAGACTACGAGAATATATAAAATGTGTTAAGGGGGATATGGGTAACGTCTTAACGCTATTTTAATATTTTTGCTTTAATATAGATATATTATAATAGCGTATATTACTACATAGTAGATAGTTCCACGGATCCTTAGAGTATGGGCATCCTAAACATCATTTAAGTTACTTGTATTTCAGTTGACATTTCACTTGAGTTGAATTTACTGACATAAAAATGTTAATCCTAACTCGAGTGTTTTGTGTTTTGCTTTACGCTCGGGTCAGACTGAGTGTCACAACATTTGAGACTCACCTTTGAAGTTGGAGCTTCACTTGGAGATCCATCTGTATCTATTAAACTGTCAGCCACCCGGTTGTTTTGTTCGGACTTGTTATCTGCTTGCATTCGGAACTATATTGTATTTGAGATATTCTGTTGTATTTTATTTCAAACTCTTTTGTTTTATTGTAGTTTCATGAACTACTATTTATTCTATTCCGCTGCTTATTGTTGTATTACTCCGTGTCTGTGATTCTGTGATTCATTTTATTTACTGTATGTGCTAACAATCTAATATTTTGAGCAATTTAAGTCTGACATGTGTGGATGCGAATGATATGAAATATCGGGTCGTTACAGCAAGTAAGCAGCAAATAGAGTAAAAGATGTTCGAAGGGTATAATAAGAACTTCAAAAAGACGCAGTTGATTTCATGTTCACTGAATTCTCATTATCAGTAGTAAAGATATAAATGATTTGCATTCATATAAAAATACATATGCTTATACCAGGATTTATGCATCATGCCTGATATGCAATCCTACTGGATTCATATAGTTTGCATTAGCTGCATTTACGCATTGAAGACTTAAAAATGCAAGTTCATGACATTATTCATCCCTTTATGTTGTTTATATCATTTATATCGATATGTCATTTGCTTAAATTGGATGATATGTTTGCTAACTTGGTCGATATATATTTGACGAGTAAACGTTCTATTACGTATATAGTCCTTTAGGAATGTCGAGGAAAAAATTCTTTTAAGGGGGAAAGAATGAAATACCTCATAAATTCGATAAATAATTTAATTAAAAATTAACAATGGGATACTGTGAATATAATTGAATTTCATACGTGAATAAATAATTAAAAATAAGGAGGGGCGGAATGATCATTTTTTCGACTTTGGAATTTGATGATGAAACTAGCACCATTGCGACCGACTTCTTTTTTTGAGTCGTATAGTAGTTTTGTTTGTCTTATTTGGAGTTTGTATGAAGAAATTTTGAACGAAATGGTATCGGATCAAACATGCATCAAAACTTGACGTTTTTAATTTGAAATTAGGCGGACAGTTTTCCCTCCAACCACCTAATAGAATTCACGTACTTTCAGTTTTAGAAACCACCTGACCATTCGTTCTTCCTCTTAACCTGCCAAGAATCGAAACACAATATCTCTCTTTAAACTCAGCAAAAATTCACGAAACCAAAAGCATTATAGGGCAATCGAAGAGGACTTTATACCAGCAGTGAATTGGAGGTGAAAATCCAAAGCCCGAAGATGCATTAGTCTAGACAGCGTGAGTTTAGCAAAGAAACATCGATTTGGAAAGCGATCCATCCTTTTCTCCTTATATCTTACGGTTATTATCTGCTAATTATGATATGCTGGCTATGATAAAATAAATAAACACCTATAAATGTCTATATTCAGTTTAATGAGGATTTCAGAGAGGAGTATCATAAAAAGTAAACTTAAATTAGCTTTATACTAGATTATGTAATTTGATGAATTTACACCAAATTTGATGATATAAAGTTGTAAAATGGATTTTGAAATGTAGGGCAAGGTCCTAGGTTCGTTCTTAGGCGACCGAAGGTGGAATAGAGGCAACTGGAGGGTGAAATGAAGACGAAAATCATCCATTCCCAAAACCTGGTAACTACCAGGATTCACATGCATTGGTTCACTGATGGGTGACTAGGGCACCAATCGCCTATTTTGGACTCAGGTTGAACCTAGACCCAGAATGACCTACATAAATGATGAATAATCGATTCAAGTCTTGTTTCACTTATGTTCTAGAAGATAATTGAAGGATAATGACAAGGAAAATGACGATAATACAAATTGAGTGAATGGTTTGTGATAATTAGTTGTTATTTGAAATGAATGTATATGTCATCGCAATGCAAAGACATGATGTCACTATTACAAAACAGGTTATTTGCGTCGGTTGTTTTACCTCTGTTGCGACGGTTCAACAACCATAGCTAATGCAGACGTCGCAACAAGCATTAACTTGTTGCTACGGTTGTTTAACCATCGCAAGACACTCTTTTTTGCTACGGTTTTACTAGATAACCGACGCAATAGGTTGATCTGTTGCAATTGTTCTTTACAACAACAGTGGCAAAAAATCGCCATTTGAGTCCAAAAGTGTTGCCTTTTGTGACGGTTGTCGTAAACAACCAATGCAATAACTTTATTTTGTGCTACGATTCTTCGTAATAACAGTAGCAATAGACATTTGGATCGTTTTAAAAATGTGGTTTTTTCTAAGGTAGTTTCTTGCAACCGTCGCAAAAAAGAGGAAATATTTTTTTTTTTGCTACAGTTGTTTTTATAAACTAGCTCACCCGCATTTACAAAATATCAGGAGCAGAAAAATATATAAAAATTATCTAACAAAAGATAATGAATACGAGAATTATATAAGCAGTTCACATAATTTGATAACATATATTATCTCATAATAGACTTGCAATATTAATATCTTCTAATGCTTGTTTTTACAGCCTTGCATAATTGTGTCATCACATCCAAAAACAACTGATAAATGTAACATACATGTCATCAAGCGTCATAATGTACAACAACGAAGAAATTGGACGTGTACAAGCAAACAAATGTCATTCTATTTGTTAAAACAGCAATATGCAAAAAAGATTTGGTAAGTAAACTCAATGCCACTTCCATGTTCCAAAGTTCCAACAACAGTTAATCCTGTTACCTGAGTGTTTAGAAAAAAAACACACACTTAGGCATATATAATAAACTATTACAGGCTTATCATTGAACAGAAGTTATCCCTTGCATAAATCGTTACATATTGTGTTCTTCTTTCATTTTCCTTGATACTGTAATTTGCTTTATATGGTATGAACCTTTTGGTAAACATTGATAAATTATAGTCCTTAAGTCACTACTCATCAAATTCATTATGTTGCCGTTTTTAAATAAAATGAGTTCTCTAGCCAGATAATGCATAACTCATCTTAATACTCTGCATTTAATTGAATTCAACGGAAGGGTCTGGTTTTAAAACTGCCTAGTTTGACATATTGCATACAAGTAAGGCAAGTTGCATAAAAATAGCAATTAAATATACAGTAACAAGTGTTACTACAAAATTAGGCGAAAGCAGCTTGCAACTAATAATCTGGTTGAGAACGGCATGTTACAACTGTTTTATCTCTTACCAAAAAAGCAAAAGAACAGGGAAAATAGTTCAAAAAGGAATTAGTAACCCATTTACTAAGTTTGTTTCATAAAGTGGAACCGAGACAGAAGAACAAGTTCAAAAAAGGCTGAGAAATGCCAAAGCTAAGCTCGAATAGGGAATAACCTCTGGTATCTTTGATCATATTTTGGTGAATGATATCTTGATTCATGCTATTGAAACCTGAAGGTAATTTTACATTTTTTTTCATAATTGTGCAGGAAGTTAGAAGGTTTACCATATTCAGTGGATGTATATGTTTGTGTACATGCATATCTGTGTACATGCATATCTTATATGCTATTTTTGAATAATAATATTTCATAAAATTCCATTTCAGACATGCATTTGCTCTATTTTTATATAAATGAGTTTTGAATTTGTATAGTTTTTATTTTTATTTTGAACCCGGTTTGTTGTTGCTAATGTGACACGACCCCAAGACCTCTAGATGGACAATCAATTATATATTGTTTTGAGTTTGACATAGCGTTTCAAAAATAGTCGTATACATTTTTGTACATATTTCAATATTGCGGTCTTCCCAAATATCACATTAATCTTGATTTGCATTAGTCTATGTTCTCCCCTATACACATATTTAGAACGTCAATAAAAATAAAATAAAATTATGAACCTAATGTTTTGTGCAGAAACTGCTTTAATTTGGAAGTGGCTGCTAATGCTTCCAGCGAAAATGTTAAGTTCCTTCAAACTTGCATATATACCAAGAAGAAAGAAAATTGATAATTTCTAGTTTATTAGAACTTCCAGTGTTGGTATAGCTTCTTTCTGTAAACTATCATATACTGTGTTTCTTTCTGTTTCATATATTGTACTCTTCATAATATTGACGCTCTAGTCCTTATTTTTCCATAATGATATCACTCCTTTAACTATAATAATTTCAAGAAACTGTTTTCATGTAAGCCACACTTTAAGGTTTAACTATACCACGGGATAACTAAATTTAAAGAAAATTACTGGCATTAATTTAATAATGCATAAAATATTAAATTTATGACATAGGACTTACTACAGTTGGATGATTTCTTGAACTGCACATAACAATGGCAAAGTTAACAATAGAATAACAAAATAAACCTAAAGTGAAAATTTCACAGAACATTGAAATCATCAACTTATGCACATTTGAATGGTGCCTATATAGCTGAAAGATAGCATTGTTGCATTTCCTTAACAAGCAGTCCTCCCATTGTCAATGCACCGAAACTTTCAACCTCAACTAAATCTACTATATTGGGTGGTATTATTACTTTCTTTGCCTATTCTCTGTTAACAAAAATATCAACTTTCTGCCTCCGACCATTTTGACGGCTTTTCCAAAAATGGCCAATGCAACATCAAGTATGGCTGTGGACGATGAGTGCAAGCTTAAACTTATAGAGTTGAAGGGAGAGCATAAGAAAATGGAGACCCTTTATAAAAATAAATCTAGTCGTTACTCAAATTTGATGGATCTTCGCCAAAATTTCCATTTATTTTTGGAATGTCTATGTTTAGTTTTCATCCTATTTTCAGTATGTTCGTTATCAAATTTCACTTACTCGGTAATGTATATTTTCTGACCGATCTCTATCGTTTCCACATCTAGTGAATTGACATACTGTAGGTGATTAGAGCATCCAGTTTTGTTTACTTTTTTTTGTTGCACGACTTTATATTTTAACTTCAGAGTCATTCATATTCTAATTCAACTTTAAGAAATGCAATACATAGCAACATTACCATTTATTTTTGGTTATAAAAGGCAAGTTCTGCAACATGGGAACCCCCCACATAGGCGTTTCAGGCACTTCTTCTACCCATGGGCAGAATACATCAACGTTGGGGCAGTGCTCCGACATTGTGCCTATGAAGTACCGGCTTTGAATGGTTTGCTTGCATTCAGAGGCAAAAGTAACAATATCTTCTTTGTTACCTACAAATTCTGTTAATATGAATATTTCAACTTAGTTACAAACATAGAAAGTGAAATTCAATGATTTTCATATAGGCACCATATAACTTGAGGCATGCGTCCCAGTCGAAGCTTCTAGTAGCCACGAAAGTTGTAGCAAAACGCATTCGTAGCTTAGCAGATGATATAAGCAACATAAAACATGTGATCCACTCCACATTAATAAAACAAGTTCATAACTCAACCGAATGCCTTCAACAATCCTTTGAGATTCACTACTACTTGCTCACCTCAACACCTCATCACGTTAGTTCTTTGAACCGCAACAATATTATAATAACAGTAAGCTATCAAGTGCCACTTCATTGAACCTCAAAGAATTGACAATATTGAACGGTGCACCATTGTTAGAAGTAGCTGAAAAGGAGTCATACCATGAGAGAATGAAGAAGCAGTAAAGAAGGTTATATTCATGGACAAGGCAAAAAAATAACTATTAAGTTCTAACGATTGTGGTAGAAATAACTACACTTCCGGCTTGAGGTTAGTTCATATGCCAACTTTGCTCCTTTCATTTATTAAAATAAGTTTGAAGTTTGCGTAAGAGGGAAAACACCAATTATGTAGCTTTCCGAGACACCCAATCAGGGACCTTGTCTTATGCTTCAAATTACTGCACATTTGAATGTAATTTCCCGACCTTTTCTTATATATAATTTTCTTCCATGTTTCTAGGTTCCTCTCCATCAAGCAGACTATGTTATTTCACTTTGAACTAATATATGATTTATTAAAACAAAAATACAAGTAAATAGGCACAAGGAAGAAGTTGCAAAAAAAATTAGTCCCAAGGACGACAAGTTTGCTTTTTAGTCTGAAGGACACCATTTAATGTAAACTGAAAATGATAGGTACAACTATCATTCTGTGAATTACACTAAAAAGTGTCCTTCGGCCTGAAAAACAAATTTCTTGCCCCTGAAACTAAATTTTTTTCTAACTTTTTCCTTGAGCCTAAAAACCCCTATTAAATATATTCCCTAATATATGTTTTTTTTCTAATCCTTATTATGATGATCTCTATGTATTAATACATACAATAACCTTAGCTCACCAAAAAAAATTCCCTTTTCAAATTTGAATTAATTTAAGATTTTTTTGGACTATGCCATTAAATATATTCCCTAATATATGTTTTTTTTCTAATCCTTATTATGATGATCTCTATGTATTAATATATACAATAACCTTAGCTCACCAAAAAGAAAATTCCCTTTTCAAATTTGAATTAATTTAAGATTTTTTGGGACTATGCCATGATATGTAAAGGCCATTACCAGTTTGTTATTTTCTCCCATTTTCCCAGCTGTTTACTTATTTTCGGTAGCTTTCCCTTAAGTTTTTTTTACCACTTCACTGCTTTCATTTGTATGAAAGATAGTATTCCATAACAAGCTAAATCAAGCATCCCTGCTGTATAAGTATCAATAAATAAGTACACTGATTCTCATGTGTTGTATGCTAAACTATCAACAATTTGTAGTTAAAAGTGACTTGCATGTATGCTAAACAATGGGTTGGATTTTTGTTTTTATCATGATAAATTTTACTGTTATTTCTGCGTGTTTACTTGGTTAATACGAATGTATTTGCTATGAGTTCAATAAGGTACCTTTGTATTTATAGTGATCAAAACATCATTTGCGTTTCATTTCATCCACAGTCTGCATTACGCACAGACGCAAGCATGAATTATTGGCACATGGTTTGCCTTTCAGTAGTTAGCCACAAAGATGTTTGCTTTTTCTTTCCTTTTACTTTATCCAGCTTCTGCCACTTTAAAAGAAAATAAATCAATATAATCAGTACCGAATTCACAAAGCAAAGAAGTAGAAAAACTCTTTTAGGGAATGTTAGTTACATGCACTATTTTAATCCCATAGCTTGCAAAAGAATATATGTTATTTTTACCACCTAAATAAATAACATAATTCATGTCCCGTTTGGTTTGATTTTAGATTTAAGCATTTGATCCCGGTAGGCAATATAACTATGACAACGAAATTCGACATAAATCTAAGTGGGCCTTGCATGCATTTATGCCTTTTGCATGGCACAACAGTGTTTAACAAACTTGTACCTACCAGTTAAGCCGTCTGAGAATACTAACATGCCTTTCAACCTACTACGAAAACAATTTCCTGTTAAATTAACTATTTCCTTAACATTTAATAGATCGCATGGACAAACCATCCCTATATTTAATCATATTTTTCTTTTTCTAGAGAAGTTGCATGAAAACACGACAGTTCTTGTGAAAAATGGAAAGATCTATTACTTTTTAAAACAGGGACGTGCAAGTTTTTTAGGTTTCAATCTAGAAAATGATAATTTTAATGTTTATTCCACTTCTCCACATATTAATGTAATGGTTAGTAACATTCTTTACCTGATTAATTATTTCCTAAACTAACGTACTCTAATTCATGTTTTGATAAATGATTTGACTGTGTATGTACGCACACAATTATAATTTTTGTTATATGAAATCAAATGAAATCCATCCCGTGAAACAAAGGATAGCATGAAACCAAATGAAATCAGAAAGAAAATAAATACAATATACATGTTCACTTGTAGTTTAATTTCCGGTCTACGTTTGCGTTCGGTCTGCGGATCAAAAACATAAAACTTCATTCTTTTCTACAAATAAAGTTTGATTTGATTAGCTCGTCCTGAAATGAAATAAAGTGATATAATCAATTGAAGGCTGTCAAATTGAAGTAATTAATATAGGCATACCTCATTGTGATCATAAGTCACAAAAGCATTTCCAAAGAATAAAATTAAATATATTAATGCAGCTGCGGGCACTAAGTTGCAGAAACACCATCGTGCACACGGGGAATCATTAAATGCAAAACTCTACTGTAAACGATTAGAAAGAAGTATAGGCAGACATTTCCAAACAAGTAAACCGAATAACAAAACATAGCATTTGCATGCAGTCTTGCAACAATCAGAAATTCGCTACAACCGCAATATCTCAAAGTAGGTATGCATGTGATTTATGATCACTCAAATAGTCAAAAGTTCAATAGGTTAAGAAGAAAAATCATCAAATCTCATATTTCCCAAATCAAGCTTGTTTTGAAATTCTACGAACTATAGCTTCTATGTTACTTTGGATTGGATTTCTTGGCAATCAATTTAACAGCCAGTATTTTGCTTCTATAGGTTCAACTTCATATTTGGCAAGGTGGTAGTTTTATGGCAAAAGTAAATAATAGAAACATGTTGAACTTTGCTATAATGTTGAATAGTCTTCTCAAACTACAAAATTGTCATTTAACTGGTCCTAAAACCCCTAAAATAACAAATATAATCAGAAAAGTAATAATTGATAACTGCTTTAATATAACCATGTTCCTTAATAAAACAGCAGAAAGTCCCATAATAAGATAGAAATATCGATCCTGTATGAAACAAATTATTTTCCAAAATATGATCGAACAATGATTTCAAAATGATAATCGAGAATTCAAACCGTATAATCATAACTACCAATTGTTTAAAACAATTTCCATACTAAGATAAATTAAGAAAACAAAATATAATAGCAATTGTTATACTCAAATTGCATCATTAAAATTTCCCCTGCACATGACCAAACAAAAAACACTCCAACGACAAAAACCCGAGATTAGAATATGTCAAAAGTTTAGTTCTTTAACAAAATTAAAGCAAAAGGACATAGAAAATTGATTACAATGTTGGAAAGCTTCATGTTCCTACTTTTATCACCAAAGACCTGAAATACAAAAAAAAAAAAAAAAAAAAAAAAAAAAAAAAAAAAAAAACAGGGAAAAGCAAATGAAAACCCCATAGATTGTAAAATAAGATTATGATTGGAAAAACGAGTAAAATATCTCACCATGATCACAGTATTCACCAAGGCATTTGGACGAACTCCATGATAGTAACAGAACAGCCGCTTTTCGAATGGTCCAGAAATTCAAACGAAGGATTTGCCTTCCAATTATGTATATGATATCGGTTTAAGAAAGACAAGTAATAATAAATAAATTGGTGGCAAGGTCAGAGAAAGAGAGGTTTTTCTGTTCAACATGAGGTCGGCAGGTGGAGGCGGAGGCGGAGGCCGAGGCGGAGACGGAGACGGAGACGGAGACGGAGACGGAGGTAGGCTTAGGAAATACAGCAGTTCCATTTGAGATGTTAATATGTGAAGATTAGTTCGATTTGAGATAGAAGGAGCCGCAGATTTGGTTTCTTTTACAAGGGAAATGAAATTAGGTTATACACGATTTCAATTCGGGGGCGCTTGGGAAAGTCTACGTTCGTTTGCTGCGGCTAAGGATAATGGTCGCAATTTGATTATGTATTTGCTGCTACTATGTATACAACGGTACCAAATTATTTTTTAATTTTTTAGTCGCATTAGCAATAGGCATTTGCTACGATTATGAAAAAAATAGCCGCAAATAACAACGTATTTCTACGCTTATGACAAAAATCATCGCAAATTGTTTTTATTAAATTTTCTTCTGTTTCTCATATACCAACCGGTACGGTTTTAAATAAAACGTCGCATATTTAATTATTTGTACCTAAACCATCGCAAATAAGGCGATGCAACAGACAGATTGTGTACTAGTGTATGATGGTAACGTGAAATATGAATGAATCTGTAGCATATTTGGTGAGGATGCTGGTATTGGTGAGGATGCTGATACAAACATGAATATGGATATGGCTACGGATGTGGATACAGATACATATACAGATATAGACATAGGTACAGATACGGTTGCGAACATGGACCTATGACATAACTAGGTGATACAGGCATTACTTTGCTTCTTTGTAGTTCTTCAGTGGGCAGGTGGAGGCAGCGGATGCTAAGCGACCTTTACAGGCTATGGGTGGACCAGGGCATGTGTCTAATCAACATAAGGTCAGCAGGCTTTCATGTAGTCTGTAACAATCTTGTATTTCGTGATTATTTTAATTGAATTTCTAATTTAAAATTTTTATTTTATTTATTAAAATGAATAAATTTTGTTATTTGAAAATAAATTTTGTTATTTGAAAATAAATTTTGATTTGTATATGAATTATAACTCCAAACAGGGATAAATAGAATATTTTTCAAAAATATGAATTTTTATCAATATGGTCAAACTTTGACTTTAATTTAAAATTTTAAAATTTGAAATTTATTTCTCTTTTATGAAAGTAAATAAAATTTTAAGTATACTTCTCTTCGTTTCGTTGAAATCTGGTTAATATTGTGAAAGTTATGCTTTTCAAACCATTGTGTGTAAATTATTTTATTTAACAAAATTGTTTATTTTAATTTATATAAATAATATTTTTGTTAGTCATGTCATGTTTTAATTTATGTTTACGTGTGTAACATGACATGTTATGTATATATTTTATTTTTAAAACATTTTTTAAAAGTGTGGTTGAAATTTTCCAATGTCAGTTGTATTTTGTTTACAATTTTTAATTTCTAGTTTCAATTAAATAAAGTATTTTATTTATTTATTTTTCTACTTTCCTAAGACATTATTTTATTTTCATTTCCACTTTATTTTGTTCAGCTTTTATTTTATTTACTTGTTTTTTATTTGTTTATATTGAATTAATAGAATTAGGAATTCAAAGAGACAAAGCTTTTCACATTGTCTTGTGACTTTTCCTTTTCTAGTCTCTTCATTTACTTTGGCCGTCTATTTCTTTTGCTATAGCTGTGTATTTCATTTTGTTTTTCACATGAAAAACTTCTCATCCCCTTCATTTTCACAGCTATTCTAAATTTCTGAAAAATATTGTAAGATATGGCTTTCTTCTTCCTTACTTTTTTCTTCATTTTCTTTGAATTTTAACTTGCTCTTCACTAGCTTTGCTTGGCCACAACCACCACCATCTTCACCGACCACCACCACCACCACCATCTCCTTCTCCTCATCATACACGGCCAACCACCCCTCTTCTCTGTCCAGATCTGGCTGTGGCCACCAAGTAGAGCTTCCACCACAAAAACATTGCAAAAACTCCAAAGCAATGCCTAGCCAAGCCATTTCCACCATCACCTTCATGTTTAGTCTTGGCCACCACCTCTACCACCAACACCACTTGCTGCCATGACCTCTAGCCATCACCATCCATCTCTGACCTGACCTGAAACAATCATGGCCGAGCCCGAATATAGCATAGGCCGAGCCTATGTGCAACATACTCCACCTTTTGCCTTTGTCCGTTTGTATTCTTCACTTGTAACTCCAACCCCTTCACATCCCTATGTAGCCGTACCTATATGATGCCAAACCCGAGCCACTTACCACAAAAACACAATCATGGTCGAACCAATGGTTCCCCTAGACCGAGCACTTGAGTGGTTAAAGCATGGTCAAGCAATTTTGATGTAAAGGCTAGTGATGTTCTTTGTTGATTCAAGTTTCCACTTTGTTTCAATTAATCTTTGTGCTATATATATATATATATATATATATATATGTATGTTTATTGTCTTGTTTATTTGTTGTATACAAGATCAATATCAAGGCTCTCCATTCATTCAAATCTAATCGTGTTTGTCGTGTTTTGGAATCGCTCTTGTGTGTGTTGTTTTGGTGTCTCTAGCTTTGATAAAGGTGGGTCCTTCTCACTCTGACATCATTACTTATGACATGGTAAATTGATGACAAGTGATTAGTAATTAAAATGTTTATGCAAGTTAATGATGATTATATGATCTATTATCTCATGTTATTACCATGTTAACTTTGTTAATTATCACCTGATATATGATTATGACAGTATATTGTGACATTGACATGTTAGTATACGCTACACCAAAACATGGAATTTCTAACAGAAGTATTTCTTGATTGCTAACATTCAGATGTCGTTATAAAATAATAACACTTAAACTCCGTTATAATTTTTTTTAAAGCTGTTGGAAAATGAGCAGTATAATCTCCAACGACAAAAAATTCATTCGCTCACACTATCGAACCGTTACAAAATTTGGTAAAAATGAAAATAAAATAAAAACAAAAGGATAAAGACGGAAAACGTTAAAAATCTCATCCAACAACACTTATCACGCTTCCCCGTTCAATCGGCCGCATCTTCTCCAAATTCCAAATTATTTTTGTAGGGCAAAAGACTTCAGGAGCTGCTTTCAATTTTCTTAACGTAGGTTTCATCGTCATGTTTTGATTATTCCGAAAGTTAGATTGCTGCTTTATTTGATTTGTGTTAGAGAATAGAGATATACTCCTTATTACCGAGATTATAAATTATCAATATTAACACTACTTATTACCACTAAACTAAAGAAAATGGATATAAATACAAAGAGACGGCATTGTTTGTAACTTTGGCTGAAGTACTTATTTAAGTGGAAAATTGAGTTTGTTTATTTCCAAGACATATAAGTTCAAGTTAATTTTGTGGGTAGAATATTGCTTCCACGAGATTATAACCATATTGATATCCATCTACTTGATGTTTGCAGTCTCTCTTTATACCAGTTCAAATACGTTATAATTTTTTAAGCTTTTCCAGGATGTTGAAAGAGAAAGACAATTGATTGTATTTTGTATGTTTGCATCAATTTGTACAGCATAAGGTATACTTTTTGTTTTATAAGAATCAAAATGCATTTATTGAAATTTACACTGGACCATGCTTGGAGCCGTGAGATATATAATATTTGTTCCAGCAAAATTAATGCATACGCTCACACACTATTTTAATCAATGCATACACTGGACCATGCGGGTTCATAAAATCCTGTTGTGCAGTATATCAAAATAAAAAATAAACGTATGGTTTTTGGTAATTTATCATCTTTTATTTCTAAACTGAAGCAATAGTGAAACATGTCACTCCCTCCTTACTTGCCTAAAATTGTTGTTGCAGTGGTACCAAACTTGTAAGGAGATAAAAATATATCGTCAATTATACATGGATTATCGTGATATGAAGTTAACAAAGTGTAGTGATTTGTGCTATTAGAGTATCTTTCGTAGGTTGTAAACGGTAGTTCTACGTCCTTATTTAAAAAAAAAAGTGTAGTGGTTATGAGAGGTACATCCTATAAAGCTTAAATCCTATTTAAATTGCTGTGTTTACATAAATGAGTTAAAAACCATGTTTGTTGTTGTTATATGCCAATTCTAATACGTTAGTTTTAATGATATGAAAAGCACGTCCTATATAAATCGAAGACATAAAAATCCCAAATTAGCCCTTTTTGTTCTTTAAGCGTCCTTCTATATAACAGATTACAGTGAAAATAGTCTACGGTGGCTCTAATCTTATTTTCAAATAAAAATATGCTATCCATTTTTTCATACATACAATAAAATGATAAATAACCACACTTCTTTTGAATAGATCAATTTCTTCATCTCAAACAATTTTTATAACTATCAAATGTTTCCGCAGCGATGAGAAAAATATAATGTACAACATAAGCAATACATAATTGATGCATAATGATCAGGTCGGTTTTAACTTATTGAATGGCCTAGACAAACATAGTTTTTGTTGTCTTTTAGATTTAAATAAATAAATAAAGATGTTATAACATCGCAAATAATTTTTATCAACTTTTTTCAGAAGGCTGGTTGGTTTGGTTTTCTTTCATGCAGCATCATCATAGGTAGAAATATTTTTGGTTATATGCAATGAAACCGTAACTTTTTAGGAAATAAATAACGAATTCAATGAAAACATAGCCGGTATTAAAAAATTAATTGATTTTTTTATGCAGTCGCAAACTTACAAGAGTACTAAAATTCTTACTCATTTATGTCAATTATTAGGTGAGAATTTCTCATTTTCGATGTTTTCTTTTCTGCTTTGAAGCTGCTGAAGCATAAGTCAATATCCAAAGCAGTATATATAAACAGTATTTTTTTATTTCTTTATTTTATATGCATATATGTGCTTTTGCTCCATTCATATAAGAAACGACATTGAATCAATAATCTTTATTTTCATAATGAATTAGGTGATCCACGAGTTTTTGCTAATGTCAGAACCTACCTCGAGAGATTGGATCAGAATTCGACATAGGAACACAAACGAATATATACAAGGTGTTCGATATTTTATGAATTTCGTGAAGCGTCATTCACCACCTGATTTTGAAATATGCTGTTGTCCTTGTATAAAGTGTAGAAATTCCAAAAAATTGCCTTGTGAAATAGTTGAGAAGCACTTAATTCTTTATGGTATGGATCCAGCATACGATGAATGGTTTTTTCATGGAGAAAGTAATGACATTGAAGTAATGGTCAATCCTACACCCCATATTGTCAATGATGATTTCATGTCTCATCAATTTCAAGAGGAAAACCCAATAGAAGGTGGTCTTGGAAATCTTGTTGATGATGTATATGGATTATCTCATGGTGCACAAGCAACTTTTGGTGGAAACCATGAAAAAAAGTATAATGAATATAAAAGAAAAGCAAGTGAAAAATTATATCCTTCTTGTGAAGATGGTCTTACAACATTAAGGGTCCTCATAGAGCTTCATGGCTTGAAAAAAGAATTCAGCTGGTCAGGAAACAGTATGACCGAGTTGTTGAAGAGGTTGAAACTATGGCTTCCAAAGAAAAATACACTACCCGATAAGTACCCTACAATGAAAAAAAATATTAAAAGATCTAGGAATGAATGTAAAAGGAATACATGCTTGTGAAAATGATTGTATATTATTTTGGAAGGGGTATGAAGATGCATTGGAATGTCCGCACTGTAATACTTCGAGATTTAAAGTTAAAGAACATGGGAAAATAGTTGAAGTCACAAAACAACCAAGAAAAGTTTTGAAATATTTTCCTATTATTCCTAGATTAACTAGGTTGTACACTGTACCTTGGATAGCCCGAAAAATGTTATGGCATAGTGAAGCAAAGCCTTCTTGGGACTCCATGCGTCATCCTATTGATTCGGCTGAATGGAGATCGCTTAAAAATAGATGGCCGGATTTTGCTACTAACGGAAGAAATGTTTGGCTTGGCATTGCTACTGATGGATTTAATCCTAGTGGAGCTCAATCTAATAGTTATAGTTGTTGGCCCGTGTACATGATCCCATATAATTTGCCCCCTTCATTATGTATGAAACCCGATTTTCAAATGTTATGTTTGTTGATTCCTGGACCTAGAGCATCAAGCCAAGACATTGATGTATACTTAGAATCTCTTATGGATGAGTTAAAGCAGCTTTGGATAGGAGTGCCTGCATTTGACATGGATAAGAAAGAGCAATTTACACCGAGAGCGATGCTTTTGTGGGGAATTCATGACTTACCAGCATTTGGAAATTTATCCGGTTGTGTGACACATGGTTACAAAACATGTCTGGTTTGTGCTACTGAGACCGAGTCAGAACATATTGGTAATAAGATTGTTTATACAAAGTATAGAAGATTTTTGAATAATGGTCATCTGTATAGAGCATTGAAACATGGATAGTACAAAGATGTAGAGCATAAGGAACCTCCCACACGATTGGTAGGATCGGCACTTTTGGCAAAACTTTCTCATATCAAATATGTATCGGGTAAAAATATATATTAAAACGTAAAGAATTTGATGATGGTGATGAAGATCATTTTGTAAATTAGAATGACAATGAAGAAAGACCAACGTGGTATAAGAAGTCGATTCTTTTTACCTTAGAGTATTGGAGTAGTCATAAAGTGCGACATACGACTGATGTGATGCATACTGAAAAGAATGTAGCGGAGCATCTTATTAACTTATTTTTTGATAGGAAACAATCTTCCAAGTTTGCGTTTGATAAGACTTACAAAATTCAATGCTGCCAAGTCTTAAAAGGTGCAAAGCTTCCATCATGCTTTTCAACAAAGATAGGCAATTTAGTCAATGTTCAACCACCTAGCTTGAGCATTAGAAAATCATAAGATTATCATATCATTCTTCAATATTTTCTTCCAATCATGGTTCAACATGCCTATCCAAAATGTCGCGACTTAAGACGTGCAATTTTGCAAGTATGTTTATACTTTAAAATTATTTGTTCGAAGGTTTTAGTTCGGGAGCTTGTCCAAGCTGCTAAAGATATGATTTCAGAGGCGTTATGTGTGTTGGTTCACTACTTTCCTGCTCACTTCTTTGATATAAGCATACATCTAATGTTGCATTTAGCTGATCAAGCATTACTTTGTGGACCTGTTAATTATATATGGATGTATCCGTTTGAGAGGTACGATACATCTTTATAAAATTACTTGTTTTATATTTAAATATATATATATATATATATATATATATATATATATAAGGTAATATATTTTTTGTTTCTTGACTAGAGCTATGAAGGAGTGTAAGAACATACCAAGTAACAAGCGATATGTGGAAGGCTCAATTTCCGAAGCGTATCTTGTTTTAGAATCTATTAGATATGCAATGGAATATATGCCAAATCCATGTATAGGTAATCATAGTTCTACACAAGCGTCATTTTTGGATGAGAACGACAATGATATATACGAATGTTCAATTATGGAAGGCAAAAATATCAAATTATCTAGTGTGCAACGTACGCAGATTCGAAGATGGATACTTTTCAGAATTGACATACCAGATCTAGATGATTATTATAGGTTTGTATTTTTTGTGCATTTCGTAAGGTATAACATTATATTTATTGAGAATTACTTATAATTTGTAGCGAGTATCGGTTGTCCTTAGAAGATGCTCAGCGTGGTAAAAAAAGACTACAGACAAAGGCTGAAGTGGTAGTACAATCTGAATTTATTGATTGGTTGCACAATAAGGTTTGTCGAACTTGCTTCCTAGTTCATAGTTTAATAATAAAAATAATAGTGTTTAATATATTTTAGTGGATTTAACAGCTAATTGAAGAAAAAAGCATGGATTCAATGTTGTGGCGTTATGTTAGTGGACCACAATGGGAAGCTAGAACTCATCTTAAGTATAGAATCAATGGTTATATATTCTCTCCACAACATTATGATAACACATTATCAACCCAAAATAGTGGTGTTTGCATGAATGCGATTACAACATTTGTTGCAAGTGTGAAATATTTAAATCCTATGGATGATGATACTACGTGGTATGGTGTTATCAAAGAGATTATTGAAGTTGATTATTATGAATCTCAACATGTAGTATTCTACTGTGATTGGATCAATGTAGCAGATAAATCAAATAGCTGTAAGATTTATAGTGACTCCAATTTGTTAATGGTGAATCTAAGGAAATTGAAAAGCGGTAGTGGAGAATATGATGAGCCCGTCATTCTATCGTCCGAAGCAAGTCAAGTCTTTTACATAAGCGACATGCATGATCCTAATTGGTCCATCGTACAACACTCGCCTAAGCGCATGACTGATAGCATAGATGATTATGAGATGCCAATGAGCTTTCAATCTATTTTGAAGGAGCAGCCTAATTTAACTGCATTGTTGAAATGTATTGAATCAAAATAGACAGACTTGATTGAACAATAATTATTTTGTTTACTTGTTACAATGTTGTATTGATTACTATACACTTGGGTATGTTTCTCTATTGTTGAATATTTTTGAAGTTATTACACTTGTCTTGAACGCATCATATTAATGCTATGATTTAATCTTTTTGTGTATAATTGATACCTTTTACAAATATGAATTGGTATGAACAATAAATAAACATGGATTAAGCTTTTGCTATGTTCTCCATCTTGGATGAGCCATTATCCTACAAATTTTCTTTTATGCTTTAATATGCATTCATCGT
The DNA here is from genome assembly GCA_030765085.1 of Allium cepa. NCBI lineage: Eukaryota > Viridiplantae > Streptophyta > Magnoliopsida > Asparagales > Amaryllidaceae > Allium > Allium cepa. The sequence continues at coordinate 745,654,812 of CM060941.1, forward strand.
CTTTAAATTATTTGCACCGTAGAATGTCAGGCAATTGTAATGCCACGTCACTACATACAAATGACGCAGAGGAAGTTGATGTTCCTCCTCCCCCTCCAAATAAAAAGTACTCAATAATTGTGGACTTAGAAGGTGAAAAAGGCAGTGATGCAAAAAAATGGGCCTCTCGTTGTGGTGTTTTGCTTCGTTCTCTCATTCCGATTGGTTGTGAAGGATGGAATGATGCAGATGTTGTTTTCAAAGATAGCCTGTGGAAAGCACTAATGGTACGTAACTGTTTATTCGTAATATATTTAACTATTTATTCGTAATATATACCAAAAACAGTAAAGCTAGCAACAAAAGAGCTAAAAATAAAACGAAAGTATGCTAGCCTATTGTAAATGTATGAAGCTCTGATCCAAACTGAAGCAAATGAGTAGCAGAATTATCAAAGCACATGAGCTTAATGGCTGAAGCAAAACGAAAATGAACTGATACATCAGAAGTGCTGTACGCGAAACTGTACAGAAAATGAGTAGCATGACTGCATGGGCAAAGACATGGAGCATTACATTGACTAGAAGGATGAATTGAAGTAGTGCAGAAAAATGGTTGCCGGCTTACAGAGATGTGCAGGAGTAAAGCATGTGGCAAACTATAGTGTCGTAGGAATTATTTGTTGCTGCTAACAGAGGATTGAAGATGGTGCGACAAGCTGAAAAGACACAACAAAGGCTGCTACTGATTTATTGATTTGAATATGAGATAAATTATGGAATTTAAACCAAATCAAAAGGTTATTCATTCTACGCAAACCCAGTAAATAACTGTCTAACCATTCACTTTATAGCAGAATATTGAAACATCTCTCCTTTAAAAACATATTTAAGACTATTAAACTAGCATAACTAGCAGTGGCAACCATGTATTTGCCTTTTTTTCAAATATTTTCTGAATTAATTCTTAATGTAGAATTAAATCCACTACCGTTCGACTGTCAGTTTCGGTTATGATAATTATGAAGCATAAAGCATTATTGTATTTATGCATCAAATTAAGATCGTGATATTTAAATAGCTTATTTTGTGTCCCAATCTGTATTGTATACTTGAGATCGAGCTAGCGCATCATGCAATCAAAGATTGACTTGCATGTATATAATATTAACATGCTTGGAGTGAATTATAACTAACTGTTCAGAAAAAGCACAATATATTATGTACAGATAACATGGACATTGTTATTTGATTTTTTTTGTTTCAACAGAAAGAGTTTGACTTGAATATCGACCCCATGGTAGCTAGACCAATATTGGAGAAGAAGTTTTCACAACGTTATCGAACATTCAAAGCAACGGTACGTCAGAGATTCCTCAAAAAAGATGGACAACTCATGCCCAAACATGTTGCACTTAATAGTCGTCCTGATGACGTTGATAAAGTATGGTGGCAGAGGTTTGTTGACATTGAATATAGTGACAAGAAAATGAAACAATGCAAGACAAATTCCGGAAACAAAGCCAAAAGTACTCTAACTCATACATTGGGAAGGAAACCTTATCTTAGACTATACGAAGAATTGGTATGTAAAAACATTTTTTAGGTTAATATTTCAGTGACAAAAATATACTCTATGAAATTATTCAAATGCAGGCAGTTGAAAATCCAGGACAGAAGATCACACGTACAGTGGCATGGAAAGTGGCTCATACAAATAGAAAAACGGGAAAGGTGATTCCATGTGCTGCCGAAAAATTTGTAAGTACTTCAACATCTACATGTAGTTTTATAGTCTAGTCTACGCGGGCAAGATTTATAATCATTCTGCTGCTGTTTTGTACTGTCCGGACATGTATCCGTTTCTTGCTGGTACCTATTTGGATTACAGGTTGGTGAATGTATGAATTTTGATGTTTGACGTAAACATCTGGCATTCTGAAACTGTGGGTACCTATGGAACATGTTTATAATTATTATTTAAGCATATTTAGCCGAAGATGATCAAAAATATATTCATGGTAATGGTTTTCAACTGATTTATCACTATTTTATTATTCATGATAGGGGTTTTCAACTGATTTATCACTATTTTATAAGGGGGAATGCTAGAACGACCAAAATTAATGGATTATTGAAAATTAAGGGGAAGGAAAATTAAAGACGGCATAATCCAACTGTTTTTATCATTTTTGTATTGACTTTCGATCAGAGTAGCATTTTTGTTTCATAAGTACGGTCATATTAGAACATTACAACACAAGTAATAACCCTTCCAGTTGATTAGCTGATTCTGCAGATCTAAGTATATATTACGTAATTATTCCTTTCACAACTTTTTTGTTTGGATTTCATTTTCTGTGCATTACAAGACGATAATAAGAAGATTGTGTGCATACGATTCAAGCATACCATGCAATAATTTACTCAATTATACCATGTAATTAATTTTAATTATAATGAGTTGTTCTACAGAACTAGTAAACAAATAGTTATAGCAAATGGAATAATTTTGAATAGTTGGAACCTTAACACTGGGACGTTTATATTAGGAAAACAATCATAAGGATCGACAGTCAGTCAATTCAGTGATGGTAGTAGTACGAAATATATGCGGTTTTACTTCCAATATGCATTGCAATGACAAAATGCATTAAACGAAGTTGTGAGACAATTGTCGAGAAAGTAAAATGAAAATTCTACCCACAATAAATGATAACAGAACATATAAAGAGCAAAAATTTGTTTACGAGCTCAGTTCACATGTAGAATGACAGAAGCAACTCAGATTAGTTTCAATATATGTGAATGCACTTGCTGATTTTCATGTTCCCTATGCACATACATATTTGTTCACTTTTCATCACTGTCAATCAGTCCATCTATTTGATAATTGAATAACTTTCAATTTCTTAGCCGAACTACTTTAGTGTTACTGACACAATAATTGGAAAATATATGTTTGACCAAGTCGTTACCGACACTGAAGGGGCTGGCACATAACATGTAAACTACTGGGGTGTGTGTGTGAGACACAAGGTAAGATGCAAGACAAGTTTGAGCATTCTACCCACAATACCTAAGTTTGCATAACTTGTGCTTCAGTACAACTAAACCCAACCTGTTGAATGCAAAGTTTATTACCAGCCAGCTAATAGGAAATGATATTCCAATATAGCGAAATTGATTTTTGTGTGATAAGTAATGACTGAAGTAACCTTTAAATGTACCAATAGGAAATGATATTGAAAAATAAGCTTCAAATAATACATAATCAACAAATCTTACATTTGTCATCTTGGGATTGAGAAACTTGTATAAAGCAAGGTTTTCTGGTATTGATACTTGGTTAAATGGGTATAAAGCTAGTGAACTAGTGGAAAAATGTACGAGTATTTCAAGCTTCAGATAAAATATTGGTGGTTTTATATTATAGCTTAGTAAAGCTGATTTGAATTTTGCATCTTCTCATTATATTCTATATGCTTTAGCACATGAACCATTGTGTGATTTGGTTTATAGGTGCACAATTTCAATTTGAGTACACACACTTTACTTGACACTATTGGATTGCAATTGTCTGTGAATGATTATCGTTGTACATGCCAATGAGCATAAATACAACCCACTCATTTTCTTAGCTGTACATGTCGGTGAACACATATATAAGCCACTCGTTTTTTTAGACTATTATATGTAACATTTTGCGGATCATATGTAACGTTTTTCTTACCTGTCCACGTCAATGAGCACAATTTAAACCAATCGTTTTGTTGGCTGGTCATATATAAGTTTGAGGATCATTTGTAATAGTTTAAAGAACCATGTGTCGTGAATAATTAACTCTTCACAACTGTGGAGGAAACTGCTGAAATGCTTTAGTTGATTGATTAGAAACAAACAATCTTCACCGACAATAATATCTATCATAAGCATATGAATAACAAACCATGCATTTCGCATAATATTGTATAACGTTCCTACTTTACATGTTGATAAAGATAAATTTTTACTATATAATCTGTTGTTTTATATCCATTTGTATGTTTTCATTTTTTTTTACCGGAATACATACACCTTGATTCTGAACATTGACGACAAGTAAGCTCCATGAATAATATCCAGTGCATTTCTGTAGTGAAGTCTGTCTTGTAATTAGTTCTTTAAAGTGATTCAAAATGATTGAAATTCCTTTGGAGCAAAGACTTTTTTGTGGTACACAAGTTATCTTTAAAGTGATTCATGCATTTACAATACTGATGCATTTACAATACTGATTCATGCATTTACAATACTGATGCATTTACAATATGATTGAACTTGCTTTTATAGTTTATCTTATGCATTATAGTTTATCTCCTCCATATATTGTTTTACAGTATTCATAGTTTGACAGGAATTTTTCTTTACAGTATTCACATGTTCATCATTTTCTATCAACCAATATGCAAGATATTGATAGTATATTCTTTAGTTTATGCTTTTACTTTATTTAATATGCAAAATATTTTCAAGTTCAACTTTTGTTTATAATTTATTTGGGTATTATGCAGGCATTAGTTGAAGCAGCGGAGGAAAGACAAAAGGAAAACTCTAGTGTCAATGGTAGCAATGGAAGTAGAAGTTTTGAAGATTTTGAGAATGATCCCATTGCTGAAGTGTTTGGAAAGGAGAAAAGAAAAAACTATTGTCGTGCAATTAGCTCTACATCGACTATGAAGCAAGTGAAGCTTACACAAGCATCAAAAGCAATAGCTAATTTCAAGGAAGATGAAGATAGAAAATGGAAAGCAAAGATGGAGAACAATCAAAATAGACTAACCGAAGAATTTAGATCGATGCATTCGACTATGATGAGTATGCAACAAAGTTTGTTACAATTTATGAATCAGTTTGGAGGGAATGCGACACCAAGAAATGAAGTTGCTTCCAACAGTCAACATGATAGTCCTAGAGCTAGCTTGCGTGTTCAATCCAATGGTGCTATTGGATCTTCCGCAAGAGATAGGCAATCTGTAGTCTTATTGTCAGAAGAGTTGAAAGAGGTTGCTAAGGGTCATCTTGGGACACAGAAGATATGCCACCATAGAGAAGTGATGAATGGGGAAAGAGTTGTATGGGTGGAGAAAGTGTTTGATCCAGAAGCACCTATTTATGAAGCACCACAAAATGGTAATTACAAGCTATTTGATATAATTGATGGAGGTTTTGTTATTTGGCCTGAGTGTCATGTTCGTTGTTTGTAGGATCTAGAATTTATTTTGAAGTAATGTTAGAACTTGTAATATTTTGATTTCATACTCTTTAGTTATGTATGATGAACTTATGAAATTTCGAATCTTCCTTTAATGTTAGAAAGTTGTATGTTTGGATGCGTAATTGCTTATTGTTATCGAAATTCTGTAATTTTTGATATATACGTACCTACTGTATTATAATAGACAATTCTGTAGTGTAAATGCTAGCAAAAATGCAGCTCTACATGGTTTGGTAGCTGTAATGAACATATTCGTTACTAAAGACGAAATTAATAACGAGCATAGTCGTTACTATTGATGAAATTTGTAACGAACAAATGCGTTACTAACGATGAAATTTGTAACGAACAAGTGCGTTACCAATGATGAAATTTGTAACGGACAAGGTCGTGATAATTTAGAATGACAACCCCTTCTTCTACCATGAAAGGGGAAACTAAGTAACAGAAAATACCCGTTACAAACCGATGCAACTAATAACAAACATTTTCGTTACAAAAATTTAGATTTCTAACGACAAAGTCCGTTGGTAAGCGATATATCTAACAACGGGTAGAGGCCGTTATAAATATTTGTAACGACATTCCTCACGCCTGTACCGCTCACGACTATATCTGTTATAAATTTCATTTGTAACGACTATATTCGTTACAAATACACCTTTTTGGTGTAGTGATAATTGTTTATATTGTTTATGCATATGTTCACACTGCAAGTTCCTTATTAGAATAGAATCACTATGGGTTGAAATAATACATACCCGAACGGACATTAGAATAGGGAAAAATCATTATGAGCTGAAATGAATTGTATTTGTATTTGACTTGGGATTGCGGGTTTGAAATGATAGAACCCGGGTTTTCTTTTTAAAGTGCGGATTGAAATAGTACATATCTGTATCACTTGACCTAAGTTAAATTATATACAGACCCCGTGGTATATTTTTAAATGATTTTTCTTAAGATATGTATTTTTAAAAGTATGAAATTTTATTTAAAATATATATTTTATGATTTTAAGAAAGCTAAATATTAAGATTTGAATTGAATTTAAGTATGTAAATTTGAATTAAGTGTTATTTTGACTTTAAATTATACTTATAAATGGAAATTAAATTTAAATTTTTGAAATGATATTTGAAGTAAAATGTTAAGTTTTGTTAAATTTACAAGTTAAGAAAAGAGTGAATTTTGACTTAACAAATGAATTGAGTTTTAAATTTGATATTTAATTATAAAATTTTGCTGTGATAAATCATATGTTAAATTATTTAAATGTGAAATTTTAAAGTCTAGAAATATGATTATAAGTAAAATAACAAAAATTGAAGTTTTATTGTTTTTGAAAAGTTATAATAAAATCTGGAATTTTATTAATAGCATTTCCAAAAATGCTGTGGTCTTATGACAATGTTTTTAAGTGCTATTGTTTTTGAATTTAACTATGTTTGAAATAACTAAATATCTATTACGTATTTTATAAATGCTGTTGTTCTTGAACTGAACTATTTTGGAAACTAAGTACCTACTGTAGCACTTTATAAATGCTGTCGCTGCTAAAATTTGACAATGTTTTGAAATGTTACAGATTTTAACACTGTTTGAGTTATATTTTAAAAGTGTTAAATGATTTAACTTTTGGAATTGATTATTTGTGAAATTTAAGGAGTTTTGAATATATTTTAATATTTAAATTTGAATTTTTAAGGAATTTAAATTAAATTTGAATTTAAGTAAGGTTTACTTGGTTATGTGTTAAATGGAATGAAATGAGATAAATGAATTTTTGAATGGAAGTTTGAAATGTATTTTGTAATAATATTTGAATTAATAAACGAATGACACAATTGATTTTTAAAAAGGTAATTAAATCTGAATATTTGATTTTGAATGATAATGAATTGATAAATGATTTTGAAATGGTTTTGAATGACATAATCTTTATTTTGATAAAGAATGTGAATTTGGAATTATATTTGATTTTTTTATTTACTCGATTTATTCGATAAATGAATATTTGAAGTTTATACTAGTATGAAAGGATATTTGGTTTACTTGTAATTTTGGTTTATTTAAATGATATTGGATTTAAGAAATGAATATTTCAAAACTAAGTAATAATGAAGTTAAATCAGAGTTATATGAAATTATAAAAATTAGTTCTGAAATGTGGGATATTAAAGCTTTGAAATATATTAAAAAATGTTAGTGACATAGTCAATAGTCATTTTTTGAACATAATCTGGGACCCTCTTCGTGTTGGGAAGGAAAAAGAACCCTTCAAAACACAAGTCCGAAAACTCTTCATGAAGCTATGCCAAACGAGCAACTGGATTGACTATAGGATCTTTAGTAGCAGCTTCAACTTCGGTACTTTCCTTATCGGGCCTATGGGTAGCAGCATGTTCACTGTGGCGATGACGATCATTCAACCGCTGAGAATAAGAAGGAACCAAATTCTGTAGAGGAACTGAAGCGGGAGGAGTACCATGCAAGGGATCGATGGTTAGGTCCCAGCGATCAGTTGGTATCTCAGGACCCTTTGGAGGAGGGGATCTCGATCTTGATCGATGTTCATCTTAGGGTGGCTTATCCTTATAACCCCTGTCTTGATTGCCCTGGTCCCGACCGAGGCGATAACTGGAATCATAATACTCTTGACTACCACTTTGACGGTAAGACCCAATGGTGAACCAGAGGATTGGTGGTGTATATCCTAGAGGGAGTCGAACTTGTTCCTTTTCTTCACCATCGTTTCTATAAAGAAAAAATAAATAAATCAACTTTATGTATTAAAAGCACATGTTGAGCATAATGCAATGTTGAGGGGTGTAAGTATGTGCAAATTTCCTTGTGCAATCCCCCGACAAACCAGGTGCAAGAGCTTTGCTCATTTGACTAACTTCTCCTCTAGAAGTTGGAATCCTAGTGCCAATTTCGATGGGGGATTCTGACCCCTTGATGCTCACATCTGTAAAATGAAAAGCATCAAGGTCATGTGGAATTGGTAGACCAGAAAAAGAATCAAGTGGTAAACTTGAACGCTATGACAGTTGAGAAGAAGATTCATCTTGAACAATCTTAGGAACCACCGATGACTTGGATTGATCAGAGAGATGACTTTTTGTAATTTATGAACAAACGTTTTCTTCTTTCTCCTATCACGAACTAAGGGTTGTGAGGTCTACAAGGATCTGACATCAACCCCAAGACCGGATTCATCATCATTGTGAACGAGCACATCGCCTTTATGTCCTTAGGCATCGTTACTAGTGAATTCCTAAGCACTCATGACTGGGGGCACCACGAGATCAGTTTGATTGTCCCTTTAACCGAGTGTAACCCATGATCTTATCCCTATAGTTTGGGAGACTTGGTTAGCCCTACATGGAGGCCCTCTTCTATCAAAAAAAAGTAAATAGATGTTCATCCATGAGCAGATATTCAATGTTCCTGTCCTCGGGCAGTGCATTTTTCAGAGTTGCGGCCAGCTCCTCATAAAGATTGCCACTAGGCTGGGTATCGATACATGTAAAGGAGTAACGTAATCAGGAATACGACCTGAATATGATTTTTCATGCTAATGTAAAAATAGTGGATAACACTTATGTCTTTCCAACCATTGTCGAGCAAAACCAGGTGGACAAAAAATGAAGAACCACTCACTTTTAAAGGCGTAATTTGTTCCATGGACCAGTTAGAATCTGGCAACTCTTACCAACTCAAGAAATGTAAATGAAAAACTCCATGTCCATTACTTGAAAGTGAATATGAATTGAATGTCATCAGTGGTTGATGAACGGTGCCGGAACTCCATAAATACCATATAAGTACAGGTGAGAAGAGCATAGCCATTTGGATGAAGACGCGCTGGAGCTATCCTTGAATAATGAAGAATTTCCCGAATGTATGAATTAAATGGAAGGATGCATCCAGCCCAAGACATGAACTTGTTGCATGCCGTATACCTTCTAGGGTTCTATGAGCCCTGTCATCCCACGATGGAACCAACACATCATCAAATGGAATTCCATGCTTTATGTAGATTCAGCAAAGAGCATCTTCCTTAATTTTAGAGGCTACTGAATCAACAGGGTTCTCCAGAATAACTGTGTCCTCTAGAGTGTCGGGAGCAAGATCGACAACTTTCGTTGGAAGGATAGGAACTGCATCAGAAAGATCAAATTAAGGGCCTTGCTTTCCATTCGTTCTGAATAATGACTAGGGGACGGACTATCAGGTTCCGTTGCAGAACTTGATTCCACGTTAGGGTTATCCTGTTGAGAAGATAATCCAGCTGGCATAGCTGCAAGACGCCCAGAACGTCTAGAACCCATTGCTGTTAAACTTAGTAAAATTCAGGGTTAGATAAAGTAACATATACCCCCAGTGCATGGTGAATACTAGTGTAGTGCGATGAAGTGCTATGCAATACAGTAGTAAGCTATATGAAACTAAAGTCGAAAAAGACGACGAGACTTAGAAGTTTGACCGAAGTGACCGTCATCGTTGACTGTCTCAACCGATTCACTACATCGTTAGGGACTGATTGAACATGAGTTTTAGGATTGATTATCAGTTTGAGATATGTTTTCATGTTCAAGTCAAAGATGAGCTTCAAGAGAATTGTTTGAGGCATTGGTTCACGTCATAGTTCAAAATGTCATGAATTTTTGAATATGCAATTTAAGCCATATGCAAGCCCAAGTGTCCTTTCAAGTGTCTAAAGCCGAAACTCATCTCAAAGTTTAGGTTCATGTGCTCAAGTTCCATTTTAAAAATTAGTTGCTGGCAATCAAATCATCCACCAAGACATAGCCGATCTTTCCAGAACGATCGTTTCTAAACGATCGTACTATAACAATCGTCAATAGCCAAGCCAAATCCTATCCAGCCGATCGTTCATCTCCAACCGATCATTCATCTCAACCATTGTATATGATTATTCTTTCCACTTCACCTCGTTTAACCATCTTTCAAGAATGATCATCCTACATCAAGACAGTTACTCCATATTCGCTAAAAATGATCAACTGAAGCTTCCATCTCTTCCAACTATAACTCGCTCCATAGGACGAGAACATCATGATATCAATCAAATACAATATCTAACCTACCTAGATTAGGATTTGAAGAAGCTAATCAATTTGAATTTGGATCTATGAGAGATCTAAAGGGACAAATGCAACAATAATTAATGTAGAGGAGGATTGATTTCTTGCCTCAGGAGTGCGGGTCGTTGCTTGGAACGATGGAGGAAACGAGGAGAGCAATTTGTTTTCTTTTCTAGTTAAAGTTAGAAAAATAAAAAATGGAGAGAAAGAAGGAAAATGGCTAAGTGGAGACGCTTTTATATTGGGAGGCAAGGCGATCCTTTATAACCCAAGAATGGAACTGATCATTCCTTAAGTACGAATTTTACGATCATTTTTTTTGCAGCGATCGTTTTGAAATGGTCATTTTAAATGATCCAAAGTTTTTTTGTTTTCGATAATGATTGGGTAAGATCATAAAAAAAGGAAAGAAGTAATAACGATCAGTGATTAAAAGAATAATAAAAAGGGAGAATATGAATGATTGAATAACGATGGTAGTAAACATTTTTTATAAAATATATATGTAAATAAGAATAACGATCGGTGGAGATCATTTATAAAAATATCAAAACTTGGAAACAACCCGTGAATGTGTAACCATGATCGGGAGTCAGGTATGAACACGTATACGTGCTAGTATACGTTTCGAAATCTAATTTTTTGAAATCTACAAAAATTGAATATTCACCAGAAATCGATAAGAGAAAAATTAAAACCAAGTTGTTGAAGCTTAGAAATCGCTCGAAACAAAACTAGATGATCACCGGCAAGTTGTGATCCCGTATTTATACTGTAACGATCCATAATTTAATCACTTTGAACTTGAATAGTTAATATGTTTCAAAATGATTAAACAATGGATTGTATCTAGAATAATAATTTGAATAAACATCTCGAATGTTTTTTTTAAACTGATGTAAAATGTTAAGGTGATTGGGGGTACCAATTTATTTAAGAATAAGTTTGCCTAATAAAAAAAATTGTACAATTACTTGCCTAATAAAACAAAAAATAATTATTAACCCTGCCTAATAAAACAGAATAGTATAATTACTTGCCTAATAAAATAAGAGAGAATTATTAACCTTGCCTAATAAAATGGAATAGTATAATTACTTGCTCAATAAAACATAACATTATAATTACTTTCCCAATGAAACAAAATAGCATAATGATTATTATATTCCATATGGATGGTTTCCATTGGACCAAAATCTGGTCGAATCATGTTATGCCATAGTTGATAAAGAGGATTCCTATTGGACCAAAATGTGGTCGAATCAAATCAAGCCATCAAGGTGTTTTCTATTGGACCAAATATGGTCGAGTCAAATTAGGCCATCAAGATGTTTTATATTGGACCAAAATGTGGTCGAATTAAATTAGGCCATAAGGCTGGTTCTATTGGACCAAAATCCGGTCGAATCTGGATAGGCTATAGGAAACGACTAAAGTACCCTTCTCTTCACCTATAAATAGCCAAGTCTGTATGTCATTTTAATTCATTCATAAACTAAAGAAAAGAACATAAAATTCATTATCAAAGGTAAAGTATTCCAAGTCTCCATCAAAGCAAATAGGATGTGAGTATATTTCTTGTTTTCGTAGTTTAGTGGGTGTAACTTATTCTGTGAGTACAATTTAATTATTTTACAGTGAGTGTAATCTTAATCTCTATCATTTGACTCATTCACAATTTAATAAATGTTGTGTTAACCATTGATTGTAAATTATTAATCATAATGGGTCGGTTAATATTCTTGTTTGGTTGTTTCATTTGTGCTTGGCTAGTTAATGAGCAATAACCTTGACGTTTAGTTAAAGGGAACTTACACCGCTTTTTAACTTAGCATTGAAATTTAGTGACTTTTTGGTTAATAGGATATGACAACCCTTTTAGCGATCTCATTTGATTAAGAGGGAGCTTCACCCCTCTAGGTCTTATTCTCCTTTAAAGATGATGGGTTTAAGTTATGATTTGAATGGAAGTTTTAAATATTTGTTTAAAGTATTTTAAAGGAGCTTCAAAATTTATGTAACAATGTAAATGGGTTATTTATGGAAAGTAAGTATCCTATACTTGGCACAAAAAGCCGATGAGTAGGTGTCTAGGCAAGGCAAGGAGTAACTAGTGCCCTGACTTATTTGGCTTTGTTTCTGGGCGAAGGATATAGTAAGTCAAGAATATCGAGAATGTGACAAGTGTAAGAGATTTTATTTCCATAAATGATCTTTATAACTATGATGGTATGAAAAGCATTCGCCTTTCTTGTAGACAATTGCTTTTGACCCATTTAAGTATGCTTTTGATATATGAAATCCTCCCAAATGTTTTGTGAATATACTTATACTGAAAGATAAGTATATGGATATTTTCCAAGGATTAAAAGAGTATAAGATTTAATTTCCATATACGATCGTTTTGTTATCCCCGATAATTGATAACTTAACTATCAATTTCAATACCCTTCAACCTTTTGTTTATGTTTGGTCAATCTAAGACGATTTGTTTCTCATTCAAAATATTGATATCCTTTATCGAAAATGACTAAATAAAGAGCGAGTGAGGGCCAAGCTATGTGGGGTTGCACCCATTAGGGCATTGTCACATCTACTCTAGATTGTTTTTGGTTGTATGCGCACGAGGATGTGAAGTACTCGGATACTCGGTAAGGTTGGCAGGGTTCATCTTAGAGGTTTTCGAGAGCCATCGTAGTTCTCAAGTATATGTTCTAGAGGTATACTTTCTCCTAGTCATTATTGGAAAAAAAATTCTTTCCTTATTTTTTATTCAAATCTTTGGATTGATTCTTTCTTAATTTCATCGGGAAGCATCTTGCGCTCTTCGCGGTGTTTAATTATTTGTGTCCATTCTTTTATGCTTGGATGTTATCCTTGTGAGGGGAAACCGGTTCTGTATTTTTGCGATGTTTCTCACAGGTTATTGTGTGTTCTATTTTTTTCGTTTGGAGTTTACCCATACCGGACTTATTGTCCGACCCAAATCGTTTATTTTCCCTAAACTTTTGAGTACTCAAAATGAGTAGTCCGAAAATGATAGGTTTCTTTGGGCTTTTTAAAGATGGTGGATGAGCAGAAGGCTCCTTATCTATCTAGCTATTGCTGTTATTAAATGTTGGTTCTATGTATGTCTATTTAAAAGAAGGTTGTTAAAACTTCCTAGATTGATAGTAGTACTTTTGTTGTAACTCTGATAACTCTATGCTGGGGAGTAACCTTATGTACTGTCTTAATTTTATGTTATATTTAACTACCATTGTGAGATTATTGTTTTATTCTTATATTTTACCCCATGATAACTCATCTTTTAGATACTTGGCAACGGCAATACCGTGGATGTATTAAGTGTCGTTCTTAGGGGTCAGAAAGGTGGATCGTCACAGTTGGTATCAAAGCTTCGGTTGAGTGAACATCTTAGCCTTATTGGGGTACAACTCATTAGAGATAGGGTAAATGATGCCCTAGAATGAGTTAATCTTGAGAAAACGTATTTCTAATTTTTATAATAATAATGTTAATCCTCTAAAGTCTCGTTTTAGATCCATTGGTATTATTTCCTTAAACCATTTTTATCCTATTTTTTGTACTCTAAAGATACCTGTTATTTGTTTATAGAATAGAAAATGAATACAAGAAGAGGAGGAAGGAGAGGATCTAGAACTAGCACGGCTACCAATGGAAGGGTACCTAGAAATGCTACTACGTCAGCTATAGATCCGATAGAGGAAATGGTTGTACAAGTTCGGACCACTATGAATTTTGCGGCTTTGTGTAAGAATTATACCACTTTGGGCAGGAAACCATTCTATTTAAATGAAGATATTCTTGGAGTGAAAATGTGGCTTCGCACTTGTGAAAGAATATTTGGAGATCTTCAGCTAGAAGATGCGGAGAAAAGGTTGGGCATCACAACAACTTCAAAAGTTGGCGATGGATTGGTGGGATTCAGAAACAGCTATTACTCCGAAGGGGGAGTTTTCTTAGGCCCAGTTCAAGGAAATTTTTGAAGTGCAGTTTATTCTAGAAGCTAGAAGAACTTGGTTATTTAGAAGTTTCATTGACTTAAAGCAGGGTTATATGACTATGTAGCAGTATGAGCACAAGTTCAGTGCTTTGTCCCATTTTGGACTTGGATTAATATACACATTGCTTAAGAAAAATGAAATGTTTATGAATGGAATGCGACCAGAGTTCCATCATGAAATGACCAATCGTCTTATGGGTACGTTCACCAACATTATTAGCATGGATTTGAGGTTTGAGGCTTTTAATATTAAGGAAGGAGTCCAGAAGGGTGTAGTACCAGCAGTAAGTGCCAAGCCTTTATCGGTTATACCAGTTGAAGGAAAACCAATCATCAAGCGTAAGTTTAAGGGAAAGAAGTAGGGTGCAGGAAAGAAACCCCAAGATGGCGCTCCAGCACAGAAGAAGTAGACCAACTTGGCCAACATTCTTTGTTTAGTGCAAAAAGATGGACCACTTTGCAAATCATTGCTCAATTGCCACATGTTTTAATTGCGGCTAGCTAGGACATATGAAGAATGAGTGCCTTTTTCCTAAAAAGGGATCTCAAGGATGGACTTTTACCATTGAAGAGACACCATCCACTTCTTCAAGTCAAAAAGGGAAGCAAGTGTTGCAAGGTACATTATCCATATATGATATTCCTATGAGGATGTTATTTGATACAGGAGCTTCCCATAGTTTAATTTCTTATGATCTAATGAACAAACTAAACATAAAATATGTTATCATAAGTAATCCACTTTGTGTGTCAAATCCAATTGGAGGTCCGACAAATCTTGACACTATGTGTCTAAATATACATATTTCTTGTCGAAATCATCTCTTTCCTTTTGACTTCTTTGTTCTTGGGTTTATGGATTTTGGAATGTTGCTGGGAATGGATTACTTGTATAAGTTTAAAGCTATCTTGGATTATGGTAGAAGGCTCGTCAGAGTTAGTGATGCTGGAGATGTTGGTGTTGATATTAGTTGTGAAGAGCCTAAGAAGTTAATGATCAGTTTTCTCTATTCACTTTAAGTGGCTAAAGCAGAGCTAGGAGATGTGCGGATTGTTCGAGATTTCACACATATTTTTGATGAGATGTAAGGTTTACCTCCTCACCATGAAGTTGAGTACCGTATTGATTTGGTTCTAAGAACCAGATCTATTGTACGACCCTTATGAAGGATGGCTCCAAAAGAGAAGAGGGAGTTAGAAAGGTAGACTTATCACTTGTTGCAAAAGGACTTGATCCAACGTAATACCTCGAGTTGGAGTTTGCAAGTCGTCTTTGTTACAAAGGTAAACGGTTCTCTAAGGTTAGTCGTAAAGTATCGGAAGTTGAACAAAAGGACTATCAAAAATAAATATCCTTTGCCAAGGATCGACGATATGTTTGACCAACTCCACGGTGCTCGGATATTTTCTCAATTAGATCTTACTACCGGTTTCCACCAATTATGAGTGGTAGAGGAGAGTGTTCCTTAAACAACTTTTTAGACTCTAGAAATTTTCTACGAGTGGTTAGTTATGCTTTTTGGATTGACTAACGTACCCGCTTATTTTGTGGACTTAATGAATCGAGTATTTCGATATATTCTTAATAAATTTTTTTCGTCTTTATTGATGGCATTCTTATCTGTTCCAAGGCAGAGGAGGAACATAACGATCATCTCTGTTTCGTACTCGATACCTTAAGAAGCCATGTGTTGAAGACTAAGTTTTCCAAGTGGCATTTCTGGAAATCCGAAGTTAGGTTTCTAAGGCATGTTATTTCGAGAGAAGGCATATCGGTGGACCCAGCTAAAGTTGTGGCACTTCAAGACTAGAAGAAGCCCGAAAGTGCAACGGAAGTTAGAAGTTTCTTGGGATTGGCTGGTTCTATCGTAGGTTTATCAAGGACTTCTCGATGATTGGTTATCATCTGACGAAGTTAACAAAGAAAGATGTTAAGTTTTTTTGGACTTCTAAGTGTGATCAAGCATTCAGAGAATTGAAAGAGAAGTTGACTAGCGCTCCTATATTAACCATTCCAAATAGGAGTGAAGGTTTAACCGTGTATACAGATGCTTGTGGAACCGAATTGGGAGTAGTTCTGATGCAGCATGGGAAAGTCATTGCCTATGTGAGTCGACAGCTAAAGCCCATGAGAAAAATTATGCTACATACGATTTGGAGCTTTTAGCTGTTATCTTCGCACTAAAGATACGGAGGCATTATCTTTTGAATTTAAGGTTCAAGTTATACACGGACAATAAATCCTTAAAATAAATTTTTACCCAAAAAGATTTGAATTTGAGGCAATAAAGATGGCTGGATTTTCTCGCTTCTTATGATCTAGAGATTCTTTATACCCCTAGAAAAGAAAATGACGTTGTTGATGCACTGAGTACGAATGTAGCAATGGTTAATAACCTAGAAGTTAAGCCAGTATTGTTAGAGAGAATTACATCTAGTCAAGAGGCAGATCCTATTTTGGCCCGACTTAAGAAGGATGTTGAAGAAGGTGTTGTTTGTAGCTTTGAGATTGATCCCCAAGGCATATTGAAAATGAATGGGCGTATTTGTGCTCTAGAATTTGATGGACTTAGGAAAGAAGTGTTAACCGAATGCCACCAATCAAAGTTATCTTTTCATCCAGGAGTGACCAAGATGTTCAAAGATATGAAGTGGGTATTCTGGTGGAAGGGGATGAAGCGAGATATTTCAATCTTTATGAGTCGTTGTGCAAACTGCCAGCCAATTAATAGTGACCGGTAGAAGACAGTTGGATTGCTTCAACCACTTGAGATCCCAAAATGGAAGTAGGAGCAGATCTCTATGGATTTTATCCGTGGGCTTCCTAGGTCAAGAATAGGTAATAATGTCATTTGGGTTATAGTCGATCGACTGACCAAGAGTGCCCATATCATTCCTGTAAAGCTAAGACTGCTACGAGTCTGGAGAGTTTGTATGTGAAGGAGATTGTGAGACTCCATGGGATTCCTCATAGTATTGTAAGTGACTGGGACCCGATATTCACTAGTAGTTTCTGAGAGGGACTACAGACTACTTTAGGGACTGAGCTAAGTCCAAGTACAGCTTACCATCCCCAAACTGATGGGCAGACGGAGAGAGTGAATCAGATCTTGGAAGATTTATTACGAGCATGCATTCTAGACTTCAGGTTCTTGGGAAGATCATTTACCCTTAGTCAAATTCACTTAGAACAATAGCTACAAAGCAAGCAATGGTATGGCCCCTTTCGATGATCTTTATGGTTGTACCTGTCGTTCTCCTTCATGTTGGGTTGAATCTGGAGATAGACTTGTTTTGGACATAACATAATCTTAGAAGCCAATGAGAAGGTAGATTATATTAGAAGAAAGATGAAGAAAGTGCAAGATCGGCAAGAGTGTTATGTAGATCAAAGGCATAGGGATGTAGAGTTCTTTGTCGGGGACTTGGTATTTGTAAAAGTCTCTCCTCTGAGAAGTATCGTGAGGTTTGGGAAGACAAGGAAGTTAGCCCCTCTATGTATTGGTCCTTTTCCCATACTAAATCAGATTGGTAAACTTGCATATAAAATGGAGTTGCCAGATCGACTACCAGATGTGCACAATGTATTTCATGTATCTCATTTACATAAGTATGTACCCGACTCTTCGATGATAGTAGAACCGATACAACAAGTTGATTTACAGGTTCAGCCTAACCTAACCATTCTTAGGCGGCCTGTTCATATTGTCACTCGTGATATAAAGCGATGAAGGAAGAAGGCGGTGAATCTTGTTAAGGTTCAGTGGAGTGAAATGTTAGAGATTGTACTTAGGAAAGTAAGGACTATATTAGGAATTATTATCCCGAGTTGATGTAGTTGTTGTTTGTATTTAGTTATTTCTGTTTAGTGTACTCATCAATTGTGTTGAGATCGCTTCCCTTATATATTTGTACGGTATATATGATATCATTTGGGTTTCTTTGATATCTTAAGTTTATGTGATTAACTTCGAGGGCGAATTTCCTCTAAGGAGGGAAGGATATAACGATCCATAATTTAATCACTTTGAACTTGAATAGTTAATATGTTTTTAAATGATTAAATAATGGATTTTATTTCTAGAATAAAAATTTGGATAAAACGTCTCGAATGGATTTTTTTAAATTGATGCAAAACATTAGTTTAAAGATGGTTCGAGTTATAAGGCGGTAAGGGGTACCAATTTATTCAAGAATAAGTTTGCCTAATAAAACAGAATAGTATAATTACTTGCCTAATAAAACAAGAAAGAATTATTAACCCTACTTAATAAAACAGAATAATATAATTACTCGCCTTCTAAAAAAAGAGAATTATTAACCTTGCCTAATAAAATAGAATAGTATAATTACTTGCCTAATAAAATAGAACAGTATAATTACTTGCCGAATGAAAACAAATAGCATAATGATTATTATATTCCATGCTGATGGTTACCATTGGAACAAAATCTGGTTGAATTAGGTTCTACCATGCGGATGGTTGCCATTGGACCAAAATCTGGTCGAATCATGTTATGCCATAGTTGATAAGGAGGATTCCTATCAGCCAAAATGTGTTTGAATCAAATTAAGTCATCAAGATGTTTTCTATTGGACCAAAATGTTGTCGAATCAAATTAGGCCATCAAGATGTTTTCTATTGGACCAAAATATGGTCGAATCAAATTAGGTCATAAGGCTGGTTTCTATTGGACTAAAATCTAGTCAAATCTAGTTAGGCTATAGGAAATGACTAAAGTACCCTTCTCTTCACTTGCAAATAGCCAAGTCCATATCTCGTTTTAATTCATTCACAAACTAAAGAAAAGAACCAAAATTCATTATCAAAGGCGAAGTATTCCAAGTCTCCATCAAAGCAAATAGGATGTGAGTATATCCCCTATTTTCAAAGTCTAGTGGGTATAACTTATTCTATGAGTATAATTTAACTATTTTACAACGAGTGTAATGTTAATCTCTTTCGTTTGACTCATTCACATTTTAATAAATGTTGTGATTGTGAATTGTTAATAATAATGGGTCTGTTATTATTCTTGTTTGGTTATTTGATTTTAGCTCGGCCAATTTATGAGCAATAACCTTGACGTTTAGCTAACGGGAACATACACCACCTTTTAACTTAGGATTGACATTTAGTGACTTTTTGGTTAAAAGGAAATGACACCCCTTTTCGCTATCTCATTTGATTAAGAGGGAGTTTTACCCCTCTTAGTCGTATTCTACTTCAAAGATGATGGGTTTAAGTTACAATTTGAATGGAAGTTTTAAATCTTTGTTTAAAGTATTTATAGGAGCTTCAAATTTATATAATGATTTAAATGGGTTATTTATGAAGAGTAAGTAGTCTTATACTTAGGACAAAAAGCAGATGAGTAGATTGATCCTCTATCTGTGAGATCTGGAACCGAAGTGTCTAGAAAAGGCTAGGAGCAACCAGTGCCCTGACATACCTGGCTTTGTTTCTGGACGAGGGATAGAGTAAGTCGAGAATATCGAAAATGTGAGAATTGTAGGAGAATTGATTTCCATAAATGATCTTTATAATTATGATGGTATGGAAAACATTCGCCTTTCTTGTAGACAATTGTTTTTGACCCATTTAAGTATTCTTTTGAAATATGAAATCCTACCAATTGTTTTGTGAATACACATATACCGATGAGATAAGTATATGGATATTTTCCAAACAATGAAAGAGTATAAGATATAATTTCCATATATGGTCGTTTTGTTATCCCTGATAATTGATATCTTAACTATCAATTTCGATATCCTTCTTCCTTTTTTTTCGTCAATCTAAGATGATTTGTTGCTCATTCAAAGCATTAATATCCTTTATCAGAAATGACTAAATAAAGAGCGAGTGGGGGCCAAACTATGCGGCTTAATCCCATTAGGGTATTGTCACATCTACTCTATATTGGTTTAGGTTGTATGAGAATGGAGATGTGAAATACTCGGATATTCGGTAAGGTTGGCAGGGTCCGCTTGGAGGTTTCTAAGAGTCATCGTAGTTCTCAACTACATTTTCTAGAGGTATACTTTCGATAAAGGGGCGCACCCTCCTAGTCATTATTAGAAAAAAATTCCCTTTCTTTCTTTTTGATTCAAATCTTTGGATTGATTATTTCTTAATTGCATTGGGGAGCTTCTTACGCTCTTCACGGTGTTTAATTATTTGTGTCCGTTCTTTTATGCTTGGATGTTGTCCTTGTGAGGGAAAATCTTTTTTGAGTTTTTGCGACGTTGTCTCATAGGTTATTGGGTGTTTTATTTTTTTATTTAGATTTTATTCACATCGGACTTCGTCCGACCCGAATTATTTGTTTTCCCTAGACTTTCGAGTACTCATTTATATTTGAGTAGTCCGAAAATGATAGGTTTCTTTGGGCTCTTTTGAAGTTGGTGGATGAGCAGGAGGCTTCTTATCTATCTAGCTATTTATCTCCATTTTTATGAGATGTTGGTTCTATGTATGTATATTTAAAAGAAGGTTGTTATAACTACCTAGACTGATATTAGTACTTTTGTCGTAACTCTGATAACTCTATGTTGGGGAGTAACCATATGCGTTGTCTTAATTTTATGTTATATTTAACCGTTCTGTTGTGAGATTATTGTTCTGTTCTTATATTTTACCCCATGATAGCTCGTCTTTCAGACACTTAGCAATGACACATGAATACCATGGATGTATTAAGTGTCATTCTCAGGTGTCAGAAAGGTGGATCGTTACATATACCATAGGAAATCGACCAATCATCAAAACAAACAAGGAAAATATGACCCTCGACAAGGAAACAACACGATGGAATAATGACTATTCTATGAACCAGATGGATTTCTTTCTGACGATTCTAGCTTGCGATGATTCAAAGCATGTCATGTTTGAAACAAGACATACTTTCGGGGGAAAATGTTATCCCCCCTTTTGGCAAAGCCGTGATATCATCGACTTGGCTTGGAACTGATGGTTATCGGCCTTAAGAAACGATGATATACAATACCATGGACAATGGTCGGGAAAATTCAGACTTGGTCCCAATCAAGGTGCAATCCGTGCAGAGTACTGGCATAGCCCCGTGAAATTACATTTCAAATTCAGAGTCAATCGGAGTTCATATGCTCGAGTTACGCATGAAGCAAAGATTTATATGGATCGATCGGAAACGATCCATAAAACAGCTCAAATCGGCGGAGACCGATCGATATCTCAAAATCCACATGGCCAATTCACTTGAAACTTTTAGAGCATTAGTATATTGAAGTATGGAGCCCACAGAAACGATTGTAGGTTAAGACCTTGAGATATGAAGATAGCCGTTCATTTTAAGCCGATCGTTATTTGCCGATCCTTCATAATGATCGGTGTAACTCGTTGAACGTTCCAAATGTAGCAAAGATTGATCCATATCTCATAATCTACAACTCAAAATGATTTCATATTTTAGATACAAGTTCAAGAGGCATATGGACCCCCCAAAAACGATTGCACATAAATTGGAGGTAAAAATAACGATCAGTGAAACTTTGGATGATCGTTCCATGATATCAAGTTAGGGCCACTGATCTTTGTGGTGGTCCCCTATGGACCTAGAGAGCCTTCCCCCAAAATCTTAGCAAAATATCTCATCATCTCACCCTATAAATACAGGCCTTTTGGTTCATTTTAAAGAGCTTTACACTGCTTGTTACTCTAGACTCCAATGTATTCAAGTACTTGCTATCGCTACTATTAAAATCAGTTTAAAAAGCGATTTATAAAGGATAATCTTCATAGTGGACATAAACATACAATGCCAAATCACTATAAACTTCTATGTCTTTGGTTACTACTTATTCTCTATTGCTTACCTATTCATCTAAGCAGTTTAATTTTATTTTTCTTTACTCATTTCTCTACAAAAACTATTCTTGGGTGTTTGTGACCAATTTAGTTGCAAACGTGACCCAAGCAAGAGTTGCTTATTCGTCATGGGATCATAGTGCAATCTCCTACGAGAAGGGACTTCAGTATCAATCGTTACCATTGCCTCAGTTTTGTAGCCCAACGCAAATGGAGTATGGCCAGTTGTAGACATTTGGGTCATTCAATAAGCCTATAATGCTAGTAGTAACTTGTCCACCCGGTTGCCTTTAGCTCTATTCAGCCTCTTCTTGACAATGGATAAGATGATCTTGATCTCAACCTCCACCTGTCCATTTGGCTGTTAGTGGGCTATTGCCGTAGCTTTCCTCAATTTGGCACCTAGCATAGAATTCATTAAACTTAGCATTCTTGAACTAAGTCCCATTATCTTATAATATGTGGAACTTTGAACCTACAAAAAGTGTTCTTCACAACAAAGTTGATCGATTTCCTTGAAGTAATCATCGTAAGGAGCTATGCTTCAGCTCACATTACAAAGTACCGCAATTATCACTTATTTACTCTGCTTAGGATATCAGTAGCACACCAATGATTTCTTCCCATATATCGTAAATGGCCATGGGCCAACCATTTACGTAAACATATTGGATAAGGCCCTTGGTATCTTTGCAAACCTTTGGCACTTGTAACGTCTCGTAAAGTAGTCAAATGCATCCTGATTAATTGGCTAGAAGTATATGTACAAAGAACTTTATTTGCTAATGTTCATTCGCTAATGTGATCACCACAGCTTCCTTCATGCACAACTACAACAATCTTTTAAGCTTTATCTTTGGTGACAACCTCAACATAATCATTAAGGATCCTCTCTTGTACAATGCTCCTTATTGTATAATAACTAAGTGTTGAGTCACAAGTTTTATGAAAGTTTTGATTTCTGACAAATAAGGCGATCGACAAAACAAGGTCATTAGAGCTACATATGTTACTATAGATTATAGGTTGATTATTTGATATTGTAATAGTTGTCAACTTGTTAAAATCTATCCTCAAATAATCATGCACCTCAATATAATCGATATATATATATACGTTTAATAGCATTGCACATTCATTGTGCAAATTAACAGGAACCGGTCGACCGGTTAATAATCATACGGTCGACCGTTTCTGTGTAAAATGCACAATGAACGTGCACACATGCACATAACGTATATATATTTTAAATTCCTGTCTACTGGTCACTTTTTAACCTGTCGACCGTTTTTGAACAGAAAGCAAGTTTTCCAAAAGACACTTCTCTTCTCCAAAGGTTGCATCTCTTACCTTTCACCAAAGATCATATCTCTTAATGACAAAGAGTTACAACCATTCTTATCTATATAAACTCATCCAATTCATTGATTAAAAAATAACGATTTCATATTCTTTTAATCTAATCTCTGATCTTATTTCTGCATTATAAAAGCTCTAAATTACTTATTGAATCTTTGAAACTATTTCATATCCTTTGATTCAATAATATACTTTCCTTAATCTTTTCAAAACATCATACCGCATTCTTTGAGGATAAGATTATAGGAAGGGTGTACTGCTAGTGACAAATCCGTGTTTTCAAGAGCACAAGTTGTCAACAACAATTGTATTTGTTCTTTTGTTGAAGTCCTCTGTGTTGTAAGAGGCAAGTGTTGAAGTCCTCAGTGTATTAGAGGCGTGAAATCCCGTTCGGTTGTTCGGGTGTTGTAAACCTGTTCCTCCGGGTGAAGCAAGGTAGTTAATAGTGAAAATCCAGATAGAAGTCTGGGACTGGACGTAGGATGGTGCTCCGAACCAGTATAAAAATCTCTGGTGTGATTTTTCTATTTTTTATTTTACTATGCTATTATCATCTATTTCCGCATTTATATTGTAGTCCATATTACACGATCCGTGTGTACTATATTAGCACATATAATTGTATACACACTGCACTTTCACTAAGGTTCCATATGTAGGAGTTTTTATCGTTTGTTCCTTCCCTAGAAAGAGTATCTTTTAGCAACTTTCCTTAATTGGATTCATCCATGAGTCCTTCTTTTCCTAAACTTCCAAGATCCAATGTACATCCATTTTGCTAAAGCCTGATGTTGTTAAAACTTCTACCGGTACAATTCCCAACAGCTGCGCAACCCCATAACTAGCCAGTTTGACAATAAGTTGGCACCATAGTTTCAGTCAAATCCTTATAAGAAGAGAATTTTGGTTCTCTCCATTACCTTTTCGATGTATTACTGCTATCATTCATTTTCTGTTTGCCTTTATCGTTCTTGTTTACATCTCCTGATGATCCTCTAGCTTGCACATCATTCACCTCCTATTTGTTTGCTCATGCGTCTTCCTATCGCATGATCCTTTCTACTTCATGGTAAAACTCCTTTAAATCCATAGATGGATCCTGTGCTAGCGAATCCTTGAACTTTGTGCCATCAGTGATGCCAGATACAGCCACCATCAAAACCATGGATGGATCTTGACGATCCACCAATGCTGCCATAGCATTAAACCGTGTTAGAAAACTTCTCAGAGACTTTCTAGTCCTCTGCTTTAGTGTTGCCAAACTCATCATATTCTTAGGTCTCAAGATGTGAACTCAAAACTGCCTCATAAACCTTTCGTTCAATTCAGTCCACGTACCAGTGGAGCTGCTTTCCAATTCTCTGAACCATAGTGTCACTATATCTGTCAAATACAAAGGAAAGCACCATGCCATGACCTCCTTTGATTCCCCTAGTACTTCCATATGCCTCATATACCTTGTCAAATGAATAGCGAGATCCGTCCTTCCATTATAAGTCTCCAGTGTTGGTAGTTTGAATTCCGGTGGATTTCTAGCTTGCCTAATCGTAAGAGCAAATGGGCTCCTATTCACATCCTCTAAATCTCTATTTATCAATCCTCCTCTCATGGCATGTCTAATCATAACCGTCAACCGGTCATTATCATCAAGTGGTAGTCTTTATCCGTTGTCTCCAACCTACCCGCCGAGTCCATGAGGGAATCCTGAAACCTGCCCTTTTGGACGAGCATCCATATCCCGATCAATGCCATACTACATAGCACTGCCCGGTTTCCTACTTGGAATCAAGCCAATATGATCCAGGGTCATGCCCTTGAGGGTGGAGCGATTAGGGGTAACTCCCAGTTGTTTCGCTCTATCCCGCATTGATGTGCACGTAAATGTGCATATTTTTATCATCATATTTATTCTTTTTAAATTAAATAAATGATCATATTGGGATTTTAACTTGTTTAAACCAAAATTCATATTATTTGAAATTGTCACATATTCATCTTCATCCAAGGACAAAATGGTCATTTTTGTGCATATATTAATTTGAGAAAAATTAATTGAAAATTTGTATATATTTTTGAAGGAATTTGATCTCAAATAGAAGTGGTTTCATGAAGATATGCATGCACAAAATTAATACAAAGGAATGAAGATGGAAATAATTCAAAGTGAAAAACATGGAGGACCCCACCTACCCACCTACCTTAATGTACAAATTAAAGGCTAATGCACATGCTTTTGAAGTTAATGGCTTCATGTACACTTAATGGGGGATTAAGACATGTTAATGGTTACTTGGCCTCCACACTTCCTAAGGGGCATTTTGGGCATTCCCCAAAAATATGAATTAGGGTTTCATACATGTATAAATACCCATATGTTTCATGTAACCTATCTTAATCTCTTCTCTTAGTCTCTCTTAGGCCTCCTTCTCTTTAGTTTAGTTTAGATCAAAAATAAAAGAAAGCTCTCTTTCTCTTTTCATGGCTACTTAGCCATTTTTATTTTATGTAATTTTCTTTTCTTTTTATGCAATGTTAATTAGTGTTTCCTCTTACTTACATGTTCATTTCCTTTCATGCTAGTAGTGTAGATTTACTTTTATGCAAGTAGAATAGTTTTTTTTCATTTGCTTTCATTTTTCTTTCTTTTTTGCTTTCATGTTGTTGCTACATTTGTTAATAAAATGACAAATATGAGAAGCTAAACCCCTTCAATTTAGGGGAAATGAAGCTCTCTAATTAATGTAGCTTCAACATTTTGTTAATTCATGCTCTCCTTTTGTGCTTAATGATGATGATAGAAGTGGTTTTATTTGTTTTTTTTGCCTTGAATTTGATAGTCTATATTGTTGACACCAAATAGGCTATGCTTAAACAATCACCGACACAAATGCCTCTTCATGAATATATGATTATGGCATAAGAAAGTGATTTGAAATTAAAATTTGATGGTCTATGTTTCTAATCAATAGTTAATAGGCCATACTTAAAATAGATTTCATTTTCATTTTCTTATTCAAGTTTCATGAAAGTTAGTAAGTGTTTTAAGGGGTGTGTTATAGTTTGATGACTTATGTTGGCTAACTAATAGCTCAAATATGTCATACTTATGATAAACACATCAATTAAAACACTAATGACCATAAAAGAGAGATCATGATTTCATGTGTTGAACTACATGATCTAGAGAGTGGATTTATTTTCTAAATTGACATTTAACTCCCATATTTGCATTTCTTTTCTTTTTGTTAGTTAGTTCATATTCTCATTTTCTAGCTTAAACACACTCTCGACTTTGGTATAATTTGATTAAATAGAATTTTAAAATCATCAATTCCCTGTGGATCGACCCGTATTCGCCACGTGCTACATTCGTACACCGTGCTCTTGCGGTTATTTTTAAATTTAAATTCGTTCGACGGTTTTCTAAACCGATAGAATTTCCGTCAACGAACAAGTTTTTGGCACCGTTGCCGAGGATTTGATTTGATTTTGATTTTCTAATCTTCGAATTATTTTCTCTTGATTTTCGTGTGCTTTTTTGTGTGCAGTTAAAAAAAATAATGTTTGTTTGTGTGTGATTTGTGTTGCATTTGATTTGTTGTTTGTTTCTTTTAGTTTGCATTGCATTTGAATATTAAAAAAAACATCAAAAATTTAAAAAACAGAAATATTTTATTTCTTCTTCATTTACAAATTTCATTTTGTTTACAATTTTTCTTTCCTCTCTCTGCCTCTCACTATCTCTGTTTACAATTCATTCCCTGACCAAACATCCAATAACCTGCATTGCCTTCTATTCACTGTTGCACAGCAGTAGCAACATATCACATCACTGTTTCACTTCCCCTTCAATTTGCATTTGCATTTGTATATATTAAAAAAAAAATACAACACAATTTCAAAAAAAAAACTTCATTCAATTTGCTTTTCAATTACATATTCAGTTTCCAATTTACATTTGAAAGACTCTCTGCTCACCACTCTCTGTTAAACATTACTGCTCACTGTTTCAATCTTCTTCAACACTTCACTGCATCCTGCCTTCATTAACACCACTGCTTCATAAAAGTGCTTGCTACCTGCACTACTTACTGCACATCCCCATTCATCAGCAACCTTCCACTTCACTACCACAAATCCTTCAACCACAGAACTCTACTTCATCACTTCCCACAGCAGACATTTTTGCCATCAACCACATCATCAAATAACCACTCCAGACTACAACAAACATGTCCATCACACAACTGCGCAACCTTTCTATCTGACATACAACATCACAACAGCAATTACCCGTACAACAATATTATCTCAACTGTCCACCATCTTGCTGTTGCCATAACCATAGCCTGTTGTGACTCACATTCACATCCTCAACCATCAACACTCAAAACCACTTGCTACCACACCAACAAACCTATCACCTCCCAGCAAACTCCTTGACTTACTTCATCTCACAAAACAAAGCTTCCACTGTCTTACAAAACAAAAAAAAGGACTGTTGTTGAAACCCATAAACTGCCTGCCTTCGACCAGAACTTCATCACAAACTTCTTGCATTCAACTACCATTCACTTCTCTGACCATCAGGCTGCCGCACTTCATCTCCATACCACCAGACGTGCACAACATCACTTCCTTACCACCCTACTGCCTTGACTCGCGACACTCAACCACCTACCCAAACCGTCGCGATTTAGACTTCAGACCATCCTTCACCACGACCTCTGAACAAACAACAACTGAAATGAATCATCCACGAGACAACACTCATCCTACTGGGGACACCCAGAGGTTTAACGGCTTGTTGCATACGCTTAATGCAATCGTGCTCCCTACGAAAACGGATTTATCTTAGTTTTTCTTTATTCGAGGACGAATAAAAAGATAAGTGTGGGGGTATTTGATGTGCACGTAAATGTGCATATCTTTATCATCATATTTATTATTTTTAAATTAAATAAATGATCATATTGGGTATTTTAACTTATTTAAACCAAAATTCATATTATTTGAAATTGTCACATATTCATCTTCATCCAAGGGCAAAATGGTCATTTTTGTGCATATATTAATTTGAGAAAAATTAATTGAAAATTTGTATATATTTTTGTAGGAATTTGATCTCAAAAAAAAGTGGTTTCATGAAGATATGCATGCACAAAATTAATACAAAGGAATGAAGATGGAAATAATTCAAAGTGAAGAACATGGAGGACCCCACCTACCCACCTACCTTAATGTACAAATTAAAGGCTAATGCACATGCTTTTGGAGTTAATGGCTTCATGTACACTTAATGGGGGATTAAGACATGTTAATGGTTACTTGGCCTCCACACTTCCTAAGGGGCATTTTGGGCATTCCCCAAAAATATGAATTAGGGTTTCATACATGTATAAATACCCATATGTTTCATGTAACCTCTCTTAATCTCTTCTCTTAGTCTCTCTTAGGCTTTAGATCAAAAATAAAAGAAAGCTCTCTTTCTCTTTTCATGGATACTTAGCCATTTTTATTTTATGTAATTTTCTTTTCTTTTTATGCAATGTTAATTAGTGTTTCCTCTTACTTACATGTTCATTTCCTTTCATGCTAGTAGTGTAGATTTACTTTTATGCAAGTAGAATAGTTTTCTTTTCATTTTCTTTCATTTTACTTTCTTTTTTGCTTTCATGTTGTTGCTACATTTGTTAATAAAATGAAAAATGTGAGAAGCTAAACCCCTTCAATTTAGGGGTAATGAAGCTCTCTAATTAATGTAGCTTCAACATTTTGTTAATTCATGCTCTCTTTTTGTGCTTAATGATGATGATAGAAGTAGTTTTATTTGTTGTTTTTGCCTTGAATTTGATAGTCTATGTTGTTGACACCAAATAGGCTATGCTTAAACAATCATTGACACAAATGCCTCTTCATGAATATATGATTATGGCATAAGAAAGTGATTTGAAATTAAAATTTGATGGTCTATGTTTCTAATCAATAGTTAATAGACCATACTTAAAATAGATTTCATTTTCATTTTCTTTGTCAAGTTTCATGAAAGTTAGTAAGTGTTTTAAGGGGTGTGTTATAGTTTGATGACTTATGTTGGCTAACTAATAGCTGAAATATGTCATACTTATGATAAACACATCAATTAAAACACTAATGACCATAAAAGAGAGATCATGATTTCATGTGTTGAACTACATGATCTAGAGAGTGGATTTATTCTCTAAATTGACATTTAACTCTCATATTTGCATTTCTTTTCTTTTTGTTAGTTAGTTCATATTCTCATTTTCTAGCTTAAATACACTCTCGACTTTAGTATAATTTGATTGAATAGAATTTTAAAATCATCAATTCCATGTGGATCGACCCGTATTCGCCACGTGCTACATTCGTACACCGTGCGCTTGCGGTTATTTTTAAATTTAATTTCGTTCGACGGTTTTCTAAACCGATAGAATTTCCGTCGACAAACACGCATCATGTTGGCTCCATTTTCTTGGTTTTGATTTTGGACTTCCTCTGTTCCTCCTGCTCTAACTCTGTGATCCACATTTCTAGTATTCCCTACAGCTCCATTCCCTTGGTTTTGGATTCCAGTTTGTCCAATCTATCGGAATAAGTTCTACATCATATCTTCCTATCTCTTCAGCATCCTTTCCTGCATGGCATCCATCATCATTTCCATCTCGTCTCTGGTGATAAAGATTGAAGTCTAATTAGCTCCTGAGGAAGCCTCCTGACTTCCTTCATGTTGACTCCTCTCTATTCTCTGTCTCCTTGTTGATTGCCTAGCTATTGCTTCCTAAGTCCATGTTCCTAAGCTTCCAGATCCAAGATCCAAGCTTTCAAATCCCTAAGTACTAGCTTTCTTAGTGAAAGCACTTTAGGTCAGCATATCTTCAGCTTTCGGTCGGCATGAGCTACACTTCAGATCGGCCAGAGGGATTCGAAGTCAGGTCGGCATAAATCAACCTCGGGTCGGCATGTGGATCTGTATAGGGTAGGCGCGTTGTTTTCTTTGGTCAGCGTGTTATCTACTTCAGGTCAGCATAGACGAACGAGTTGGGTTGGGCGGTCGCTATGGCGGGCCCATGCAGGTAAGGAGGCCCTGTAGCCAGAGTTTCGCCTATAAATACAGTAGGCTTGGCTTCAAAAAAGGGACTTTTTGATTCGGCTTCTCTTCATCTTGTACCTAAAGGCTACTCTGCCATATTTATTTTGGAATTCTAAATTGTAACTGTAATCAAATTTCAGTATAATAAAAAGGATTCTTCAGGAATGGATGTAAGCCAGAGTTAGCCAAACTACTATAAATCTTGTCTTTTTTGCTGCTTTCATTTTAAGTTTGGTTATTCTTCATATTATATTCTCTACATATACTCTATCTGTGATATGTGACTGGATATTGGTGCTTTCACTTGTAATTGGGTGTTGTATTCTCCTCTCTAAGGATGTATGATGTCGTATAGTGCTCAATAACACCCAATAGCTC
The DNA here is from genome assembly GCA_030765085.1 of Allium cepa. Taxonomy (NCBI): domain Eukaryota; kingdom Viridiplantae; phylum Streptophyta; class Magnoliopsida; order Asparagales; family Amaryllidaceae; genus Allium; species Allium cepa. Next base: position 745,685,888 of record CM060941.1, read on the forward strand.
TCATAGTTTCAATAATTAAAGGGCAAGTCTTGCTCCCTTAACCTAAAATTCCATCTTCACCTTGCAGATCACTAGATGAGAGTCGCAAATATGTGTAATGTCTTAACTTCCAGTTAATTTGCTATCTTGAGCCCTATAACTAATGTTTCGTATTCAGCTTCGTTGTTCGTTGCTTGGAATTTTAGCCTGAAAGCATAACATATCCTTTGTCCTTAAGGGGTTATGATACCAATCCTTCCCCAAAATCATGTCCATTTTAGGATCCACTTACATATAGCTTCCATTAGGATAGTTTGACCAAATCCACCTCCACTTCATTATCTCAGTTGGTGAATTCGGTAATTAAATCCGCCAATGCCTATCCTTGAAACACCCTCCTAGGGTGGTAAGACGTATCATACTGGCTCAACTTAATATTTCACTTTATCAATCTTCCAAAAATCTCAGGCCGATGTATCACTTGTCTCAGTTGCTGTTCAGTCAATACCTTTATTGGATGAGCCTAGAAGTATGGCTTCAACTTCCTTGTAGCTATTAACAAATAGAATGCTAGTCTTTCCAGCCTCAAATATTTCATTTCCACTCCGATGAAGCATTTGCTAATATAGTAAACTAGCTTTTGGATTTCGCACTCCTCACATACTAATTTTCACTCTATGCATGAAAAAGTCCTTACTATGTCAATAACCAGGTCCTCTCCCTCCAAAAGCTTTGATAGTACCGATGGTCTCTCGATATGGTCAAATATACTTTGGAAAGCATCTTAACATTCCTTCATCCATATAAACTTTCCTTTCTCCATCTCGAGGGCATCAAAGAATGATATGCATTTGTCGACCGCCTTAGAAATCAATTGATTCAGTGAAGCTACCTTCACATTCAAGATCTACATCACCTTCCTTGTCTTTGGGGTGGTAAAATCTATTAATGCTTTAATTTTCTCTAGGTTTACTTTAAGCCACTTGAGTTCAAAGTGTAACAAAAAAAACTATGCAACTTCGAAATAACACTTCAGTGGATTAAGCTTTATTCCATACTTGTAAAGCACATCGAACATTTCTGAAAGGTTACCCATATGATCTGCCGATCACCAGGAATTCACGAGCATATCTTCCACATAAAATTCCATTGTTCTTTCGATCTGACCTTTGAACATCCTATTAACTAACTGCTCATAAGTAGCTCTATCATTCTTTAGATCGAATGATATAACTATGTAGTAATACAGCTCCAGTTTATGAAAAAACAAGTATGCTCCTAATCTAGGACATGCATCACAATCTAATTATAATCAGAGTACACATCCATAAAAGATGGTCTTTCATGTCCGTTCATTCCATCTACAAGTTGGTCGATTCTCGATAAGAGGAAACAATCCTTCGGGCATGCCTTAAAGTCGGAATAATCAATGCATGTCTATCATTTTCCTTTCTCCTTTTGACATATAGTGGCTTCGATGCCCATTTTGGGTACAGTGCATCATGGATAAAGAAGTTTGCCTTCAGCTTATCCATGCCTTCTTTCAATGCGACAGACCGCTTTGGTTCCATGTTGCGCCTCTTTTGCAACATAGAAGGGTATCTTGGGTTCACATTTAATGAGTGGCACGCTATCTCCGATGAAATGCTTCTCAGCAAATACACCAATGTTTGCCTAGAGAAACCTTGCCAACTTTTTTTTCACTTTCAAGCCGAGCTGAAACCCGATCTTGAGAAAAGATTATCATCAATTAGGATATCAATTGTTAGCTCCGTCCGTACCATCTTGCTTCCTCTAACTCTTTTCGTAGATCCATAGGCTTTTGAAATTTACCGTGGCACTCAAGCTAGGGCCTGCTGGTAGGACCTATTCATTTTTAGATTTGATATAAAGATGATTCTCTTCATCTTTCCCACTCTCTCGTCGTTTCTCATCATTGAGCTCAACGTTGTAACACTCTCGAGTTGTGATCCGGTTACCTGGAATCGCCCTTACTCCACTTTCAGCAGGAAACTTCATTCATCAAAGACTATGGGTAAGGAGCGATTTGAAAATAAGAAAGGGCTTATTGGCTCAGAAATGCATTATATGTTAAAAATCCATTAACTACCACAAACATTTGAACCCACATAACCTTGTGGTCTTCTTATCCTAAATCAACTAGTAAGTCGATGCATCCCACCGGCTTCTTTACCTCTTCGATAAATCCTTAAATGCGAGATTTAGAAGGCTTCAGGTCCTCATGAAGGCGCATCTTGTCGAAGGTTTGTTTGAACAAAATATTCACCAAGCTCCTATAGTCAATAAGGACTCGATACATTGTTCCAGCCTGATTGCGAGCGTAATCACCATTAGATCAAGCTTGTATGATTTGACCCCAATGGCATCTTTGTTCCAAAACACAATATCATCATCAATAGTTCTATATTGCTTTGTTGGAACTCCTTCGTGTATAGCATAACACATTTCTTGAGGCGCATGCCTCAATAAGCTGCTATGGCACTCCATCTCATTCTATCTTTTCTCCTCAGGGTGCGAACCTTCAGATATCGTATTGTTTACAGTTCCCCTGATCATCTATCTTGATCCTTATCCACTGATCCATCCTAATTCCCTTGGGTATAATGCCCTTAGGGTTGATTGTTCATCGGCCCTCCAGCCTACGGATTCATCACATGATGTTACAGTTTCTTTTCCTGATCAAGTCTTCAATGACATCTCTCAAACGCCTACATTCGTTTTTGTTATGTCCACGCATCTCATGAAGATGAAAACATCTTTTGTAACGTCTTTCTTATTTAGTGGCCTCCCTTAGGGTGGATTTTTATAATGTTCTATATCCTCCATAACAAGGAAGATATTCTCAATAGAGTCTGTCGGCTTCATATAATCTCCAGGAAGAGTATACCAAGTTTGCTTCTTGCTGTCCTACTTCTTCCTACCAGGGTTTTGGTTTTTTTTATTTACTATTATTGTGGTTGTCAATATTCATTGTAACATTTCCAACACTATCACCACTTTGTTTGGTGGCAACATTACTTTGTGTTGTGCTTCTAAGTCCCTCCCGACCATTAGTAGCTAGTATAGAAGCAAATATGCCACTTCCAAGCATGGAAATCAGGAAGCCTTATGGTAGGATTCTTTCAAGGTAGATGGACTCTTTCTCTTGAGCCGCCTACAAAATTAGTCTTCTTATTAACCAATTCATAAGCTTTAACATGACAATCTCCTCCTTGGGGTTACTTACTTCTATCATTGTAGTATTAAACCTTTTTAGGAAATTATTCAGAGTCTCTTCAAACCTTAGATGCACATTAAACAATGTCATAATGTCGTTTGGTTGAACCGTATAAATAATGAAACTGCTCGGTAAACCTCTTGGGCAACTGAGCAAATGATGATATGGACCTTGATGGAGTCGAGTAAACCATCGTTGCTATTAATTCTAAGAAAAATTGGAAATCATCTACATCTGGCACCATTCGTTGCGTCAGTAATATCCATGTGTCATCTGTACTTAATGTTGCATAGGCTTTGTCACGCCATTATAACTCGGCATGGATGGCATCACAAACTTCTTAGGATACTTGGCTTTTAGAAAATCTTTGGTGAATGAGATTTGACTTGCCGCATCACCTCACTCATCATCTTACATGTGCTGATCTCACTCAACAGCCTTTTCATCACTCTACAATGTACTCCACACTACTTTGAATGGCTGGACATCAATCAAAATGAAGATCACTGAGTGTTTGGATTTGGAAATGATCCCGGTAATTGCATGGCTTCTATGTTCCCCTATCTCTAGAGAAACCATTCATCCCGACCCCTATCGTTCTCTTATAGCAAGTTCTATGTGTTAATCTAAACATTAAGAGCCTAAGAACAGGTGGCTCATCCATTTCCACAAGCATCAATAGTCTCTCACAACTTGTCTTCAGAGTCGCTTAGTGCCACCCTTTTAGACTGATTGGTGCCGAGCTATTGGGAATGATCGGTACCGAACATTCTAAGTCATGAACTTTCAGTTCCAAAGATCTATGACTTCTTTCCTTGATCACCTGTATCCTTCCTCTTCATCTTCTACATGACTTCCCTTTGATTTTGATTTGATAAATATGGAACTTCTTCATTGAATCCTGAAGATGATGAATCTTCATGGCACTTTCTACACCTTCAAAAGGGGCTGGGACATAAACGTAGAATTCTTCTTCATCTCCACCATGATGGTTGTTTACTTTCGAAAATTTTCTTATTCATATCTACCATCATGCGATTCAACTCCACCTTCTTTGCTATTTGTAACACCTCATAAATTAAATAGTAGTTAATTAGGAAGATTAATAAATAATTATTAAAGCCTAAAAATAAATGTTATCCTTAAAATGTTCTCAGAAATAAAGTATGAAAGAAGGAGTTAAGAGGACGTTTTTACAGAATAAACAGAAAGCCTTCAATGAGGTCGAAGGCTATCATTAGAAGTTGACAAAGAGAGAGTTTTCGACAAGGTTGGAGGCTGTCTTTGACAACGTATAGCAAATACTTCACCTTTTTGCGCCAAACCATTCGAAACGCTATGGTTTCGCCTTCATCATTCCTACCAAATGAGATTTCAACCAATCCAACCCTTTTAAAAGAATGAATAGCCTTTCGAAATGGTTAGGGCAAATTTTGCTCCAAAAAATCCACCTTTTGACTAGGTCGAAAGGTCCTTCAACGAAGATTATGAAAGAGGAGTTTAGACCAAACATTTCAAAGGAATCGAAGTGATGCAGTCATCAAAGTCTAAACAGCTTCAAAATCTTTCGAAGGGTCGAAAGGTTCCATCATACAGTACCCAGGGAGTTCTAACCTGTCGAAGAAGATGAAGAAGTCAATGCAGGAAGTAGCAACCCCCTGGAGACCTTTTTGAAAGCATAGCAAACTTTTCGAACCAGTTAAGACACATCTAGGATACCTTTCAACAATGTCGAAAGGTTCTTTGAAGAAGGCAACACTCAAAAGTCATTAAAGAACGAAGGACAACCTTTCAACAACATCGAAGGGAGGCGCAGCTTTCGACAATGTTTAAGGGAAAAAAAACCTTCTGACAAGGTCAAAGGGTTCACAACAGTATGAACAAGGAAAAACTTTCGACACGAAAGGTTCATAAAAGCACCAGAAAGGAAACCTTCTAATTGGGTCGAAAGGTTCATGAAGACATCAGAAAAGCAACCTTCGGACAGATTTGAAAGGTTCGTGAAGACATCAGAAAAGCAAGCTTTCATCAAAGTCGAAAGGTTCCTGGACGCATCATAAAGGCAAACCTTTCGACAACGTCGACAGCTCCATAGTTGCATATAAAAGGAGGACCTTCGGACATGGTCGAGAGCATGGAGTCGAAAGGGGGGTCGCCTGCATCTAGAAATAAGACCCAAGGGGTTATGTTTAGGGGATCCGATTTCTCTCATTCTAATCTTGCTACTTCTTAAAAAAACATTGCAACCCTAATTGGGTGTTGATTTGGAAAATTTAATCAAATGAAGCTCTTTATTTGATATAGAGAGAAGTCTTAAGCTTTGTTAATTACTTTACGGTTTTCTTAAACCTTTGTTGGCTTAACTCCTATTTTTTAGGTTCAACCTCATCGAAAGGTTCTTGTCAACAAGGTCAACAACACTACTATTACAAATAACTACTGCAACCCTTCGAAGCCTTCAACTCAACAACCTGAACCTTTCGACAAGGTTGTCAACTCAATTGGCTCAATGTTCACTAAAACCTTCCAAAATCATTGACTCTACTAAATAAACCTTTCGGCAAAGTTGAAATCTACTTAATATAAGTAATCAAACCTTTTGACAAGGTCCAAAGCCACTACCTTTTAACCACAATAATTGATTTCCTGCCCTAATTCAAAGAAGGTTATCTCGCTACCTTTCAACAAGATTTAAGCATATCTCATGAGGACTTAATTCAGGGAAACTTCACCTAATCAAAAGGGAAAGCCTTTGTGAAGGAATTTAAGTAAGCTCAACAAAGCCAGAAGGACACTTAGCCTAGGTCCTTAACCTTTTGATGACGTCAAAAGGTCTAATCATGATTTATCAACTAATAAGGTTAGATCAAAAGGCAATCCTAAAAGGTATCATGCCCTTTGTTCTCTAAAGAAGAAATCCCTTATTCTAACATTATTTTAGGGTAATGACAAAAATCTTTTTAAAATTTTTAGCGCTGGAAGGAGAGCTTGAACCTCCGATCTCTAACAACTTTCATTCCTGACCAATTGTATAACGAACTTCGTTTAAAAGAGGAATATGGTAAGAGCAAGAAGTAACAACAGCAATCCAAGTGAAGAGACTGCTTCACAATCAGCTTTGAAAGATCGCATGGTCCTAAGTTCTATCTTAGGGAATATTGGAGCTAGACAACCCTCGACCCTAAAAAAATTGGAAAGCAACATAGTCAAAGTCAAAAATCAATGGCCACGAATGAAAGCAATACAATAATATTCTGAAAGAGCTCCAACCCGGGAATCAATAAAGATTATGGAAATGGAGGATGAAGAGCAACCTCCAAATGAGACAGAAGATCAAGGGTTAAACCGAGAGAGTCAAGTAAAAAGGTCTCTCGAGCAATCAGATAGCCTAATCCAAGGGAAAAACAAAGGTCGCCATGGAAATGAAATTGACCATGAAAGTGTCCAACACCAAATAATAATGAATGTGCTCAAAGAAAAAGGGATTATAATCTAGAAGAATATGCTATCCTGCAAAAGGCTCCCTTTTCAGAAGAAATAATGGCAATAGATCTCCACCCACATATCCAAATTCCTTCACTTAAATACGATAGAAAAAATGATCCAGATGATCATCTAGTAGCCTTTGAAAGTTGGACGAACTTACACAATGCTCCAAAAGCAATTCGCTGCAAACTTTTTTCGATTACTTTTCAAGGAGTATCTATCAAATGGTATAGGAGTTACCAAATGAAAATCTTCTATTCTTGGGAACAGTTTACTCGTGCTTCATAGCCCAATTTTCTATATTCAGAGATACAACTATGGATTTTAGCTTGCTAGCAACCATCAGACAAGAGCCAGGGTAGTTACTTAGCGAATATTTGAACAGGTTAAGCGTAGAAGCGTTAAGGGTAGAAAGTACAACTGATAGGGAAAAGCTTACGATATTTTGATCAGGGTTAATTGAACAAACCCCATTTTGGAAAGACCTTTATATCAATGGACACAAAGATCTATAATATTTCTTTCTCCGGGCTGAGAAGTTTATTTAATTGGACGAGATACACCATGCTAAGAAAGAATTCCACCGAGAATCCATAGAAGAGAACTCTTATTTTAGACGCATAGGCCAAGGGGAAGTGAAAACCCGAAGGGAAGTCGAAGAAAGAATTCCAAAACAAATTATGTAGTTTTGAATAAGCCACTTTACTACATATTCGCCAGGATGACAAGAAATGAGAATTTTGCTACACCTCAGAAGGTCCGGAGCGCCGCAAAGCCAAATAAAGGAGGAAGTTACTGCGAGCACCATAAAGAAAATGGACGTAAAACTGATGAATTCCATGTCCTATCAGAAAAAATTCAAGGCATGATCAGGTTATGTCTCTTACAAGAGTTTTTCAAAGAAACCTAAAAGACACCTCATCCAAGATGGGAAGAATGCAATCCAGTAATTCCAAAATGCAGAGTTTTATCCAATCACGAAGTCTTACCGCCTTAGTTCCCCTATGGGCTTTTTCTATCTTTCTTATATCTTTTTATTCAATTTGTACTTCCATTCATACATAGATTTGTGTTGTACATTGACCATGTTATGATTAAAACTCAAGTGCTATTACAGGTAAAATAAAAATCGGTCCAAAGCATTCAACAAACGCATGAAGCATAACAAACATCCAGACTACTTGAAAAGGAAACACAGATACCAATACGAGGCAGCTGTCAATAAATCAATCAATGCAATACAAAGATCTTCTTCCATAAGATATCAGAACATCACCAGCCCTACATCAGCTTAAAAGGAAATCTATATATACCAACTCTATTTTTAGCAAATAATTTCAAAAGAGATTTCTCAAACATATATCTTTTTAAAGAAACTATTTTCAATTACTCCACGGCCTGGGAGAAAACAAATACTTACCTATTCCTAAAGCTAATTTATGCAATCTATTTGGACATCATATAGCATAATGAATGCACATAAAACATTTCAAACTAATCAATTTCAATGTTTCAAAGTTTACTAAAATTACGATAAGAGGAAAGCCTATTCATACTTTTTAAGAAAAATTTTGAAAGCTTAAAAAGGTTACTGGAATACAAACTAGAGAATCATATTCTCAACTAAAAGAATGTTGGTTCATGAATCATAACCTCCTAGTCTCCTATTTGAGATTTGTGTCTCCATTTTGAGAACATCAAGAAAGTTCTTCCAAAAGGTTGCATTAAGAGAAAAATCTTTTATCAAAAGGATTCATGAGTCCAAACTATTTTTCAAAAGATAACCCTTCAATATATAAGAAGGGTTTGATTACAAAATTCTTTCTTTCAAAGGAGACTCCATTTTAATTGGCCAAAAATTATTTTCATATACAAATACTCAAGCCTACGATGTTATTCCGTAGCACCTCCTAGAGGGAGGGACATAAGCCCACAATGCTATTCTATGGTGCCTCTTAGAGGGAGGGACATAAACCTATGATGCTATTCCATAGCATCTCCTAGACGGAGAGATAGAACCCCTAACGTCAAAACCACCTCTTAAGGGATGGGTCAAGGTGGCACCCATCAACGACTTTTTACAGGAAGGTCAGCTAAGTATATATCCCTTAAAGAAAAGATTTAAACCTATCTCTTGAGGACTTGATTGAGGGAAACTTAACCTAATTAGAAGGGAAAGCCTTTATGAAAGACTTCAAGAAAGCTCAACAAAGGCGGAAGGACACTTAGCCCAGGTCCTAAACCTTTCGATGATGTTGAAAGGTCTGATATAGGATTTATCAACCATTAAGGTTAGATTGAAAGGCAATCCTTAAAGGTATCACGCCCTTTGTTCTCTAAAGAAGAAATCCCTTCTTCTAACATTATTTTGGGGTGTTGACTAAAATCTTTTTTTTATAAACATTAAAATTTGTCCACAAAACTTGCATTGTTGCATTGTAGTGATTTTCTAATTAATTTTTGTACACAGTTGATCGGAGTTCAAACAAAAAAGTTATAAACGTTTGAAGTTTTTGATCAAAAATAATTAAAAATTCATTAAGGAAATAAATATCATTAACTTGAAGTTAAAATAAACATCAAATGAAGACTTAACATTAGAGTAGCTGATACTATTAAATCAGATTAAATCGAATGCACAAGGAAATAAATAAAATTGAATCAACAATTAACATAAACAACGACCGATCGACACACTTATTAGGTTGGATCGACTGCTAGTGGTCAACCGGTGAGAGTAGAGTGGTCAACCGGTTAATGAATGATAATGAACCTAGAGTGAAAGACCTGGATTTGATAAAATTAAACCTAATGGAAAGAATTGATTCGAGAGCATATAAATACAGGCAAATCCCCTTGCTTTTCTTCTCACATTTTCTGAATCAAAGAGCAAAGCTTTGCCATTTTTTCTTCTCCATAAATTTTAAGGATTGTAGAAATTATAAATTATGATATATATAAATGGAGAACATCGAAATACAAAAGATAAGAAGAATAGGGTAGTATCGATTCTCCAAAGAAAAGGTAAAGTATAAATCTAAATTTAAAACAACATTAAATTCAAATCTCTTCTTAGATATATACGTCTAAAAATATGTATATACTTTTGAACATATTTCGGTAGAAAGAAAAGGGAGTCAATCGAGAATAATGGATTTAGATCTAGAGGTTTGGAAGCTTTAAAGTGAGTGGAAAATTATATATTTCATATAAAATTAGATTTATATCGTTGTAATATTCCGCCTTCTGAGGCGCAAAACTAACCGCTACTTATACTGCAGTCATCCACAGTTGTTATTTCTTAACGACCGAATGCGGCATAGTAAATATTGATACAGTAGAACACATGAATATGAATTTTTTTAAACTTCCAATAAATAGAATTTCCCATTTCATGCAAATTACAATTTAAGATTTAATTACATAATCCCAGATGTTAACCACGTTCGGATCACATATACATGTACAAAATACGATAAGAGCGACATACGAAGATGTCCCATTATGATAATCAGAGAACTAATAAATAAGAACTTAACAATCCTTAGTACATCACAGCAGAAAACACAAAATAGCTCCTATATAGCTAACACTGCGTCCTGCATGTCTTCGAAAGATTATTCATCCAAAAACCTGAAAGTCTCCCACTCTCAGACTACTCAAATTAATTTTTGAGTACCCAAGAGTTTGTGGAGGAACACAAACATTGAGTCAGACATTAAGTCTATATGAATAATCCCCTATCATCTCTTATCATAAATAGATAGCTACTGAGACCATGCCGCTTAGCGGAATGGGTTTTCTCCTTACTAATATTCAAAACAAAACAAACAAATCATTTACTATGCCCCTGCACCTAAAATGATTAGTCTTAACACAATATGAAATAAATCCATAAATCATATACATCGGATATCCCATCCACTCATTTATTAGATATCTCATCTAAAAGCAATATATTAGATTTCTCATCTAAAATCAATTTATTGGAGTTCCCCTCTAAAATCTTTATAATGACCATCCGTCACAATTTGATAGGACCATCCATTTCAAATTAATTGAAAATAAATGTAGATTATTCATCATACATTGTTTTATAAAAGTTAGGGTGGGCTATCCATTGCACACTCCATAGTTTTCCTAGGACGACTATGAACCCTTAGGTGCCAAATCCCGAGGCTAACCACCTCTAAAAACACATTCTTTACTTTAGAAATTTGATGTGGGTTATCCACCGCACATTCCATTGTTTTCCTAGGTTAACCAAGAACCAAACACTTGGCCACTTAAAATATCATGATCCCCATGATTATGTCTAAAAATTCACGATCCCTATGATTATCTATTTTCTCCAGGTATATCACCTGTTTAACCTATTCCAATTGGTATCCCCAATTAGGTTAAATTAAATAAAGGCACATTGATAGCCCCAATGTATATTTTCGAAAGCATATTTCTGTTTGTAACCCCAAACTACGTATCGAAAACATTAAACCCACCCTGGTGTCCCCAAGGTTTATTTACATCCAATTTATATAAGGATCCCCCTTTCATATTCAAACAAAGATAAATATTTTATACTATAACCCTTCGAAGTAACCCCTTCAAATTAGCAAAATTTTACTTAAGAAAAAATGGCTAAAACAACCCTGTAAACCCCTTTGAATGAAGCCTCATTCAAAACTAAATAAACATCCAAAGCTAGCCCCTTCGTATGCCTTCCTTTTGAAAGCATCACAAAATCATACCTTTCGACCTTATTGGAAGCTTTCTTTTCAACCTAGTTGAAAGGTTCCACCTTTCAACTTTTTCGAAAGCCTAGGGTATCCCCCTTAAAAAACCACTTGTAAACTTTTGAAAAGCAATTAAACTCAAAACCTTTCAAAATCATTGAAACTGAAAACTTTTCAAAATCATTTAAGGTAACCCCTTCGAAACCTTTCAAAACCAAAACCTTTCGAAACCAAAACCTTTCGAAGCCAAAACCCTTCGAAGTCAAAACCCTTCGAAACCATTTAGAAACAGTGAGTGTTGGTGTTGGAACCAACCCTTCGAAATCAATGGAGCGAGGTGGCAAGTTTTATAAAACAAAAGATAACCTTTGACTCCATCTGGGTCAAAAGGTTTGGAAGTGCCAACTATGCTTCTGACCCTATCAAAAGCTAAGGGCCCGTTTGGTTTCATTTTGTATTTTTAGTTTTGTGTTTTCAGCTTGCACTAGAAAATAGCCAGAAATGAGAGAAGAAGATTCATAATTCTTAGCCATTGCGACAATCAACGGACAATGAAGGAGTTAGATTGTTCTTTGTGCTTTTGTTATCTTTCGAAACACAAAAAACAAAATAAACTTGTTTTCTATTTTACATGTTAATTTCATTTTTTAGAATTGTTTGTTTTTCAACAATACATACAACGGACGTGTATTTGTATAGACGAAAGCACAAAACTAAAAACGACAAACCAAACGGGCCCTAACCTTTCGACTTTGTCAAAAGTTTCATCTAAAACAAGAAGCAAACAAATTGAAACCCTTTACTTTTAAACCATTTGACAATGTCGAAAGCTAGCAGGCGTATTTTCTTTCAAAACCAAAACAAAGTTTCATCTCCTTCGAAAGCTCTAACCTTTCGCCCCTAAACCTTTCGATCCCTTTTAGTTCACTATGTACCAGTCGCCTACTACCACGTACATTGATTTTTGACCTAGTCGAAAGGTTTGATACCTTTCAACCCATCGGATAGTTTGGAATAAAGGTGGAAGCTCTTGCCGAAAGAGTTTAACCGGTGACAATTGTACTTTAAAACGGTTCTTTTGTACCACACCTGCCTTCTTTGTCTAAATCTGATTAGTTGCTTGAATTTTATATTCAAAATTACTACCGACTTTCTTTATTAGGAAATTTAAATAAATTTGAAAAAGGTCCTTTCTACTTTATAATTATACAAAATATTTAAGTCCCATACCTTAAATAACTTTATATAACTATTAGAACATCATGAAAAAATTTGAAAAAAAAATCTAGAAAATCAATTAATACGTTCTCTTCAACATATTAAAATTTCAAAGCATATGAGGATCAAAACCACTTGGAATTTAACCAAAACCGAATAAAAACGTGTTAATTAATCCATTAACATTTAAAACGCCTATGTCTTATCCAAACAAACATTTAAATGGTTATAACCTAACTAAGACACAAACATAAATCGGGTATAACCCATAGCTTATCCAAACGAAGAAAAATATGATGGTAAACATGGTTATTCACCTTGATTAGTTGATTGGAGAATGAGATAATTTCCTAGTTTTGATTCCTTAGCTTTTTCTTTAATTTATGCTCTTCTTGGAGCTTTTAATGGCCGGTCGAAAGTAGGTAAGGAGTTATGAATAAGAAGATAAAAATTTATTAGGGTGGAGGAAGAGATTTATACTAAAAAATGTAGCCCTATTTCCAAGTTTACCCCGTAGGAAAATTCCTCCTTCTAAATTTAGTTAAGTCTTATTTTAGTTCATTCATTAAGACACGGCCATTTCATTTATTAATCTCATCTCCCTAATTATGCACATTATTTTATTTAATTTATCCAATTAAATATTCAAAATAATGTTAATTAAAATTCTAGGGCATTATAGACACCCCCTTAAAGAATTTCGTCTTCGAAATTTCTGTAAGAACACAACAACAAGTGTATAGCCCATGCAAGCAAAGCTAGTATAACCTACCAGCCAATTCTATATAAACCCTATATAGAACATACCATCTAAAATAGCTCAAGAAAAGTAGCCCTAATCATGTCTTCTGTATCCCGAATATGGTCCTTTATGTTGTCACTCTATTGGACTTTCACCAACCTGACTTTCTTGTTCCTTAGCCTTTTCTCATCTTTTACCACAACACGAACTGGTTACCTCAAAAAAATCGTATCTGGTTCCATCACAAAATCCTCCAATGCCGTTGAAGCGATAGTAGTTTCTGGATTATGAACGTACTTCCTAAGATGAGAAACATGAAAAACATTGTGGACTCCGGCCAAACTGCTCGGTAAATCTACTCAGTACGTGAGTCTCCTAATCCTCTTTGACATAGGAAATGGTCTAACATATCTCGATGCTAGCTTCCTGGTCTTCTCGAACCGAACCGCACCTTTCATCGACATACCTTAATGAAAATTTATCTTCAACTGAGACCTCTAGGTCCTTATGCCTCTTATTTGTGTAACTCTTCTCCCTATACCGAGCTTTTCATTCTTTCCCGTACCAACTCGATCTTTTCCTTCGCCTCTCTCACCAAATCTGGACCAAGGACCAATCTATCTTAGGTCTCTAATCAACATGTTAATGATTTGCATGGCCTTCAAACAAAGCTTCGAAAGGCGCCATTCCTATAGCATTCTGATAACTATTATTATAGGAAAACTCCGCTAAGTGCAAATGATCTTCCCAAGAACCACTAAAATCCAACACACAAGCCATCAACAGATCTTCCGGCACCTTGTTGATTCTCACTGTCTGCCCATCTATCTGAGGATTATATGCGGTACTCATCTTGATTTTAGTGCCTAACACACTCTACAGGCTCTTCCTAAACTCTCTAGTAAACAAAGCATCTCTAACACTGACGATACTACTAGGAATTCCATGCAGTCTAATGATGTTCTTCATGAACAACTTAGCCAAAACAAGTGTCCTTCTGGTTGACCTTACCGTAATGAAATGGGCACTCTTGGTCAATTTGTCCACTATGACTCATATACTTTCATTACCTTGGTTTGACCTTGGTAACCCATCAATAAATCCATGGATATCGATTCCCACTTCCAAACTGGAACATCCAAAAGCTGAAGCAAACCACTAGACTTTGATGTTCGGCTTTTCCTTGCGACGGTTCAAACACTGTTTTATCCATAAGCCAACACCCCTCTTCATTCCTTTCCAAAATAATCTTCTCTTCATATCCTGATATATCTTAGTTCCCTTAGGATGAATCGTAAACTTCGATCAATGACATTCCCTGAGAACTTCCTTCCTAAGGTTTCCAACATCCTGAACACATAACTGTTCCTTCCTTCTCAACCAACCCTTGCGGTCAAGAATAAAATCCTTAGATCATCAATCTTGGTTCTAGCTTATAATCTTCTAATCCTTTCACCTAACACTAGATCCTCTTTCTGCCTAGAAGTAATTCGTTCGATCAAAAATGGTTGAACTTCCAAACAAGATATTACGGTGATATTCCGACTATATCTAGCAGTCGAACTCAACTGCACACTGCAAGCAAACAGTGTTTCCAAGTCTTTCCATTCCGCCAACATAGCTAACAGCACATTCTGATGTTTCCTGCTAATCGCATCTACCACCTTATTTCCTTTTCCCGGCATATACTCGATGCTAAAATTATAAGCTGCACCAAAATCCAACCATCTCTGTTGTCTCATGATCAGCTCGTTTTGAGAGAATAAATATTGTAGAGACTTATGATCTGTGAATAGGTCAAACCTTTCTCCCAAAAGATAATGTCTCCACAATTTGAATGCGAAGATCACCTGCCAACTCCAAATCATGAGTAAGGTATCTCATTTCATGTGGTTTACGCTGTCTAGAAGCATAGACAATAACCTTTCCATTCTACATTAGCACGACTGCTAACCTAGTACCACATGCATCGGTGTAAACTACCAACCCCTGATTCATATTTGGAACTACTAACACAGACACATTAGTTAATAAATGTCTCAATCTAAGGAACGCCTCCTCACATTTTTCAGACCAAACAAACTTCACGTTATTCGAGGTTAGCATAGTCAAGAATGCCGCTATCCACAAGAAATCCTTAATGAACCTTCGGTAGTATCCAAAAAGTCCAAGAAAAATTCTAATCTCATTTACCGTCTCTGGTATCTTCCAGTTGTTAACAGCTTCGATCTTATTCGAATCAACTGCTAAACCTTTCTCGAAAACTACATGACCAAGGAACTTCACTTCCTTCTTCTAGAAATGACACTTTGAGAACTTTGCCTTTAGTTGATGTTGCCTTAGTGTCTCCATCACTATTCTAAGATGATCTGCAAGATCCTTCTCATTCTTAGAATTTACCAAAATGTCATCAATAAAAACTAATATGAATCTATTCAAGTGCTTTTGGAGGACTCGGTTCATCAAACCCACAAAGAAAGCTAGCACATTAGTAAGCTCGAATGGCATAACCAACTATTCATACGACCCATATCTGGTACTAATCGTCGTCAAAGGAATACTGTACTCTACCACTCTTAGCTGATGGAAATCTGTCACCAAATCTAGCTGGGAAAACACTCTGGCTCCACTCAACTAATCGAATAAGTCGTCGATTCTCGGCAAAGGATACCTAGTCTTGAACATCCTCTCGTTTAGCATACGATAGTCGATACACATCCTTAATAACCCATCTGGCTTCTTCATGAATATCGCGGCTGTTCCCCAAGGCGAACTGCTTGGCCAGATGAAATTATTTCCTTCTTATTCCACTAGCTACACCTTTAGTTCCTTCATCTCCGTTGGTGACATCCTGTTAGGTGCTCTACTTATGGGTTCAGCACCCGGTACGAGATCTATCCGAAGTATGATTGCTCTTTTTAACGGCAAGCTCGAAATTGGTTCAAAAACATCTGCAAACTCTCTTGCAACATAAACCTGCTTCAACTTTGCTTCCGTTCCCATGGCACCCGATAACACATAATCATTTCCGTCCGAACTCCTTACTGAGTAAATAACTCAGTAACGGCTATTAGGGTGCTTCAATGAGATTTCCCCCTCCTGGAAAAATATCCTAGCAACATATCTATCAACCGATACATTATCTCTACAGTTATTCCTATAACTGTTCTAGCTTGCATCATATTCACGAAGAACTAATGCATTACCCCTATATCAACTGATGGAATTTCGGCACCAACATTAGCATTTGCATCTAGGTTTATATTTGCCTGTCAACCCTGGTTGCTCCTAGTATTGGGTTGAACATTTCCACTTGTTATGGTGCGTCTTCCACCCTGATTCACTTTTACATTTTTTGCCTCCATATCTTACTTCCCGACTACCTAAAATCCAATCTTTTTAAGATAAAGAAGAACGGTCTAAGAGAGTGGGGAATACATACTTAAGTATTTATACCAAAGTACACATATGTTATTATAACGCTTACCCAAGCCCAATCATATTTTAGATTCATTAGATTATACTTTAAAAATATTTTATGGTTTAAATTCCTTTTAGGTACATAAACCATGCTCCGATGCCAACTTGTAACATCCCACTTTCTGAGGCTCAAAACTAACCACTACTGATGCTGACGTCATCCGTAGTTGGTATTTCTTAGCCACCGAATGCGGCATAGTAAATATTGATACACTGGAACACATGAATCGAGAAATTTTAGACTTCCAATAAACAGAATTTTCCATTTCATGCAAATTACAATTTAAGATTTAATTACATAATCCTAGACGTTAACCACGTTCAGATCACATATACATGTACAAAATACGATAAGAGCGACATATGAAGATGTCCTCTTACGACGATTAGAAAACTAATAAATATGAACTTTACAGTTCTTAGTACATCACAGCGGAAAACACAAAATAGTACCTATATATATCTAACACTACCTCATGCACGTTCCGGAAGCTTATTCATCCAAAAACCTGAAAGTCTCCCACTCTCAGACTACTCAAACTAATTATTGAGTACCCAAGAGTTTGTGGAGAAACACAAACTTCGAGTCAGACAATAAATATGGTATGAATAATCCTCTATCATCTCTTATCAAAAATAGATAGCTAGTGAGACCATGCAGCTTAGCGGAAATGGGTTTTCTTTTCACTAGTATCCAAAACAAATCATGCAAATCATTTACTATGCCCTTGCACCTAAAATAATTATTCTTAACATAATATGAAATAAATCCATAAATCATATACATTGGATATCCCATCCACTCATTTATTAGATACCCCGTCTAAAAGCAAAATATTAGATTTCCCATCTAAAATCAATTTATTAGAGTTCCCCTCTAAAATATTTAAAATGACTATAAATAATAATTTGATAGGACTACCTATCCTAAATCCATTTAAAATAAATGCAAATTATCCATCATACATTGTTTTATAAAGTTGGTGTGGGCTATCCACCGAATACTCCGTAGTTTTTCTAGGATAACTATGAACCCTTGGGTGCCACATCCCGAGGCTAAGCAACTCTAGAAAAACATTCTTTACTTTAGAAATTTGACGTGGGCTATCCACTGCACATTCCATGGTTTTCCTAGGTTAACAAAGAACCGAAGACTTGACCACTTAAAATATCATGATCCCCATGATTATGTATACAAATTCATGATCCCCATGACTATTTATTTCCCCCGGTATACCACCTGTTTAACCTATTCCCATTGGTATCCCCAATTAGGTTAAATTAAATAAAAACACATCTATAGCCCCAATGTGTATTTTTGAAAGAATATTTGTATTTGTAACCCCAAACTATGTATCAAAAACATTAAACCCACCCCGATGTCCTCAAGGTTTATTTACATCCAATTTATGTAAGGTTCCCCCTTACATATTCAAACAAAGGTAAATATTTTATGCTATAACCCTTCGAAGTAACCCCTTCAAATTAGCAAAATTTACTTAAGGACAAACGGCTAAAATAGCTCTTTAAACCCCATCAAATGAAGCCCCATTCGAAAGCAAATAAACATCTAAAGTTAACCCCTTCGGAAGCCTTCCTTTTCAAAACATCACAAAATCATACCTTTCGATCTTGTCGGAAGGTTTCTTTTCGACCTAGTCGAAAGGTTCCACCTTTCGAATTTTTCGAATGCCTGGGGTATCCCCCTTATAAAACTATTTATAAACTTTTTGAAAGCAACGAGACTTAAAACCTTTCGAAATCATTGAAACTCAAAACCTTTCGAAATCATTGAAGGTAACCCCTTCGAAAACTTTCGAAATCAAAACCTTTCGAAACCAAAACCTTTTGAAACCAAAACCTTTCGAAGTCAAAACCTATCGAAACCATTCAAAAATAGTGAAGTGTTGGTATTGGAACCAACCTTGTGAAATCAATGGAGAGAGGCGGCAAGTTTTATAAAACAAAAGATAACCTTTGGTTCCATCTGGGTTGAAAGGTTTGGAAGCGGAAATTATGCTTCCGACCCTGTCGAAAGCTAACCTTTCGACTTTGTCGAAAGGTTTCATTTAAAATAAGAAAGCAAACTGATTAAAACCTTTTTCCTTTAAAGCATTTGACAACGTCGAAAGCTATTTGTCGAAAGCTAGCAGACATATTTTCTTTTAAAACAAAAACAAAGTTTCATCTCCTTCGAAAGCTCTAACCTTTCATCCCTAAACCTTTCGATCCCTTTCAATTCACTACTACCAGTCACCTGATACCATGTGCATTGATTTTTGACCTAGTCGAAAGGTTTGATACCTTTCGGCCTTGTTGGAAGGTTTGGAATGAAAGCAGAAGCTCTTGCCGAATATGTTGAAATAGTGAAAATTGTACTCTAAAACATTCTTTTGTACCCCACCTACCATGTTTATCTAAATCTGATTGGTTGCTAGAATTTTATATTCAAAATTGTTGCCGACTTTCCTTATATGGAAATTTAAATAAATTTGAAAACGCCCCTTTCTTCTTTATAATTATATAAAACATTTAAGTCTCATACCTTATATAATTTTATATAACTATTAATACATCATGAAAAATTATGGAAAATTCCAGAAAATCAATTAATATGTTCTCTTCAACATATTAAAATTTCAAAGCATACAAATATAAAAACCACTCAGAATTTAACCAAAACCGAATAAAAACGTGTTAATTAATCCATTAACATTTAAAACACCTATATCTT
The DNA here is from genome assembly GCA_030765085.1 of Allium cepa. Classification (NCBI taxonomy): domain Eukaryota; kingdom Viridiplantae; phylum Streptophyta; class Magnoliopsida; order Asparagales; family Amaryllidaceae; genus Allium; species Allium cepa. Next base: position 745,705,498 of record CM060941.1, read on the forward strand.
ATCAAAACAAAGATTTAAATGGTTATATCCTAACCAAGACACAATATAAATCGGGTATAACCCACAGCCGATCCAAATAGAGAAAAATGAGGTGGTAAACATGATTATTCACCTTGATTAGTTAATTGGAGAATGAGATAATTTCCTAGGATTAATTTCTCAGCTTTTTTTTCTTCAATTTATGCTCTTCCTAGAGCTTTTAATGGCCGATCGAAAGTAGGTAAGGAGTTGTGAATGTGAAGGTAAATATTTATTAAGGTGGAGGAAGAGATTTATACTAAGAAATGTAGCCCCATTTTCAAGTTTACCCTTAGGAAAATTCCTCCTTCTAATTTAGTTAAATCTTATTTTAGTTCATTCATTAGGACACGACCATTTGATTTATTAATCTCATCTCCTTAATTATGCACATTGTTCTACTTAATTTATCCAATCAAATATCCCTAATAATGTTAATTAAAATTCAGGGGCATTACAATCATTGTGAAATTGTTCCTTTTATGCCTAAATGTAAACTTTGGAATTGTAGGCTTAAATATATTTACAATGAATTTGAGGTCTTTGCCTACATATTCAATAAATTATTAACTTTGATTAAATGATGTATACATGTAAATCTAGAATGTAAGGATGAAAGTAGTCCTTGAAAGTTATGAAATATTTTTTGACTTAAATGTTAAAGGTTATTAAACTTAATTTGAAAATTGTTTCTAATTTGGTTGGGATTTAAGGTTATATTTCAATTCATTGGAATGACGATTGTTTTTATATGAATTTCTATAAATTATCCAACTTTATAATTGCATATGAAAGTGTGTCATTTGAAATAACAAGAAATATATATAAAAGAAAGAGATGTTAAAAAATAAGGACATTTATCGTATTTTATATTGTCTATTTCAATAGAAATGGAAAAGATAATTCCTTTTAGTTCCAAATACAACACAAATCCTATTTTAAATAATTTAGGAGAAATTACAATGTTAATGTAACGACCCAGAATTTCAGTCATTTGGAATTCGTATATTTTATTAATTTTAAATATGCACAAGTAAATTTTATAAGTCGAATAACTTATATTTCAAATATCTAGATTTAATTGGATAATTAAATTGTTGATTTAATATTTGAAATTACAGAAATAATTGATAATTGGATTTAATGTAAATAAAAATGATTTATAAAGTTGAAATAAATTCTATTTAAGTTAGAATGATGTTAGAGAACTTTTAAAACTGAATTAAAAGTTAAATTGTAGAAATTGAATATTTTAATATTTAATTAAGGTGTAAAAATAGTTATTTTTCAAACAGTCTTGGATTGGAACGAAACTAGTTTTATTGGATCCGTAATGTTAAATTATTGTAAGATTTCAAATTTCGTACCAATCGGATTTACGGTTTGTCCGAGGCAAGCTAAAACGCGAAGAAATCGGTTTAAGTGAATTTTAAATTTAAATAGTTGATTCGAAAACCTATCTTCCAAATACGATCGAATGGGCTTCCAATATATATTCCATTGCGTTCAGAATGGGGGTAAAACATTATAAACGTCAGGCGGCACGTTTCGTTTCGAGTTCGAAAAATTTTCGGGTGAATAGTGTCGTGAAATTTTCTATAAAAGGACCTCATTTTTTCCTTTTTGCACAAACCTAGGGTTGCAAACCCTAGCCGCCGGCTTCAATTTAATGGCCGAGAATTTTCGATTATTCCCCTCTTAATCTCTTCCAATCCATAAATCTATTCGAGAATCTTCCAACTACAACATTGTAGAGCGTATCGAGATCTTTAAATCCATAAGGTGTGATCGTTTTTAACGTCTGAATCAACAGCAAATCAACCTGGAACGCACCGTGTTCGTACATATTTATCACGACGATAAGGAAGCCGAGTTACACGTGATTCATGCCGAAAGTGGATCTCGACTAGAGTTATACGATGGTGGCAACAGATCAATTCATCGACGTTCGTAGTTAGTGCGTCGAGCTAGGGAAAAACTGCAGCTATGGGTATGTTCGAATGTGCGTTTATTTACTGGAAGAAGAAGATGGATTTTGCGGCCAGATCTCATCAATGCAAATCAAATGGCCAGGAAAGAGTAGGGTTTTTAAAAATAAAATTAAAATTGAAATTAATTTATATAATGACTCATGTGATATTAAAAATGCCATAACTTTTTGATACGAGGTCCATTTCACACGAAACGACTTGCGTTAGATTCGTATAGACGAACACTACGTGATGGAGCTTGTTTAGAGTTGATTGGAGCTAGTGTGAATTTTGGATAAAATTAAACGCGCACTGCAACTGCTACTGGAACCATTGTGAGTACAACTCATTCTTTCTGACTCATTGATATTTATATAAGTGAGACATAATAGTATTTATGATGATTGATGATTGTTTGGATGATATATGATATATTGATTGATATTTCGATATATACCTGCCTACTGGAGCAGATGAGACCCTATACATTCCCGTGTATGAGCGGATGACCCTTTGTACGTGCGTGTGCCTTGGAGCGGACATTGTACATATATTTCTAATATATATATTTGTTGCAGGTGACAGGTTGGAGGGATCCAACTGGATTACTCATCTGTATGGATTTATTTACAGATATTATGATATATGCTGTTATCATATGATATATGATGTTTTGGATGCCATGATTGTTGTGTTTGGCACTGTTGCAGCATTGGGCCTATATTTTGGGAATTTTAAAATGTTGAAGTGATGATTTTCAAATTCAAATGAATTTTAAAAGTGATTTTGGAAATAAACATTTTATTGATTTTTGAATTGTTAAAGGAATTGATTTATTTTAAATAAATAAAAGTTATAATTTTTATGTTATAAAAATTATGATTTTTGTGAAATATAATTGAAATGTGATTTTTTGAAATATTGAGTTAGTGATTTGGCAAATAGTTTTAATTGAGATTTTTGACTAATATAAATGGTTTATAAAGAAGATTTATAAAATTGAATTTTTTATAAATCAGAATAATTGAGTTATAAAGGAGTTTTTATAATTGTTGAAATGATGTTATAAATGGGTTTTATAAGTAAATAAGATTTGTAGAATTATAATTGATGAAGTTATAAAAGAATGACTTTTGTAAATAAGAGATTTATAAGTAAATTTACTTATAATTTGGATTTGGCAATTAAATGAGATATAATAGAATTTGTAAATAAATTGATTTTATAACTTGAAGCTTTTATAAAATAAAAATGTGAATTTATAAACATTGTTTTATAATTTCGAAATCAATTGAGTTTGTTAAGTTAAATATAACAGTATATTAAAGGAATTATATCCACGATTTTGGATAGTGGATAATCCTTTAATAAATAAATGTGTAGAAATATTGGACTTGTTAAATGATTTATATTCATGATTTTGGACAGTGAATAATATATTAAAGAAATGTTTTGGAAAGTGATATTTTAAAATGGAGTTAAACGGTTTAAAGATGTTTTAAAATGTGTTAAGGATTGAAACCATAGATTTCAACATTCCTTGTTGAAATAGACGTTTTCGAGAAGTAAGGAAATGATGGACTATAACACTTGTTATAGTAAATGATTTCCGAAAGGAAATATTTTGTATAGTATTGGGATTTATATATCTATCTTATTTTCGAATCCCTATACTAGTGATTTTGGGTTGTCATAATGATGTTATGCAACATTCATTTTGACCCAAATAAAGATGTTTAAAAGAATGTTTTCCTTAAAGAATGAAATATATACTTAATCGTGATTTAAGTATATGCAACATTTTCTAAGTGTTGAAAATACAATGATTTGTGAATTACTTATTATTAAATAAGTATTTGGAAATTTTTTTCCAATGTTGAAATGATTTTGAGAATATATCTTTTTAAAGATAATTTGAAGTGAATATTTGGCAAATGATTTCATTAACAAAAGATTAATCAAAAGGGCCTAGTGATTGTTATGGTGCTGAATATTTGTTTGTTTGCTTTGATAGTCAAATAACCGACTATCAAATTGGCCTAAAAATTTTAGTTCCTCGATTTGATGTGGGAACTATTTAGTCGTACACTTAGTACGTAGCCTTCTATATAGGCTTGATTTTCGTTTGTGTTTAGGATGTTGATTCGTATAGTGCGGAGTATTACTCCAATCTATAGAGCTTCCTTCTTGGCACGAAGGATAGCAAGTTGAAAGTTGAAAACGTGATAAGTCTTTGAGGCTTACTTTCTATGTGAGGTTGAGAAACGCTTTTGCGTTGTTGGTGCGAAGAGACCGGGATCAGATTTATCTGAAAACCACTTTTGACCAACGTATATGTGACTGTTTGTCGATAGAAATTCTATCGGTTTAGAAAACCGTCGGATGAATTTAAATTTCAAAATAACCGCAAGCGCACGGTGTACAAATGTAGCACGTGGCGAATACGGGTCGATCCGCAGGGAATTGATGATTTTAAATTTCCTACTCAATCAAATTAAACCAAGGTTGAAGAGAATGTTAAACTAGAAAAGAAGAAAAACAAGTAAAAGAAAATTGATAAAAATATGAGTGTTAAGACAATTTAGAGGCATTTCCACTCTCTAGATCACATAAATCAACAAAATGAAGTTATGATCTCTCTTTTCTTGTCATTAGTGAATTAGTTGATGTGCTTATCATAAGTATGGTATATTTGTGCTATTAATTAGCTCAATATAAACCATCAAACTATAACACAACCACTAATGCACTTTTAAATCTCATAAAATATGACAACAAAGTTGAAAGCAAAATCTATTTTAAGCATAGCCTATTAACTATTGTTTAGAAATATAGGCTATCAAATTTCAATTTCAACATTCACTTCTTTGCCATAATCATATTTAGATGAAGAGGCAATTTGTGTTATGTTTGTTTAAGCATAGCCTATTTGTTATGAACAACATAGACTATCAAATTCAAAGCTAAACAACATCATTAAACCACTTCAATCATTCTCATTAAGCACAAAAAGAGAGCATAAACATCAAATTAAGTTGAAGCTACATGATTAGAGAGCTTCGTTACCCATAAATTGAAGGGGTTTAGCCTCTCATATTTGTCAACATATGAACAAATGTAGCAAACAACATTGAATAAAAAGAAGAGGAAAAAGAGAGCAAAATGAAAGGAAAAATTATTCTACTTGCATAAAAGAGAAGAGATCTACACTACAACATGAAACTAAATAAACATAAAAAGAAAAAGAACATATATTGAAGTTGCATAAAAAAAAGAATTACATAAGAGAAGATATGGCTAAGTAGCCATGGAAGGAAAGAGAGATTTGATTTATTTTCTAAACTAAAACTCACTAACTAAGAGGAGGATCTACATGAAACATAAGGGGTATATATACAAGTTTTAAAACCCTAATTCACTTTTTGGGGAATGCCCAAAATGCCCCTTAGGAAGTGTGGAGGCCAAGTAATCATTAACATGTCTTAATCCCCCATTAAGTGTACATGAAGCCATTAAGTCCAAAAGCATGTGCATTAGCTTTTAATTTGTACATTAAGGAAGGTGGGTAGGTGGGGTCCTCCATGTTCTTCACTTTGAATTATTTCCATCTTCATTCCTTTGTATTAATTTTGTGCATGCATATCTTCATGAAACCACTTCTATTTGAGATCAATTTCCTACAAAAATATATACAAATTTTCAATTAATTTTTCTCAAACAAATATATGCACACAAATGACCGTTTTGCCTATATATGAAGATGAATATGTGACAATTTGGAATAATTTGAATTTTTGGTTTAAACAAGTTAAAATACCCGATATGATCATTTATTTAATTCAAATAGATTAAATATGTTGGTAAAAATATGCACATTTATGTGCACATCAGCGACGATTGTGCCGGTTGCTTGTGATGATATTGATATTCTGGATTTTCATAGTGGGGGACTGCTTGTTGATCGTTTGGGTTTAAAATCCCAATATACAACCAGTAGTAGTGGTCTCTTCATTTATGAAATATCCAATGCGAGGACTATTCATTACTAATCCTAGGGATTTCCCGATAGGATGTGGTAGAAAAGTACCTTCGGTTTGTCCTGTTCCTGGACAACTTGTATGGATGTTTGTCTGACATTGCATTTCTACGGATTATGTACATTGGTTTTTACAAACGTACATCAGTGGTGGCGGAGAAGGCAACTTCTCTTAGCTTAACACCCTCCTTGATACATACAAGCTTAAGGGTTGTATTCTTGTGGAAGGCAATTAGTAGTACACGGAAATGGCCGTGTAGCATTCTAAGTGATATGATTGTGCTTTGTGAAAGGTAATCGTTACAACTAGCCTCATCAACCGGAAATGACCAAAATAGGGTTAGATGCGGCAAGGCTAAGTGGGTCATTTCCAAGTAGGATATGATCATCCTCTTTCAGATATATCTTTACATGCTATGACGTCGTGTATCTGATTATTGTGGTTTGTATGCTATGAGGGCACTCGGTAAAGGTCAGTAACGACCGAAGGATGACAAATTCGACACCATCTAGTCATAGAGGTGGGCCGGTCTTGTGTTGGTAGAGGGCAGATGATCTGTGCCTCGGGACATGCATCTAGAGGTGTACCCCTTCGGAAGATAGTCCCTTCACCTGGTCATTTGTATGGAAATCCAAACTCCACCACGTCCCTGCCATTTTGATTGTATTACCCAATTGGGCTATATGCTGTAATTTAATCAATTTAACAATTTCGGCTATGATTAATATTATTTGTATATAGTAGACACAATTATAATATAACATGAGATTTGATATGATATGTTTTAGTTATCGTAAGGTAAAAACATGTCCGTGTTTATGTGTGGACTTGTCTTGCCAGATACTTTTGTTTTGAAAACTAAGAAAAAGTTTGGTAATTTAATAAATTCAGTTGGGTGTGTTTCTCGTGCTGGTTTACCAGACTAATTCGGCCGTTCTTCCCTTTCAATGCTCGGGTCAGACCGAGTATATCTACAGGTTATGCTTTGGTGCTTTTGGAGCTTCAGCAGGAGAGCAGGAGATCTTCATTTCATACACGCATATCTGTTTTGATTATTGATTATCCGCTTGCTTAGTTGTTGTTATTATCAGCATTTGTGAGAACAAGTTATTATAATGTTCAGCAGGAGTGATGTGGGACTCTGATTGATGTGTGTGTGTATAAAGTTTCTGTTTTGTAAAGATCATTGATATGATATTATATATTTTCCGCTGCGATGTGAGATTTTGTATTGTTCTGTTTGGTTCTATCTTCTCTCTTTCTTCTCTTCTCTTCTTCTCTCTTCTTTTCTTTCTCTTGACTTTCCATCAGTCTGTGCTTTTTGGGTCGGACATGTGTGGATTATTGTCAATTCAAAGTGTATGGATTTGCGGGTCGTCGCATTTGGTATCAGAGCATAGATTTTCTATATTCCTAAGCTTTGATGTGTACTCTGTATAGATAGGGACAGTAGCACCCTAGATTGAGTTTGAGTGTATTATATATATGAAGGCATATTTGTTAGTCAATATAAAATATTTTATATTGTGTTTGCTTATCCGTTGAGCTGTTTGTGAATTCTGGTCGTGATGTGGGACATCATATTATCAATTGGGATTTCTAAACACTTAAACGAGGCAAGTCGACGTAGTATTATTTTAAATTGGGTAAATGAAATAATTTTACTTCGATTATATTCTATATATAAAGGAATAATTTTTCAGGAATTATTAAAGCGTATATAAATTGAATAGATTGTTTAGTTGTTCGAAAATGTAAATATATATATATATATATATATATAAGTTAATAAAAGTTGTTTGAATAATCTAAATGAAATAACAATTGTAAAAGAAGAAATTATATAAGCAAATGAATTATAAAGTATGGAATTATAATTAATATAATTTACAATTGTGAAATAATCTTATATAAGAAATGAAACAATATGTGTTATAAATAAAAAAAAAGGATTTAAACTAAGAATTTGTGAAATTTGAGTCCCGTTGATTTTGGAAATTGCTTTTCAAAAAGTTAAAGATGTTATACTATTATAACTCTAAATAAGATAAGTTTGAAATGATCTTATATAAGTAAAGTGAATAGTGAAATCATATAAGTAAAAAGATTTATAAATGTGATTTATAAATAGAAATAATTTTTGAAAGAATATAAAGCACTGAATTCACTACTGTTACTGGAAAATAATAAGGATGATGACTGCAGCATCATCAGTATCATTTTCGAGTTTTTGTGTGATGGATTTGCTACCAATAGTAAACTGAAAATTGAATTTTTGTTTTGATAAACAAATTTGATTTAAAATCCAAGGTGTTATTGATAAATATTAGTAAAATAAGTTTTGGACTTATAATATGAAGTAAGAATTTACTTTAGTAAAGTTGAAAGGAATTTGAGTTAGTAAGTGAATTATATGATTTTGAAATTTAACTAAGGAAGGTTAAATAATTTGAACTAGATTAAATAGTTATTGAAATGAAACTAAACTTAAGTGGTAAGTGTTTATAATATGAATTTGGAAGTTTAAATAAACCTAAGTTGTAAAGTGATTGTATAATCATGAATTGAAGTTATAAAATGAGCTTTGAAAATGGAAGTGAACTTAGGTAAATGTTTATGAAAGATTAAATAATAAGTTGTATAACTTAGAAAGTGAGAAAAGGTAAATGAAACCAAACATTAAAAATGGTTAGACAATTTTGTTAAGTAAAACAAAATCCGAACTTGAATGGTGATATGAAATTGACTTAAGTTATATAAAATTGACTTTAGAATTGAAGTCTAACTTTTTATAAGTTGAAATTTAAGTTAAGTGAAACCAAGTAATGTTTATAAAAAGGAATATATCTTAAGTAATTTTGAATCAAGTTGATTTTGATATCAAAGTAAATTAATAAAGTGATGAATGTGAACTTGAGTTATATAAAAATTCAACTTTAGTGGTAAAATGATTTAGCAACTGAATCAATAAATGGATTGAATGTTAATCAATCTAATGTAAATGAATTGATATGGTAAGGGATGTAAGTGTTAATTCATTAAAAGCTAACGAAATTGTAAATTGAATAATTGAATGAAAGTCAATTGAATGTTAAACCAAATTGAATGTAAGCAAAGTAAATAAATTTGGTTATGTTGGTTATGCATTGGTTGTTAAATGGATGTTAATTGATTGTATAGAAAATCCATATGAAATTGAACTAATGAAATGGAAAACCAATTCAATGAATATTAATAAGAAGTGAATGCATATTGATTTGGTTATGGATGTTAGTTGGATGATAGTTGTTTGATGGTTGGATTTGTTGTTTATTGATGGCATTTTCTATATTGGCATATATAGTTGTTGGTATATATTGTATATTGATATTAATTTCATATATACATGTTTTTCATTTGTTTATTGAGTGTTTAGTAGGTGCGGATGGCGCTTGCTTCACATTTGGAGCTCGCTTTCGTGCTATATTAGCCGTATATGCTCGCTAATAATATATAAGATACATATCTCGGATTACATATCGTACTTTTACACTTTTTTCCCTTCGACATACCTCATCCTTGATGATGAGATGTATATTTGTGATATATACATTGTTATTTTTTTCGGATCGAACCGCGCAAATGAGACTATGGCGAATTTTTTTGAAAATTTAAGGCGTTAGAATAAATTTTGAGAAATTGGAAAATTTTGTGAAAACTAAAGTTTTGGTTTTTGAGTTAAAGGTTGAATGATATAAGTTGGTTTTGAAAAGATAACTGTAAATGGATTTGAAAACTTAGTAAAGTTTTTGTAAGAAGTTTAACTAATGGATTTTGTTACTTTTTTCTTACTTAGTAATTTCGAGGACGAAATTCTTTTAAGTAGGGGAGAATGTAACGACCCAGTATTTCAGTCATTTGAAATTCGTATATTTAATTAATTTTAAATATGCACAAGTAAATTTTATAAGTCGAATAACTTATATTTCGAATATCTAGATTTAATTGGATAATTAAATTGTTGATTTAATATTTGAAATTATTGAAATAATTGATAATTGGATTTAATGTGAATAAAAATGATTTATGAAGTTGAAATAAATTCTACTTAAATTAGAATGGTGTTAGAGAACTTTTAAAACTGAATTAAAAGTTAAATTGTAGAAATTGAATATTTTAATATTTAATTAAGGTGTAAAAATAGTCATTTTTCAAATAGTCTCAGATTTCGACGAAACAAGTTTCATTGGATCCGTAATGTTAAATTATTGTAAAGATTTCAAATTTTGTATATATCGGATTTACGGTTTGTCCATGGCAAGCTAAAACGCGTAGAAATCGGTTTAAGTGAATTTTAAATTTAAATAGTTGATTCGAAAACCTATCTTCCAAATACAATCGAATTGGCTTCTGATATATATTCCATTGCGTTCGGAATGGAGGTAAAACATTATAAATGTCAGGCGGCACGCTTCGTTTCGAGTTCGAAAAATTTTCGGGTGAATAGTGTCGCGAAATTTTATATAAAAGGACCTTATTTTTTCCTTTTTGCACAAACCTAGGGTTGCAAACCCTAGCCGCCGGCTTCAATTTAATCGCCGAGAATTGTCGATTCTTCCCATCTAATCTCTTCCAATCCATAAATCTATTCGAGAATCTTCCAACAACAACATTGTAGAGCGTATCAAGATCTTCAAATCCATACGGATGTGATCGTTTTTAACGTCGTGAATCAACGGCAAATCAAGCTGGAACACATCGTGTTTGTACACAATTATCACGACGAGAAGGAAGCCGAGTTGCACGTGACTCATGCTGAAAGTGGAGCTCGGCTAGAGCTATACGATGGTGGCAATAGATCAATTCATCGACGTTCGTAGTTGGCGCATCGAGCTAGGGCAAAAGGGCAGCTATGGGTATGTTCGAACGTGCATTTATTTACTGAAAGAAGAAGACGGATTTCACGGCCAGAGCTCATCAATGCAAATCGAATCGCCAGGAAAGTGTAGGTTTTTTTTTAAAATATTGAAATTGAAATTAATTTATATAATGACTCTTGTGATATTAAAAACGCCATAACTTTTTGATACTAGGTCCATTTCGCATGAGACGAATTGCGTTGGATTCGTATGGATGAACACTACCCGATGGAGCTGGTTTGGAGTTGATTGGAGCTAGTGTGAATTTTGGGTAAAATTAAACGCACGTCTAATTTTATTCGAAACAAAACACTGCAACTGCTATTAGAACCGTTGTGAGTACAACTTACTCTTTCTGACTCACTGATATTTTATATAAGTGAGAAATAATAGTATTTATGATGATTGATGATTGTTTGGATGATATATGATATATTGATTGATATTTGGATATATATACCTGCCTATTGGAGCAGCTGAGACCCTATACGTTCCCGTGTATGAACGGATGACCCTTTGCACGCACGTCTGCCTTGAAGCGGACATTGTACATATATTTCTAATATGTATATTTGTTGCAGGTGACAGGTTGGAAGGATCCAACTGGATTCCTCATCTGTATTGGTTTATTTACAGATATTGTGATATATGCTGTTATCATATGATATATGATGTTTTGGATGCCATGATTGTTGTATTTGGCGTTGTTGCAGCATTGGGCCTATATTTTTGGAATTTTAAAATGTTGAAGTGATGATTTCCAAATTTAAAAGAATTTTAAAAGTGATTTTGGAAATAAACGTTTTATTGATTTTTGAATTGTTAAAGGAATTGATTTATTTTAAACAAATAAAAGTTATAATTTTTATGTTATACAAATTATGATTTTTGTGACATATAATTGAAATGTGATTTTTCGAAATATTGAGTTAGTGATTTGGTAAATAGTTTTAATTGAGATTTTTGACTAATGTAAATGGTTTATAAAGAAGATTTATAAAATTGAATTTTTCATAAATCAGAATAATTGAGTTATAAAGGAGTTTTTATAATTGTTAAAATGATGTTATAAATGGGTTTTATAAGCAAATAAGATTTATGGAATTATAATTGATGAAGTTATAAAAGAATGAATTTTGTAAATAAGAGACTTATAAGTAAATTTACTTATAATTTGGATTTGGCAATTAAATGAGATATAATAGAATTTGTAAATAAAGTGATTTTATAACTTGAAGTTTTTATAAAATAAAAATGTGAATTTATAAACATTGTTTTATAATTCCGAAATCAATTAAGTTTGTTAAGTTAAATATAACATTATATTAAAGGAATTATATCAACGATTTTGGATAGTGGATAATCCTTTAATAAATAAATGTGTAGAAATATTGGATTTGGTAAACGATTTATATTCACGATTTTGGACAGTGAATAATATATTAAAGAAATGTTTGGAAAGTGATATTTTTAAATGGAGTTAAATGGTTTAAATATGTTTTAAAATGTGTTAAGAATCGAAACCATAGATTTCAACATTCATTGTTGAAATAGACGTTTTCGAGAAGTAAGGAAATGATGGACTATAACACTGTTGTTATAGTAAATGATTTCCGAAAGGAAATATTTTATATAGTATTGGGATTTATATATCTATCTTACTTTCGAATCCCTATACTAGTGATTTTGGGTTGTAGTAACGATGTTTTACGCAACATTCGTTTTGACCCAAATAAAGATGTTTAAAAGAACATTTTCCTTAAAGATTGAAATGTATACTTAATCGTGATTTAAGTATATGCAATATTTTCTAAGTGTTGAAAATAAAATGATTTGTGAATTACTTATTATTAAATAAGTATTTGGAAATGTTTTTCCAATGTTGAAATGATTTTGAAAGTATATCTTTTTAAAGATAATTTGAAGTGAATATTTGGCAAATGATTTAATTAACAAAAGATTAATTAAAAGGGCCTATTGTTATGGTGCTGAATATTTGTTTGTTTGCTTTGGTGTTAAATAACCAACTATCAAATTGGCCCAAAAATTTTAGTTCCTCTACTTGATGTGGGAACTATTTAGTCGTACACTTAGTACATAGCCTTCTGTGTAGGCTTGATTATCGTTTGTGTTGAGGATGTTGATTCGTATAGTGTGGAGTATTACTCCAATCTATCGAGCTTCCTTCTTGGCACGAAGGAAAGAAGGTTGAAAGTTGGAAACGTGATAAGTCTATGAGACTTAGTTTCTATGTGAGGTTGAGAAACGCTTTTGTGCTGTTGGTGCGAAGAGACCGGGATCAGATTTATCTGAAAACCACTTCGGACCAACATATATGCGACGATTCTGTAGGTTGCTTGTGATGATATTGATATTCTGGATTTCATAGTGGGGGACTTCTTGTTGATCGTTTGGGGTTAAAATCCCAATATACAACCAGTAGCAGTGGTCTCTTCATTTATGAAATATCCAATGCGAGGACTATTCACTACTAATCCTAGGGATTTCCCGACATGGTGTGGTTGGAAAGTACCTTCGGTTTGTCCTGTTACTGGAAAACTTGTATGGATGTTTGTCTGACATTGCATTTCTACATATTATGTACATTGGTTTTTACAAAGGTACATCAGTGGTGGCGGAGAAGGCAAATTCTCTTAGCTTAACACCCTCCTTGAGACATACGAGCTTAAGGGTTGTATTTTTGTGGAAGGCAATTAGTAGTACACGAAAATGGCCGTGTGGCATTCTAAGTGATATGATTGTGCTTTGTGAAAGGTAATCGTTACAACTAGCCTCATCAACCGGAAATGACCAAAACATGGTTAGATGTGGCAAGGCTAAGTGGGTCATTTCTAAGTAGGATATGATCATCCTCTTCCAGATATATCTTTTCATGCTATGACGTCGTGTATCTGATTATTGTGGTTTGTATGCTATGAGGGCACTCGGTAAAGGTCGGTAACGACCGGAGGATGACAAACTCGGTACCATCTAGTCATAGAGGTGGGCCGGTCTTGTGTTGGTAGAGGGCAGATGATCTGTGCCTCGGGACATTCATCTAGAGGTGTACCCCTTCGGAAGGTAGTCCCTTCACGTGGTCATTTGTATGGAAATCCAAACTCCACTACGTCCCTGCCATTTTGATTGTATTACCCAATTGGGCTATATGCTGGAATATAATCAATGTAACAATTTCGGTTATGATTAACATTATTTGTATATAGTAGACACTACCATAATATAACATGAGATTTGATATGATATGTTTTAGTTATCGTAAGGTAAAATTATGTCCATGTTTATGTGTGGACTTGTCTTACGAGATACTTTTGTTTTGAAAACTACGGAAAAGTTTGGTAATTTAATAAATTCAGTTGAGTGTGTTTCCCACGCTGGTTTACCAGACTGATCCGGGCGTTCTTCCCTTTCAATGCTTGGGTCAGACCGAGTATATCTACATGTTATGCTTTGGTGCTTTTGGAGCTTCAGCAGGAGAGCTGGAGATCTTCATTTCGTATACGTGTATCTATTTTGATTATTGATTATCCGCTGTGCTTAGTTGTTTTTATTATCAGCATTTGTGAGAATAGGTTATTATAACTGTTCAAGATGATAACTATTGATTGATTATTGGACTCTGATTGATGTGTGTGTATATACAGTTCCTGTTTTGTAAAATCATTGATATGATATTATATATTTTCCGCTGCGATGTGAGATTCTGTATTGTTCTGTTTGGTTCTATCTTCTCTCTTTCTTTTCTTCTCTTTTTCCCTCTTCTTTTCTTTCTCTTGACTTTCCGTCAGTCTGCGCTTTTTGGGTCGGACATGTGTGGATTATTGTCAATTCAAAGGGTACGGATTTGCGGGTCGTCATAGTTAACGTTTCCTTTTAGGAAGACATAGTTCCAATGCATTAAAATATGGAAATCCCTAAATGTAAAACTAAAATATTGTAAATAGAAATAATAACAATAATTCCATTCCCGATTGAATGTACACGATTTAAGATAAGTTAGGGAATAAACAGTAATCGGTGGAAGTATGAATAAGACAGTAGAAGAATGAATTAGGAAAGTTTTAGTAACTAAGAAATGTAGCTATTAATTAAAAGGAATCGGAAAATTATACTTAATTGTAATAGTTGAAAAGGAGCAGTAAATTATACTAAGTTGTATTAATTGACAATAAATCAGCAAAAAATATTTAATATGTTAAATTAGAAATAAGCGGTAAATGACATTCAATGGCCTAAATGAAATAATAATTAAGTTCATGTAAAAGTAAATGAATACTAATAATTGAAACTAGGAGAAATAATAATAATAATTCTCCAACTAAAATTATGAAGAATCAAGAATAAGTCTATGACGGGTGCGAATTATTAGGTCTAGCCAGTATGTAGATTAACTATAAATGACGCATTCATTAGTAAGGGTTGGAATGTTGGGTTAATAATGTTACACAAAAGAAGTCTGCCTTCTGTAAGAGGCTACCAACAGTTATGTGTATATTATATCGATGTGGGGCATCTCTAACTGTAGAACCTATGAGGATATATGTTCATGTATAGTGTAGGGAATATACCAAAAGGGGTATGCCCTGGGTTGAAGTCTTAAATGCCTGACTAGGGTCTACATTAGTCCTAGCGTGAGGTAGAAAGTAACTAGATGGGCATTTCCTTAATTTGCATTAGGCATCGAAATTAGATGATGGTGTGATCTCGATCCTATGTCGACACCATTGATACCATACATTTAAGGAGTATGGCTGTATACATTAGGTCGAGAGCACCATCAGCCCTGTAGTAGTCATTAGAAAGACCTGGGTTATGCATGGAGATGGATTACATTTCCTACTGGTGTAGGTTCCATATGGGATATGGAATTGCCTCAATTGTTTGTTAGTTTGTTTGTCGTTAGGAGGTATGGCTAGATAATCCTTAGATAAGTCTTTGAGATGAATTAGAATGCAGCTAAATAGTTGTATTACCATTATTACGCACTAACAGAGGTTCCTTAATGTACATGGGCAGTTCAGCCTATACACTGTTGGTGGATGCCCAGCATGGTGCAGAGTTATGGATATAAGTAGGGAATGTATCCCTATCCATAGGGGATTGTGATACTTACACATACACGCGTGTAAATAACTATTTTATACCTCGAGTAGGTTGGGCATATCGTATGCATACATGAAGACAAAATGACTAAGATTTGAATAATAGACATAACACGTAATGGAAAACAATTGCCATAAACTTATGTTACGGATAAAGTATGTAATTTACCCATCACAATAACGTTGTTCTGACCCCCCCTCCCCCACCTCTCATTAGAACCCACAAGATAGATTTAAAGGGAAGCAACTGGTACAAAGAGGGAATGGTAGAAGGACAGATTTCCTCGTACACGCTCTATAATGATAGCGACGCTAGATACTAGAGATATTACTCCTTGTCAGTATAACATATATATATATATATTATACTTTTTTTTATTCTGTTGTAAGTTCTTATCGATGCTCTCTAATGTACTTCTGTTTATTTTATAGGATACCAACTCCAACTATTTGTACCCTAGTGGACATGGGTTTTTGATTTAGCAAAAATTTAGGCCCATTAAGGTGCGAATTGTTACACCATTTCAGGTGCACTTGAAGACACCACAAGAGTTGGATGATTTGTCTCTTCTTCAAGTTGTGTGCCTTCATTATCTCATTCAATGATAGACCTATATGTTGTAGGTTCTCCTTCTTAGAAGCCTCTTTAGATTTGATAATCGACTCCTCTGAATCCAAGTAATCAACAGATTTACACCAACACAATCCTAGGTCTAGCTTTTATACTTCTCCAAATATAAAGTAAAAACAAAGATCTGAGTTTGAGAATGATCTCTCTCATTCAGAGCACTAAAAATATTTACTCAAAATTAGGACAAACACCCTAATTAAAAGACAAACGAAAATTAAAGTGTATGAATAGAAAACTAAGTGGAAGAACACCAAATTTTAAAGTTGCTCAGCTCTATTCTTAAGCCTACATCCTATCAAATTTGTTACTAATTATTTTTGCAACCATAATGGAGCTGCACCAATCTTACTATTCAAACCTTTGGGTACGAATTGGACGGAGTATCTAAGCAAAAATCAGTAAACAACCAAAAAGATCCTTTCCTAGTTGCAATAAGCTTGGTATTTATAGGTGAAATCGACTACGATAATTGCTGGAGTAAGTTTGAACATGTTCATGCCTTCAAATCTGAAGTTTTAGCAAGAAGAATTGTTCAGAACACAACATATCACAACAATAATGGCTTGGTACCAATCGGTATGGATCGATATGATCCATTTCATTGTCCTTTTCCGTGTGTTCTTCAACCTCGTACTTATCTTCAACATTTCAGAAGTGGGCCCACCAAAGAACCAAATTGGTTCGATAACGATCCATATAGACTTGTGTCGACTGAATAATTTCCTTGGGCCTTCTATTTCTTTCCTTCATCTTCATACTTTAGTTCTTTGAATTGGTCAAGTCCACCATTGTTCATATGGTTCGATGCCGATTCACATGGAATAGTACTAATCCATTTGATCTTTTCACACTTAGTATTTCTCTAATATCCTACATTTTTGACATCTTTTGCCTTCCTTGATTCATTTCTCGAGATATCACTTGTTTCAAATGCAGGATGACATATGTCCACATGAATTTCTCATTCTTCCTAGCTAGTTCAGTAAAGGGTATTTCTACATGAAAGAATTCCTTAATGAATATGTGGTAATAGCCAACAAATCCTAAGAATGTTCTCTTTTTTCAACCGTTTCTAATATCTTCTAATTATTTATAGTTTCTATCTTTGATTAACCTACTGCTAATCCATTCTCTGAAATAACATAACCTAGAAAATTATCTTCTCATTTCCAAAAATGACACTTGGAAAACATTGCCTTTAATGTATGTTGTCTCATGGTTTCCAACACCATGATCCTGCTCATTCTTAGAACACACCAAAATGTTATTAATGAAGAGCAACACAAATCTATCCAACCAATAGCATAAGATCTGATTCAAAAGATCCACAAAGAAAGCAGTTTCGTTGGTCGGTCCAAAGGGCATAACTAACCACTGATAGGAACTATACCTGGTTCTAAGTGCGGTCAATAGAATGTTGTCTTCTACAACCCTCAGTTGATGGAATTCCATTGTTAAATCTAGCCATGAGAATACTATATCCACTCACCTGGTCAAACAAGTCAATACCCTAGGAAATGGATAATGATTCCCATGGTCAACTTGTTCAACTTTTCATAGTCGATACACATCTAAAGCGATCCATCTGACTTCTTTACAAATACCGCATGTGCTTTCCATGGTAGACTACTACGTCTAATGAAACATTTATGTTAAAATTCCACTAATTGCTTCCTTAATTCCTAAATATCCTTGAGCGTCATTCTCGTAAGTGGCCTACTAATAGATTGTTCCCTTAGTATGAAGTCTATTTGGAATTCGATTGCCCCCTTAAGTCGACATCCTGGCACTGGCTAATAAACATCTACAAATTCTTAAACTACTAGTACTCCATTATCTTATCTTTTTGATATGCCATTGTACACAAAATAATTCCAAAATTCTTCTTCATCGCATTTAACCCCCCATAATCCTTTCACCTAATTATTGGTAAAGTGATAACTTTACCGATATAATAAATTCTAGCATCGTTACACTCTAACCAATCCATGCCTATAATTACCCCGGACCCTACGAAGTCAAACATAAATGGGTCATAAACAAATAAATGTCCGCACAAGACAAATTCAACATCAGTGCACCTTAACCTAAGAGTGGCATAACCGTCGTTTAACCACACACAAATACGTAACTAAATAGGTATTGTCTTATTTCAACTTGTCCACCAAATCTTTTGAAATGAAAGAGTGTGCAACAGCAGTATAAAAAAACTCTTATTTAATTACTAAAAGTCGTAATCATACCTCCAAAGACTACATCATTCACCTTTTCCTTTGATGTTGATCTAGTCTATGGTCCTCCCAAAGAAATAATCTTTGCCTGTTTAAATCTGGATGGTGCTTTTTATTATCCCCTGACATATCATAGTTATAGCATTTGACTTTCGCCGCCCCCTCTTTGTATGGGTACTTAGATGCATAGTACCCATGTTCAATTTTGGACACATCTTTTCATGCCCCACCTTCTTAGGCTTTTCCTTTCTATTGCAGGTTCTCGTTACCTTTTTAATACGAGCTAAACCTCTTCTTTTTCCCCAAGCTGGGTTTAACCTCAATCTTTCTTCCTTTTAGTACAAATGTTCATACCTCCTTGCCATTTCCACTACTATTTTGAAAGTAGACAACAAGTGTGCCATCACCTTGTAGTTCAGCCCCTTCCATAGAGCTTCAATAAATTTCTCAATCTTTTTCAACGGAGTCTTGATATGCTCCCTCCTACAACTTCGATAAAATTATTAACACATTGGATGTACTATACCAACTCCATTTTAGTACCTTGCTTCAAATCCAAGAACTGCATACACAAAGCACTCTTTTATGACTAGGGATAAACTGAGCCTCGAATTGGTTCTTAAATAGTTCCCAAGTAATTTCCTCCACTGGAATTTTAGCAGTTAATGCCTTCCACTAGTCTAAGGCATAATCTAAAAGCTAATGCGAAGCCAACCTACTCTTCTGAGCATCAACTTACTCTAAGTCGCTAAAGGTGTGCCCATACACCTTTAACCAATTCAGAACTTAAAAAAATGGTTCTTTTCCAATAAATATTGATCCTCCAAAATTATTATAGTCACGAGTCATCTTAGGAAAGTTCACAACTCTAGCCATTGGTCTCAGCTCAACAACTTCAACCAGCTATTGCCTTGTCATCTCCTTTATATACTGGCAGAAAAGAGCACTCATATCCATTATTTCAGCAGTAGGGGTAGGCATTAGAATAGCACTCTCTAACATTAGCACATAGGGCTGCCTACATTCCTTGGCCATTAATTTGGGTTTGTGATTCCACTACTAACTTTTGTCCAAGCACCTCCTATCATTAAATGTCCACTCCAAGTTTCCACATTCATGCTCTCTGTGTAAGCAAGCATCATAAGCAACAAAAGTAAAGATAATGATAACATTAGTAGAGGGATAGATATATCCACCATATATCTATATCAAAAATACAAGTACGTTATATATAATGTACACCCTCCCCAAGGTGTTCATTTTTATACTATTTAGTTACTACCTAGAGTTATACTTAACTCTCTTTTATATAAGTGTCCCCTAACCTAAGCTCTAGTTCCTAGTTGTAACATCTCCTTTATAAGGCCCAAAAGTAACATGGATGATCCTACAACCATCACTAGAATTATTTTCAAGTGACAAAATGAGATAAGTTTTTTCCAACAACATTCAGTAAATAGAGCAGTTAAATAAATTTCATCACACATAATTGTCTTTACCTTTTCATCCCACATCGTTCCCATGAAAGGGTAAATATAATAATAAAATAAATAGTATTGTCATGTGTAACATAAGGATACATTGACATGAACAATTAATCAGTTATATAACATGGTTTTACAATAGCAGAATTTCAAAAGCAACTTTTATACCTGCTAAGCCTCCTGCTTGATCTTTAAAGCTTGTATTCTTCTTTAAAAAGAAACCTATTTAAACCATAAACTAGGTCTACTTGGATGAGTACCCATGAGTTTTTGGGGGAAAATGATAGTAAAAACAAGAATCAAACATAAAGCCTAGTATGAGTAATACTATACTCTAAACACAAAGCGTAGTAAGACCACCTCGCTTAATGAAATGGGTTTTCCCCTCACTAATCCAATGTCATCGACATAATCATATCAAATATATTAAACACTATAACATGATTCATAATACCCAAGCAACATTCCATCCGTAAGTGTTCTCTATACTTACTATTACATCATAGCTAAGCTTTATAGTTATCTCTTTTAGGTTGCCAACAAGGCCTTAAATCATCACTCCTAACTAATGTGGAGTTTGACAATTAAGTTGTCGCTCAAGCCTTATATCATTGCCTCCATGTAATGTCATGTACAGATATTTATGTTACCACTTAGACCTTACACCAGCATTCTTGAATATTGTCATGAATGGCAATTGGTTGCCACTAAGGCCTTACACCACCGCTTTCGAATATAATGTCCATGGGAAATAGTGTAGTACTAATGTGAATGGATCTTAAGACTACTTTAACACTAGAGGGGGTGAATAGTGTTTTAAAACTTATATAGAACTTTTTCACTTATTTTAAGGTTTGAATTTAAACATAGATTATCAACATATATATATATATATATTAATAGGTAGTTATATGTATATATATATATATATATATAGACACACACACACATATGCAGTAAAAGTAAAGCAAGAGATATGACATTCGAAGTTTTTATATTGCTTCGGATTAACCAATCCTACGTCTAATCCTGTATAATGTATATACAGATTTTTCTTCTAACACCCACTTTAAACAGGTAACAAGCAAACTAGAATATACTCTTGATATTAAGGCAATGAGATATAACCTACTGATTTCCAAGTTCAGCGTAGACTCTCTTGATTTAATCGGGCAACAAGATTACCTACTTGATTTAAATAGGCAACAAGCACGTCCATTCTATTTGAATGGGCAACAATCACACCCACTTGATTTGAACGGGCAACAAGCGCACTCAGAAAAATAATAGTAATGAGTTATTGGTTTCAAAATACAAATAGTTATACTTTGGAAATATCCTATAGCCCTTTGGTAGCACTTTGATCTTTGAATTGTTGAGAGAATACTTGCAAATCAAAGTAGATTGTAAAGAATGAATATAGTATAGTGAGATTGAATTTGAGTGCATTTGAAGAGTATAAAATGTTGATTTTGTGAAATGCATAATGAGAATTGGAAGTAAGAAAAAAGTAGAGAAAGTAGTTATCAGAATTGGTTTTCCAGTCCCTTTTATGTAGTGTTTGAAGGGACATATCTATTCGTAAAGAGATGTAACCAAAAATCACATGTATTCAAAATTCAAAAGGCATCTCTCCAATAGTCTATATGTCGACATACTTAGGTAGGTAGGTCAATGTATCCTTGTTGATTCTGAAAACCAATAATTTATTTAAAATGTTTATAAAATTCTAATAATTAGTAAAACTTCTAAACATAGGTTTTAAATACTTTTAATATATAAAAAATTTACAAAATATTTGTAAAATTTATACTTTGAAAAATAAAATAAACATTTTGGTAATAAGTATTTGGATAAGAGAGTATTCAAAGAACAGATGGTTGCTATCTAAGGACTTTAACAAATTATTCTAATGTTTATTTCATGCGATCTATTATCTTGAACTCTTCTTGTCTTTGTCTCTAAATTCATGATTCTTTCAATACCTTGATCATCTTTGAATCTTGATCTTTAGTCTTTTATTGATTAGTCTTCAAATTTGATTATCATGAACTTGTGTAAACTTATATAATATCCTGTAATATATTCTCTATTTGGAAAATATTAGTACCTATATTTATATGGTTGTTGTCATCAAAATCAATATCTATGGTATTAACAATCTCCCTCTTTTTCAGGATGACAGCCATATAATTATATTTATTATAAAATATAATGTAACTCCCCCTAAATTAGTTAGCTCCCCTTATTTTGTATAACTCCTCTTCGGTATGTTCATATATTATATATTGTATTATATTATATTATATAATTTTCTTCCTCTTTATCATCAACAAAAATGGTAAATATAAACTCTCCTTAGATGACGTATACAAGTGATAATGTTGTATATGGAATCAAAATCAACAATAGTTGTAATATAATATTTCTAAGAAATAACTATCTATATGTACAATTATAATTACATCCGTTTCGACCATACTTTCAAGACATATCAATTATATCGATCAATCAAACCAAACTATGTTATTAACACAAATCAAACATTTAAACACAACACTTACATATTTTTGAATACAAACCAAATAATATTAAACTTAAACAAATCTATAAATTCAAACTAAACAGCTAATCAAATCAATACAAACCCAAACTACTTATTATTTCTACAATTCTAATGTTTTGATTTAACTAAAGGAGATATATGGATAGAGCAATTTGGATAGTGAAGACAGAAATTCCCTTTCTGTTCTACCAAATTACCATAAGCATCATAATGGACCTCCCCTACGTAACGAACTCTATCATCATATTCATCCATGTTAGCATCAACATCCTCTTCTTCATGTTCCTCTTCATCATATTGATTTAAAGGATTATGAACTCCAATATTAACTAGAGAAACCTCTACGATGATGATTGGATTTGCTTCATTATCTAAAGCATGCTTTTATAGATTTCTTAATATCCTCCCTTGCCTTTATTGCTCATTCTTGAAACGAAGTAGCACGAATTCAATTTCAGTAAGCATGGCAAGGACATGTTTTAGTTCTTCTTCAATTTTGTCTAGTTTGGAGAAAGTTATGTCACGAAAGGGGCTAGATTCTTCTCTAGGGCATTTGGAATTTGATGGATCCATTTTCAATTAATTATTTTTTAGTTTTCAAAAGGAAGATGATTAAAAAAGGGGGTCTGGAGCCGAAATTAGTTGGTTATATAATTAGATTTTAAATTTAAAAGAAGGAGGGAAAATCAGTTTTCCGAAAACAGCCATGTATGTCGACATATACTACATAGGCATGTTGACGTATATAGAATAATTTTGTTTTTCATTTTTTTTAATTTTTAAATAAAATTTTATTATTTCTATATTTCTGTAGATTAACATATTCCAAGTTCTTTTGTCAATTTAATGAAAGTATTTTGTGCTAATGGTTTTGTTAAAGTATCAACTATTTGATTTTCTTTAATTATAATTGTAATGTAATAATCTCTTTATTTGTGTTATCTCTTAGGAAATGGTGTCTTATATCTATATGTATTGTCCTGTCATGGAGCATTGGTTTTTTAGTTAAATTTATTGCATTAGTATTATCATAATATATTGGTGATTGTTTTAACCAAAATCTCTTAGAGTTTGTCGCATATAGATAACCTGTGAATAGACATGCTATTGATAAATATTCTACCTCTGTTGTGGACAGAGATATGTAATTTTTCTTTTTTGCCCTAGAAAGTGACATGTTCCACTTGTATGTTTTCGGTAAGATTTGCATCTAGCATAATTGGTATCACCATAAGATATTAAGTCAAATGAATCTTCTTTTTGATAGAAGAGCCCATATTGTGTTAACATATCTTAAGATGCATTTTATAGCTTTAAGGTGTGTCTCCTTAGGTTGTGACTAATATCTTTTTGTAGGCAAAACAAAGTATTATTATTTTGCACAAACAAGCTGGTTTTATAGTGGCCATACCACTTATAAATAAAATACAGATTTAAGGCTATGACGTCTCAGCAACTAATAAAATGACACAACTTGCTACATTACAGGAGTTAGGCAACATGTCTAATCTATTAAACATAACTTACTCAAACACCCTCAAGCTGCACAAGGCACTCACAAAAACCATGCAAGTTGCATACAACATACAAAATGCAAAAAGGCATTCACTCATACTTACTCACACAACAGTTCGACAATGACAAGGGACAACAAAAGTTCACCGGTCTATGACCAAATACAAGCATATAACTTCACACTATGACAACATCAGACCAGTATTTACCCTAGGCGAATGCAATAGCACAAGCCCCACCAAATAGCATCACTAAACTTAACATTATGACTAAAATATACATTTTCCCCTCTTCTTTTATAATTACTTCTCTAATTATAAATGGTCATTAATGGCAGCTCTCTATCACATCCTTTCCCCTATTCATCCTCCTGACTTAACCTTACTGACGCAGCGGATCAACAGAAAATCGATATAACGATGAAAATGTAGCAATCGGTGGGTTGAAGATACTGAAATGCCCAAATTCGTTGATCCAAAGATACCAAATTCTAGCTATCTTCGTCACGTTGATCGCGCACGATACCGTGAAAGAAGATCTACAATTCTTCAAACGTTGATCAAGCGCACTTGATTCCGTGAATTGGCTTCAACGATCGTTGATTCGAGCGCACTCAAATAACCGAAAGTGGAGATAGGAGATTACACTCAACTACCAATTTAGGATGAAAGCACACAGCAATCAAACAAGAATTTTATTCAAAAATCAACAACCATTACAAATGACATGACTCGCCTATTTATAGGCTTACAACACCACAACACTACACAAAGTACAACATGTTACAAACAGTTACCACATAACACGACTTGCCATAAGAAACACCAAACAAACGACTTAAGAGACAACGCACGCTACCCAGCTACGACTCATGAATGTCTCGGCTATGACTCATCAAAGCAGTTCGCGACTTAAAATAATCATCAGCCTTAAGAGATAACACGGCCGCGACTTAGTGAAGTAACTCGGTAACGACTTATGGGAGAGGATAACTCGTTCGCGTCTCATGGAAGAGGCGGAGTATATAGGGGGGGTTTTCAGCTTCATCTTGTTTGCGACACTGATAAGTCGCTCGCGACTCATGGGCGAGGCAGATAAGTCGCTCACGACATATGGAATTTGTCGCGACTTAGGGTTTTGGGAAAAAAGGTGATTTTAGGTCGTGGTTTGGGCCTGAGTCGTGAGTCTGTGGGAGGCTTGGGTCGTGAGTCGGTGGGAGATTGATGAGTCGTGGATCGGTGGGAATGTCGATGAGTCGTGAGTCGGTGGCTTCGAACGAGGTAACTTCAACATCCTCCCCTTGTTGGAAAGAATTCGTCCTCGAATTCACACTTTCATAATCTTCGATGAAATCCTCCCCACAGTACGGAATTAAATGTTTGACATTGAAAACATCAGAAGTATGAACATTTTCCGGCAATTTTAACCGATACGCATTATCATTGATCTTCTTCAAGATTTCTACTGGGCCAATCTTTCGGGCTTTCAATTTGTTGTAAGTTCCAACTGGAAAACGATCTTTCGTCAAAACGGCATATACCAAATCTCCCTCTTTGAAGACAACACTTCTTCGTTTCTTATCCGCCCTTTGTTTATGCTTCTCATTCGATTTCTCCAATCGTTCCCGAACGATTTTATGGCATTCCGTCAACCCATCAACAAAATCAGCTACCCGCTTAATTGTCTCCTTTGGTTGTGGCACTATCGTTAAATCCAACGGCCCCTTTGGCAAACTTGAATATACAATCTGAAATGGACTGAAACCTGTACTTCGGTTATTTGCATGATTATGAGCAAATTCAGCTTGACACAACTTCAAATCCCAACTCTTCAAATTGTCTTTCACAAGACATTGTAACAAATTTCCCAACGATCTATTCACCACCTCTGTTTGCCCATCTGTTTGCCGATGGTAAGCGCTACTAAAATTCAGCTTTGTTCCGACCATCTTCCACAAACTAAGCCAAAATTGACTTAAAAATCTGGTATCCCTGTCTGAAACAATAGACTCCGACAACCCATGTAAACGATAGATTTCTTTAAAGAACATCTGAGCAACACGAACAGCATCTGCCGTCTTCTTACCAGCAATACAATGTGCCATCTTCGAAAACCTGTCCACCACAACAAATATAGAATCATTCCCCTTCTGAGTTCTCGGCAAACCCAACACAAAATCCATACTAATATCAACCCATGGTTTAATAGGCACGGGTAATGGCATATATAACCCCGCATTCGTAGCCGTTCCCTTCGAAACCTGACAGATATGACATCTCTCCACAAATCTCTCAACTTCTTTTCTCATTGACGGCCAAAAATATGATTGAGAAATCAACTGCAATGTACGATCTCTACCCACATGGCCTTCTTCATGTAATTCTTTAACAATCTTCATTCTCAAGCTACAGTCTGGTATGCATAATCGATTCCCTTTAAACAGAAAACCATCAACCAACACAAATTCATCAGTACTTCCTTCCTTGACTTTCTCAACAAATTTCACAAAGTAAGGATCTTTTTCAACCAGCTCTGGCAATAATTCAAACCCTGTTACTTCAACTTTCATTGTCGTTAATAAATGACTCCTCCTACTCAAAGCATCAGCTACCCGATTCGTCACTCCAGACTTGTGTTTGATAACAAAAGTAAATTGCTGTAAATAGGCAATCCACGATGCATGCCTTGCTGAAATCTTGTCCTGCCCTTGCATATGCTTCAACGCCTCATGATCAGTGTACAGAACAAATTCTTTCTAAAATAGATAGTGTCTCCAATGCTTAACAGCCTGAACAATTGCGTAAAACTCCACATCGTACGTGCTATACCTCATCTTTGCTCCTGATAACTTCTCACTGAAATAAGCAACGGGTTTCCCATCCTGACTCAAGACTCCACCAATTCCCACCTTCGACGCATCAGTATGCAATTCAAACAACAACTGAAAATCTGGTAAAACAAGAATCGGTGCTGTCCTCAATAGTTCCTTGATCTTCTCAAAAGCAACCCCCGCTTCCTCTGACCATACAAACTATTTCCCTTTCATGCAATCAGTAACTGGAGCCATCACGCTACTGAAGTGTGGAATGAATCTTCGGTAGAATGACGCTAGCCCATGAGAACTTCTCACTTCGGTAATTGTCTTTGGCTGTGGCCAATTCCTGACTGCTTCAAC
Organism: Allium cepa; assembly: GCA_030765085.1. Classification (NCBI taxonomy): domain Eukaryota; kingdom Viridiplantae; phylum Streptophyta; class Magnoliopsida; order Asparagales; family Amaryllidaceae; genus Allium; species Allium cepa. Next base: position 745,733,143 of record CM060941.1, read on the forward strand.
TTTATTCTGGTCCACCTGTATACCTTCTCCTGACACAACATATCCTAGAAATAAAACACTATGTGTCATGAACACGCATTTCTTCGTAGCAACATAAAATTGTTCCTCACGAAGAATAATCAGCACTTCCCTCAAATATTGAACATGCTCCTCCATACTCTTGCTATATATTAGAATATCATCGAAATACACCACCACAAATTTCCCGATAAATGGTCTAAACATTTGATTCATCACCCGCATGAACGTACTTGGTGCATTCGAAAGACCAAACGGCATAACCAACCATTCATATAATCCTTCCCTCGTCTTGAATGCGGTCTTCCATTCGTCTCCCGGTCTAATTCGAATTTGATGATATCCGCTCTTCAAATCAATCTTCGAAAATATAATAGCCCCACTCAACTGATCTAGCAAGTCATCCAATCTTGGCATAGGAAATCTATAGCGAACAGTAATCTTGTTCAAAGCTCTACTATCGGTACACATTCTCCATGTCCCATCCTTCTTGGCACCAACAAAGATGGTATTGCACAAGGACTCAAGCTTTCCTGAACACGTCCCTGCTCTAACAACTCTTCCACCTGCCTTCTCAGTTCCTCATGTTCCTTCGGACTCATTCGATAGTGTGGTCTATGCGGTAATACGGCTCCTGGAACAAGATCGATTTGATGTTGAATGTCTCTCAGTGGCGGTAACTCCTTAGGCAACTCTTCTGGAAATACATCCTCAAATTCTTTCAAAACTGGCTTCGCTTCTTCTGGAATTTCAACCCCTTCACTGCACTCTCGCCCAATCAACAAAAAGACTTCAGGCTCCTCTTCAACTTTCTTAACAAACTCTTTCAATGATAGCAAAGTTTTTAGCTCTTCAATCTCCTCAGATTTACTCTCTCCCTGCTGTCTCTTCTTTGGAACTAAAATAATCTTAACGCCTTCAAACATAAAACTATAACTATTGGTTCGACCGTCATGCTGCACTGCTCGATCATACTGCCACGGTCTTCCCAAAAGCAAATGACAAACATCCATCTCAACTACATCACACCAAATCTCGTCTTTATATTTCTTTCCAATTGAAAATGGAACTCGAACTTGCCTATCCACCTTCACCTCTCCTCCTTTTCTTAACCACGCTAACTTGTAAGGATTAGGATGTTTCTCCGTTTTCAACTTCAACTTTCTCACAGCTTCAGTAGAAATAATATTGTTACAACTTCCTGCATCAATCACAAACTTACAAACTTTTCCCAGAATAGTGCATGTAGATTGAAAAATGTTGCTCCTCAACCAACTAGCCTCATCCTCTTGTTTCGGTGTTAAACAAGACCTTCTCATCATTAGATTACACCCTTCATCTCCCGACACGATATCCTGTTCATTCTCCTCCACTGGACTAGAATCACCTTCACCAACATCCTCACCTTCAACTTCAGCAATCATCGTTCTCTTCTTTGGCTTTGGACATTCGTTACTCTTATGACCCACTTCTTGGCAGTTATAACACTTAAAACTGTTAGTAATCTTCGCCTTTGCCACTTCATTCACAACTGGTTTATTGACAGCTTTAGTAACATTGGAATTCCCACTGGCACCCTTCACTTGATTGTTGGAATTTGTAAACACACCACCTCCTCGTCTTCCTTGCTTCTCCCAAGCCAACGCTTTCTGGTGCGCTTCAGCCACAGATCTCGGATCAAACATATTAACCATATCCTGGATCTGCATTCGCAACCCTCCAACAAACCTAGCAGTCAACTGTTCCTCTGTCTCCATAATGTCATTTCGAGCAATCAGTTGATAAAACTCGTCAGCATAATCATTAACAGTCTTCGTTCCTTGCCTCAAGTTCTGCAACCTCTGGTACATAAGTGATTGATAGTTGTAAGGTAAAAATGTAGCTCTCATCAACTTCTTCATCTTATCCCAAGACTCAACCTTTGACTTCCCCATTCTCTCTCTCGTAAGTTTAGTTTGCTGCCACCATGCCAAAGCTCTCCCCCTCAACCTAGTAGCAACCAACTTCACTCGACGATTCTCCGGAATCTCTTTGAAATCAAAGATCTCTTCAACATTAGACAACCAATCAAGAAATTCTTCAGCTACCATTCCTCCTTTAAATTCAGGAATTTCCATCTTCATACCCGATTCCCATCGACGATCATCCACTACATCTCGATATTGACGTCGTATTGGATCTCTATCTCGGTAATGAACACTTCCCCTATCACCATCAAACTCCTCATCAAAATCTGAAGTATATCGATGTCGATCACGACCTCCAACATCTCTACTACCACTCCTTCGAACAACATTCCTATCACGATTATCAACACTTCTATGATCTTGATCTTCTCTTCTCTCTCGATCTGAATGTATCGAAGCTCTACTCCCCCCATGGTTCGATTCAAGTGAAATTCTTCTTCTACTTTGATTCATTTCAAGCATCATTCTCTCTAATCGACCAATTCCTTCGTTCAACTTTTCAGTAAAACTCTCATGGATTCGTTGCTCCATTTCATCAGCTTTTTCTCTTCCATACAAGGCATTAATATTGCGATGACATTGAGCTCGTCTCGGTGGCATGATTGAACTTCAAACACTTCAACAAATCAAAACTTCAAAAAAAAAAATCTTTAGACAACAAACTTCAACTTCAAAAGTTTGCACGCTCAAACTCCACTTTAACTCGGCTCGGCTCCCACTAGCTAGCACAAGCTTGCTTCGACTTAAGGCTTAGGTCTCTCGACTTCTTAACAAAGCACAACTCCAACACTTCAACACAAGAACAAGGCACGACCTATGCTTGACTCGGCTCGGCCTCAAAACCCACTTCAATACTTTGGCGCGCAAAAATCTCCCCCACAAATTTAAACACTTTTGCACACTTTGATCCAAAAGGCTATGGATCAAATACTTCAATCTTGTTGCAACTTCAATATGAACACAGTGAACATAAACTTCAAACTGCGACTCAAGATCGACTTAGCTATGATTGGCTAAGAGTCGCTCCGATACCAAACTGACGTAGCGGATTAACAGAAAATCGATATAACGATGAAAATGTAGCAATCGGTGGATTGAAGATACTGAAATGCCCAAATTCGTTGATCCAAAGATACCGAATTCTAGCTATCTTCGTCACGTTGATCGCGCACGATACCGTAAAAGAAGATATACAATTCTTCAAACGTTGATCAAACGCACTTGATTCCATGAATTGGCTTCAACGATCGTTGATTTGAGCGCACTCGAATAACCGAAAGTGGAGATAGGAGATTACACTCAACTATCAATTTAGGATGAAAGCACACAGCAATCAAACAAGAATTTTATTCAAAAATCAACAACCATTACAAATGACAAGACTCGCCTATTTATAGGCTTACAACACCACAACACCACACAAAGTACAACATGTTACAAACAGTTACCACATAACACGACTTGCCATAAGAAACACCAAACAAACGACTTAAGAGACAACGCACGCTACCCGGCTACGGCTCATGAATGTCTCGGCTACGACTCATCAAAGCAGTTCGCGACTTAAAATAATAATCATCCTTAAGAGATAACACGGCCGCGACTTAGTGAAGTAACTCGGTAACGACTTATGGGAGAGGATAACTCGTTCGCGTCTCATGGAAGAGGCGGAGTATATAGGGGGGGGTTTCAGCTTCATCTTGTTTGCGACACTGATAAGTCGCTCGCGACTCATGGGCGAGGCAGATAAGTCACTCGCGACATATGGAATTTGTCACGACTTAGGGTTTTGGGAAAAAAGGTGATTTTAGGTCGTGGTTTGGGCCTGAGTCGTGAGCCGGTGGGAGGCTTGGGTCGTGAGTCGGTGGGAGGTTGATGAGTCGTGGATCAGTGGGAATGTCGATGAGTCGTGAGTCGGTGGCTTCGAACGAGGTAACTTCATCACTTACCCACCACTTCCCATGTTGTCACTGTCTCTTTAGCACCGTCCTCTTCCTCCTCTCTCCCCTCTTTGCCAAAAGCTTCCTCTACACGCCCCTCCGCGCTTGTCTCTTCTTCCCCAGTTCCTCCCTCCTCTGTAAGTGTTCCTTCTCCCTCTATTTCTGCTGCTCCAATGTAGCAAGAAAAATCTATCTGGTCATCTTTGTTCAAGTCAAAGCTGAAGAATGCATGAGATTATGTTCCTAGAACATTTGAGTTAAAATGACATGGCAAAGCTTTACTTCCTCCTGAGGAAGTTATTGCTGAAAGAAGCCATTATTGGTAAAATCATCTGGTAGGATTTTTCTTAGATTAAAACTTATCATACTCTAATTTGTTGTCACATTTGAAAAAATGGTGGAAGATAAAAGGAAGTGTATGAATGAAATATGATAATCAATTAATTTTATTTTGATTTCTCTAACGAAGAAGATAAGATTATAGTGTTGGAATCTGATCCGATGGTGATTAAAGGAAAGATATTCATAATTACTAAATGGGATGCTAGTATAATTGATCCTCTATTCAACATTCAATCTGTTCCAACGTGGGTCAGGCTATCCAATATCCCATCCATTTACTGGTCTCTTATCTATATATAATAGGAAAACCCAATTTTGAAGCTTTTGAAATTATGCAATTAACCATGTAACATTCACCTATAACGAAGGGATATTTTGATCAATCCATATACCTCTCACCCACATTTCCGTATATTCTCCTAAATTTAACCCAAACCTCTCCAGATACCCAAACTTTTTGACAGTTTCTATCCTTTTTCCACGATTTTCAAACTCAAATCGTCGGATTCGAACTCTAGGGTTCACGCTATGCGACGAGGTGTAAAGAGGGAGGTGGTAGCGGGAATTGGAGAGAATGATAAAAGTGGTAAAGATGAATCGAGTCGACATGAATTATACGAGAGGACAGTGCTGAGATCGAGATACCTGGCTGTTAAGACTTTAATTAGTGGTAGGTTTGTATTTATTTTGGTCGATATTGATTTGTCTGTTAGGGTTTACAATATTGTCAGTTTCAGTTTCCAAGTACTCACTACTGAACCGTTATTAATTATTTTGTTTGAACTGTCTTTTAATCTATTTGATTGCAATTTCGGATAAAAATTTACTGCATTTTAATGTGAATGAAGTTTGTTTTGTGCAGCAATATGTGAGCTAAATTAATGTTTGTGAATTATGTTCAATTTATGCTTACATTCTGATTAAATGGTAATATAAAAGTTTTAGTAACATCTAAGATCAATGTTAAAGACAAATCCTCCATATTAATGTCATCAAGTTTGGACTGAGTTAATTAATATATTGAAGTTAGAAATGAAGAGTTGAGTAAACATTGGAATTTATCAATAATTCAAGCTAATTGAGCTTCGAAACATGTAACTCATGCTTCTTCCGAAATCCCGTTGAATCAACGTTGTTATCTGCCTTCAGGAAGAAGGAATTTTGTACACTAAAATTGAGGAAGAAAGTAACTAATTAGCACTTAATTTTTTACATGTAAGCAAAATATGAATGCGTATGATAATAAAAATAAATTTCAGTTACCTTGATTATTTTGATAATTCCATAATGTCAAATCTAATTAACAATCCCCATACAATAAGTTTACTTCATGGATGATATATTGAAAAACCTTTGTCTTTTTCCTTTTTTAGTAAGTTACCAACAGTGAATGCATAATTTCAGGTATAACTTGGCTAATTTAAAGTTAATACTTTTAGTCAAAAATACTTTTGTTTACCATATTTGTATGGCTAACCTTATACGAAATCTCCACTGATTCATATTTGCTTTCATGATTTATTACTCTAGTGAATATTTATTTGAATAGACGTTTCAAAGAAGTAAATGGTAATGATAAATAAATGATACCATTACTATCTTACACGTATACGAATAAATAATTAAATGCAAAAGCTTGCATATAAGTTAGTTGATATTACATTACCTAAAAATAATTACATGAGGGGAACTTTATGACATTATATATGGTGTCTTCTTTCATTTAATGGCCTAAGTTTGAAATTAATTGTAATCGTGACTTCTCTTAGGTGCTAATTACAATTGAATAATGTAATGGAAATGCTCATACATATTTTTTTCTCCTAACTTTATGAAAGGATTCTTGGAATCATCGTTGTATGAAATAGAAGTTGATTCTTCTATGTGAAATAAAAGTTGACTTTCTCTTTGAATGGAGGTGCTTGGATATTTTAATTGTAAGATGTTATCTTTGAAGAGACTTGGTGGGAAGGCCTTAACTATAAGAGATGTTCAACCTCTGAATATGCTATCCTATCTGCTGAATTTATTTTGTTTCCATTCTCTGGACCTGATTATACTTGGTCAAATAGTAGTCGCTTAAGAGTTAGAACTTTATCGAAGCTTAGTAGTGTCTTCTTTAATTATGCTGCTATGAATAAATGGAACAGTCTTTTATATAATGTATTACTTCCTAGTGTTTCCGATCACTGTCCCTTGGTTCTTGACTGGGGTGTTGTTCATATTAATATCAAATCTTCTTTCATGTTTTATGACGCTTCGAATGAATTTGAAGAATTTCTGCCTATTGTTAATTCTTGCTGGAATTAGCATATTATATAGGTAATCATATGTATGCGTTGCGACAAAAGCTTAAGGCTACTAAGTTGGCTCTGAAATCTTGGAGTTCTCATAATTTTTTTTTAGATAAGTTGAGACATGACCTCTTCAGTGTTCATCAAAGTTTATTTATTGTTCATGATGACCACGAAATGCAAATCAAGGGAAATTAATTATCCTACCAACCAAACCAGGCCTTGCTTGCTGAATTAAAGATGGTCTGGCAGAAAGCTAGGGACAAATGGGATAACTTAGGAGACAGGAACACTACATATTTTCACAAGTCTTTAAAGTGTAAAAACTTTAAAAAAAAAACATTTGTCGCATTACTAATCTTAATGGTAATGTTTATGACCACCAAGATGATATTATCAATTGCTTTGTTGACTATTATAAGAAGCTTTTAGGTGAAGATAAAAAGGATTAATTTTTTTTTTTGCATCGTAATGATCTGAACCTGCCAAGGATTCTGATGAGCAAGGCCTTAACCTCATTATTGATATCTCTGATAAGGAAATCACTAATGCTCTTTTCTTTATTAGTTTTAAAATCTCATGTGGTCCAGATGGCTTTGGTAGCCAATTTTTAAAAAACATATATGGTGCATCATTATATCTTATTTTTTTAGAGCAACTACAAATTTCTTTAGAAGTAACAAGTTAGTTTTAGGAATTAATGCTACAATTCTTTCTTCATTCGAAAAAGGATAATCCTACATCAGTTGCTAATTTCAGGTCGATTACCTGTTGTAATGTCATGTATAAAAGCATTTCAAAAATAATATCCAAATGAATGAAATCACTATTGCCAACAAACATCACTAATAACCAAACTGGTTTTATACATGGCAGAATATACATGATAATATTATGTTATCGCATGAGCTAAATAGAGGATATTCTAAAAAGATGAAATTTCCAGTGAGGTTTACTGAATGGACTATGAGATGTATATCCTCAATTTACTTATCCATTGGCATTAATGGCCATCTCTGCTAAGAGAGGGCTTAGACAGGGAGATCTCATCTCTCGTTTGTTTGTCATTGTAATGGAAGCTTTAGCTCACATCTTAAATATCTCGGTTATAAACAGGAAATTTATTTTGCATCCTTTCTGTAAAAGGCCTATTATTACTTCTCTTCTATTTGCAGACAACTTAATCATTTTCTCAAAGCCTGTTCAGTCCACTATACTGTGCATGATTGATGACATGATGATCTTTAAGGATACTGATACTTTTGGCACATCCATAGGACGTGCGCAAAAAAATTGATAGCAAAATCATTTTATTTTGAAATAATTGTTATATGCATACATAATGTTTATCGCACATAAATATATTAATAATAAATGCGCACAAAACATGATACATTTTGGGAATATCACGCCTATGCTAATCTCACATAACATTTTTTGGAACTCGGTCCACCCCTCACACTTTTTATGTATGGCTCTCTTCTTCTAACTGTAAGTATATAATAGAAAAATTGAGACGAAACCTCTAAGGCCATGGATTGAAACTCCGACCTTGCTCCTTTTTTGAGAGTGCAAAATGGAGGGTCTTTACAATAATTTAAGCATCGATTCACTTTGTCAAAAAAATTCTCTTGAAAAAATCACTTCAAATAATTTTATGCAACTGCATTGAATTTTCAATGATATATACATGGCTCTCAATACTATAGTTTAGTAAGCACTTTAATTCATTTGTTCTGCCATGACATTCAACTCAACCACAGCGTGGCCAGGCCTAGTATTTGGATAATTGTTAGCATAGCATGAACCATAGGTTTGTTTATGCATTCTTCGCAAATGCAAAAAAATAATGTGGGTAGTCAAGCTTTTGTGAATCTTGAAGATGCTACGCCGGCAAACATCAAACATTTTTTTGGCCATAAGCATCAAACTAATATGAAAGTAAGGAGCAATCAAACTAACAATTGAGAGATCCGAATAAGTTAATATGAATATGGAAATATCTTAGGATTATTAGTCAAGAATAACAAAATAGAGCAATCAATTAAAGTTTTAGTATTATAATAAATATCACACATAATCATGCAAATTTTTATCAACTGATGGAGAAATAAGGACATGTATATGGTGCACACATAGATGGGTGCTATAGCGAGGTAGACCAATGTATTGTAAGATATTATTTACAAAGTCAACTTTTATTTCACATAGAAGAATCAACTTTTATTTCATATAATGATGATTCCAAGAATCCTTTCATAATATAAACTTAGGAGAAAAAATACGTATAAGCATCTCCATAACATTGTTCAATTGTAATTAGCACCTAAAGAAGTCACGATTACAATTAATTTCAAACTTAGGCCATTAAATGAAAGAAGACACCATATATAATGTCATAAAGTTCCCCTCATGTAATTATTTTTAGATAACGTAATATCAATTAACTTGTATGCAAGCATGAACTTTTGCATTTATTTATTTATTCGTATACGTGTAAGATAGTAATGGTATCATTTATTTATCATTATCATTTACTTCTTTGCAACGTCTATTCAAATATATATTCACTGGAGTAATAAATCATAAAAACAAAGGTGAATCAATGGAGATTTCGTATAAGGTTAGCCATATAAATATGGTAAAGAAAAGTACTTTTGACTAAAAGTATTAACTTTAAATTAGCCAAATCATACCTAAAATCATGTGTTCACTCTTGGTAACTTACTAAAAAAGGAAAAAACAAAGGTTTTTCAATATATTATCAACGGAGTAAACTAACAGTATGAGGATTGTTAATTAGATTTGACATTCTGGAATTATCAAAATAATCAAGGTAACTGAAATTTATTTTTATTATCATACGCATTCATATTTTGCTTACATTTAAAAAATTAAGTGCTAATTAGTTACTTTCTTCCTCAATTTTAGTGTACAAAATTCCTTTTTCTTCCTGAAGGCGGATAACAACGTTGATTCAACGGGATTTCGGGAGAAGCATAAGTTACATGTTTCTAAGCTCAATTAGCTTGAATTATTGATAAATTCCAATGTTTACTCAACTCTTCATTTCTAGCTTCAATATATTAATTAACTCAATCCAAACTTGATGACATTAATACGGAGGATTTGTTTTTAACATTGATCTAGATGTTACTAAAACTTTCATATTACCATTTAATCAGAATGTAAGCATAAATTGAACATAATTCACTAACACTAATTTGGCTCACACATTGCTTCACAAAACAAACTTCATTCGCATTAAAATGCAGTAAATTTTGATCCTAGATTGCAATCAAATAGATTAAAAGATAATTTAAACAAAATAGTTAATAACGGTTCAGTAGTGAGTACTTGGAAACTGAAACTGACAATATTGTAAACCCTAACAAACAAATAAATATCGGCAAAAATAAATACAAACCTACCACTAATTAAAGTCTTAACAGCTAGTATCTCGATCTCAGCACTGTCCTCTCATATAGTTCATGTCGACTTGATTCATCATCACCACTTTTATCATCCTCTCCAATTCCCGCCGCCACCTTCCTCTTTACATCTCGTCCCATAGCGTGAACCCTGGGGTTCGAATCCGGCGATTTGAGTTTGAAAATTGTGGAAAAAGATAAAAACTGCAAAAAATTTGGGTATCTGGAGAGGTTTGGGTTAAATTTAGGAGAATATAAGGAAATGTGGGTGAGAGGTATATGGATTGACCAAAATATCCATTCGTTATAGTTGAATGTTACAGGGTTAATTGCGTAATATCAAAAGCTTCAAAATTGGGTTTTCCTATCATATATAGATTATCAGGCTTACTATAAATCCAGCTAAGTCTTTACTGGCTATGGTTGTGGTGTCTGATGAATATGTTATTGAGCTCCTTGCTATCACTAGTATGTCCAGAATATGAGGAAGTCATCTACTTAGGTGTTCCTATTATATCTTCTAGACTTAAATCTTCCCATTGCCTGCCAATGTTCGAAAAAATAATAGCAAGACTTCAAAACTGGAATAACAAAAGCCTAAGTCAAGGAGGTAGGCTAACTGTAATAAATGCTGTTAGTTTTTCCATGCACACTTATTGGGCTAGGATGTTTATACTGCCTATGAGTTTTCTTCACATGATAAATAAAGCTATGAATCACTTTTTATGATGTAGAGATTATAGTTCCAAAAAATTGATCCCTATAGCTTTTAAGAAAATTCAACATCCTCAAAAATATGGTGGTTTGGGTATCACCGACATCATTACTTGGAATAGAGCCACAATGTCTTCTCTCATTGATATCTTGATTAATAAAAGAAACGGTTTATTGTCTCTTTGGATTAATAATCACTATATTAAATGTAAGAATTTTTGGACTACGCAATTACCTGTCAACTGCAGCTGGATGTTTAGAGAAAGTTAGAGCAGCTCTCATTCCTTTGGCTCAGTGTATTCCGTTTGAAAATTCCAATCTTAGCTTCTGGCGTGACCCCTGGGATAAGCAGGGATTGATTCTAGCTGATATGATTCCTTCGACTCTCATTGCCCAGTCTGCCATTCCTTTATCTACTAAGGTGGGTAGATACTTGTGTAATGGTTATGTGAGCCTGCCTCATTCTAGTAGTTCTATTATTAGACAAATCTAGTTTGATATTCAGGGAAAGTTCTTTAATTGTCCTAAGACTGATACATTGTTATGGGATGGAAAATATCAACCTATTAAGCTTGTTACAATTTGATTTAGGTGAGAATGTTGATTGGTTTTTTGCTTCCATGATAGAGTTTGGACTACTTATGATATTCCTAAACTTATTTCAAATAGGAGTGATTTCTGATCCCATGTGTATTCTATGTCATAATGCTCCTGAAACTAATACACATCTATTTTTTGATTGTGCTCACAATTACTACATTGGGAGAAAGTGCAGGCAAGGTTTGATAATAGGAGAGTGAAACATGATTCAGATGAATAATGGTTTCAGATCTTTAAATCTACGAGTTGGAGAGGCTTGATTATTGGTTGTAGACTAATTGCGTTAAAAAAGGTTGTGTTTGATATTTGGAAGGAAAGAAATTCACGGGTTTTTAAGGGGATCAGTGTGCATAGAGATACTACTGTGCATGTGTGCATGGTGCATTATCAAAGGAAAATTTTAAGGAAGGCAGACAGTCTTATGCTCAGCCTAGATGATAGATCCATGGCTTTAGATTTGGGTTTAATTGCTACTGTTTAGCTTTTGCTCCTGCTTTTGTTCTTTATTTGTGTTATTTTTCTTGCATTTATTTTCTTTCCTTATTCTCTTATAATGGACCTGATGGGCTTATTATCTTATAATCTCTTTTTTTAAGTTACTAATAAAATGGAGGGGTCCATTCAATCCCACTAGCCTTACTAAAAAAGAAACGATGGCAATAATGATCACTTTAAAGAGAACTTTCACAAACAAATTTCAATACCCAACTTGCTTGCATAGAGCTCCAACTATGGTAAAAATTTCACACTAGGATACGGCCCGAACAAGCATAAGAGAATATAACAATGAGTATTTCCATGAGAATACTTCTAAATAGCAAACAGGAAGACTTACTTTCCTGCCAAGAGACTGATATCCTGCATATAGACATACACTATGCATGATATCTTGTATACTAGTTGTGGTATAGAGTAAAGGTCATATCATACCTCTATATATTTTTTGATCAAGGTCTTTAGAATTTTCTTCCTTATTAAGTTTCTCACTAGTTTCCATGGGTATTGGTTTACCACTTGTGTTAGACATTCCAAATTTCTTTACTAATTTCCTGCATATTTTTCTTGACTTATAAATATTCCATTGCTTAATTGTCTAATTTATAAACCTAGAAAGAATGTTAATTCTCCCATATGACTCGTTTAAATTCCTTAGTTATTATATCAGCAGATTCTTTATTTAGCTGTTCATTTTTTGACCCAAAATTAATTTCGTCAACATATATTTGTATAAGTTGAATATCATTGTCGACCCTTTTTATTAATAGCATAGTATCTATTATTATTTATTGATTGAACTTGAGATGGTCCAAAAAGATCTAAATGAAGAAGTTTGAAGGGACATGTAACTGAAATCATGTCTTTTGATTTAAATGAACTTTTGAAGTTTTCAAGTTGACAAGCATCACATAAGTTGTTAATACTAAAATTCATTTTTGAAATTCCTCTAATAGCTTCATATCCAACTATTTTGGATAAATGTTTAAAATTTAAATGTCGGTCCAAGGGTCACTAGATTCGACCAAAAGACAGAGATTAGCATTAGATCTTTCATATTCAAAATATAAATATTATGTTTCCTAACTCCTTCAAAATAATTCTAGACTCAGTGTCCACGATATGGAAAATGTCTTTTTCAAACTTAATGTTGAAGCCTTTATCATATAATTGATTAATACTAAGTATATCATATATTAAATTCCTCACTAGCATAACATCAAAAATAATAGGAGTTTTAGAGTTACCAACATTGCCGATGCCAATGACGTATCCTTTTGAGGTATCTTCGAAGTTATTCCACCATCTTTGTAAACGATGTCATTTAAGATCTTCGGATTTCCAGTCATATTTCTTGAGCATCCACTGTCAAGTATTCATTTGTCCTTCTTGATTAATGATGTATGGTTAGCAGGTGTCTCTTTAATACCAACCATATAACATATCTGTTCCTGTAAATTTACTTTATGCACTTTCAAATGATCAAGTGATTTCTCAATGTTATTAATTCTTAATCTATTTGAGAGAAGCATAAGGATTTTACAACTTAGTTTTTCTTTAAAAATGTTAGAAAATGTATTATCGATGCAACTATCCATTTATACTTTTCAAAAATCAAATAACGAGTTTTTGAAAACCTAATGCTCTGATAGCAAATGTGGAAAATTGTGTAGTACAAATGAGAATGGATATTAAGGATACTTTAACACTATAAGGGGATGAAATTTTTTTATAACTTATATTTGAATTCAAACATAGATAAGCAACACACACACACACACCACACACACATATATATAGTAAAAGGAGAGTAAAATTAAAAGAGATGATACTTGGAGTTTTTATATTGGTTTAGAGATTAACCAATCCTACGTTTTTGTATAGTGTATGTACAAATTTCTTTTCTAAAGCTATTTTAAACAGGTAGCAAGCAAACCAGAATACAGTCTCGATTTTAAGGCAACGAGATACACCCTCCTGATTTTCGAGTTCAGGATAGACACTCTTGTTTTAATCATGCAACAAGCACACCCACTTGATTTAGACGTGCAACAAGCACACCCACTTGATTTGAATGGGGAAGAAGCACACCAACTTGATTTGAACATGCAACAAGCATACCAGACCAATAATAGTAGAGAGTTTTTGATTTTCGAATATAAATAATTGTACTTTGGATAGAAATTATCCTATATCAATTTGATGGCACTTTGATCTTTGAATCATTAAGAGAACACTTGCAAATCAGTGTGTAGATTGTAGCGAATGAATGTGGTAAAATGGAGTTTGAATTTGAGTGAATTTGAAGAGTATAAAAAGTAGATTTTGTTAAATATATAATGAGAATTTGGAGTAAGAAGAAAGTTTAGAAAGTAGTTATCAAAATTCATTTTCCAATCTCCTTTATGTAATGTTTGAAGAAACGTGTCTATTCGCGAAGAGATTTAACCAAAAATCACAAATATTCAATATTCAAAAGGCATCTCTCTAATGGTCTATATGTCGACATACTTAGGTACGGTATGTCAACATAACCTTATTAATTTTGAAAACCAATAATTTCTTTAAAGTGTTTATTAAATTCTAATAATTTGTAAAACTTTTAAACATAGCTTTTAAATACTTTTAATATATAACATTCTTATAAAATATTTGTAAAATTTATACTCTGAAAACTAAATAAATATTTTGATAATAATTATTTGGATAAGATATATTCAAAGAATAGATGGTTGCTATCCTAGGTCTCCGATAAATTATTCTACTATTTATTTACTATAATCAATTGTCTTGAACTCTTATTGTCTTTGTCTCTAAACCCATGAGTCTTCAAATATCTTGATCATCTCTGAGTCTTAATCTTTATTCTTTTTGTTGATCAGTCATCAAACTTGATTATCCCATACTTTTATAAACCCGTATAATATCATGCAAAATATTCTATACAAATTGGGAAAACATTAGTACCTATATTTTTATGGTTGTTGTCATCAAAATCACTATATGTCGTATTAACAATATTGTGTTTAGACATCGGGATACCATTTAGGCCTTACACTTTTACTTGTGAATACAATGTCATTTTTAGAAATTGGGTCGCTAATCAAGCCTTACACTTACAAATACAATTTCGTGTTTAGACATTAGATTACCAGTTAGGCCTTATCGAGTATTGTTGTGAACGGACAATCAGTTGCAACTAAGGCCTTACATTGATGCTTCCACGGTTAAGGCTGTGTTTGAACTCATAGGTTTTCCTTCAAGCCTTAAAAAAGTAATCCTTATTAATGTTATATTTATAACATTTTCGGTTGCTACATTTTTCTTACAACATTCTCTATACTAAGCTTAGATCCTAATAGTTTAATTATTTAAATTAAGCATTTTTATCTTTTCCTTCGTAAATGATACAACTTATCTTTCCTTAGCTTTCCTTAGCTTTCCTAAGCTTAGTCCATTACATTTTCAAATAAATTACTTCATGTTAACTTATCATTCTCCTTATTGTTTTGTAGCTATAAATGATGTGGTTATTGTCATTAGAGATCGTAGTCCTAGCTCAGTTATTGCATGCTTAGTACTTTTAGGGCCTTTACATGCCTCAGTCCCATGCTATTGCACTCCTAAGCTATCGCATGCATAGATATCACACTTCTAAGGCTACTACAAGTATAAACTATTGTACATATAGCCGTTACAAGTCTAAGGCTACCTCACATATAAGCTATTGCACTTTAAGGTATACGAGGCTATCGGAGGTACAAACTTAAGTGCTATTGTACTTCTAACTCAGGAGCTATCACACATCTAGCCAAAGTGCTATTGGATACCTCAATTTTGGAGCTATCAGATGTCTCGGTATGGAGCTACCACAAGTATAAATCTAAACGCTATCACACTTCTAACATAGCTATCGCAAGTATAAATTTTATGGCCATCGCACTTCCAACATAGTAATAGCTAGTATTACTTTTAAGGCTATCACACTTTTAATGTAGCTATCGCACTTCTAACATAGCTATCACAAGTGTCGCTTTTGAGGCTATTGCACTTCGAACATGGTTATCACATGTAAAATTTTCAAAGCTATCTCATAACTACCACATGGTTATCACATGTTTAAAGTGGCAAATCTGTAATTATGTGGAAAACCGATATTTCTAATAAAGTAACTAGTTGTTAGTTAATTCCTTATATATATGTAATGACCCATATTTTAAAATATCGGTGGATCATAAAATTATTATTTTCATACATAAATCTAGTTTGATTGTGCAATAACTTTGAGAAATGTTGGATACTGGCATTTTTGACCTTTAAAATAAATTATGGTCGATTTTGGCCCTATAAAACTCTAAGATTTATAACCTTTGATAGAAGCCGAACTAAGGTCTGAAATCACTTTCAAATGAAAGATATAATGATTTATCTTTTAATAAAATGGATAATAGATTTTTTATCATATGATTTAGAAGATATGGCATTTGAAGTTAGACAGTTTTTAGATAGATTAGTAGGTAAATAGACTAAGCCCATAGTTAGCTCACTAGCTCATTTTAGGATATAGCTGATTATAACTAATGGGAAAGTTCCCAATCATTATTCCGTCTTCCAAAAACATCACTTAACCTCCATTCTCCAAAACCATTTTAAATCTAATTATTTAGGGCCTAATCAAGCAACTAAATGGTGATTAGCATAAAGATTAGAAAGGGGTCTTTAGGGATCTTGAATTTTCTATCTTAGGATTCATGTTTGGCTGTTTATATCAAATTTATCTTGATTCGATATTTTTAGCACTTATGTCGGTGATCTATCATTTCTCATTGTCCTTGAATGTTTTTAAATGATAAAAATGTGTTTCTGGATTGTTTTCTATGTAAAAAGGAAAATTTTAATTGGCTTAAGCCTACGAAAATTTTACAAACGAATTTAAAGGCTTTTAAATTGTTTTACATTGATTTGATATGAATTTCAATACATTCATGTCATATGTACGATGGACTAGATTATTGTTAATATTATTTTTGTATTGTATGGTTGTATTAGTATGTTTATCTGCTTAGAATAGGTAATTGCAATCGATGTGATTTTTTGATATGGATTGGCTCTACAAAGATTGAGGATGTATCGATAAAGATTTATATTTACATTCAGATTGGAGATAAAAAAATCAAAGGACGATTGATGCAAAAAGCTAAAGAATAGCCCAGGAAAAATTCTAAAGAAATTGTATCGATCGGCCCTAACCCGTATGGTTCGGCACTGACCGATCCTAAAGGTTAAAGTGAAAAAGGGCACTTGTATTGATGCTTGGAAATGGTTTAGGGCATACAAAAGGCATACCTAAAGGTAGCATCTGTCCATTCATTCAAAAACGCAATGTAAACGGCTACCACAAGAGATTGCCAAAGATGGTCAAAAATGGTAATACGGAGGTGCAATCTGTCAAAGGTGTTTGGAGGGGTAATCGAAGATCCTATAGTCGATCATCATTAATTTGAGTGAAGGAGTGAAGAGATATAGAAAAAGTGAATCGATAGGAATTTTGGAGTCAAGCATGATGCATACACGATAGAAATACAGGGCGATTTCGAGGAAAGCATGGAGTTGCCTCAGGGCTGACTCAAGAAATGTTGAAAAGTGCAAAAGTGAAGGAAGACGATAGATTGTAGCCATTGGATTTGATCACCACCAATCGATCCAATATTATGCAAGGGTGTTTGGAAGATCAAAAGACCTTCATGATCGATTACAAGCCATTTGGATGGTTGGATCTCAAGAAATATGAAAATGCCAATCAATATGGGTTGGGTTTAATGCATAAGAGGGAGAACTTTGCATCTAGTCTTACCTAAGGAATTGATGAGTTGCTTTGCGTCTTACACTAGGAAATCCTAGGAACTTTATAAGGTATTCTGAACTTCGATGACTCGATAGTGTAGGTTGTCTTGATCAAGTGCATCAAGTGGAGAGTGTTCGTATGACATGGTGATGGCCAAAGGAGGCAATATGGCAATATGAGCTGCTAGGGTGGAACATACGACGTGTTCTACTATTGGTGTATGCTAAAGTATCGTTGGATGACTACATGGATGAAGTTGCGCTCGTAAATAGGAACAAGTAAAGATACTCATCAAGGATAGTCTATGTGTACCTTGGGTTGTCGTTATGTACACTTCTGATTGGACGTCTGTGTGTGTCCAGTTCCTAGTCATTTGCGTGTCGCACAATTTCAATCATTGATTATACATGACGTTGAGTAGTCACTGATTATCTGTGTGGGTCAATCCAACATCTTAGTCGATGTTTCGATATGCGGTCTATGAATGTTATGTGTTTGTTTTGATCGGTGTATTTGCTATGATTGTTGTACGATTGGTATATATATCATGTGATGTAGGTATTGCTGAGTTAGATACCCAATACCATTTACTGTACTTAGTATAGTACACCTATAAAATGACAGTGTTTCATATTTTGTGTTATGTGCTAACTTGTTGGCTGGAGAAACTAGTTACATATGATTCTCCGTATTTCTTGTGTTCCTCTTTACTATATCAGTTTTTATATAGACTAAGATTAAAGATTCCCTCATATTAGATTTATATCTAATCCGAGGCTATTTATTTTGCTTCTTGTCATCATGGGTACTCTTAAGTAAGTAGATTAGAGATAACAGATATGAGATAGCATAAGGAGTTGTGCGAAGGACGAGAACGTAGCAAGCCTTTCATATATTTATACCTTTGAAGCTATTACCATTATTTTTGATGTGCTGTGCTATGGAGCCACCACTACTTGTTTATTTATTATATACAGTTCTATTTTTAGTTTATTTTATCTTATGTTGTGACAGCCCGCAAAATCCGTACCACTTGAATCAACACTATTCTACCTCTATTAACTCAAGTGGCACAGAATTACGAACCATTAGGGTTAAAGAAGAAGAGATAGAAGAAGAAGAAACTAAACAATATCAGGATCTCACAGTCGCAGCGGATAAACTATAATAATAAATATAGAACTTTACAGAAAATGAAATCTATAACTGTTTTATACATCATATCATCAGAGTATCTCATACATCAAATTACCAATCAAACATACCATACAATCACAGCAGCGGAATATATATATATATATAGATAATACGTCTCGGGCTCCAGCCTTCTCCTGTTCCAAAGCATCATGACCTGTACATATAATAGTCGGGTTGACCCGAGCATTATAATGAAATAACACCCGAGTCAGTCTGGAATACCAGCTGATAATAATGCATCCAAATTGATTATTAAAGTTTCAAAAATCCTTTGAAAAACAAAAGCATCTCGTAAGACCACGCCACAAATAAACATGTCGGGTTTTTACCTTACGATAGCTAAAACACTTTTTATAGAAATCCTCTGATGTTATAATAGTGTCTATTTACAAATACTTATAAAATAGCCGAAATTGTTACATTCATTAAATTCCAGCTACTAGCCACAAAAGTGGGTAATACAAACAAAACTCGTACAAGGCTCGTAGGGAGAATGGATTTCCATCAATGGCTGGGCTACTGGGGTACCGTCCGTCACAGTACCTGGCCTAGATCAGAGTACCGAGGAGTACACCCGCTCTCCTGCAACACAAGGCCGAAACCATTCCTTACTGAACAGTCCCGAACAAGATAACCCCGTGGTTGGCGCGACCAACCACCTACTAAGCCGAATATAAAGGGACATCTAGACAGGGGAAAAACTTGTCCTTCTTGGGCATGACTCACCTAACCTTGCTGCACCTCCCCTATTTTAGCCATTCCCGGTTGATGAGGCTTGAGGTTAAACATTACCTTTAGAACGTTTTCACTTAGAATGCCCATCGCCCACCTGACGATGTTTCGCAAGCATTCGTCCATACAAGTCCGTCCCGGGTTCAAACAGAACCGAAGGCACTACTCCTACTACATCCATTTTGGAAATATCCTCAGGATTAGTAGCGACTAGCCCTTGAACTTCACTGCTCCATCTTCGACTCCGAACACATTTTTCCATGAAACGTACAAATCGGATCGAAGTGGTATTCGAGAAATAAATCTCGATCCCCGTCTCTTCGAAACGATCAATGCATTTGTCCAATATTGATAGTCGGTGATTTAACTATCAATTTATATTCATAAACATTCATAAGCATCCATCACACAATAAATAATATTCCACATTATTTATTTGCCTCAAATATCTTTAAAAGATATATTTCAAATTTTCAAAACTCTTGGAAAACAATTTCCCAAAGTTCTTCCTTTACAAAGTAAATCCTTTACCATATATTCCCATTGGAGATAACCAAGTTCAAAAACATTTAAATTTAAAACAAGTAAAACATTTAATACTGAAGTATACCTTTAAAATACCTAAATTTACTTCTAGTTACTTACTCAAAAATATAAATTTAAAATAAGTGAAGTAAACTATTTATTAAGATCTAAACTTGATTTTACATAAAAGTTTAGTTAACTAAATTTAAAAGTAGAGTTTTCAAAGGATTAATAACAATTTCAAATAACTTTGTTCAAAACTAGCCTTTAATAAATCTATTTGTAAAAATAATTACTAAGGTATCCATAAAAACTTACTATTGCTAATTTATCAATAATTACCTTAAAATAATAATTTCCAAAACACTCTTTTAAACAAGTTTGAATATTTAAACTTTCTATTAATAAAATCTGTTTAAAACTCGAATTTGGTTTTTCCCAGGGAAACTCATTCCCAATCGAACAACCCAGAAAATCCATTTTATAAATTTTGTCGATTATATTTCAATTCAGATTTATGTTTAATAACATAAATTTCCTCCCCAGGTTTAAAATAACTTCTTACGAAGCTTAATCACATTTCCATTCCCGGAAATTCACTTCCAAAGTATAAGTGTAAAGGTCTTTTTAGATAAATTATCATAAATTTATTTAAATGAAATCATACTTAAGAAATTGCTTAACTAAATACCTCCTTAAATTTTCAATGGTTTTAAATAATATTTCTGCAACATTCTAATTTGCAATTTATTGCTAATTTAATTTGAAGGGTTTCTTTTGAAATCATATTTAATTCCAGGGAACATTATTATCAAAATAACCCTATTGTTATTTATAACAATTTATAATTTCTTATTGAAATTATCACCAGAAATCCATACTTTCACATTTATCAACTAATAAATGTTCCACTTATTTTTATCCAACTTTGCAAATTTTCATTCTTCACTCAACCCAGATTCCAAATTTAATTCCCTTAAATTCTTTATTTATCAATTCCTTTTATTTCTTTAAAAATCCAATTTATTTTATTTTATTCTTAAAATTCTGTGTATATACTTATCCAGCAATATCACAATACAATTTAATTCAGAGTTATCAATCACAATATATATCAGGTTACAACATCAATTATAAAGATAATTACTATAGTGTGAGGAATCCAATTGGATCCCTCTAACCTGTTTTCCCTGCATCCACAAATATTAGCACAACAACATATATATCAATCCAGGCTGATATAAATGAACATTTCAACCAATCACACAATTATTTAAATATTGACTACTTGAATCAGCTAACATTCCAGGTGTGAGTGAGATTAACTCACCTTGAGTTTCGGCGAGCGTTCGAAATTGAAATTAAACCGAACGACGTTCGATTTAACTCAAATTTTTGCTTGCCCGGAATGATTCCGGATCTACACCATCGCGTAGTACGCGCTTCTGCGATTTCGGCGCCGCAAATTTCATCAAAATCTGACAACGTATGTACTAGATATGAATTTTCAAAGTTTAATTACCAATTTTAAAAGCAATTTCTTTTAAATTTAATTTTATTATACCAAATGAATCTCAGCCGCAAGATCTGAAAATGGAAATCAGCCGCTCCTATCCTTCTCCTCTCACGCACGACATCTACAGGGTGTTCGAACCCATCGCACGCGCGCTAGGGCTTGAAACCGCACCTCCATCCCTCGATTATTCTACGATCGGCCACCACTGCATCGAAGACCATTACTCCCTCTACCCTCGGCCAAGATGCGGCCAAGCTCGGCCTCCATCTGAGGTTGAAAAACGCGAACGAAACCAAGATGAACGGCAGCGAATTTCCCTCCATCCACCTCGCCAAATCACATCTCGACCGTTCACTTCATAGATCTTGAAGTTCCCTTCGATTCTCTAGTTGAAGATATTCGACGAAAATCGATGGATTGAGAGGATTGGGGGGTGAAAGGGAATGTAATTTCAGCCATAGATAAAAAATGAGCTGCGGCCTGAGATATAAAACCTAGGGTTTTGCTAAAAATACTGATTTATATAATGTTATTTAATATTATTTTAATCTCGTCTTCAAATTTTAACGATCAATGCAAACGAACTCCAATTCTAGTGTACCAACAGGCATTCCTAGGGTTTTTCCGCGTTCCGGACACAATGGAACATGTTTTGTAAGCTAATTTGATCGTATGCACGAGTTACGGAATTAAACGATCAATTTTAATTTAAACCGATTAAAACGATTTCGATGCGTTTCGAGCTGCCACGGTCAAACGACAACTCCGATTGCTACGAAAATTGAAATCCGATAATAACTAACTATTACGGATCCAATGGAACTGGTTTCGTCGAATCCCGAGACTGTGCCCGGAAGGCTATTTGAACTCGTCTATTAAATCGGATGATTCTCAAAATTGACGAAAACGCTTAAAATTTCACTTTTAAAATTTTAATAACTTAGCAATAAATCATATAAAATTTATAAACACAAAAAAAATCATTCTGGCTCATTCCGGACCCAAATCTGATTAAATTGCATTTTAATAATATTAAATTCATTACTAAATTAATATAAAATCCCAAATATTAATTTATCAACTTTAAAATTCTTCTCAAATTTCCACTACGCTATTTACACTCAAATAACTCAAAATAAATTTTTAAAGCCATCTTTATCACTATTTACATCCAGATTTACTTTTATTTCAATTCTGAATATTTAAATTATTATTCCCCCATTTTTCAAATTCAACTGGAATTACTATAATTAAAAATTATAGCTTATTTCATTGATTGAACCCGAATCCATTCATTTCAAAATCAATTAAGAATCCACATTAAACATTTAAAACGAATTAAATGTTCAAATTCAAGGGCTTAAAAATAAGGGATGTTACATTCCTCCCCTCTTACAAAAATTTCATCCCCGAAATTTGCTAAGGTAAAAACTATGCTCAAACTCACTTACTCATCCAAGTTGGTTAGTTAAAAGCTTATATTCACTTTCCAAAATCCTTTAGCTCAAACTCCCAACCCATGTGCTTCATTTATAATCAAAAGCTTTGGTTTCAATATTATTTCAAAACAACATTACTATTCACTAAACTTTCCCCAAAACCCCAAAAATTTTCTAACTCCCAAAATTTCGAAAAATTTCGGTAGAGTCTCCCCTGCACGGAGGAGCTTTCGCGATATCGCGATACACACAAATATATATACATCGACCCACACGGTCGGAAACCAAAATATATCACAATATATATATCATTTTCCCAATTATATTTGCGTAGGCGTACCTTTTTAGCAAATTTTAATAGCGAGCGGCTAATATAACGCATATACGCGCTCCAACTCTCTCTAATATCTTCCGTACCTGTACTAAACTCAAACAAACTCATCAGTTTCAAGATATGAGCATTTTAACAACATTTCCAATGTAAATGCAAGCCAAACATATCATTTCATGACCTAACCAAGCAACTTCATTATTTAACACTGTTAACCATATTTTATCAACAATTTAATAATTTCAATCACCTTGTGAATTCCTTATCCAAGTCCAAAATTCATTTTTATTTCACACAAATGAGTTACATTCTAGTTTCGCTATTTCAATTCATACTCTACCTAATCTTCGAATTGATTTACCAAGAAAAATTTCATTTCAATTTGTTACATGTGCATTTCTATTATAACTCACTTACATTTATACTCAAATCCATTTTTCTTTAAGATTTCAGCCCATTCTACTTTCATCCAAACCAACTTCATTTTATTTCACTTGAATGATTTACATTCAAGTTTACTATATGCCTTACTTGCATTTCTTTACTCTAACTTGCATTCCCAATTTGATTTACAATCAAATTTTATTTTTAAATTTGAAACATTTGCATTTCTTTTATGCTCCATTTCCATTTATATGCAAAATCGCTTTATTAGATTACATTTATCTAATTAATTTAAAACCATCCTTATTTGCTTCTTCAAATCAATTCACTTGCATCCATATACAAGCTTTTTGAATTCTATTCCAATCCATATCAATTTATTCAAAAATCAATTTCAATTGCTTGTTAAACAACTCAATTATGAATACATGCAAATACTCATGTCATTCAAGCAAAAATAATCCCCATTTAAGCTTACAATCATTAAAATTAATTCTAGTTTAAATTTTATATTAATTTTATTCAATTTTGCCTAGTTCACAAGCCAAGATTTTCATTCCAATGCAGTTGTTAAATTAAATTTTCCTTACATTTTATTTCATTAACCAATTTAGGTTTATATTAATTTCATTCCATCCTGGATTATTTACAACTCTTATATTCATATCACATCACAATAATCAATTAAAATTATTCACTTGCATTTCAATTTTATTATCTAATGGAGTATCATTTAAAGCTACCTCAAATGCTTAACAATAACCATCTTACTATTCCCTTCAATAACTTCCAATTTCATAATATCTTTCTTATAAATCAAATTTTATTTCCATTTGATTCTCATCCAAATCAATTCCAATCTATATACAAATTTTAGTGCATTTTGCTTATTCATTCAATCCATTTTTAGATTTATTTTATTAGCAAAGAAACCACTTTAAATTATTTCCTTCCGTAGAATTTATTTACAATTCAACTATCACCATTATAATCTAATTCCATTTTTCATCTACACTTCAATATTAGTTACCACAAATTTAAATCCCATGCCACAATTGGAATTCTATTTACTTTCCAAATTTTGACCAACCCATCAAAATTCTATTCATCTCATTATAAATTCCATTAAATTGTAATTCAATTTAGTCAATAACCTAACCCATATTAGGTTTTAATACACTTTCCCAATTCGTACTGAACTTATTTACAATACGACCATTTTCAAATGTTCTAAACAAGAACAAAGTTCCATTTTACCCTTCAATTATTAACAAGCTTCCAAAATTATACCCATTCTAGAACTATTTTTGTTTAACTTTAGCTTATACCAAATTCATCTTCAAGCTTCTCTTTATTTAATTCAGCTTATGCTAAATTCATTATCAAATAATCCCTTTGAATTTAGTTGAGTCAAACTTTTATTCATACCATATCTTTTCAGCACAATTAGATTTCTTCCAATTCAAGTCTTTCCAAATTTAGATTCAAGTTTTAACTAAATTTATTTAGCCATCTTGCATTCATTTCAATTTCCCTTACCATCTTGAATAAGGATTTAATTCCATTCACTTTTATTCATAACACAATTGAACCTTGTTTTTAATTAAATCCAAGTCCATCCCAATTCCACCCGATTGAAGTTAAATTCAGTTCAATGTAATTGTAATTTTCCATATACAAGTTCAAAACTTATTTACTAACTCAAGTTCATTCACTTCTTTTATATTTCATTCTCTTCCAATTACTCAAATGAAATTCTAATCTAAAATTTACATTTCCTTTTTATTAGCATCATCTTTACCCAAAATAAGTTCATTAGTTGATGCATTTCAACTTTACAATTTTACTTTTAAACAGAATTTCCAGAATTCAATTACCCGGCTTTATTCCAAAATCATTTTGAAATAATAACCAATTCATACCCATTTGGTATGTCAATCAAATCTCTAGATTTTCCAAAACAACTGGCATACCCAACAAATCCAAACAATATCATAACCAACCATTTTGGTAGCAATCCATCACTTTAGAAACTCGAAAATGAATTCTAATGATGTGGCCAACATCATCAGGATTATTTTCCAGCAACTGAAGTGAGTTCAATGCTTTCTTACTCTCCCAAATTCATTTCTAAACAGTTTCCCATTCAAAAATATTACCCAAAACAATATTCCATCATTTCCTTCAAACACTTTAGCAAACATTTCAAACTTTCCCAGGATTTTAAATTTCCAAACTTTTGTTTCAATACATTTAAAATCCTTCCCAAAACTTCCGGGATTTAAATCCTGGTTCAATTCAAATTTAGTTATTCTTCCTTTTATATAATTTATATTTGTAGAATTTTATTTTCATTGTAATTATTTCAAATTTCCAGATTAAATTTTAGATCCTTATTTGATTTAGACACTAACAACCAATCATCCAAATATATAATAATTTCAAAAAATTATTTCGTTTATATCAAAAATAATTTTGGGTAAAATTTATTTCATTTACCCATTTTAAAAACAATACTATGTCGGTTTATCTTGTTCAAGAGTTTAGAAACCCCTATCGATACGTTTGTACTTCCCGCACCGACCAGAATTCATAAACACTCAACCGATAAGTCAACACAGTATAAAACCAATTTTATATTCACTAACAAGTACGCTCTCATATCTATTAATACACTCAACTCATTATAGAGTACTATTGACTCTATTTAATGAGTAATTTCCCCACCAAAGCCTAGGTTGTCGTCAACCTGGCTCTGATACCAAGTGTGACAGCCCGCAAAATCCGTACCCCTTGAATCAACACTATTCTACATCTATTAACTCAAGTGGCACAGAATTACGAACCATTAGGGTTAAAGAAGAAGAGATAGAAGAAGAAACTAAACAATATCAGAATCTCACAGTCGCAGCGGATAAACTATAATAATAAATATAGAACTTTACACAAAATGAAATCTATAACTGTTTTATACATCACATCATCAGAGTATCTCATACATCAAATTACCAATCAGACATACCATACAATCACAGCAGCGGAATATATATATATATATATATATATATATATATATATAATACGTCTCGGGCTCCAGCTCCTCTCCTGTTCCAAAGCATCATGTCCTGTACATATAATACTCGGGCTGACCCGAGCATTATAATGAAATAACACCCGAGTCAGTCTGGAATACCAGCTGATAATAATGCATCCAAATTGATTATTAAAGTTTCAAAAATCCTTTGAAAAACAAAAGCATCTCGTAAGACCACGCCACAAATAAACATGTCGGGTTTTTACCTTACGATAGCTAAAACACTTTTTATAGAAATCCTCTGATGTTATAATAGTGTCTATTTACAAATACTTATAAAATAGCCGAAATTGTTACATTCATTAAATTCCAGCTACTAGCCACAAAAGTGGGTAATACAAACAAAACTCGTACAAGGCTCGTAGGGAGAATGGATTTCCATCAATGGCTGAGCTACTGGGGTACCGTCCGTCACAGTACCTGGCCTAGATCAGAGTACCGAGGAGTACGCCCGCTCTCCTGCAACACAAGGCCGAAACCATTCCTTATTGAACAGTCCCGAACAAGATAACCCCGTGGTTGGCGCGACCAACCACCCACTAAGCCGAATATAAAGGGACATCTAGACAGGGGAAAATCTTGTCCTGCTTGGGCATGACCCACCTAACCTTGCTGCACTCCCCTGTTTTAGCCATTTCCGGTTGATGAGGCTTGAGGTTAAACGTTACCTTTAGAACGTTTTCATTTAGAATCCCCATCGCCCACCTGACGATGTTTCGCAAGCATTCGTCCATACAAGTCCGTCCCGGGTTCGAATGGAACTGAAGGCACTACTCCTACTACATCCATTTCGGAAATATCCTCAGGATTAATAGCGACTAGCCCTTGCACTTCACTGCTCCATCTTCGACTCCGAACACATTTTTCCACGAAACGTACAAACCGGATCGAAGTGGTATTCGAGAAATAAATCTCGATCCCGGTCTCTTCGAAACGATCAATGCATTTGTCCAATATTGATAGTCGGTGATTTAACTATCAATTTATATTCATAAACATCCATAAGCATCCATCACACAATAAATAATATTCCATATTATTTATTTGCCTCAAATATCTTTAAAAGATATATTTAAAATTTTCAAAACTCTTTGAAAACAATTTCCCAAAGTTCTTCCTTTACAAAGTAAATCCTTTACCATATATTCCCATTGGAGATAACCAAGTTCAAAAACATTTAAATTTAAAATAGGTAAAACATTTAATACTGAAGTATACCTTTAAAATACCTAAATTTACTTCTAGTTACTTATTCAAAAATATAAATTTAAAATAAGCGAAGTAAACTATTTATTAAGATCTAAACTTGATTTTACATAAAAGTTTAGTTAACTAAATTTAAAAGTAGAGTTTTCAAAGGATTAATAACAATTTCAAATAACTTTGTTCAAAACTAGCCTTTAATAAATCTATTTGTAAAAATAATTACTAAGGTATCCATAAAAACTTACTATTGCTAATTTATCAATAATTACCTTAAAATAATAATTTCCAAAACACTCTTTTAAACAAGTTTGAATATTTAAACTTTCTATTAATAAAATCTGTTTAAAACTCGAATTTGGTTTTTCCCAGGGAAACTCATTCCCACTCAAACAACCCAGAAAATCCATTTTATAAATTTTGTCGATTATATTTCAATTTAGATTTATGTTTAATAGCATAAATTTCCTCCCCAGGTTTAAAATAACTTCTTACGAAGCTTAATCACATTTCCATTCCCGGAAATTCACTTCCAAAGTATAAGTGTAAAGGTCTTTTTAGATAAATTATCATAAATTTATCTAAATGAAATCATACTTAAGAAATTGCTTAACTAAATACCTCCTTAAATTTTCAATGGTTTTAAATAATATTTCTGCAACATTCTAATTTGCAATTTATTGCTAATTTAATTTGAAGGGTTTCTTTTGAAATCATATTTAATTCCAGGGAACATTATTATCAAAATAACCCCATTGTTATTTTTAACAATTTATAATTTCTTATTGAAATTATCACCAGAAATCCATACTTTCACATTTATCAACTAATAAATGTTCCACTTATTTTTATTTCCTACTTTGCAAATTTTCATTCTTCACTCAACCCAGGTTCCAAATTTAATTCCCTTAAATCTTTATTTATCAATTCCTTTTATTTCTTTAAAAATCCAATTTATTTTATTTTATTCTTAAAATTCCGTGTATATACTTATCCAGCAATATCACAATACAATTTAATTCAGAGTTATTAATCACAATATATATCAGGTTACAACATCAATTATAAAGATAAATACTATAGTGTGAGGAATCCAGTTGGATCCCTCCAACCTGTTTTCCCTGCATCCACAAATATTAGCACAACAACATATATATCAATCCAGGCTGATATAGATGAACATTTCAACCAATCACACAATTATTTAAATATTGACTACTTGAATCAGCTAACATTCTAGATGCGAGTGAGATTAACTCACCTTGAGTTTCGGCGAGCGTCCGAAATTGAAATTAAACCGAATGACGTTCGATTTAAATAAAATTTCTACTTGCCCGGAATGATTTCGGATCTGCACCATCGCGTAGTATGCGCTTCTGCGATTTCGGCGCTGCAAATTTCATCGAAATCTGACAATGTATGTACTAGATATGAATTTTCAAAGTTTAATTACCAATTTTAAAAGCAATTTCTTTTAAATTTTATTTTATTATACCAAACGAATCTCAGCCGCAAGATCTGCAAATGGAAATCAGCCGCTCCTATCCTTCTCCTCTCACGCACGACATCTACAGGGTGTTCGAACCCATCACACGCGCGCTAGGGCTTGAAACCGCACCTCCATCCCTCGATTATTCTACGATCGGCCACCACTGCATCGAAGGCCATTACTCCCTCTACCCTCGGCCAAGATGCGGCCAAGCTCGGCCTCCATCCGAGGTTGAAAAACGCGAACGAAACCAAGATGAACGGCAGCGAATTTCCCTCCATCCACCTCGCCAAATCACATCTCGACCGTTCACTTCATAGATCTTAAAGTTCCCTTCGATTCTCTAGTTGAAGATATTCGACGAAAATCGATGGATTGAGAGGATTGGGGGGTGAAAGGGAATGTAATTTCGGCTATAGATAAAAAATGAGCGGCGGCCTGAGATATAAAACCTAGGGTTTTGCTAAAAATACTGATTTATATAATGTTATTTAATATTATTTTAATCTCGTCTTCAAATTTTAACGATCAATGCAAACGAACTCCAATTCTCGCGTACCAACAGGCATTCCTAGGGTTTTTCCACGTTCTGGACACAATGGAACATGTTTCGTAAGCTAATTTGATCGTATGCGCGAGTTACGGAATTAAACGATCAATTTTAATTTAAACCGATTAAAACGATTTCGATGCGTTTCGAGCTACCACTGTCAAACGACAACTCCGATTCCTATGAAAATTGAAATCCGATAATAACTAACTATTACGGATCCAATGAAACTGGTTTCGTCGAATCCCGAGACTGTGCCCCGGAAGGCTATTTGAACTCGTCTATTAAATCGGGTGATTCTCAAAATTGACGAAAACGCTTAAAATTTCACTTTTGAAATTTTAGTAACTTAGCAATAAATCATATAAAATTTATAAACACAAAAAAAATCATTCTGGCTCATTCCGGACCAAAATCTGATTAAATTGCATTTTAATAATATTAAATTCATTACTAAATTAATATAAAATCCCAAATATTAATTTATCAACTTTAAAATTCTTCTAAAATTTCCACTACGCTATTTACACTCAAATAACTCAAAATAAATTTTTAAAACCATCTTTATCACTATTTACATCCAGATTTACTTTTATTTCAATTCTGAATATTTAAATTATTATTCCCGCATTATTCAAATTCAACTGGAATTACTATAATTAAAGATTATAGCTTATTTCATTGATTGAACCCGAATCCATTCATTTCAAAATCAATTAAGAATCCACATTGAACACTTAAAACGAATTAAATGTTCAAATTCAAGGGCTTAAAAACACGGGATGTTACATATGTGTAAACCATATTCATATTTAATTTGTATAATTGTGATAGTTCTACTGCACTTTGATTCTGTTTGGTTCATTTAGTTATGTTATTGCCTCTCCTGTTTTATATCTATGCTATTATTATATTTTATGCAATAAACTGTGAGATGTACAATAGGTTCTGCTTTGGATTACTATTACTACACCCTAAAATGACACTCTACATGGTTGGATACCATTGTAGCATATTATTATAGTATATGGGTATCAAAAGTGTCAAGTGGTCATCACATTTGGTATCAAAGCTTAGATTGAGGATCCATTGGAGACAAGGAAGGAGCTATCATCTTTGAATGGATCATGATACATGAGAGAGCATGCTTGTAATATATATTGATTTTTAAAAATATATATTAGTGTATATGTAGTAGTAAGTCACATTGCACACCCGAGTACCACTCATACCTCTTTCTTTTATGAGAGACTGATCATTCCAATTATAGATTATAAGAATGAGCTGGCAAACAAGGAATGTAGCAACGAACTCTATTTCTAGAGTTGAAGAACTAGCAACTCAAGAGAAGCAGCTAACCTAGAGTTGTAGACAATGTTTAATACCATGATTAGAAACATGCTGTAGAATGCCCAAGAAGGTGCTCCAGCTGTTGTTGTTAGTGGTGATTCAGTGCAACAGCCAAGAGCTAATTTTGCCACGATGAGTAAGGACTTCTTTAATCTTGGGGGAAACCATTAATGGGAATTGAATTAATTGTTGACGTACATGATTGGCTTAACACCTACAAATGCATCTTCAGTGATTTTAACTTAGAAGATGTAATGAAGGAAGTTGCCTCTATGCAACTTCAAAAAAGGGGCATGGGAAGGTGTAATGCCTTAAAGATCGCTGCCCCTAAGGACAAGTTTTCTTGGGAGAAATTAAAAGCTTGATTCGCCGAGAAGTTCATCCCGGCTGCTCAAAAGTCAATGTTGTTTAAGAAGTTTGTTGACTTGAAACAGGGCAAGCTGTCCATTTTAGAATATATAGTGGAATTTGACACATTGTCAAAGTTTGGGATGTCTTTCATTGACACTCCTTTAAAGAAGAATGAGAATTTTATTATGTTATGGGCTTGGATGAATATCTCGGAGACAGGTTGGTGGGCTGCATTGATGAAATCTTCGATAAGTTGGTTAAGAAGGATCCATAACATGAGAGTTTATATCCTAAGTACAAAATTAATTTTATTTCAAAATAGGAACCTAAGATGCAAGTGAGCGGGGGTGGAAAAAGAAAGATGAACAACAAATTGAAGAAGTAGTTCTAAGGAAAAGATGGGAGGAGAAATAGAAGATGGGAGCCAACCTGCTACAATCATGGAGAAAAAGGTCATCTCAATAAGAAATGCAGCCATGGGAAGAAGGGATGCTTCAATTGCAACAAATTGAGGCATATGAAGAAGGATCACCCCAAACTATTGAAGAATAAGTTAGTTCTGTTTGCTTATGCTCTTAATGTAGTCCCATGTTTACCGAGTGCTCCATCAACGAAGAAGAAGGAGAAAGGCATTATCGTTCAAGGTATACCTTCTTTTATGGTATACCTATTTGTGCTTTATTTGATATTAGTGGATCACATTCTCTTATACCTAGTAACCTGGTAGATGGACTAAGATCAAAGCTGACTTGGTGGACAGACCACTAGTAATGACGTACCCTATGGGTGGTTTGGCTAGTTTGTGTATGGATTTATATGACATTGTGTTGTCCAGTCATGGATGTGTATTTTCTTATGATTTCTTTGTACTTGACTTTGTTAGGTTCGGTATCATATTGAGGATGGATTGGATTCAGATATATGGAGTTGCGGTTGATTGTGAGATGTTGTCGATGACAATAGTGATAGATGGTGAACATAGGCTAGAGTTGAGATGCATGCCAGTGGATGTAGCGATGGTTAACTCTGAGTATTTGGTAGAAATCCCTCACGACGAGTTGTCATCAGTACCTATAGTGAAGGAGTATACAAACATATTTTAGGAGGTGGTTGGATTACTACGATCAACAGATTGAGTTCCATATCGATTTAGTGAAAGATTCTAAGCCGATAGTTATGCCATTGAGGCATATGGCACCCAAGAGCAACATAAACTAGAGGTGCAAGTGAATGGCCTATTGTAGATGGGTTCATTCATAGAAGTATTTGGGAGTGGGGATATAACGACTCGTAATTTCGCTACTTCGAAAATGAGAGATTTTGCTTATTTTTAAATTTAAAAAGGTTTAAAACTTAAATAAATAAGTTATATATAATAAATAATAATAGAGAAATTATTTATTCTTATAGTTAATAATTTAAAAGGTATAAATTTGGATTTTATCACAAATCAGCAAAAGTTAAGTTTTGTTAAAAATAAATAAATGCTTAAATAAATATGTTTAAATATTTGTTTGAAAAGTTAAATTATATTAAAATCACGTAATAAAGATAATATAAGTATATTAAAGGGTTTAAAAATATGTTTATAATCATTTTATAAAAATATTCAAATTTTGTGGCATTTTGTCAGTTTTACAAACACTGCAAAAATGGAGATTTTGATATTGTTTAAATATGATTTTAGAATATGAATAGATATGTTTTATTTATTTAAAGAAGTAAAAAAAGTTTATTTTAAGTTTGGTTTACTGTAATATATAGTTTAATAAAAACGTCAAATATTTGACTATAAAATTTGTCAACAAAAAAAACCGTTTTCAACAAAAACAAGTTGTCGCGACATTGAATGATCATATGCATTCTATAACTTATATAATATCACTTTAAAAACTATACAACACTTTCATTTACATCTTATAAAATCAAAATATCACTTTTTATAAATTAATAAAAGAAAAACGATAAAAATAATGTTAATACATGATTTAACAAAAGTGTGTATAAGTAAATAAATAAAAAAACATCATTACATATCTTTCTTTTCTCTTATGCAAGACGAAACTTATACAGATACAATTTAAGCAAAAGAAAGTATGAAAATAAAGATAAATAAAGAGATTAGTGACACATATGCTTACCATTAATGTACACTTACAAATCCATTTTAATACAAGTCTAATGAAGACAAAAACTTTCTAAGTTCAAAATCTAAAAGAAAAAAGAGAGTAATGATTCATATCTTTAACATCACTATTAATGCATGTCAAATCTCTCTTTTTATGCTTAAGTAAAGGTGTATATTTAAATATAAAAATGAGAAGGTTAAGATCATTTCCCACTAAAGCTTCAACTATAAATAAGCACCCCACTCCTTCATTTTTTGCACACTTCATTCCTTACTTCCTTCTTCACTTTCTTCTTCTTCTTCATCTCTGTATCCATGGCTTCCATATCCACTAAGCTCCACCGTCACCTAAACCCACATACACCTCGGCCACACCCTCCATATACCCACACACCCACTACCTATATCCATAGTCGTACCCTCCCCCTCCACCTACACAGCCGTACACCCCCAAACCCAAGCGAAATACCCCACCTACACATCTACCCACCTCCTCCGAGCCTACACCCACCTCAATTTGGCTGTACCCTCCTCCTTAAACCCAAAGCCCACACACACCTATAACCAAGGTCGTACCCTCCATACCACCTCCCAAGCTCACGCAACGAAAAAAAGAAAAGAAAAGGAAAAAAGAGAAGAAAATGAAAGCCGCAAATTCGAGACGTTCGGAAATAGCGCGTTAGTTCAAGAAGCATGTAGCTTACAAAAAGATTGGTGGAGTGGATATGAAGATGAGAAATTTTCATCGCTTTTTGAATTATATCGATTATCAAGTTTAATTGTTATGTTAGATGATCACCGTTGGATGATACAGATGTTTGAATAATTGTTTGAATATGTTTGGATGATCCATTTCAATGTTATGACACTTATCGTATTATACTCATTATTGCACATATTAATGTCGTGTGATTGGTTGTATGATTGTAATGTTAATAAGGACATTCCTTACTATCATTATTGATTAAGTAACCCCTTTGTTAAAAAGACCCAATTTTGGTGATATGAGATACTTTGGAGAAAATCAGTCTCTTTTTAAGTGAAATTGAAATTAAAGTTAAAATAAAATAGAATTTGAATTTAGAAGTGAAATTGGATTTGAAATGGAAAGTTGAATTGAAATTGAGATGAATAGTGAAATTGAAATTGAAATCAATTTTGAAAATTGAAATTGAGATTAAGGTTGAAATTCAAATTAGAATTGAAATTAGATTTGAAATCTAAGTTTTAATTTAATTTAATTTGAAGTTAGAATTGTAGAAATTGTATTTTAAAATTTAATATTAAAATAATAGGAATAAAATAATATTATAATGTGGAAATATTGGAAATACATTTTAAATACTTTAAAAGAGAAACTATTGATTTAAAATGGTTTGTAATGATTTTATAAGTAATAAAGTTCAATTTGTATAAATTATTTCAAGTATTGAAAAATAAGTTAAAACTAGGCACGTCGCGCAATGGTAGTTCGCGATTTCGCGCCAAAAAGTTTAAATGAGCGTATAGAGTGGAATATAGTTTGGAGTTCTTCGAGATAAGAAAATTCTGGACTATTATACCTATATCTTCTAAATGAATAAAGAAAATCAAGATTCATTAAGTAAATTTTGAAGTATGTCAAAAACAATTTTCTAGAAAAATCGCATTTGTGTAGTTTAGTGACCATAACGAAATCTGTTTAAATTAACATTTTAAATTATGGAAAAATATGGAACAAATTTGATAAATAAATTTAAATAATTTAGAAGAGATTTGAAGTGGAGAATATGAATTTTCAAAAATATTAAAAGGTTGTTTAAATCATATAAGCATATATAACATTTTCCGCAACACTTTTTTGCTGTGAATTCTATAACTTTTGGAATATGAGTTGAAACTTAACGATTTTTCCTAGAACCAATTATGGATGTTTTTAAAGAAATTAATTGTTTTAAAATATAATTTTGAATCTTTATAATCAATTCCAAAATAAAAGCTAATAACTTAGTATGCGGAACAACTAGTACATTTGTTCCGTCTGTGAGATCTGGGAAGATAAAACAAGATACTTAACTAAGGTTAGGGATGGAGCAACCAGTGCCCTGAACTTACCTGGCCTATATTTTCTCTTCTTAGGAGAGGGGTGCAACAGATCAAAAGGAAAGCCTGGATGCTCTAGAAAGATTATATTAAGTTTTTTCAAAAAATAAAAGAAGATTAGTATTATCCAAAATTTAAGCAATCTCCAAAACGAACAAAATCCACTTGGATTGCATAGAGATAATCTTCTTATTTTTGGTATTAAAATCCGAAGAGGGAACACGTCTTATTCGTGGAATTTAAAAGGTGATTTCACCGTTATTCCGTCCATAGCACTTGTTGAATACAGAAATTGATGTGAATAAAATTAAAATGATTTTTATGATCATATTTACCCAATAATGTTTGCTAAGATTGATTTTAGGGTTTGCAATAAACGATGTCTTAAATAACATTGTTTTTTATCCATTTAAAAGTCAAGAAATTCTGGATCCATAAATAAAGAAATATGAAATGTTTTTCCAATTAATAAGTGAATTAATTTAAATTACTCTATGACAAAAATATGAGATTTGTAATCATCCAAAAAGAATTAAAGTGAAAAGAGACTTAATAAATTTTGTATACTCATATTCACTTTTTATCCATAATTGAATTCGAAGGAACATGGGTCGGATTTAAGTGATTCCTATATAAAAACTACTTCGAACCAATTTATGTGTTTGAAGAATGAAGATGTTTAAAGATAGAGATATTGAGACCAGTAATAACGAATGACTGCTTGTTGATTAATTGGGGATAAACTCTGAATATAATTATTGCAGCAGTGGTATCATTGTTATGAAAAACTTCAGAATCATAAGGACTTCTCACTGAGTAATGGCTGAGGAAAGTGCATTCGGTTTCGTTCGATCCCAGAACGAACTTGTATGGAAGAATGTCTGACATTGCTTTCTAAACCACACCGAGTAATATCTATATAATGTACATTAGTCGACGGCGGAGAAGACACCTTTTTATAGCTTAACACCCTTTCTGGAAACTTACGAGCTCAGGAAGTTATACATTTGTAGAAATCAGTCGTGTGAATGTGGAATGGCGATGTGGCATTCAAAGTGAAAGAAGATGTGCTAGTGCACGCTCGGATAAAGGTTGGTAACGAAGGAGGGATGACATATTCGGTACAATCTAGTTATAGAGATAGACTGGTGTTATGTTGGTAGAGGAGCTTTGTGATGGTTCCTCAGGATATTATCGAGAGGTGTACCTATCGGAAGGTTGTCCCTTCACCTGGTCATTTGTTTGGAGTCCATTCTCTAATAAGAACTTGCGGTTTTATTTGTATAGCCTTAAATTATTAGGCCCGGAATTTAATAATTGTAAAAATTTCAGCTAAGATTAATAAGTTTATTTTTCAAAAAATGTCATTAGAAATAATATCAAATGTTTTGATACAAAATTGTTTTAGTTATCACTAGGTAAAAACCCGTCCGTGTTTATGTGTAGGCATGGTCTTATGAGATACTCTTTCTTTTCAAAGGGTTTTATTTCTAAGGCTAATATATGACACTGTCATTTATTACTGAGTTTTACTCACGCTGGTTTATCAAGCCTAATCCGGGTGTTTTCAATACTTAGGTTAGATCCAAGTAGTTTTAGGTTTAGTCGAAGACGGTTGAAGTTTCCAAAGGAGAGCTGGAGATATTCATCTATGTATGGACATATTCTATTATCCGTTGCTGTTTGTTTGATGTTTTTCAACATTTGTAAGGACATATGTTTATGACTGTCCAAGCTGAATTTAGGCTAGATTTTGATATATGTATTTTAAAAGTTTTCCTTGTAAAGATTATTGTTCTATATTATACGTTATTTCATTCGTGTGAGATTCTGTTCTGTTTATTTTTCTTATTACCATTGATAATCCATATTTTCGTGCAATTTGGGTCAGACATGTGTGGTTCATTCTCGGCTCAAAAGGTACGGAATCATGGGTCGTCTAATTTGGTATTAGAGCTTTTTGTTGAGCGAACATCGAAGCCTGATAGGAGTAAGTCTCATCAAAGATAGGATTAGTAATATCCTAGGATGAGTAACTCATTAGAGATAAGTTTAGTAACACCCTACAATAAGTTATGAGAGTATTATATGTACTAGTGCATATTTGTTAATTTTATAAAAATGGTTTTGTTTTAAAACGTTGGTAAATGAAATAATTTTTCCTTGGGTTTATATTTTAAATATTAAAAGGGATATTATTATATTACGGGTTAGAAATTAAAGACTGTTTGTAATTTAGCTTAGTTAACTATGAATATCTTGTGCTTATAGTTACATGATTTGAATATGAGATATTCCATATAGAAACAATTGGTTGAAATCTAGAATTTATAAGTTTAATCATATACCTCTATATATTGGGTTCTTAAGAAACAATGATTTAAGATCATCAAAATTGATGGATTTAAAAGTTAAATACAAATACCTTATGAAGTAAAATTCATGATTTGACTATAAGATATTTGATGACAATATTTAAGCTAGAAGTCGTAACTAAAGAAAGTAAAAAAGAAAAAGCACACTTAGAAAAATTCTTATCAACAAGATAGAAAAAGATAAGCCTAAATTGAGACTTTAGGTAAATATAATATAAAAGGGTAAGTTCTATAACTTATAAAGGAGATAAGATAATTTGAAATCTAAACACTTTGATTAGGTTAAGATCAAAGTGAAATTTAGGAATAAGTTTTAGGAACTAGAGATCTTGGTTTTGATGACAACAACCTTTGTAACTTATTTTATTATAACTTATATACTAACACTATTATCTAGATATATATGAATGTTAGTATGCAGGATATATATAAGGCAGGTACTGGTAATGAAGACTGTATAACATATAGATCAAGAATGAAGAAATCAAGTTTGAAGACTCATGAGTATCAAGATAAGCGTCTAGTTTTGTTAAAACTTCATAATAGCATGGAAATCTTCATTTCAAAATTCATTTGCGATGGAACCCATTTCTACCTTCTTAGTGGCTTACAAACCCATGACAAGTAGTTTACAAACCTTCGACAAGTGGCTTACAAACCCACGAACATCCTGGTTTTATACGAGTTCTCAAGCCCTAACGAGACGAAATATTCTACAGGAAGATGCTTGCAAAACTACTTCAAAATGATTTTTAAAAATGATTTTCAAAATGTTATTTTAACATTTTAGCTTTAAAAAATTATCTTTTCAAATGATTTTCAAAAAGATTTTTTAGCCTTAAAATATTCTTTGTTTTGTTTTTTAAATAAATTGTTTTAAACTTCGTTTGTTCTTAAACTATCTTCTGATTTTTAAAAATTCTTTTATAATATATATATATATACTTGAGGTTTAAAATCAAATTTATACATATACATTCTAAAAATATATTTTTCGACTCTTCTTTATTTTAAAACATAGGAAAATTAGTTTATTTTACTTTAGAATTATTTCATCTTGTTTTCCTTTCAATACCATTTTCAAAAAAAAAATACGTCGTTTTTAACTAAGGGATGTCGACATCATGGGATACCCCATGTCGACACGGTGGCCGTTAAATTCAAAAGTTTCAATTTTCAAAAGAAGTGTCTATTTTTTTAAATCTCTTCACGAATGGTTATGACCATTACTGGTCTATAAATAGGCTTCAAAAACGAATTTTTTAACTAACTATTTTCTTATTTTCTTCACTCCTTCTTCTCCAAAATCCATATTCTAAAATTTTCGTATTTTTAAGACCGTGTCGAAATTCTACCGAATTCTCAAGTGAATCAAATTAGAATCTCATTCTTTTTTGATTCTGTGCCCTCTCT
This sequence comes from Allium cepa, assembly GCA_030765085.1. NCBI lineage: Eukaryota > Viridiplantae > Streptophyta > Magnoliopsida > Asparagales > Amaryllidaceae > Allium > Allium cepa. Next base: position 745,772,948 of record CM060941.1, read on the forward strand.
CAAAGATCAAAGTGCTATTCAGAGTTATAGGATTAATTTCAAGTCTCTCTATAAGGAGTGATTGTGCCTGGAAATCAATTGGATGATCTTGTATCCCGTAAATAAAGAGAACTTTCCCCAGACTCGAAGACAGGAGGGTACCTCAAGGCCTTTAGAAATTTAGGATTGTAATCTCGACATTTGTATAATAAAAATATGTACAAGGTATTTGTTAGTCCTTGAGATGATGGTTTTGATGACAACAACCTTAGAATAGGATTATAAAATATAAATACTAACATTATAGTTTAGAATATATGTATATGCATGATTTAACCATGCAGGTATCAAGAATAAAGACTGTACAGTATAGAGATTCAAGATATCAAGATTGAAGACTCATGAGTATCAAGAATATCAAGATTATCAAGAGTTCAAGATATCAATAATAAGTAACTGAATTAGGAATTTTGTTAAAACTCCTAGAAAAGCACTGGCATCTTAAAATCCAATTTATTCGTGGAATGTAATCCACTTCGAGCCTGTTAAAGGGATGGAACCCTAAGTAGGATGGAACCTACGAAAAATCTAGTGGAACATTGTTTTGTATCCGCTAACCTTTTATTCAAATGTTATCACAAAATTATATCATGTTTTCAAAATGATTTCAAAACCTTCCTTTTAAAAGAATCAAAAACATCTATCCTGATTTTAAATATTTTAGCCTCAAAATAATCTTTATTTTCAAAATAAAATTATCCTTGTTTTTAAACTATCTTTTAATAATAACATATTTAACTTTTAAATATTTATACTGAGATTTAAATATAAAATACAGTAAATTTTTATATATATAAAAATATTATTCTTCTATACTTATTTGTGTATTTTAACTATAGTTATATATTTATAAAGTTTAAAATAGTTTTAATACAAGATAGAAGTTATTTTCAAAGAAAAACAAATCAGCAAAATTTTCTCTGGGATGACGACATACCCAAAATACTGTAATGACCCAAGATTTTAGGAATTTATTTTGAAAAATATAAATAAGTTTAAAATAACTTTTAAACCAATTTTAAAAGGGAAATTGATATGGCTTGATATGGTGTAACTATATGGGTGTACATGTGTGCACAGGGAATACACATGAATTAAAGCTAAATCCCTGGATGATATGAATGAACATATGTTGATGTGTATGGGAAAAATATATATATTTATGCAGATAAATAAAATAAATCCTTAAAAGGCTATATGCAAATATATATATATATATATATATATATATATATATATATATATATATGGATGCAACTGATGGTATTTGAGAGTACATGTGTAGGTGTGCCAGCATAAAATAATGTGTGTGTGTGTGTGTGTACATATATATATGTCTGCACTAATTATTTCTGTAAGACATATGCATACATATAGGTATGCTAATCAAGTACTAGAGTTCAAATCAGTAAAATAAAATACACAAACATATTTTAAATATAAATAGAAAGAAAAGAATGCAGGTATAAAAGGAGTAACCCTTTTATAAATAAATAAAGAAAGTACATACTATTTAAGTGAAAGCTAAAAATAGAAAATAAGATAAAAACAGAGAAATGTTTTGTATAGGGAGAATTAAGAAGGATACTTGATATATAGATATATAATAACCAATGGAAATCAAGTCACACTTTTAGCATGTTAGTAGACAAGAGGAAAAGTATTTTCTGGAAAAGCAAAATTTTTGAAAATAACCAAAAGAATATAACCACTTTTCTCTTCACAAACTTAAGCCGGGGAGGGCAAGATTTTGGGTTTAGATAAAATGCAAATGACATGATTTCTAATGGGCAAAAATGTCTTTAGCTAGTGCCTTAAACCCTAAGAAAAACCCTGCATAAATAAGCAGTGATACGAGGAACCTCCTCCTCTCCCCGGATAGCTCTTGGAAAAAAAGTATATATACTTATATATATATATATATATATATATATATATATATAAACAAGTGAAGAAAAGGGTTTGAAGGCAGAAGCTTACCAATCAACTAGGGAAGTGAAAGAGAGCTAGGTGAGAAAACTCACTCAAAATCTAAGGCACTAAGTCCTAATGAAGGCAGCCAGTTCATAAGTTAATTTTTCTTAAAAAGAAAAAGAAGAAAAATGTATTTTCATATGTGATGGTCTATCTGTGATTTCAGAGGTTAAAAATGTTTTGATTTTTAACTGGTTGTTTTGCTGGTTTTATTATATGAAAGTTCTAAGAATTATTAGTATATATATATTTTAAAAACCCATATCTGTATGATATGTTAATGTTTAGAAACATAAGTAAATACCCAGAGAATTAAATGTTGAATATAGGCAAGTAGTGTTGGCTTTGGCTTAACCCAAAAAACTTTAAACATGTGAGCTGCAATATACTTATGTATAAGTGCTGAGGCTTGGAAAAAAAAAGAATTAGGGGTGCAATAGGGTTGCCTGTGTGCTGGTGCTCTTGATTCAATGAAAATACAAATAGTCATATACGTAGCCAATAAATTTTGTGATTCAGTAAAACTTAGTCATTCTGAGTTAAACTGAAGCACAGATGATAGCAAAAGGAAAAAAACTCTCTCATAAAGCAATAGGCCAATGTTAGTTGTCTATACCCTTTTAAAATTGCAAGAATATATATATATATATATAAATATATATGTATGTATGTATGTATATGTGCAGAACCTATTTAATAGACACCTATGTTAAATTGCCTGATTACCTCTGTTTGTTTATGAGTGATGTGGAATGCCATGACATGAATGTTTGTTTTAGTGAAATGATTCACTGAATGGGTTTGCCATGAACAATCAAAAGTGTTACTATCTAAAAGAAAAAACTTGATTAATAAATGGAGGGTCAAGAGCACTGCAGGAATGACTTGTGTTCTTGAGTAATGAAAGTTGGCACATTGCTTGTTTAAGTCCTGAGATCTGTGTGTAATGGAGTGAATTAGTCCATTACAGTGTGTCCATTGATTCATTAATTGCAGATGAGACCAAGCTAGATAAATATATCAAAGTAAGGGAACTTGGTATAAAGAGGAACTAGAGCTTTCCTGGAATGAAATCTGAGTAAGGAACAAATGATTTAATTCATTTTGGTGATTTCTCTATTTTGTATGGATGCTTATTTGATTTATGACTGAGCTGTATGAATGTATGAATGTATCATATCTTCATAAGGTTCTGGAAAGAAAGATTTAAGTGTGCATATGCACAATGACACAGAACATGCACACATGACTTATTTGTTTTCTAAAGGCAGAGTTATATACATTATACATGTTTCAACTTTAACTTGATTAACAAATTGTTTTAGTGGATTTTCTCATACCAGACATGTGTCTGACCCTAGTGTTCTAATGGCATCTGGGGTGTCTCATTTAAAATGGGGCAGCTTCAAATGTATTTTCAGGGACTGCAACAACTAAGTAAGAGTAGGAGCAAGGCTTTGAGAAGAAGATTATAACATGCTAAAATTTAATTAGATAAGAGCTTAAATGATGAAATATGCATGTATTGATACTTTTAAATTGTAACTTGTATTAAGTACTAACTGTTGAATGGATATTTTGCTAAGTGTTTTGCTCAGTGTTTTGCTAAGGAATTGAATTGTAATAGGAGTTATAAATCTGAATACTGTTTGAAAAGTTGAAGAAGTTAATCTATGATTTTGTAAGAAAAATTGAGTAAGAACACTATGATAAATAGGATGGATATATTTTATAAATGTATTAGTCAATCTTGTGTCTTTGAAAAGGATTAAGTGTTGGAAATATGGACAGTTGAGTCTCAATGAACAGTATGGTTATTCTTTCATTATGACAATTGCATGCAAGAGTTTAAAGGCATAAAGAAAATGTATTAGGTGTCTGCATGTTTTCATAATGCAATTTGTACTATGCAAAGGTTTTATACCTTATTCTTGAATGAAGGAAGGATCTGTAACACAAGAATAAGGTAACTCACTTAAAAATATTCCAGAAAAGATTTTGTAACTAAGGTAGACTCTATAGAAAAGCAAACATAGAAAATGATAAAAACTCATATCACTTTCAGAACATAAGCACTACATCATTAATTTATGTATAATCATAACACAATCTCCTTGATTTTAGGAATTACACTTTATAGAGAAGCCAGTAAGAAATCAAGAGTTGAGGTCTTACAAATGTATATATACAGATACATATATACAGAAGAAATTTTATTGCATGAGTTAAATTGAACTATGGGTGGATTGATTAAATTTAATCAATCAAATTATCCTCTTGTTTACCATAACTCTGATTAAAACAAGAGGGGCACATACATCTTCATATGTGTGTGCATATCTTTGTGAATACACTAATATATTTATATTGGTAAAAAAATTTGATCTTGGATGAAAATTGTTTATTTGATAAAAAGAAAAATTGACTCTAGACTTTGGAAACATATATATATTTCACAAATATATATATGTATATATATATATATATATCCATGTAAAAAAAATCCTGACAGATTTAGGTATAAAAAGAGAGGGTCATCTCATTTGGTATCAGAGTTATGTTACTAAAAACATAGTTAAAAAAAAAGAAACTAACCAGCCGTGTAAACTATTACTAGAAAACAATGGTAGGAAGACACCCAATTCAGGGAGCAGGACCCTCCAATGCACCACCAATGGTCAATCTACAATATTTGGTGAGAGCATTTAGGGATGGGGCAGGGCAAAGCCGAGAAAATCACCATGAAGAGCTCTCAAAATTACTCAAGACTTATACCCATTTAGGAGGCAAAAGCTTTGAAGGGACAGAGAGTATTATGGAAATTCAAGCATGGTTGAGAACATTGGATAGGATTTTCAATGAAATGCAGCTTGATGATCAAAGGAAGAGGCAAGAGGCTTCAAGATAGCTGAAGGGAGTAGCTTTAAGATGGTGGGAAGTAAACATTACTGGGAGAAATGAGAATGAAATCACTTGGGATCAATTCAAGGAGATATTGGAAGCAATATTTGTACCAGCATCAGCTAAGACCACTTTACTGGAAGAATTTATTAGACTCAGGCAAGGAACATTAAATGTCACTGAATACACTCAAAAATTTGAGGGGCTTTCCACATATGGAGCAATGCTAGTGGCAGATGAAGCATCCAAAAATGACATATACATTAAAGGTTTGAACCTAGGACTTAGCAGAGCCATGTTACCTTATGCTAACAGGACATTTGATCAAGTAATAGACTTGGCTTTGAGATTGGAGCAGCATGAAAAGGAAAGGGAAAAGTTCAGAAATTTTAAGAATAATAATATCAAGAAGGGTAAGGGAAGACATCACCCTTATGATAAGAAGAAAGAAGAGGTCAGTAACAAGGGTACTGGAGATATTAAAGCTAAGGAAACCAAAATGAAAATTGAGTGTCATCAATGTGGAAAGGAAGGACATATCAAACCAAGGTGTCCAGAATTGAAAGGAGGAGCTTTCAAGTGCTATCTATGTGGGAAAGAGGGGCATATAAAGAGAAATTGTCCTGAGTATAAACAACAAGGAAAATTAGCAAACTTGGAAGGCAAAGGCAAATCCACCGTGGAGATTAATGCTAAGAATCACAGTCAAGTGGAAGGTATACTATTTATTTGTACTATACCCATAGCAGTAGTATATGATACTGGGGCAACTCACTCCTTTATTTCTTATGAATTAGTTAAATTGTAACGTCCGAAAATTTTCGACTCTCGAAGATCCGACATCGACACTCACTTTATCGACTGCCGAGAAATCCAAGGCCGAAAACCGAGATGTTATGGGTTTTAAAAAAGAAAAGAAAAGAAAAGAAAAAGAAAGAAGAGAGAAGAGATAGGAAATAGAGAGGAAAGAAGATAGACGATTTTTTAGAAAACAGAGAATTAGAAAAATAGAAGATAGAAGAATTTTAAAATAGAACGGGACAGAAAGGAACAACAGAACAACAACAGAATCTCACAATTCGCAGCGGAACAACATATAATAATAAATGAATAATCTTTAAACAAAGAACTATATCAGTTATTACATTACATCACATTTCATTACATCATATCATCAGAGTGTACAACAACATACAACAACATAACAGTGCAGCGGAAAAAGAAATACTATATAAGTAATATGCCATGCCATCCATCTTGCCTCCAGCAACTCCAGAATATCCAGAATATCCTGATAAACCTAACTCTTAACTGCCCGTGTGGAAATTGGTGGGCACCCAGAGTTTAGGAAGGAAAACAATAAACTCCAAGTCAGTCATGTGACTGGTGTGAGAACTCAAAACAGTTTATTTAACTTTAAAATCAAAATAGAGGAATATTTTTAAATCAATTCGCAATGCTTTTAAAAATGAGACTACCATAAGGCCTCCCGCACACACACACATGCAAACGCAGAATCGGAGGAGATTTCTCCTTATGATAGTCAAAGATGCTTGATACGCATTTAAAATAACATTTGATATTATTACTAGTGCATAGTGTAGAGAAAAATTCATTTCGAAAGTAGAATATAAATCTTAGCCAACATAGACATTTCGAACTATGCCTACTATAGCTACCATCCAAACAGTGGTGACCACCATAAGTGAATGGCAGGTTCTACAACTAATACCGTACAAGTTTCGTATTGGGAATTGGATTTCCAACAAATGGTCAGGCCAAGGAACTTCCCATTGCCACATGAGAATGCCTCTGGATGGACATCCCCGAGAACCAAACCGGATCTCTACCAACACAAGGCCGGGTTACTCCTAACTGAGCAACAACTGACCGAATATGCCATCCCCCGGTCCTTTGGGACCTTTTTCCGAGAGCGCTCTCTAATCAATTCACACAATCATAACAAAGTGTTTTCAACATGAGTAAGTATCTGGGCTCCATACCATGATACCACCCTTTTCCAGAAGGAAATGGACACATCCTAAAGGGCGCTACCCCTCATAACCTTGCTGCTTCTTTCCTGTTTTGACCATTTCCGGGATGTGAGGCTCGACGAATTCACGTCCACAAAAACATACTTTATACAAAAGCCATGCTTTGGGTCAACAAATGATCAACACAATGATCACTAAGATAGACGATCAAATAAATGATCCTATCACAATAATCAACACAATGATCATTTCAGCATCACTCAGCATATCACATTACCAAATTGGGAATATATCGCTGATAACTTCAACTATATAACCTTTGAGCACATACGTCTCAAAGAAGGGTGTTAAGCAAAGAATAAATTCTCCGCCACCAACAGAAATATATTTGAAAGAAATCGGCTTTATATCTCAAATTGTAATGTCAGACATACAATCCATACAAGTCTGTTCCGGGCTCGAACAGAACCGAAGGCACTTACAAAGAAGTCCTTGCAATCCGGATATTCACAATCCTGATCGGATTCACCATCACATATGGAGTTTCTATACCAGCGCGACTCGGTGCAGAAACAATCGATAGGTCATCCTATCGCTCTTGCAAATACCGGTCTTCAACACCGATCTTCAAATGCAATTCACAACGACGTATCACATATTCGGAATGGGTTATACGACCCCATGGTCCTTTCCCGGTTAACCCGAATAGTGAGCGCTTATTCAAAAATAAGTGTGCATTCAAATTCAATCAATTCACATCAAATACCCATTCAAAGGGAAATACTGATAGTCGGTTATTGAACTATCACTGGATATGCACACATCACCAGATTCCAAATAATTTTCCGAATTATTTATTTTCCAAAATATCTTTACTAGATATATAATTTCAATACGTCAAAAATAAATCAATATTTATTTTTAACCAATTTCACTTTTCACATATAAATTCCATAATGAATTTATATTTCAAAATATTCGTGCATATACGATTTCAATAATTCATTTCAATTTATCTTCAAAAAGATAAATTCAATATATTCACTTTATATTGGAAAACAATTCCATACTTATTAAAAATAAGTAATTCACAAATCTTTTTATTTTCAACACTTAGAAAATATTCAATATACTTAAATCGAATTAAGTATATATTTCATTCTTTAAGGAAATCATTTACTTAAACGTATTTATTTGGGCCAAAACGAATGTTGCGTAAAACATCGTTACGACAACCCAAAATCACTAGTATAGGGATTCGGAATTAAAATAGATATATAAATCCCAATACTATACAAAAACATTTCCATTCGGAAATCATTTACTATAACAATAGTGTTATAGTCCACCATTTCCTTTTATTCCTCGAAAACGTCTATTTCAACAATAAATGTTGAAATCTATGGTTTCGAATCTCAACATCTTTTAAAACATCGTTAGATCGTTTTAATTCTGTTTAAAACACCAAATCTAAAACAATTTCTTTAACGTGTTATTCACTATTCAAAAACGTGAATAAACTTCGTTAACAAATTCCATCCTTTTATTCATTTTAATTCAAAGGATTATTCACTATTCAAAAATGTGAATATAACTCCATTAATAGGTTATAACAATTAACTTATCAAAATAAGTTGTTTGCGAATTTATAAAACAACGTTTATAAATTCCATATCTATTTATTTATAAAAACTTCCTTTTTATAAATTCCTTTATTAACCTATTCCAGTTTATAACTAAATTATAAACTAAACGTTCACATTATAAGTTAATTACTTATAAAACGATTATTTACAAAATCGTTCTTTTAAAGATTTTCCAATTTATAAATCTTTAATTTTATAAGATTCATTTATTTAACCAATCCATTCTCCGAATAATTTCACCAAATTTATAAATCTTACTGTTTATAAATTTTATTTATAACTTCACAATTTATAATTCTATAAATTTCATTCATTTATGAAATTCATTTTCACTTCATTCAAACACTTATAAAAACTCGTTTTATAATGTCTAAATCTCAATTTATAAATATCCATTTATAACTCTCTTAATATAAATCAATTTATATTATTCTTTAAAACGTCTTTAAATTCCTTTAAAATTTCACCACTTCGATTTATAAAATAATCAAATTTTATAAATCCTATATTTAAACTTTTATAATATATTCAAAAATCCAATCTAAACTATCTTATAAAATCTTTAGTTCATATTTCTCAAAAATCAGCTTTTAACTGTATTTCTCAAAAATTATAATTTTTATAACTTTAAAAATTATAACGTTCATTTCTTTAAAATGGATCAATTCCAAAAATATAGTATATTCTCAAAAATTACTTTAAAATCATTTTAAAATCCCAAAATCTGGGTCCAATGATGCTACACACCAAATAGTCAATCACGACTAACAACGATATCATATATCGATATGATAATCAATCAAATATCTAAATATCTGAAATAAAATAAATACTGTTGAGGAATCCAGTTGGATCCCTCCAACCTGTTTTCCTGCATCCAAAAACATTAGCACAATACCAATTTCGCTCCAGTACGAAATTATCGCGGTATATGTTCTTAATAAATATTATCCGCTTAATAATGGCGTAATAGGGTCTCATCCGCAAAAAAATACGGGAAATCAATAACTGCAATATATACATATGCCAATATATATATATTGATATTATATATAATACCAATTTCACTGTTTATGAAATATTCGCGGTATATGTTTTTATTAAATAACATCCGCTTACTAACGGCGTATAATGTCTATTTTAACAATCAATAATTTACAGTTATCATTCAAACATGCATTCAAATATTTTAAATCTAACTATTTAAAATAAAATCGAAACTGATTCGATTGAGTGAGAAATTCTCACCTTGGTTTTAATTTCCGTTTTAGCTTTTATTTCGAATAAAATTAAACGCGCGTTTAATTTTACCCGAAATTCTCACTAACTCCAAAAATTCCCAATCCAGTTCCATCGCGAAGTGCTCGTCCATACGATTCCAACGCAACTGAGTTTGCATTTTTTCGACCTCGTATGAAAAAGTTACGATTTTCTAAAGTTTAAACACGATTTTATAACTTAATTACAACATTATATATATAATTTTTTTATACCAAAGCTATTCCCAGCCGTATGATTCCAAGCTAAGCCATCTCCACCGTTCGTTCCACTCCATCCTCCTTCGTTCCAGGCCGACACCCCCTCCCCTAAAGCCGAACCCAAATAGCAATTTTTAGGGTTACAAATTTCTGCACCATCACTCGACTATATGCGATCATCTCTTCACCAACGAAGCTCCTCCATCCCCTCAACCTTCGGCCAGAACCATGAAGAACTCGGCCCCACGTAACTCGAGAAAAACGAGCACGAACTCGCCACCTTCTCACACGAATTGCCGCCAATCCGTGCAACCAAATTCGATCACAACCGTTGAAGTTGTAGATCTCAAAGCCCTCTACGAGTTTCTAGTTGGAAGTTTGCGAAATTATTGAGTAGATTGGAAGATAAATGGGGAAGAATGCTGGAGATTTTCGGCCGTTCACACCATAGGAGGCGGCGGCTACGTATAGAATTTAGGGTTTAGTTATTTTTAGAGAGAAGGGTGCCTATTTATAGAGAAACCGATCGACACTATTCACCCGGAAATTCCGAACTCCGATTTAGACGCCGTAACTAGCGTACCTAGGGTTTATCCCGCGTTCCGGACACAATGGAACAGGTTTCGGAAGCTAATTCGGAAGTATGTGCGAGTTATGGCTGAAAACGTTCAATTTAAATTAAATCGATTTAAGTCGATTTCTAGGCGTTTTAATTTGTACCGGACAAACGGTAAATCCAATTGACTTGAAATTTGAAACCTTACAATAATATCACATTATGGATCCGATGAAACTGGTTTCGTCGAATTCCGAGACTTTTTGAAAAATGGCTATTTTGACTCGCCAAATTTAAATTAAAAATAATTCGATGCGTTTCGAGCTGCCACGATCAAACGATAACTCCGATTGACACGAAAATTGAAATACGGTAATAACTAACTATTACGGATCCAATGAAACTGGTTTCGTTCAATTCTGAGACTGTTCAAAAATTGACTATTTTACAGTCGATTATTAAATATTAAAATATTCAATTTTCACAAATAAACTTTTAATTCGATTTTAAAAGTTCTAAAATATCATTCTAACTTCCATATGATAAAATAAAATTTTCCAAATTATTTTAAATCATATTTAACTCGATTTTCATTTATTTCCATAATTTAACGTATTAAATTATCGATTAAATTATTCAATTAAATCCAATAATTCAAATTAAAATTTATTTGACTTATAAATTCACTTATAAATATTTAAAATTAATTAAATATTCAATTTTTTTATTATTAAAAATTTTGGGTCGTTACATAAATGCTAAAATTAAATTGTATATTGGTTGAAACCCCATTACATATACAAAGTCCACTGGGGAGTTCTAGTGTTTTAGATATGATTTGTGTGGATGTGGAATTAAACATAGGAGGAGATATTTTTTTTTTCCAATTTATATGTTTTAAACCACCTAAATATAGGTGTTATATTGGGAGTAGACTGGTTAAGACAATTTAAAGCCATAATTAACTTAGACTCATCCACCATATCATTGCAAAACCTTAGAGGCCAGAGAGTCACAATTTTGTGTGAAGTGGATAAGTGAAAGAAATTATATCATTTGATTGACTTGGGAAAAGATTTCAGTGAACTCACTATTGAAGAAATTCCCATAGTCAATGAATACTTGGATATTTTTTAGGAGGTTAAGGGTGTTCCAGACCATAGACCAGTGGAATTCAAAATCTATTTGGTTCCAGGAGCAAGTCCAGTGATTAAAAAGCCAACTAGAATGGGGCCAAATGAACTAAAAGAATTAAAGAAACAGTTAGAGGAATTAGAAAATAAGGGTTTTATATAACCCAGTAATTCTTGCTGGGGAGCACCAGTGGTATTTGTTAAGAAACAAGATGGTTCCTTGAGACTTTGTATAGATTATAGAGAATTGAACAAAGTAACTATTAAAGATAAATATCCATTGCCAAGAATAGATGATCTTTTTGATCAATTAGCTGGGGAAAGAGTGTTTTCTAGACTAGATTTAGCATCTGGTTTTCATCAAATGAAGGTGGAAGAGTCAAGTATCAAGTACACTGCCTTTAACACTAGGTATGGGTTATATGAATTTCTGGTTATGCCATTTGGCTTGACTAATGCACCATCATACTTTGTAGATTTAATGAATAGAACCTTTAGAGATTATTTAGACAATTTGAGCTTATTTTAATAGATGACATTTTAATTTATTCCCAAACAGTGGAAGAACATAAGAGTCAATTACATATGGTTTTGTCTAGACTGAGGGAAAAAGATTTAAAGGAAAAATATTCAAAATGTGCATTTTGGAAAGAGGAAGTACATTTCCTTGACCATGTCATTTCTGCCAAAGGAATTTCTGTGAACCCCAATAAAGTAGTGGCTATTCAAGCATGGAAGAGGCCTAGCACTGTGAGTGAAGTGAGATCATTTATGGGGATGGCAGGGTATTATAGGAGATTTATAAAAGAATTTTCAAAAATTTCTACACCACTTACTAACCTAACCAGGAAAAACCAAGCTTTTGTTTGGTCAGAGAAGTGTGAGAAGTCTTTTGAACAGTTGAAGGAGGCATTGGCGAATTCTCCAATTTTTAAAGTACCCCAGGGAAATGAAGAATTAATTGTATACACTGATGCTAGTGGGTTTGACTTGGATGCAGTGCTGATGCAACAAGGCCAAGTCATTGCATATGCATCCAGACAACTCAAACCCCATGAAGTAAGGTATGCCACACATGATCTTGAATTAGCAGCTGTGATTTATGCCTTGAAACTTTGGAGACATTATTTGTTAGGAAATAAGTTTGAACTTTACACTGACCATAAGTCCTTAAAGTATTTATTTTCACAAAAAGATTTAAACATGAGGCAACATAGATGTGTGGAGTTCTTAGCTGCTTATGACTTGGACATACACTATACACCAGGCAAAGCAAACAAAGTTGCTGATGCTCTAAGTAGACAACATGCTAAATTGGCTATGATGATGATGGAAAGTATAAGGACTTGTCTTTGTTGGCTGAGTTAGAAATTGGGGAGAATAGCTGTGTACACATGGATGTCCAGGTGCAAGGTGCACAGGAAAATAGAGGGAAGTTAAGCTTGATGACACTTCAATCAGATTTAATTTTTAAGGTAGGAAAAATGCAAGAAAAGACACAAACTTATTGGAGAATAAAATTCTCATATTGAAAGGGGAGGAGGTGACAAATCACCATATTGATAAAAATGGTTATTTGAGAAACCAGAATAGAATGTGTGTGGCAGAAAACATAGAATTGAAGGAGGAGATATTGAATGAATATCATAGAAGTAAGTACTCCATACACCCAGGCAGTACAAAGATGTATCAAAATTTAAAAAGAGATTTTTGGTGGAAGGGAATGAAATCAGATGTAGACAAATATATTGCCAAATGTATGACTTGCCAACAAGTCGATGCCGAAACACAAAAGCCATCAGGGATGTTGCAACCTCTTAGCATACCACAGTGGAAGTGGGATGATATATCTATGGATTTCATAGATGGACTGCCTAGATCTAAAGGAGGAAACACAAGCATATGGATAGTGGATAGGCTAACTAAAGTGGCACATTTCATCCCAGTTAAATCAAAAAGGAAAGCACCAAAATTAACACAAGTATTTATGAAGGAGGTGGTAAAATTGCATGCCATTCCCAAAACCATTGTGAGTGATAGGGATGCCATCTTCACCTCAAAATTCTGGAGAAACTTTCAAGAAGCCATGGGAAGTGAATTATGCTTAAGCACTGCCTACCATCCTTAATCAGATGGGCAAACTTAGGTGGTAAACAAAGTTTTAGAGGACATGTTGAGGGCATGTGCACTGGATTTTGGGGGCAACTGGGAAGACTATCTCCATTTAGCTGAGTTTACATACAACAATATCTATCAAAGCACCATAGGAATGGCTCCATTTGAAGCCTTATATGGCAAGCCATGTTTGTCACCTGTTTGTTGGGTAGAAGCAGGAGAAAGGGCTATTTTAGGGCCTGAATACATACAATAAACTAAAGAGAAATTGAGTTGGTGAGGAGAAGAATGGAAGCGGCTCAAGATAGGCAAAAGAAATTTGCAGACATGAAAAGGAAGCAGGTGGAATATGAAGTAGGAAATTTTGTTTTCATCAAAATCTCACCTATGAAAAATGTACTGAGATTTGGGAAACAAGGCAAGTTAACCCCAAGATATATTGGGCCATACAAAATTCTAGAAAGAATTGGTTCCTTGGCATATAAGTTGGAATTACCAGAAGACATGCAAGGGATGCATGATGTTTTTCATGTATCACAATTGAGAAGGTGGGTCCATGACAAGGCAGAAATTCTGGAGACCCCAACCCAAGTGCAAATAAATCCTAATTTGATTTATGAAAAGGATCCAGTAGGAATTTTGGCAAAGGATGTGAATAAATTAAAGAATAAATCACTGAAACTTGTGAAGGTACAGTGGAGTCATGATCCTAGTGATTGCACATGGGAATTAGAAGACAAAGTTAGGATGAACTACCCTAAGCTATTTTCAGATTAAAGGTATTTTAAATTGTTTTCCTTGTGGATGCATGTATTTTTAGTTATTATGATAGAACTAAAAATCTATTTGATTGAAAATGTACTTGTTCTCTAAATTAAGTTTAAAATTGATTTAAGCTTAGGAAAATTGTGGGGCACAATTTCTAAAAGGTGGGGTGTATGTAATGACCCAAGATTTTAGGAATTTATTTTGAAAAATATAAATAAGTTTAAAATAATTTTTAAACCAATTTTAAAAGGGACATTGATATGGCTTGATATGGTGTAACTATATGGGTGTACATGTGTGCACAGGGAATACACATGAATTGAAGCTAAATCCCTGAATGATATGAATGAACATATGTTGATGTGTATGGGAAATATATATATATTTATGCAAATAAATAAAATAAATCCTTAAAAGGCTATATGAAAATATATATATATATATATATATATATATATATATATATAAATATATATATATATATGGATGCAACTGATTGTATTTGAGAGTACATGTGCAGGTGTGCCAGTATAAATTAATGTATATATATGTATGTGCACTAATTATTTCTGTAAGACATATATATACATATAGGTATGCTAATCAAGTACTAGAGTTCAAATCAGTAAAATAAAATACACAAACATATTTTAAATATAAACAGAAAGAAAAGAATGAAGGTATAAAAGGAGTAATCCATTTATAAATAAATAAAGGAAGTACATACTATTTAAGTGAAAGCTAAAAATAGAAAATAAGATAAAAACAGACAAATGTTTTGTAGAAGCAGAATTAAGAAGTATACTTGATATATAGATATATAATAACCAATGGAAATCAATTCACACTTTTAGCATGTTAGTAGACAAGAGGAAAAGTTTTTTCTGGAAAAGCAAATTTTCTGAAAATAACCAAAAGAATATAACCACTTTTCTCTTCACAAACTTAAGCCGGGGAGGGTAAGATTTTGGGTTTAGATAAAATGCAAATGACACGATTTCTGATGGGAAAAAATGTCTTTAGCTAGTGCCTTAAACCCTAAGAAAAACCCTGCATAAATAAGCAGTGATATGAGGAACCTCCTCCTCTCCCCGGATAGCTCTTGAAAAAAAATATACATTATATATATATATAAACAAGTGAAGAAAAGGGTTTGAAGGCAGAAGCTTACCAATCAACTAGGGAAGTGAAAGAGAGCTAGGTGAGAGAACTCACTCAAAATCTAAGGCACTAAGTTCTAATGAAGGCAGCCAGTTCATAAGTTAATTTTTCTTAAAAAAAGAAGAAGAAGAAAAGTGTATTTTCATATGTGATGGTCTATCTGTGATTTCAGAGGTTAAAAATGTTTTGATTTTTAACTGGTTGTTCTGCTGGTTTTATTATATGAAAGTTCTACGAATTATTAGTATATATATATATATTTTAAAAACCCAGATCTCTCTGATATGTTAATGTTGAGAAACATAAGTAAATACCAAGAGAATTAAATGTTGAATATAGGCAAGTAGTGTTGGCTTTGGCTTAACCCAGAAAACTTTAAACATGTGAGCTGCAATATACTTATGTATAAGTGTTGAGGCTTGGAAAAAAAAGAATTAGGGGTGCAATAGGGTTGCCTATGTGCTGATGCTCCTGATTCAATGAAAATATAAATAGTCATATACATAGCCAATAAATTTTGTGATTCAGTAAAACTTAGTCATTCTGAGTTAAACTGACGCACAGATGATAGCAAAAAGAAAAAAACTCTCTTATAAAGCCATAGGCCAATGTTAGTTGTCTATACCCCTTTTAAAATTGCAAGAATATATATATGTATATGTGCAGAACCTATTTAATAGACACCTATGTTAAAATGCCTGATTACCTCTGTTTGTTTATGAGTGATGTGGAATGCCATGACATGAATGTTTGTTTTAGTGAAATGATTCACTGAATGGGTTTGCCATGAACAATCAAAAGTGTTACTATCTAAAAGAAAAAACCTGATTAAGAAATGGAGGGTCAAGAGCACTGCAGGAATGACTTGTGTTCTTGAGTAATGCAAGTTGACACATGGCTTGTTTAAGTCCTGAGATCTGTGTGTAATGGAGTGAATTAGTCCATTACAGTGTGTCCATTGATTCATTAATTGCAGATGAGACCAAGCTAGATAAATATATCAAAGTAAGGGAACTTGGTATAAAGAGGAACTAGAGCTTTCCTGGAATGAAATCTGAGCAGGGAACAAATGATTTAATTCATTTTGGTGATTTCTCTATTTTGTATGGATGCTTATTTGATTTATGACTGAGCTGTATGAATGTATCAATGTATCATATCTTCATAAGGTTCTGGAAAGAAAGATTTAAGTGTGCACATGCACAATGACACAGAACATGCACACATGACTTATTTGTTTTCTAAAGGCAGAGTTATATACATATATACATGTTTCAACTTTAACTTGATTAACAAATTGTTTTAGTGGATTTTCTCATACCCGACGTGTGTCTGACCCTAGTGCGCTAATGGCATCTGGGGTGTCTCATTTAAAATGGGGCAGCTTCAAATGCATTTTCAGGGACTACAGCAACTAAGTAGGAGTAGGAGCAAGGCTTTGATAATAAGATTATAGCATGCTAAAATTTAATTAGATAAGAGCTTAAATGATGAAATATGCATGTATTGATACTTTTAAATTGTAACTTGTATTAAGTACTAATTGTTGAATGGATATTTTGCTAAGTGTTTTGCTCAGTGTTTTGCTAAGGAATTGAATTGTAACAGAAGTTATAAATCTGAATACTGTCTGAAAAGTTGAAGAAGTTAATCTATGATTTTGTAAGAAAAATTGAGTAAGAACACTATGATAAATAGGATGGATATATTTTATAAATGTATTAGTCAATCTTGTGTCTTTGAAAAGGATTAAGTATTGGAAATATGGATAGTTGAGTCTCAATGAACAGTATGCCTATTCTTTCATTATGACAATTGCATGCAAGAGTTTAATGGCATAAGGAAAATGTATTAGGTGTCTGCATGTTTTCATAATGCAATTTGTACTATGCAAAGGTTTTATACCTTATTCTTGAATGAAGGAAGGATCTGTAACATAGGAATAAGGTAACTCACTTAAAAATATTCCAGAAAAAAGTTTGTAACTAAGGTAGATTCTATAGAAAAGCAAACATAGAAAATGATAAAAACTCATATCAATTTCAAAACATAAGCACAACATCATTAATTTATGTATAATCATAACACAATCTCCTTGATTTTAGGAATTGCACTTTACAGAGAAGCCAGTAAGAAATCAACAGTTGAGGTCTTACAAATGTATATATACAGGTGAAATTTTATTGCATGAGTTAAATTGAACTATGGGTGGATTGATTAAATTTAATCAATCAAATTATCCTCTTGTTTACCATAACTCTGATTAAAACAAAAGGGGCACATACATCTTCATATGTGTGTGCATATCTTTATGAATACACTAATATATTTATATTGGTAAAAAAATTTGATCCTGGATGAAAATTGTTTATTTGATAAAAAGAAAAATGACTCTAGGCTTTGGAAACATATATATATTTAACAAATATATATATATATATATATATATATATATATATATATCCATGTAAAAAAAATCCTGACAAATTTAGGTATAAAAAGAGAGGGTCATCTCAGATACCCATGTCAACATAGTGGCAGTTAATTTCAAAATTTTGAATTTCAAAAGAAGTGTCTATTCGTCATTACCCTTCACGAATGGACATGGCTCTTGTTCTTCTATAAATAGGGGCTATTTTGCACGAATTTCAATTTATATTTTCCTGTTTTTCACTCCTCATCTTCTTCCACATTTCTTTATACATGTTCTTACCACTACTCTGCCGAAATCAACATTGAATCTAACTAGATCATTTCTAGTTTGATTCTTTATCACTATCTGAACAAGATCTCAGTGCTATTCAGAGTTATAGACTTCTTTGTAATCAATTTAGCGATAAAAGATGCGATTGTAGCCTTGGAAATCAATGAAGTGAGAAAAGGTGTGATTGTAGCCTTGGAAATCAATTGGGTGAACTTGTTGCCCCTGAAATCAAGTATCCCTACCCAAAGGATTGTGAATCTGGAGTGGTGTACCTCGTGGCCTTGAAAATGAGGGTGTAATTGTACAATTGCTTTTGAAAGGAAATCCGTACTTGTGTGCGGGACTGGATGTAGGGTAACTCCGAACTAGTATAAAATCTGGTATGTTCTTTCCTTTACTACTTTTACTTTATTTCTGCATCTGTGTTTGTTTCTGTGATCATATCTATGTCTGCATGCATTTGTGTTCAAATTAACTAAAACTCAAAAAGATTTAGTAATTCCTTTAAACACTATTCACCCCCCTCTAGTGTTAATCCTAGCCTTAGGATTCGTATTCCGTATTTCTCACATTTGGTATCAGAGCAAGGTTTTTAAATTTTCATAATATGAATTTTGAAAAAGTTTTTAAAATGGCTATGTTTAAAAAATTTGTTAATACTAGTTTAGAAATATTCAGATCATCATTGTCTCATGAGTCTGCATATAACCAATATTCAAATCCAAGTTGTCTACTAAGATTGTTTGATGTGCAGGAAACATGCTTTATGGGGGTTGAGGAATCAATTCACAACGGACAAATTGTATAGATCAGAAAGAATAAATGGATACTCGATAGTGGATGCTCTAGACACGTGACTGGCAATCCAAATATGCAGAATGATATAATATACAAAGACGGAGGACTGGTGGCATCGGCAAAGTCGGTAACTCTGAAACTCATACTACTACTATTGTTTTTCTAGTTAAAAATTTGAAACATAATATACTAAGTATAAGTCAACTCTGCGATAAAGGATATAAAATTAAATTTGAAAAAGATAAGTGTTACATTGAAGATAATAATCCAACCATAATATTTGAGGGAACTAGGAAAAAGAATATTTATATTCTTAGTATGAAAGTTTCAAATGATAACCTGTGTCTGTTGGCAAATACAAGTGACCCTTGGATTTGACATAAGAGATTTGGGCATTTGAATTTCAAACACTTATCTAGACTATCTAAACATGATCTAGTAAGATGTCTCCCTAAAATAAATTTTGAAGTAGATAGTCTATGTGATGCATGTCAATTCGGAAAACTTAGAAAAAATTCCTTTAAATTAAAAGATATGATTTCAACCTCAAAACCTCTTGAATTACTTCACCTTGATTTAATGGTCCATCTCAAATTCTGTCAATAAATCATAGTAAATATGTTTTTTAATTGTAGATGATTATTCTAGATTTACATGGACAATATTTTTGAAAAATAAAGGTGATACTTTTGAATGTTTTAAGAACTTTACAAAAAGTATTCAAAATCAACTTTCTCTAAAAATTATAACCATCCGTACTGATCACGGTGGTGAATTTGAAAATCAAATATTTGAGGAATTCAGCAATAAAATGGGAATAGCTCATAATTTTTCATTTCCAAGATGTGACAGCCGCGATTTTTCATACACGAAAAATCGAACCTTTAATTGAAAAGAAGGAGGTAGAAGAAGAGAAAATAAAACAACATCAGAATCTAACCATCACAGTGGAATAAAATATAATATATAATAACAGATCTTTACAAAAATCAAACTATATGTGTTTATATATATACATTACCAGAGTACATCATCAGAGTCCACACAACATCGATCACATATAACTGGATACACAACTACTCAACACAGCGGAATATATATACATAAACAAGTACGTAAATACGTGTCGCCATCCAGCTCGTCTCCTGAGCTCCACAGCATCATATCCTGTATCCTATAATACTCGGTCTGACCCAAGCATTACAGTTAAATAATACCCGAGTCAGTCTGGAATACCAGCGTGAGAAAATCACACCCAATTGATTATTAAAGTTTCAAAAATCCTTTGAAAACAAAAGCATCTCGTAAGACCACGCCACAAATAAACATGTCGGGTTTTTACCTTACGATAGCTAAAACAATTTTTATAGAAATCCTCTGATATTATAATAGTGTCTATAGAAAGTAAATAGAATCTAGCTGAAATGCTTGCATCTCACGTTTCAGCAATAGTTGGGCACAATCAAAACCGTACGGGCGCGTAGGGAAAATGGATTCCAACTAATGGCTAGGCACTGG
The DNA here is from genome assembly GCA_030765085.1 of Allium cepa. Lineage (NCBI taxonomy): Eukaryota > Viridiplantae > Streptophyta > Magnoliopsida > Asparagales > Amaryllidaceae > Allium > Allium cepa. The sequence goes on from CM060941.1 coordinate 745,793,733, forward strand.
GGTACCACCTGTCACAGTACCTGGTCTAGATCAGCGTACCGAGGAGCCACCCTAACTCCCCTGCAACACAAGACCGGAACCATCCCTTACTGGACAGTTCCGAGCAAGATCACCCTGAGGTTGGGATCAGCAACCGCCCACTAAGCCGAAATAAAGGGACATCTTGACAGGGATGACCTCACCCTCCAGTGGGGGCTACCCACGACGCCTTGCTGCATATCCCCTGATTTTCAGCCATTCCCATTTGATGAGGCTTGAGGCTAAGCGTTACCTTTAAGAACAATATCCCTTAGAATGCCCATCGTCCACCTGACAATGTTGCGCAAGCATTCATCCATACAAGTCCGTCCCGGGTTCGAACGGAACCGAAGGCACTATTCCTACTACATCCCTTTTGGAAATTTCCTCAGGATTAGTAGCGACTAGCCCTTGCACTTCACTGCTCCATCTTCGACTCCGAACACGTTTATCGCACGAAACGTACAAACCGGATCGAAGTGGTTTTCGAGAACTTAATCTCGATCCCAGTCTCTTCAATACGATCAACGCAGTTTGTCCAATATTGATAGTCGGTTATTTAACTATCAATTAATATTCACAACATCCATCACACAATAAATAATTTTCCAAATTATTTATTTATCTCAATATCTTTACAAGATATATTTCTATTTTCAACCCTTTTAAAACAGTTTCAAAATCAACTTTCTTTCCAGAATAAACATCCCAAATATTTTCTCTGAAAATCACCAAGCACAAAACTAGATTTTGAAAATAATTTTAAACACTTTACTTTAAAATATATACTTATAAAACATTTAAATTAAAGCTACTTTAATAATTTGTTAAAAATACATACTATATGAATATTTGAAAATAAAGTTACTTAGTAAATATAAAACTAGATTTCTTCTTTTAAAAACAAAATACTAAGTTACTTCTTAATAATTACTACTAAAATGGATTAAAGAAAATCTTACTTGAGACTTTAAATATTAGAAATAATAAATTTTACAAAACTTGTTTTCTTTAAAAACAATTTTAAAACATTTAATTTATATTTAAAAATTTACTTTTTAAAAACATGTACTTGGCTATCCAGAGAAAATTCCAACTTCAATCTCTTAAATCAATTTTCCCAAATTGATTTCCAATTTATTTTATTTGAAATAAATTCTTTTACTTATCAGTTCATTTCCAAATTCAGTAGTTATGCACTTTATTATTATTATTATTTTATTTTTTCTTTACTCTTTCAATAATCCAAATCTTAAATTCTAAATAAATGTTTGTTCTTTTTAATTAATAATACTGCATTTTAAAATTCATTAACTTTCTGTTTATTCAAATTTTCCTTTCCATTCTTAAGATTCATTTATTAAAATTTTAAAGTCACTTTATTTCTTTTCCAAGTTATTCTTAAATTTATTCTATAATTATTTTACTTGCAATTTCACTTCTTTTATTTTCATTTCCAAAATCAAATTTATAATTTCGGTAATTCATTGTACCCAATTATATCAACCAAGCCATAGCATTCAATACTTCCACATAATTCATTATAGAATATCAAACAATCAGCACAGAGAATGTAAAATAATTTTAAATAAAAGTTGAGGGGTCCAGTTGGATCCCTCCAACCTGTTTTCCCTGCATCCACAGACATTAGCATCACATAATATGCCAATTTCAAATTATACTATACTATATCCCATCAATCAATTCAACCATACAATCAATTATTTAAATTTAATCATTTAAATTTAATTTAAATTAACTGAGTGAGATTAACTCACCTTTCCTTTAATTTGCCGTCTATTGCCATTCATTTCCATTCCAGCTTGTTTCTCGATTTTAGACCTTTTATAACATTATATAGTTAATTAACACTTGAATAAATCCAATAGTTAACTAATTTTACTCAATTATTTTACTTATAAATTAACTTCAAATTTTTAACTAAAATTTTCTTAACAAAGTATCTTTAGTAACTCAATTATCAAATAAGTTAATTAAAATGTTTTATCATCTAACCCACTTCTAGTAGGATAAAATATTTACATGTGTATATTTATTTATAAAATAGCTTATAATTTGTTTCCTTTTTACTCTACTGCAACAGACAATATTTTTTTTTCTTTTCTTACTGTAATTATATATATTATATATAAATCAAGGAGAAAATTACCTCACAACTTCCCTAAAATCGAACCCAAGCCCTAGCCTTCACTCGAGAACACACCTTCGCCGCCGATCAACCCAGATCATGCCGCGACCCACCATTGCTGTCGCCGCACCTCCTCCAGAAAAAGTCGCCCACCATCGCGCGTACGCGTGCGCCACTCCAAATTCCAAGCCTTTCCCCCCTACGCGGCCTCGCGGCCTTGGCTCTCGAGCCTCCGTGCCTCGCCAGCACTGAGGTCGCTCACGGTCGATGCCCCATCCTCGATCCAAATTCGCTCGCGAAGTCACGAAGCTTGGATGAGATTTTTCCTACGCGATTGAATAGAATCGCGAACTGATCCTCCCCCTTTTATTTACACACGCGAACGAATTATGATTTCGTTCGAAATTCTCTGGCGGCCATGTTCGATTGGTTTTTTTTTTAATTTCGTATTCGGTTAGAAGAGGAGAGAAAAGGGGATTTGGTATTCGAACTGTAAGGAGGAACAAATTCGAGTCGCCTCTGATGTCGGCCATACTTTTTTTTCTTTTTCCTCTGAATTTTGATTTTATTTTTCATTTGAAGGAAGGGAACTGGGTTCCATTATTAAAGAGAAAGGGTTTGCGTGATGTTGTAAAAAGAAGAAACATTGATACGGAAAGAAGTCGGCTTCAACAGAGATAACAGAGATATGTTGGCTGCTGATTAAAAATTTATATTTTTATATTCAAAAATATCTCGTTTAGGTACCTAGTTATTTAAATTGAATCCGATATAGATTTCAGCGCGTTTATATAACGTACACTCACATACAAACCCCAATCAATACGAAATTTGAAATCCGATAATAATTCAATATTACGGACCCAATGGCACTGGTTTCGTCGAATTCCGAGACTATGCCTCGGAAGGCTATTTATAAATTCAATTTAAACGATATAAATTTAAAACCGAACAAATCAGTGTCAAATTCAATTTAAAACTTCTATTATCCTCGGTATCATCAATATAAATTTTTATAAGCCTTCAAATTATATTTTAGCCGGCTTAAAATTCTAGATTCAACAATTTACCCAACCCTGATAATTAAATTCAGCAATTAATTATCCAATAAATATAAATATTTGAAATTCGAGTTAAAATTTACCCTTTTGAATATTTAAAATTAATTAAATATTCCGAATTAATATACTCGAAAATCCTGGGTCGTCACATTCCTCCCCCCTTAAAAGAATTTCGTCCCCGAAATTACTAGTTATGAAGAATGGTTCAATATCGTTACTATTTCTAAAACCAAACAATACAACATCTAACTAACTTTGTTTTATAAAAGATCCATTATCCTTCGTATTAACTTCTCAACTCTCCCATGGTTTCAAACTATACTATTTGTTTAAGCATTCAAGTTTCAACTTTAATCCAAATTTTGAATTATCAAAATTTTCTCAAATTTTTTCTAACTCGCTAAATTTTCGAAAAATTTCGCCAGCGTCTCCTTTGCGCGGCTAGCTCGGTACAACTACAAAATGGCTCTACGGCCTCCCCAAATCCAGAAAGAAAACAAAAGGCCAAGTGGCTCGATCCAAAAACCCAATCAATTTCATATAGAAATTTAAACACATACCTTTTGTCGAGCATTTAAATTTTATCTTTCGGAATCAAATATCAATTTTCTTTCCCTTTATAATACCTGCATATCCTGCTTAGCACTAATATCCAATCACAATATTCAAAACATTTTATCGACTACCTTACAAAATGTCGATACTCATTTATTCAAATATTAACTTAGGATATATTTGCAGTATCAATTTCCAATTAAGAATACACCATTCTTTACTTACTTTCACTACACTATTGGAGTTTATATCCAATTCCATTCACTAAGCCCTTTACAATTCCCTTTGATTCCAATTAGCTCCAAATTTACTAATTGCTTTCCAATCTAAATGCTTCTTTATTTATTCTTACTTATCGGAGTTTATAACCATTTCCATTTACTACAACTTTATAATCCAATTCACTTGAATTCAATTTTGTCTTCAAACTTTAAGTTTTGAATCGTATTTGTCTTATTTCAACCCATATGTACTTAGCCGTTTCTTTTATTAATTCCGGTTACTAATTTACTTAATCTTATATGAAAGTTTATTTGCAATCTTTTTTTTTTTCAAATCATTTCTTCAATTTCAATTTACTTTACTTGCTCGCTTTAATATTAGATTTCTACATTCAGCTTTAAAATCTATTTGCTTACTAATTTTAAATCCTTTATCGTTAGTGAAAATTGTAAAAATAATTCTAACTCCAAAAATTTTAAAAAATTTTGGCAGAGTCTCCTTTGTACGGAGGGACTTCTGCGATATCGCAGGATACACAAATATATACACATCGGCCTCAGGCCGGAAATCACAATATATATCAATATATACAGTTCATATCTCCTATTTTGAATTCTTTTGCGTAAGCGTACCTTTATTTAGCATTTTTAAGCAAGCGCTTATTTATTTAGCAGTTAGCATGCCCAAAATCCAGCCACACGGCTTCCCATACCTGTACTTACTCAATTTAAACATGTAAGTGCCCGTATCTTAACAACATTTTACATATTTAACTGACAAACATGCGAATTTCCATAAGCAATACATGTTAAACCACAATTATAAGCAACTTATAGGTTCCAACACAAATTTAAATTGTTTACAACCCATTTATATACAACTTCATTCAATTCAAATGGTTTACCACTCAATTCTTACATTTAATTCATTTTAGCAAAACAAACTCATATTTAATCCAATTGATCTCAAAATCAATTTATTTAACTTCTATCAACTTATGGAATTCCAATTACTTTTGTTTACATCAGCCACCAATTAATTTTATGCAGTTTTGCCAATATCCATGTGAATAAATAATAGCTTAAGTTTTACCATAAATTTGAATGGATTCTAATTCAATGTTTTCAACTCCATTCAGTTTAATTTAATTGGTATATTCATTGAATCCAATATAAATTCTAATTCACACTTGATAATTTTATTTCTGAATTGAATTTGATTATTAACAAGTCCACTTCAAATCATTTCTACCTATTTGAATTTATTTACAATTTGAATCATCACTATTTTACTCCAATTTCATTATTCATTCACACTTTCAACTTATTATTACCAAATACAAATTCCATTAACATATTCAATTCACTACTTTGTTCCAAATTAGTACATTCCCATTTGACAATTCAATATTTGATTTTATCTTCAAAAACCACTTTAGTAAATCTTCTCGAGTTTTAATCTATTTTTATAATTCATGTTTTGGATTTTACCCCATTTCCAAAATACCAAACAAATTTACTTAATTTGTTAACACTTCAAGCTAAATTTTTAATTTATAACTTAAGTTCTAGATCCACTATCCATTTTCAATTTACCACCCAATTTCATGACTCACAATTCAATTTCATTTTCCATACATTTAATTAGTTGCAAGCCACTTCCCATTTTATACTTTGTTTTTCCACTAACGATTCAAGTCGAACTTGATTTATAACTTGAGTTTATTTTAAACTCAATGTTAACTTACCAATTCAGCTTTTATTTAACTACATTGAACTCCATTTACACATTTCATTAACTAATTTATTATCAATTAGTTCTTCCCGTGTTTATAACCCTACATTTGAATTTTAATCCCAAATACTATTCCATTTAGTTTTCTTAGTTCAATTTAGTTTATAATTCAAGGTTTGATTTTTAGTTTATTCTCCAATTCATCAATAATATTTATTTTTGGCTTTCTATCCCATTTTCAATTTATAAGTCATAATTTATTAATTTAACCATTTCCATTCATTATAGGCTCGAATATATTCTTTCCTTATTTTTAATTCAAGCATTATGCTTATTTATAACCCAAGCATATTCATTCCATGCATTTTAATTCTTTTATAATGGATTTTAATTCTATCACAGGTTATCTTAATTTCTTTATTTCAATCCAATTCCTTATCCAATCTATTTCCATTTCTTCAGGTCAGTGTCAAATTTCATTCAATAACTCAATTGAATTTTTATTCCAATTCAATTTTATTTTCAACTTGGATTTATTTAATTCAATACAATTCAATTTAATTCATCCATCCAAGTTAATTTCATTTTTAACTTCTCACTTTAAATTTTAATTCCAACATTCAAAGCTCAAATTTCCTTCCTGATTTAAAACTCATCTCAATTTATAAGCTTGCAATTTATCTCATCAGGATTTTTTAAACTCCCAGCTTTGGTTTCAAATCAGTTTGAAATCTCGAACATCCCAAATCACACTTTTCAAAATTTAAACCAATCCTGGTTTTTCTTTCCAACAAATTTCCTTTAAAATCACTTACCCAAAATCCTTTGCATTTCTGAAATAAAAATTTATCCCAATTCCAATTTAAAATAATTTGGTAGCAATTTCTCTCTTGGAAACTCGAAAATGAACACCGATGATGTCGCGATCATCATCGGTATTATTTCCCAGCAACCGTAAGAGTTCAATGCTTTTATCCCCTTCCAAAAACCTATTTAAACAATTTCCTTTCAGAAATACCCTTTTTTTAAAAACAATAATTCTATTATTTATTCTACAAAACACTTCCAAATCCACTTCCAAAATCTCCGGGATTTTAAATTTACATATTTAATTTAATTTACAATTTAACTATAATTCATTTGTATAGTTCATGCTTTTACAAATTCTCATTTGATTATATTTCAATTTATAAATCACGCTTACAATTCACATTTATAAATCTCATTTTATAATGAATTTATTTCCATAATCTTTGGTTATACTTTTAATTTCTAGTTAAATTTTTACTCTACATTGATAATAATTTAATATTATCATTCCTAACATCCAAGCAACCATATAACTATAACAATTACGAAAAATCATTTCTTTTCTATACAAAAATAGTTTTGGGTAAAATTATTTCATTTACCCTATTTAAAACAATATTGTGTCGAAATGTTCTATTCAAGCATTTAGAAACCCCTTCGATACAGTTGTCCAGACTGTGCCGACGAAGGTTCATATGCCACTCAATAAACCAATCAACACAATATAAAACCATTTTTAAATCCACTAACAAATACGCGCTCATATTTATTAATACGCTCAAACTCATACTAGTACTACGGACTCTAATTTAAATGAGTAATTTCCCACCAGAGCCAAGGTTGTCGCCAACCTAAGCTCTGATACCACTGTGACAGCCTAGGCTTTTCAACCATCAGCAACGGCTCACGACCGGTAGGCTTTTCAACCATCCCAGCCCCGCTGTGGCTCACAGTGATACCTCGAATTTGCTTTTACGGCCACCCTCTCGAGTCGCAACCAACCCCGCAAGACCTTATACTATCCCCGGAGGCATGTAGGGGTAAGAGTCTCCCGTTCGCCACCTAACGCAAAGCGAGAACCCCCTATCACGCTGTAATGTGGCAAATCCGATCCCGGTCTCTTCGAAATGATCAACGCAGTTTGTCCAATATTGATAGTCGGTTATTTAACTATCAATTAATATTCACAACATCCATCACACAATAAATAATTTTCCAAATTATTTATTTATCTCAATATCTTTACAAGATATATTTCTATTTTCAACCCTTTTAAAACAGTTTCAAAACCAACTTTCTTTCCAGAATAAACTTTCCAAATATTTTCTCTGAAAATCACCAAGCACAAAATTAGATTTTGAAAATAATTTTAAACACTTTACTTTAAAATATATACTTATAAAACATTTAAATTAAAGCTACTTTAATAATTTGTTAAAAATACAAACTATATGAATATTTGAAAATAAAGTTACTTAGTAAATATAAAACTAGATTTTTTCTTTTAAAAACAAAATACTAAGTTACTTCTTAATAATTACTACTAAAATGGATTAAAGAAAATCTTACTTGAGACTTTAAATATTAGAAGTAATAAATTTTACAAAACTTGTTTTCTTTAAAAACAATTTTAAAACATTTAATTTATATTTAAAAATTTACTTTTTAAAAACATGTACTTGGCTATCTAGAGAAAATTCCAACTTCAACCTCTTAAATCAATTTTCCCAAATTGATTTCCAATTTATTTTATTTGAAATAAATTCTTTTACTTATCAGTTCATTTCCAAATTCAGTAGTTATGGACTTTATTATTATTATTATTTTATTTCTTCTTTACTCTTTCAATAATCCAAATCTTAAATTCTAAATAAATGTTTGTTCTTTTTAATTAATAATACTGCATTTTAAAATTCATTAACTTTCTGTTTATTCAAATTTTTCTTTCCATTCTTAAGATTCATTTATTAAAATTTTAAAGTCACTTTATTTCTTTTCCAAGTTATTCTTAAATTTAGTCTATAATTATTTTACTTGCAATTTCACTTCTTTTATTTTCATTTCCAAAATCAAATTTATAATTTCGGTAATTCATTGTACCCAATTATATCAACCAAGCCATAGCATTCAATACTTCCATATAATTCATTATAGAATATCAAACAATCAGCACAGAGAATGTAAAATAATTTTAAATAAAAGTTGAGGGGTCCAGTTGGATCCCACCAACCTATTTTCCCTGCATCCACAGACATTAGCATCACATAATATGCCAATTTCAAATTATACTATACTATATCCCATCAATCAATTCAACCATACAATCAATTATTTAAATTTAATCATTTAAATTTAATTTAAATTAACTGAGTGAGATTAACTCACCTTTCCTTTAATTTGCCGTCTATTTCCATTCATTTCCATTCCAGCTTGTTTCTCGATTTTAGACCTTTTATAACATTATATAGTTAATTAACACTTGAATAAATCCAATAGTTAACTAATATTTAATCAATTATTTTACTTATAAATTAACTTCGAATTTTTAACTAAAATTTTCTTAACAAAGTATCTTTAGTAACTCAATTATCAAATAAGTTAATTAAAATGTTTTATCATCTAACCCACTTCTAGTAGGATAAAATATTTACATGTGTATATTTATTTATAAAATAGCTTATAATTTGTTTCCTTTTTACTCTACTGCAACAAACAGTATATTTTTTTTCTTTTCTTACTGTAATTTTATATATTATATATAAATCAAGGAGAAAATTACCTCACAGCTTCCCTAAAATCGAACCCAAGCCCTAGCCTTCACTCGAGAACACGCCTTCGCCGCCGATCAACCCAGATCATGCCGCGACCCACCATTGTTGTCGCCGCACCTCCTCCAGAAAAAGTCGCCCACCATCGCGCGTACGCGTACGCCACTCCAAATTCCAAGCCTTTCCCCCCTACGCGGCCTCGCGGCCTTGCCTCTCGAGCCTCCGTGCATCGCCAGCACTGACGTCGCTCACGGTCGATGCCCCATCCTCGATCCAAATTCACTCGCGAAGTCACGAAGCTTGGATGAGATTTTTCCTACGCGATTGAATAGAATCGCGAACTGATCCTCCCCCTTTTATTTACACACGCGAACGAATTATGATTTCGTTCGCAATTCTCTAGCGGCCATGTTCGATTGGGTTTTTTTTAAATTTCGTATTCGGTTAGAAGAGGAGAGAAAAGGGGATTTGGTATCGAACTGTAAGGAGGAACAAATTCGAGTCACCTCTGATGTCGGCCATACTTTATTTTCTTTTTCCTCTGAATTTTGATTTTATTTTTCATTTGAAGGAAGGGAACTGGGTTCCATTATTAAAGGGAAAGGGTTTGCGTGATGTTGTAAAAAGAAGAAACATTGATACGGAAAGAAGTCGGCTTCAACAGAGATAACAGAGATATGTTGGCTGCTGATTAAAAATTTATACTTTTATATTCAAAAATATCTCGTTTAGGTACCTAGTTATTTAAATTGAATTCGATATACATTTCAGCGCGTTTATATAACGTACACTCACATACAAACCCCAATCAATACGAAATTTGAAATCCGATAATAATTCAATATTATGGACCCAATGGCACTGGTTTCGTCGAATTCCGAGACTATGCCTCGGAAGGTTATTTATAAATTCAATTTAAACGATATAAATTTAAAACCGAACAAATCAGTGTCAAATTCAATTTTAAAACTTCTATTATCCTCGGTATCATCAATATAAATTTTTATAAGCCTTCAAATTATATTTTAGCCGGCTTAAAATTCTAGATTCAACAATTTACCCAACCCTGATAATTAAATTCAGCAATTAATTATCCAATAAATATAAATATTTGAAATTCGAGTTAAAATTTACCCTTTTGAATATTTAAAATTAATTAAATATTCCGAATTAAAATACTCGAAAATCCCGGGTCGTCACACAAGAACTCCACAACAAAACGGAGTAGTAGAACGTAAAAATAGGACGATTCAAGAGTGTGCGAGAACTATGCTTTCAGATAGTAAATTACCAAAGTATTTTTGGGCAGAAGCAGTTGCTACCGCCTGTTATATTTTAAATAGAATTTTAATTAGACCTTTAACTAATAAGATATCTTATGAACTTCTTCACTCAAAGAAACCTAAGGTATCTTATTTTAGAATTTTTGGAAGTAAATGTTTTATTTTAAATACAAAGAAAACTTAGATATATTTGATCCTAAATCTGACAAAGGTATCTTTATCGAATAATCTAATAGAAGTAAATCTTACAGAGTGTTTAATTTAAAAACTAATACCATTGAGGAAACAATGCATGTTTCATTCGATGAAAATCTAAAAAAATTTGAAGGTTCAAATGATGAAGAGGATTTAATCACTCAAAATCAAGAGACAATTGAAACTAATAATGAAATTAATCATCCTAATAAAAGGATTAAACTTTTAAAAAATCACCTTATTGAAAATGTACTTGGAGATATGCAATCATTGTTAAAACTAGAAATCAACTAATTCAAATGAGCAATGTAGCTTTTATATCAACTATTGAACCCAAAAATCCAAAAGAAGCATCAACTGATGATTCATGGATTTTGGCTATGCAAGAAGAATTAAATCAAGTCACTAGAAATGATGTTTGGGAACTTGTTCCTAGACCTGAAAATAAAACTATAATTGGAACTAAATGGATTTATAAAAATAATATGAATGAACAAGGAGAGGTTGTTAGAAATAAAGCCCGGTTAGTTGCTCAAGGTTATTGTCAAGAAGAAGGAATAGATTTTGATGAAACCTTCGCTCGCGTAGCAAGATTAGAAGCCATTGGGATTCTACTTGCTTTTGCAAATCATAATAATTTCAAATTATTTCATATGGATGTTAAAAATGCATTTTTAAATGGATTTGTAAAAGAGGAAGTATATGTTGAACAACCACCACGTTTTGAAAATGAAAAATTACCAAATCATGTTTTCAAACTTAAGAAAGCTCTATATGGTCTAAAACAAGCTCCAAGAGCCTGGTATGATGGACTAAGATCTTACTTATTATAATCAAACTTTGAAATTGGTAAAGTAGATAATACTCATTTTATTAAAAGAAATAAAGACGATATTCAACTGGTACAAGTTTATGTAAATGATATCATTTTTGGATCAACTAATTTTGAAATGATTAAAGAATTTTCTGAAATAATGACAAAAGAGTTTGAGATGAGTCATATGGGTGAATTAAACTTCTTTCTACGATGACAAATAAAACAATTAGATAATGGTATCTTTATTAGTTAAGAAAAATATGCTAAAGACCTAGTTAGTAAATTTGGCAACCAATGAGTACCTAAGTAAAGAAGATCTCTCGAAAGATATAGATCAAAAATTATATAGAGGAATGATTGGATCACTACTCTATATCACTGCTAGTAGACCTGATATCATGCATAGTGTTTGTCTCTGTGCAAGATATCAGTCCCAACCTAAAGAGACCCACGTAAAACGTATCATAAGATATGTTAAACATACCTCTGATTATGGCTTATTTTACCCTAAAAATGTTTCTTTTGACTTAATATCTTACTGTGATTCTGATTATGCTGGTTGTAAATCGGACCGAAAAAGTACAAGTGGAACTTGTAACTTTTTGGGGAATTTTCTGATTTCCTGGTTTAGTAAAAAGCAAAACATAGTTTCTTTGTCAACAACTGAAGCAGAGTATATTTTTGCTGCTTTGGCTTGTTCTCAAGTAATATATATGCAACCAACTTTAAAAGATTTTGCTTTAAATACCTCGAAATCACCAATTTATTGTGATAATACTAGTGCAATAAATTTATCCAAAAATACTACTCATCATGCTCGAACTAAACATATTGATATCAGATATCATTTTCTCAGAGATAATATAAGCAAGGAAGTAATTACTCTCGATTATATTAATTCTGAGAATCAAATTGCTGATATATTAACAAAACCTTAAATGAATCTATATTTACTAAATTAAGAAGAGAACTAGGTAGTTGTTCAATAACTGAAATATAAAATACAAAGTATAATTAAAAATTAAATCAAAAATAAATCAAATAGTAAAAATATCAAGCACTATGTCGGCCCTCTACCCATGTCGACATATAACGATTTTTTATTTTTGAAATTTTTTCCACCAAAATTCAAATAAGTGGTTATATATTCCTCTTATTTCGAAATTTGGATCATTCTTTTTTGTTATTTCTCTGTTCTATCTTCTGGAAACATTTAAACAATGGCCTCCTCTTCCAAATCAAATAAAAATTAAACTTTTGCGTTCCTTCTCCAACTTTTGGACCATTTCAACGAACTACGCTTGCACGGGTGATGAAAATGGAGGATTCTTTGAAGGATGCACTGCAACTAATGACTGAAATACAAGTGGTGCAACTTAGAGTCGCCAAAGAACAAGAACGACAAGGCAAAATCCTTAGAAATTTGCAAAAATTTCTAATGGACAATCACACTAATCCTATCTTGATTGATGAAGAGTCTTCAAGAGATCAAGTGCAAGAGGACAACGAAGAAGAAGAAGCATTCATGGAAGAAGAGCACGCTGAAGATGATGACAAAGTGGTTTGCGTTGGCGAAGTGTGCTTTGAAAAGGATTGAAATCTTGTTGAACAACGTGGAAATTTCTGTTTCCACTATCCAAATTGTTGGTTCATAGATCTTCCATTTTCAAAGACACGCATTAGTTTCTTTTCTCTCTTTCCTATTGTTGTATGTTTTTACTTACGTTCTCTACGAACATATAAATATAACAATATAATTAATAAATAATTTGTGTTCTTATATGTGTTCTATTAAAAGTATTATTATATGGAAACTTAGTTAGGATAGTTAGTAGTTTAGGACTAAGTTTTAGTTTTAGAATTAAGTGTTGATTATTTATGATAACACTACCATTATAATCACATGTCATATAGTATTAGATTTAGGGGGAGTTATATAGTTTCAAGTTAGTTTTTGTTGATGACAAAGGGAGAGAAATATGAAATAGGATAGTAAGGCATAGATTAAAGGGGGGTTCTTAGTTTTAGGGGGGGTTATTAGGATAGAAGTAATATTTTATAAACAAAGGTTGTCATCATCAAAGGGGGAGATTATTAGTCCTTGAGATGATGGTTTTGATGACAACAACCTTAGAATAGGATTATAAAATATAAATACTAACATTATAGTTTAGAAATATATGTATATGCAAGATTTAACCATGTAGGTATCAAGAATGAAGACTGTACAGTATAGAGATTCAAGATATCAAGATTGAAGACTCATGAGTATCAAGAATATCAAGATTATCAAGAGTTCAAGATATCAATAATAAGTAATTGAATTAGGAATTTTGTTAAAACTCCTAGAAAAGCACTGGCATCTTAAAATCCAATTTATTCGTGGAATGGAATCCACTTCAAGCCTGTTAAAGGGATAGAACCCTAAGTAAGATGGAACCTACGTAAAATCTAGTGGAACATTGTTTTGTATCCGCTAACCTTTTATTCAAATGTTTTCACAAAATTATATCATGTTTTCAAAATGATTTCAAAACCTTCCTTTTAGAAGAATCAAAAACATCTATCCTGATTTTAAATATTTTAGCCTCAAAATAATCTTTATTTTCAAAATCAAATTATCCTTGTTTTCAAACTATCTTTTAATAATAATATATTTAACTTTTAAATATTTATACTTAGATTTAAATATAAAATATAGTAAAATTTTATATATACCAAAATATTATTCTCTATACTTATTTATATATTTTAACTATAGTTAAGTATATTTATAAAGTTTAAAATAGTTTTAATACAAGATAGAAGTTATTTTCAAAGAAAAACAAATCACCAAAATTTTCTTTGGGATGTCGACATACCCAAGATACCCATGTCGACATAGTGGCAGTCGATTTCAAAAATTTGAATTCAAAAGAAGTGTCTATTCGTCATATAGCTTCACGAATGGATATGGCTTTTGTTCTTCTATAATTAGGGGATGTTTTGAACGAATTTCAATTTATATTTTTCTATTTTTCACTCCTCTTCTTCTTCCACATTTCTTTATATACGTTCTTACCATTACTCTTTCGAAATCAACATTGAATCTTACTAGATCATTTCTAGTTTGATTCTCTGTCACTATCTCAACAAGATCCTAGTGCTTTCAGAGTTATAGACTTCTTTATAATCAATTTTGTGAGAATAGGTGTGATTGTAGCCTTGGAAATCAATCAAGTGAGAGAAGGTGTGATTGTAGCCTGGGAAATCAATCAAGCGAGAAAAGGTGTGATTGTAGCCTTGGAAATCAATTGGGTGAACTTGTTGCCCCTGAAAACAAGTATCACTACCCAGAGGATTGTGAATCTGGAGTGGTGTACCTCGTGGCCTTAAAATCAAGGGTGTAATTGAACAATTGCTTTTGAGAGGAAATCCGTACTTATGTACGGGACTAGATGTAGGGTAACTCCGAACCAGTATAAAATCCGGTGTGTTCTTTCCTTTACTGCTTTTACTTTATTTCTGCATCTGTGTTTGTTTCTATGATCATATCTATGTCTGCATATTGCATATATTTGTGTTCAAATTAACAAAAACTCAAAAAGATTTAGTAATTCCTTTAAACACTATTCACCCCCCTCTAGTGTTAATCCTAGCCTTAAGATCTGTATTCCGCATTTCTCACAGTGTTTGCCTTGGTGCTGGACTTGACGTAGGGTAACTCCGAACCAGTATAAAATCCGGTGTGTTCTTTCCTTTTACTGCTTTTATTTACTTTCTACATCTGTGTTTGATTCTATGATTGTTCTGTGATTAAGTTCTGTATTTATTCGTGTCATAATTTTAATTTAGTCCATATAAATTTTAGAATCCATTAAACTCAATTCAGCCCCCTCCAGTGTTAAATTAGCCTTAAGATCCTTAATCCGCACTCCCTTTTAATTGGTATCAGATTGTAGGTTTTCATAGTTTTCATAATCTGAAAATTGAAAAGTTAAAAATGGCATTTTTATGAAATTCTGTTAATACTAGTTTGAATTTATGCATTTCATCAAAGTATCATAAGTCTGCATATAGTTTTTATGAAAAATCAAGTTATCTACCAAATTGGTTTGTTATGTAGGAACAGACATGTTACATGGATTTTGAAGAATCAATAACCAATGGACAAACTGTGCAAATTGAAAAGGATAAATGGATATTTGATAGTGGCGGTTCAAGGCATATGACTGGAAATCCCGAGATACTCAATGGCATTATGTATCAAGATGGTGGACCAGTCAACTTTGGAGATAACTCAAAAGAATATGTGATTGGCATCGACAATATCGGTAATTCTAAAACTCCTCTTATTTCTGATGTTTTGCTAGTTAGAATTTAAAACATAATTTGCTTAGTATAAGTCAACTATGTGATAAAGGATTTAAAATTAAATTTGGAAAAGATAAGTGTCACATCGAAGATAATAAGTCAAATATTATCTTTGAAGTAATTAGAAAGAAAAACATTTACATCCTTAGTATGAAAGTTTCAAATAATAATTTATGTCTTTTGGATAATACAAGTGACCCTTGGATTTGGCATAAAAGATTTGGTCATTTAAGTTTCAAACTGTTATCTAGATTATCAAAACTTTACTTAGTTAGAGATCTTCTCAAGTTAAACTTTAAAGTAGATAGTATATGTGATGCTTGCCAATTAGGAAAACTTAAGAAAAGTTCATTTAAATTAAAAGATATGATTTCTACTTCTAAACCTCTAGAATTACTTCATTTAGATTTATTTGGTCCATCTCAAGTTCAATCAACTAATCACAATAAATATGTTTTTGTAATTGTAGATGATTATTCTAGATATACTTGGACAATTTTTCTTAAACTTAAAAGTGATGCTTTTGAATTATTTAAGAATTTTGCTAAAAGAATTCAAAATCAACATTCTTTAAAAATAAAAACTATTCGTAGTGATCACGATGGAGAATTTGAAAATGAAAATTTTGAGAATTTCTATAATAAAAAAGGAATTACTTATTTTCTCGTTTCCAAGAACTCCACAACAAAACGAAGTGGTAGAACGTAAGAATAGAACGATTCAAGAGTGTGCTTGAACAATGCTTTCTGATAGCAACTTACCTAAAAACTTTTGGGCTGAAGCAATCGCTACAGCTTGTTATATATATTAAATAGGATTTTAATTAGACATTAACTAATAAAACACCATATGAATTACTTTACAACAAGAAACCCATAATAGCTTATTTTAAAGTTTTTGGTACTAAGTGTTTTATTCTTAATACAAAATATAATTTAGATAAATTTGAACCTAAATCCAACAAAGGTATATTTATCGGATATCCTAATAGAAGTAAATCACTTAGACTTTATAATTTAAGAACTAACACTATTGAAGAAACAATTCATGTATCTTTTGATGAAAATTTCAAAAATACTGTACAAATAGAAGATGAAGAAGATTTTGTAACTTTAAATAATGAACCTAATGAAACTAATTGTGAAATCATTCAACCTAATAAAAGAATTTGGTTATTAAAAGATCATCATGTAAAAAATATACTAGGAAATATTGAATCTATAGTTAAAACAAGAAATTAACTAAATAATATGAGTAATATATCAACTATTGAACCTAAAAATCCAAAGAAAGCATCATCTGATGATTAATGGATTCTTGCTATCTAAGAAGAATTGAATCAGCTTACCAGAAACAATTTTTGGAAACTTGTTCCTAGACCCGAGGATAAAAGTATAATTGGAACAAAATGGATTTATAAAAATAAAATGAATGAACTTGGTGAGGTCGTGAGAAATAAAGCTCGTTTAGTCGTGCAAGGTTATTGTCAAGAAGAAGGAATTTGATTATGAAAAAACCTTTGCACCCGTAGCAAGACTAGAAGCTATCAGGATTCTACTTGCTTTGCAAACTACAATAATTTCAAGTTATATCAAATGGATGTTCAAAATGCTTTTCTAAATGGTTTTGTAAAATAAGATGTTTATGTTGAACAAACTCCACTTTTTAAAGATAATAAATTTCCAAATCCTGCATATGAATTAAAGAAAGTTTTATATGGTCTAAAACAAGATCCTAGAGCCTGGTATGAAAGACTAAGATCTTATTTAATACAATCTGGTTTTGAAGTTGGTAAAATAAATACAACTCTTTTTAAAAGAAACAAAAATGATATTCAATTAGTACAAATATATGTAGATGATATAATATTTAGGTCGACTAACAACATAATGAATAAAGAATTTTCAAATATAATGACTAAAGAATTTGAAATGAGTCATATGGGAGAACTAAGTTTCTTCATAGGACTTCAAATCAAACAATTAGATAAAGAAATTTTTGTTAGTCAAGAAAAATATGATAAGGATTTCATTAACAAATTTGGATTGACCACTTCATATGACATTTGAATTTTTGTTAGTCATCCTGACATCGTGCATAGTGTCTGTCTCTGTGCAAGATACCAATCTCAACCTAAAGAAACTCGCTTAAAAGCTTTTAAAAGAATTTTAAGATATGTAAAACATACTTTAGTTATGGTTTATTTTACCCTAAAAAAGACGTATTTGATTTAATTTCATATTGTGATGCTGATTACGCTGGTTGTAAATCAGACCGAAAAAGTACAAGTAGAACTTGTCACTTTCTAGGACATTCTTTGGTTTCCTGGTTTAGTAAGAAACAAAACACTGTATCAATGTAAACAACTGAAGTAGAATATATATCTGCTGCTTTGGATTGTTCTCAAGTTATATATATGCAACATACTTTAAAAGATTTTGGATTAACTATAACTAAATCACCAATTTATTGTGATAATACTAATGCAATAAACCTATCTAAAAATCCAACTCATCATACTAGAACAAAACATATTGATATTAGACATCATTTTCTTAGAGATAATATATGTAAAGAATCATAACTCTTGAATATATTAATACTGAAAAATAAATTGCTGATATATTAACCAAACCATTAAATGAACAAAACTTTAGTAAATTTAGAAGATAATTAGGTATATGTTCATTAACTAAAATGTAAATTATAAATAATACAAGTATAGTTAATAACTAATATAAATAAAAATTTCTCAAAAATTGAACTGGGCATATCGACATGACCCATCCCCCTATGTCGACATACATGCCGAGAATTTCAAATTTAAATTTCCCTCTAAAAAGAAGTTATTTGGTTATATATTTATATATCTTGACTTGTACTCCTTTTCTCTGTTCTATTCTCTGTAATAAACTTCTAAAACAGTAAATTAATGGCTTCCTCTTCCAATAATGAACTTTCTTTACCTACTTCTCCTCATTTTGGTCCTTTTCAACGTTCCACACACGTAGAGTCATCAAATTACAAGAGAAGATGAAAGATTTGCTTCAAATGATGATGGAAATTCAAATGTCAGCTGCGAATGGCTAGAGAACAAGGTAGGCAAGGCAAAATGCTTAAGAATTTAAGAAACTTCCTTAGGGATAACCATGCCAATCCCATTGTCATCGAAGAATCATCACAAGCCATGGATTCTGAAGAAGAGCCTCTAGATGAATCACAAGAGGATCAAGAAGAAGAACATCCTCTACCGAATCCGGATGTTCATATGGATGAAGACGATGGTGTGATTTGCTTTGGAGAGGTCCTTTTTGATGCTAATAGGAACTTGGTTGAACAATGTGGAAACTTTTGTCTCCACTATCCAAATTATTCGGTCCATAAATCACCAATAGTTAAGGGACCTCGTTAAGCATTTTTCGTTTTTCTCTTTCTTGATTGTATATTGGTTTGTTAATTTGTATATAAGTGTTATCTTAATTAATGTTCTTCTAAAAGCAATGTTTGGTGTATAAAATCTTGAATTCCATTTAAACTTAGGATGCTATAATTCACTCATACATAGTTATTATTCTTATGTCGTATGTTTGTTTATCTCATTTTCTATTAATTTCAAGGTTTATAGGTTTGTTGATGACAAAGGGGGAGAAGTTATATAAAATAGTAGGCTTGGAGTAAGGGGAGTAGTTGGTGTAAGGGGGAGTTATGGTATGATCGAAGTGGTAAGTATATTTTATAAGGTTGTCATCATCAAAAAGGGGGAGATTGTTAGGAACTGGAGATATTGGTTTTAATGATAACAACCTTTATAACTTAGTTTATTATAACTTATATACTAACACTATTATCTAGATATATATGAATGTTATTATGCCGGATATATATGAGGCAGGTACTGATTATTGAAGACTGTACAGTATAAATATCAAGAATGAAGAAATCAAGTTTGAGGACTCATGAGTATCAAGATTAAGATTTCAAGATAACTGTATGGTTTTGTTACAACTTCATAATAGCATGGAAATCTTCATTCCAAATTTCATTTGGGATGGAACCCATTTCTACCTTCTTAGTGGCTTACAAACCCACAACAAGTAGCTTACAAACCTACGATAAGTGGCTTACAAACCCACGAAAATCTTAGTTTTGTACAAGTTCTCGAGTCCTGATGTGATGAAATATTTTGCAGCAAGAAGCTTGCAAAACTACTTCAAAATGGTTTTAATTTTTTTTTTCAAAACTATTTTTTCAAAATGTTTTAGCTTTAAAAAATTATCTTTTCAAATGATTTCCAAAAGGATGTTTTAGCCTTAAAATGTTCTTTGTTTTGTTTTTAAATAAACTCTTGTTTTAAACTTTGTTTTTTTAAACTATCTTCCGATTTTTAAAAATTCTTTTATAATATATATATATATCTGTGTGTGTGTGTGTGTGTGTGTGTGTGTATACTTGAGATTTAAAATCAAATATATATATATATATATACATTCTAAAATATATTTTTTTCTACTCTTCTTTATTTTAAAACATAGGAAAATTAGTTTATTTTACTTCAAAATCATTTCATCTTGTTTTTCCTTTTAATACCATTTTTAAAACAAATTTTACATAGTTTTTAACTATGGATGTCGACAACATGGGATATCCCATGTCGACATGGTGGCTGTTAAATTTAAAAGTTTCAATTTTGAAAGAAGTGTCTATCCGTTTAAATCTCTTCACGAATGGTTATGACCGTTACTGGTCTATAAATAGCCTTCACAAATGAATTTTTTCACTAACTATTTTCTTATTTTCTTCACTCCTTCTCCACAAATCCATATTCTAAAATTTTCATATTTTTAAGATCGTGCTGAAATTTTGCCGAAATTCTCAAGTGAATCAAATAGGAATCTCATTCTTATTTGATTCTCTTCCCTCTCTCAAAGATCAAAATGCTATTCAGAGTTGTAGGATCAATTTGTAATCAAAAATTTATCGAGTCTCTCTATAAGGTGTGGCTGTGCCTGGAAATCAATTGGGTGATCTTGTGTCCCGCAAATTAAGAAAGTTTGTCCCGGACTCGAAGACAGGAGGGTACCTCAAGGCCTTTAGAAATTGAGGATTGTAATCTTGACATTGGTATAATAAAAATATATATGAGGTGTTTGCCTTGGTGCAGGACTGGACGTAGGGTAACTCCGAACTAGTATAAAATCCGGTGTGTTCTTTCCTTTTATTGCTTTTTATTTACATTTTGCGTCTATGTTTTATTCTATGATTGTTCTGTGATTAAGTTCTGCATTTTTTGTGTCATAATTTTAATTTAGTCCATATAAGTCTTAAAATCCATTAAACACTATTCATCCTCATCCCCCTAGTGTTAAATTAGCCTTAAAATTCTTAATCCGCACTCCCTTTTAATAAGAGCTGTAAGAAATATCATCCTAATATAAAACTTTGAATTAGTGATACATTTAGGGTAACATTTATAATTCAAAATGAAGTAAGATTGGAAGTGGATAGGTTAGAAAAGTTAAAAAAGGGAGTTTTGAATAATATGGTTAGTAGTTTAATTGTTGGATGAAAATGTCTAAATAACAAATACCATATGAAGTAAGTTTAACAATTCGACTATAAGGTATTTGATGGATTTAAGGTTAAGAAATTTGATTTAGAAATGGATAAGTAAACAAGTTAAGTAGATAATCATAGAATTTGTAAGAAAATGAGGTAAACTTAGTAAAGTTGTCTTATTAATATATGGACAAGACAAATAATATTAGATAAATTAAGACCATAGGTAAATAAAACTAAGGATTAAGTTTTATAACTTATTAATTTGAGATAATAGTAAAATTCCATAATTTTTAAACACCCTAATTTAAATAATAATGGGTTGAAATTTGGGGATATGTATATATACTCTTAGGAAGTAAAGGTATATTATAAAAGTTTATGTAACATCGATGCCCGAAAAATCGACATCAATACGTTCACTGTATCAAATGTCGAACAATCGAATGCCGAAAAACTGAACCATTAGGGTTAAAGAAGAAGGAGGTAGAAGAAGAAATAGAAACAATATCAGAATCTCACAATCGCAGCGGGACAATATATAATAGATAAATGACTAATCTTTAAACAAAAAGAATTATATCTGTTTATACATTACATCATCAGAGTTCAACAAATACATAGCACACAACTGGACAGTTATCATAACCTGTCCTCACAAAACCGACTATGCAGTTAATCATACACAGCGGAATATTCATCAAACACGTATGATACGTCTCGCTATTCACTCGTGTCCCGTGCTCCGGAGCATCCTTTCATGTATCTATAATAAACGGTCAGACCCGAGCATTATAGCAAAATAACACCCGAGTCAGTCTAGAAAACCAGAATGAGAAAACACACCCAATTGGATTATTAAAGTTTCCAAAATCCTTCGAAATCAAAGGTATCTCGTAAGACCACGCCACAAATAAACATACCGGGTTTTTACCTTACGATAAACAAAACATTTTTATCAAATTCGTCTGATATTATAATAGTATCTATAGAAAGTAAAATAGATTCTACCTGAAATGCTTGCATCTCACGTTTCAGCATAGCTGGGCACAATCAAAACCGTACAGGTGCTTATTGGAGATTGGATTCCATACAATGGCAGGACTGCCGGGGTACCGGCCGTCACAGTACGTGGTTTAGATCACCATACCGACGATCCACCCTGATCCCCTGCAACACAAGACCAGAGCTGCCTTACTGAATAGTCTGAATATGATCACCCCACGGTTAGGATCAACAACCGCCCATACAGCCAAAAAAAGGACATCTAGATAGGGATGACCTTACCCTAATTGGTCGCTAGCCACTTAGCCTTGTGTGCACCTCCCCTGTTTTAGCCATTCTCGGTTGATGAGGCTCGACGTTAAGCGTTTCTTTTTTAGCACACGTTCACTTAGAATGCACATCGTCCTCCTGACGATGTTCTTATAGCATTCGACCATACAAGTCCGTTACGGGTACGAACGGAACTGAAGGCACTGCTCCTACTACATCTATTTTGGAATCACCCTCAGCATTAGTAGCGATTAGCCCTCGCACTTCATTGCTTCATCTTTGACTCCAAGATCTTGTCTTCCTCATGAAAACGTTCAAACTGGATCAAAGTAGTTTTTGGAAAATTAATCCTGATTCCTGTCTCTTCGAAATGATCAGCGCATTGGCCAATATTGATAGTCGGTTATTTAACTACCAAATAACATCCACAAACAACCATCAGGCCTTAATAATTTTTCAAATTATTTAATTCAAAATATCTTCGCAAGATATTTTTCTACACTTCAACCCTTTGAAAATCGTTTCAAATCACTTTTCTCTCGCGGAATAAATTTCCAAATATTGTTTATTTCCACTGAAAATCACCAAATCTAAATATTTTAGATTTTTAAATAATTTAAATCACTTTATCCAACAATATATACTTTAAAACATTTAAAATAAAAACTACTTAAAACACTTTCTTCAAAATACTGGTTATGAAATTTAATAATAATTTTGCATGTAAAACTTAACCCGAAACAAATTTAAAATTAAAAGTTATTCCATAAAGTATACATATTGAATAATTATTTTTTAAATCATAAAACTAGTTAAACCTTTAAATAATTTAACTACTATAATTAATTTAAATAATATTTACTTTAAAATTCTAAACAAATTAAAATAATAAAATTTCTCTAAAATATTCTTTTAAACCACTTTAAAACCTCTAACTTATACTTGAAAATCTTTCTTTAAAAATATATTCGGCTTTTCAGGGAAATACACTTTCGTGTCCACACCTTTAAAAATAAACCACTATTTATTTTTAAAAAATTACCCATTCCTTTATAAATTCCCACCGTGAATTTATATTTCCAAATATCCACTATTATCTTATTTCACTTAATAAACCCAGTTTATAAATTCCATAGTCTCGTTTTCCTTTTAAAACACATTTTCAAACACCAAATCGATTTCCAAATTGATTTCCAAAATCCACTACATTAAAAAAAAATTCCTTTACTTACTCAATTTATTACAAAACACATTAATTTCAGATTTACTCCTTAATTATGATTTAAAATCTTACTTAAACAGAAAATACCAATTCCATATTTTATTTCAAAATTCCCCCTTTATTTTCCCAAACTCATTCAAATCTTGAATTTTAAAAACAATATTGCTTAAGTCTTTTTTTTAAATAAAAATCTTTTTTTTTTCCATTAATACAAAATCCCTTTTTTCCATCCTTGAATTTATTATATAAGATTTAAGATCAAACCTTTATCCTTTTCCCAAATTCATTCCTTAATTTATTTGATTTCACTGTAATTATTTTGCTTAAAAATTTCCTTTTTTATCTCCTTTAAAAAAATCCAAACTTAATATATATTTCATTCATCTCAAATACCAATATATATATATTCAACCAATCCATAGTATTCAATAATTTCAATTCCTAATATAATCAATATAATCCATTATAGATTATCACATAAATCCATTAATGAATATAAAATAAATTCAACATTTTGATGAATCCAGTTGGATCCCTTCAACCTATTTCCTTGCATCCGTAGATGATAGCACAACAATTTGAAATACCAATCCCGCTTCAAGGCGGGATATCGCGCTATAAAGGGTCATCTGCTGTTATGCGGGGTGCATAGATTCTCATCCTCTATATAATGTGGGAAATCAATCACTCTAATATATATATATATATATATATATATATATATATATAACATATCACCTCCAAGCTGATAATAAATTATCAATTCAAGCAAACAACCAATAATTTTAAATTTAACTCTTTAAATTTAAAAGGTAATCCAAATGAGTGAGATTAACTCACCTATGATTTTTAATTTGCAAATCCGATCCACACCGGCTTGATTCTCTATGATTTTGGACCTTGTACAAACATTACGGTTTTAATAGTATTCGAACGAATCGAATGATCAATTTCTATTTTACTAAATTTAATTAACCAATTATTTAATTTTAAACTGATAATTTAACTTCTAATTTATGCTCCTACGACAAATAAAAAAAATTCTTTTTTGTTGAAACTACAAATATATTTATAAAAATCTATATAGCTTCCAAAATCTTACTTTTATATAAGCAATCAACTACTTAAAATTCTTATTTATATTTTCCCAAACCTTACCCATATATATACATAGTGATTGTTATATATATATATATAGAAAAAAACAGAATTACTTTATACCTTTACTGTAATTATTTTTATTTCCTCCCTACTGTATATTCATACATATATATCTATAAATCCTTGCATGGAAAATAAATACTATTTACTTGTACCATCTTTACTGTTTGCATGTGTAATCTTTAAATTGAAAATAACAAATGGTTTTATATCTTGCAGCAAATTTAAAAAAAATCTTATCAATGTATATACCTAATTTAATAAAGTAAAAAGAAATTACCTTCACTGCTCATCTGTCCACTCGCGACCTTAACATCGACGCCAACGACGAGATTCGCTGCCTCAACGCGCGAATGCCTCGACCATCTCTGACTCTAGCTTGCTGCAACCCACCACGCGAGCGCCTCAGCACTAGTTCGATTGCAAACAAGACGAGGTGCTCGCGCCTACCTTCCCAGTCGCACCGCCACGGCGCGACTCCCCTCGCCTCCCCAACGAACTCAAACACGCGCCTCCTTTAGAAAAATACTCCTTCGACTCGATTTGGTTATAAGAGGGGTACACGATCTTACTTAATTCGATTCGTATGGGTATACATGTCGAACGAGATTTGCTTCTCCCTTTCGGCTTTCATTTTCTCGAATTTGCTCTAGCTGAAAAAAGGAGGAAGAGGGGCGATTTACTCTGCTTGCTATTATACTTTGCCTTTTTTTAGTGAAATGATTTTGAAAACGAAGAGCGCTCGCCACTATCTTCATTTTATTCTTATGCAAAGAAGACGTGTGTTTACACCGAGAAGAACACATGCTGAAAGGCAAGATACATGTTTAATTTGTTTGGTGAAAACACTATTATATTAAATATATATATATATATATATTATTTTGAATTCAAATTATCTCAAAATCGTAACTTAAAATCACGAATCCTTATCGAGGCATGCCGCTAAGCGTTTATAATGTTATACCCCTATTCCGAATGCAATGGAAAATGTTTCGATTCCTAACTCGATCGTAAGGAGAAGATAGCTTTTTGAATTCAGTTATTATATTAAATTTCCTATATAAATTCCAACGCGTTGATATCCCGTATGATCACACAACAACTCCAAACACTATGAAGTTTGAAATCCGATAGTAATACATTATTACGGATTCAATGGAACTGGTTTCGTCGAATTCTGAGACTGTGCCTCGGAAGGCTATTTTTAAATGTCAATTTAAACTATATATTTTTATAACTGAAAAACACTTTCAAATTCAATCATAAAGCTTTCATTATCTTCTGTTCTATTAATTTAAATTTTATAAGCCTTAAAATATTTTTAACAAGCATAAAACTGACGATTCAATATTTTACTCAACTTTCAATAATTAAATTCAATAATTTAATTGCCAAATAAATAGTGATATTTGAAATTCATGTTAAACTAACTTTCAAATATTTAAAATCAATTAAATATTTCCATTTCAAATATCTTGAAATTCCAGGTTGTCACATCCCTTCCCCTTAAGAGAATTTCGTCCCCGAAATTACTAGTTCAGAGAAATGTTCCACAACCCGTTAACTTTTTCCAATCCAAATAGTTTTTAACACCCTCCCAAAACCAAACAGTTTTGACAATACCCAACACAATCTTTTTATTAAAGTCACATTATCACCCTACTAACTTTCCGAACTCTTCCATAGTTTCCAAACAACATTACTTACTCAACCATTCAAATTTAAATTTAAAACCAAATTTTAAACTATCAAAAAATTTCTAACTCCTTAAATTTTCGAAAAATTTCACCAACGTCTCCTTTGCGCGGCTAGATTGGTACAACTAGAAAATGCCTCTACGGGCCCCCAATTTCAAAGAAAACAAAATTCCAAGTGGCTAGATCAGAAAATCATCAAATTTCGTACGTTAATTTAAATGCATACCTTTTTGTTGGCCCTACCAATTTTATCTGCAATCAAAAATCCCAGTTTCCTTTTGCTTTTTAAACACCTGTATATCCTACTTAGCAATAATATCCAATCATAGCATTCAAAATCATTTTATACGTTTCTTTACAAAAGTTTCAATATCTATTTCATTCAAATTCGTACGATGTACACATATCATTCGTACGCGATACTAAATTTGATCGCTCACTCGATCACACAATTTCACTTTCGAACTAGTATCGTCCATCCGACTTCCTAGTCAGACTCAGATCTGGTTTCTTGATCAGAAACCGTCATTCTCCTTGCATAGCCACAAATATGATAGAGAATTTACAGAACCAATCAAAAATCCATATCCAGGGTTCGCCGTCGAAAATCGAGTGAAAATTCCAACTCAGATCTATATAACTATCTCGAAATTCTATGCTCGAATCTGGATCAAATCGCTATGCGAATAAAATAATATACGTACATCCAAAGTATTTAGCCCTAATTGATTATTAGCTATAAAAAATTTCTTTTTGTTCACATTCATTTTGATTTTCATTCACTTATTAACTTAATACATTTTCCTAATACCAAATTTTATTTAAGAATTTCACCATTTCTTCTTAAGTTCAATATAAATATCTTATACACTCTAGTATTCCTATCCTCTTCACCACTTAAGCCTTCACATCTATTTTTATTTAACTTAAATTTTCAATTCTACTCTGAATTCAATTTACCCTTTCATTTTTTTATATTGAATTCTATTCATCTTATCTCGACCCATATTTAATCAACCATTTCTTTAATTAGTTCCACTTATTAATGTATTTTAAATCTCAATGGACTTTATTTCCAAACTCTTATTATTTTTAGTCCACTTCGAACTAATTTCTTCACTTTGCTTAACACATTCGAATTGAATTCCAACATTCAGTTTCAATTCCATTTTACTTACTTACAAATGTAAATTCCTTTGTTTCTGTATACATTTGTTTACTATCTTAATAAAATTATTTTCAATAATTATTTTCCACAAAGCTCACTTTTACTTAACTAGATCCACTTACATTTCGATTCAATTTAAATTTTAAACTTCTATAAGTTTTCCACTAATTTAAATTCCATATGCTAACTTCTTTTAATTCACTTCAATTAATTAGCTTACCTTTCAACTTATTTTGTTTTCACACTTACTTTTATTTAACCCTTTTCAAGTTGAATCTTATTCCAACAAATTTCAAATTCCTATAAGTTATCAAACTTATTTATGTACCACAAACATCTTTAATTAAGATTCGTGAGTTTAAATAATTTCTCAACATTTCAAAATCACCTTTGAAATCAATTATATACACAATGCATTTGCATATCAAATTATCCTTTAAATTTCAAAACCAAACCCAGTTTTGCAAACAACTCCAATTTAAAACAATTTGGCAGCAATTCCTCTTCGGGAAACTCGAAAATGAACATCGATGATGCTGCAGTCATCACCGAAGTTATTTTCCAGCGATCGAAAAGAGTTTAGTGCTTTTACTCTTTTTAAAACATTTTCAAATATTTTTGATTCCAAACTCACCATATTTCATACCCAATTCAAAAATATTTCCCAAATAATATCATTATTATTTCTGCAAAACTTGTGAAAATCATTTCAAATCAAAGGAATTTAACTTCCAAAATTTCGAATTCCAAATCCTTTCAATCCCTATTCAAAAATTACTCTGGCGTCTTATTTCAGTTTATAAATCACATTTATAATTCACATTTTATATTCCATTTTGTTATCTGAATTTATTTCCTTAACCATTGGTTATGATTTCAACTCTCATTCAATTTTCCTAACGGCAATGATAATAATTTAGTATTATCACTTCCTAACAACCAAGCAACCATATACTATAATAATTTACAAAAATTATTTCTTTTATATACGAAAATAATTTAGATAAAATTATTTCATTTACCCATTTTAAAACAATACTGTGTCGGTTTGCCTAGTTTAAGAGCTTAGAAACCCCTATCGATGACATGGCGTTCACATATCGACCAGAATCCATAAACACTCAACCGATAAGTCAACACAATATAAAAACAATTTTTATATTCACTAACAAATACGCGCCCATATCTATTAATACGCCCAAACTCATTCTAGAGTAATTCCCACCAGAGCCAAGGTTCTCGCTTAACCTTCAGCTCTGATACCAATTGTAACGACCCGATTTTTCGACGTTCGAAAAATCGACATCAGTACGTTCACTGTATCAAATGCCAAACAATCGAATGCCGGAAAACCGAACCATTGGGGTTAAAGAAGAAGGAGGTAGAAGAAGAAATAGAAATAATATCAGAATCTCACAATCGTAGTGGAACAATATATATAGATAAATGACTAATCTTTAAACAAAAAGAACTATATCTATTTATACATTACATCATCAGAATTCAATAAATACATAACACACAACTGGACAGTTATCATAATCTGTCCTTACAAAATCGACTCTGCAGTTAATCATTCACAACGGAATATTCATCAAACACGTATGATACGTCTTGCCATTTAGCTCATCTCACGTGCTCTACCGCATCCTTTCATGTATCTATATTATGCGGTCTGACTTGAGCATTATAGCGAAATAACACCCGAGTCAGTCTGGTAAACCAGAGTGAGAAAACACACCCAATTGGATTATTAAAGTTTCCAAAATCCTTTGAAATCAAAGGAATCTCGTAAGACCGCACCATAAATAAACATGCCGGGTTTTTACCTAACGATAACCAAAACATTTTTATCAGATTTGCCTGATATTATAATAGTGTCTATAGAAAGTAAAATAGAATCTCACTGAAATGCTTACATCTCACGTTTCAGCATAGTTAGGCACAGTCAAAAAGTTACAGGCGCTTATTGGAGATTGAATTTCATACAATGGCAGGGCTACTGGGGTACCATCCGTCACAGTTAGTGGTCTAGATCACCGTACCGAGGATCCACCCTGGTCCCCTGTAACACAAGACCGGAGCTACCCTTTACTGGATAGTCAGAATAAGATCACCCCGCGGTTGGGATTAGCAACCCGCACACAGCCGAAAAAAGGAACATCTGGACAGGGATGACCTTACCCTAATCGGTCGCTAACCACTTAGCCTTGCGTGCACCTCCCTTGTTTTAGCCATTCTCGGTTGATGAGGTTCGAGGTTAAGCATTACCTTCTTAGCACACATTTACTTAGAATTCTCATCGTTCTCCTAACGATGTTCTGATAGCATTCGTCCATACAAGTCCGTTTTGGGTACGAACGGAACCGAAGGCACTGCTTCTACTACATCCATTTTGGAATCACCCTCGGGATTAGTAGCGATTAGCCCTTGCACTTCACTGCTCCATCTTCGACTCTAAGCTCTTGCGTTCCTCACAAAAACGTTCAAACCGGATCGAAGTGATTTTTGAGAAATTAATCCCATTCCCGATCTCTTTGAAACGATCAATGCATTGGCCAATATTGATAGCCGGTTATTTAACTACCAAATAACATCCACAAACAACCATCGTGCCTTAATAATTTTTCAAATTATTTATTTCAAAATATCTTCGCAAGATATTTTTCTACACTTCAACCCTTTGAAAACAGTTTCAAATCACTTTTCTCTCATGGAATAAATTTCCAAATATTGTTTATTTCCACTGAAAATCACCAAATCTAAATACTTTAGATTTTTAAATAATTTAAATCACTTTATCCAACAATATATACTTTAAAACATTTAAAATAAAAACTACTTAAAACACTTTCTCCAAAATACTAATTATGAAATTTAATAATAATTTTTCATGTAAAACTTAAGCCAAAACAAATTTAAAATTAAAAGTTATTCCATAAAGTATACATATTAAATAATTATCTTTTCAATCATAAAACTAGTTAAAATCTTAAATAAATTAACTACTATAATTAATTTAAATAAGAATTTAATTTAAAATTCTAAAAAAATTAAAATTATAAAATTTCTCTAAAGTATTCTTTTAAACCACTTTAAAACCTCTAACTTATACTTGAAAATCTTTCTTGGAAAATATACTCGGCTTTTTAGGGAAATACACTTTCCTTTCCACACCTTTAAAAATAAACCACTATTTATTTTTAAAACAATTACCCATTCCTTTATAAATTCCCACTGTGAATTTATATTTTCAAATATCTATTGATATCTTATTTCACTTAATAAACCCAGTTTATAAAATCCATTGTCTCGTTTTCCGTTTAAAACACAGTTTCAAACACTAAATCAATTTCCAAATTAATTTCCAAAATTCACTCCATTTAAAAAAAATTCCTTTACTTACTCGATTTATTTCAAAACCCATTAATTTCATATTTACTCTTTAATTATGATTTAAAATCTTATTTAAACAGAAAATACCAATTCCATATTTTATTTCAAATTCCTCCTTTATTTTCCCAAACTCATTCAAATCTTGAATTTTAAAAACAATATTGCTTAAGTCCTTCTTTCAAATAAAAATATATTTTTTCCATTAAATCAAAATCCCTTTTTTTACATCCTTGAATTTATTATATTGGATTTAAAATCAAACCTTTATCCTTTTCCCAAATTCATTCCCTAATTTATTTGATTTCATTATAATTATTTTACTTAAAAATTTCCCTTTTTATTTCCTTTAAAAAAAATCCTCAAATACCAATATATATATATTCAACCAAGCCATAGTATTTAATAATTTCAATTCCTAATATAATCAATATAATCCATCACAGATTATCATATAAATCACATTAATCACATTAATGAATATAAAATATATTCAACATTTTGAGGATCTAGTTGGATCCCTCCAAACTATTTCCCTGCATTTATAGATGTTAACACAATAATTTAAAATACCAATCCCGCTTCAAGGCAGGATATCGCGGTATAAAGGGTCATTCGCTATTATACGGAGCGCATAGGGTCTCATCCGCTATATAATGCGGAAAATTAATCACTCCAATATACATACTATATATAACATATAACATCCAAACTGATAATAAATTATCAATTCACGAAAACAACCAACGACTTTAAATTTAACTTTTAAATTTAAAAAGTAATCCAAATGAATGAGATTAACTCACCTTTGATTTTCAATTTGCAAATCCGATCCACAAGGGCTTGATTCTCCACGATTTTGGACCTTGTACAAACATTACGGCTTTATTAATATTCGAACGAATCGAATCATCAATTTCTGTTTTGCTAAATTTAATTAACCAATTATTTAATTTTAAACTAATAATTTAACTTCTAATTTATGCTTCTATGAAAAAAAATTATTTTCTTTTTGAAACTACAAATATATTTATAAAAATCTATATAGCTTCCAAAATCTTATTTTTATATAAACTATCAATTACTTAAAATTTCTATTTATATTTTCCCAAACCTTACCTATATATACATAGTGATTGTTTTATCTATATATATATATAGAAAAAACAAATTTACTTTATACCTTTACTGTAATTATTTTTATTTCCTCCACACTGTATATTCATACATATATATCTATAAATCTTTGCATGGAAAATAAATAGTATTCACTTGTACCATCTTTAGTATTTGCATGTGTAAATCTTTAAATTCAAAATAACAAATGGTTTTATGTCTTACAGCAGATTTAAAAAAAATCTTATATATATATATATACACACACACACCTAATTTAATAAAGTAAAAAGAAATTACATTCACTGCTCATCTGCCCACTCGCGACCTTAACATGAAGACGACGACGACGATTCCCTGCCTCAACATGTAAATGCCTCGACCATCGCCTGACTCTAGGTTGCTGAAACCCACCACGTGAGCACCTCGGCACTAATTCGATCGCAAATGAGACCAGGTGCTCGTGCCTATCTTCCTAGTCGCACCGCCACGACGTGACTCCCCTCGTTGCCTTAACGAACTCGAACACGTGCCCCCTCCAGAAAAATACTCCTTCGACTCGATTCAGTTATAAGAGGGGTACACAATCTTACTTAATTTGATTCGTATGGGTATACATGTCGAACGAGATTTGCTTCTCCCTTTCGGCTTTCATTTTCTCGAATTTTCTCTAGCTGAAAGAAGGAGGAAGAGGGGTGATTTGCTCTGCTCGTTATTATACTTTGCCCTTTTTTTAGTGAATTGATTTTGAAAACGAAGAGAGCTCGGCCACTACCTTTATTTTATTCTTATGCAAAGAAGACGCGTGTTTACACCGATAAAACACATGCTGAAAGGCAAGATACGTGTTTAATCCGTCTGGTGAAAACAATGTTATATTAAACATATATATATATATATATATATATATATATTCTGAATTCAAATTGTCTTGAAATCGTAATATAAAATCGCGAATCCCTGTCGAGGCATGCTGCCAGGCGTTCGTAATGTTATATCCCTATTCCGAATGCGATGGAAAAGATTTCGAGTCCTAACTCGATCGTATGGAGAAGATAGCTTTTCGAATCCAGTTATTTATTAAATTTCCGATATAAGTTCCAACTCGTTGATATCCCGTATGATCAAACAACAACTCCAAACACTATGAAATTTGAAATCCGAAAATAATACATCATTACGGACCCAATGGAACTAGCTTCGTCGAATTCCGAGACTGTGCCTCGGAAGGCTATTTTTAAATGTCAATTTAAACTATATATTTGTATAACTGAACAAAACACTTTCAAACTCAATCCTAAAGCTTTCATTATCTTCAGTCATAATAATATAAATTTTATAAGTCTTTAAAATATTTTTAACAAGCATAAAACTGAAGATTCAATATTTTACTTAACTTTCAATAATTAAATTCAATAATTTAATTGCCAAATAAATAGTGACATTTGATATTAAGTTAAACTAACTTTCAAATATTTAAAATCAATTAAATATTTCAATTTTAAATATTTAGAAATTCCTGATCGTCACATCCCTCCCCCTTAAAAGAATTTCATCCCCGAAATTACTACTAGGAGAAATGTTCCACAACCTGTTAACTTTTTCCCAATCCAAATAGTTTTTAACGCCCTCTCAAAACCAAACAGTTTTGACAATACCCAAAACAATCTTTTATCAAAAATTATTTATTCTTATAGTTTACAATTTAAAAAGTATGAATTTGGATTTTATCACAAATCAGCAAAAGTTAAGTTTGATTAAAAATAAATAAATGCTTAAATAGATATGTTTAAATATTTTCTAAAAATATTAAATTATATTAAAATCACATAATAAATATAATAAAATTATATTAAAGAGTTTAAATTTTTTTTTATAATCATTTTATAAAAATATCTGAGTTTTGTCGCGTTTTGTCAGTTTTACATATACTGTAAAAATGGAGAATTTGATATTATTTAAATATGATTTTAAAATATGAATAGACATGTTTTAATTTATTTGAAGAGGTAAAAGAATTCATTTTAATTTTGGTTTACTTTAATATGTAGTTTAACAAAAACGTCAAATTTTGACTATAAAATTTGTCAACAAAAACACTATTTTCAACCAAAACAAGTTGTCGCAACATTGAATGATCATATGCATTCTGTAACTTATATAATACCACTTTACAAACTATACAACACTTTCATTTACATCTCATAAAATCAAAATGTCACTTTTTATAAATTAATAAAAGAAAAACGATAAAAATAATGTTAATTCATGATTTGATAAAAGTGTGTATTAGCAAACAAATAAAACAAGATTATTGAATATCTTTTTTCTCTTATGCAAGATGGAACTTATACACATAGAGTTCAAGCAAAAGAAAGTATGAAAAGAAAGCTAACTAAAGGGATTACCGACATATATGCTTACCAATAATGCACACTTACAAATCTATTTAATGCAAGTCTAATTAAGGCAAAAGTCTTCTTTTTAAGTTCGAAATCTAAGAAAAAAAAAAGATTAATGATTCATATCTTTAACATCACCATTAATGCATGTAAAATCTCTCTGTTCGTGCTTACGTAAAGCTGTATATTTAAATACAAAAATGAGAAGGTTAGTAAGGTCATTTCCTACTCAAGCTTCAACTATAAATATCTCCTCCACTCCTTCAATTTTTGCACACTTCATTTCTTACTTCCTTCTTCACCTTCTTCCTTTTTTCATCTCCATATCCATGGCTTCCATCTCTACCAAGCTCCACCACCACCTAAACCCACATCCACCTCGGCCACACCCTCTATAAACCCACACACCCATCACCTATAGCCAAGGTCGTACCCTTCCCCACCACCTAAACAGTCGTACACCCCTAAAACCGAGCCAAATACGCCACCTACACCACCTACCCGCCACCTCCAAGCCTCCACCCACCTCCATTTGGCCGTACCCTCCTCCCTAAACCTAAAGCCCAGACATGCCTATAGCTAAGGCCATACCCTCCATACCCCCTTCCAAGCTCATGCACTAAAAAAAAAGAAAAAAAAGAGAATAAAAGAAAAGCGGCAAATTCAAGACGTTTAGAAATAGCGTGTTAGTTCAAGAAGCATGTAGCTTACAAAAAAGATTAACGAAGTGGATATGAAGTTGAGAAATTCTCGTCACTTTTTGAATTATATTGAATATCGAGTTTAATTGTTATGTTAGATAATCACCATTTGATGATATGGATGTTTGATTGATTGTTTGAATATGTTTAGATGATCCTTTTCAATATTATGCACTTATCGTATTATACTCATTATTGTGTATATTAATGTCATGTGATTGGTTGTATGATTGCTATGTTAATAAGGACGACCATTACTATCATTATCGATTAAGTAACCCCTTTGTTAAAAAGACCTAATTTTGGTGATATGAGATACTTTGGAGAAAATAAGTATCTTTTTAAGTGAAATTGAAACTAAAGTTAGAATAAAATAGAATTTGAATTTAGAAGTGAAATTGGATTTGAAATGGAAAGTTAAATTGAAATTGAAATTGAGATGAATAGTAGAATTGGAATTGAAATCGATTTTGAAAATTGAAATTGAGGACAAGGTTGAAATTTAAATTATAATTGAAATTGGATTTGAAATCTAAGTTTTAATTTACTTTAATTTGAAGCTAGAATTGTAGAAATTAGATATTAAAATAATGGGAATAAAATAATATTATAATATGGAAATATTGGAAATACATTTTAAATACTTTAAAGGAGAAAATATTGATTTAATATTATTTGTAATGATTTTATAAGTAATGAAGTTGAATTTGAATAAATCATTCAAGTATTGAAAAATAAGTTAAAACTAGGCGCGTCGTGCAACGGTAGTTCGCAATTTCACACCAAAAAGTTTAAATGGATGTATAGAGTAGAATATAGCTCGAAATTCTTCCATATAAGAAAATTTCAGACTATTATACCCATATCTTCTAAAGAAGAAGGAAAATCAAGATTTTATAAAGTAGATTTTGAAATACGTCCAAAATAATTTTCTAGGAAAATCGCGCTTGTGCAGTTAAGTGACCATAATGAGAAATCTGTTTAAATGAACGTTTTTGATTATGGAAAAATATAGAATAATTTTGAAAAATCTATTTATATAATTTATAAGAGATTTGAAATGGAAAATATGAATTTTCAAATATTAAAAGTTGTTTAAATCAAATAAGCTTATATAGCACTTTCCGCAATATTTTTTGTTGCGAATTCTATAACTTTTGGAATATGAGTTGAAACTTAACGATTCTTCCTAGAACAATTATGAATGTTTTTAAAAGAATAATTAAGTGTTTTAAAAGATAATTTGGAATCCTTATAATCAATTCCAAAATAAAAGCTAATAACTGAGTATGTGGAAACGACCAGTACATTTGTCCCGCCTATGAGATTTGGGAAGATAAAATAAGGAGCTTAACTAAGGTTAGGGAGGGATCAACCAGTGTCCTGAACTTACTTGGCCAATATTTTCTCTTCTTATGCGAGGGGTGGAACGGATCAAAAGGAAAGCCTGGATGGTCTAAAAAGATTATATTAAGTTTTTTCCAAAAAATAAATGAAGATTAGTATTATCCAAAATTTAAGCAATCTTCAAAATGAATAAAATACAACTTGAATTGCGTAAAGATAATATTCTTATATTTGGTACTAAAATATGAAGAGGAAACACGTCCAATTCATGGAATTTAAAAGGTGATTTCACCGTTATTCCGCCCATAGCACTTGTTGAATACGGAAATTGATGTTGAGTAAAACTAGAATGATTTCTATGATCCTATTTACCCAATACTGTTTGCTAAGATTGATTTTAGGGTTTACAGTAAACGATGTCTTAAATAACATTATTTTTGACCCATTTAAAAGCCAAGAAATTCTGGATTGATAAGTAAGAAAATAGGAAATGTTTTCCAATTAGTAAGTGAATTAACTTAAATTACTCTAAGACAAAAGGAAGAGATTGGTAATCATTCAACAAGAATTAAAGTGAAAAGAGACTTAATAGATCTTGTATGCTCATATTCAATTTTTATCGATAATTGGATTTCAGAGGAACAGAGGTTGGATTTGGGCGATTCCTACCCAAAAATCACTTCAAACCAATTTACGTGTTCGAAGAATGAAGATGTTTATAGACGAAGATGTTGAGATGAATAATAACAAATGACTGCTTGTTGATTAATTGTGGATAAACTCTCGATTTAATTATTGTAGGAGTGGTCTCTTTGTTATGAAAAACCTCAAAACTACAAGGACTTCTCACATAATAATGGCCGAAGAAAGTACCTTCGGTTTCGTTCAGTCCCAAAATGAACCTGTATGGAAGGTCTGACAATGCATCACATCGAGTGATCTCTATATAATGTATATCAATCGATGGCGGAGAAGACACATTCTCTTAGCTTAATACTCTTTCCCAAGACTTACGAGCTCAAGAAGTTATACATTTGTAGAAATCAGTCGTGTGAATGTGGAATGGAAATGTTGAATTCAAAGTGAAAGAAGATGTGCAATGTGAAAAGGTAATCGTTGCCTCAAGCCTTAAATTGGTTTGAAGTGATTCATCTCAAAATCCTACCCAAAAAGTAATTTTGTGCGAGACTTTGGCGAATGGCGATTACAATGTTTGATTCTGGGTTGAGGAACTTTGTAATTGGATCGAACCCGTTATTTGTTTGCGTGTGTCATTTTGTGGACCGTGTGCTTTGATTTTTAATTGCATTGTGGGCTATGGGCGTTGGTTTAATATTTTTTTCTAGTTTGTGTTAGGCCATTTTATTTTTAGTTTCCCTTAAAAAAAGAGTGGGGTTTGCTTAATTTAGTTTTCTTTCATCCTAAAAAAATTAATTTGTTTTGGTTCGTTTTAAATTGTTTTAAGTTCCAACCATATACCAAAAAAAATTATAAAAACAATTGTATATATCTTGTTTTTCATTTCAGGTTGCCAAAGCAGATTGGAAGAGTCGCTTTCTCGGCTTGGCTTGCCAAAAAAATAACTGCTTGCATATAATTTTTTTTGCTTTTAATCCCTATCTGTTATTTTTATTTGTGTTGCATTGTTGTTTGCTTGCATTTAATAAAAAAAAGTTCAAAGAAAACAAAAATCCATTCATAGTTGCATTGTTAATACAAGTTTGTTTTCTGCTTTGCATTTCATGATTAATAATAATGGTTAGACATCGATAACACTTAATTATATATTGACAATTTGTATTCTTTGAACAATTTAATTTCTTGGTGTCTAGGCTATGGCAGAGCAATAATCAGTTATAAATATTATGGTGATTCGTAAATATTATACTGAGTTGTTTCTTTAAAGGCACTTAAACCTTCGGCTGCATTGTTACGGTGATTCGTGGTGCACCGATAAATCATTACCTAGCTGAGAACTATCTTGTTGATTTAAGACAATTTGTAATTATACAATTTAGGTTAACTTAGGATAAATAATTTATAATTAGACCATTGCATTCATTTAGTTGTAATAGTTCATGCATATTTAAAATAAACAAAAAATTCAAAACCCAAAACTAAAAAAGTTGTGAATATTTCTTAACTTAGTTTTTTTTTCTTTTTCCTTTGAAAGTTTTCAAATCAAAAATCCAAGAATCCAAAAAAAATACTTAGTTTTTTTTTAGAAAATCAAAAATCCAAAAAAAATAAATAAATGTAAAATCTTTCCAAAAAACCAAAAAAAAAAATTGAAAAAAAAAAAAATCAATTTTCCATTTTGAAAAATAAATTTTATCTGTAAATATTTTTCCTTTATAAAAAAAAAAATTCTTGAAAGTGTCCGACTTTCCCCACATATTTGAATTTTACAATAGTTGTGAAAATCAATATAATCCATATGAGTTCACCTCAAATTCGTATGGATATTTTAACGGCAACTATTGTTTAAAAATTCGAATTTTGAACAACAAAGTTTTCAAAATGATGATTAACCCTTGAATCTCGAAAATAGTATTTCACCTTTACTCGAACTTTCTACACAACAAAATCAAATGATAAATGAGTTGTGTAATTCATATTTGTGCGATAACTCGAATCAAAGTTTTCAAAATAACCAAAATTTGAATTCACTTCAAAATTCAAACGATTTCGAGTATAATCCATGCCAATTCAATTTTGAACTCCAAAATGAATTTCAAAATCAATACGAAAATGTGATCCACTTTTCAAATAATTTTGGCAATGGGAATAATCTCGACTATGATGCGATTGAAAATTTTTGTTCCCAACAAATCCAAATCGAAAATTCTCAAGTTATTAACTACAAATTGGATTTTTTTGAACAAATGAATGAAATTTACGATGATCACACGATTTCGTTGTTTGAAACTTATATAAAACAATGTGAACAATAAAACCAAATCCCAACGTGCGACGAGTTAAGTAATAATCCATCTTTTACCAAATCAATGATTTTCAAACAACAACTTTTGAAACTAAAAATGATAATCTTAATGAAGTTGTTGAAAACACGATAATTGAATTGGATTTCAATTCTTTTGAAGGTGTGAAACCAAATTTAAAATTCGACTTTCCTTTTCTCGATTACAAAATCTTAAATACAACAAATTTGGATTTTGAAATTGAGATACGCAATGAAGTTGTTGATAATCCAACAAATGATGACGAATTTAACGAACATGATTTCTTTAGACTTTTTGAAAACAAGTTGTTGAATTCTGAAGGGGAAGATTTAAAACACCATTTTGATTTTGAAATTGATACTTTCGAAAATTTTATCTATAACGAGTTTGAATTTCAAAATGGTGAAAATAAACTTGAATTTCAGCCAATTGTTTTATCAACCCCGAAAAGCATCCAAAATAAAACAACTCGTACGATTTTTAATAAAACAACATTCGTTTTTCTAAGTCAACATTCAATTTTAAAATCTTTTACGGTTTGGTATTCCGAGCTTAAGCTATGTCTCGCATACTTGACCAAACAAATGAATCGGTCTTTCGAAGACCGTTTCATTTACTTTTAACGATATATTTTCTGATCTCATGTAAATACTATTTATTTTCATGTAAATATAGGTTATCTTTCTATTTTTTTGTTTTTTCCTCCATCCACTTAGGTTGATATGGGGACACAGTCAAAATCAAGTGTGGGGGAAGACTCGTCTTCTTTTGATTTTTCAAGATTAATTTTTTAATTTTCTTCCAAAGACTAAAAAAAAATCAAAAACAAAAGAAGAATTTTTTAAGCATTTTGATTTATTTTTAAAGAAACGCTACAGGATAAATATATGGTTTTGGTTTATTAAATTGAAATTTTTGAAAATTTATTCGTCTTAACAAAAATAAAAATAAAGTTTGATTACAAACAACAATGGTTTAACTAGTATAGGAAGATTCATACGTGTTAATTATGAAATATATCCTAATTGAAAATCTTTATTTTAAAAAGTGGTTGATTTAAAGTAAAGGATATAACATTTTTTTGTCTTCTAAGTTAAGTGGTGCTAAGATTATTTTACAAAACTCTCTCTTTCAAAAAAAATTGGAAAAAAACATAAAAAAACAAAATATTTGTATATATGTAAATATTTTATATTGACACCTACGTTCGACAGGTGTACACACTTGTGTGTACACTCACCATGCTCTGCACATTTCTCACGTAAGCACTAAAGGCAGTGCACGATTGGTATATCTGGCCTCAATTTATCTGAGCTAGGTGTATATATATAAAAAATTCTTTTTAATCATGCCTGCAATCGATAAGTGTTCACAATTGTGTGTTCACTCGCCACGCTCTGTATTCCCCTCACATCAGTCCGCAAGGTAGTGCATGGGTAATATCTCTGGTCTCGGTTTATTTGAGTTAGGCATATGTAAATATTGTAAATATCAATAAAAATTTCCACGAAAAAATAAGAGAGAGTAAGGAAATGAAATCCAAGCGCTATTTTAACTTATTGATTTGACTTGTTATTAAAAAGAAATGAATATACCACTTTAATAAACTTTGATAATCAACTAAGGATCCATTTTATGTTATGAACTGAAACAACAAGTTAAACTATAGTATATTTGTTATGATAACTTAATTTTTGTTGGAAATTTTGATGAGTAAATGACTTAAATTTTCAAGATAATGACCGAAACCTATATTTAACTTATTGGGGATTTTAGGCTCATGGAAAAATTTACGGAAAAATTTAGTTCTAGGGACAAGAAGTTTGCTTTTTAGGCTGAATGACACTTTTTAGTGTAAGTCACAAAATGATAGTTGTAACTATCATTTCTGTTTACACTAACAAATGTCCTTCAGCCTAAAAAGCAAACTTCTTGTCCACGAAACTAAATTTTTTCACAACTTCTTCCCTGCGTCTATTCCTGTAACTTATTTATGTTGATTTAAAAGTGAATCCTTCATTGTAAATATTTTCAAAAACTTGCATTCAAATCTTTGTAAATAAATCTTGCATTTTGTAAATATTTTCATTCTGCATTTGGATTTTATGGGTAGTATCCACTGACAACCCTCACGAGACAACACTCGTCCTACTGGGGACACCCAGAGGTTTAACGGCTTGTTGCATACGCTCAATGCAATCGCGCTCCCTATGAAAACGGATTTATCTTAGTTTTTTCCTTTATTCGAGGACGAATAAAAAGATAAGTGTGGAGGTATTTAATGTGCACATAAATGTGCATATTTTTACCACTATATTTATTCTATTTTTACCACTACATTTGTTAATCAAATGACAAATATGAGAGGCTAAACCCCTTTAATTTAGGGGTAATAAAGCTCTCTAATTATGTAGCTTCAACTAGTTGTTAATTCATGCTCTCTTTCTGTGGTTAGTAAGAATGATTGAAGTGGTTTAATTGTTGTTTTTGCTTTGAATTTGATAGCCTATATTGTTAACACCGAATAGGCTATGCTTAAAAATCACAATGCTAATTGTCTCTTCATCAAAATATGATTATGGCAAATAAAGTGATTTGAAATTAAAATTTGATGGTTTGTTTTTTAATCAATAGTTAATAGGCCATACTTAAAATAGATTTCATTTTCATTGTCAAGTTTCATGAAAGTTAGCAAGTGGTTTAAGGGGTGTGTTATAGTTTGATAGCTTATGTTGGCTAATAAATAGCATAAATATGCCATACTTCTGATAAGCACATCAATTAAAGCACTAATGACCATAAAAGAGAGATCATGATTTCATATGTGTTGAATTACATGATCTAGAAAGTAGATTTATTCTTTGAATTGTCACTTAACTCTTATATTTGCTTCTCTTTTATTTTAGTTAGTTAGTTAATTCTCTAATTCTCTAGCTTAACTTTCACTTGAAATTGATATAATTCGATTGAATTGAATTTTTAAAATCATCGATTCCCTATGGATCGACCCATATTCGCCACGTACTACAAGTGTATGTCGTGCGCTTGCAGTTATTTTTATTAGAAAATTCGTTCGGTTATTTTCTAGTTCATAGAACTTTAGTCGGCGCGAACACACGTATTGATGAATTGTTCGATCGACTCCAAGGTGAAAAAATGTTTCCTCAGTTGGATTTAGCGATAGGGTTTCATCAACTGAGAGTGACGAAGGAGACCGTGTTGATTAGTGTGTTCCGTACACTACCGAGATCCTATAAGTGGTTAGTTATTCCATCTG
Source organism: Allium cepa (assembly GCA_030765085.1). Lineage (NCBI taxonomy): Eukaryota > Viridiplantae > Streptophyta > Magnoliopsida > Asparagales > Amaryllidaceae > Allium > Allium cepa. The sequence goes on from CM060941.1 coordinate 745,836,979, forward strand.
GCTGACCAATGCATTGGCATATTTTTTCAATCTCGTTAATCGTTTTTTCACAGATCAACTAAACAACTTTGTACATATGTCCATTGATGATATTCATGTATTTTCCTAGATTAACGAGAAATACCAGATGCATTTTAGGATTGTGCTTGAGGTGTTGAGATGCAATAGTTGAAGGAGAACTTTTCAAAGTGTCACTTCTAGAGGAGGAAAGTGTGATTCTTGGTCATGTTATTTCAGAGTTGGATATCATAGTGAATCTTGAATGTTGGAACTGGGCCAGCTCGTAGTAAAGTAATTGGTAAATTTCGTATTTTTTTACATGTTTGAATCTTTAATTGGCCTATGTAGTTTAATGCATTTGGAACTTTACTAAATTTTCTATTACATAAAATCAATATTTTATTTATATTTATAATCAAAGTTTTATTTACATAAATTTTGTATTATAACATTTATATGTATCATATACATATAAGTGTGTGCGCGCACGTGCAGTAGAATAATGTGTATATGGTTTGACATGACCGTGTATAAATGCTGGGATTTACGTTGCAACGGAGATGTAATCCCCTCTTGTGTTCGCTTCATTGTCTAATTGTGTTACATCATCAATATATATAAGTAAATATACAATATAAACATATATGCACATATATAAAATGTTATTTATAAACATTTTATTATGAACATGTATAAAATTTATGTTTATATATAGGTAAATTTATACACACACACATATGTATGATAATTAAATCACTAAATTAATCAGATATTAGTTCGTAAAATAATATTTAACATATACTTATGTATATAATATAATACGGAAGATGAAAATAATTTCATTAAATAATATTTTATTTTTTTAAATTAATTTATATAATACATATAAATATATAATTAGATATAAGCACATTAATATAAATAATAAAAATAATTTTTAGAATTATATTTTTGCAAATTTCTCTCTCTCCAAACACATATTTTTTTAATGTATTTCCTTTTATTTTAGCATTTTTGAATCATTTTAAAATTAAAAAATAGTGTAAAAATTAATATAAAAGATTATTTTCAAAAGTTTTTCATACAAACCTTTATTATTTGTAATATATACTCAAGTATTTTAAACTACGCGAACAATTTTAAGTTAAATAAGTAATTATGAATATTTATTTGAAATAATTTTTTTATTTACCGCCGAATGCATTTTTTACATGAATTTTTTTAATTTAAAACATATGATATATTTTATTTATTTTATTTTATATAAATGCAATAATATATACACAACCAAACAATTTATGACAGCATTTCGACATACAAGATTCATAGTGTAATCAAACATCCTATTATATAAATAATAAAGAATATAATATGACATAATAAAGATAAAATGGAGATTTAACTTCCATCAAAGCCCTTGTGGACATGTTGAAATGTTAATTAATCCCCTTGATTCTGTTCACAAATCAGAAGTTGCTAGCCCCCGAACTGCCTTTCCACCAACGATCAAAGCAAAATGTGATGATGTAATTTTGTACTTGGATTTTAGAGCTTAGAGGAGGGGGTTGCCAACCAAAAATATCAGGGATATAGCAAAGAAAAATGTAAAAAAAGAGGTGGCTTATACCAAGAAGTCAAGGGAATGAAAATGATCTCATCCAAATATCTCTGTGATGCCCTACCTCTATACCCACATTAGGAAAGAGTATTAATAGATAATACTGTCTGATAATACGAAGAATAAGGTTGGATAGGAGCGACCATCTATAGCCTTGCTTTAACTATCCATTGAATACATCGACAATAACCATACACAGCAGATCAACATATCTAATGAATACTTAAAACAAAACCATAGGTGGCTGGAGGATCTATTAGAACAGAATATAACAACTCAAATATAATATACATCACAGAACAGTAAATCATCATATACACATATACTGATACATAATAGAGTATACAAACTGAGACATGTCAAGTGGTATAGCAAACCACAATATACAGGCAAATCCAAAAGAATACATATCAGAGTTACTATAAAAAGGACTACACAAAAGCTATAACAAAAAGGAGCTAGCTGAATAGTCCATGCGGAAGCAAAAGAGGCTAAGTCCAAAAGCACCTAACCTGAAACAACTCGGTCTGACCCGAGTATAAATACACGGGTCAGTCTAGCTAAACAAACCAGTTAGATAAACTGAACATCAATACCAGCAAGGTCATAAAGTGTAACAAATATCTCTAAAAGAGATAACACAATCATCTAACAAAAGATGAATCATAACAAGACAAGCCTCATATCATTGACAATACAATAAACAAAGGATATGAATATCCCTAAATGAGCAAGAAAGGCAAATAACAAATACTAATGAAGGTAACATAAGTTCCGCAAGGTAACCGCTATGCGGCTCAAAAGGACCAACACCGAAGGGCGATACCTAGGGAATATACATATCAATGAAACAACAGAAAATTACATGTGCTCAGTACTGTATAAACAAGGATCCATGAGCCCGAAGGCTCACTCGAGCGGTGACGAATGACCTACTCCAAAAGTGATACAATAGGGCAACAAACCCGAAGGCACAAACCCGAAGGTACAAACTCGAAGCCAACATGCCCGAAGGCAACATACCCGAAGGAAACAAACATGAAGGAGACAGTCTGAAGACACTATCCCAAAGGCAACAAACCGTAGTGGTGAAGATCCGGAGGCCTAGTACTGGACACCATTAACTGGCAGAATGTGTCACAACTCTCGAAAAGGAACCCGAAAAGCATTAACGTGAGTTCCATAACCACCCGTTCTCACTAAACGGTTTACTATCCGTTAGTCAATTTCACACTCAAAGCAGTACAAAGTTTACCTCATCTCATCGGTAAACCAAAGCCAAAGGTCAAAACGTTCAAACGAATAGATTGGGAATTAACTGAGAAGATGAACACACATGTTTATAGCACGCGTTTTATCTAATCATTTAATTCTCCTCCCACTTCGCTCGGAGTGCGAAACTGTGTGTGTTTTAAATAGAATTTATAAATTGGAGAAACGAGCTTTTAATACAATTTAAAAGATTATTTTATAAAACCCCATGGATGGAGTAAAAAAGGAATCATCAAGGTCAAAGATGAATGATAACAACAATCGGAACAACCAAAGCCGATAAAAATTGGAAATTTCAATCCCAAAAGCAAATTGGGCAAAAGGCTGCAGATTCAGATGTCTGAAGTATATGGTTCAGACGTCTGAACCTGGAAAATTAAAAGTTTTCCAAAATCCCATTCAGACGTCTGGCCCATATAATTCAGACGTCTGAAATTAGCATTTTAAGCCTATTTCCTTTCTGGTTGCAATCGAACCAATTCAGACGTCTGGGGTTTTAATTCAGACGTCTGAATACTGGGGAAAGAAAATTCCCAGTATAATATTCAGACGTCTGGAAATAAGATTTCAGACACCTGAAACCTGATGTTCAGGCATTTCCTGAACCTAGGCCATAGATGGCCAAAACAAATCGAAAGCGATTGGATGAGCGATGATTACGGGGCCTTACGTCAAACGACTACCCAACCTTAACGACTCACCCAAACACTCCGAACAACATAAACATCAACCATGTAAGGATTTCATTGATTTGGCTTCAGAAATCATAAATTGGCAAATTCATCGAATCGATCCAAATCGAAAGCAAACGAACATGCAAATATGTTAGGAATTCATTCCTAAAAATCCAACATAGTTGTAGACATAGACGTGAGATAAAAATCTCACCTTTAACTCAAAAACACGGATGAGAAGCTCAATGCAAAGAAAAGACCAATCCACACTCCACTTCAACTCTACAAGCTTCAATCTAAGATCAAAACAAGTATTTCCTAAGTTAGGATTAGGAAACTTTCTGAAATAGAAGGAAGAAAGACTGGGGAAGATGAAGAGGAGGCTTACCAATAGCTTCTCTTGGATTATGGAGCAAGAATCCGAGTTTGCAAGAGGAAACTAGGGCTTGGAGTTTCTATTTCTTCCTCCTTTCCCCCATTTTCAGTTGAGTTAGAGTTTAAGAAATGAAAATGAGTGAATGAAGAAGAGAGGGCTGAGTTGGGTATTAAGCAAAGCTAATGGGCTGAACCCAAACCCAAAACTCAAATAGAAAAGGTAGCAAAAATTCTACTTACTCCAAACATAACGAAGCTTATACTCAAAAAGATTGCAAACGCCATTTTGAACTCAATGGAAGTGGTTTCGTGTCCCAAATCGACAGTTTGCAAAAAGTAACATTTCGGACCTAAATCCGACTAATGACGCTATATTTAAATAAAACATTTAAATATATAATCGTTAAATATGCGGGTTGCTACAGATCTCCCCTCCTTACAAAATTGCGTCCACGCAATTCCTAGAGAAGATATTTGTAACAACTACATACATACAATTCCCAAAGCAAAAAGGAAATAAGCTTGAGATGGAGAGATATTCTCACCATTGCCAAGCAAAGATAGAAAATCTGGATAGGATCGCTCGATAAACTCTCTGGTTTCCCAAGTGCAGTCATTGGGATTGGCGGACCATTGAACTTTAATGAGCGGCACGTCCTTGTTTGGAAGGTGTCGCACCTCCGTGGCAAGCACGCGAATAGGTTGTTGTACAATAGATAAGTCTGGTGAGATCTCAAGCTCTTGCAAATCAGGAGAATCGATAACAGAATCCGACTCTCGAAGACACTTCCGAAGTTGAGAGACGTGAAACACGTCGTGAATGCCAGATTGATGAGCAGGAAGTGAAACTCTATAAGACACAGGGCCAATACGTTCAGTAATAGAAAATGGTCCTAAAAAGCGAGGAGCCAATTTTCCAGTCATACTGAAACGCATCACCCCTTTCAAAGGAGAAACACGAATAAAAACAAGATCACTAATCGAGAATTCGAGAGGCTTCGTACGTTATCCGCGTAGGATTTCTGGCGGCTCTGTGCCTCTTTCATTCTCTGACGAATAAGATCAATCTTTTCAGAAGAATCACGAATAAAATCTAGGCCAAGAATAAGCTTCTCCCCAGATTCCAACCAACAAGAAGGTGATCGACATGGCCTTCTGTATAAGGCTTCGAAAGGAGCCATATCGATAGTGGAATGAAAACTATTATTGTAGGAGAACTCTACAAGAGGTAGGTGATCTTCCCAACTACCACCGAAATCAAGAATACAAATATGCATGAGGTCCTCCAAGTTACAATTCACCCGTTCAGTCTGTCCGTCAGACTATGGATGATAAGCTGTGCTAAAATTAAGCTTTATTCCCAAAGTTTGTTGAAGACTCTGCCAAAAATGACTCGTGAATAAAGGATCACGGTCATTCACAATAGAACTAGGAATACCGTGAAGTCTCACGATTTCCTTGACATACAACTTAGCCAAATGAGAAGCAGTCCTATTAGACTTAACAGGAATAAATTGAGCAGACTTGGTGAGGCGATCAACAATAACCTAGATGCTAGAATGGCCCGATCTCGAACGAGGTAGGCCGTTAATGAAATCCATAGAAATCTGATTCTATTTCCACAATGGAATCTCAAGAGGTTGAAGAAGACCCAAAGGACGCTGATTTTCGGCCTTAATACGCTGACAAGTTATGCAATTACCACATAACTCGCTACATCGCTCTTCATGCCTTCCCAATAACAAAGGCGATGCATATCGGCATACATCTTACTACTACCAGGATGAATAGAATACTTAGAACGGTGATAGTCGCCAAGAATGTCATGCCTAAGTGCAAAATCAGAAGGCACAAAAAGATGGTTCTTCTTGCGAAGACACCTATGAGAATCAATGTTGAAATCCCGCAATGCCTCATCACAGGATCCGGACTCACAAAGCTGAATAAGATGCAACAACTCTAGATCACGCCGTTGAGCATCGGCAATACGATCTAGTAAAATGGGTCGAGCTCTCAAACTAAATAATAGAATAGGTGAATCAGAAGATGAACCTCGATCACGAATTTCACAAAAAGATAGAGTCTCAAGAATATTCCATTCGGCAAGCATCATAGAAACAATAGCCGAATGTTTGCGACTAAGCGCATCAGCAACACGATTACCCTTACCAGAGGTATACTGGATATTAAAGTCATAGGAAGCAAGAAATTCGAGCCAACGCTGTTGTCTCATATTGAGTTCCTTCTGAGTGAACAAATACTTCAAGGATTTATGACCGGTATAGAGAATGAAGCGCTCGTCCAATAAATAGTGTCGTCAAATCTTCAAGGCGAAGACAACGACGGCTAACTCAAGATCATGAGTGGCATAGCGAACTTCATTCGGACGCAGTTGCCTAGAAGCATAGCAACTACCCGATCCTTCTGCATAAGAACAGGACCGAGGCCACTACCACAAGCATCGGTGTAGACAACAAGATCATGATTCCCTTCGGGAACCACAAGAATAGGAGCATTAGCGAGAAGTTCCTTTAATGTCAGAAAGGAAGCTTCACACTTGTCGGACCAAATATAACGAATGCCTTTCCGAGTAAGGCTGGTGAGAGGAAGCATAACACGGGAAAAATCCTTAATGAACCGACGGTAATAACCCGCCAGTCTAAGGAAACTACGAATCTCATGCACATTCTCAGGCCTCTTTCAATTCTGGATGGCTTCGATCTTTGAGGGATCGACTGAAATGCCGTCGAAAGATACGACATGGCCTAAGAACTTAACCTTATTCTCCCAAAAATGGCACTTGGAGAATTTGGCTCTAAGCTGATGGTAACGGAGAGTACTCAAGACAATTCTCAAGTGATTAGCATGCTCGACTTCAGACTTAGAATAAACAAGGATGTCGTCGATGAACACAAGGACGAACTTATCGAGATATTCCCAGAATACTCGATTGATGAGATCGACAAAGAAAGCAGGAGCGTTCGTCAAACCAAACGGCATAACGAGCCACTCAAAAGAACCATATCGTGTGCGGAAAGCTGTAAGAGGTATGCTATTCTCCGCGACTCGTAACTGATGAAAACCTATGGCAAGGTCAAGCTAAGAAAAGACCTTAGCATCACTCAGTAGATCGAACATATCATCGATCCTAGGCAATGGATACCAGTTCTTGATGGTTAACTCGTTTGGCTTGCGATAGTCAATGCAAAGCCCAAGAGTTCCATCGGATTTCTTCACGAAGACGACCGCAGATCCCCACGGAGAAAAGCTGGACTGAATCAACTGCTTGGACTCAAGCTCTAAAAGCTGCTTCTTGAGTTCCTCATTTTCCTTTGTAGACATCCTCATAGTAGGACGACTAACTGGCTACGCGCCTGGAATGAGATCAATGCAGAACTCAATTGCCCGCTTGGGTGGCAAACCCAAAACAGGCTCAAAAACGTCAGAAAAGTCACAAGTAATAGGAATACAAGATATATCATCATCATCTCGCGATTCAAGAGAATATGATGCAGCACGATCTACAGAAGTTCAGAGGTTAGGTCATTCACAAGATAATGAAGCTTTTCAAACTCTTAAGTCATGCACGAGTCAAGAAGTTTCGGTTTTAACTCGTAAGTCGTGCACGAGTCAACTTAAGGAATCACATGGGAAGGGAATACGAGTTAATGAAGAGGGCATAAGTCATCTACGACTTAACAAGGAACCAGAGAGGGAAGTGGAATTAAGTTTACGACCTAACGAGTCTACGGGTTACGACCTAAAGGAAACCCGCCTCATCAACTTACGAGATAACGGATTAGTGCCATATTATGATGAGTCGTTTCCGCGACCTAACGGGAACGAGCTATGACCTATGGTTATACAACATAACGAAGGAACGAAGTTAAGTCACCTGGAGATGAGTCGTTCAGGGATGAGTCGCTCGGAGATGAGTCGTTCGGAGTTAAGTCGTATGGAGTTTTCTGAAGGCCTTCTTTAAGTCGATACCGACTTAAGCTAAGTCGTATGTCGTGTACTATGTTATGATGTGTGTAAGTGTTGTTTCCTTGAGTCGTGTGTCGTGATGGACTTGTGTTGTACTGTTTAGGGTCGTTGTAACGAGTTAAGTCGGCCTGCGTTGAGTCGTAAGTCGCGTGATGTTGAGTCGTGTTATGTTCTTAAGTCGTGAGTCGTGGAGGATGAGTCGTATACGACTTAAGGGCCGGTTGTGAACTACTATAAATAGCGAGTGTGTTGTAACTTTTTGGGGGTTGATGATTTTGAATAAAATTTCTTGTTGATTGCTGTGTGCTTTCTTCTAAAATTGGTAGTTGAGTGTAATCTCCTATCTCCTCTTTCGGTTAATCGAGTGCGCTCGATTCAACGATCGTAGAAGCCGATTCACGGTATCTAGTGTGCTAGATCAACGTACGAAGAATCGTAGTTCTTTGAACACGGTATAGTGCGCTATCAACGTGTTTGAGATAGCTAGAATTCGGTATATTCGGATCAACGAATTTGGGCATTTCAGTATCTTCAATCCACCGATTGCTACTTTCATCGATCCATATCATTTTGTTAATTATCCGCTGCGTCAGTTTTGGTATCAGAGCTTGTTTTAGCCAATCATAGCTAAATCGGGTCTTGGAGCCAAGTGTTGAAGTTTGAAGTTGTTCATCGTGTTCATATTGAAGTTGCAACAAGAGGGAGAACTTTCGATCCATTCCATTTTGGATCAAAGTGTTGAAAGTGTTTGAATTTGAAGTAGGCCGTGTATACTAGTGAAGTAGCCGAGCCTAGGGAGGATCATTGGAAGCTTGTTTCGAGCTAAGGAGTTAAGGCCGAGCCTTGTGAAGTTGTGTAGAAGCTTGTGAAGCCGTGATTTGCTTGTGAAGTATCACTTTGGTATCGATTTGTTGAAATTTTGTGAATTTCAATCATGCCGCCAAGGAGAGCTAACCGCCATCAAAATGTTGAAGCTTTATATCGGAGAGAAGAGGCCGATCAAATGGAACAACGTATGCATGAGAAGATTGATGAAGGCATTGGTAGGTTGGAGAAGCTTATGATTGATATGAATCAAAGTAGAAGAAGAAATTCACCTGAATCCATCCGTGGGGTAGTAGAGTGTCATCACATTCAGAACGGGAGAGGAGAGAAAGTCAAGAGCCTAGGAGTGTTGACAATCGAAGTAGGAGGAATGTTGATGATCATGATAGACGGGATGTTGGTAGTAGGAGTGGTGGTAGAGATGTTGGAGGATGAGAACGACAACGATATGCATCAGACTTTGATGAGGAGTTTGATGGTGAAAGAGGAAGTGTTCATTACAGAGATAGAGATCAGGGACAACGTCAGTATCGGGTTATTGATGATGATCGACGTTGGGAATCAGGAATGAAGATGGAAATTCCGGAGTTTAAAGGCGGAATGGTAGCTGAGGAATTTTTAGATTGGTTGTCTAATGTTGAGGAAATCTTTGATTTCAAGGAGGTTCCGGAGAATAGAAGGGTGAAGCTAGTTGCTACTAGGTTGAGGGGGAGAGCTTTGGCATGGTGGCAACAAACTAAACTTACAAGGGAGAGAATGGGAAAGTCAAAGATTGAATCATGGGAGAAAATGAAGAAGTTGATGAGAGCTACATTCTTACCATACAACTATCAATCACTTATGTACCAGAGGTTGCAGAATCTAAGGCAAGGGACGAAGTCTGTTAGTGATTATGCTGATGAATTTTACCAACTCATTGCCAGAAATAATATTATGGAGACGGAAGAACAACTAACTGCTAGATTCATTGGGGGATTGAGAATGCAGATCCAGAATATGGTTAATATGTTTGATCCTAGATCTGTAGCGGAGGCACATCAGAAAGCGTTGGCTTGGGAGAAGCAAGGAAGGCGTGGAGGTGGTGTGTTTACTAATTCCAATAATCAAGCGAGGGGTGTTAGTGGAAGTTCTAATGTTCCTAAACCTATCAATAAGCCAGTGGTGAAGGAGGCTGAGAAGGAGAAGGTTAGCAGTGTTTTCAAATGTTATAATTGTCAAGAGTTGGGTCACAAAAGCAATGAATGTCCGAAGCCGAAGAAGAGAGCAATGGTTGCAGAAGTTGAGGAGGATGATGGTGAGGAGGCAGAGTGTTCAAATACACCTTATGTTGAGGAGGAAGAAGAATTATCTGGAGATGAAGGTTGTAATCTTATGATGAGGAGGTCATGTCTTACACCAAAGCAAGAGGAAGATTCTAGTTGGTTGAGGAGCAATATTTTTCAGTCGACATGCACTATTCTGGGAAAGGTTTGCAAGTTCGTTATTGATGCTGGAAGCTGTGATAATATTATCTCTACAGAAGCAGTAAGGAAGTTGAATATGAAAACTGAGAAGCATCCTAAACCGTACAAGCTAGCATGGTTAAGAAAGGGTGGTGAAGTGAAGGTGTGTCGAAGGGCTTGTGTTAATTTTTCTATTGGGAAGAAGTACAAAGATGAAATTTGGTGTGACGTTGTAGACATGGATGTGTGTCATCTGTTGTTGGGAAGACCATGGCAGTTTGATAGAGCAGTACAGCATGATGGTCGTGCTAATAGTTACAGTTTCATGTTTGAAGGTACTAAAATCACTTTAGTTCCTAAGAAGCAACAACAGAAGGAGAGCAAGCTGGAGGAGATTGAGGAATTGAAAACTCTGTTGACTTTGAAGGAGTTTGTTAAGGAAGTTGAAGATGAGCCTGAAGTCTATTTGTTGATTGGGCGAGCGAGTAGAGAAGAGGTTGAAATTCCAGAAGAAGCAAAGCCAGTTTTGAAAGAGTTTGAAGATGTATTTCCAGAGGAGTTGCCTAAGGAGCTACCGCCACTAAGAGACATTCAACATCAAATTGATCTTGTTCCGGGAGCAGTTTTACCCCACCGACCACATTATCGAATGAGTCCGAAGGAACATGAGGAGTTACGAAGGCAGGTGGAAGAGTTGTTAGAACAGGGACGTGTTCAGGAAAGCTTGAGTCCTTGTGCAGTACCAGCTTTGTTGGTGCCGAAGAAGGATGGAACATGGAGGATGTGCACAGATAGTAGAGCTTTGAACAAGATTACTGTACGTTACAGATTTCCTATGCCAAGGTTGGATGACTTGCTGGATCAGTTGAGTGGGGCAACTATCTTTTCGAAGATTGACTTGAAGAGTGGTTATCATCAAATTCGAATTAGACCAGGTGACGAATGGAAGACAGCTTTAAGACAAGAGAGGGGTTATACGAATGGTTGGTTATGCCGTTTGGTCTATCGAATGCACCGAGTACATTTATGAGAGTGATGAATCAAATTTTCAGGCCGTACAGTGGGAAGTTTGTTGTAGTTTACTTTAATGATATTCTGATTTATAGTGCGAGCACAGAGGAGCATGTAGAGCATTTGAGAAAGGTGTTAATTATTCTTCGTGAGGAACAATTTTATGCGGCTACGAAGAAATGTGTGTTCATGACGAGAAGTGTTTTATTTTTGGGATATGTTGTATCCGAGAAGGGAATCCAGGTGGACCAGAGTAAAGTTGAAGCTATTAGAAATTGGCCACAGCCGAGAACTATCACTGAAGTTAGAAGTTTCCATGGATTGGCGTCATTCTACCGAAGGTTTATTCCATACTTCAGTAGCGTGATGGCACCAGTTACTGATTGCATGAAGGGGAAACAATTTTCTTGGACAGAGGATGCTGGGATTGCTTTTGAGAAGATCAAGAAACTTTTGACGACAGCACCAATTCTTGTATTACCAAATTTTCAGTTGTTGTTTGAGTTACACACTGATGCATCAAAGGTTGGGATTGGAGGAGTATTGAGTTAGAATGGGAGGCCAGTTGCTTATTTCAGTGAGAAGTTATCAGGAGCAAAAATGAGATATAGTACATACGATGTTGAGTTTTATGCTGTTGTGCAAGCTGTTAAACATTGGAGGCATTATCTATTTCAGAAAGAGTTTGTTCTTTACACTGATCATGAGGCGTTGAAGCATTTGCAAGGACAGGATAAGATTTCGGCGAGACATGCATCATGGATTGCTTACCTACAGCAATTTACTTTTGTCGTAAAACATAAATCGGGGGTAACGAATCGTGTGGCTGATGCCTTGAGTAGACGGAACCATTTGTTGACTACAATGAAAGTTGAGGTGACAGGGTTTGAATTATTACCAGAATTGTTTGAGGAGGATCCTTAATTTGCAAAGTTTGTTGAGAAAGTTAAGGATGGGAGTACTGATGAATTTATGTTAGTTGATGGATTCTTGTTTAAAGGAAATCGATTATGTATTCCAGAGAGCAGTTTGAGATTTAAGATTATCAAAGAGTTGCACGAGGAAGGACATGTGGGCCGTGATCGTACGTTGCATTTGATTTCTCAATCTTACTTTTGGCCGTCGATGAGGAAAGAGGTTGAAAGGTTTGTGGAAAGATGTCATATATGTCAGGTTTCGAAGGGAACAGCGACAAATGCAGGATTGTATATGCCGTTACCTGTACCATCTAAACCATGGGTTGATATTAGCATGGATTTCGTTTTGGGTTTGCCTAGAACTCAAAGGGGAAATGATTATATATTTGTTGTGGTGGATAGATTTTCGAAAATGGCACATTTTATTGCTTGTAAGAAGACGGCGGATGCTGTTCGTGTTGCTCAGTTGTTCTTTAAAGAAATCTATCGTTTACATGGGTTGCCGGAGTCTATTGTTTCAGACAGGGATACCAGATTTTTGAGTCATTTTTGGCTTAGTTTGTGGAAGATGGTGGGAACGAAGTTGAAATTTAGTAGCGCTTATCATCCGCAAACAGATGGACAGACAGAAGTTGTTAACAGATCGTTGGGAAATTTGTTACGATGTCTTGTACAGGACAATCTGAAGAGTTGGGACATGAAGTTATGCCAGGCAGAGTTTGCTCATAATCATGCAGTGAATCGTAGTACGGGATTCAGTCCATTTTAGATTGTATATTCAAATTTACCAAAGGGACCATTGGACTTGACGGTAGTACCGCAACCGAAGGGGGCGGTTAAACGGTCTGTTGATTTTGTTGATGAATTAACTGAATGTCATAAAATCATTCAGGAATGATTGGAGAAGTCAAATGAGAAGTATAAGCGAACTGCAAATTTGAAGCGACGAAATGTTGAATTTAACGAAGGTGATTTGGTGTATGCTGTGTTAACGAAGGATCGTTTTCCAGTAGGTGCTTATAACAAGTTGAAAGCCAGAAAAATTGGTCCTGTCGAAGTTGTGAAACGAATTAATGAAAATGCTTATAAGTTGAAGCTGCCGGAGGATGTATACACTTCTGACGTATTCAATGTTAAGCATCTTGTGCCATATTATGGAGATAAACATTTTGATGGGAAAGAATTTACAAATTCGAGGACGAATTTTTCTCAACCAGGGGAGGATGATGCAGCACGATCTACAGAAGTTCAGAGGTTAGGTCATTCACAAGATAATGAAGCTTTTCAAACTCTTAAGTCATGCACGAGTCAAGAAGTTTCGGTTTTAACTCGTAAGTCATGCACAAGTCAACTTAAGGAATCACGTGGGAAGGGAATACAAGTTAATGAAGAGGGCATAAGTTGTCTACGACTTAACAAGGAACCAGAGAGGGAAGTGGCATTAAGTTTACGACCTAACGAGTCTACGGGTTACGACCTAAAGGAAACCCGCCTCATCAACTTACGAGATAACGGATTAGTGCCATATTATGATGAGTCGTTTCCACGACCTAACGGGAACGAGCTACGACCTATGGTTATACAACATAACGAAGGAACGAAGTTAAGTCACCTGGAGATGAGTCGTCCAGGGATGAGTCGCTCGGAGATGAGTCGTTCGGAGTTAAGTCGTATGGAGTTTTCTGAAGGCCTTCTTTAAGTCGATACCGACTTAAGCTAAGTCGTATGTCGTGTACTATGTTATGATGTGTGTAAGTGTTGTTTCCTTGAGTCGTGTGTCGTGATGGACTTGTGTTGTACTGTTAAGGGTCGTTGTAACGAGTTAAGTCGGCCTGCGTTGAGTCGTAAGTCGCGTGATGTTGAGTCGTGTTATGTTCTTAAGTCGTGAGTCGTGGAGGATGAGTCGTATACGACTTAAGGGCCGGTTGTGAACTACTATAAATAGCGAGTGTGTTGTAACTTTTTGGGGGTTGATGATTTTGAATAAAATTTCTTGTTGATTGCTGTGTGCTTTCTTCTAAAATCGGTAGTTGAGTGTAATCTCCTATCTCCTCTTTCGGTTAATCGAGTGCGCTCGATTCAACGATCGTAGAAGCCGATTCACGGTATCTAGTGCGCTAGATCAACGTACGAAGAATCGTAGGTCTTTGAACACGGTATAGTGCGCTATCAACGTGTTTGAGATAGCTAGAATTCGGTATCTTCGGATCAACGAATTTGGGCATTTCAGTATCTTCAATCCACCGATTGCTACTTTCATCGATCCATATCGTTTTGTTAATTATCCGCTGCGTCAGAATATAAAGCCATTTCGGAATTATCCACATTCCGAAGAACAAGTGATAACTAAGTAGGCAAATCTGGATGTCGAAAATATATAATCCTCTCAGAATAAATAATCCTAGCATCGTATCTCACTAGCCAGTTCATACCCAAAATCATATCAAATCCCAGATAAGAAATAATGTGCAGATTTGCGCGAAAAGAAAAGCCACACAACAAAATCTCAACATCTTCACAAAACAAGCTAAGGGTCGCGGATCCTCCAATAGGATTCGTAATCCTTAATGAAGTAACCACACAAGAAACATCCAAAGATAAATCATCAACGAGCTTCTTGGATACGAAAGAATGTAAAACACCCATATCGAAAAGAACTCGGATACTATGATCATGAAATTAAATAGAACCTTCCAAAATAGATGGAGATATACCTTTGTGCTGAGAAGAACCTTCGAAGCCTTAGCAGCATAAAGTTTGCTAGACTTGGCACCAATAGGAACAATAGGTAGAAACATGATGACCTTCCATCTTGCAGTAGTGGCAGAAGAGAGGCTTAGGACAAGCTCGAATCGTATGATCAGGAGAACCACAATTGAAACACTTTCGAATGGAAGGTGTTCCAACAGACTGAGACTGAGAGCTAGAACCACCAGTCTTCTTCTTCTTGGAAGGAAAAGACCTGGACTTCTGAAATGGAAACGGCTTCTTGTTGGGGTTCTTGGAAACCTCAACATCATCACCACATCACACTCTTTCTCGATAGCTTCGAGATGAAGTGCAGAATCTACCAACTCCTCAAAAGAAAGTTTAAGCTGGAGCAATAAAGACTTCTGAAGATATTTCTTAAGACCAGAGACAAACTTCAAATTCTTCTTATAAGATGTACTAATGAATTCAAGACCATACTTAGATAAAGCCTCGAATGATGCAACATACTCAGAAACAGAAGATTTCCCTTGCTTCAACTCAAGAAAGCGATGGGTCAATAAAACTTTCTCAGATTCAGGAACAAACTTGAGTTCGAATCGCTCTCGAAACCGAGTCCAAGAAAGAGTAGACTCATCAATTTCGGCAATAAGAAGCTCGTACCAATCAAGGGCACGCTCTTGCAATAAGCTAGAAGTTATAAGAACTCTATCATGATCAGAAAGATCCATGCGAGAGAAGATACGCTCGCACGTGTGAATCCAAGCTTGGGCTTCAAGAACAGACTCGGAGCCTTTAAACGGCTTTCCTCCAAGATGAGAAAAATCACTGCACAGACGTGCAAAGGCAGACTTGTGAGGTGGAGATACTCGAGTAGGAGCTGGAGGCTGAGTGCTCCTAAACAACCCCAAAAACTGATCGGCAGACATATAAACGTCATCTGGATGTGAGCCACTGGATTGCCCAGCACCCGAACGTCGTCCCCTGCCTCTTCCAGCCATACGCTGAAAGTTAAGACAAGATAAAGATTATTCACAAGGTAGATAATTATAGATGGGATACTATGGAATTTAAATGCATTTCTAGACGTATTCCCACATTCTATCTACCACCAAAGGCATAGAAGGAATAGAGGCAAGATGATTCAAAGATTTGTAATACTCATACACTTTGATGTACCGGAATATGTGCTTCTATTCTGTGTTTATCATATTTTATTCTGAACTCAGCTCTGATACCAAGCTGTGACGCCCCACCTCTATACCCACATTAGCAAAGAGTATTAATAGATAATACCATCTGCTAATATGGAGAATAAGGTTGGATAGGAGCGACCATATATAGCCTTGCTTTAACTATCCATTGAATACATCGACAATAACCATACACAGCAGATCGACATATCTAATGAATACTTAAAACAAAACCATAGGTGGATGGAGGATCTATCGGAACAGAATATAACAACTCAAATATAAACAGAATATAACAACTGAAATATAATATACATCACAGAACAGTAAATCATCATATACACATATACTGATACATAACAGAGTATACAAACTGAGACATGTCAAGTGGTATAGCAAATCACAATATACAGGCGAATCCAAAAGAATACATATCAGAGTTACTACAAAAAGGACTACACAAAAGCTATAACAAAAAGGAGCAAGCTGAATGGTCCATGCGGAAGAAAAAGAGGCTAAGTCCAAAAGCACCTAACCTGAAACAACTCGGTCTGACCCGACTATAAATACACGGGTCAGTCTAGCTAAACAAACCAGTTCGATAAACTGAACATCAATACCAGCAAGGTCATAAAGTGTAACAAATATCTCTAAAAGAGATAACACAATCATCTAACAAAAGATGAATCATAACAAGACAAGCTTCATATCATCGGCAACACAATAAACAAAGGATATGAATATCCCTAAACGAACCAGAAAGGCAAATAACAAATACCAATGAAGGTAACACAAGTTCCGCAAGGTCACCGCTATACATCGTGCGGCTCAAAAAGACCAACATCGAAGGACGATACCTAGGGAATATACATATCAATGAAACAACAGAAAAATGCACGTGCTTAGTACTGTATAAACAAGGATCCGTGAGCCCGAAGGCTCCAAACCCAATATTACTCAAGCGGTGACGAATGACCAACTCCAAAAGCGATACAATAGGGCAACAAACCCGCGGGCACAAACCTGAAGGTACAAACCCGAAGGCAACATACCCGAAGGCAAAAAACCTGAAGAAGACAGTCCGAAGACACTATACCAAAGGTAACAAACCGTAGTGGTGAAGGCCCGGAGGCCCAGTACCGGACACCACTAACTGGCAGAATGTGTCACAACTGTCGAAAAGGAACCCGAAAAGCGTTAACCTGAGTCCCATAACCACCCGTTCTCACTAAAAGGTTTACTATCCGTTACTCAATTTCACACTCAAAGCAGTACAAAGTTTACCTCGTCTCATCGGTAAACCAGACCCAAAGGTCAAAACGTTCAAACGAATAGATTGGGAATTAACTGAGAAGATGAACGCACGTGTTCATAGCACGTGTTTCATTTAATCATTTAATTCTCCTCCCACTTCGCTCGGAGAGCGTGTGTGTTTTAAATAGAATTTATAAATTGGAGAAACGAGCTTTTAATAAAATTTAAAAGATTATTTTTTAAACCCCGTGGATGAAGTCAAAAAGGAATCATCAAGGTCAAAGATGAATGATAACAACAATCAGAACAACCAAAGCCGATAAAAATTGGAAATTTCAATCCCAAAAGCAAATTGGGCAAAAGACTGCAGATTCAGACGTCTGAAGTATATGGTTCAGACGTCTGAACCTAAAAAATTAAAAGTTTTCCAAAATCCCATTCAGACGTCTGGCCCATATAATTCAGACGTCTGAAATTGGCATTTTAAGCCTTTTTCCTTTCTGGTTGCAATCGAACCAATTCAGACGTTTGGGGTTTTAATTCAGACGTCTGAATACTGGGGAAAGAAAATTCCCAGCATAATATTCAGACGTCTGGAAATAAGATTTCAGACATCTGAAACCTGATGTTCAGGCATTTCCTGAACCCAGGCCATAGATGGCCAATACAAATCGAAAGTGATCGGATGAGCGATGATTACTGGGCCTTACGTCAAATGACTACCCAACCTTAACGACTCACCCAAACACTCCGAACAACATAAACATCAACCATGTAAGGATTTCATTGATTTGGCTTCAAAAATCATAAATTGGCAAATTCACTGAATCGATCCAAATCGAAAGCAAACGAACATGCAAATATGTTAGGAATTCATTCCTAAAAATCCAACATAGTTGTAGACATAGATGTGAGATAAAAATCTCACCTTTAACTCAAAAACACGGATGAGAAGCTCAATGCAAACACTCCACTTCAACTCTACAAGCTTCAATATAAGATCAAAACAAGTATTTCCTAAGTTAGATTTAGGAAACTTTTTGAAATTGAAGGAAGAAAGAGTTGGGGAAGATGAAGAGGAGGCTTACCAATAGCTTCTCTTGGATTATGGAGCAAGAATCCGAGTTTGTAAGAGGAAACTAGGGCTTGGAGTTTCTATTTCTTCCTCCTTTCCACCATTTTCAGTTGAGCTAGAGTTTAAGAAATGAAAATGAGTGAATGAAGAAGAGAGGGGCTGAGTTGGGTATTAAGCTAAGCTAATGGGCTGAACCCAAACCCAAAACCCAAATAGAAAAGGTAGCAAAAATTCTACTTACTCTAAACATAACGAAGCTTATACTCAAAAAGATCGCAAACGCCATTTTGAACTCAATGGAAGTGGTTTCAAGTCCCAAATCGACAGTTTGCAAAAAGTAACATTTCGGACCTAAATCCGACTAACGACGCTATATTTAAATAAAACATTTAAATATATAATCGTTAAATATGTGGGTTGTTACAATCTCTCTCTTAATATTTCCACTCTTTTAACCATTCCAAGTTCTCCTCCATTGCAATCATATAGCTTTTCGAAACACCTCTCGTTATAGCCAAAGTAGCATACCCATACGGGCCTCAAACATGGTATCTAAGTCCGAACAATATTCAATGCAATTTTAAATCTTATTTATATAGATATCGTATATCAGTCAGTATATTTATAACTATTATAAACACATTGTTTAATATTGTTCAATGTTTTCTTGTGTTGTGCTCGTAGGATGGTCATCAACATCTTGGAAATGGATTTATTGAGATTGGAGCCTATAGAATTTCAAGCCAAAATCGAACGCTCGAAGCCAGAACGCGGAAGCGATAACTAGAATTTTGATGAGTATAACTCACCCCTTTGGATAAATCAGTACATTGTATAATAGATAAAATTTTGCTGTTTTTACTTTATTGAAATTAATAGCTAATCGATTAAAATATCCGCTTTGAAAAATCAATTAGTATTTAAAATTAAAATATAGGAAAATTTGTAGAAAGATCCGAATTTCTCAAAATTGCGGTTATTAATTTCTAAGTATATTTCAATTTTTTTTATTTCAGTTACAACCCAGTTATATGGATTGTACATTGCTGAACCTTAACTATTTAGCACTATTAGTTATGATATTGTTATATGTTCAAGACTTAACCCTTCAAGCGATAAAAGTCAATAACAACATTGGTTAAGTGCTTTAGTGGCTATTAGCCTAAATTTAGTCTTTTGAAATACTATTAATTGTCATTTGGCTTGAAATTGGTTTTTGATTTAGAGAATGAATTTAAATCTAATCTTTGGGTTTTTTTTCGAATATTTTTATTTAAGCAGACTTTGAACGTCTCCATTTTACCCCAACCGTTCTATTTGTCTTTTATAAACCATTTAGAAATGTTTTATTTTTTTCAACAATTATTTAGTAGTGTTTTAAAAATTGCTTATTTATATTTGATTGTTTGAAGTTATTTATCAGTATTTTAGTATTGTAGAAAGCTATTTATATTTAAATAATTAATATAGTTTGAAGATAAATAATTATTATTGTTTATTAAAAATGTTTGGAATTTATAATAGTAATTTATCAACAACGTTTTGGAATTAATAATAATTATTTATTAATAATGTTTGAAAGTTAATTATTATATTTCAATAATATTTGAAGATTAATTATCGTTGTATAAGTTATAATGTTTTTAAGTTATTAATTATTATATTAATAATGTTTTGGAGTTATATATTATTTTAGTAATGATGTTGGAAAGTTAATTTATTACTTATTTAGGATATTTAAAGTAAATTAATTTATCTGATTAATTGTATTCATAAATAATAAATTGATTTATAAAAGGAATCTCATTTAATAGAAGAAATTTATTAAAGAGTTTATAAATGAAAATGAGGTTTGGATTTAGAAGAATTTTAAAAGGCTTTATAAAGGATTTCTATAAAGGGGTTTTCGAAGGGATTTTTATAAAGGATTATTATATGAGTTTTAAAAACGAGAAGAGTTTTATAAATGGATTTAGAGATTTATAAAAAGTGTTTTATAAACGGTTGTAGAGATTTATAAAAAGAGTTTTATAAATGATTTTTGAGTTGTATAAAAGTTTTTATAATAAATTGTTTATAAAAGGAATTTATGTAAATTGGGAAGAGATCTTGAAAAATTGGAAAGGAGTTTTATAAATGATTTTAGATATTTATAAAAGAATTTATAATTGGACTTGGAGATTTGTAATGAAGTTTTATAAGTAGGTTTGGGAATTTATAGAAGAGACTTTTATAAATAAAAGAGATTTATTAAAAAGGGACTTATAAAAGTAATTTTATAAGAATGGGATGAAATTGGATTTTCCAAATTGACCTTCCTAATTTTGATAGTGTGGACATTCATTTCATGCTTAACAATGAAGGAATAGTGTTTTGGATTTATCCTTATCTCAATATTTAAATTCTTTTGATATGATTTTGAAATAAGAAATCTTTCATAATGTTTTGAGAATATACTTATACAATTGAGATAAGTATACGAATACATTTTCTAAGTAGGGAAGGTGTAGTGTATTTGTGAATATACTTATATTTGAGATAACTATATGGATATTTTTTCAAGTATTGAGAATAATATAAAGGGTTTGTGAATATATCTTTGTAAAAGTATTTTGATACAAGTATTTACAAAGTGATTTTAATTAATGAAAGAATTAATTAAACGGGTTAGTGATTACTTATATGCTTAACCAATGTTGGTTTCCTTATGGAAATAAATCCCTGATTTGATTATTATTTTTATTTGATAGTTAAATAACCAACTATCAAACCTGGCCAGTTTTAAAACTATCATTGTCGGTTCAAAGAGACTGAGATTGGATACATTATCCAAAAACCACTTCAAACTAGCATAAGTGTTCAAATTTGAGATATCTTGAAGATGATCGAAGATGGAATTCTTCAAAGTGCAAGGGCAACTTACGACTACTCTTGATGATTCCAAAATGGGTGTAGTAGAGGTAGTGCATTCAGTTTCGTTTAGACCCAGAGCAAACTTGTATAGATGAATGCTGTCATTGCATTGCTACATAGAGGGCAGTGTTAGCATTCTAAAAAGGATTTGCTAAGAGATAAGGTAAAAGCACTGCCTCGAGCCTCACAACCCGGGAAAGCAGCTAAAACATGGTAGATGCAACAGGCTATGCAGGTTGCTCCTATAAGGGTGTGTCATTACCTTTCTAGATCATTATATTATGGAGTTGGTTGTGCATGAGTGCTCTCGATTAAGGTTGGAAAACAACTAGGGTAATGAAATATTCGGTACTATCCAGTATGGGGTGGGTTGGTCTTGTGTTGGTAGAGGGGAAAATGTGTTTGTAGCTCTCGGTACATTTTATTTATGTAATATACGGAAGGTAGTCCCTTACCTTTCTGTTGTTAGAATCCATTCTCCAATAAGTATCTTGTAAATTTATTTGTATATGTTGAAATTTAATTAACATAACAATTCGACAACATTCAGCATTTATTAAACTCTGGACATTATTATAATATCAGAAGATTTCCCATGAAATGTTTTTGTTATCGTGAGGTAATAATCCGTCTTTGTTAATGTGCGGCATGGACTTACGAGATACCTTTATTTTGAAGGGTTTTATAACATTAAAATTCAAATAAGGTGTGTTTCTTACAGTGGTTTACCATGCTAATTGAGCGTTATTTTTTTATAATGCTCGGGTTAGATCGAGCATATATACAGATCCAGTTTGGTTGCCTTGGAGTTTCAGGAGACAATCTGGATGTCCAAGTTGTGTCTCCCGTATATTTTATTTTTGCTACATTAGTTGTTTTATTTATCAGCGATTATGAGGACATGTCGTTACAACTGTCCAGACTGATGATTTGTTTTGTGTACTCTAATTGATGTATGTATATTAAAGTTTTTTTTGTGTAAAGACCTATTATATATTATATATTACTCGTCATGGTGTGAGATTCTATTCTGTCTTTTTCTTTCTTTTGCTCCAACAATCCGTCTTTTTGGCACTTGGATACTTGGCACGTGAATATCGAGGATGTATTAGTATCGACTTTCGAGGATCGAAAGGGCGGGGTTATTACACAATGCATGGCTAGAAAAGAAGGAAGGAATCATCCAGATATTAGATCTAGAGTTAACTGGGAATTAAAAGGGGAAGTTTTGAAAAAGAGAATATGAAAGGTTTTTCTCTCTCCATAAAACAAATTTTCCTCATTAAATCATTAGTTTTCATTCCTCCTTCTTCTCTCTCCTTTCATGGCCTCCACTTTCATCCCTTATTCCCAAGGTCCAAAAAAACTTTCACGTAAAATTACATCAAATAAAATATCATTAAAGTGGTTGGTTTGATTCTAGCAAGATCGGATGGTGATTAAAGCAATCTAGGAGGCAATTCACAAATCAAGGTGCCACAAATGGCTTGATCTATTATAATAAACATTCATATCATATTTTTAATATGTCACCATCCATGATATATATGTTTTATTGCCAAATACTTGTTTACGTGAATTTTCAATTATTTAAATTTGTTCATAACCTTTTGATAATTTTTAAATTATAAATTATTGCAGTTACTAATGAACAAAGTGTGTGTGTATATAAAATAATGTTTGAATTTATTCATAATTTACATGTAAGATTAGATTCAAATTATTTTATTCAAAAATAGTATAAATAATTAATAAATTTATTCACATAAATGTATGTATATATTTACTACATACATAAATTTATATATATTTAATATGATATATGTTGTTGTGCTATGTTATAATTAATATATTATATTTATAAATGTTTAGATTTAGAATATTTTTTTTTAAATTTAATTCCTGGCTCTATTTAGAACTCATAAGTTACAAAGGTTAAGATTGAATGTGGATATCAATATGAAATTGTTAACTGTTTGAACAATCTTCATTGCAACATTGTTTAAAAGTGATTTAGTTTAATAATATTAATGTGATATCGAAAATCTAAGAAATTTAATGCTAAACAATTTCGTTTATGGATATCGATGAAATCATGTTTCTTTTTTTCTTCTAGAGATTAAATTTGTTTTGATTAGGAATTTATAAAAGAGGAAGGTAATAAATTCTTTCTGTTTTCTCTTCAAATACCAAATTTCTTACACACATACACACACATATATACATACATATACAAACGCACATACATACATACATACATACATACATATATACATACATACATATATATATATATCACACACACACAGATATATATATATATATATATATGATACCATTAATATGTGTATACAAACCATGTTCATATATTTTAGTATATTTAAACATGTATATACTTAGGCATTCTCATATGCATATGAATTTATCATATGCATATTTAAGTATAATGTAATGGCCAACCTCTTCGATCCTCAAATGTCAACAATAATACATCCACGATATTCGCGTACCGAGTATCCAAGTGTTAGAAAAACAGATTGGTAGGGTAAAATAAAACAAAAGGAAAATAGAACAAGAAATAAGAGAACACATTATCAGAATCTTACAGTGGAATAATAACATATAATATCAAAAACAGTAAAACTATCACTATAAGATACAAAGCATTTTAGAATTATAATTTCAAATACCATCATCAGTCTGGACAAATATAACAGCCTATCCTTACAAATTGTACAATATAGTAATGGAACAGAAATAAGAATACTATGGTAGGTGAAACATACATCTCGTCTCCTCGATCTCCAAGAACATCAAGGAAAACCAGCTTTTCTTAGACTACTCGAAAGGTACACAAGGAATTTAAGGAAAACAAAATTGACACGTATGACATAAGTCTAGTATGAGAAACTCAAGAGCAACCAACATATAACAGTACTTTTGAGACTACACAGAATGCCTTTTAATGGTTATCCCCTCAGAAGAACCATCATTTGAATAAGCACATTAGGTGATATAATAGATAGTACTAGGGTGAAGAATATAAATCAGAAAATAGCTGTGATGTGTACATTGATCACACTATAATAATATTAAGGTTACAATCAAAACCGCTAAGGGATGATTGCATAATGGATTTTTCACGGAGATCACTCTAGTGAAGTCGGATCCATACTCCATGCATAAGGATTAGAAAACACCTTATGAGCATTGTATATCTTTAGATAAAATATATTTATAAGGTAAACATAACTGGCCTATGCCCGAACGAGTGAACACGAACCACTTGGAACCAAGTATCATTACTTCCGCACGCAATCTTGATAAGTATACTCAAGATTTGGAGTATACATACCCCATCACGGGTTAGCAAAATCCCAGATTGTGCATCCTACTCTGTCTTTAGCTATTTTCGATTTCGAGGTTACGTTTGGCATCTTTCATACAAGTTTTCATCACTGGAACAGAACATGAATCCCCAAATGGATTCACACATCTCGAACATATCTTGAAACCACACACGGATTACATCATCTCAAAAAGATTCACTTCCAAGAGATAGAACACGTATCTAGGTCTTAAGGAGATTTTTGATAAGTAAAACATTTATCAATCCCGGCCTCTTCAAGACCGAATCAATGAATTTGGTCATATTCAATAATAATGAGAATGATCGAATATAGGAACTAAATCTCATGTACTAATCATGTTTTCGAACTTTTAGTGCTAAGTACACAACTAAATATTTTCCATAAATGAGTAAACACACAAAGCACGATCAAGTCACACAAAGCGCGATTAAGTAACATAAGCAACTTATATTCCCTTTTTTATTTAATTAGTCTTTTATTAATTAAAACTTCTTTCATTAGTAGAACTTCATATAGAAATCACTATTTTTCATTTGTACTCTTTCAATGCTTCAAAAAGTATTCATATATTTATCTCAAATGGTATAAGTATATTCACAGATCATTAGCACAATTTCTTACTTTAAAACTTTACTTTTTTATCTTCTTCCAAAAGATTCCATACTTTATAATTTCTTTCAAAATGTCCATTTTAAGGATCTAAGTACTTTAACAAATCCATTCAAAAAGGTTTAAAACTAATGTTACTCAAGCATTGTCACTACAAATCCAAAACAATTTCACTTATCCTCATCTTTAAAACATTCTATTCAAGACTATTTACATTCACAAGTATAATCAAAAAGGGTTAAAGATGAATGTTATTAACACATGTTCAAAACAACCCCAAGGAAATTCCATACTTACATTATCTTTAAAAACATTCATTTTAAGGTCTAGATTAATATTTGGTTAAGTTCGGTATTTGACAAGTCAGCTACCAAGTTCTAAAGATGATCTTTTATGGAAATCATAGCACGTATACTTAACTCGTTTCTAACATTCCAACTTATATTGTTCCTAGTTCAAGAGTGAAGCTAGGTAAGTTAAAGCACTAGTTGCATATCTAAGCCTTGTTTAGTCACTTCTTGACTCTTATGGATAGATAAGTCTACCTCGTCGGCTATTAGTAGTGAGTATAGAATTAATTGACTTTCATTAACGAGTAATAGGTCAAAATGATGAACTCGTTTCTCACATTCTCAACATAACCTTTCATTGGTCAAGAGGGAAGCCGGTAGGTTAAAGCACTATTGCTTCAATCCCTATTTGAACATTAATTTTAACACTCACAAATAAATAAGCCTACTTCGTTGGTTTTTAGTGTTAAGCATAGTTTATTTCCTTTTTTAAAACTTATATATACACACATTTTAAAAATACTTATAAATAGATTTTAAATATCTATGTAAAATATTACTTGAAAATAACTAATTACAATTTTACGAAAATAATTAAAAACCATGTTTTATAATTAAAAACCCCTTTACTTCCAAAATTCATAAAGAAATATTAAAAATATATTTAAACTTCAAACTAACTTTAAAATACTGCAAAATATGTTAGAAAACATCCCTAAAAAGATTACAAAAAAATACCAAATTTAAATATATTTTTTAGACACTTAAAACCACAAGCAATTTACTATAGCATTTTTAAATGTTGTTAAAGTCTGTGTTAAAGAACAACATTGAATAACATGAACTTTGCAACTAGTTTAAACCATTTAAACAAATGATTTAAGACTTGAAATTTTTATAGCAAGTACTACCCTTAGGGTACTTAAAAATTAGGAAAATAAACCCCTATGAATATTTTTCACTTTATTTATCGAAATTCTCGAAAATAAGGCATTTACTAAAATGTTCATTTAGCGACGTTTTTGCTCCAACTTTAGCCATTTTTTTGCCAGTTCCAAAAGCTTTTACATCCCAACTATTTTCCAATATTATTTACACTTATAGTACTTAATAAAAATGCAAAGATACCCTTAAGGATGTCTTTTAAATTAATTACAAAAATTCCTAAAAACAAGACATTTCAAAGTGCTTATGTAGCAATCTTCTTCTTGCTATAACCCTTTGCACTTTGTTTCACAAGTAATGAATGACTTAAACTTCCATGTTATTCCAGTAATAAGTACACTTATATTACTTATTAAAAATTCAAATAAGCCCTTAGGATGTCTCTCAAAATTAGCTTTGAAAATCGTGGAGCACAAGAAATTTTCAAAGTGCATCTGTAGGAACTTTTAATTTTTCGCTTCTATCTTTCACAACTTTGATTAACAATTTCTATAACTTTTCAAACCATTTATTTACTATTCCATACACCAAGATATGTGTAAAGAACCATCAAATCAAATTATCCTAAGTTAATTTCATAAATCTTTCATTTACATAAGTAAAGTTATAGGATATCGAAGTGCACTTATAGCGACTATTCTCGCTTCAAACACAACATACTTCAATTCAAAACGTAAGCCAAATGACCATTTAAACATCAATTCAAGGCCACGCCACTTGTTCAAAAGGGTTGGAGAAGTGATGTTATACAATGTAATGTTGTCATTTGCTTTCAAAAGCAAGAGGGGTCCAAGGTTTATAACTTTACTTAGTTAATATCACTTTAACTTTATATTTCTAGCACACAACATACACACACAATATATACATACAACATAGTGATATAACTCACTTAGATCAAATAAAAACTCAAGCACAAACCATTACAAAGCTAAGAATACTTCTTACCATCATCAAACTCCTAAAGATCCAACCTTTAGCTCCAAAACCACAACACCATGCTCTCCTCCTCTATCCATGTTCACGCCTACACAAGAAACACCCTCTCCTTTTACTTCTTCAACTTTTAACTTGATATCCATGCTTTCTATGATGATATAAGCCTATAGCCAAAGTTTGGTGAAGTTTGGACTTGATTTGCTTTGATTAGAAAAAGATTTGTGGAGATAGAAGTTGATTAGTACTAATTAGTTTCTACCATTTTCTTAATCTGTAAAAAGTGATTAGCCTTAAATTTAAGGATGCATTTATATGTTTGAACAAGAGGTTAATATCACCTTCTACCCTTCATGAAAGGTCATAAAAGTGCCTCCACCTCACATGCCACCTTTACACCTTATTTCCTAAGGAAAATATCTCTTCCATCCCTTAGCCTATTACCATTTTACCCATCCCTTCTAGAAGTTTCTCAAAGTTGCTTAGAGGAAAATATTTTAATTTCTTATTAATGATTTCCTAATCAAATAAGTGTATGTAAAAAAAGTTTGAAAAACTTTCGACGAATAAAAAGCTGTTTATCGGTAAAACGATTTTCGGTTATATTATTGATATTTCTTTAAAGTATTTATTTTTGTAAACATTTTATCAAAAAAAGTTTACCATCATTTCTTATGATTGAAAAAAGGTTTAAAAGGTTATCAAATCATTTTAATAACATTTAATCTACGGTTCAAATATTTAAGTTCAAAGTGCCCGAAATTCTAGACCATTACATATAATATATATAATAGATATAAAACCATATATATGTGTGTGTGTATGTGTAGTTATACACATGTTTATACATCATTATGCTATCATGTTAATGTATAAATATATTAGGTATATTCAAAACAATCATTAAGTAGACTTAATTAATGTGATTAATTAAACAAATACGAAATATTTTAAATAAAATGTGATTTTTTTTAATAATTAAATTGGATTTAATGCTAGTTAATAGGTTGCATAAGGCTACTAAATCCTAATAGGGTTTCTTCTTTAATTCTTCCATTTAACTCACTACCAAAAAAATAAGACGAACCAGACTATGGTATCAAAGCTGTATGGTAGTGAAGTCTAATTAGCCAATATCTAAGGCCAACTAATAAACTTTTCTATTTGATAGGTGTTTGGAATAGCTGTGTCTAAGCTTGGGGTTGAATAAAAAGTAATCTCCCTACCCTAACTGTTGGCTTGGCCCAATGGATTGAGTAAATCCAGAAGGTTGGCCAAGATGTAAGTTCAAATTTATTATAGGCCTGGGGTTAATTTTGAAATTAAGATTTAAACGTTTAAAATATACTTTAACTTTAAATGTTATGTTTAACATTTATAAAATAAATTTCAAAATTTCTAAAAATGTTATGAGAAATTAATTTAATACTTTTCAAAAAAATTACAAATATTTAATTAATATGATTAATTAAATAAATAATTATATATATATATATATATATATTGATGTATGTATATAATTATAAAGGTTATAGCTAAATATTTGTCTTAAATTTATTGGAGGAAAGTTAAATAAAGAATTTATTGAAATATTTAATTAAAATGTTTAAATAAATAAATAAATTATTTGATAAATTATTATTTAATTTTTAACTCTATTAATATATATATATATATATATATTGATATACATAAAAAAATACAAACATTATAGTTTAATAATTTAAAATGTTTTAATTTTCTAAAAAAAAATTGAGAAATAAAACCAAACAAAATTTTGAAATTTATTAAATATTTAATTATAATGTTTAATAGAACAATTATTTAATTAGTTAATTAATCAACATATATATATATATATATATATATAACTATGAAGGTTATAGCTAAATACTCTTCTTAAATAATTTAAGATGAATAAAACAAACTTTCTAAAATTTTAATAGATTTTAATTAAATTGTATTTAAATTGATTAAATATTAACGGATAAGAAACATGTAAATAATATGTAAGTTGATGAAATTATAATGTTTATAAATAAATTATACTTATATAATTATATATGTATGAACATAATATAAGTGGAACTACATGAAACCTTAATAATTTTTGGACTAAAAACACATGTATGATACATATATCCTGATTTTAAACATGTTGACACTTAAATCAGAACGGTATTTCATAAGAAATGAGCTATTTATAAAATTAATATCACTCAAAATGTGTTAAAGATTATGAATCTTTAATATAGTTGCTCTCTATCATTTATATTGATAAATTACTTGCATATGCACTAGTTGTTGAGCAAACTCAAGCTAGAGTTGTGATGTGTAGTACTATTAATATATCTTCGAGACAAGGTAAGATACGTTCTTATCTATGTGGAGCAAACTCAAGGTGCATGCATTATACTTAGGTCATCAATAAATGATAGCGATGAGTGAATAATCTCTCTTGATTTATTGAGAAAACTCAAGGTCAAGGTCGAGATTAGGGAAAAGACTACGATTAAGAGTTATATATGATATAATCATAGAGAGTTATAATCGCTTGTAGACCTATGATTTGTTATGCACCTCAAGGTTAGAGTCTCAAGGCAAGCGAGTTCTAACACTTACTAGAGAAATTGAAAGATTTCAATATTTCTCTTAAGGTTTTGAGGAATACAAGAATCTAGTAGGAGCCTTATTAGAAAAATGAGATGACAAAATTTATCCTTTCTGATATTATAAGAACACTTGCTATAAAAAATAAAAATTACCTATTTTAAAAAATTTGAATTTGCTTACCTATGAAAATATATGGATGAAATGAATTAAGATTGACAAAGAAATATAAGGTATACTTACTAATAAATCTTTTGGCATGCTATCATTTCAAAGCCCATGCAAGAACCAAATTATACAATTGCTAAATACATTCATACCTTGGTTACTTAAGTGTTAATTTGCCTAAGACTGTGTATTGTCTTATATTAGCTTTAAACTCTAATGAAATACAATAATATGGAAATTTGATCCATATTTGAGCATATACAAAAGGTTACGTGGCAAATGGTCACATTCATGTTATACGAAATCTCTTTGAAAATGTTCTCAAAACGAGCAAGTAAACCATAGTGCAAGATCATGAGTTCAATATGATTGAATACGATGTTGATCTTATTGTGTTAGAAGCAACACAAACCAAAAAGTATTAAAAGGACCTAGAAATTCGATTATTGAAATGTTAGTTTGATTTGTTTACTTTAGTGCAACTTATACGATTTTCTTAAATTGTTAGGGATGTCTAAATGCACTTTTGTAGAAAGTTCGGTGCATTCTCGTGGTAAGGGTTTTCTTTATATGGTTCAATCATTTTGAAAAGGAAAGCAAATGTAAGAGAGTGGATGTGACATAGGCACAGTTAGGATGAAGAGAGTGAATGATTACCTCTACTTCGTGAAGAGACATTAGAAATGAGAAGTGTATAAAATACTTGTGGATACTTAATATTGAATGGAAATGTGATTTATATTCCAAATATACTTTTATATAGAAGAATTGTTTTCTATCAGAGTTGTTTCGTCGAGTTTAAGATATTTAATCCGAAACTCTCCGCTATAAACTAGTTATATTAGATGAAATAAATTGCACATAATAAGTGACTGAAGGAGCTTTGTATGTCATGCGCTATTATTGTGATGACAGAAATCGTGGAAGCATAACATATGACACTTATTAGTGGACGCATCAAGTTATGAATGATTGCCGTCGTATATATTCCAAGTATTATTTATGAAGTAATAATTGTTTTCAGTATCGATTGAAATAGATATAATTTTAATTCAATATGAATATTATGAATATTCATTATAAGATAAATCTATTATAATAATGGTATTTGTTTTCATAACAAAAGTGATGTGTTAGCTATAAAAAATACATAAGTATCTAAAAAATGTACAATTATTTTGAAATTATAGACTAAGCCATATTTTTGAGAAATAATTCTTTAATCATATGAATATGAATCATATAGTACTAGTGAATTGTATATGAACAATTAAGGGCAAAACACCCATTAATTGGGAGTAACAAAACAGTCGATGAACTCTTTGGATTGATATAAAATGATATGTGTTGTTCAAGCTCCAATGATACCAAAACAGATCCACTTACTTTATTAAATTCATCGATAAATTATCATAGACATGAACATGTGTATTTGATATATGAGTAGTATGTCTATGATAAGTTCATTAAATATTAAATGGAAGCAGAAGACAAAACATGCGAAGGAAATAAAACAATCTACTTTGATTGAACTAAGTGAGTATATTAAGAAATAGTTTCAAATGTACCTAGAAACAAATAAGATTCAATCTCAAAGTCACTTCTTGTAACGACCCGCAAATCCGTACCCCTTGAGTCAACACTATTCTACCTAAATCAACTCAGGTTGTACAGAAATACGAACCATTTGGGTTAAGAAGAAGAGGTAGAAGAAGAAAATAGAAATCAACATCAGAATCTAACCATAGGCAGCGGAATAAAATATAATAGATATTAACATATCTTTACTCCAAAGAAAATAAATGAGTTTATATATTACATCATTAGAGTACATCAATCACAGCTCAACATCAATAACAAAACAAGTATGAGAATACACATCGTCGTCCAGCTCGTCTCCTGAGCTCCACAGCAACAAATCCTGTATCCTATAATACTCGGTCTGACCCGAGCATTATAGTTAAATAACACCCGAGTCAGTCTGGATTACCAGCTTGAGAAAATCACACCCAATTGATTATTAAATTTTCAAAATCCTTTGAAAACAAAAGCATATCGTTAGACCACGCCACAAATAAACATGTCGGGTTTTTACCTTACGATAGCTAAAACAGTTTTTATAGAAATCCTCTGATATTATAATAGGGTCTATATACAAATACTTATAAAATAGCCGAAATTGTTACATTCATTAAATTCCAGCTACTAGCCACAGAGTGGGTAATACAAAAAAAACTCGTACAAGGCTTATAGGGAGAATGGATTTCCAACTAATGACTAGGCACTGGGGTACCACCTGCCACAGTACGGGGCCTAGATCACCGTACCAAGGAGTACGCCCGCTCCCCTACAACACAAGGCCGGGACCACCCCTTACTGGATAATCCCGAGTGAGATCACCCCGCGGTTGGGATCAGCAACCGCCTGCTAAGCCAAAATAAAAAGGGACATCTAGACTGGAATGACCTCACCCTGCTTGGGTGCTACCCACCTAGCCTTGCTGCATAACCCCTGATTTTCAGTCATTCCCATTTGATGAGGCTTGAGGCTAAGCGTTACCTTTTTAGAGCATATTCCTTAGAATGCCCATCGTCCACCTGACGATGTTTCGCAAGCATTCATCCATACAAGTCCGTCCCGGGTTTGAACGGAACCGAAGGCACTATTCCTACTACATCCATTTTGGAAATATCCTTAGGATTAGTAGTGACTAGCCCTTGCACTTCACTGCTCCAACTTCGAATCAAATTTTTTTTTCCACCAAAACGTACAAACCGGATCGAAGTGGTTTTCGAGAAATAAATCTCGATCCCGGTCTCT
The DNA here is from genome assembly GCA_030765085.1 of Allium cepa. Classification (NCBI taxonomy): domain Eukaryota; kingdom Viridiplantae; phylum Streptophyta; class Magnoliopsida; order Asparagales; family Amaryllidaceae; genus Allium; species Allium cepa. Next base: position 745,869,993 of record CM060941.1, read on the forward strand.
TCGAAACGGTCAACGCATTTGGCCAATATTGATAGTCGGTTATTTAACTATCAATTAATATGCATAAACACCCATCAACCAATAAATAATTTCCCCAATTATTTATTTATCTCAAATTATCCTTACAAGATATATTCTCACTTTCAAATCTTTTTTGAAAACAGTTTTCAAACTATCTTCCTTTTTCTCAGAATAAATTCCGAGTATTTTCATTCCTACTGGAATCACCAAGCACAGATTTTAGATTTTTAAAATAACTTAAAAACACTTTATTATAAAATATATTTAACATTTAATTAAGGAAAATTTACTTTAATACTTAATTTATAATAATACTTTAAACAAAAGACCAAATCATTCTTTAAATAATTATTACGATAATAGATTAACAAATTAGTTACTTTAGAATTTACTTTTAAACACTTAAGTTAAAACTACTTTAATAATTTATTAAAAATACATACTATATAAACATTTGAAAATAAAGTTACTTAATAAAATATAAAAACTAGATTTCTACTTTTTAAAAACGAAATACTAAGTTACTTCTTAATAATTACTGCTAAAATAGATTAAAAGAAAATACTTACTTTAGACTTTAAATATTAGAATTAATAAATTTTACAAAACTTGCTTTCTTTTAAAAAAACAACTTTAAAACATTTAATTTATATTTACAATTTTACCTTTAAAAACATGTACTTGGCTATTCAGAGAAAATTCCAACCTCAATCACTTAAGTCAATTTCCTAAATTGATTTCCAATTTATTTTATTTGAAATAAGTTTCTTTAATTTCTCAATTCATTAGTTATGGGCTTATTATCAATGTTATTATTTTCTGTTTGATTTTAAACCTTTTAACTGAAATATACAAACTTTAGGTTTTTCCCAATTCCTTCTTTGTACCTTTCAATAATTTAAATCTCAAATATTAAATAAATGTTTTGTTCTCTTAAATAATATCATTGATGTTTCAAACTTCATTATCTTTCTGTTTATTCAAAAATTCCTTTGAGTATACAGAATTTTATTAATTAGCATTTTGAAACCACTAATATTTTTATCCAATTCACTTAAATTTATATACGTTCTTTATAATTGTTTCTTAAGAGTTCACTTCTTTAATTTCCTTTCAAAGTCCAATTCTATATATTTGGATAAAACAGAGTACCGAAATATTCAAGCAGACGATAACATTCAGTATTCTAATATAATTCATCACAGAATTAATCACAGCCGTGGGTGTTTAATAATTTAAATAAATGTTGAGGGATCCAGTTCCCTCCAACCTGTTTTCCCTGCATCCACAGACGTTAGCATAATATAATACACCAATTCCAAATATACCATACTATAGTACATCAACCAATCCAATCATTTAAACAATTACTTAGACTTAATCATTCAAATTTAAATTTATATTTAAACTGAGTGAGATCAACTCACCTTTGATTTTCCGATTGCAATCCAATCCACCATGACTTGTTTTTCCCACAGTATTTAAACCTTGTATAACAATTTTTACGATTTATTAATATTTGAATTAATTATTATTTAACAAATTTAACTTATTAATAACTTAATTTAAATTAAGATTAGCTGAATATTTAAGAAATCGTTTACAGATAAATTTCCCTTTTTCTGTAATCCCCTATACTTATTTTTTCTCTGACTTATATATATTCAAATTCAAGCATGTAAATATATATGTTATTCAAGTTTAAAAGTAATCAAAAAGAAATCTTACCTCAACGCGACTCACCACTTTGGGTCAAGCATGACCTCGTGGCAACCCAACTCCTCCATGCCGTGCGCTCGACCAACCACACAGTTCCACCACGTCGTCGACCTCGTCGCGTCCCAAACCCTCAAATCCATTTGCACGCAAAAGGGTTTCTCCGTCGATACCCCACTGTCGCCGCTACCCCAATGTCGCGATCCATTTGCCAAGCATCGCCGCTACCACGCGTCGAAGTCGCCTCCAATCGCGAGATCAGGTCGCGAGCAATCTTCGAAGGAAACTGAGCAGTTCGAATTGATCTAGCTCGGCTCGATTTCGATTCACCTTGATATAGAAATTGAAGCCAGAAAGAAAAAGGCTTCGGCCATGGATTGTTCTGTTCTTTTGATTTGGGAATAACGATTTTTTTTTAAACGATAGGCTCGAAAGAAAAGAAAGGGAAACACGTTTAAAAGCCTCGTTCATTAGCTTAGGAACAACGCCAACTCTTTTATTATTATTATTATTATTATTTTCTTTTCTCTCGCTTGCAATTTAAAAAAAATTGAGGGGTCACGATTTTAAAATTAGGGTAGTGGTGTATACAAGAAGCTTGACGAATTAAATTAAATTTCATCCGATTATCAAATAAATTTCCAACGTGTTTATATCATACGCTCACACAACAACGCCGATCACTACCAAATTTGAAATCTGATAATAATTCAATATTATGGACCCAATGGAACCGGTTTCGTCTACTTCCGAGACTGTGCCTCGGAAGGCTATTTTTAAATTCAATTTAAACGATATAAATTCCAAAACTGCACAGATCACTACAAATTTCAATTTTAACACTTCTATTGTCTTCAGTATTATCAATATAAGTTTTATAAGCCTTCAATTTATTTTCAACAGGCTTAAAATTCCAGATTCAACATTTTACTCAACTTCAATTATTCAATTCAATAATTTAATTATCAAATGAAGTTTGGTTAGTGAAATTTCAGTTAAAATTATTCTATTGAATATTTAAAATAAATTAAATATTCCGATTTTAAATGCTCAAAAATTCCGGGTCGTCACACTTCTTCATATCATACATAATTATTCAAGGAGTAATCGGACAATATTGGACATAATACACTTAATGATGAGTGAAGTTGAGTTTACTTGGGATGTGCACTTAAGAGTAACTACATATATTAAATTTAATTTCATCTAAAGCATAATTTACGAGATCTTATTCATATAAGATGTAAATTTATCGGAAACCCTAAATCTAAATAGTTTAAAGTGTATGGTTGTCTGATCTATGTTACAAACATAAGTTTCGTAAACCTAAAAATAAATCAATTTTATGTTAGTATAAAGACAGTTCATAAAATGATTTTGAATGTGTATTCCTCATACTAAGAAACAATTGTTGTTTCAAGAAATGTCACCTTCATGATGAAGGAATTTCTTTTGGAAATTAGCGGTAGTACAATAGATTTGGGTATGATCCAACACATCAAACATAGAAATTGATTGCATAAGATGAATAAAATTAACCAATGTTAAAACAAACATAGCTCATTAGAATATCTTGCACATTAAAGAGAAACTACGAGTTTCTTATCAATATCCAAAAAAAGATTAATTAGTAATAATAATTTCCACAGTTGTCAATATGCCATGAAGAGTATGGACTCTCCCATATGGCACAATTCTTTAGACTTCAAATGGATTTCACGTACATTATCAAAATACAATTTTGATAGCTATACCTAAATGGATATGACTCATCGGCCATAGGTGTACTTTTGAAAGGAAGATCAATGCACTTGGAATATAGTTAGCAATAGTGATTAGAATAACCTCGTTTCATTTGTTAAAATTACCATGATAGATTCATTAGTCAGTGTGCTTGAGTTATTTCAGATTCTACTCCAAATTATCGCCTAATATAATTCGGAGTTTAGGTACATCTATGTTGAAAAAAAATGATTAATAATTTAGAGCATGCTATTTGCATATAATAAACAAAATGTCAAAAATTTGATAGGAGCGATAACTGAGTTTATAAATTTTGGATAGGATCCAAGAACTGATATTTTAGTATTGTTCGACAAGCATTGGAACTGAGCAAATATTTTGATAAAGAAATGTAATTGATTTATTTTCAATCAAAATGTTGAGGAAGCATGTGTCTGTAAAAAAGAATATTAGAAGATACTAAGATATTTCTAAAACTATAGGTAAACAATACGGTGTCTATTATTAATAGTGTACTCGTGTTAAAATCAATTTTAGTTGGTTGTTGAATTCTCGATATCGGATTTGATTTATAATCACTATAAAAGGATATTGGGTATATCCAAAATAATATACATTAGCACCATATTAAAATGTTCAATATGCAACATATGAGATAGAATCCCTATCCATCATTATAGGAATTATCATTTATATTATGATGTCTACAATATCATAATTCTCTTACGTAAGTGGTCAATTGAGCGAATATCAAATTAAAGTTAAGATAAATAAATGGTAGTTAAGAGTATTCCCTAGTATTTATAAAATACTAGAGAATTGTTAATAGAAACAATAAACTCCTTCTGAAGGAGTATTCAGACTAGAACTTTACAAGCGATATCGGATAAAGTATGTCAATCCGAAATTCATTTTCAACCATAGTTAAGGATCTTTGAGACTGTTCCAAACAAGAGGTGGTGGTCGATTCAACCAAATGGCTAATTATACCATCTTGAATAATATCGTAATAAAAGCAATACAAATATATGCATAAATATATAATTGAGCTATGGTTGATTTCAAATGTTGAGAATCCTATGGCATTGTATTATAAAAACAATGTCGTAATATTGATCACAAATGAATCTAAGGCTTACAAGCTGTCTAGACACATCCTTCGAAAATTCCACTTAATAAAGGTAGCTTATCAAAGATGGAGAAATATAGGCTGACGGTGTAGTTAGTAAAATGGTATAGCATATCGATTCATTAAGGAACTAGCTCAATCGGTTTTGAGAAAACTGATCGAAGGAATGGGATTAATAATCTATGATTAACCCCAAATGCAAGTGGGATATCGAGAGAGTCAGTGGCACGCCCAAGGGAATGTAATGTAACACACACACACACACACACACACACACACACACATATGTATATATATATAACTCTGTAGTTAATCTTGTTCGTAATAAAGGTGGTGGTTTTTCATATATACTTTGTTGTACTATGATATAATAAATTAAGTAATTAATTTAAAGTATATTAATAAGAAAAATCTTAAATAAAATATTATGTGATTGTAGTTGCAAATAATTGCAACCGTGAGTAATTAATCACAATATAAGGTAACATTTTGTTTTAAATATTCCTGGCAAAAATCTTTCAAGAAAGGATATTGATACAACCATTCAGACTAGAGTATGTAATGCACTTCAAAATTTGGGCACGACATTACTCATGGCTATTAGGGGTGCCAAGGAGTTACATACTTGTAAATATTGGATAAATATAAATGACTCATCTAAGTGTATTTTGTTAGTTGGTACAACTAGGACAAATAGGAAATCTTGATGTGACAATGTTATATAGTTTCCTCGACTTGAGAATACCATGGAACTTCATTTCAGATACTTCATTTTGATTATATTAAAATCATTGCATTGCATCCATTGAATGCCTATAGTTAGGCCTAAGTTGGAGCATTGTGAGTGAAGCACTATTCAATAAAGATTTCATCTCCTAGGTTGTATGAGGTTAATACCACAGTTAACTATAGTCAACTCAAGTCAAAATCTCTGGCCAGAGTAGAATGATCAATTATAAAATTTATTGTTGAACTAAGGATATTGTTTTATGGACTAAACAAGTTGAATGTGGATAATATTAGAATATTGACCAATACCAAATTCCATACTCCTTGTGGCGGTGAAGAGAACATTGTAAATTATTATCACTATTGTTACCACTTAAGATGATGTAAAATATGAATTTACTGAAAGATCAAAAAGCAATGAATTCGGCCGAGCTATCACACCACTGGTTGAGTTGACATGCGAACATATTTATTTGAATTTTCCAACATTAGTCGCTAAATAGATTCGCACCTCTGGGACTCGTAAAAAACATTTATGAATTTTATTAAAAACCATACGATTTAGTTAGTTTGCAATGTGTTATAAATTAATAATATTAATGAAATATTATTTATTATCATGGTGTTTTATGTAAGTGGGGTTGGCTCCTAGAAATCTTATGGGTGCAATTAATAATTATTTGAATGAGTATATAAAAGCTATATATATACACATATCGATATATGATATCGATATGTTTTTAAACGGGCATTAATATCAATAATTAGTCAATGGATTTGGTGATTTTTTGGTCCATGGATGGACCATGCATGGTCGGCTAATGAGGATGAGGGAATAATCTAGATTTTAGATCTAGAGTAAATTAGGAATTAAAATGGAAAATTTTAAAAGTGAGAATGAGAAAGTTTATTACTCTCTCCATAAAACAATATTCCTTATTAATTCATTACTTTTCATTCCTCCTTGTTCTCCCTCTTTTCATGACCTCTGTTTTCACCCATTATCCCCGTACCAATTTCTTTTTTTTTTTAACTCAAGGTTACATTAAATAAAATAAAATAAAATCAAAGTGGTTTATTTAATTCTAGCAAAATCGGTTGGTGATTCAAGAAATCTAAGAGGCAAATCACTAATTAAGGTGTCACAAAGGGTTAAATCTATTGAAGTAAATATACATGTCGTATTTATAATATGTCCCCACCTTTGATACATATTTGAATTTCCAAATACATATTTATGTGATTTTTCAATTATTGTAATTTGATTGTAAACTTTTGTTTTGTCTTAAATTATAAGTTACAACAATTACAAATGATCAAAGTATATACATACATATATATATATATAATAATAACGTTTGAATTTAGTCATAATTTGTATGTAAGATTAGATTCAAATTTATTTTATTTAAAACTAGTTAAAAATTTGGATAATTTATTTACATACAAATATTTAATATATACATATGTTTGTATATATTTAATTTGATATATCATGTTTTGTTATGATACAATTGATATAAACATACACACACATGTTTAGATTTAATATACTTGATGTTTAAATTTAATTTCTTGCTATATTTAGAATTCATATGCGACAAAGGTTAATGTGGATATCAATATGATTTTCTTAATTGTTGGAAGAATCTTAGTTATAACATTGTTTGCAAGTGATTTAGTTTATAAAAATTTATTTGATATTTTAAATCAAAGAAAATTAATGTCAAACATTTTGTTTATGAATAACTATGAAATCATATTTCCCATTTTTAGTGATTAGATCTTGTTTCTGTTGGAAATTTATAAAAGAGAAAGGTGATAGATCCTTTCCCTTTTTTCTTCAAATACCAAATCTTCATATATATACATATACATACATACATACATAAATATATATATATATATTTAAAGACTTAGATTTAATTATAGATTTTTTTCAAAACAATGTACATAAATAAATAGATAGCAACACATAATGTGTATATATATATGCACGCACTATACATGTATAGCACTAATAATACGTGTGTATAAACCATATACATATATTATAATCTATTTATTTATGTATATATACTTAGGCATTTATAATCCTAATATACATATGAATTTATCTTATATATATGTAACTATAATACGTATATATATAAACAATATATATAAATGGAAATATCTATATGTATATATAGTTAGACACATGTTTAAACATCATTGTGCTATCATGTTAGTGTATCAATATATCAGATAAATTCAAAGTACTCATTAAGTAAACTTAGTTAACGTATTTAATTAAACAAATACAAACTACTTTTAAAAAATATATTTTATTTTACTAAATAGATTGGATATAATGCTAGTTAATGGATACATATTCCCATTAAGATCTAAATCGGGATTTTTTTTAAGGTTTACCCATTTCACCCACTTTCAAAACCAAACGGGCCCAACAAATGGCACCATCATTAGTCATTTTGAGTGAGAAAGAGGAGTTGATAGCATACATAGATGCTTTGGTACTAGATTGGATGCGGTATTGATGCAGAGAGGTAAGGTTGTGGCATATGCTAGTTGGCAGTTGAAAGCACATGAGAACAAATACCATACCCATAATTTGGAGTTAGCGGTGATTATGTTTGCATTTATGGTATGGAGGCATCACTTGTTTGGAAAAAGGTTTGAGTTATTCACCTACCACAAAATATTAAAGTACCTTTCTCATAGAAGGACCTTAACCTTCGTCAACAGCAATGGTTAAAGTTCTTGGCCTTCTATGACTTTGATATTTTCTATATACCTGGTGAGGAAAATGCAGTTGATGTTGCATTGAGTAGGAGACTTGCTAGTTTAGGAGCTGTATTCCTAGACTCCTAGAGTTTATGCGGTTAGAGTATGTTGTTGGTTATGATAACCTACTTACCTAGATGTGAGCTATAGCCAGATTGGTTGCAAGCTTGACCATTAGACCTACATTAATAGAGTCGATTGTTCTAGACAAAGACTTCTGCTAGACTAGTTGATATTATTGCTAAATAGAGATTGGAGTAGAGTCCGAGGTGATGAAGTAGTACATAGTCAACTGTGATGGTTGGCGCTGTAAGGATGGTAGATTTTTTTTACTAGATCTTGATGGATTATAGGATGATGTGCTATGAGATTGCCATCATTCGATGTTGATAACATATCCGATGGAAATAAAATGTATCAAGATATGAAGTATATATTCTATTGGGAAGGCACGAAGAATGACATTGGGAAATCTATGTCAAAGCATATGAATTTCTAGTTAGTGAAAGCTGAGCAGGAGAAGACAAGTGCTAAAACCGCTTGAGATTCTCTAGTGGAAGCAGAAAAAAATTCAGTGGATTCCATTGATGGACCGCTTAGGACTAGAAGAGGTTATGATGACATCTTGATTATAGTTGATAGATTAACAAATAGTTCTCGATTTATACCTAAAAGTCTAGAGAACGACATCGAAGTTAGTTGAATTGTATGTGAAATAGCATGTGCAATTCCATATTATGCCAAAGAGCATTTCAAGTGATTGAGACCCATTATCTAGGAGCGGATTTTGAAGGAGCTTATAAGTGGAATTGGGGACAAAGCTGCATTTGAGTATAGCCTATCCCCCAAGAACTAGCTGTCAGACTAGGAGAATGAATCGCATATTAGAGGATCTCTTACGAGCTTGCATTCTTGTCTTTGGGGGCTCATGGAATGATCATTTACATATGACAACTATTATTAATCGAGCATTGGTGTGGCATAATTTGATGAATTATATGGCCAACCATGAAATGTCGCATCATGTTAGTGAGAATCAAATGGGAAACCAATGCTTAAGCTAGAGATGATTAAGGAGATTACAGAGAAGATTGAGATTATTTGGCAATGAATGAAAGATTTCCAAGATAGATAGAAGCGCTATACTGATAAGAGATGCCATGATCTTGAGTTCATTGTTATGATATGATTTTTATCAAAATTTCTCGATTTAAGAATAATTTTGATTCGGTAATAGGGGGAAGTTGGCACCAAGATTTGTAGGTCATTTTCCGATGCTCGAGAGGATTGGGAACCTAACATATAGATTAACTTACCAAAGATGATGGTGGTGTGCACAACGTGTTCCACATTTCTTATCTTAGGAAGTTTGAGCATGTCTCGGACATAACCATGACAATGGATCAACTGGATGATATTGATGTTGAACCTGAAGCATAGACACCTCATAGGTTTATTCACATAATTGAACGTAGCACAAACAACTTAGGTAGAAGACGCTGAAGTTAGTAAAAGTTGAGTGCATCAAAAGTTAAGGTGATACTATTTGGGAGCTCGACGAGAAAATTAGGACTGCTTATCCAAAGCCCTTTACTTGGTAAAATTCCATTTTATTTTTAGCCTTCATATTTGTTACTTTGTTTTGCTTAGTGTTAGCACCTTGCATGATATGCTATCGACATATGTTTATTTATTGCTTGTTTATGCATGATTGATGGTTGATGTGAATGCTTGGTATCTGCATTATTTGGTTATGATTGTTTGGTTAGAATTTCAAGGGCAAATTTCCTAGTGGGGGTGGGGGAAAATGTAACGACCTGTATTTTTATGTATTGGGGGATTGTAAAAATATTATTGTCATATACATATTAGGTCCGAATAGACTATAAATTTAGAGAATATTGAGTATTAACATATTTGACCCTTAGAATAAATTATGGATGATTTTGGCCTTGATAATTTGTAAACCTATGACATAGAAGCCAAATCAGGTTCTAAAATCACTACCAAATAAAAGATATGATCAATTTTCTTTTTATGAGTGGTTGTAATAGATTTTTGCCCTTACAATTTAGGAGATATGATCATTTAAAGTTAAACTTTTGGGCTGGCTAGCGAGTAAGCCCATAATTAACCCACTAACCCATATCAGGATTAGAGCTAATTATAGCTGATGGGACAACCCCCAATCAATATTCTATCTTCCAAAAACCACTTCAACCTCCATTAGCCAAAATCATCTTTAAGTGCTTAATATTTGAGCCGAATCAAGCAAATAAAGGGTTTATAGAACTTAGTGATGATACAAGGAGGCACACATGGTAATATGATGTATTGGGGATGGTACATACACATTCTACTATCAGTGTGTGCCAAAGTATTGTTGGATAACTATGTGGATGAAATTGTGCTCGTAAAGATGAATAGGTGAGGATAATCACCAAGGGTGGTCTGTGTGTACCTTGGGTAGTTTGTTGGTACCCATGTGATTGGACATCTATGTGTATCCAGTTCTTAGTTGTGTATGTATGACACGTGTTTGAACATTGAGTATACATTGTGTAGTATACATCTTGTTTGATGATAACAAATGTACATTAGTATCTGAATTTTATTGTGGAGTGAGTTATAGATAAAATATAAACAAAGCATAATTTAATCTTCAGTCAACTCATCATCTAGTATGTTTCACATATTTGATATGCACATATCAAATATCAAACACATCTTCACTCTATTTTCAAATCATAACATATGTTTATTATTGTAAAAAAAGTGATATTGTGAAATACTGCAATCAATTTGTGTTCGATGTTAGAAAACATATGTTTCTGTTTAATAGTGCTGTGTATTTATAGGATAATAAGAGTTTTTTTTAAATGATTCACCGATTAGTGACGTAGATATATAAATACATTTGATGACACCAAACTAGTTTTTTTTTAAGGCACAATAGTCCAAACTACAATTTGATCCATGTTTTACAATAGTACAATAAAACAATGATAAGCTAAAAGAAATATAAGGGTACAAATCACCTAGGCCAACTTTTCTCTGTCCAATTGGTCCTTCCAAATATTTGCTGCCACCTGGCACGTACTAACTACAAGTTGCTATTTGTATTTATTGGATAGGAATTTCTCTTTCCCCTAGCATTTATCATGGTATATACATGTCATTCTTTGTGTTTTATAATAAAATGCATTGTTTTACTCATATATGTATTACATTTATTTCACTTGTCTCAAGATTTTTATATTTAATGTTTATAGAATTAAACTTGATCTAACACTCACTGCACAAAACAATGGTTTGTAAATGTGAAATACAATAAAATTACAAATACAAATGCATTGAAACACGGACAAATTATCAAAGTTGTTGTAACACTTTCTTATTTTTTCTTCCTCTTTATGATGTAAATGTAAATACAAATTAAGTGTTAAATGTTTCAATCTCTTCTATTATAAATTTTTTCCCATCCCCCTCTTCTTTACAATGAAATTACAACCATTATTAATTTTAACCACTCTATAGCTTTTCTTTTTTATATGTAGTAAAGAAAAGCTGGAAATTTTTTATGGCAAACAAAATTTAGCTTACATATTGTAACAACCCGAATTCTAGTGGTCTGGATTTTTCGCATAAATGCCAAAAACCAACCCACTAAATCCTGAGTTGGGTATCTAGTATCCTACAAATAGGCAAGGACAAATATACCAAAGCTCAATAGTTTATCTCACAGCGGGATTAACTAAAATATAATAGTAAGTAAATACTTACCCAAATGATAACACTTTCTAAGCAAGTGTCATAAAAATGAGAAGTCTCTGCCATCTACCTAACATGTAGGATATTATGAGGAGGAGGTCTGAACAAAAGTTATGGTGAATGAATAAATTATATACTTCTAGGCTTAATTCTACATATATCGTTTTATTTCCATTTACTCTTATATTCATTAGGTTACAATACTCTCGCCTTTGTTTTGAACCATCCCCATCTACTCCATGGTAGATTAAAACTTAATAAGTAATATGTACATATATGAAGCTATATGCCCAGACCATATTGGTCCTAGTACCACCTATGATACCTTCCATATCATCCTCAAAAAGGGCTCCATCGTCTTGCTTTGAGAGCGTTCCATAACTACATATGTAAAGGACTGCTTTGTAAGGCCTACAATACAGATGCTCCATCATCTTGCTCCGTAGCTATATCTGTAAAGGACTGCTTCGTAAGGCTTATAATACAGATACTCCATCGTCTTGCTCCGCGAGCGCTCCATAGCTACATCTGTAAAGAACTTCTTCGTAAGGACTACAATAAAGATGCTCCATTATTTACTATGAAAATGTAAATCGCGTCCGCACTAGTCTTGCCAATGCTCGGACATCCACAATGTACCACCCAGTGCGTACATTGAGGACGACATAATCGTTCTATCTACTATCTGAATCCCGCCAACAAGGTCTACCTTGTACGGAATTCGATCGAGGATTTTCTATATCTATAACGGACTGCTTCTTTAGCCTACAATACAGACATTCTAGCTGGTCTTTCTCTTTTCCATCATGGCTATGGCACTACATAGCCACCCCTCAACTAACCGAAAGTATTCTAAAGAGTTAAGTGGTCGTACCCTACTGCAAATAATCTAACATCCAATTGGCGATGCCCCTCACTCAACGTCTCGATAATGAAAGAATCATTGGTCCGTTGGTTTAACTCTAGTCTTTCCCGAACTCGTTCTTGGTCTTGATGTTGGCCGATATCCGCATGTGCCTATCCTTAAACTTACTTACAAGTATTGGACATACGAATACCCTATTCCGAACAGTAAGCCTTCTGACTGCCTACAAAGGTGTGCTTCGTTACGCCTACAATGCAAATGCAAATGCAGTCAAGGCATATTCTCTTGATGGAACACACATAGACCTGCCTTCGGAGGTGCAGCTTCGTTAGGCCTACCTACAGGGCCATCCTAGATTATCCACATGTCCCGTTGAAGTCTCTTACTTCTTTGAAGATTAAAAAAACTAAGTTGGACGTGCTTCTCCATTTCTAAAATCCGTGATAAACAGCTCCATTAGACGCTTCATCCTTTAGGCTGCTCCAAACGCATCTCAATTATTTTATTAGACCCTAAGTCTAATCTTTTAATTTGTATTTAGTTTACTTTCTTATTACGTTGGCTACTTTCTTACCCTAATTAGAAAATTCTTGCCCTCTCTCACTCTATCTATTGTGAGATTTCCATTTATTTATGTTGTTAGTATAAGCCACATTCGTTATCTTTCTTATTTAACTTAATATAAATCTTATGTTCATTAAAATAAGCCTCTTTTATAATTCCTGCTTTATTTGCTTATTGACTTAATATAAATTATTTAAATAAGCTTCTAGCATTATTATTGCTCATTAATTTATTCAAAGTCTCAAAATAAGTTTTTCCATTCTTGTTACTTAATTATAATCTATGTTGTAATTCTACCTGTAATTTTCATTTTCTCTTCTTTTTTAGCTCGTACATAATTCCAAAATTTCTTTTCTATTCTAATCTACCTTCTTTTATTATGATATAGAATATTCTTTTATTCTCTTATATTATATAATTCACTTATCATAATAACTATCTTCTTAAATAGTCTGCGCAGTGAATGCAGACCTAAATTCATTATCGGTTACAACTTTAAGTTCATGTCTAATAATTTACTTGATTCATGTCATACTTTGCTTTATTATCTTCTATTATAGGAAGTAATTCTATTTTATTTGGTTGGTTATGAAAACTACATTTAAAAATCCATTTTCATATTTTAATATTAAATAATACTGTAAAAAATAATTTGTAACCGCTAGATATTTCTTTTACTATTTTGGAATAGTTTAAAATACAGTGGTTTCTCTATTTTATGCTAATTATCTTTTTCTTTCTTTTATTCTAGCAATCACATTCATTGTTGTTTTTTAAATACTAAATTATAGAAATGTTTCCTATTTTCTAAACCAACCAATTAACCTTTTAGTTACTTCCAAATCCATTTATTATATTAATTAACTTTTCTCATTTTAACGCAATTTATTACAATAATTCCATTCCTCAAATTTTTATTAATTTTCATCTTATTTCCTTCATTTCGGTATTCTTAATTATTTAATCGATATTCGCGTTTAATCTATTCTAATCCATACGTGAAAAAGAGGAGAAAATAGAAGAAGAATGACGCTTGCATAGAAATCCAAAATGTAGAAACAGTTGTAAATAAATACCAATACTATAAATAAACTGTAAATTTCTTATAGTTCAGTATAACTTAATTAATAGGGTTAATTATTTAATAAAATTATCCAAACGGGAATTCAACGATAACATACCTTAAACATAAAAGATATATAAATAAATCCACTCATATGTCGTCCTTAGCTTTAATCTCTATTTATTATAATTTACTATGCTTTCTCCGCTTTTTAATTCGCTGTAAATTCCCTGATTTATTTGCGCAATTCTTTGAATTGTTTGTATGTATATATCCTTGCTTAATTTTTTTTGTTTGGAAAAAGATTCTAATGGTAGAGGACAAAGGAAGATGGAGAAGAGAAGAGGAGTTTGCTGTAAATGACAGCAGTTGATTCAGAGAAAATAGTGTGGACTAGGGTTAAATTACGTTCAATTTATAGGTGTAGTGAACAGCTATGTACCATCCGATTAACCGTAAAAACAATCCTCACCATCGTTTATTGATTTGTTTAAGTTAGCTTATGACGTATAATTCTCCAATGTTATTCATTTATTCCTTTATTATACAACCCTATTAATTCATGTTTCCTTCTAAATAAGATTCTCCCATTAATTATCCAATTAATTAGATCATACACACACACACATCCAATATTAATTGATTCTTATACGTTATAATTTCTTACCAGTTTGAACACGACAATTAATACCTCTATTAATTGATTGTATATAAAAGTTATACTTTTTAATTTATTCTTATTAACTTACCTTCATCATAAACTTAATTACTTCAATTGATTTTTGTACGCATTCCAATTCTTTTTTTTTTTCTTTTTAACTTGGAAACAAATAATCCTATATCTGATGTTTTCTTCTAGCTAATTAATTTACATTATTAGGACATATTCTTTGATTAATTGACACCCTTTTTAAAATGCTCAACCGATTGCCAATTAATTAATTGACACGTTTTCTCATTTTAATCGATATCCAAATTAATTTCTATGCGTCACTCAATCACATTTATTAGTTGTATATATTTAAACCGCCAATTCATTACTCAATTAATTGACATATAAGTTTCTCTCTTTTATTAATTGACGCTTATTTAATGTCTTTAATTAATTTCTTAACTAATTGATTGCATCAATTATAAATTAATATGTGTACGTCATCATTTAATTTATCCCCACATACATTTCCCTTTATTAGAAGATCTCTTAATTTATTAATGTTATAAAAGTGAAATACTCTCTTACTAATTGACATCTTTATATCTCTTAATTAATTCCTACTTTAATTGATTAATGCGTCAATTAATCACACACTCATTGCTTGCATAAATCTAATTAACCTCTTAATTCTTAAATGCATATATTTGATATTTATCCTCTTAATTCTTAGATGCGTATATTTGATATTTATATTCTATTTTGCAATTATTTTAATTCAATTGATTTTATTTAATTATATAAAAATGCAGGGTGCTATACATATATTTCTTATAAAGCAAGAACAATTTCAAAACTTCCAACATCTTAAAGGTCATCCAAAAAACCTTAGAAGTTTAACCAAACTACTAAAAATATTCATGATTACGCAGTTAAAGCACCATTATCATATAGTATAAAATAAACAAAATGTTTTGGTAACATATGCACAGTACAAAATATAAAGTATTTTAGGTTGCAACTTATAACAATGTTTCCAAACTGTTAACAAAAGGAAAATATATAACTCTCCAACATTGCTTATCCTATCAACAGTCTTTTTTTCTTTTACTACTTAAAGTTGTGATTCTCTACATTTGTTCTTCCAAGTTAAAATCTTAAATCAGGTTCATCTTCTAAGGCAGTCTATATATATATATATATATATATATATATATATATATATATAATTGTTAAGCTAAGTGACCATCATTGTTTTAGATCATTTTTACTATTACATCATTTTGCTCTATATATAAAAATATTGAGATTACCATAAATAAATTTGTCATATTCACATAATTAATCTTGTTGTTTTCTTGCCATGCCAACAATGTAACGACCCAGAATTTAAATTTGAATATTTAATTAATTTTAAATATTAATAAGTGAATTTATAAGTCAAATAAATTTTTATTTGAATTATTGGATTTAATTGGATAATTAAATCGACAATTTAATATGTTAAATTATGGAAATAATTGAAAATATAGTTAAATATGATTGAAAATGATTTGTAAAATTTTATTTTATCATATGGGAGTTAGAATGATATTTTAGAACTTTTAAAATTGAATTAAAAGATAATTTGTGAAAATTGAATATTTTAATATTAAAATCGACTAGTGAAAATAGCCAATTTTTGAACAGTCTCAGAATTGAACGAAACCAGTTCCATTGGATCCGTAATAGTTAGTTATTACCGGATTTCAAATTTCATGTCAATCGGAGTTATCGTTTGAGCGTGGCAGCTCGAAACGCATCGAATTATTTTTAATTTAAATTTGGCGAGTCAAAATAGCCATTTTTCAAAAAGTCTCGGATTTTGACGAAACTAGTTTCATCGGATCCGTAATGTGATATTATTGTAAGGTTTCAAATTTCAAGTCAATTGGATTTACCGTTTGTCCGGTACAAATTAAAACGCCTAGAAATCGACTTAAATCGGTTTAATTTAAATTGAGCGTTTATAGCCATAACTTGCACAGATGTCCGAATTAGCTTTCGAAACCTGTTCCATTGTGTCCGGAACGCGGGGTAAACCCTAGAAACGCTGGTTACGGCGCGTAAATCGGAGTTCGGAATTCCCGGGTGAATAGTGTCGATCGGTTCTCTATAAATAGCCCCCCACTAAATAAAAAAAAAAAAAACAAAACAAAGAAACTAAACCCTATTTTCAACTGCAGCCGCCACTACCCAATGAACGGCCGAAAATCACTCCACTTCCACCTCGATTATCTCCTCATCCATCGACATTTATCACAATCTTTCAACTAGGGAAATGTAGATCGTCATGAGGGCTTCACATCCATACGGTTGTGATCATCATCGGTGCTTCGTAGTGGTCGGAATCGAGGCTCAAAGGCCGTGCGTTCATTCTCGATTCGCGCGCCAATGGGGGTGCCGAGCTTCAGCTCCTTCTGGCCGTGGGTAGTTGGTGTTGGAGGCGTTCGAATGAGAGTAGTTTGATGGGGTTTTGTCGAGTTTTGGGGTTGCAATGTTTAACCCTAAATGAACGTAATGGGTTCGGCTATGGGGGGGGGGGGGTTTCACGCGTATGAAGAAGGAGATGGGGGAGAAGCAACACACGGCCCAGATTGTTCTAGGAAAGGATGGACGGCAGATATTGATTTAGGTTATAAAATTATAATTGAAATGTTGTTATTAGTTATAAATAAATCGAGTAAACTTCAATAATTCATAACTTTTTCATACGAGGTCGAAAACGCGCGAAACCAGTTGCGTTGGAATCGTATGGACTAGCACTACGCGATGGAGTTGGTTTGGATTCGTTTGGAGTTAGTGAGAATTTTGGGTAAAATTAAACGTCCGTTTAATTTTATTCGAAATAAATCGCTAAAACGGAAATAAAATCAAGGTGAGAACTTCTCACTCAATCGAATCAGTTTCGATTTTATTTTAAATAGTTAGATTTAAAATATTTGAATGCATGTTTGAATGTTGATTTTTTATCTATTAATTGTTAAAATAGACATTATACGCCGTTAGTAAGCGGATGTTATTTATTAAAAACATATACCGCGAATATTTCATAAACAGTGAAATTGGTATTATATATAATATCAATATATATATATTGGCATATGTATATATTGCAGTTGTTGATTTCCCGCATTTATTTGTTTAGCGGATGAGACCCTATTGCGCCGTTATTAAGCGGATAATATTTAATAAGAACATATACCGCGATAATTTCGTACTGGAGCGAAATTGGTATTGTGCTAATGTTTTTGGATGCAGGAAAACAGGTTGGAGGGATCCAACTAGATTTCTCAACAGTATTTATTTAATTTCAGATATTTTGATATTTGATTGACTATCATATACGATATATGATATCGTTGTTGTCGTGATTGACTATTTGGTATGTAGCATCATTGGACCAAGTTTTGGAATTTTAAAATGATTTATAAAGTGATTTTATGAAAATATACTATATGTTTGGAATTGATCCATTTTAAATAAATAAACGTTATAATTTTTAATGTTATAAAAATTATGATTTTTGAGAAATATAGTTAAAAACTGATTTTTGAGAATATGATGCTAATGATTTTATAAAATAGTTTAATCGGGATTTTAGAATTATTGTGAAAAGTTGAAATATAGGGTTTATAAAATTTAATTATTTTATGAATCAAAAGGATAAAGTTTTTAAAGGAATTTAAAGACGTTTAAAAAGGATAATATAAATTGATTTATATTAAGAGATTTATAAATTGAAATATAGACATTATAAAACGAGTTTTTATAAGTGTTTGAGTGAAGTGAAAATGAATTTCATAAATGAATGAAATTTATAGAATTTTAAACAGTGAAGTTATAAATGGAATTTTATAAACAGTAGGTTTACAAAATTTATAAAGTTATTGAAAGAATGAATTTTGGATAAATAATTGAATCTTATAAGTTATAAGATTTATAATTATGAAGTTAAAAGAACGATTTTTGTAAAATAATCGTTTTATAAGTATTTAACTTATAATATGAACTTTTAGTTTATAATTAAGTTATAACCGGGAATAGGTTAATAAAGGAATTTATAAGAAGGAAGTTTTTATAAATAAATAGAAATGGAATTTATAAACGTTGTTTTATAAATTCGCAAATGACTTATTTTGATAAGTAAAATTGTTGAAACCTATTAATGGAGTTATATTCACGTTTTAGACTGTGAATAATCCTTTGAAATAAAATGAATAGAAGTGATAAAATTGGTTAACGTAGAGTATTCACGTTTTTGAATAGTGAATAACACGTTAAAGAAATTGTTTTGGATTTGGATGTTTTACATAGAATTAAAACGATCTAACGATGTTTTAAATGTGTTGAGATTCGAAACCATGGATTTCAACATTAATTGTCGAAATAGACGTTTTCGAGAAATGAAAGGAGATGATGGACTATAACACTGTTGTTATAGTAAATGATTTCCGAAAGGAAATGTTTTGTATAGTATTGGGATTATATATCTATTTAAATTTCGAATCCCTATACTAGTGATTTGGGTTGTTGTAACGATGTTTTACGCAACATTCGTTTTGGCCCAAATAAATATGTTTAAGTGAATGATTTCCTTAAAGAATGAAATATATACTTAATTCGATTTAAGTATATTGAATATTTTCCAAGGTTGAAAATAAAAAGATTTGTGAATTACTTATGAATAAATAAGTATGGAATTGTTTTCCAATATGAAGTGATATTTAGAATTTATCTTTTTGAAGATAAATTGAAATGAATAATTGAAACCGAATATTCATTGATATTTTGGAATTATAAATTCACTAAGAAATTTATAAAGGAAGTGGAATTTGTTAAAAAAATAAATATTGATTTATTTTTGAAGTGTTGAAATAATATATCTAGTGAAGATATTTTTGGAAAAAAATAAATAATTTGGAAAATTACTTGGAATCTGGTGATGTGTGCATATCAATGATAGTTCAATAACCGACTATCAATATTTCCCTTTGAATGGGTAATTGATGTGAATTGTTTGAATGTGAATGCTACACTTATTTTTGAATAAGCGCTCACTATTCGGGTTAACCGGGAAAGGACCATGGGGTCGTATAACCCATTCCGAATATGTGATACGTCGTTGTGAATTGCATTGAAGATCGGTGTTGAAGACCCGGTATTTGCGAGAGCGATAGGATGACCTATCGATTGTCTCTGCACTGAGTTGCAACGGTATAGAGACTCCCTAAGTGATGGGAAATCCGATCAGGATTGTGAATATCCGGATTGCAAGGACTTCTTTGTAAGTGCCTTCGGTTTTGTTCGAGCCCGGAACAGACTTGTATGGATTGTGTGTCTGACATTACAAGTTGAGATATAAAGCCGATTTCATTCAAATATATTTCTGTTGGTGGCGAAGAATTTATTCTTTTAGCTTAACACCCTTCTCTGAGACGTACGAGCTCAGAGGTTATATAGTTGAAGTTATCAGCGATATATTCCCAATTTGGTAATGTGATATGCTGAGTGATGCTGAAATGATCATTGTGTTGATTATTGTGATAGGATCGTTTATTTGATCGTCTATCTTAGTGATCATTGTGTTGATCATTTATTGACCCAAAGCATGGCTTTTGTATAAAGTATGTTTTTGTGGACGTAACTTTGTCGAACCTCACACCCCGGAAATGGTCAAAACAGGAAAGATGCAGCAAGGTTATGAGGGGTAGCACCCTTTAGGGTATGTACATTTCCTTCTGGATAGAGGTGGTATCATGGTATGGAGCCCAGATATTTAACCTATGTGGTTACTACGAATTTATTACTTTGTGGTTGTTGGTTTTCGGGATCCCGTGAGAAAGGTCGTTTACGATCGGGGAATGGCATGCTCGTGTCAGTAGTTACCCAGTTAGGGGTAACCCGGCCTTGTGTTGGCAGAGTTCCGGTTTGGTTCTCGGGGATGTCTTTCCAGAGGCATTCTCATGTGGCAATGGGAAGTTCCTTGGCCTGACCATTTGTTGGAAATCCAAAGAAACAATACGAAACTTGTACGGTTTTAGTTGTAGAACCTGCCATCTAATATGGTAGCTATTAGTAGGCATAATATAATGGTACCTATGCTGGCTAAGATTTATATTCTACTTTCGAAATGAATTTTCTACACTATGCACTAGTAATAATATCAAATGTTCTTTTTAAATGCGTATCAAGCATGTTTGACTATCATAAGGAGAAATCTTCTCCAAGTCTGCGTTTGCATTGTGTGTGTGGCAGGAGGTCTTATGGTAGTCTCATTTTTAAAAGCATTGCGAATTGAATTTAAAAATATCTCTCTATTTTGATTTTAAAGATAAATAAACTGTTTTGAGTTCTCACACCAGTCACATGACTGACTTGGAGTTTATTGTTTTCCTTCCTAAACTCTGGGTGCCCACCAATTTCCACACGGGCAGTCAAGAGTTAAGGTTTATCAGGATATTCTGGATATTCTGGAGTTACTGGAGGCAAGCTGGATGGCATGACGTATTACTAGTTTATATAGTATTTCTTTTTCCGCTGCACTATTTGTTGTTGTTGTACACTCTGATGATATGATGTAATGAAATGTGATGTAATGTAATAACTGATATGGTTCTTTGTTTAAAGATTATTCATTTATTTATTATATGTTGTTCCGCTGCGAATTGTGAGATCCTGATGTGATTCTGTTGTTTTCTGTCCCGTCCTATTTTCTCTATTTTCTTTCTGTTCTTTTTCTCTTTTAATTTCTATTTTAAAATTTTCTGTCTTCTTTTCCCTATCTAAATTTTCTATCTTTTTCTATTTTCTTTTCTTAAAATTCTTTTTAAAAACCCTCAGTGTTCGGTTTTCCGTCGTTCGATTCCTCGGCAGTCGATAAAGTGAGTGTCGATGTCGAATTTTCGGAAGACGAAGAATCGTGTCCTGACAAACAAGATAGTGTGACTACAAAGACAAAAAAAACAAATAAAAATATGGATCAAACGTGCAATTTCTACTTTCATGACTACATTAGTATGAATAACAAACAGAAGAATTATAAGATTGATACTTGTACAAATAAATTGTGTGTATGGCTTGCATTGGGAGAGACATTGCATTCAACATGTTAACTGGAAACTTCATACTTGAATTAGAGTTAGTTGATACCTTGTACATGGAAAGAGAATAAATCATTGAATTAAAAAAAATAGTTAGATCAGTGGAATAAAATAGCATTTGAATTTAATTTGAATACAATAGCATTTGAATTTAATTTGAATACATGAGAAGGTGGTATTGTCCTATGTAAATGGTCATGATTTTGATTCACATAATTAAATGTTGTTTCCATTTCATAGTATGCAAAAAAAAATATTATAAAGAACATAAAATAATATCATATGCCATACATAAAGTACTAGCAAGATAGAACAATACCTGTGTAAGTGTCAAAGGTTGTTGAGAAGCACTTCCAGCATTTGAAAATTTATTCATTTCTTCTTGTCTTTTCCTTGTTTTCTTTATAGCCTTTTCTAACACACCTTTTGCTCTAATATAACTAGCAGATTTCTCTTCTTCATTTATATGTATACCTCTTGCTCGATGTTCATTCACATTGGTAAATTTAAGCTTTTGCATCGTATTGTTTTCTAGTGAAATACATCGGATTCATCAGTAACCTGGAAAGCTCCATAGCTAGCCTTTGTTTTAAATGATTTATCAATGTCAAAGAGTATTTTAGTATGTCCAGATACAACAATTTGATATGCTTCTTCATATTCGGCAGCTCTTAATGTAAGTTGTGTATACAACCTACACTCTTTGTAGCGTTTAACAGTCTATCTTCGGGTCGTTTGTACATGTTGGTTGACGATTTATTATAGCACCATTCTTCTTTGCATTTTTTGTCTATCTACGTAATATATATTGATCAGGGATTCTTTTCATATTTTTCATATAGAGGATTTTTAAAGCATGTGCACATAAGATTCCAGCAAACTCAAACCTCTTGCAGCCACACAAAAATACTATTACCCATTGATTTAAAAATCAGTATGTGTTTGATATTCTTCCTAAGAGGTGCTACTTCATATTTGGACATTGTGCCAGCTACTCATAACAAAATCAAGGTAAAATCATGACCTTTACATAATTCATTTTGCAATATTTTTAAATTAAAGGCGCATAAACAATCACTGCATGTTGTAGTATTTTCACCGGAAGTAACAATGTAGGAGAAGTTTGATTTGCTTTAAAGTCGGCTCTCGACTCTTCGTATCGACGGTGATCCACCAATCTTCCAAAATGCTCAAAGAAAAATGGCAAATCATATTTATAACTGTAGTACATTTTCACTGCACTATTCATGCTTTCACTACGTTATGTGGTACTAATGTCAGCACTGAAAAAGTCATGACCATATACCAATGCCCATTTTTCTTTTATACCAACTAACCAATTTAACCATTCATTATTTTGAAGATTATATTTTTCAAGCATGTTCTTCCAAGCAATTAGAAATTTTAGTCCATCATCAAAATCATATACACAACTACTGAAATCTTTAGAAAAATCGGAGTACTTTTAAAAAAATTGACCAAGGTGCTTGGCTACGTTTTGATACATGTACAAAATTCATAATCGATGACATGTTTCAGGCCATTGAAAAGCTATTGCTTTATCCATAGCAACATCTTTGTCCGTGAAAATAATTTTAAGCGTCTTTCCTGACATTGCCTTCATAAATGTATTAAATAACCAAATGAAAGTATATGTCGCTTCAGCCAACAGGGTTGGCGCAGTTGGTTGATGGTCCAGACCGCGTGATCGAAGGTCACGAGTTCGAGCCCCGAAACTGACAACCCTGTAACAAGTACCCGAAGTATGTGTTTGGCAGGCACATACTTCCCTAGAGTTTATAAGCGAAGCTTGGTTCTCTAGGTAATTCAAAAAAAAAGTATATGTCGCTTCATCATACAATAATTTCGCACCAAATACGGTTGTTTTCTTGTGATTATTCGCTCCAACAAATATTGCAAAAGGTCCGTCTTCTTTATTTTTTCTATAAGTTGTATCAAAACACATAACATCATCAAAATAATCATAATCCGCTATAATTTTTTAGTCGGCCCAAAAATATTAGTTATTTGGTCATCTTCATCTACACTGCATAAAAAAATTAGGATCTTTAATTGCATCTTCTGTAAATATTCTAACACACTACCGGTGTCTCCAATCTTCATTTTTCTTTCTCATTTCGAACGTAAATAATTTTTATAATCTACAAGGATAAATCCAAGACTTTAAATACCACCATCTTATTTAGTAAAAAAACTTCATAGCTTCTTTTGGTGCTATTCCAGAGTTACCAGCCATATCAACTTAGGATATTTGAGTAATGGTCATTTTTCTATGAGACTTGAAAAAATGACCTTTAGATGGACTTGAAGTTTCATGCGTGTGATGTGGAATAAATGTAACAACATTATACTTTTTATTAGTCTCACGACAATAATCAATTTCATTCTTGCTAGACAATCAAATCTTGTTACGGCTCGATGAGATTTAACATATGCATCACATTCTTCTTTTCTACGTTTGCCTTCCACTAAGCAAAAAAACAATATATTCTTTATCTTATTATGATCATGCATATAATGAATTTTACCTTTTCTAGTACTAAATTCAAAATGATATGCATAATCACTGTAGAACATATATGCATCGTCTTCGCTATCAAAATTCATGCATATTACAAGAATCAACTCTTTGCACATTCTTGAATGAATTATGTCTACATTTGAACTTGAAGAATTTAAAAGCTCTTATTATTATCATTAACTTCTATAGATTCATTCAAGTCAACATCGTTTCTAAAATTCAATTTCCGACATGCTTGAGTTTCATGTTGTGAAAGATACTCTTCATTATGCATATTACTCCTGTCAATATAGCTTTACTATAGTAAGTGAATAGTGAACATTAAGAAACAACAACAAAATGTACTTGAATTTTCCATTACTAATCATAAAAGGGTCCATGATCATTAAAATTTCTATAAAACTTATGAATATATTATTCACTCTAAATATTAAAATATATGAACATCATTCACTACTTTAATTAGTTGGCTCGCTTTAATAAGTATTTATGGACCTAAAAACATTGGCTTTGCATGGCTGTTAATGGATATACTTGCCAAAAATTAATAGTAACAAAACATGAATTATTTAATTTACTATATTTTTACCGCTTCAATTTCTAAATCAAAATCTAAAAGCTATATCCTATCGAATATATAATTAAAATAGTTTGCCTAAATATTAATAATAAACTAAAGTTTTATGTATAAAGAAAGTCTACCTGAATGTTTCAAGCTTCCAAATAAGGAGTTGCTTTGTAATGGAATAGGAAACGACTTTTGGAATTGTGGAAGAAAGAGAACTTTAATTTAAAATACTTACTCTATTGATATACCACGTGTAACTTGCAATTAGTACATTATAGATGGCAACACTTAGGCAAAGTAAAGCATAGCAATTTGCAATTAGTACATGACATGTAAGAGCAAATAATTGAAAGGACAATTGGAACAGAGAAAATTATGCCTAGGTGATTGCAGTCCAAACTAAGCAATGCGTGGTCAACATCAGTCTCATACTATCATTAATAGATAAATAAAATATATTTTGCACTCAAATGCAAAGTTCCTTCAACAACCATCTAAAAATTTGGTAAAGATATTTGTACTGTGAGTTTATATCCTTTTGTTAGTTTATCAGAGCATCTCCAACGGCTCATTATTAAAGCATAATATTAAGGAAAAAGATTTAGAAACTCCGATGGACTATATAAACCTTTATATTAAGTTTTATATTCATGGCCAAATTAGGATTCAAAATTGGCTCTAGGTATTGATTAAATCGACGCCCAACACTGGACGCTGATTTAATCATCGTCTAGATTCATAATGGTTAGATGCCAACGGCTAGACACCTAACGGTTATTTTCTACCTCCAGCGGCTGCTTTTTTCTCTTCAACTCCATAAATGCACTACTTTCATTCTTTATATTCACACAAAACTCTTCACTACTTCCTTCTCTAACCCGCACTATCTTTAAATGCCTTCAGCGTTTGGAAATTCTATTCATCCTTCCACTTCTCAAAACTATGTCTATGAAGACGACAATGAGCCAGAATCAAATACTCCTTTGAGTCAGCATTCATCCAACCCATGGCAAAGCGACAAGGACTTTGACTTATGCAATATCAACTATCATTATACCAAAGATTCGATTAGGAGTAATGACCACTGCGATGACAAGTTTTGAAAGAAAATAATGAATAACTTCAACCTGAAGCATTGTAAAAGCACACAATCTTTCTCAGCGACTCAAGGTCGATCTGGAAAAACAAATCGCCAAACTCAATTTGATGAATCGCAGATTTATAAAATAAAGAAAGCGAATCCTAGTGGAATGGCAGGCAAAGAGCATTTGGTATGTTTTCTGATTTTATTATTTTTTAGTATTTTATCTTATTATTTATTTATTTTTGTTTTGATTACCGGAAAAGAATAGCGAACTAGGAATTCATAAAGCTTTTTGTAAGGGAAAATGGTGTTGAAAAACAATACTATTATCAATTCTCGAATAGCTATGAGTTGTTAATGAGCACGCCTAAGTGGAACTCTAATAATGTGAAGAGCTTTCAAGACTTTCAAACAAAGGCGAAGGGAAAGAATAACATCAAAATCATCATACTGATTTATTCCGAGAGATTCATTATGTAGAGAAACCCCATTTGAGGTAGAAATGAGATGGATGTGCTCAACTGGAGACATGACAAAGGTTATAGATAAATTAGCATCAAAGAAGCAAAGAGAAAGAATAAAGTCGATGTCGTTGTGAACACTAAAGTGAACACTGATCATGAAATCCATGAAAGAAGACATCAAGATAGAAGAAGGCAAGCATAGGAGAAGATCAATGTAATGCGTAAGTTATGGATCTTGAGCAATAAAGTTGATATTGAATGGGTAAACCAAAAGTATTTGGAGATTGAACGACAAGAATAAATGGTTATGGATAATGGTTTGACAGGAAATGGATGAAAATCAAACACAATACTGGATGGAGCGCAAAAGACAAGTACTTATATCTAAGTTCTCTTGAAGTAGTTTATTTTAATCTTACCATTGTATAATTTGTATTATTTTCAGTGTCCTTTAAGTTTATATAAATCTGTTGTATTTGGTTATAACTAATGTTCTGCTATTTTTTTCCATTCATACAAAGTCTATAACCAAGCTAAATAACATTTTGAAGGAAATGCAATACAGCTGATAAGTTAACGAAAATATGAATATAAGACAAATACGTACACACATGAGTAATTAAATGTAAAATTGAACTAATAATCTCCAAAGTAATTCCAAATATTATTTATAAGATCTTTTTGTAGCCAGTTGTGAAGTTTTGCGTCTCAGAATGAAAGCCGACGTTCCACGTGAATGTTGAAAGCTTCTTCAGTTATAAGAATATTATCTCGGAATATTTCTGGCATTTGCGCAGCAACATCATATTCATAGTGACATTACTCTTCATCCATATCTCTTTCATCTTTAATAATCATATTATGTATAATAATATGTGTAAACATGATTATTGACATTTCTTTTCGAGACCACAATTGATAAGGATTACACATCATTGCAAATCTGGATTGAAGAATGCCAAAAGCTTTTTCCACGTCTTTTCTCTGTCCCTTTTGCATCACAGCAAACTTTGCTTGCTTTACTATTATCGGATTTGGACACGTTTTCATAACAGTACCCTATTTTGGATAAATCCCATTGCCAAGATAATATCCATAGTTGTAAGTGTTTTTCCCATAAGTAAATGTCACTGGAGTTACACAGCCAAGTGCCACATCACTGAATAAGTGTGACCTCTCAATAACATTTAATTCGTTATTAGATCCAGGCATTCCAAAGAAATCATGCCATATCCATAAATCATTTGAAGCAACGATGTCCAAAATAATAGTTAGTTTGCTTTCTTTACCATTTCAAGCTCCATGGTATACTTTGGAGGCAGTTCTACCATTCCTAATGCATACAGTCGACACTTCCCAGTATGCCAGGCCATCCTTTACTCTCATGCATTTCTCTAATCCACACCACATCATCCTTATTCAGAGATCTAAGGTACTCAGTGCCAAAAACTTCCACAACGACTTGGCAGAATTTTTTAAAGGTTTCTAATGCAATACTTTGTACAATTCGATATGCATCGTCCAATACATCTGTGGGGATGGCATAAGCTAGCATCCTCAATGCTGCAGTCTTTTTTGTTTTACCACTAAGACCTTGTGTTTTTGCAGCATTTGGTTTTGAATAAAATATTTTTTGTTGTTTTGAATACCCACTAAGATTCTCAGAAATAGTTCTCTTCTCATTCTGTATCTTCTCCTGCATATATCTGGTCCATAAGTGCAATTTGGATTGAAGTAGTCTTGCATGAGAGTTTTATGAAAGGCCAACTGATTATGGTTTACATGTTTTCAACCGATGACCGATTCATAGTGTTTTTTGGATATGGAACCGTAAGCTTCATAGCATATGTCAACTATATATTGCATCTCCTTGGCTTCCTCTTGTAGGATATCTTCCTCCTTAGAATCACTATCGAACACCATAACACATTTGAGGAAAGTTAAAATATTCTAAGAATTCATTGTAGTATTTAATTTTATGCTATGAGAGAAAGAAAGAAAATTATAATGTGATATCTACAATGGATTGAAGTGCTTATATATAAGTGAAATGATATGTTCATAGCAATAAGCAATGGGTGGCCACAATTGTTTCATAAAATAATGAGTGGACAACCTTAATTCAAAGTTGGTCATCTCAACCGTAGCAAGTGGCAAACAAAGAATTTAGAGCATTGTTATCTCAGCTTTAACAAGTGGAAGACATCATTAATTGAGAGTATGGTCATCTTAAATGTAGCAAGTGACAGACAAAGCTTCAGATTATTGTAGTCTCAACTTTAACAAGTGGTAGACAACATTAATTCGAAGCGTGGTCATCTCAACTATAGCAAGTGGCAGATAAATTTTTTAGAGTATTGTCGTCTCAACTTTAATAAGTGGCAGGCAACATTAATTAGAGTGTTGTCATCTTAACTATTGGCGGATAAAGAATTCATAGTGTTGTTATCTCAACATTAACAACTACCAGAAAGCATTAATTCAGAGCGTGGTTATTCAAAATTATTGTTTTTAAGTGAAAATTTGATACACTGTTAAGAAACAAACACACTTGTTTTTGTTTCTTCATAAGTTCACGGATGTTTGCCACATGGTCGTTCATAGCACACTTGACTCGAATGACGTGGATTATGAACTATCTAATTAAGTGAAAATTTTATACCTAAAGTTTACAACAAATTCGATGGCAAATGAAAGTTGGACTCCATAAGATTATTTGGTACTAATCAAAGTGGACATAGAAGCTGATGCAAGACACATGGAAGAGGAGTTGAATCATGATTTTTTTGTTACATTAAATGAAGTATTTAATAATCATCTTGATTGTAGATTAATTCGAAGGATTCTAGAAACTCGAAGTGCTTATGTCACATTTACTAGAGCTTGTCGAAGATACAGAAGCATAACAAATACAACGGAGGAAGAAGACCTATTTCAGTTAACATAAGCTACGTTTAATTCACGATATTTGTAGGAGTATTGAATTAATTTTGTTGGACATGCTGCATATGATCTTTGGGTTAGCTATACTTGACAATTTGAATGATGTTTGGGTTAACTATTTATATTAAGTAAGTTCTATGTACTTTCGTTAAGTTCTATATGCTTTCGAATTCAATAAAGGTAGTTAAGTTACTTATATTAACTAACTTTCAATATCTACTAAGTATTTAAGATAGAAACTAACAAATACTTAATTGAAACGATACAAATAATACTTCATACTTAAAATAACCTGAAAATTGAAATGATACAAGCAAGACAAAAAACATTGAAATATATTGATACAAACAAGATAATCTGATAATTGAGACAATACAAGTAAGGCAACCAACATTGAAATAGATCTAAAACAAATGCACAGGATAATTAAAAAAAATTGTCTTTGACCAACTGGTAATTGCATTGAACCAAGTGTCTTCTGAAGTTTTCAGTTTATTCTTTAAGTTCAGATGCATACACAAATGCTCGATGAGGTAGAGGATCGTCAAGCCATTGCCAAAATTCAACTATTTAGTAAATTACGACGTTTATAATGATGTCGACTAGTGTCAGTTTCGTTCCTTATAACAGAATACAGAACAGAAACTCCACAGGTATAGTATATGAGTCTAGAGCCAGCCTCTTGATCTGCCTGAGGTACTTGGTAGCGAATTTCATGCCTTCTTTGCCTTTTGTCATTACTACCACGCCACTCCTCTCTTTGTTTTCTTCAATCCTCTAACAGCTTATGCTCTTGCAAAAATCTTTCATGCTCCCTTACATCCTCATAGTGTCTTTCCTCCATTTCAACATACCTCACGGTTGGTGGTTAGGGAAAAGACCTATTCAGCGGGGTATTATGTTTAATGGACCTTCATACGAGTATGACGAGGGCAAGGAAGTATGGTTATAATCCACCCTTTTATGTGTTACTGGTATGATATTAGTAAAGACCATTATGGCAAGCAGTATGAGATATCTAGTACTGAGGCAATTTGTCTCCACTAGGCAAGATGGAAAGCGTCAAAAGAAGTGCAACATGGCTATAGTGTTCGATATGATAGGACACTGAAGCATTCTGACTCCACAAGGCAAGCTGGCAAGCATCTAAAGAAGTGCAACATGGCTATAGCGTTCGATATGACAGGACACTGAAGCATTCTGTCTCCACAAGGTAAGCTGGAAAGCGCCAAAGAAGTGCAACGTGGCTACAGTGTTCGATATGGCATAATAGAACATAAATATAACAGTACAGTTAAACAACGGTAACATGACTGTAATATTACTGTTAAACAATTGTACATAAATATAATAGTATAATACATAAGTATAATAGCGTAGTCAAACAATAGCAACATAAATGTAACAGTACAGTTAAACAACAATCACATAAGCATAACAGTACAGTCATCGGTCATCCAAAGTCTGCAACACCACCATCTCCGTCGTCAGCTGTATCATCAAAATCAGTAGGACTGCCATGATCAAACTGGAATGCAATCAGCTGAGCCCGTAAATCATCAATCTATCTCTATATCGCCTATTGAACCTTCTGACTGAGTATTTGAATATGAATGAGGGTCATGTGCTGAATAGCGGCAATATATCTTCTATGCTAGTTAAACCTACCTACATATTGTAATCACATATAGTATATTAATATACGTTTGTTTAACTAATACTATACAGTGAATTATTGATACATTGAATTACCTCAAAAGGAGGTAAAGTCCAACAGTAAGGATACCGGCAATTTCATGAACCTGTGGATAAACTATCCACTGCTCGGTAAGATTACCACTGATATCATGTGCTCTAAAATAGTTGTCTAGACCGAAGTTCATGGGCTGTTGAGAGTATGGGATGGAGTGGGATCAACAAATGGAGGTGCTTGAACTCTACCGGTGATTATATATAGACCTATATGATCAGAGTTCACTCCTCGAGCGTAGTCAGGTAACATGTACCGTCAATGAGCAACTCTAACCGAGTATCTTTCAAAATCCCATTGGCTAGGAAAAATGCTAAAGCATCTAGCTATCCAATTTGTCTCAATCCATATATATATATATATATATATATATATATATATATATGATTCAATGGTCTGACGTCTGTCGATCATGTCGTCACAAGATAATGGATCTTCAGGAATACGTAGCTCTGCAATGGTCTGAAATGAGCATCTCCCTCCCAAATACCAAATAGGAAGAAACGCTGGTGGGAGTAAAATAATCCTGCTATAAACACAAGTGATACGTAATAGAAAGAGGATGATTATCATACATATGGCCCGCCTTTGTCATGGCGATCCAATATGAAGTCCATGGTGCCCATAAAATGTATGCCCCGCACCTCAAATCAATCTGAGTACGGGCCTCCATCAAATCATGTTTAACCCTTATAGGCGCACGAAAAACTAATTGAACACGCTCTCACCGTCTCATGCGTGGAAAATATGTCTCTACTGCATAACTAGCTGCCACAACAATGCGGGAATACATGTTTGCTGTGTACTCATAATACCAGCATGACAAAATATACCAAAACCCAAACATCTGTCTAACCTCCCCGAGAGCATAAGAATCAAGAGCGGTGTATAAATATCCAAGTATAATGGACTCCCAATCTACAAAATGAAGCTGATCTAGATTTGCTACCGCTGCAAGATAATCTAATCTAATAGTACTCTTTTGGTTCGAAAAGAAGGCCGAACTAAGTAAATATATGAGAAATACTCTAAATACAGCGTCACTCATAGCATCAGTGGCCATATGAGCTATAATATACTTCTATAGATATGTCGAGGAAACAACGTCGGAAGAAACATGACCTCCATCAAACTCTGGTAGATGTAGGGTGAAAACCTCAAGGCTCTCATACGTATGATCAAAAGGAAATGACATCCTATCTCAACCCCAATCAACATAAAATTTCGACGGGGGTAATGCCAAGCTCAAAATTTTAAAAATGAAAAATGTATACCGTAGGTGACCACCTCTCAACTAAGGCGGTTACGAGTGAACGATCAAATAACCGAGGTGGTCGAATCTGTAAGAAAAAAGCAAAAGGACCGACCTTTAGCCTATCTACTAAACCCTAAAGAAGTCTATCATAATATTGTTCTATGTATTTTGCCCAACTACCCCGATAGCTGATGTAATGAGACTAAAAAAATAAACAGTTGTTTGGGATTTTTGTACTAATTAAATACATAACAACCAATTAATATACTTCGTAATATGACAAATCTACATAATAAAGAACATTTTATGGTTAATATACGATGAACGTAATAGTCATGTATTAAAAGTTATTTAATATTTAAAATTGTACATCGATCGTATCCAAGGCTATCAACATACAATCCGTGTGTCCCTCAGATAGATCGTACAGAATCTGTAGGTCATCAATTATCATCTCAGAGGTAGAAGCAATGTAAAATTAATTGGCAAGCTCCTATGTTTGTTGTAGGACGGTGCGTCCAGCAATTTTGGTAACACGAAATGGCTTTTCGATAGTATTTTTTGAATAAAAAGTGAAAAAAAAAGGATAAAAAAGGGTAAATTATGGGGTAAAAGGGGATAGATGTGGGATTTATATGCGCACACCCACGGACGCTGGCTGATTAAATCAGCACCTTGTTGCTGGACCGACCTGTTATGCCATTGGAGATGCTCTCAAAAGGATCCGATCACGATATCATTTACATCCAACCAAATATATCCGATCGTAGCATGATCATCTCCTTTTCAATCATTTCAATCTGTTACTAGAAACAACAAATTTCAGAACTAGGCTCATATATTAGATCGCACTCTGCAGTCTCTCTCCAAGTCTTTCTTGTATAGAGCACAAATAGAAACAATTAGTGCAAACACAAAAAAAAACTCAGTTCCAACATCACAACTTCAGAAAACAGTACAAACTCAACCTCTCTGCATCAACAGTTTCATCATCAACTGTTGTTCATCGTTTTAGAGTATCATCAAGGGGAAAAGAACAACATCTCCAAATGCTTGCAAGATCTCTGTCGAATCCATCAGTAGTGAGTTCAAGGTGAGAATCTTTCGAGTATCCACGATCCAATCATCTTCAAGCAAAGGCGCGTCAACACGCTCAAGATCTAAGCACCAGCAGCGTCCAGTCGTTCAAACTATCTAGCAGTAGAACTAAGCGACCATCTTGCATCGACATTCTCGGCCACACTTCCATTTCTTCTCAGATCCGTGAGCTAAGAAACTTCAGGAGAACGACATCAACGTCAAACCAGTGTTCGAGGCAACAACATGAGGCAACCGACATACAAGCATCAATGTGCGAACGATCGAGACATCGAGCAATCGAGGCACCAAGCATTGAACCAAACTTCGATATCTCAGATCTGAATTTTTAAAGGCGGCTTCAGGTGAGTTTTATGAAGACGGCTTTGAGTGAATTTCATGAAGGAGGCTAAAAGGAAAAAAAGGATCTTTTAAAAAGAAAGTAGATCGGGGTCAGTGAGATAGCTTGAATTGAATTAAAAGGAAGGCTCTGTCTATTCCCACCCCGCTTATTACCTTTCCCACCCGCCCCGCTGTTTTATGAAAAAAATATCCACCCCTTATTTTGCTCTTCCCACCCCATCCATTTCCAAAATTACCCCCGTCTTATCATTAAAATAAAATAAACGAACGTGGTTAATAAAAGTTAATAACGCGCAGGTTGATAAAACACTAGGTAAGATCCACGTTTGTCATAAACGAGGTTGTGGCACCAACCTCGTCTGCCACGAACGTGGCTATGACGACATCCACGTTTGCTCCAAACGAGATTGTGGCACCAAACTCGTCTGCGGCAAACGTGATTGTGACTACAACCACGTTCGTGGCAGACGAGGTTGGTGCCACAACCTCGTTAGTAGCAAACGTGATCAATGTACAACTGCATCGATGCATTTCACTGATCCATTTTTTTAAGCTTCCATCATTTTTTTCGCTTGCATCATTTTTTCTTTTATCTCCGCATCATCTACTCATGTGAACCTTCTTCAATAAGCTCCACTTCATCCATTATCGTTCGAACAAATTCCCCTATGACGCAGCAAGTTAAGATTTCTGGGTTATTTCGGATTTACGTTATTTTTAACCAAGTGAACTATCTTTTTCTGAATTTGCTTACTTTTCTGTATTTTATCCATTCTCATATTGGTAAAAATATGATCATTTTGTTCCTTCCAAACGTGGTAGATTGTTGCAGTAATGGAGACGAACGCTAGATCCCTGAGCCGGCTTCCTGAAAGTCAATATCAGATGCTCAACTTCGGTTTGCAGAGATGAAACGATGGGTATATTTGGAATTAAAATTTTAAAATTTTAACGGGGGGTGAAGAAAAGATAGCAGGGGGTTAATAGACGGAGCCTAAAAGGAAATGGTTATTTTATTTGAAAACCCCGCATATTCTGTTCTTTTCTTTTAAGAATTAGAATTCAGGAGTATTTTATTTTGTTTTTTGTTTTCTTTTGTACTTTCATTTTGATTTTGAACTCCAACGCTATTTTGGTCACGAGTTATGGGGTTTGTCGCTCGGTAATTCTCAACTTAGAACTTGAGTTGAAATATGATTGCTAGGCATATAATTAGCATATTTAGGTTAGCAGGAATTACGAGTTTAGAGGTATTATAAGTAATCGAATATTTAATTCTAGTAGTAACGTTGAGGGCACCGATACGTGCTAATGCGTTAATGATGAAAGCTAGTTATATCTACGTGTTCCTTACTTTTCATATTTACGTTTCCGCATTTTATTTTATCTGTATTTCTACAAAAAAATTAACTACCTTATTCATCCATCCTTTAGCATATTTTGCATGATCCTAACAAGTGGTATCACAATGGGTTATTAGAAAAATATCTAATATCATGTCTCACCCTAGTTGTAGGGTCAGCGAGAGTCGGTCCATTTTTAGTCCATCCACTTTTAACGAAATAAAATTTTCAAATTAGAGATCCAGAATGAGATTTTATTAAAAATCTATTAATTTTAAAATTTGGAATATTATTGAAAATGATTAGGATATTGTTAATTGTTTGCTGCTAATCTTATGAATATTCTTTTTTCTGTAATCGATAGATTTGAATTTAACTGTATATCCCATTGTTTAACTGAACATGAAATCTCGAAAACTCTCGATGCAAAATAGGATGACAAGGCCAACGATTATGAAGAGCTTTCCAAAGCCAGTACAAGAGGAGAACTCTGTTTGACGGGATTCACAAAAAATGATTCAGACGATGATAGTGAAGATCGCAAGACAATGACTCAATGAATGGTGGGATAAACGATTTTTGATATAAAGATGTACTTCTTATGTGTCGCTGAAATTATCAATGGCGTTAACTTAAAAAACAAAAGGATGAAATGTGAAAAATATGATCTACTTTTGAAAAATGACTGATAATATCAAGGATTTCGAAAGTTTTAAATTTGGAAAACATGAACTTCTTGAAAAAGAAATGTTGTAAATTAAGACCAAAGTAAAACAGCTTGAAAATGAAAACATGATCTTAAAGAGAAATGATTATGAAAAACTAATAATTGCTACGAGTCCTTGTTCAAAGCTAATAAATGTAAACAATTATAACAGCCCACATCTTAGTGAGCCCGAATTTTTGCCAAGTCGAAAACTCAAGTCCACCAAAGTGCAAATCGTTGGTATTGGTATCCTTTAATTAAACAAAAGTATATCATGGTACCATCGATACATCTCACAATGGATTCGTAAAGTGTAATAAAACATATGATTACTGAACAAGTTTAACATCTTAGATCTCTAATGCCCTTGTAAGTATCGAGCATAAATAAGAAAAATCCGTCCTTCCACCGTCTCGGCCTTGTACTAGTATATGTTGCTTTAAAACTATCTTGTGGGTTGTAAAGAAGAGGGTGTCAAAACAATGTTGTGGTGACTAGTAAATTACACGTTTTATACATAACACTAGTTTATGTCGATTTCCTTCGATTACATATTATGTCTTTTGTTTTACTTAATCGTTTTGACTTCACGTACGCGTACGATACGCCCCATCTACTCGAGGTAGACAATAACTTTATATGTATGTGTGTGTATAAGTACATAGTCCCCCTTTGGACCAAGATACTTTCCCCGCTAGTATCCGTAACCCAACACCTCATCTGAATCCGTCATCAATGCAGTATCATGTCTTCGCCACCGTCCGTACAGAGGAACTCCTATAGTGCATAGTAACGGTATTACAACTACTTAGTCATATTCTATCTCATTCTTGAAAGACCTCATTAGAGGTTATCTTGCCTTGCCTCCTGACAACAAACGAACTAACAAACAACTATGATGTAGTGCATGTCCTAAACATGATCTACACTAGTAGGAGGTGTAGTCCGTTTAGGCATAATCCTCAGTCTTTCCGTAGACCACTCAGGACTGATGACAATCTCGGCCTATGTAAATAGCTCATACTTGTGATAACCTACACCTCCCAACATACTGATCCAAAGCCTAGGTGTAACGACCCGCAAATACGTATAGTTTAGTTGACAATAAACCACGCATATCCAACTCAAATTGAAAGAAAAAACAGATAATTAAGGGGAAAAAAGAAGAAAGATGAAGAAACTAAACGATCATAAAATCTCACAACGCAACAGAATAATTTAATATAAAAATGATCTTTACAAAAGGAAAAACTTCAACAATAAATCACCAATCATCAGCCTGGACAGTTATAACAAATTGTCCTCACAAATGCTGATAATTTTAAACAACCAATGCGGTGGAAATAAAATAATAACTAGCTATCGATAAAGCCTCATACTCTAGGCTCCTCCAAAGCATCTGAATCTAACTAGTAAATATAATGGTCCGATCCAAGCATTAAAAGAAAGAACGTCCAGATTAGTCTGGTAAACCAGCATGAGAACACACATCTCAATTGGATTTTGAGGTTATAAAAACCTTTCAAAACAAAGGTATTTCATAAGACTATGCCACGCATAAATGCGGACGGGTTTTGCCCTTACAAAATCAAAATATTTTATATCAAATCTTCTGATATTATAATAATGTCTAGGATATAAATAATTAATCATTATCAAAATTGTTACATTAATTAAATTCCAACATACTAGGCTCTACAATCAAAACCTTAAAGGCACGTATTGGAGAATGAATTTCCAATGATGACAAGGTAAGGGACTGCCTTTCGACAGAACATCTCTAGAAGAATGTACCGAGGCTCCAATCTCTACCAAAACAGAATTGGCCTACCTCTACCATAGATAGTACCGAATATGTCATAACCCCAGTCATTCCCAACTTGTCCATGGTCACAACATACACAACAAACCCGAAATATAGAGAGTAATCTAGAAAGGTGATGATTATATCTTAATGGAAGTGACCCACTTAGCCCTGCCGCATCTACCATGTTTTTGTCATTCCCGATGTGCGAGGCTTAAGGTAACGTTTTACCTTTCACATGACAAATCCATCTTTGAATGCCCATTGCCATTTCGGACGACTCACTAATTGGTTTCCATAAAAGTACAACCTCCTAGTTCATATACCTCAGAGAAGGGTGTTAAGTGCAAGATGGGTTACCTCCTACACCACCAAATAGATGGTACGTTTGTAAAAACCAGCGTACGTGGTTCTTAGAAATACAATGTTAGACATTCGTCCACACAAATTGTTTGGGAATAGGACAAACGAAGGCACTCCTCCACTATATCTTACCGGGAATTAATCCTATGATTAGTAGCGAGCAGTCTTTGCATCAAAGATTTTTAGAATGAAGCGCTACTGCCACTATACATATATATGTACATACATACACACTACACACACACACACACACATATATATATATATTATTGCGGAGCCAGTGGCATTAGCCCTACATCATGGAGATCGCCATCTTCAAAAATCATCATCTTCAACAAATCTGTACTTTTGACCGCATACGTTGATCCGAAATGGTTTTGGATAAATTTGATCCCGGTCTCCCCGGACCAACAGTCGATAAGAGGCCCTCAACCTCATATGGGAACCAAGTCTCGTAGACTTATCATGTTTCCAACTCTCTACTTGCTATCATAATCAATCCACCCTACTTGAATCATCATTCTTAACACCAAATGATGATCAACATACTCAGTTGGCCTCGTACTAAGCGCATAACTAATCAGTTCCTACATCAAGTCAAAAAACAAAAAATGGCCAAAAATACAATCTAGCACACAAGCAATTACTAGGCATGTTTAATTAATCTTTTATTTATTAAATCACTTTCCAAATATTTATCTTAAAATATCTTTAAAAATATGTATTCTCTAAACCATTTTAATTTTTCGATATTTGAAAAACATTTCCATAAACTTATTTCAATGGTATAAGTATATTTACTAACACTACCATTTTGGAGACACGCTAAATTAATTTCTGTAATCATGCAACCTTGAGTTCATACACCTCAAGTCGGTGTTTAAGTATAAGAAGCGATGCTCCCTGTACCACCAAGCCTTTAGTACGATCATATGAACCAATTTGTTTATTTCACAATGGAATGCCCAAACACATTTTATTACATTAAAACCAATGTTGTGTAAAATATCACCACGATAAACCAAAACAATAGTATAGGGATTCGACTATCTATATTTATATAAATCTCATATGCTATATAAAATATTTCCTTATGGAAATCACTTACTATAACAACAGTGTTATAATCTATGCCTTCCTCACTTTCTCGAAAACATCTATCACAACAATAAATTTTGAAATCCATGTCTTCGTGATTTAGTACATTTATAATCACTTTTTAAAACAATTTAACTCCATCTGAAAATATCACTTTCACAACATTCCTTTAAAAGATTATGTTCCTTTAAAACGTGAACGTATTTCCTCTATAAAAATCTATATTTAAATCTCAACATAAATCATTTTCGTGTTTATAAAACTATGTTTATAAATCTCCTTTAAATCCTTTTAAAATATTTCTATTCAAAAGTACTTTAAAATAACACTATTTTTTCCAAAACCTTTGAAAACATTTCCAAATTTTCTAGGATTTAAGTTCTTAGGTTTTTAGTTTAAATCTTTTTAGTTCATAAACCACGTAGGTAAATAATATTCATAAAATTCACATTTTTTATATAAAATCATTTCATAATTGTTTATCTTTTTTTTGGTTATAATAATAAACAACCTTTATAACTATAATAATTTCTGAAAATTTATTCATTTATACAAAAATATAATCGAGGTAAAATTATCTTATTTACCCAATTTCCAAACAATACTACGTTGAATTGCTATATTCTAGTGTTTAGAGATCTCTATCAATAACGTTTATTACTTGCATTGACCAGAATCCATAAGTCATTCAACAGATCAATCAACATGGTATAAAATATTTTTATATCATTGACAAATATGCGCTCATACACACACATACACACATACATAAAAACACACACCCAAACTCATTATAAGGTGCTATTGACCCTATCACTAATGAGTCACTCATTCTAGGGTATAACTACCCTTATTTACAATGAGTCTACCCCTCCAAAGCCTAGGTGTTCACTAAACATAAGCTCTGATACCAAGTGTAATGACCCACAATTCCGTACAGTTTAAGTTGATAATAAACCATAAATATCCAACTCAAATTGAATGGAAAGATGGATAATTAAGGGAAATAAAGAAGAAAGAAGAAGAAACTAAACAATCACAGAATCTCATAATGCAACGGAACAATGTATAATAATAAAATGATTTCTACAAAAGGAAAAACTATAATATACATACATCCATCAGACTACAATAACAAATCATTAATCATCAGTCTGGACAGTAATAACAACATGTCCTCACAAAAGCTGATAATTTTAAACATCCAACGTAGTGAAAATAAGATAATAACTAGTTATCGATAAAGCATCCTGCTCTAGGCTCCTCCAAAATGTATTTGAATCTAATTTGTGAATATACTCAGTCTGATTCGAGCATTAAAAGGAAAGAACGTCCGGATCAGTCTAGTAAACTAGCAAGAGAAAACACATCTCACTTCGATTTTTAAAGTTATATAAAACCTTTCAAAACAAAGGTATCTCGTAAGACCACGCTGGACATAAACACGGATGGGTTATTACTTACGACAACCAAAACATTTCATATCAAATATTCTGATATTATAATAGTGTATAGGATACAAATACATATTAATCATAGTCGAAATTGTTACATTAATTAAATTCAAGCATACTAGACTCTACAATCAAAACAGGAAAGGCGTGTATTAGAGAATGGGTTTCCAAGATTGACAAGTTAAGGGATTACCTTCTGACCGTACATCTCTAGAAGAATGTACCAAGGCTCCAACCTCTACCAACACAGAATCGGCCTACCTGTACCATAGATAGTACTGAATATGTCATCACCTCGGTGATTCCTGACCTAACCATGGCCACAATATGCACAACAAACTCGAAATATAAAGGGCAATGTAGAAAGGCGATGACTATATCCTAATGGGAGTGACCCACTTAGCCCTGCCGCATCTACCATGTTTTCTCATTCTCGATGTGCGAGGCTTAAGGTAAAGCTTTACGTTTCACATAAAAAAATCCCACTTTGAATGCCACATTGTCATTTCTAATGACCCACTAATAGTTTCCACAAAAGCACAACCCCCGAGTTTATATGCATTAGAAAAGGGTGTTAAGTGTAGGAGGGATTACCTCCTACGCCACCAAACAGATGTACGTTTAAAAAACCAATGCACGTGGTTCTTAGAAATGCAATGTCAAACATTCATTCATACAAGTTGTCGAGGAACAGGACAAGCTGAAGACTCTCTCCTACTACATCCTATCGAGAATCAATCCTAGGATTAGTAGCGTGCAGTCCTTGCATCAAAGATTTTCAGAATGAAGCACTACTTCCACCATATATATATATAATATGGAATCACGAGGCTAGTGGCAAACATCCCTACATCATGAGATCTTTATCTTCAAAAATCTTCATCTTCCATAAATTTGCACTTTCGAACACATGCGTTGGTTTGAAGTGGTTTTCGGATAAATCCAACCCTGGTCTCTCTAAACCAATAATCGATAAGAGGCCTTAACCTCATATGGAATCCAAGTCTTATAGCCTTATCACATTATCAACTATCAACTTGCTAACCTTCAACCAAGAAGGAAGCGAAGTAGATTGGAGTACTATAGTTACTCTGACCTACTCGAATCATCATTCTTAATACCAAACTATAAAGCCTAATTAGTTGGCCCCGAACTAAGTGCATGACTAATCAATTCCCACATCAAGTTAAGAAAACAAGAATGGCTAAAAATACAATCTGGCACATAAGCAGTCACTAGGCTTGTTTAATTAACCTTTTATTTATTAAATCACTTTTCAAATATTTATCTTAAAATATCTTTTAAAATATGTATTCTGTAAACCATTTTAATCTTTCGATATTTGGAAAACATTTCCACATACTTATTTCAACGATATAAGTATATTTACTAACACTATTATTTTGAGACACGCTAAATGAATTTCTATAATCGAGCAACTCTCAAGTTCATACACCTTAGGACGGGTGTTAAGTATAAGAAGCGATGCGTCCTATAGCACCAAGCCTTCAGTACGATCATAGGAACCAATTTGTGTATTTCACAAATGAATGCCAAAACACATTTTATTAGGTCAAAACGAATGCTGTGTAAATCATCATCATGATAACCCAAAATAATAGTATAGGGATTTGACTATTTATATTTATATAAACCTCATATACTATATAAAACACTTCCTTTCGGAAATCACTTACTATAACAACAATGTTGCAGTCTATGTCTTCCTCACTTTCTCCAAAACATCTATCACAACTATAAATTTTAAATCACTTTTTGAAACCATTTAACTCCATTTGGAAATATCACTTTCAAGACATTCCTTTAAAAGATTATTTTAACTTTTAGAACGTGAAGGTATTTTCTCTATAAAAAACCATATTCAAATCTCAACATAAATCATTTTCATATTTATAAAACTATGTTTATAAATCTCCTTTCTAATTTATAAAATTTCTCTTTATAAAATATCTTTATTTATAAAATTCTATTTATAAATCCATTCCTTTATAAATATCATTTATTTATACAATCCCATTTATAAATCTATTTACCAAATATCAGTTACAAATCCATTTTTAATATTTATAAAACAACGTTTATAAATCTATTACTTTATTTATAAAATATTACTTTTATAAATATTTCATATAAACCATTTCAAAAATATCATTTCAAACTATTTCTATTTTCTTTGAAATTGTATTTCCTTTATAATAAAAGATGGACTTAATTATTAAATTTTAAAACCTTTACAACACAGTTCCAAAATCTCTATTTAAAAGTACTTCACAAAACAACTAAATCAATATTCCAAAAATCATGCTTTTATTTCATTTTAGTAAACTCCTTCTTTTAATTATTTATAACTAATTACTAAAACATGTATTACAAGTATCTCCTTAAAAGTAATTTCAATTCAAAATCATTATTTTATAGTATTTTCAAATACTAGAAATAAGGCCCAATGCTTCTATAGCACCAAATAAGTAAAATCATGTCTATGTCATCACATATGACATCCAACAAATCATATATCACAATATATGTGAAAAGTAAAATCAACAGTGGTGAGGAATCCTATTGAATCCTTCTAACTTGTCCCCCTGAATTATATACAATATATAATCATATAATATAGGCCATTCGCTATTAGACAGGTACATGTAAAAGGTCATCCACTCCTACGATGGGAAAAAATCCAAACCAACTAATAAAGAAGTAAATCATCCAAACAAGCAATAAACATGCGTCAATAAAAATATCTGCACTTATATAAAATATAAGTGGGTCTAGAGAGGTGGGTTAACTCACCAAAATTCCAATTGATGCCGAAGCGTTCTGGTTCCGACTAAAGTCGAACAACATCCCATTTTAGCATGAAATTCTGTAAGCTCAAATCTTAACAGGCCCAATTCCACTATGAAGCTAACATCGTTATGAACTCAACATAACTGACCGCATCCAAATTCGACCTCGTATGGACATGATACGAATATTAGACTACTTGAGATTATTTAAATTTTAATTAACTTAAATTAATTACGGTTATTAGCTTAATCACCTTCGTTTATCTCCAGGCCTTTATCAACTCGACGTCGCCAACATCATCTCCTCGCTGCCACCATCATAGGCGATTTCACGCTGCCACGTCCACACCGCCAACTCCCCATGCCAAGCT
Organism: Allium cepa; assembly: GCA_030765085.1. NCBI lineage: Eukaryota > Viridiplantae > Streptophyta > Magnoliopsida > Asparagales > Amaryllidaceae > Allium > Allium cepa. The sequence goes on from CM060941.1 coordinate 745,914,170, forward strand.
GCTTCCATTGACACCAATACTACTTCTCCCTCCTCGTTGTTGACGAGATCTCACCCAAGGAAACTTCGCCGTCGAGCTGCCTATTTCCACCAACCCACGGTGATCTATGTGATCCAACCAACCAACCTCCTCCCCTTGTCAAGCTGAGAAACTTCACAGTTGAAGCCATCACTAGAAACTGCCTTTAGAGCCGTTGGATGATGGAGAATAACGAATGGCGGCTAGGGTTTCTTTCGAGGATTTGGTGAAAATAGAATGAGCTAAGGGCCTTTTTATAGAAAATTTTCAAACACTATTCATCCCTAGAAATCTCAAACTCCAAACGAGGTGCACCGCCTAGTGTTTTGTACAAAATAACCCTATTCCGAACCCAGTGAAACTCGTGTCGGGGCCTAATTCCATCATATATAGAAGTTAGCCTTCAAAATCAAATTATTTTATATTAAATTCCTATAATTACTTCTACGCGTTCCAAGCCTGCACGACCACGTAATACGTCTGATCATCATGGAACTCGTTAGGCATACGACACATCGCTATTCCGGATTCAATGGGACTGGCTTCACCTAAATCAGAGACAGTCCCCAGAAAGATAATTTCACACGTTAATTAAAATGAATTATTATTAAAACAATCTTAATCACTTTTAATTCTAAATTAGAAGTTTACACTAACCATTTATTACTTAAATCGAATTTAAATAAGCTTTTGAAATCTATTTATTCAAATTAAATTGAAGATTCAATTACTGAAACAATTCTGATATTTAAATTACTATTCCAATTATCAAATAACCCTTATACTTGGAATTTAAGCTGTTTGACTAATAAAACTAATATTTCAATATTTAAATTAAATTAAATATTTCCAATTCAAAAGTCTAAAATTCTATGTCGTTGCACTAGGATTACTTTCGAACTTACGTGGATTCCGAGAAGTACGAGCTATAAGGATTTGTAAACACTACAGAGACTAAGAAATAAACATATATAATCTAAGATATTCTACACTTTCAAATCTCACAACAGAAGGCAACGAAATATACATATAGTAAATAACCATCTTAGAAAACATCTCAAAACACAGTTATTGGCCCAAAAAAGGGACCAACACCCTAGATTGAGTGTGAATGCACTGGTTTTTTTCGTACATAGGAATAATATAGAAATAAAATGCAAAAGGAGCAAAGATAGTAAAAAGACAAGAAGATTTTTGTAGTGGTTCAGCTATAAATGAAGCCTACGCCCACTTTATAACATTCTAGTTACTTACCACTGTTACAAGTTGGATTGGATTGCCTTATGATTGAATCTTCTAAGTTAGATCAAGTTACAGGCACAAGAGTTCACTGGAGAATCATAGTGAACTCTTAAACGACTATTGTGTGGAAGGAGAAGAGTGAAGAATAACCTCTACAGAGTTCCAGTAGCAAGTCCAGAAGATCCTAATTATGTCCAAGTAGGACTGTATTTATAGGGGTTAGAGAGCTGTTGGGCTAGGTTGCTTTACCATAAGCCTACACTTGATGATACGAAAGTGTACTGAAAATTTCGCACCAATCCAATGTTATTTGATGGATCACAAACGATCCATAGGGCATGGGTCACTAGCGACCCATGTACTTAAAGAAATTTTAAATTGTTTCCTTTGGGATGTACTCCATGTCTTATGTAGGTGCCCTCTATGTAATTTCTTAGCTAGTTGCCATGTTTTGGTAATGATTCATGTACATGTTGGATTGAACTATGATGGAATTGGATGAATGATCACTTCTCGAACTAGGTTGTTTGACATGTTATGAAACTTGGCAAACATCTCTAGAAATGATACTGGTTCATGGTGCAAGAGGTTCGAAAGATCCATGAGCGGCCCCTATGGATCGCTAGCGATCCATATTTTTTTGTGTATCTCCTTTTGAGTCCTTCTTAGACTACCCTTCTGGTCCTTTTGGTTAATTCTTAAGTTGTTTTGATTTGGCCTAGATGTTCTAACTCCTATTGAATTCTGCTAAGTTAAAAACCAGGTTAACATTTCCCCCATGGAGTACTCCTTCGTTGGAAACAAGGTGTGCTATGGAAGTAACTGCTTTTGAGTTTCCATTTTGTGGAATTTAATTAATCGTGTTGAGGTTGTCATGCGAATTGGGCTTTGGCTATTCATCCACCTATTGAGTTTTCATTGTGAGTCATCATTGCTTATAACAATAAATCAATTTTGATTCTACAACTTTCAAGATGTTTGAAAATGACATACAGATCATGTTGGGCAAGTTTGGTTGCAACTCGATGGATCACTAGCGATCCATAGTCTATGGATCGCTAGCGATCCACAGACTCAGCAAATTTTCTTCAATCAATCGCTTTTTTAACTTCGTTTGAGCCAACCCTTTTCATCATCACGTGCTCTTCTTGCTAGCCGAGACATTCTTCTTGCGACCCAAGCTAACCGCATCCATACCCTAAGTTTTGCCTTCGCTACTGCTGCAGTTGATCTCCATCGTTAGAGCTTTCTTCCACCGACCTCAATTAATTCCTCCATCACCCCGAGCCAAGCCCTATTGCTTGAGTTGTCACTTGCTTGAATCGCTGCCGACCTTGCGCAGCTTGGATCACAAGCTACTTGAAGTGAAGCGCGTTTGCTTTTTGATTTGAGGTTGGTGATGATGTGGTTACTAAGTTGGTGGTGATTGCCAATGAGTTTGGGGCAATTGATGGGAATGGTGAACGAAGCGGGTTGATTGCGATTTGTTGGAGGTAGATGGTGGATTTATGCCCTACAGTTGACGTATTCTACCATATTGTTTAGTGAATCAAAATCGATTAGCACATGGCCTTGATGGCTTTGAGGCAGTTTACTGTGGACTTGATCATCCTAGATTAATCTTACTATCGCATGCTCAGTGCACTTGAAAATAGAACTTCATGTCACTTGGACAACGAATCCGTTATCGGTCGTTGACCGATAACGGGTAAGTGTAGGTGAAATAACTTCTATGAATAATATGGAAAGCTTATTCCTTTCTCCACTACGGGTGAACTATCTACACAGGATAGGGTGGTCGTAATGTTCAAGACACCAAGTCGATCACATATAGATAACATACTGCAGTTGCCCCAGTCAACGCTTGGAATCCGACGAGTTGGCACAAGTCAATGTCTTTCCGGAATTCAAGCGTTAAAAATAGGGGGATTTCTAGTTATAAATAGAATAACCTAACAACATTGGATACAAGTTCTGTTATATTGAATGAAGTATTTGTCATCCTGAAGTAAATCTAGTAGAGGAAGTCAGCACTGTCAAGAGTAGAATCAACATAAGTTATGCCTTCGTCAATGGTTCCAGCAGCGCCTACTTCTTCGATACCGCCGGCTGAATATGGTTAATTGTTGCCAGTTAGTCCGGTTTTTTTTCGAACCTCTCGAAACTTTAGAGTTTTACTCAACCCTCTAGAGAGAGATTCCACTGTAAGTTCTGTACAATATTTGTTTATAGCATGGCATTTCGGACAATGATGTGCACCTTTCACTGAAACATGAGTTTGCGCACTGCCACCTCTAAGGTACACCGCCTTCCATCGGTACATGTGCTTGAATGGTAATGTGACCCCATTCAATCATTTCTTGAGAGAGACTCTTCTAAATTTGGAAATAGCTCTGTTTTAGATTCATCCCAACGGATATGCAATTTTGACTTGTTTTCACGTTTGTTTATGCGAACATTCAATCGTGCCCCAAGCTTCGATGAGCTGATATATTCCTCTCATTCAAGAAGAGAGATGAATGTTCGTTCCTTGTGATTATTAAGGCTCAAAGAAATTGCAAAATCATGCTGCAACTCCAAAGTAGCTTGTCCCGGTTCAACACCCAACATTTCTTTGTTAGATGTCCTGAAGGATTTAATCGTCTTTGGATGACATGGGTTAAGTTTTCTCTTCACTTCTTGATATTTATTACGATGGTGTGGGGTTCTAATAGACTGAATACTCCTTGCAGTTATTCCAAGGCCAAATAAAGATCCGTCACTTGATCCAATCTTCCATACTCTGAAGGCCATAGATGCTAGAGAGAGATCATTCAAATCTTTTCTAATAGATGAGAATTTGCATTAGTGCGGATTGTTGCATCCAGGAGATCAGCCGTCACCATTGAAGTTCTATCTCCTACCCATTCTAGGATTCAAACATGCTTCACTTCTTCATTGCATGATTCTAAAGAGGGCGGTCTACCAAGAGGGGAAGGTCTATCCGATGGATCAATTGAGGAAATCCGTGAAGGAAAAGACGTTACGACCAGAACCAGTAGCCTGATTAGGATGCCCTCAATCCCGAGGAAGGAGAAGAGAAGTTCAAATAGCAAGAAGGAAAGGCTGTGGTGATCGCAAAAAAGGAGGAAGGTGAAATTGAGAACCAGAGTAGCTATGATTCCTCTTCTAGCAAAGAGGTATTTTATGCAAGTTCTAGTGAAGGAAACTTTGGTTCATGTGATGAAACTCCGTGAATGATTCGCATTCACCCGGATTCACCTCCCCAAGAGATTATTGCTAAAGATGCTCCCCTAACAGCTGAACGACTCCATGGTTCTCCGCCCAAGGAAAATGATATCAACTTTGGGGCTTGAGCGATGTTTATACGGACATTGCAGAACTCATAGGGGATGATTTTGAGTTTGAGGGATTGTCTTCTCACTTCGGGCACACTGTTTCTAGAGTTAGCCCAACTCCCACTCTAGTCGCTTCCCGACCCGATTTATGAAGTCCTTTTAGACCGCCTACGACATGTTACACACTGCACTAGGATCAGGCGCATTCAAATGTGCATTATTTGAGCTTATTTTCTGTCGCTAAAGTTACTTCATTTTTTTATATATTAAGTACTATGGGAGGTTGTGGGCTTTATGAAGATATTGAAAAATTCATAGATGCACAACGTGGGTCGAGACGGACTTCGAGCCACCACCGGCCCTAAGAAACCGAGGAAAAATGAAGGAGGAGAAAATATTGGGAAGCTGATGCTCGTCATCGGGATGATAGGGATCGAGAGAGAGTTTATAGGGGTGTCTATGAGAAGAGGAAGACTCCTGATGATTGGGAAGAGCCATCCAAAAAGTCAAAAGTAAATTGTGATCCACATACTTCCGAGCACCATACATCTGCCCCAACTCCAATTTCTATTAGAATTGAGGATCCGACTTCTACTTTTCAAGTCGCTCCATCTACTTAGACTCCATCAACTCGTGTTGTTACTCACTTCTAGTTTTTCCTGCCCTCGTAGGAGGCCTGCTTATATTCTCCCGTCTGGTCCACCTAAGCTTGAAGCCGCTCTCCTTGGATGGTTCCTGAAGGGAGTTAAATTCGATCATGACCTACATCCGATTCGTAAGGATTCTTATATATCCAATCTCCAGGTGATTTAGAGTGACTTGGATCAAGCTGAAGGATGGGAGAAATTATTAGGCGGCTGAAGGATACAAACTATAACAACTATCAGGAGATCCTTTCTTTTGAGATGGAAAAGGATGATTATGAAAGGATACTGATGGAATGTGACACTAGAATTGATAAATTGACAAAAGAGAAATGCTACGATTCAAGAGAGTAATAGCAATTCTAGTTTGCTAAAGGAATTGAAAGATGCTCACGTGAAAATTGAGATTGTGTTCAGAGATGAAATCAAGAAACCCACGCTGATGAAGTTAAGCTGAAAAAGGAGCTTGAAACTCGAGATGAGATCATTGAAGCTCAAAAGAGAACTATTTCTGGTCATGATGAAACCGTGGAAGCTCATAAGAAGACAATTGCTGATTATGCGAGAACGGTGGAATCCTGAGATAAGACCACCTCTAACCAGGCTTAAGTGATTGCTTCACTTCGAGAAAAAGTTGTGCAACTTAAAGTCGTATGAGAAGGCTGGTGTGATGGTGGACTACTTGGAGCTGTAAGATGCCTTTGAAAGGAAGATGGAAAAGATGAAAGACACCATTTTGAACTTCTACGTCAACTCCCTATTGGATCAGGGCAGTCTCTGTTATCTGGGCCCTAAATTCCCACGTACTATTATTGTGGTTTAGGAAGATGTCCTTGCCATTTCCAAGAAGACGGGGATGTGCACACTGAACAAGAGTTGGAGGATGCCTATCTTAACGAAGAATTAAAGAAGGCTTTGGCAAAGGGCCGAGAGATTATTTAGGTTGAAAGGGAGCGAGAAGCCACCGATGCGGGTGCAATTATAGTTGCTAAAGCACTATTAGAGCCTTTCAATTTTGGACCTGGCGAATCCAAGCAGCCTTATGATCTGACATGAATCATTCCAGCTTCAGCCAGTGATGCTTTGTTGTCTTCCGCTTCAACGGCTATCTTTGAGCCCTTGGGTGGTCCTGAAACTTCACCCAAGATTGTGCAACCATCTAGAGAAGGAAATGGTGGGGAGTATGAGGTTGAGATTCATGGTCACAGTTCTGATGTAGATAAATTTTTTGTTTCTTCCGTTTTTCAACTCATACCGTAAGAACAAGATGAATTGAATGCTTTCCCTTTTTTAATATAGGTCCTTCTTCTTTGCCTGTTGAACTAGCAATTTCTACAGTCTTAGTGCCTACTTCCATTTCAACTACTTCAACGCTTGTTTCTAAAAGCTTTGATCACCACCCTAGTGTTTGGCTCGCGAGCCAGCTAAAATCTAAGAAGCTCGTTGCGTTGCATGGCCTAGACGACCCTTCTGTATCTCTGGAGGGCAATTTTGTAGGATCGATTTCACCTAAGAGAAGGGGTGAATAGGGTGATACTAATAATTATAAAAATTAATGTAGAAATATATAGAATAATTGCAGCACTGATAATAGTAGAATAATAGCAGCACATATAATAACAGAATAATATAAGCAGAAATAGAACAACACAGATTTACCCAGCTTTGGTAAAACCCTGCCTTCGTGCTGCCCCTACGGTTTCTACTAGAAATTAAGTAGTTAGATGCTTACATATGTAAACTCGCAACACCCGCTATTGACTAACCTAACACTACGCTCAAACCCTACCACAACTCGGCCACTGAGTTGCGAATTCTCGAACTACACCATCGTAGTTCGTCCCTAGTCACATGACTAAAAAAACACACTAGAATATAAAAGAAAAGAAAATTATAATTTAAAAATAAAACAAAAGCCCTAAGAGTTTAAACCCAAAATAACAAATAGCCGGCCCAAAAGAAAATAAACAGTGATAAAATAATTCCCTTTTTCTTTTTGATATTACCTCTTCGACTCAAATGCTCTATGAAAAATGGTTGATTCATTGATCCTCTTTCTTTCTAAGAATCAGGGCTTCTAAAAATTTGAAGACGCTGACTTCAGTTGCTTGATAGAATAGATGATTTAGAGTTCCTTTCTTTGTCGATCGATTGTTTCTTTGTTGCAAATGGCTACTTCAATTTTGGCGAGTTTGATAAATTTGGTATGTAATTTCCCTTGATACTCTCGTTGATATGCTTTGAACTCAATGATTTTAGTGCCAATGATGTTAATAGTATTTATAGGGTTTAATTCCCTAAAATATCATTTGAATAAATCATTTGAATTCATCTGCTAATTTTAGCTCAGCCGTTCGATTTTGATTGGTTGCTTGTGATTGTTCCTAACCGGTTCTATTTTAAATAATTCTTTGCTTGATTATCATGGCTTCATTTGATTTTCTGATTTTTCGTTCATACATGTTATCATCTGGCTTTGGATTTGGTTCTGTTCTTTATGCTGTTGAATTTGGCCATTTGAAATGAATTATATTGTAACTTTGACAGTTTGATTCGTTCAATTCGAACTTGTTATTATCTTGGTCACTACGGCTTTGAAATTGCTGGCATTTAAACTTGACTTTGGTTTGAAATCTCCTGAGACATTATTTTGGTTTGAACTGCTGCATATCATTATTCACTGTCATTTTGTGCACTGCCCTGGTGCAATTGATGTTTGAGTCTGCACTTGCTCATTCGAGCTTCTATCTTCATTGTGTCTTGGTTGAAGTCACAGTGTTCATAGTTTTCCTTGATCACGGTTTAATCTTCATCTGGTTGTCACAGATATATATATATATATATATATATATATATATATATATATGCATATGCATATGCATATGTGTGTATGTATGTTTGTTGCACCATGTAGTTTGATATTGCAGTCTTATTCATCACTGCATATATGCTATTTCCTTTTAAAACTGCTGTTGAACTTGGTTGGGCTGTCTAGCCTTGCTGTACTGGTTATCACTACATATACATATACATATACATATACATATACATATACATATACATATACATATACATTTACATACATACATACATATATATATATATATCTGTGTGTGTGTGTGTGTGTGTTTGTACACACATGCATCTATGTATGCTGTATACGTCATTTTTGTTGCATGTTGCCATTCACTTATGTACCTGCACTATTTTTCTTTAGACAACTATCTGGATCTTACTTGCGTTTGAATGGTTGAGTTGTTTTCATGTGTACACATTGATTGATCGAGGCTTATTCCACTCATTAAAACTTGACCATTCAATTTTTGTTTTGTATTGCACCTCAGTTGAAACTAGCTTTGGCTCGGGTTTGACCTTGTGCTCATATTGTGACTTTATTTGTATTTCACTTGAGTTGAACCTAGCTTTTGATTGGGTTTAACCTTATGCTCACTTGTCCCTGCAGTTTTATTAAGTGTATATTGGTGTACACGACCTTGTGGCATGTACAGTGATACACTGTGCATGTCGCAAGTTGTTCGTGTTTGATGAATTCAAAATTAAATGATGACGAACAACTCAAATACCGAGGCAAATAATTTTTTCAAACCACATTTTATTTTACGCTGCAAAAATATTTATTTTTCAATTTTACCACGTTAGTGTTTACTTTGCAGATAGCTCAGATGCTGGATATAAATTGGAGTATGGTTGAAGAGCAAATATGGGTGAATGAGTGATATGTAGCGAGTGTATAATTTAAAGTGAAATTTGAGATGTAATCGAAATTGTATTGCAATTAAAAAATGTATATATGTAGTGAGAGCTCAAATTTGTACTATTCAAAATTATAATAAAATATTTGTTTGAATAAAATGTTTGTTTGAATTTAAATTCTGTGTTATTTATTTTATTCAACAAGTATTTAATTATGTGAAAATAAAATAATACAATAAGAAACACATTTAGTGAATATATATATATATATATATATATATCTACGTGTGTGTGTGTTTATTATCATCAAACAAAAATCATATACTAGCATATTCAACAATCTCCCTCTTTAATTGATAACAAACATATATTTAAGATTTTGAATTTATTAAATTTATTTGATCAATCAATTTTCTCCCCCTATTTGAATGCTCCCTCTCTACAACAAAACTCTCCCTTCATATGTGCATGAAAATAAATAAAAATATGCAAATATACCTAGGTGCAAATAGAAAATACAAAATGAAATATTTGACCTTTATTTGCCAAAATCTTAGCTTTTCTCTCCCTCTTTTGTTATCAGCAAAAGACTAATAATGTTTGAAAAATAGAGATAAAGTGATGGACATTAATACAACATTAATACCCAATCGAGGATAAATATTAAATTTCAATAAAAAAATCAAATAAAAATCATAAATACTTTGTTAGACGTATATTCCATTTTAAATGATAGGGATGATGTAAAACCATATATCTGTGTCTATTTGTGGTATATTTATATTAGGAATTTGAATATCTACTAATCATGTATAACAGTTAGGACTTTTAAATAAAATTAGTAGTATTCCAAATTTTTATTAAAAAATATGAATTTCAAGCATCTTTTAACCACGTATAACCGTGAGGACTTTTGAATGGGATTAGAATCAACTTGTCTATTTAATAATTAATTTTGATATTTGTTCCATACATGCATAACCGTGAGGACTTTTAAATGAGCATGAAAGCACATATACAAATATTCTAAGTAATTCATCCATGCATAACCGTGAGGACTTCTAAATGAGAGTGAATACTTTGGATCTTTTTACTAAAAAATAAAATAAAATGAAAATGAATAATTTTCCATTTAAAATACCACATATTGACATACTATATTGGATTTTGATGAGTGATGGTCGATAGAAATAGAGATGGTCATGGAATTTTTACCCATCAAAAGTTATCACAAATCTTGTTTAATTTTTAAGAAATTTACTAAATATACTATCTCAAGTCATAATATATGATTAATATCAACGCTCATCACTTTTTCAATCACTATTTATCTTTTCGATAATCAGTAGGGAGTTAGATTAGTTAACATAGTCATTTAAAATCAAATTCAAAAATAATAAAATTTTCTAAAATGACTAATCTTAATCAAGGTCAACAAAAAAAATAAAAACTATTTTCTAGAAGGGGTTTTATGAGAAAAATGTCTGCTAATTTGAAAATCAGTTGAAATAAAAATTATGCAAATATTTTTTTTGAAAATGTGATGCAACTAATGGATTTCTTTTCATAAAATTCGTTCCACTAGTAATTTTTCTATCAACTAGATTACCAGTGTAATCTACATCTAAATTTCATTTTGACTCAAGATTACCGTTAGTTGGACGTCATAGACCAGACCGTGAAGTGTGCAACAAAATATCTTAAAATCATTTTTAATATCTTTTAAGTGAAATTGAATTGAAGGCGTGAAAATAAACAAATAGTGAACATAGTGTAAGCAGTAAAATAACCAAGTATATCCACGAATATCTTGAGTAATCATCAATTAATAAAACGCAATCATTAGTCCAAAAAAATCTATATGAACTAGTTCAAAGATTCTAGAGGTACTTATAGTGTTCTCGGCATACAAAAGATAATCGGTCAACATTTTTCATAATTCATAATCAAGATCAACATTCATTATCACATAACTGGCTGAATTAAATCAGATTTCAGTGTAGATTATCACATGTAATAAATCGTTTAAGATAAATGCACCGTTACTTATTTTACCTTTGTCGATAATTTTTTGTTGTTGCCCACTGTGATTCTTCCACCTTTATACTAGGCTAAGGAACTTTGATTTATCGCCTGTTGTGAGCCTGGAAAAGCCAGAATCCAGGAAACACTATTGTTGTTCCTTTGCCTGCCACCACACCTACACGAGAAAGATTTTAGTGACGTATTCATTTTTATAGGTCCTTGGTTGTTACTGGAATTTTTTTTGATATGTAGACCCAAGATTATTTATATTTGTTCCTTTTGGCACCCAGATTTGTTTAACTTTAAGGGATTTTATATTCGTGCCTTTTGAAACCCAAATTGATATGATTTTAACGTTTTTGCGTCTATACCAACAACTATTTTGATTGTGCCAAATTTTTCTACAAAACGTGCACTTGGAATTGACTTGATTAATTTCACTTCTAATGCGTTCAGATTGATTATACCTAAGTCCTTGTCTAACTGCATTAATAGTTTGTTTCCTTAATAGCATATTTAGCGATCTTTCACCTTTTGAAAATTTTCTTGAAGTCGTAGACAATATTTGGATTTATGTTTTGAGATATTCGTTTTCATTCAATAATTGAGTGCACTTTTTAATAGAATTTTCTCTTCTAGTGTTTTCACTCTCTTTCAAAATCAGAATTTCATTTTCTAGCGTTTATTTTTAATTTTGAATTTCTTCTTCAAGTGATGGACACTTATCACACTTAGGGCTCTTGGTTTGATGGTTTTTAACCAATTAATCAAGCTGTTTATTTAAATCTATCAAAGTATCTCTTTGTGATTCAATTTAGCATATTTCTCCCTATGTTTTTAGAAACAGCCATTTACTTCGTGAAAATATATAAGTAATTCTAAATGAGTAAGTTTTGATGCCTCGCTTGGCTCGTCATCATCACTGTCAGTTAAATCACCTCAAAGGCACAGATCTGCTTTTTCACTCTCACTGCCAATGATTTTATCATCTTCATTAGTTTCATCCCAAATGGCTGCAAAACTTCTCCTTTTCGATTGCTTTCCATGGATGAATTGATTCTAAGGACAATTGGGCATGATATGACCGGGTTTGTTGCATTTGTGACAAATGATCTCGTGTTCTTCTGAGTTGTCTAGTGCTCTGAATATTCTGCTTTTCAATTGTTGATTTAGAGTTGGATTTCCATATTTACGATTCCACTTTTTGAATCTCTTTATTAGTAGCGCCAGCTCAGCTGCTCCATCATCATCACCATCATCATCACTTTCTGTTGTTCCTTTAAGAGCTAGTGATTTCTTTCGAGTATCACCTCCTTCTTGTTCTTCCTTGAATTTCATTTCTAGCTCATTAGTGGTGAGATTTCCGATGGGTTCTTTAACTTTGATTTGTTTCAAATCTTTTGATCCTTGAATGACTGTAACTTTCACTTCAAAACTTCATGGAAGGGCTCTAAGGATTTTTCTAACTATTTCCAATCCTGTGTATGATTTGCCGAGTGCTTTTGATTTGTATACAATATTGGAAAGTCGTCCGTACATCTCTTTTACATTTTCATCCTTGGCCATTGTGAAGTTCTCGTATTTGCTACAAAGCATGGCAAGGCAAGATTCCTTAACTTGAGATGTTCCTTCGTGAGTCACTTCAAGTGTGTGCTATAACCTGTCTCAACAATATTCCAAGCATCAATGGTTTCTAGAAAAAATTTCATTCTATTTTTTTCAGTAAGCATATTCACCATTGAATATTGGCGGTCTAACTATGGACTGACCCTTAGCAAAAGCATTATTAAAAGAAGCTATTAAAATTTTTTAAAACAACAATTTTTTTTTGAAAACTCATATTTTTAAAATCAAAAATTGCCTTTTGTTCTTAGCTCCAATACCACTTGTAGGATCGATTTCACCCTAGAGGGAGGAGTGAATCGGGTAATACTAATAATTATAAAAATTAATGCGGAAATATATAAAATAATTACATCACTGGTAATAGTAGAATAATAGCTGCACAAATAATAGCAGAATAATAAAAGCAGAAATAGAACAACACATATTTACCTAGCTTCTACAAAACCATGCCTACGTGCTGGCCCCAAGGTTTCTACTAGAAATTAAGTAGTCAGAAGCTTACACACGTAAACTTGCGACACCCGCTATTGGCTAACCTAACTCTACGGTTAAAACCCTGCTACATCTCATCCATTGAGTTGCGAATTCTCGAACTACACCACCATAGGTCGTCCCTAGTCACACGACTAGAAAAACACACTAGAATTTGAAAGAAAAGAAAATTTCGATTTAACAATAAAACTAAAGCCCAAAGAGTTCAAACCCAAAACAACAAATAGCCGGCTAACAGAAAATAAACAGTGATAAAATAACTGTGAAAACTGGTTGCTTCATTGTTCCTCTTTCTTTCTAAGAATTAGGGCTTCTGAAAATTTGAAGATGCCAACTTCAGTTGCTCGATTGAATAGATGATTTAGCATTCCTTGCTTTATCGATCGATTGTTTCTTTGAATTGCAACGACTGCTTCAATTTTGGTGAGTTCGATAAATGTGGTATGTGATTTCCTTTGATACTCTTGTTAATATGCTTTGAACTCAATGATTTTAATGCCGATGATGTTAACAGTATTTATAGGGTTTAATTCCCTAGTATATCGTTTGAATAACTCGTTTGAATTCATCTTCTAATTTTAACTCGGCCGTCCGATTTTGATTGGTTGCTTGTGATTGTTCCTGACTGGTTCTATTTCAAATAATTCTTTGCTTGATTATCACGGCTTCATTTGATTTTCTAATTTTTTGTTCATATGTGTTATCATCTGGCTGTGGATTGGTTCTGTTCTTTATGCCGTTGACTTCGACCATTTGAAATGATTTATATTGTGACTTTGACACTTTGATTCGTTCAATTCGAACTTGTTATTATCTTGGTCACCAAGACTTTGAAATTGCTGGCATTTAAACTTGAATTTGGTTTGAAATCTCCTACGACATTATTTTGGTTCGAACTGCTGCATATCATTATTTACTGTCTTTTTGTGCACCACCCGGGTGCAATTGATGTTTGAGCCTGCACTTGCTCATTCGAGCTGCTGTCTTCATTGTGTCTTGGTTGAAGTCATAGTGTTCATAGTTTTCCTTGATCGCAGTTCAATCTTTATCTGGTTGTCACACACATACACACATATATATACACAAGTGTGTATGCATACGTATGTATGTGTGCGTGTACATATATATATATATTTGTTGCACCATGTAGTTTGATAATGCAGTCTTATTCATCACTGCATATGTAACAACCCGATATTTTCAACCATTCGCGTCCACACATGCCGGACTTAAATTGCTCAAAATATAGCGTTGTAAATAAAATTTGAAAAATCTCAGAATATAAAGTAAATACAAAATCATAGATCACAGACACAGAGTAAATAATAATGCAGCGGAATTAAAAGAGATAGTAGTTCATGAAGCTACTATATAAAAATAAGATACATCAGAGTTAAACAAAATACAACAGAAGAGTAACAAGATACATCAGGTACAAATCAGAATACATCACTAAAATCATTGGATACAGAAATCAAAATTGATGGCTGGATCTTCAAGGAAAGCTCCAACTTCGAAGGTGAATCTTGAATGCTAACTCACTCAATCTGACTCGAGCGTAAAGCAAAACACAAAACACTCGAGTCAGGACATAAATACTTATGAACTGTAAATTAACTCAAGTGAACAGTAACAAAAATGCATCAGTAACTTAAAGGATGCTTGGGATCGCACATCCTTTAAGGATCCGTTAAACTATTTACTGTGTAGTAATATTGCGCTATTATAATAATATCTACAGTAAAATAAACATACTTTTAAATAGCGTTCCGGGCAACCCATATCACCCTTCACACATAATAGTCCCAGTAGTCCATCCAGCATTAGCATATCTCCAGATCGAAAGACTACCCTATATACTTCATGGGCTATGGGAGAAAAACAAACTCGTGGTAAAGGCTCGGTATGGTAGGTGACACAGCACACAAGGTAATGCCCGGGTAGATATACCAATTACGCACACGGGCTGGTGGTAATGCAGCAGCCACATACGCCCACCTCGGAAAACACTCCTATATCAAAATCGGAGGATGGCTATCTAATCAATCACAAGTAAGAGTGTAGTATCGAAGGAATGTGTCCGATCGGAGGAATGACCCCACTTGGCCCGAGATCGCTTCTGTTTTAGCCACCTTATGCCAACTCACGGGAGTTGGATCCATGTAATATACCTCAAGATCGTCGTCACCATCCTACTTCATTCTGGAATCTCTACCGCGTACACGGTTGTTAGAGTGGTTTTCGGAGTTGGCAGAGAGTATGACAACTTCCTATCCCGGTCTCTTTAACAACCAAACGTTATTATAACGCCATAGTCATTTCAAAATAGTTTATACTTCAAAAAAGATCAAATCATTTCATTTCAAACTATATTCCTTTCAAAATAGTTTATACTTCGAAACCAAAACCTTTTTATTTCAAAACTATTTATTCAATCAAAATAGTTTATACTTCGAAACCAAAACATTTCAAACATATATTGATTTCAAAATCATAATACTTTCAAAGTATAACTCTTTTGAAACCAAAAATACTTGAAACAATTACACTTTGAAAATCATAACATTTCAAAATCATACATTTGAAATCATGAAACATTCCTTTAATTCTTTACATTTTACAATTCATTCAATTAATCCCAAATTTCCAATTTCCAACTTAATTCAATTCAAACCATCAGTTTCAATTAAATTTCCCAACAACCATTTCAAATCATGTCAATTTCAAATATAGATTTGATCCACAAATTAAACTATTCAATTTTTTTATATATTTCAAAGCTTTAATATCCCGCATTTCAAAACTAAATTCTATAATTTCATATATCCCAAATTTAACTTCATTATTACTTAGTTTTGAAATATTCATTTCATAAATCCAATATTATTTAAATAAACTTAAATTACAATTAAACCAGATATCTTTTCATACAAATATAAACTTCAAATATTCCTTTATCGAATAAATCAAAATCAAATATCATTCCACATTCACATTGTTTATTAAAATAAAGATCAATCATTTCCAAACCATTTCAAAATCATTAAAATATCATATCCTTTCAAAACCTCATTATTAAATCACTATTTGAATTCAAATTCAAATACTTAAATTTAAATATCATTTTTAAATCAAACAAGTCATTCATTTATTATTTCAAGTATCACTACAAAATACATTAAAAATTCCATTCAAAAATTCATTTATCTCGTTACATTTCATTCCATTTAACACACAACCAAGTAAACCCTATTTAAATTTAAATTCAAATTTAAATTCCTTAAAAATTAAAATTAAAATATTAAAATATATTCAGAACTTCTAAAATTTTACAAATAAATCCATTTCAAAAGTTAAATCATTTGACGCTTTAAAATATAACACAAACAATGTTAAAATCTATAACATTTCAAAACATTGTCAAATTATAGCGACGACGACATTTATAAAGTGCTATCGTAGCTTATAGTTTTCAAAATAGTTTATTTCAGGAATAATGGCTTTATAAAGTACCGTAATAGATATTTAGTTATTTCAAACATAGTTAAATTCAAAAACAACAGCATTTAAAAATGCTATCAAAAGACTACAGCATTTTGGAAATGCTATAAAATTCTAGATTTTATTATAACCTTTCAGAAGCAATAAAACTCCAAATCTCGTTATTTATATTTATAAATCATATTTCTAGACTTCAAAATTTCATTTAAATCATTTTAACATATGATTTATCATAATAAAATTCTATAATTAAATATCCAATTTAAAACTCAATTCATTTGTTAAGTCAAATTTCGCTGTTTTTCTTAACTTATAAATTTAATAAAACTTAACATTTTATTTCAAATATCATTTCAAAACTTTAAATTAAATTTGCATTATTTATTTACATTTTAAAAAAAAAATTAAAGTAAAAAAAATCACATTTACTTCAAATTTACGTACTTAAATTCACAATTTCAAGACTTTATATTTAATTTTCTTAAAACCATAATATATATATTTGTAAATCAAATTTCATACTTTAAAAATACATATCTTAATAAAAATCATTTAAAAAATACCACGGGATCTGTATAAAATTTTCTAACCTAGGTCAAGTGATACGGATATATATCATTTCAATCCGCAATTTAAAAAGAAAACCGGGTTCTATCATTTCAAACCCGCAATCCCAAGTCAAATGAAATACAATAAAAATCGTTCTGACCTATCATTTCAGCCCATAATGATTTTTTCTTATTCTAATATCCGTTCGGGTATGTATCATTTCAACCCATAGTGATTCTATTCTACAGGGAACTTGCAATGTGATCATATGCATAAACAGTATAAATAATGTCAATGTCACAATATAATGTCATATATCAGATGTCAGGTGATAATTAACAGTTTTAACATGGTAATGACAAAGCATAGCATATCATATAATCATCATCAACTTGCATAAACATTTTTAATTACTAAACACTTGTTATCGATTACCATTTCATAAGTAAATATGTCAGAGTGGGAAAGACTCACCTTTTACGAAGCTAGAGACAAACAACACACACAAGAGCGATTCCAAAGGGAAAAGCACGATTTAATTTGAATGTATGGAGAGCCTTGTAAACAACACACAAAATATAACATACATAAGTGCAAATATAAATATTTTACATACAAATATAATCAACAACTTAAGTTTGCAAAACAATTGCAAAACATGAAAGATAATCGAACCTTAGAAGCAACAGACTTGCACAAGACAACATAGGCTTGGCATAAATGCAAAAGGGCTTGATCTCATCACATCTAGTCTCGGCCTAGGTCATGTATGCTCGGCCATGAGTCATGAGATATGGCTATGGACATGAAAATGGAAGGCAAAGGCATGGAGAGGCAAAGGTAAGCAAAGGGTCAATGGATGGAAGGTTTTGGTGCAACATAGACTCGACCTATGCCAATATTTGGCTTGGACATGCATTGTTTCAGGTCAGGTCAGTGGAGTGGCTGATGGTCAGAGGTGATGTAGGCAGGTGGTGGTGGAGGTAGGGGTGGCCAAGGCAAGATATGGAGGAGATAGTGAAGATAGGCATGGTTAGGCAATGTTTTCAAGGAGTGTTGCAATGTTTTGTGGAGTTTTGTGGTGATGGTTTCATCCAATAGTCACAGCCTGATCTAGAGGAGGGGATAGGTGGTGGTTACTGCTGCTGGTGATGGTGGAGAGTATGGTGGTGATGGTTGGTAGAGGCCAAGCAAAGTTAGGTAGAGATCTAGGCAAAACAATGAAAAGAAGAAGGAAAAATAGGAAGAAGAAAACCATTAGAATTTTTTTTTCTTCAAGAAAAGTAGCCGTGAGTTTTGAGATGTGATAAGGATTTCTCACATGAAAATGAGGAAGAATTCATGGCAATGCAAAAAAAAATGGACGACTACTCAAAAATGAAAGGGAAAAAGCAAGTGAAAGGTCAAAGTAAATGAGAAGTCACAGGTAATATGAAAAGGTTTGACTCTTTATATTTCTATTTCCTTTAAATTAAATTAAACCATTTATATTTTAGTATATAAAATATAAAATTGAATAAAATAAAGTTGAAAAAGAAAATAAATAAATATATTTTTGAAAAATATAAAATAATTATGAAAATAGCACAATAATAGAAACTAGGGTGAAAAATTGTAAATAAAATACAATAAGCTTTTGGAAAATTGTTTACTTCATTTTAAAACAATTATAAAACAAAATTAGAAATAAAGTGATTTTTAAAACATTTTAAAAATGAAATAAATAATTAAATTTTGACAAAATAGAAAAATAAATAAAGAAATTGTTTAAAAATTCAAAACAGGACTTAAAAATTACAAATAGAATATCACTAGCCTTATAAAATTTCTTTTTCACTTTAAAACATATAAAATGTTAAATAAATAAAATAAACAAGGAAAAAATAAAGTGGAGATGAGAATAAAATAAGATCTGAAGAAAAATATAAAGATAAATAAAGAATTACTTTAATTAATTGAAACTGGAAATTAGAAATTGTAAACAAATATACAACTGATACTGGAAAATGTCAATTACACATTAAAATGTTTTAAAACCAAAATATATTCATAAAATAACATATTACACAACTTAGAACAAGATTTGACAAACAAAAATATCATTTATATAAATTAAAATAAACAATTTTGTTAAATAAAATAATGTACATACAATATTAGAAAAAGCATAACTTTTACAATATAAATCGGATTTCAACGAAACGAAAAGTAGTATTGTTGAAATTTTATCTATTTTCATAATAAATGATAAACTTAAAAAATTCAGTATTTAAAAATTTAAATTTAAAAGACAAAGTTTGACCAACTTGACCAAAATTCACATTTTTGGAAAATATTCTATTTATTCATGTTTGAAATTATAATTCACATACAAATCAAAATTTATATTTAAAATAACAAACTTATTCATTTTAATAAATAAAATAAAGTTTTTTCTAAATTAGGAATTTAAATTAAAATAATTAAAGTATACAATTGCAATAATCAGAAAATACAGGGTTGTTACACTCTCTCCCACTCAAAACTTTTCGTCCCCGAAAAGGAATGAGGTATGAAAAATACAGAAAAAGTTAGAATGAATTAATATTAGGACAGGATAACAAGAAGACTGAAATTGTACCTGATATCTATTGTTATAGGTAAGTATAACAAGGTGGATATGATCTTCTTAAGATCCTCCAGAACCAAGAACACAAGCACGAAAAACTCTTCTAGAATCTGATTTATCCTTTCGGTTTGACCGACGGTCTGTGGATGGCAAGCAGTACTCAGATTCAAAATGATTACCAAAAGTTATAGAAAGATTTCTAAATAGATAGGTATAAGCAATAGCTATCCCATTCTGTAGCAAGATACGGGAATAAAGACACCCAGAAGATAGTTTGAAAAACAAAACAAGATAATAAATTAAAAACCCTAAAAATTTCGACTTAAATTGGAAATTAATTTTACATAAGTTAAATTAATTTTACATAAGTTAAATAAATCTTAATCATCTCCTATTTCATTAGCTTATTATCCAATTATCTTAAATTAACAAATCCCTAAAATCATGTATTTGAAAATATTTTATTATACTCAAAATGTACCAAATAAAATTTAATTCTTCTTCATTTCTAATTAAAATTAAGTTTATTTCTCTCAATATATTTTATCACCCATGTTAAATATATTTATACTAATTATAACTGCTTTAATTTATTCTTAGTTCCTTTATCATCATTTTATATTGTAAATTTTTCCATTACCTTTTCTTTATTTGCCACTATTAATCATTTTATAACTAAAATTTAAGTGTATAACATTTATTATAACCACTCAAATTTTATTTATAATTTTTTTTTATATTGTATATTATCCAATTACATATTCAATTTCTGAAAATTTTGATAAGTTATATTAGAATGAAATTATGTATTATACAAATAAACTTTCCAATTCAATCATCTCAAACTTGAATATTTATCCAAATCTTGAAATTATACTTAAAATTATGCTTGAAGATAAAATTTAGGAACTAAATTTCCAATAAATTCCAAACTATTTAGAGATAACTAAATGCACATATACTATATATATAAATATCCATTCAAATTTAAATCATATATCAGCATATGTTATAAATCGAGTCTTATTTTAGAAATTCAAATCAATTAAATTTCCCGAAACAAAACTGTAGAAAGACTACAGAGCGGGCTCTTCACTTGAAAACTCGAAAATGAATGTCGATGATGCTCAGTCATCACCGAAGTTATTTTCCAGCGACAAAGAGAAGAGCATTAATTTTAAACTTAAAAATTCTTTGGAAACAAATTTCTATTCGAAAAAACGTTAAATAGTACATCCTTTAAAACTTTAAACACAAGTTTTGGAACCATTGGAAATTAAATTCCCAAATTCTTGCTTAAATTCATTTTAAATTTCCAAATAAATTTATAACCATGTTTATATTTCAATTATTTATAAATGAAACAAAAGGTAATGATATATATAAAATCAAATATTATTTTTTAACAACCAATTCAATAAAATTCGGAAAATGATTTATAATATAGCTACAAAATTTATTTCACAAAATTTATTTCATTACTAAATTTGAAAACACATGTGTCAGTTTGCTATGTTCAAGTGTTTTGGAAATCTTATCGATAGCGTTGATCAGACGAATCGATTAGAAACCCAAATCAACATCAACAACTCAAACAACACAATATATAAAACATTTTAAATATTAGTTTAAAATTACACTTCAAGAATGATTTGAAGATAAGTTGGAAACAAAGATGAGATGATTAAATAATAGAATGGAAAGATGGATAAGCTTATATAAATCGTAGGCAACCTTAGCTGGGTCAACCGTGACTTAGAGAATAAGGTCGATGTGGATTTTCTGGGGTAAATCACCATTCGATCCCAAGAGATAGAGTTTTAGGATAATAAGAGATACTAGCATCTAAACCAAGGATATAAAATCTTTGGTGAATCGATGCTGTTGTAAAGGAGTTTCACCCCTTAACAAATAATTTGAGATTGGCGGGACCGCTGACTTATTATAAAGATCCTTCGAAGTGGAGTTATGGGATACTCTAAAATCAAAAGAAAATGAATAGTAAGGGAAATGAAATGAATTTTGGAACCGCGGGGAACGTTTCAAAATTCAAAGGAATTGAGTCAAAAAGGAAGAGATTTAAACTCGAATGAAAGTTATTCTGTAAATACATTTACGCTATCTACCGAGTTTTGCCTAGAGCTACCAAAGCTCTGATACCAACTGTAATAGGCCGCGCCAGTGGGGTAACGCGCACTGTAGCATACATTGGTACCTGTGTTTTGTCTTTACGGCCAGCCTCGACTGCACCACCAACCCTCGTGGGGACATGTAGGAGTAAGAGTCAACCGTTCGCTACCAAACCAGGAAGCGAGAACCCCCTATCATGCTGCACCCTCCAAGTGCGATGTCAGACACACATGTCGGACTTAAATTGCTCAAAGTACTGCGTTGTACATAAAATTTGGAAAATCTTAGAATATACAGTAAATACAAAATCATAGATCACAGACACAGAGTAAATAATAATGTAGCGGAATTAAAAGAGATAGTAGTTCATGAAGCTACTATATAAAAATAAGATACATCAGAGTTAAACAAAATACAACAAAAGAGTAACGAGACACATCAGATACAAATCAGAATACATCACTGAAATCACTGGATGCAGAAAACAAAATTGATGGTTGGATCTTCAAGGAAAGCTCCAACTCCGAAGGTGAATCTTGAATGCTAACTCACTCAATCTGACTCGAGCATAAAACAAAACACAAAACACTCGAATCAGGACATAAATACTTATGAACTGTAAATCAACTCAAGTGAATAGTAACAAAAATGCATCAGTAACTTAAAAGATGCTTGGGATCACACATACTTTAAGGATCCGTTAAAACTATTTACTATGTACTAATATTGCGCTATTATAATAATGTCTACAGTAAAATAAACATACTTTTAAATAGCGTTCCGGGCTACCCATATCACCCTTCACACATAATAGTCCCAGTAGTCCATCCAGCATCAGCATATCTCCAGATCGGGAGACTACCCTAAATACTCCACGGGCTACGGGAGAAAAACAAACTCGTGGTAAAGGCTCGATATGGTAGGTGATACGACACACAAGGCAATGCCAAGGTAGATATACCAATAACGCCCACGGGCTGGTGGTAACGCAACAGCCACATATTCCCACCTCAGAACACACTCGCATATCAAAATCGGAGGATGACCATCTAATCAATCACAAGTAAAAGTATAGTATCGAAGGAATGTGTCCGATCGGAGGAATGACCTAACTTGGACCGAGATCGCTAATGTTTTAGCCACCTTATGCCAACTCAGGGGAGTTGGGTCCACGTAATATACCTCAAGATCGTCGCCACCATCCTACTTCATTCTGGAATCTCTACCGCGTACACGATTGTTAAAGTGGTTTTCGGAGTTGGCAGATAGCATGACAACTTCCGATCCCGGTCTCTTTAACAACCTAACGTTATTACACCGCCGTGGTCATTTCAAAATAGTTTATACTTCAAAAAAGATCAAATCATTTCAGTTTAAACTATATTCCTTTCAAAATAGTTTATACTTCGAAACCAAAACCTTTTTTATTTCAAAACTATTTATTCAATCAAAATAGTTTATAGTTCGAAACCAAAAAATTTCAAACATATATTCATTTCAAAATCATAATACTTTCAAAGTATAACTCTTTTGAAACCAAAAATACTTGAAACAATTACCCTTTGAAAATCATAACATTTCAAAATCATACATTTGAAATCATGAAACATTCCTTTAATTCTTTACATTTTACAATTCATTCAATTAATCCCAAATTTCCAATTTCCAACTTAATTCAATTCAAACCATCAGTTTCAATTAAATTTCCCAACAACCATTTCAAATCATATCAATTTAAAATATAGATTTGATCCACAAATTAAACTATTCAATTTTTTTAATATATTTCTAAGCTTTAATATCCCATATTTCAAAAATAATTTTATAATTTCATATATCCTAAATTTAACTTCATTATTACTTAGTTTTGAAATATTCATTTCATAAATCCAATATTATTTAAATAAACTTAAATTACAATTAAACCAGATATCTTTTCATACAAATATAAACTTCAAATATTCCTTTATCAAATAAATCAAAATCAAATATCATTCCACATTCACGTTCTTTATTAAAATAAAGATCAATCATTTCCAAACCATTTCGAAATCATTAAAATATCATATCCTTTCAAAACCTCATTATTAAATCA
Source organism: Allium cepa (assembly GCA_030765085.1). Lineage (NCBI taxonomy): Eukaryota > Viridiplantae > Streptophyta > Magnoliopsida > Asparagales > Amaryllidaceae > Allium > Allium cepa. Next base: position 745,938,152 of record CM060941.1, read on the forward strand.
TTATTTGAATTCAAATTCAAATACTCAAATTTAAATATCATTTTTAAATCAAACAAGTCGTTCATTTATTATTTCAAGTATCACTACAAAATACATTAAAAATTCCATTCAAAAATTCATTTATCTCATTACATTTCATTCCATTTAACACACGACCAAGTAAACCCTATTTAAATTTAAATTCAAATTTAAATTCCTTAAAAATTAAAATTAAAATATTAAAATATATTCAGAACTTCTAAAATTTTACAAATAAATCCATTTCAAAAGTTAAATCATTTGACACTTTAAAATGTAACACAAACAATGTTAAAATCTATAACATTTCAAAACATTGTCAAATTATAGCAACGACGGCATTTATAAAATGCTATTGTAGCTTATAGTTAAAAAAATAGTTTAGTTCAGGAATAACGGCGTTTATAAAGTACCGTAATACATATTTAGTTATTTCAAACATAGTTAAATTCAAAAACAACATCATTTAAAAATGCTGTCAAAAGACTACATCATTTTGGAAATGCTTTAAAATTCTAGATTTTATTATAACCTTTCAGAAACAATAAAACTCCAAATTCTTGTTATTTATATTTATATATCATATTTCTAGACTTCAAAATTTCACATTTAAATCATTTTAACATATGATTATCATAATAAAATTCTATAGTCAAATATCCAATTTAAAACTTAATTCATTTGTTAAGTCAAATTTCGCTGTTTTTCTTAACTTATAAATTTAATAAAACTTAACATTTTATTTCAAATATCATTTCAAAACTTTAAATTAAATTTCCATTATTTATTTACATTTTAAAATAAAATTTAAAGTAAAAAAAATCACATTTACTTCAAATTTACGTACTTAAATTCACAATTTCAAGACTTAATATTTAATTTTCTTAAAACCATAAAATATATTTTTTTAAATCAAATTTCATACTTTAAAAATACATATCTTAATAATAATCATTTAAAAATATACCACGGGATCTGTACAAAATTTTCTAACCTAGGTCAAGTGATACAGATATATATCATTTCAATCCGCAATTTAAAAAGAAAATCGAGTTCTATCATTTCAAACCCGCAATCCCAAGTCAAATAAAATACAATAAAAATCACTCAGGCATATCATTTCAGCGCATAACGATTTTTTCTTATTCTAAAGTCCGTTCGGGTATGTATCATTTCAACCAATAGTGATTCTATTCTACAGGGAACTTGTAGTGTGATCATATGCATAAACAGTATAAATAATGTCAATGCCACAATATAATGTCATATATCAGATGTCAGGTGATAATTAACAGTTTTAACATGGTAGTAACAAAGCATAGCATATCGTATAATCATCATCAACTTGCATAAACATTTTTAATTACTAAACGCTTGTTATCGATTACCATTTCATAAGTAAATATGTCAGAGTGAGAAAGGCTCACCTTCTACGAAGCTAGAGACAAACAACACACACAAGAGCGATTCCAAAGGCACGAAAAGCACGATTTAATTTGAATGGATGGAGAGCCTTGTAAACAACATACAAAATATAGCATACATAAGTGCAAATATAAATATTTTACATGCAAATATAATCAACAACTTAAGTTTGCAAAACAATTGCAAAACATGAAAGATAATCGAACCTTAGAAGCAACAAACTTGCACAAGACCACATAGGCTTGACCTAAATGCAAATGGGCTTGATCTCATCACACCTAGTCTCGGCCTAGGTCATGTGTGCTCGACCATGAGTCATGAGATATGTCTATGGACATGAAAATGGAAGGCAAAGGCATGGAGAGGCAAATGTAAGCAAAGGGTCAATGGATGGAAGGTTTTGGTGCAACACAGACTCGACCTATGCCAATATTTGGCTTGGCCATGCATTGTTTCAGGTCAGGTCAGTGGAGTGGCTGATGGTCAGAGGTGATGTAGGCAGGTGGTGGTGGATGTAGGGGTGGCCAAGGCAAGATATGGAGGAGCCAGTGAAGATAGGCTTGGCTAGGCAATGTTTTCAAGGAGTGTTGCAATGTTTTATGGAGTTTTGTGGTGATGGCTTCATCCAATGGCCATGGCCTGATCTGGAGGAGGGGATAGGTGGTGGTTGCTACTATTGGTGATTGTGGAGAGTATGGTGGTGATGGTGGGTGGTAAAGGCCAAGCAAAGTTAGGTAGAGATCTAGGCAAAACAATGAAAAGAAGAAGGAAAAATAGGAAGAAGAAAGCCATTAGAATTTTTTTTCTTCAAGAGAAGTAGCCATGAGTTTTAAGAAGGATTTATCACGTGAAAATGAGGAAGAATTCATGGCAATGTAAAAAAAAATGGACGGCTACTCAAAAATGAAAGGGCAAAAGCAATTGAAAGGTCAAAGTAAATGAAAAGTCACAGGTAATATGAAAAGGTTTGACTCTTTATATTTCTATTTTCTTTAAATTAAAATAAACCACATATATTTCAGTAAATAAAATATAAAACTGAATAAAATAAAGTTGAAAAAGAAAATAAATAAATATATTTTATAAAAATATAAAATAATTATGAAAATAGCACAATAATAGAAACTAGGGTGAAAAATTGTAGATAAAATACAATAAGCTTTTGAAAAATCGTTTACTTCATTTTAAAACTATTATAAAACAAAATTTGAAATAATATGATTTTTAAAACATTTTAAAAATGAAATAAATAATTAAATTTAGAGAAAATAGAAAAAGAACCAAAAAAATTGTTTAAAAATTCAAAACAGTACTTAAAAATTACAAATAGAATATCACTAGCCTTATAAAATTTCTATTTCACTTTAAAACAAATAAAATGTTAAATAAATAAAATAAACGAGGAAAAAATAAAGTGGAGATGAGAATAAAATAAGATCTTAAGAAAAATACAAAGATAATAAAGAATTACTTTAATTAATTGAAGCTGGAAATTAGAAATTGTAAGCAAATATACAACTGATACTGGAAAATGTCAATTACACTTTAAAATGTTTTAAAACCAAAATATATTCATAAAATGACATATTACACAATTTAGAACAAGATTTGACAAACAAAAATATCTTTTATATAATTAAAATAAATAATTTTGTTAAATAAAACAATGTACATACAATATTAGAAAAGGCATAACTTTCACAATATAAATCGGATCTCAGCGAAACAAAAAGCAGTATTCTTGAAATTTATCTATTTTCATAATAAAAGATAAAATTCAAAAACTAAGTATTTAAAAATTTAAATTTAAAAGTCAAAGTTTGACTAACTTGACCAAAATTCACATTTCTGGAAAATATTCTATTTATTCATGTTTGAAATTATAATTCACATACAAATCAAAATTTCTATTTAAAATAGAAAAACTTATTCATTTTAATAAATAAAATAAAGTTTTTTTAAATTAGGAATTTAAATTAAAATAATTAAAATATACAATTACAATAATCAAAAAATACAAGGTCTTACACCATATATGTTGTTTCCTCTTGAAAACTTCTCTTGAACTTGTTTGGACTGTCTAACATTGCTGTACTGGTTACCACTACATATATATGTGTGTATGTATGTATGTATGTATGTACACTTATGCACCAATGTATGTTGTGTACTTCATTTTTGTTGCATGTTGCCATTCACTTGTGTCCCTACACTTGCTTGCTTTAGACAACTGTCTGGATTTTACTTGTGTTTAAATGAATATATGTATATATATGTAAGTATGTTTGTTTATTACATCAAACAAAAATCATATACTAGTATATTCAATAGACTTAGCAGCAGTTGGCACTTGAGAGCAGACAGACCAAAGTAGCCAGCCAAGTAAAATTGAACAGGAGATGGTGGCAGTAAGAAGGAAAAGATCAAGGAGAGAAAGTATTCGAGGTGCTCCCACAAGTCCCATAAGCGCAAAAATAAGGGGCAGTCTTCCGAGGGGGTTGAAGAACAAAGAGGAGGCGTGGGAACGGAGCCTATAATTGATATCTCTGGCAGCGATACAAATTCCGATGGGGATGCTAAGGGGAAGAAGAAACTTTCGACCAAAGGCGGGAAAGGAAGGGGTGGAAAGAAACACTAACATGCTCAAGTGAAAGTGGAGTCGGATTTTGTAAAATTCTGGTTTGTTCGACATGTATTTTGTACAAATGCAGAGTCTGCATTTATTATTTTTGTTACTGTAGCATCTGTACTTTTCTTTTTATTGGTCGATATTGTATGAGTACGGCCTCCATATTTTGACTTTATAAAGAAAATGTTGTAAGGAATGAAAAAATCAATTTCTATACCATTATCTCTTCTATGTTCTTTCCTATCTATCATGCACTTAGCTTGTTTTAATACCAATTATGTGCATACATGAATAATTGCTTGTTCTATAATTTCTATACTACACATTGTCATGCCGTATTTTGTAGTCTACGATGCCTTTATTTCCTTGATTTCACACATTATGTACGTATTTTTATAGTTTTATAGCTAGATCCATTGTGATTACCAAAATTCTTTGTTCGACGAAACAAGACTGTAGAGTAGTCTTCCTTTCAATTGAATGTTGGTATGTGTGCGCCCCTTACTTTACAGGGTTATTTTCTCCAAACACTTAATAAATGACCGGTTGATCCAAGCGATTCCTTAAATGTCTGTAGGTGAATCTACTTTGTGGTTCCTAACTTCGAGAACTTTTGACTCGAGCGTCTTAACTCCAGAGATTTTTTCATCAATGATTGGAATTCTTTGTCGATCTCTAGTTGTGCGACATTGCTGGACTCATGTCATCTACTTTTGGTAGTGGGAGTGGATCCTTGTTAGCCTTGCAATAAACAAGTTTCCCGGTATTGTCAGGACAATACCGGTACTTATAAGATCTTAATTACTTGTTGATGATGCCAAAGCAACATCAAGTAGAGCTTGCTTGAAATGCACGGCTTTTAAGAGCGCATGGCTTAAGAAATGCACCATATTAAGAGTGCGTGACTTACGAAATGCAAGGCTTTTAAGAGTTCGCTGATGAAATGCACGGCTTTTTGAGAGTACGCGGCTTACGAAATGCGCGGCTTTTAAGAGTGTGTGGCTTACGAAATGTGCGGCTTTTAAGAGTGCGCAGCATACAAAATGCATGACTTTTTGGAAGTAAATGGCTTACGAAATGTGCGGTTTTATTTTGAATCGCTTTACTTATGTCGACTTGGCAAGTAGGTGGAGCATACTTGGGTGGGGTTTTACTTCCCCAAGAAGCTAATGAATGATTTTTGAGTCCGTTTTCTAATGCCAGCCCAGCGAATAATTTATATGAACGCGGTTTTGTTGGTTCAGGAAGCTAAAAAGATTTCATTAATAAAATGGAAAGTAGAAAAAAAATTCTATTTAAAATGCCCCCAGTGTAGTCAGGCGGCTTATTTGCTAAAATAGGATATACGTAGATAAAATCTAAATAAAGAAACGTCGGAGTGAGTCGCTGTTCCAAGCACGGGGAATCAAAATTCCATCGACTATGGTCAGCTTGAAACTGCAATCTCTGAGCTTTTGGTCGATTGAGTAAGTCTCTTCCTAGTTTGGTCTAAATGTTCCTAGAGCTGGATAGATCCGTTTCAAGACGATATATCGCACTTCGAAGGTACGGTTGTAGCGATTGGAGTTGAAGTGCCAGGTTACCCTTTTCTGGTGAGCTATGATCCTTAGCTCGGCTTCCTCCTATTTCTCATCAATTAGATCAAGTGACTCAAGCAGGAGCTGCTTGTTCTCTTTTTGGTTAAGTGTCATTTCCGATGAAGGGACTTCCAATTCAACCGAGATCATTGCTTCGGATCCCTCTGCTAGGACGAATCACGACTGTCCAGTTGCTGACTTGTGCGTCGTTCAGTAAGCCCATAGTGCAAGTGGTAGCTCATCAACTGAGTTTACTTTGGCTTTTGTCAGCCATTTTTTGATGGTGGACTTGATGATTTTGTTTGCTGCCTTCCTTTTTGCTTGAGGGTGTGCCACTTCGGAGAAACTCTTTTCAATACAGAAACGCTTGCAGAAGTCCTTAAATCAAGCACTTTCGAATTGAGTACGGTTATTTGTGATGATCTTCTATAGCACTCCAAACGTGCAAATAATATTTTTAGTGACAAATTTAATTACTTTCTTGGTGGTAATAGTAGCCTGCATTTCTGATTGCATATTCTGCTCCATCGGAATGTGACTTAAAGTGTAGCGCTCGATGTCCTGTAGCAATTTCCGTGCTTTTGACAAGTAGAGGGCAAGGTTGCCCCTTGTCTATGTTTTAATTCTAGTTCTTCCTTTTGTGGTCCCCATCTTCCCCAGCAGTTACTTCAAAATTCTTGATGTTTTGGTTGACCATTACATTACTCTGAATCGATTCATTTGGTCACATATTGGAATTTTCACCTTCTGACGTATTTGCCTCTTCCAATCTTAACTATTGACTAGCCTTTCGATTGAATTCTTTCATCGTGGTTAGTTGCTTCATTTTAATCCATCTCCCAAAATCTGCCTCTGGATGGATCGAGCGACTAAAACCATGAAAATCATATCCTTATTTGGATTGCTCACTTTAGTGATGGCTGTGTTAAAGTGGTTCATGAACAATTTTAATGATACATTGGGTCATTGGAAGGAACCAGACAAAGAGATCGCATTTTTTGGCTGAGATGCATGCAGTCTAAATTGTTCCAAGAATTTCCTAGCTATCTCATCAAAAGTTGAGATAAATCGCGGAGGGAGCCTAACAAACCACATAGAGGCGACTCCTTCCAAATAGATGGGGAAACATCTGCAACGAACCGCATCTGTTGCCCTTACACCATCCATATTCCAAATGTGCTTGTACAAGTGCTATTAAGGGTCAGTAGTTCCATTGTAGGAGGGCATAGTTGGTGGCATAGTGAATTTATTGGGGTATTCTATCCTTAAGATACTATCGGTGAAGGGAGTTCGGCTTGAAGTGAAACCTCAATCATCATCCTTTCTACCCTTGCTTTCTTCCATCATGCGTCTGACCGTGTACATAATGTATGCCTCACTTGTTTGTTCATCCACATGTCGGATGTCAACAGCCATGCCAAGTGTTTGTCTTTGTAAATGGTATTGATTGGCTAGCAGAAGCCTAGGCTCTCCAATCTTTGGATGAGCCACTCCTGTAGAGGTATGTTGGTAGGTAGTTGATCTTATGGATGGAGTTTGACCATTTGAGTTCAATTCACCTTCCTTAAGTCGCTTGTCTTCCTTAGAGTTAGTTCTGCCACTAGTACGTCCTCCTTTGGAATTTTCACTTCTAAGTTCAGATTTTGCAGCGGATTCTTTTACAGTGGGTGGAGTATTAACGTTTTCTTCTGTCATGATTCTTGGAACTCCACGCACTACTTCCTTTTGCTTTTGTCTTCTGATTCTTCTATTGAAGCCCGAAACAGAAGAATGCTCTTGCTCCATAGCAACTACGCTTCAGGCATCATTCTACGAGTAGTAAGTGATTGGAGTGCTAAAAGAGCATCTATCTTATCCATAAGAGTTTTTTGACTGTTTTCCATTTTTTGGTTAATTTCATTAACCATCTTGTTCAATTCTCCCTTATTTACAACTTCATGCTGCGTGGAGGATCTTAGAACTTGATCTCCAGAGTTAACTCCTAATAGCAGGCTATTGGGGTTGTTGAACCTCAAATTACTGAGCGTTTGTTTCATCTTTAGCGGTGGTAGCTCCCATGGATCTTTCAAACATAGTTTTCTTTCTTCGTGGTGCCATTGATTCTCAGTAGCAAATCTTCTAAGCAAAGATTGAGGATCTAACTTCTGAACCTATCTGATCCAAAGTTGATAGCTAGATCTAAGCTTGAGTTGGGCTCTCGATGAAAGCACTAGATATTAACCCAAAAGGGATCAAAACCTTGGATTGAGTGTGAAAGCACCAGCTTTGTTCTTATAGAGCAATGATATAGAAAAAAATGCAAAAGGAGAAAAGATAGTAAAAAAACAAGAAGATTTTTATAGTTGTTAGCACCAAAATTGGTCACTAACACCCTTAGAAAGATTGTGTAGAGGGATTACTGAAGAAAGTAAATTAAAACAGAGAATAGAGTGTAAATTTAAATGCACAGAAGAAGAACACCAAATTTATAGTGGTTCGGCGCAACTGCCTACATCCACTTTGAAGTTGATTTCCATTGATTTCCTTGATGGGTGATTACAGATACAATCCATTTTTAGTTACTAGAATACAATTGCAAAGTAAAAGAAATAAGTCTGGAATGAGTCTTGAAAATGGCAGAGTCTTCCCAGTGTTCTCTCAAATCTCCCCTTTTTTCTGTGCCCCTGCCCCTCTATTTATAGACAAAAGTAGGTTGGACTTCCCTGGTCGGCTTGGTAGCTAAATAACTCGGTCCAAATAGGACAAGCTCTGTACGCCGAACCGAGCAGGCCGAACGGTTGAGTACCGACCCATTCTCTTTATGCCGAACGACACGTTTGTTGTGGGGAAGAGTAGGCCGAGCAGCGATCGGACCAGGCGTGCTGGGGAGAACGCCGAACCATCCTTGATTGCCGAACATCTCGGGAGGCCGAATGTGAATGCCGAGTCTTCATGGATACCGGTCGCTCCTCGAAACCGAATGGTATAATGTCGAATGGCCTGGGTGCCGAACGAGGCGCTCGATGTTCGAACGCAATCTTGACCGAACGAGCGTTTGGCCGAACGATGCTTTTGGCCAAACAAGGCCCTTGGCCGAGCGAGGCCTTTCGGCCGAACGAGGCCTTTGGCTGAATGCTTCTGAATGATGTTTGCAAAGAGATGCCGGACGAATCAGTTGGGCCGAGCAGTGGATATGCCGAGCGTTATGGTGCCGAACCACTTAAAGGCCGAGCGATTTTTCTGGCCGAACGATCGCTTTAGCCAAATGATATCTTATGCCAAATGCTCCATCTTGGACCGAACGATCGGGGAGGCCGAGTACTAAGTTGCCCGGCCAATTCCCTGGGAAACACTTGCCCCCCAAAGTGTATCGAGTGACCGAACGTGATACGCTTTGTATTACATATCCTTCATGTTGTGCTCCGAACCTTGGATCATCACTCTTAAAGGCTGTATAATTCTCCTGTGCCGAACGTAGTGTAAAATGCCGAACGGTCCAGTTGAAACTGGACACTCCTCGTGTGCCGAACGAGATGTAGGGTCCGGACCGAACGGTGTGGCTTTGACCAGTTTCACCGGGAATAGCCTCTTTGTCTTCTTCCTCTTCTCTATAAAGTCCAGCACCCTCCTCCGTATCCTCTTTTCACATTTTATCACCGCCGCCTTGTACTTGCTGATTTTTCCAGTTAACAAACTCCGGTGATCCATCACTCCTTTCTAGGTCTTCATCCTACTAACTAGGTATCAATTCTAACTCCTTCCCACAACTTAAAAGGGGTTTGATGCTCGAGTTCCATAATCGATAGGACGAATCGAGCCTAGGTTTAGATATCCCAAGGGATTTCAGTGTTAAATGATGAGGATGGAAGGAGGTGTGAATAGAGACGAACCTTTTAGGAAGCCGTTGGGAGATGTGTTATGGTTCGACATAATTCCCTCATGCCGACCGAGACGGGAGGAAGAAAAGGTGAAGGAGGAGCAGGAGGTATTCGGGATGTCGAATGGTATGTCCTGGTACGACTTGCCAAACGGTCGGTCCTCGTTGCTCGGACGAGGATGGTGGAGAAGAGGGAAGGATTTCAGGGTGGATTGCCGAACATTGGAGCTCGGCATAATTCTGGTTCGGTGTGACTCATCACATGCTAGACGGTAGGGAGGAAGGTTTAGGAGTGGGCATGAGTTAGCGGAGAGGATGTATGAAATTGTTTCGGCCGAATGGGATTTTGGTCGAACGATACACTGCCGAGTGCCAACTGGTTCGAACTGCAGTTAGGCCGAACGTGAGTTTTAGGTCGGTCGATAACTTAGCCGTGTGACAGCTTATTCGAACAAACGTAAAGGCCGAACCATGCATGCCAAGCGGTATTTAGCCGAACAACACATAAGTGTTGAACTAAAACATGCCGAATGCTATCCAGGCCGGCCAGTATTTAACCGGTGGTCGTCTTGGCCGAGCGATCATGAATACCAATCCATACCCTTTCGGCCGAACATGACTTAAGCCGAACGAACATAAATGCCGACCGTATTCTATTGGCCGAACATAACTTAAATCGATCAAACAATTACCTTGCCCAATTTCATAACTGAACAAGGACATGAACTCCAGTATACTTGTATATCGAACTAATTTGGACTGATAACCTTCCCAGCAGATATAAACCTGAACTTAATTCGATGTAACTGGATAACTTCCTCTAACGTTTTCTGAACCTGAAACTGTAATTGCCATGAGGAAGGTTTTTGGGGACGATCAGCGATGACGGTCTTCGAAGGCGATGATTTTAAACTTAGTTTTATATCAGTAATCTTGCGACTTCCAAATTTTCAATGCTTCTACATGATTAATTGCACTAGTTCACACACCACGTGAGGGGATTATTCATGTTGTTAATTCTGACATCGATCATTTTTCAAGTATAGTTCACACATGTGCTCTGCAGGATTCGATTTCCATCAAAAATGTCTAAAAAATCTAGTTTCGCCACAATCTCGGACAGACATGGGCCGTCTTCCAAACAAGGGGACGTAGACACTTCTAACTCTCCTGATACCCTGGAGTCCATAATTCTCTTGGATAATTCGATCGATTCGTAGGCTTCGAAGATTAACGAAGCCGCGCTCCGGCGAATATGTTCGATCCACGGAATCCCTTTCGCCGACGTGTTGGTTCCGTAGGGCCGTGATCGTCCACACCTGCCCCCAGTCGGATACACTGCCTGTAATAAGTTTATGTGCTGGGTGGGCAGCGTGCCCCCATTCAATTTATTTCTTTGGGATGTGTTGCAATACATAGACGTCGCCCCGTCGCAGCTGCACCCAAACGGTCATGCATTCATTTATGGGACCTACCTCCTTTCTATGGCTGTCTTCTCCAGGCCTCCAACTCCCCGCGACATCAGATATATTTACATGATCAAGAAGAGGAGAGATAGTCCCTCCTTCGTGTTCCTCGAGCTGTACCACAAGTGCCAAATTCTAACCGGAGCGTGGAGCAAGTTTTCCCTGTACAAACAGGAATGGTTCTACGTGCGATGCCCTCCCTGTTTCGCGAGGAGATGGGTTGAAGGAAGTAAGTCTCATATTTCTGTTGAGGCGATGCTTTCTCTAACTCTTGTTTCATTTTTTCAGATATCAATCCATGTCCTGAGGGCCGCGGCTATTCAGAGGCTGTTAAGGCTATTAGGGCTCTTCCTACCGAGGAACGAGACATCCGAACCCTCATTTCAAATGAGTCACTGTCAAGGTTCGGGCTGTTAGCAGAAGGCCGTCGGGTGAGCCTTCCTGAGGGCGTCTCCATCCCAAAACCCGCATCCGGTAAAGGGAAAAGGTTGGCTGAATCATCGTCATGCCACACCCCCGGTGCATATGAGGAGGGGGAAATCAGAGAGGGTGAAGCACCCGAAACACAAGGTGAGAATGTGGGTTTATTCAGGATCCGCTGGTCGAAGTGCACGATATTGAAACGTCATCTTCCCCTTCGAAGGGGAAAAATACGTTGACATATAAGATTAGAAAGGAGAAGGTCGGCGGAACTTCCAAAGTTACGCTCATCCCGGCAAAGAAGGAGGCTTCTTCACAGCATGTTGAAAGTTCGCTAAAGGGCCTTTCAAACCTCTCTATTCCGGAGGATCTGCTCAACTATGATTTTGGTGATCCGGAGGCATTCAAATTTCACTCGCTCGTTAGAGGCGATGTGGGCATTCCAACCCAAAGTCAGGGGGAGAAAACCCCTGTTAGCAAGGCAACTGGTCCATCGGGGGGAAACACTAGGACACACACGAACATTTGCACTTAAATTCGCACTTAAATTTTTATTGTCACATCTCTCCTTGCTAAATCGTTGTTATTTGAATTTCGTGCAGGTGACATGGGGTGCTCACACGGAATCGATCGTCTCCATGGATCTTCTATTTTTCATCCGTCTGGACAGGACTGGGTCCCGAGAGACGTCGAGATAGAGATGGTTATGGTGATAGGGACCATCATTCTCGAGACTCATCATCTCGGAAGAAACCGTATTACCAGCCCAAGCATCATAGACACCCCTCTTCTCATACGAGGTAAAGTAAGGATAAGCCTGGTTACAAGGGGTCGCAATCTAACATCCCTCGAGATCAACGCTCTGATTCTTCTTCCACTCAACAGTCCCGAGATTCTCATAGGAGGGGCGAACTTTCAAAGCCGTCTCCTCCTACTCCTGCATCGGATCCAACAGTATCAGAGAGGCTGAGTGAACTGGAGGTTACATTTCCCAAGATTTGCTTCGACGGGTTGAAGTTTCTTCCGGAAATTCATCCTATACCTGGAGATGTTAAGCAGAACTCCATTGCCTGTACCAACGACGTCTATGTTCAAAATGACGCGTTCGTTCACCTAGCTGAGAAACTTTCCGAAGTCTCTGTGGAGCGCCAACATGAAATAGACCCTTTGAAGCTTGAGGCCACCTACGACAAAAACATCAATAAGGCCCAGGATGAAGAGATCACCACTTATAAGTCTGAACTCGAGGTCGACCATCGGAGTGCTAGGGATACTGCTGAGGCCGTCGCTCGCTTGGAATCAACTCATAAGAAAGAGCTTGAAGAGGCGGTTCAACGATGTGGGGCTTTGGCCTTAGAGAAGGACTCCGTCCAAAAGGAGAGGGATGCGTTCAGCACCCGGGTCAAGGAACTTGAAGAGCTTCTCCGCAGAGAGAGAGAGAGAAGAGAAAACGGCTGCCCATGAAGAGTCACAGCGATACTGTGAAGAGATTGTCGCCACCCGACTTTTAAAAGAACAACTCGAGGGCGAGCTTTACAGGGTTGAGATGTTAAAGAGTGAGGCCCGTAAGGAGGGCAAGAAGATGGCGTTGACGGACATCGATTCCCGTCTTGAGGCAGCTAGGGAGGAAGGTAGAGAGGAGATCAAAACTGCGTTCGACCCACTCATTGTCGAATTCAACGCTCGCGTGCTCATGCACCGTGACTTAACTTTTCTGGACGATGGCTATCTTGAATCGTTGTTCGAGAAGTGGGAAACCTTAATTCAGATTAGGAAGGCCGTGCGTGGTGTTGAGGAGGTTGACGAGGAGGATTTGATAAAGGAATTTCTGAAGGGAAATGAGCCTTCGGACCTTTCGTCGGCTAAGGCCCTTTACTGCGAAGGCTCCCCCTCGAGGAAAGGGAAAGAAGTTGTCGCCAGTCCGTCCGGGGCCGGGTCTCCTGTTCACGTGCCTTCCCAGCCGGCCGGTCGGACGATACTTGATCCCTTTGAAAAGCACATTGGCTATGATCCGAAAGCCCCCGGTCTGGGCGTTCATGTTTTGTCTCCTATCCCGGAGGGAGAAACTCCTTTGACGACAGAGTGTTTGCCAGGGCCTGGTAGATAACCTTTCACTTTGAGATTTTGAAAGTCGTTACTCTTTGTGAAGTACTATTGCATTCTAATGCTCATCTTCTTTGATTTTGTGCAGGTCGTTTTGATCTCGATCCCACTCCGAGGAGTGATGTCGCCAAGGAGGTGGAAAAGACTGGTGGGGCCGCTCATGCCGGTGAATTTCCTGGGCCAAACGCTTAAGTGATTGGGGCGCTTGACGAAGGCAAGTCCGACTCCTCCTCTGAGAGTTATGAAATAGAAGTCACTGGTGCCTCTAGGCATACATCGAAGCTGAGCATGGAGGAGCAACTCGAGAAAGAGAAGGAGAAAGCGGCCGAAATCAAAGCTGAGCCCCGAACGGTGGACCTGGACGACCCTTTGAACCAATCGTTGAAGGTCATCCTGCCTGGCAGGTCCAAGCCCATGGGTGTTCACCCTACTTCTTCAGTGGTTACCCCTCCATCAAGGAAGGATTTCACGGGTAAACGCTCTAGGGAGGAGTCGTCTAGGAAGAAGTCGAAGAAGCACAAGAAGTTATTACTGTTCCCGTTCAACGAGAGTTAGTCTAAGTCGTGTAATAGTTTTTGTAATTTTTGTAGATAGACAGTTGACTCCGAATTTTGGAGTGCTTATAGCAGAAAACTTTTCCTGAATAAAGTTTAGTTTCTTTTTCTTTCTTTTCAGAAGATTCTTATTATCCAATTTTCTTTGTGATTGTGATTCGAACCTATGCTATTGTGCGTAACATAGACTTCTTGGTTTGTCCTCACATAGCCCGTTGATTCTCTGAGAGTTATTCGTCTTCCTCCCATGCTTCAAGCACTTAGAACATTTTTTGATCTGTACAACGGGAACTTAGAATATTCCAGTCCGCACTCTAGGGACTTGGAGAATTTTTACTGTTCATACTCGAGTTCACGCTCCGGGAACATAGAGTACACCAGTCCGCACTCCGAGGACATGGAGATTTTTGTTCGTTTATACTCGAGTCCACGCTCCGGGGACATAGAGTACTCTGGTCCACACTCCGAGGACTTGGAGATTTTTATTCGTTTATACTCGAGTCCACGCTCTAGGGACTTAGAGTACTCCGGGGACTTTGAGATTTTTTTTCGTTTATACTCGAGTCCGCGCTTCGGGGACTTAGAGTACTCAGTCCGCCCTCCGGGGACTTGGTGATTTTTATTCGTTTATACTCGAGTCCGCGCTCTTGGGACTTAGAGTACTCCGGTCCGCACTTCGGGGACTTGGAGATTTTTCTTCGCTTATACTCAAGTCCGTGCTCCGGGGACTTAGAGTACTCTGGTCCGCACTCCGGGGACTTGGAGATTTTTATTCGTTTATACTCGAGTCCGCGCTTTGGGGACTTAGAGTACTGCAGTCCGCACTACGGGGACTTGGAGATTTTTATTCGTTTATACTCGAGTTCACGCTCTGGGGACTTAGAATACTCCGGTGCACACTCCGGGGACTTGGAGATTTTTATTCGTTTATACTCGAGTCTGCGCTCCGGGGACTTAGAGTACTCAGGTCCGCACTCCTGGGACTTGGAGATTTTTATTCGTTTATACTCGAGTCCGCGCTCTAAGGACTTAGAGTACTCCGATCTGCACTCCGGGGACTTGGAGATTTTTATTCGTTTATACTCGAGTCCGCGCTTTGGGGACTTAGAGTACTGCAGTCCGCACTCCGGGGACTTGGAGATTTTTATTCGTTTATACTCGAGTTCACGCTCTGGGGACTTAGAATACTCCGGTGCACACTCCGGGGACTTGGAGATTTTTATTCGTTTATACTCGAGTCTGCGCTCCGGGGACTTAGAGTACTCAGGTCCGCACTCCTAGGACTTGGAGATTTTTATTCGTTTATACTCGAGTCCGCGCTCTAAGGACTTAGAGTACTCCGATCTGCACTCCGGGGACTTAGAGATTTTTATTTGTTTATACTTGAGTCCGCGCTCCAGGGACTTAGAGTACTCCAGTCCGCACTCCGGGGACTTGGAGATTTTTATTCGTTTATACTCGAGTCCATGCTCCGGAGACTTAAAGTACTCCTGTCCGCACTCCGGGGGACTTAGAGATTTTTATTCGTTTATACTTGAGTCCACACTCCGGGGACTTAGAGTACTCCAGTCCGCACTCCGGGGACTTGGAGATTTTTCTTCGTTTATACTCGAGTCCGTGCTCCGGGGACTAGAGTACTCCGGTCCGCACTCCGAGGACTTGGAGATTTTTATTCGTTTATACTCGAGTCCACGCTCCAAGGACTTAGAGTACTCTAGTCCGCACTCCGGGGACTTGGATATTTTGTGTTGTTTTTAGCGTTCGTATGCCGCCCAGAATAATATAATTTTAATCGCTTGCCACTGGACTATCTTACGCAGAAACATTAATCATTCATAAAAAAGATATCTTCAAGCCTTTATTAATGAGAGCAAGCTAAATTGTCTTATTACATGCCAAGAACTAGAAATGAAAACGTACTAAAAATAAATGCAACTATGGCATAAAGGAAATAGACTAAGGGTAATATCGTCGCAAGTGCTCGCTGTTCCATGCTCCGGGGAGTGTCGCACCATTGACGATCGCTAGCTTGAAAGTTCCTTCTCCAAGCCTCCGTTCGATGACATATGGACCTTCCCATGCGGGGTTCATGTGAGATGGGGCTGGAAAAATTTGTTTCAAAACGAGGTCTCCCACGTCAAAGATTCTCGGTTGGACTTTTTCGTTATAATATCTGGCGACCCGATGTCTGTATGAGGCTGCTCTCAAATCGGTTTCTTCGCGTTTTTCATCAATAAATTCCAATGAGTCTAATAAGAAATCCTAGTTCGACGCAGGGTCGTAGTGAGTTACCCGATAAGATGGAACTTCAAGTTCCACGGGTATGACAGCTTTCGCGCCATATGCCAATGCGAATGGAGTGTGGCCATTCGCGGACTTGTGGGTGGTTCTATAGGCCCAAAGCACCGTCAGGAGCTCATCTACCCACTTGCCTCTAGCCTTTTCCAAATGCTTTTTCAATATGGACTTGATTATTTTGTTTACGGCTTCCACCTGTCCATTCGCCTTTGGGTGAGCAACTACTGCAAATCTTTTCTCAATGCCATACTTCTGACAAAATCCTTTGAACTCCTTGCTTTCGAATTGAGTTCATTATCTGCTATGATGGTTCGTGGAAGGCCAAAACGGCATATGATATTTCGTACAACGAAATTAATGACTTTCTTGGTTGTGATCGTCGCAAAAGGTTCCGCCTCTTCCCACTTGGTGAAGTAATCGGCCGCTACTATTGCGTATTTCGCACCTCTTTTGGCTATGGGTAAAGAGCCGATTAGGTCAATCCCCCACATTGCAAATGGCCAAGGACTAACCATTTGTGTGAGTTCCGTTGGTGGTGCTCTTGGAATTTTTGCGTATATCTGGCATTCGTCACATTTTCTCACATAGTCTGCGGCGTCCCGATTCACGGTTGGCCAATAGTATCCATAGCGGAGGATCTTCTTTGCTAATATCTGCCCCCCAGTATGGTTGCCGCACTCTCCTTCATGGACTTCCTTTAATACCCGTTTTATCTCATCACGAGCCATGCACTGGAGTAAGGGGGTCCAAAATCCCCTCCGATACATTATCCCATCCTGTATCACATAACGTGAAGCTTTACGGAGGACTTGACATCTTTTGCTTCTCTTTTCAGGCAAATCCCCAAGTAGAAGGTACTGCTTGATTGGGGTCAACCACGATTCCTTCTCAAGTTTGGTTTCTAACACAAAATCTATCTCTATCACGTCTATACTCGGAGCATAAAGGGTCTCAACAGGGAACGATCCCATTTTTTGTGCATCGCCAGTGCTTGCAAATTTTGCCAACGAATCGACTTCTCTGTTTCGTTCGCATGGGACGTGTGAGATGTCGTAGTATTCCAGATGCGGCAGCAGCTCTTGAACCCGAGCAAGGTAAGGAGCAAGTCTCTGTCCCTTTGCTTGATAGTCTCCCCGCACCTGATATACTACCAACTGTGAGTCACAGAAGATTTCGAGTGACTTCACTCCCAGTTCGATAACAAGTCTCAAGCCAGCAATCAATGCTTCATATTCGGCTTCGTTATTTATTGCTGCAAACTCGAACTTCAAAGCATAGCGGATTGATCGGTCTTCAGGAGTTACGAGGATTATACCTGCCCCCGAGCAACGGTCGTTAGATTCCCCATCGGTGTGCTTCTTCCATCGAACGGGGGGTATGGTTCTGTGATTACTCGGTTCCTCTAGCATAGTGAATTCAGCAATGAAGTCGGCTAGTGCTTGTCCTTGTGTGGCCCTCCATGGCAAATAGGTAATATCGAACCGACTTAACTCAATATTCCATTTCAGCATCCTTTCGGAAGTTTCTGGTCGTTGGAGTATCTGTCGCAAGGGTTGGTCAGTGTAGACACCGATTGAGTGTGCCTGAAAGTAGGGGCGAAGTTTGCGTGATGCGATCACCAAGCAATAGGCTAGTTTTTCAATCTTTGGGTAATTTCTTTCCGCCTCTGTCAAGCGCTTACTGACATAGTAAACTAGCTTTTGAATCCGGTCTTCCTCGTGGACCAAGGCTGTACTGATAGCGTGTTGGGATACCTCCAAGTACACATACAATGTTTCGTGGTCTATCGGCCTGGATAGTATGAGGGGACTTTCCAAGTGCCTTAACAGAACCCGGAATGCTTCCTCGCAATCGGATGTCCATTCGAAGTTTCTCTTTCCTTTCTTTATAATGTCGAAGAAGGAAATACACTTATCTGTAGCCCTGGATATGAATCGATTTAGTGCAGCCACTTTCCATTCAGGCTTTGCACCTACTTTATGGCTCTGGGTACTTGTATATCTCGGATAGCCTAGACCTTCTATGGGTTAGCCTCGGTTCCCCGGGCATTCACAATGAATCCCAGAAACTTTCCTGATGCTACGCCGAATGAACACTTCAACAGATTGATCTTCTTTCCATAATGCCTGAGTATGTCAAACATCTCCATTAGGTCTCGGATGTGGTCGTTTAACTGTCGTGACTTCACTAGCATGTAATCCACATAGACTTCCATTATTTTACCAATCTGGTCTTTGAACATTCGATTCACCAGCGTTGATAAGTCGCACCCGCGTTCTTCAATCCGAATGGCATAACTACATATCAATACAATCCCACATTTGTGACAAATCTGGTGTGTTCTTGGTCCGGGATGTGCATCGGAATTTGATTGTAACCAGAGTTCGCGTCTATAAATGATAGTAACTCATGTCCGGAAGTTGAGTCGACGAGTTGGTCAATCCTTGGCAGCGGGAAACTATCCTTTGAGCATGCCTTGTTTAAGTCGGAGTAATCAACACAAGTCCTCCATTTTCCATTCGCTTTCTTTACTAACACCGGGTTAGATACCCATTTACGGTAGAGGGCATCGCGGACGAACCCTTTGGTTTTGAGTTTGTCCACCTCCTCTTTGAGAGCCACAGACTCTCTAGGTCCATGCCTCTCCTTTTTTGTTTCACAGGAACATGTCTCGGGTCTATGTTCAACATATGACTCGCGATTGTAGGAGAAATCCCGCACATATCATAATGCGTCCAAGCAAAAACATCAAGGTTCGCTCGGAGGAAGTCAGTAAGATTCTCAGCTGCCACAGGGTCAAGCTGTGATCCTATTTTAAGAACTCATGGTGGGTCGCTGCGGCTAATTGAGATGTCGATAGTTAGTTCAGCCGGTACCGCATTTGTTTCCCTGGGTTCCCCATCATCGTCTCTCGAATCTATGTCTCTATGGATCCGAGAATGCCGCCCGAGCCATGGCTCGGGCGCTAGTTGTCAATCGTCAGAACCTTGGATGCGGACAGAGCTGTCCGCAACCTCCCCTTTCTCCCTACACCGTGCCTCCCTGAGCTCAGCTACATAGCATGCACGGCCGGTCGCCTGGTCGCCGTGTACCACTCCAACCCCTCTGTCTGTTGGAAATTTTAACGTCAAACACTAAGGGGCCAAAGCTGCCCTAAATTCCGCCAGGGCTGGACGGCCCAGGAATACATTGTATGGGGAATCAACATCCAGTATTATGAATGGTAGGATTCGCATCCTTCTGCGTTCACCTTGTCCCAGTTCAACTGGTAACTCCACATATCCCATTGCATCAGTTGCTACGCCATTAAAGCCATGGATTCTAGCCTTGGATGGTTTCAAATCCTTGGTCTCTATCTTCATTTGGTCGTAAGCCTTCCGGAAGATGATGTTAACATAACTTCCACAGTCGATTAGAATTTTCTTTACGAATGCCGGCCCGATGGTCGCAGATATGACCATTGGGTCAATGGTAGGAGCCTCTACCTTATCCGCATCTATGTTCCTGAATACGATATCGTCATTCATCGTGCGTGCTGCTTTGCAGGAGTCCCATCTTCCACGTTCGAACAACACTCGTACTCCGCATGTCTTAAGGAGTTAGCATATCGCTCCATATCCTGCCAATTCTTGTCTACAGGGTGAGGTCCGCCGGCAATCGTGTTAATAACCAATCTACCCACATCCGAGTAGGTTGTTCCGGTTGGTGTGGGGCTGGCCCGCGTCTAGGGTCTGATGTTACTTGCCTGGCATTCTGTGGGTCTTTGACAAATTCCTGTAGCTTCTTCTGTCTAATTAGTTTTTCTATGGCGTCATGGAGGTGTCTGCACTCCTCTGTGTTGTGCCCATAAGACTCGTGAAAACGGCAATATTTCCCGGTCCGCTTCTGTTCTTCTGTCGATTCCTTTGGACATGGCTTCCTATACTAGAAAGTGTTGCAAGTTGATAGATAGATGTTCTCAAGAGATGCGTTCAACGGGGTGTATTCATTGTATGTTGTGATTCTTGATTTCCATTTCCCTGTCTCTTTTCTCTTTCCGGGGTTTCCACCTTCGGATCCTTTAGACTGCCCGGGCTTGTTCTGGATGTCAACTTGAGTTTTTCCAGGGTTATTTCCGGTTTGCTTCACGACGGCGTTACTTTTTACAGACTCTTGAACGGGCCCTGATGCCTTGTCTTGCCTTGTCCACCGAGCTTCCTCCCTTCTTATGAACTGATGAGCTTTCGAATAAAAACGTTCCAGCGTAGCTGGGGGCTTCCCCGCCAACCAATCTCCAAATTCAGAATCCGGATCCACTCCACGCATTACTGCCATCAAAATCGCGTGGTCGTTAGGATTGCTCACCTCGGTAGCAGCAACATGAAACCTTTGTAGCTATGCTTTCAATGACTCTCGTGGAGTTTGAGTTACACTTGATAAGGACACGTCCTTTGGGCGAGTGGTGTGTATCCTGAATTGTTCTACGAATTTCATTGCTAATTCATCGACGCTGGATATAGATCGTGGCGGGAGTCGAGTGAACCGCATGGTCAAAATTTCGGACAAGGTGATTGGGAAACACCTACACTTGGTTGCGTCATTAGCTCTTGTGGAATCCATCATCCATCCGTACCTCATCACATGCTGCCTGGGGTCAGTCTTCCCTTCGTAGGAGGGAATGGCGGGCATGCTGAACTTTCTTGGGTATTCGGCCTGTAGAATGGTATTCGTGAAGGGAGTATGACTCTTAAACATTCTCCAATCTTCATTAGTTAGACCTTGGTTTTCTTTCATCAACTTCCTGACCATAGTTGTCAAATCCGGGGTTTGTATGGAAGATGGGGGTTGGGTTCCGTTCCATGGGACCGTGCAGGTTGATATCCCTTCCGATTTGGGTCTTGGTCTCTAGTTGATCGATCAATAGCACCTGCACATGCATCTTCATCCTCACGGCGTCTACGCCTAGGAGGTTCATCAGCAGAAGTCGAGCTATCATCTTCAGAGTAAGGGACATGGCTTCCTTCAGCATTCTGATGCTGCTGTTGAGTAAGCTGAGTCATGAGATCAGCGTTGGCTTGCATTTTCTCAGCAATTTTCTTTCTACTTTCCTTAAGTTCTCTTATCAGTTCATTGAATTCTGCTCGGGAAACAACTTCTGCTTGGTTTTGGTGGGAGGGCCCTACACCCCGAATCGCTTGCTGATTGCTAGTTCCCAGTTGTTGCACACTAGCGGTTTCGTGGGCATCTACATTTTGAGAGGCTGATCTAGTTCGTGGTCTTCCCATGGTAGAGTTGTTGGTTGTGACTCTGAGTGGAATCAACAGATTCCTTATAGATGATTATGGATCTCCTTCGGGGGATTTATGCAATCCAGTAGCTGCAAAGTAGATCCTAATAGCCTGAGAATTCAAATTCTCAGTGAAAGCACCAAAATGTTAGCACCAAAATTGGTCACTAAAACCCTTAGAAAGATTGTGTACAGGGATTAATGAAGAAAGTAAATTAAAACAGAGAATAGAGTGTAAATTTAAATGCATAGAACAAGAACACCAAATTTATAGTGGTTCGGCGCAACTGCCTACATCTATTTTGAAGTTGATTTCCATTGATTTCCTTGATGGGTGATTACAGATACAATCCGTTTTTAGTTACTAGAATACAATTGCATAGTAAAAAAAATAAGTCTGGAATGAGTCTTGAAAATGGCAGAGTCTCACCAGTGTTCTCTCAAATCTCCCCTTTTTTTCTATGCCTCTGCCCCTCTATTTATAGACAAAGGTGGGTTGGACTTCCCTGGTGGGCTTGGTGCTGAATAACTCGGTCCAAATAGGACAAGCCCTGTACGCCGAACCGAGCAGGCCGAACGGTCGAGTACCGACCCATTCTCTTCATGACGAACGACACGTTTGTTGTGGGGAAGAGTAGGCCGAGCAGCGATCGGACCGGGCGTGCTGGGGAGAATGCCGAACCATCCTTGATTGCCGAACGTCTCGGAAAGCCGAATGAGAAAGCCGAGTCTTCATGGATACCAGTTGCTCCTCGAAACCGAACGGTATAATGCCGAACGGCCTGGGTGCCGAACGAGGCGCTCGATGTTCGAACGCAACCTTGACCGAACGAGCCTTTGGCCGAACGATGCTTTTGGCCAAACAAGGCCCTTGGTCGAGCGAGGCCTTCGGCCGGACGAGGCCTTTGGCCGAATGCTTCTGAATGACGTTTGCAAAGAGATGCCGGATGGATCAGTTGGGCCGAGCAGTGGGTATGCCGAGCGTTATGGTGTCGAACCACTTAAAGGCCGAGCGAGTTTTCTGACCGGACGATCGCTTTGGCCGAACGATATCTTATGCCGAACGCTCCATCTTGGACCGAACGATAGGGGAGGCCGAGTACTAAGTTTCCCGGCCAATTCCCTGGGAAACAATAGTGGTTCGACAGTAAATGAAGCCTACGTCCACTTTATAACTTTCTATTAACCGACTACTGTTACACGTTGAATTGGATTACTATATGATTGAATCTTCTAAGTTAGATCCTATTTATAGTAACAAGTAGGACTGTATTTATAGCAGCCATTCTAGAAGATCATATTTATGTTGCAAGTAGGACTGTATTTATAGGGGTTGGAGAGTTATTAGGCTAGGCTGCTTTGCCAGAAGCCTACATTTGATGATACGAGAGTGCACTGAAAATTTCTCATCAATCCAACGTTATTTGATGGATCGCTAGCAATCCATAGGGCACGGATCGCTAGCGATCTATGTATATTAACCCATATTTTGGTAAGGCTATGGATAGACGGATTTAACTAAAATCAACAATGTTACCCAGCTACAAGATGATAGTTGTAGAAGATATGATTGGGCCCGAATGAATATCGAATTAGGAAAGGATTGGAGGTATGAAGGCTAGTATAGCTTGGTCAAGGGTGGAAAGTCACGTGTGGCTCGCCTTAAGTGGGTTGGTAGATGTGGCTCAGTGACGATCTAGTTCGTCATTTCTGGTTCATCATTTCTAGTTTGTCATTTATGGTTCGTCATTTTTGGTTTGTCATTTCTGGATAGTCATTTCTAGATCGTCATTTCTGGATCGTCATTTCTAGTTCTTCATTTCTGGGTACTCATTTCTAGTTCGTCATTTCTAGTTCATTATTTATGGATCATCATTTATGGATCGTCATATTTAGATTGTCATTTCTTGTTCGTCATTTATGCTTCATCATTTCTGAATCGTCATTTCTAGTTCGTTATTTATGGTTCGTCATTTTTGGATTGTCATATCTCATTTGTCATTTCTGGTTCATCATTTTTGGTTCATCGTTTATAGGTCATCATTTTTGGATCATCATTTCTGGTTCATCATTTTTGGTTCGTCATTTCTGGTTCGTCGTTTATGGTTCAGCATTGGTGTTGATGGGCCTGGATCATTCAGGAAGCCCGGTAACTTCAGCATGTGGGGCTTCAGAAAATGGAGCTGATTCTGCTCCTCTTCCTCTTCTCTACCAAGGCTACTCTGCCATTATTGTTTTATAAACTCTAGATTGTAACAATACTGGATTTTCGTATCAATAAATAGAAAATTTCTAGAGTGGACGTAAGCCGGAGTTAGCCGAACCACTATAAATCCTGTGTTATTACCGCTTTCTTTTTTATTTTCATTGTTCTTCACATTCATACTCTCTACAAACATTCTATCTGTGATCTATGACTGTGATTTGGTGCTTTCATCTGGATTTGGGATTTAGTGATCAATTTTGACGCTAACATTTTGATGCTTTCACTGAGAAGGCTAGCACTCAGGGATTGGAAGCTAGAATTTTGGATTTAAAGGCTTAGGAACTTGGATTCTGGAGACTATAGCAAAGCGGTCAACTAGGAGACGGTGGACGTAAAGAAGTCAACAAGAGGGAAGTCAGGAGGCTTCCTTTGGAGCTAATCAAGCCTCGGTCTACATCACTAGGGACAAGATGTAGGTCATGATGAATTCCATGTAGGAGAAATTGATGAAAAGGCAAGAGAAAACTATGCAGATGCTTTTCAGGCACTTTGGACAAGCAGGAACTACAGGATCTCAAATCCATGGAGCTGGATCAAAGGACTCAACCAGCATGTAGATGGAGTGGTTCAGCAGGGGCGACCTCTAATCAACCAATAACTATCAATTTGGATGGACCTAGACTCGGGGGCAAACCACCAGGTAATACTAGACTGATCCATGGAGGGATACCAGATGACGTTGCGCAGCCCGGCACCAACAGGAATACAAGAGTGCATGACGAGGAGTATCTACTGGAATTCCCTCAAGAATTTGGGGGCGGTTAGAAAATGTAGATGGGGGCCAACCCTTGGTCAGTAACACTGGATTAGCCGACATTATCAGGCTAACTATTTTTGGAAGTCTGAAAAAATAAGATTTGGAGGGAGTCAACAAAAGTCCGTTTCTTTGTAACATCATAATAGCTAGAAATCCACCCAATTTCAAGCTACCCAATATGGAAGTATAGAATGGTAAGACGGATCCCACTGACCACTTGATGAGGTACACAAGACATATGGAAGTGCTGGGGGTATCAAAGGAGGTTATGGCCCTATGTTTCCCCCTGTACTTAACCGATATAGCTACTATGTGGCTCTGACAGCGGGAAGATGGATCAGTCAGAACATGGATAGAATTGATGGACAGGTTTTTGAATGGTTTCAAGTTCACATCAAAATGTCGAAGAATGTGATGACACTGACGTCGGTGAAGAAGAAGACGAGAGAATTGCTCAGGAATTTTTTAACTCGGTTTAATGCAGCAGTTGCTTCGGTGGATCGGCCGGATCCATCAATGGTTCTAATGGCCGCGGTATCAGGAGTCAGGGATAATTTAGATTTCAAAGTACCGTTGATACGGCATCCACCAATGGATCTTAGGAATTTCTTTCATGAAGTTGAAAGATTTCTTCGATAAGAGGATGCATGTTTGGATATGAAGTCAAAGGAAGAAAACATGGTTAAGAATGGAGAACCGTCCGATGAAAGCTTGGGTAAAGATAAGGATAAAGGGAAGAGGAAGTGTGAGGAGAACCAAAATTCTCCACTTATATAGGATCGAATGAGACATTGGAACGGATATACTTGGACACTCGGGATCGCCTTCCTTATCGAAGGTCGACAAGGAGGGAACCCTCATAATGCGAAAGGTCATCGAAAAGGCACTGTCTCTATCATGACCTAGACGGGCATGATACTAACAGCTGTAGGCATCTAAAGGATATAATCGAGAGCATGTAAGGAATGGTCAGTTGTGGTCATATGTCGAAACTCGAAATGGGGCAGTGGAACAGGGGCATCCACTGCCTACCTTGAATGACAATGGTGCGAGGCCTAGGAATGATGGTTTGGAATAAGTAGCAAACTCTAGGCAGACGGCTAAGTCACTTACTCATGTACGAGGACGGAGACAAACCTTAGGCAAGCTCTGAAATGATGGTAAATCGTGATGCACTAGTTTGTGAAATCGGTTTTTCGTTTTGGCTTCGGTACTTGCTTTTTCTTGTTTGGTTTTGGAGTTTGATTTGAACTCCTGTGTTTTGTTTGTTTTCTATTTGGATTCTGGTTTGGACGATTTCCTATTGGTTTGGAATTCTGATACAGTATTTTGGTTTTCTGCTTTGAATCTAGATTTTGGATTAGATTTTGATTGACCTTTTGTCTGTTTTTTGGCTAAAAGGTCGGCGAGCATGGACTATGCTCGGTAAGGGTCCGTAGCGACCAGGATTCGACCTAGGACTTAGGCCCCATATTATCTATCGGTTATAATTTCAGGTCGTCGAGTGTGGACTATGCTCGACAAGGGTCCAGAGCGACCATGATTAGGCTTAGGACTTAAGCCCCTTAATTACTCAGCGTTTGGGGACACTAAACATGGAATACCATGGCATTACTTAACAGAGGTCGTCGAGCGTGGAATGCGCTTGGCAAGAACCCAGAGAGGTTACGGATTTGGATTTTGGATTTGAATGTCTATGGATGAAATATGGAATTTGGATGATGGATCAAAAGCTATTCAAAACACGCCTTCATACTGCAACGCATGTTTTGGGGGGCAAATGTTAACTTGCCATTGGGCAAGGCTGTGACAGACGGATTTAACTAAAATAAACAACGTTACCCGGCTACAAGAATAGTTTTAGAAGATATGATTGGGCTCGAACGAGTATCGAGTTAGGAAAGGATTAGAGGTATGAAGGTTAGTATGGCTTGATCAAGGGTGGAAAGTCACGAGTGGCTCAGCCAGAGTGGGTCGGTACATGTGGCTCGATAGTGATCTGGTTCTTCATTTTTGGTTCTCATTTCTAGTTCATCATTTACCGTTTGTCATTTCTGTTTCGTCATTTCTGGTTCATCATTTCTAGTTCGTCATTTATGGATCGTCATTTTTGGTTCATCATTTCTGGATAGTCGTTTCTGGTTCGTCGTTTCTGGTTCATCATTTCTAGATCGTCATTTCTGGTTCATCATTTCTGGTTCGCCATTTATGGTTCGCTATTTTTGTTTCATCATTTACGGATCGTCATTTCTGGATCGCATTTATGGTTCGTCATTTTGGTTCTTTATTTCTGGTTCAGCATTGGTGTTGATGGGCCCGGATCATCTAGGAAGCCCAGTAACTCAGGTTTTGCCTATAAATACAACATGTAGGGGTTCAGAGAATAGAGCTGATTTTGTTCCCCTTCCTATTCTCCACTAAGGCTACTCTACCATTATTGTTTTAATAACTCTAGATTGTAAAGGTATTGGATTTTCATATCAATAAAAATAAAATTTATGGAGTGGACGTAGGGTGGAGTTAGCCGAACCACTATAAATCCGGTGTTATTACATCTTTCTTTCTAATTTTCAATTGTTCTTCACATTCATACTCTCTACATACATTTTATGACTGCGATTGGTGCTTTTATCTGAATTTGGGTGTTAGTGACCAATTTTGGTCTAATAATGTACTTGAAGAAATTTTGAACCGTTTTCTTTGGGTTGTACTCCATGTCTTATGGAAATACTTTCAATGTAATTTCGTAGCTAGTTGCCTTGTTTTGATGATGATTCATGTACATTTTGGATTGAACTATGACTAGAATAGAATGAATGCTCACTTCTCGAACTAGTTTGCTTAAAATTAGGCCTGTCAAACGGGTTGGGTTAGGTCAAAATGGGTTGGGTCGAGTTTGACCCAACCCATTTATGACCCGTTCTCTTGTATCCATTTATGACCCAACCCACTTAATAAGCAGGTTACCAATTTAACCCATTTAAAGATTTAAATTTAGTTTGACTAATAAAATAAATAATATAAAATAATTCTAATTCTATTTGTTATGTTTTTAGATCCGACAAAAATATAAAATGTTAACTATAATTTTCATCAAAATTCAAATATGGAGATGAGATTGCTTATTATTCTCTAAGTACAACTGTCAGTCCCCTTGGAGAGCTACCGTGTGCGTTCACACGATAAAGTATCCGAGTGTTCCATACTATCCGTAATTTAGGTAGTAGTTAATCGGTCAAAGTCCCTCCTGATTCCGAGTTAGAACGAAGGAGTTATTGCAGTTTGAACAAAAAAAATAGCGGCTTCTGCACTAGCGGAGTTCAATATGCAGATATGGTAGCCTGTTATTTTCTAAGTACAACGGTCATTCCTCTTGGAGAACTACAGTGTGCGTTCACACGATGAAGTATCCGAGTATTGCATACTATCCGTAATTTAGGTGGGAGTTGATCGGTCGAAGTCTCGCCTGATTCCGAGTTAGAACGAAGGAGTTATTGCAGTCCGAACAAAAAAATAGCGGCTTCTACACTAGGCGGAAATCAATATGTAGATGTGGTAGCCTGTTATTTTCTAAGTACAACTGTCGGTCCCCTTGGAGAACTACAATGTACATTCACACGATGAAGTATCCGAGTGTTTTCATACTGTCCGTAATTTAGGTGGGAATTGATCGGTCGAAATCTCGTCTGATTTCGAGTTAGAACGAAGGAGTTATTGCAGTCTGATAAAAAAGAATAGCGGCTTCTGCACTAGGCGAAGTTCAATATGCAGATGGTAGCCTGTTATTTTCTAAATACAACTGTCAGTCCCCATGGAGAACTACAGTGTGTGTTCACACGATGAAGTATCCGAGTGTTCCATACTGTCTGCAATTTAGGTGGAAGTTGATCAATCGAAGTCTCGCCTGATTCCGAGTTAGAACGAAGGAGTTATTGCAGTCCGAACAAAAAAAATAGCAGCTTCTGGACTAGGCGGAGTTCAAATATGGGGATGTAGTAGCCAGTTATTTTCTAAGTACAACTGTCAGTCCCCTTGGAGAACTACAGTGTGCGTTCACACGATGAAATATCCGAGTGTTCCATACTATCCGTAATTTAGGTTGGAGTTGATTGGTCGAAGTCTCGCTTGATCCCGAGTTAGAACGAAAAAGACATTGCAGTCTGAACAAAAAAAATTGCGGCTTCTGCACTAGGCGGAATTCAAATATGCGGATGCGGTAACATGTTATTTTCTAAGTACAACTGTCAGCCTCCATGAAAAAGTATAATGTATTTTCAAAATTCTTATTTTTTAGATTTATACTAAAATTTAATGTTTCTAATAAATGGGTAAATGAGTTACCCATTTATAACCCTTTTAAGAATGGGTCAACCCAACCCATAACCCATTTAATGATATTTATAAATGGGTTGACCCAACCCATTTATAAGTAGGGTAAATGGGTTGGGTTAATAAGTTGGGTCAAATTTTGACAGGTTTGCTTAAAATGTCATGAAACTTGGCAAACATTTCTAGAAAACATACTGGCTCATAATGCAAGAGGTTTGAAAGATCCATGAGTGGTCCTTATGGATCATTACTGATCCATAGGTGACGGATCGCTAGCGAGCCATCCCCTTAGCCAATTTTTTATGTATTGGCTCTCGAGTCCTTCTTGGCCTATCATCTTGGTCCTTCTGGTTGATGCTTCAGTTGTTTTGACTTGGCCTAGATGTTCTAACTCATATTGAATTCTTCTGGTTCAAAAACCTGATTAACAATAGTCTCGGAAAAATAGTACGTAGTCAAATCCAGAGTACACAGAAATAACATACATAGTCCAATAAATAATAAGTACTAAATACGATAGATAAATACATGTAGAGAATTGGAAAATCATATGGCAATTCCAAAGCTAGCTCGACTCTTCACATACCGATCTTGGGCCTATCACCTGCTACCCTATCCTCCTATGGTGGAGGAAAAGAAAGGAAAATGGGTGGATCAGACAAAAGTCTGGTGAATGAGTACATCATTAATATATGGTGATCATAAGCAATTGACTTTAATAATACTATATATCGCATAGGCTGTTCTACAAGTGTCCATGAGTTACTAGATTACCTTACTCAAGAGGGCTTAACTTAATACACACTTGCACTAATGTCTTGTGCAGGCTCATATGAGGATCGAATAATTAATCGAACCTAAAATAACTAATGATCGGCTAGTAGCCACTAAAGCTTCAACATTGGATTACCCTATAATTTCCTATATGGGACTACATTTCTCACATTATGACTATGCATAACTATTTCACATAGATTTCCCTATAATTTTCTATATAGAACTAAATTTTCTACAACTACTAATATGTAGCCTAGCTATGTATTGGGGGGGAGCCTACAATGCGACTCATCATAGTGTCTCATTATCTGCATCAGTGTCCACCTCTCAATCATAGCATATGCCCCTTATTGCATGTAACAAGGTTCAATAACAACGCAGCATCACATCATCATCCATTAATACCAAGGTACTCCCATTGCACTGGACCCACATACTTCACTAGGCATCAGTCGGCGCTGCATGTCTATTATAGAACCTCTTATGAGTGCCATTTACGATAGAATCATGCCTAGTCAAATATCGACCCCTACTGGATAAATATCATTTACGCAGTCCCATAACAACCTAGTGTCGTACCATAGGGAACTAGCTTCCCTACTCCTAACATCCATACACACACATACACTACTAACTAAATAACTTGGGCCATAGGCTGAGGTTCATACCTTGTTCAGGAAATGCTGACAGCCTGCTCTTAGAGCAGTCGACCACATACTCCAAGCGGTTAACCGCTCTAGTAAATACGATTAGCGGTCGACCATTCGCAGTGAATTTTTTTAGGTTAATTTGTTCGAATTGTTCGATTTTGGTTAATTACTGTTTAATTTTCTTCCTTCTCGAATTTCAACAGTAAATCTACAGTTTCATGTTTAATAATTTTTATGAAATCAAAGTGGTATTTGTCCAAACTCCTAACCAGTTTCAATTTATAGTAATCGGATTAATTTAAGGTTTAGCATCAATGTTACCAGGTTATATTAACATATTATATGAATTCTATTTGATTGGGAAGGGGTTTAACCTAGATCAATTCTTATTTGAACAAGTTCACACCAACTTAATTTATAATCCAATTTCAAATTTAAACAATATGATTCTCTAATTTAGTTTCTAATAACCTAGCTCAGATAGGGTATATTGAAATTAACTAAATATAATCATCTTACTAAAAAAATACCCACTCACCTCAGATCCAAACTCTTCCCTTTGAATCTCGTTTGGGAACCTTTCCCAAATGTTTGCTCTTTACTTGATTCGTCCTTCTTAATCTCTTTAATTTTATTTTATTTTTGAAGAATTTAGGTTCGAGAGGTAAGTATTTGGTAGAGTTTTAGTGGAGAAGACTAATTTGTATGAATTAGAGTTTATATTAGCTGTGTATTTATAGGAATTTATATTAGTCTGGAACATAGATCAATCCATGGAGAATCTTTGGTTTCATCCTGTACATTAATCCTTTACTTGATTATCAAGTAAAAATATTAGACTAAATCCCTGTCATTGGCCGCTCATAATTATCATTTTGATGTGTCAATTGGTCAATCACTATGCATGGGGGCGTCCGACTGCTAGTGGACAACGGATCTCCATATGGGTATCGATTGGTGGAGCTATTTATTTTAGGATTCCTTATTTGCTTATTTAAATAATTTCGCTTTCAAAATTAAAATGTTTGTACTTTCTTCATATTAGCTTCGATTTCAAAAAGTTATATATGAAAATTGTCAAAAAATCAATAAAAAAGCAATGGTGTAAGTTTCATAGCCAAATTCAGACGTTTGTAAAAACTCCATTTTTGCCCTTATTATATTTAAATTTAATTCTTTTACTAAATTTTCACACAAATTTTTAAGGTGATACATTCTCCGCCCCACCTCCTTACAAGGATTTCGTCATTGAAATCTCCAAGGATAGAAAAATGTAACTAGTACATGCAATAATCAATAACTACAACCATCTAATCATCCATCATCCACTAGCAATCAATATTCATAGTTAAATTTCTAATGAAGTATGTACATGCAAACGTGGAATGTAGATGAACCTATACTAATGAAAAGAATTGGAGGTCTCCTGATCTAATCGACCTTCTATTATGCAAATGCTTATGCCTTGTATCCAAGATGTATGCAACATCCTAGCTAAATATACTTGCAATTCTACATGTATTCGCAACCATTCAATTCATATGCAACAACCAAATGCATATAACCCAATAAAACAAAACAAGTGATGATGTAGGTGTTTTTGCTAACTAGTGGATATAATTACCTAAGTTTGAAAAACCGATCCACCAATTACATCTACTGGCATCTATGATCCATAACACTAACTATTGATACGTCTGCCACCATACCTACCTCCAATGGTCTCTAGCAATGGGGTATACTAAGCTAAATCCTAACACATAAGTAGTCTATACATATTCTATTAAAATCGAAACGTACCAAAAAAAGTTATGAGTAGGTAACTCGAATCCTCTCCTCGGACTCCCATGTACTTTCTGCTGGACTATGTCCTCATTGATCTTTAACAAGCACGACTACCTTATTAAGGAGTCACTTCAACATGCTCAATAATATGAGTAGGTACATGGAGAACAAATGACTCCCTTTCTACCTCAACCTCCTCCAGTTGACTCAGCTCGACTATAGTTGTGGTATCATGTAAACACTATTACAAGTGTAACACATGGAAAACATCATGTACTCCCATTAACTTCTATGGAAGATCTACCCAATAAGCTAACTTCCCAACTCTACCAATAATAAAAAAGGCCCTACAAACCTCGGTGCTAGCTTTCCTGAAGTACTAAATCTCGTAACATGCGTAAGCAGCGAGACTCTCATAAAGACCATGTCATCCACTGTGAAATCCAACTCCGTACGTCTTCTATGAGCGTACGGTTTTTGGTTAATATGTGTCTTCGTATGTCAAGTCTACCTTCTCTGATGTCTCCTTCACCATGGACAACCCATGGTAATCCTATCCGTAGTATCCCGCCAGCGTGACGGAAATCTATACGGTCTCCTATATAATGCCTCAAATGGTGCCATCCCAATATGCTACTCATAGTTGGTATTGTATATGAAATCTACTAGTAGCAAATGATCCTCTAAAAAGTCTCTAAAATCCATGCACATTCGATGTAAGTCCTCCAACATTTGGTTCACTCTCTTTGTCTACTCGTTTGTATATAGGTTATAAGCAGTACTCAAGCTCAACTCGGTGCCCGAAGCCTCTTTAGACTCCTCTAAAAATCATTGGTGAAAAGTGGATCTCGACCGCTAAAGATGCCAGAAAGAACTTTGAGTAACCTAATGATCTCTCTCACATGTAGTGTCGCCAACATCGTAGCGGTCCTCATACTCCTCACTAGAATAAAATGAGTGCATTTGACCAGTCGACAACCATGACCCAAATATTCTTAATCCCTCTCCTACTCCTAGGTTGTCAATCAATAAAGTCTATAGAAAAACTCTCGCACTTCCATTATGGAATATCCAACAGCTGCATCAATCACCCCGACTTCTTATGCACACCTTTACCCTCTAGCAAGTCATACATCGAGTGTTTACTGGGTTTTAACCAAGTAGAAGTCAACCGAAGTTAGAAAAACAAGACAAAGACGAAACAACTCAAAACTTTGGAAGCACGCCTAGATAGGATAAGAAAGCAACTTGGAAAAGACTCATCTAAAACGGGGCTAAGTAAGTAACTCGGCACCAAGTTATTTTTGTAACAACCATGCTTTCTATGTCCTATAAATAAATTTAATTAAAAAATGTTTGAATTTAATTTTTAGATATTTAATATTTTGAAAATAAATTTTAGTCAATTAAATTCTAATTAACATAATATTTTGATTTAATAAATTGAATTAAATTAATAAATTCTTTTCAAATAATATATTGAATAAATTATTTTAATTGAATGTAAAATATTTTTATACGTGTAATAATGGTTATGTGATTAAAATAACCAAAAATAAAATAAAGGGCATTGAATTGGATAAAATCGTCCAGTTATTGAAATATACTTTATAGAATAATTTGTAATCAACTTAAGTTAAATCGAAATAAATTTATAATTGACTAAATGGAGTTGTTTAAAAGAGGAGGAATGAATTGAATTAAAGCATGGCCCAAAACCAACTGATGCCCAAGCATACATTACTTTCTAGAAAACTCCTTGCCCTTTTGTTGATACGCGAAGATTTTGATCAATGACAATGTGCTTCAACAAACAAGGAAGAAATATATGCTACGCTAAAGGAAGATCAATGAAGACCAAACAAACATAAGTACATTTTTTATAGGTCTTAGTCTAGATTTATTGTTAAAATCTATCCTCAAGAGGCTTGCACGAACACTAGAAAACATTTTATAAAACTTCATTTTTATTTAAACTTTCACTGTGCATATTTTATAAGTTCAGTCGACTGAACAGAAATATCCAGTCGAGTGAAACTGATAAAAATATATAAACATGCACAGTTTCAGTCGACTGAATTTTCGACATAGTCGACTAAATTTGTTCCCGAAAATTTTACTTCATATTTTCAGTTGACTGAATTGCCTGCTCAGTCGACTGAATTTGAACCTGCGAATTTTCTCTGAAAAGACACCTTCTTCCTCCCAAGAGTTGCAACCATTCATCAATGAAAATGGAAGCATCTCTTGTTTGCAACCCTTGACAACAAATGCACCTCTTCTACAAGTATATATACATGATTCTAACATCATTTAATTCACCGAATTCTCTTGCTTTAATCTTACTATTCTCTTGATAATATTCTCTAGATATTCTCAAAGCAATCACCAATCTATTGCTTGAATCACTGTTTTTGTTTATAACATTCTTTTGATTCATAGCAATTCACATTTCCTAAATCTTCACAAACACATTGCATACTCTCGAGGATAATATTATAGGAATATTGTACTACATTAGACTCATTAGTGTTGATAAGAACACAACAAGTCGAATATTGTTTTATAGTATTTGAGTTGAAGTCCTCTTCGGTAGTTGAGGCAAGAAATCCCATTCGGTTGTTTGGGTAAGTTGTAAACCTATTCCTCCGGGTGAAGTGAGGGTGTTAGTTAGTGAAATTCCTAAGTGAAGCTTAGGGACTGGACGTAGGACTAGAGGTCCGAACCAGTATAAAGTCTTGGTGTCTACTTTACTTATTATCGTTATTTATCTATATCATTCCGCTATTCCATATTACACGATCCTACCACATAACCCCCCTTTTTTCAATTGGTATCAGAGCAAGGTCGTCCTATAACCATAACACCATTATTAGACATATTGATAATATGGAAAATAACGCAAGTACAAGCACAACATCTGCCTATAGTTCTACATTTGCGGAAGGACAATCTACCCAAAGACCTCCTCTATTCAATGGACTAAACTATAACTATTGGGCTACAAGGATGAGAATTTATATGCAAGCAACAAGTTTCGAAGCCTGTAATGCTACTCAAAGAAGAGTTTATTGTACCCACAACCGATTATCCTACATGAACACAAACTCAAAAGAATGAAGCTAGTGCAAATGCCAAAGCTATGAATATGCTATTTTGCGCCCTGGATAGAAATGAATTCAACTGTGTTATCATATGTACTACTGCATATCAGATATGGGAAGCACTTGTCATACATGAAGGCACAAACTAGGTTAAATGAACAAAGATATCCATGCTGAAGAATCAATTCCAAAATTTTAGAATGTGACAAAATGAATCCATCAATGACATGTGCTCAAGATTTCAAGACATTCATCATGCTCTAATCGGACTAGGAGAAAGATACACGGACTTTGACATTGTGTCTAAAGTTCTAAATTCACTCACTGATGAATAGGAGAGAAAAGTACTAGCAATCGAGGAAGCAAATGATCTATCTATAATGAAACCAGAAGAATTGATTGGAATCTTATGTCGTATGAAGTAAATATGCAAGCTAAGAAAGATCAAGCTCAAGAAAGAAAGAATGTTGCTTTTCATGCGGAAAAGGAAGAATCAGAGTCTGAAGATGAGGATCTAGAATTTATAGCCAAAAATTTCAAGAAATTCTTAAAGTATAGAAAAGGAAACAAAAACGGATTCAAAAAGAATTTCTTGAACAAACCTTCATCCTTAAATATAGAATGCTTCAATTGTCACAAGAAAGGACACATGCAAAAAGATTGTCAAGAACAAATGAAGGAAAATCAGAAAAGCTTCAACAACAAAAACAAGAAGGATAAATTAAAAAAGAAGGCATTTTCTATAACATGGGATGATTCAGATTCATCTTCATCCGAAAATGATAGTGATAGCGACAATGAACAGGCAAATGTATGCTTCATGGCTCAAGATTCTTAGGTAAGTAATTTAACTTTCGATGATTTAATTGAAGTAAACACTGAACTTTTAAGCACAATTAAAATTCTTAAAAAGAAAATTAAAGAAATTCGTGAAAATCAAAACAAAGCTGAGTTTGAGAAAGGTATGTTAAATGATGAAAATAAAATTCTTGAAGAAGAACTTGAAAAAGTTCAAGAATCTTATTCAAATTCGGAAACTCAATTATCACTTTTAAGTCAAGAAACTGAAACTCAAAAGAAAAAGAATGATGTACTTGTTTATGAAAATCACGAGTTAAAAATTAAGATTAAAGATGTTGAATTAGAAAATAATAGTCTTCAAGCTAAATTAGATGACATCACTAAAAATGTTTCTAACTTTAACAAAGGAAGAGAAAATTTGTCTAAGATATTAGAAAATTCTCAAACGTCTTCAAACAAACAAGGTTTAGGTTATAAAAAAGAGTCAAAAATTCCTTATAAGAAAAATATAAAACTTAACAGGAATGTTGATTCAAAACAACAAATATTGCTAAAGAAACCTTTTAAAACAAAAATATAAAACAAGGTAGTTAAAATTTGAGTACCAAAGACTAACAATGTATTAATAAGAAGTAAATATATTAAAACATTTATGGATAATGTTCATCATAATGAAAACTATATTTATTAAAAGGATACTAAACCAAATTGGGTTTGGTTTCCTAAACTCTAACTTTTTAGGACCCTATTAAAAGGTGGGTACCAATAATTTCATATTTATTTTCAGGTCCCACACAAAAAGAAGAAATGGATATTAGACAGTGGTTGTTCAAAACACATGACCGAAGACAAAGATATGCTTACAAACATCACATACTTTGATGGTGGCTCGGTTACCTTCGGAGACAATTCAAAAGGCTATATCATTGGCAAAGGAGATGTGAACAATTACGGTACATCAATTTACCTTTTATAACAAATGTTTCATTAGTTGAAAATTTAAAACATAATCTACTTAGCATAAGTCAACCATGTGACAAAGGTTTTAAAATAACTTTCTCGGATAATAAATGTAGTATTTTTGATCAAAACCAAAATCTTGTTTTTGAAGGAAATAGAGATAGAAATATTTATGTTCTAAATATGAATATTAATCATAATACAAGTATGTGTTTACTTGCCAAAGATAATGATCCTTGGTTATGGCATAAAAGACTTTGTCATATAAATTTTAGAACTATTAGAAAACTTTCTAAAAATGAATTAGTAAGAGGTTTACCCAAAATAAACTTTAAAATAAATAATCTTTGTGATGATTGTCAAAAAGGAAAGTTAACGAAATCATCTTTCAAATCTAAGAAAAATATTTCGACTTTACAACCATTAGAATTACTATATATGGATTTATTTGGACTAACACAAGTTCAATCCATTAATCATAATCGATACGAATTTGTAATAGTTGATGATTTTTCAAGATATACATGGACTATTTTTATGAAAAATAAAAGTGACACTTTTGAGCATTTCAAAACATTTGTCAAAAGAACTCAAAACACTAAAGGTTTAAAAATTAAAGATATTCGAAGCGATCATGGAGGCGAATTCGAAAATGAAGCTTTTGAAACTTTTTGTAAAAAGAAAGGAATAAATCATAACTTTTCATTTCCCAGAACTCCTCAACAAAATGGAGTTGTAGAAAGAAAGAATAGAACATTACAAGAATGCGCAAGAACATTATTAAATGGATGTTCTCTACCAAAACATTTTTGGGCAGAAGCCGTTGCTACTGCATGTTATGTATTAAATAGAATATCAATTAGACCATTAACTAAAAATACTTCTTATGAACCATTTAATAATAAAAAGCCAAATATATC
The DNA here is from genome assembly GCA_030765085.1 of Allium cepa. Taxonomy (NCBI): domain Eukaryota; kingdom Viridiplantae; phylum Streptophyta; class Magnoliopsida; order Asparagales; family Amaryllidaceae; genus Allium; species Allium cepa. The sequence goes on from CM060941.1 coordinate 745,976,113, forward strand.
TTATTTTAAAATATTTGGATCAAAATGTTTTATTTTAAATACAAAAGATCAACTAGGAAAATTCGATCCAAAAGCTGACGAAGGAATTTTTGTAGGATACTCAGAACGAAGTAACGCATATCGAGTATTTAATAAACGAACAAACTTAATTGAAGAAACTTTGCATATTTCCTTTGATGAAAATTTTAATAAAAATTTAAAGATAAAAGATGATGAAGAATTGATAAATATAGAAGAAACAAATCTTGAAAATAATAATAATGAACTAAGATCTCCTCCTAGAATATTACGAGATCATCCAACTCAAAATATAATAGGAGAAATAAATTCTCAAGTTAGGACAAGAAATCAACTAAATCAAATGGGTCATGTAGCTTTCATTTCATCAATAGAACCTAAAAATCCTAAAGAAGCAAAAACAGATGATTATTGGATTATCGCAATGCAAGAAGAATTAAATCAATTTGAACGTAACGATGTTTGGGAATTAGTTTCCCATCCTAATAATCAATCAGTAATAGGAACAGAATGGATTTACAAAAAAAAGTAGACGAACAAGGTAATATAACAAGGAATAAAGCAAGACTAGTAGCACAAGGGTATATTCAAGAAGAAGGTATTGATTTTGAAGAAACCTTTGCTCCCGTTGCAAGACTTGAAGCAATACGTATACTATTAGCTTTTGCATATTTTCACAATTTTAAACTTCATCAAATGGATGTTAAAAGTGCATTTTTAAATGGTTTTATTAAAGAAAATGTATATGTAGAACAACCTCCTTTATTTATACATGAAAAATATCTGTATCATGTATTTAAATTAAAGAAAGTACTATATGGTCTTAAACAAGCACCTTGTGCTTGGTATGAAAGACTTAAAAGTTATTTATTAAATTCAGGATTTAAAATTGGAAAAGTAGATGAAACGCTTTTTATTAAAAATACTACCAAAGATATTAATAATTCAAATATACGTAGACAATATTATTTTTGGTTCAACAAATGAAAATTTATGTAAAGAATTTTCAAATATAATGACTAAAGAGTTCGAAATGTCTCATATGGGAGAATTATCATATTTTCTCGGACTTCAAATCAAACAATTAACAAATGGAATTTTTATAAACCAAGAAAAATATTGTGCCAATTTAATTGAACGATTCGACATGGAAAACACTTCTCCTAAACCTACTCCTATGAGTACCACTACTCATCTCGATCGAGACGAAAATGGAAAAAGTGTAGATCAAAAATTGTTTAGAAGTATGATAGGTTCCTTACTTTACTTAACCGCAAGTAGACCTGACATAATGATGAGTGTTTTTTTATGTGCACGTTTTCAGTCCGATCCTAAAGATTCACACTTAAGAGCGGTAAAACGAATAATGCGATATCTTAACAATACTAAAGATTTCGGTCTTTTCTATCCAAAGGAGTGTCCATTTGAGTTAGTATCATTCAGTGATGATGATTTTGGTGGATCTCGAACAGATAGAAAAAGTACAAGTGGTACTTTCCATTTCATTGGAAAATCACTTGTATCTTGGTTTAGTAAGAAACAAAACTGTGTCTCACTTTCCACCTGCGAAGCAGAGTATATATCAGCTGCTTTAGCTTGCACTCAAGTTATATATATGCAACAAACCCTTAAAGATTTTAATATAAATTTAACAATTCTACGGTACACTGTGATAATACAAGTACAATAAACTTATCTAAAAATCCGGTTAATCACTCTCGTACAAAACATATAGATATTCGTCACCATTTTCTACGTGACAATATCGAAAAAGGAATAATTAATTTAGTACATATTTCTACCGAAAATCAAAATTACGATATATTTACTAAACTTCTATTAGAATACTCCTTCATAAAATTACGACGAGAGTTAGGAATAATGTCTTTTAAAGATATCATATAGAGAAAAATCTACACAATTCAGTCGACTAACACTATCTGTTCAGTCGACTGAATAAAGAAAAAAATGGGATTTTCAATTTATTTTTCAACTATGTTACATAGTATATTAATAAAATAATAGTCATTTATAAACCATACATTTTTACTGAATTATGTAACCATTAAATCATTAAGTGGATGAAAAACTTTAAAGAATTATAACCACTATATATTTTGAAAATTCTTATTATAAATATATCTTAAAAATATTATTTTTTCACAACTCATTCTCACGAATAAAAGCTTGAAAAAATTATTATAAAAATGTCGTCCAACAACCCACTTTCCCCGATCAACATCACCTCTTCAGTCGATGGCACTACAACATCTCCAAAACTTCCCACTCCAACACCGACACATGAGCCAGTTTACAAATGGAACAATTATCGTACTGGCTACTCACCAGAATCCAAGAAAGCGAAACGCGGACTCTTTATTTCTCCAGACACAAAAAGAAAGATTGATGAAATTCATCACTTTCAACAACAACAAATAGATCTTCAATGAGAATTATACTTTAAACAAAAGGTTACGGCTAGACGATTAAGCTTCCTAGAGAAAATCGGTTTACACTTTTGTGGATCAAAAAAGAACAAAGTGGCTGAACCCCTACCTTGCCCCGTTAGTTCACTTGATCCGTCTTCATCTTACCATACACCAGTCGGTCCTGTGAATCCTTGGATGTCTCCTAAGACTCCTCAATATAGTCCAAATTCATGGGATATAAATTATATGAAGAATGAAGGGAAAAAGAATCCAAGTCCATCCACTAAGAAATAGTTAGTTTTGAAATCTATTTATGGTATTACATTTATATAATTGTAATTATTTCCTTGAATAAAGAGTTTACCTTCAAAATTAACAAAGAACAACAAAATACATGATTAAGTCGACTAAAACCCCCTGTTCAGTCGACTGGACTTATGGCAAAGCAAAAAAATTTATAATACAGTGACTGAATCCTCTGCACAGTCGACTGAAATACTAACAGAAACTTTTAGATGAAAATTCAGTCGACTAAAAACCCTGTTCAGTCGACTGAATTCAGCCCAGAAAATTTTCAGCCTTCAATTCAGTAGACTGAACAGAGTATTCAGTCAACTGAACGCCGATCCCAGGTAACTTTCCCCTTTTAACCACCAATTTTTACCCTATCCATTCACTTTTTACTTCCTAAAAACTTTCTTCCCCAATTATTTTCGAAACCCTAGCCCCCAATTCCTCAAAATCCATTCAAATCTCACTCAAATGGCACCAAAGAGATCAAGAGCTTCCTCTTCTTCATCCTCTAAGCCAATTGATGCTCAAATAGTGCAATGGCTTTACGATGGAACCTCTGTCACTAGATGGAATAAGATGAAGAATTCCCGAATTTTCGAGCATTCCTTCGTTGATTTACAAAGCTTTCAAACCTACAACATCCAAGCGTTAACCGATCAATCAGGTTTAACTTCTCTTTTAGATTTGAAAAGAAATGGCCATGCCATAAATCATGTAATGGTCAAATTATTTTAGGCTAACCTTAATCTTGGACATCAAACTCCAAGAAATCCAAACAATAGTGTTTGGAGTATGGTATGTGGAAAGAGAGTTTGGTTTTCCTTAGATAGAATAGCACACATTCTAGAATCACCAAATGTCGGGAGAAAGCTAGAAGAGATAGAATTCAATCCACATATTCGCAATAACATAAACCATCGATTTATGGATGATAATATCAACTTTAGAGATTTTAAGTCCACCTCTCTTCGACCTATGGCAAGAATCCTTCACAAAGCCCTAATGTGAACAATTACTCTTCGCACGGGCTCGTACGAAATTGTCTACCCAAATAACTATCGAGCTCTATATGCTATTTTTTGCAATATACAAGTCAATTGGGTACAACTTATTCTTGATGAGTTTCTCACTTTTAATAATGGCAAAATGCGCACTATCTATTTTGGAGAATACATCATGAGACTTCTCCTCAATGTCGATACGCCATTACCCGAGTCAGAGAATATAATGGTCCATCAAATTAACCACTGGACCATAAGCCTAATGCAACTCCCATCTCGACCTCCTCGCATAATACCACTCGTCGAATGGGAAGCAAGGCACAAGAACAACACCACCAACAACAACAACCTCCTCAACCTCACCATGAAGAACATTTCGAGCAAGATTATGAAATTCGTCTTGTTGACCCAAGCTTTACTACCAACCAATCTTTGGGGATATTGTCAAGAAATCAACAAATTCTTAACACTCGTCTTAAAAAGGTAGATCACAAGCTTGACAAAATCAAAGGCTTCTTCAACAAGCTATGTGATGCAATCTCGTGCTCAAGCACCACTACTGCTTCGACATCTCGCGGCAAACGTCTGGCACCTACGTTTACATGGACGACATCCGAAGAGCACACAAGTAGCAACGCAACCGGAGCTAGTTGTGGCCAAGGAGGAAGAGCGTACAGACCACCAACAGGAGGACCCGTCATACGTGAACCAACAGGAGGAAGAGAAGGTTCATATGAATGGGATAAAGATGAGTAATTTTAAGTATGGTGTCGTTTATTTATAACTTTCTAATAGCTTGTATAAATAGCCATTTTGTTCTTGATCGTCGCAACATTTTTAACTTTTAGTTCTTTTTCTTAAGTCATGGTTATGCAAATTTTCTATTCTCTATGCTTCAGTGATTGTTTTGATAGAATATTTCTACTGTTATCTTCCTTTTTGTCGATGACAAAGGAGGAGAAAATCTATGGTACTAACTTTGTTTTGTAGGAAAGATAGTGCATACATTCAGGGGGAGAAAATAAGTAAATACATCTCTAGAATAAATCAGTATTGTCATCAATCATAAGGGGGAGAATGTTGATACGCGAAGATTTTGATCAATGACAATGTGCTTCAACAAACAAGGAAGAAATATATGCAACGCTAAAGGAAGATCAATGAAGACCAAACAAACATAAGTATATTTTTTAATAGGTCTTAGTCTAGATTTATTGTTAAAATCTATCGTCAAGAGGCTTGCACGAACACTAGAAAACAATTTATAAAACTTAATTTTTATTTAAGCTTTCACTGTGCATATTTTATAAGTTCAGTCGACTGAACAGAAATATCCAGTTGACTGAAACTGATACAAATATATAAACATGCACAGTTTCAGTCGACTGAATTTCCTGCACAGTCGACTAAATTTGTTCCCAAAAATTTTACTTCATATTTTCAGTTGACTGAATTCCCTGCTCAGTCGACTGAATTTGAACCTGCGAATTTTCTTTGAAAAGACACCTTCTTCCTCCCAAGAGTTGCAACCATTCATCAATGGAAATGGAAGCATCTCTTGTTTGCAATCCTTGACAACAAATGCACCTCTTCTACAAGTATATATACATGATTCTAACATCATTTAATTCACCGAATTCTCTTGCTTTAATATTACTATTCTCTTGATGATATTCTCTATATATTCTCAAAGCAATCACCAATCTATTGCTTGAATCACTGTTTTTGTTTATAACATTCTTTTGATTCATAGCAATTCACATTTCCTAAATCTTCACAAACACATTGCATAGCCTTGAGGATAAGATTATAGGAATGTTGTACTACATTAGACTCAATAGTGTTGATAAGAGCACAACAAGTCGAATATTGTTTTATTGTATTTGAGTTGAAGTCCTCTTCGGTAGTTGAGGCAAGAAATCCAGTTCGGTTGTTCAGGTAAGTTGTAAAACTATTCCTCCGGGTGAAGTGAGGGTGTTAGTTAGTGAAATTCCTAAGTGAAGCTTAGGGACTGGACGTAGGACTAGAGGTCCGAACCAGTATAAAGTCTTGGTGCCTACTTTACTTATTATCGTTATTTATCTATATCATTCCGCTATTCCATATCACAGATCCTACCACATAACCCCCATTTTCACCTTTTTCTCTAAACTCAAAAATAAAACCTATAGCCTCATATTTCCACCGCGCCCTATATTCCCAAAAATGGAATGCACGCATCAAAATAAAAATAAATTTAAAATAATATCGTGCTTGAGGGAAAACATGCCGTCATATCAGCAATGCAAGGGCGAAGGTGAAGACAAACTCACAATGGAGGGGAAACGTGGTTGCTGCTCGAATGAGACAGCGATGGTAAGGTAGGAGTCATGACCTGACGATTAGAAGTTGAGCATGGCTACTGGTGCATGCACAGAAGAAGACAATGTGCTATATTAAGGGGATGGAGTAGACTGGCAACGTGATGGGTATGACGCAAGGCTCAGCCAAACAACGCGAAAGTAAACATTTTGTCAGGTATGGTTTCAGGGGATGATGTCGAAGCAAGGTTGTTGCTAGTTCATGTTGAAGGGGAAAATGCAGGTTGTCGAAGTTTTGTTGGCAGGGGCGATGAGGTTTAGGCTGAGCAATTCATTCACTGGCATCATTTTGGTGAGTTATTCTTATAACTCGCCACTATGTTCTAGGCTCTATTTTCTATAGTTTTCATTGATTGATCGTTGATGGATTTTTGGTTGATATGAATTTGTTTGGATGAAATTGGATGCATTGGCTGTTGATTGTTGATGTTGCTTGAATGAGTGTTGTGTATATATGTTGAGTTACATTATGTGTATATTGGTTGAACTTAGTAATGGTATTAATTGAACACAACACCCATAATTGATCAGAAAGTGATAAATAAATTAAACGTGTAGCTTTGAAACAAATAAAAATATTTTGGATATGAAAGGAAATTTTTGGAATGATTTTTATTTTATATTGGAAAACATTATTATTAATAGAAAATATTATAAAGTTGTGATTTTTGGAATCTATTTAAATAATTACGTCGTGAACATATTTTTATTTATCTAAGATTATAAGTAATTAAAATTGACATCATAAGGATGAGTTTATATTTAAGAGAACTTAATAAATTAGAAGTTTTATAGAATAATGCTTTGGGATAATAGTAAGTAAATGTGATTCATTCATTAAATGGGAATTATAATTAACAAAATTCTAATTAAGAATTTTTTGTTAAGGATAATCTTGGAAGTAAGATTCATTTTATTTAATTTTCTTAAAATAAAGGGAAATAGATTTAAGTTCCTTAGAAATATTTACAAAAGGTTTGAATTAAATTATTATAAAAAGTGAAATATTGAAATATTTTTATACAACTAAATTTTATAAATCCAAATTTTAATGTTAAATATTTAGAAGTTTGATATAACAGTGATGTTTAGGTCGATAATTATTTTTCTATGGTAATTTAAAAGGGTTTTGAATGGTAATTGTGGGTTATTAACACATTATTTATAGATTCTCATATTATGGCATTTGGAAATCAAGATTGGAATATGAAATATTTAAATTTGTTGTTAAAGGAAATTATTATAACACTTCTTTTGTATTATCATCATTAAAGAAAAATTTCAAAGTTTGCGAATTATTTCCAAAATGGAATTAAGGGATTAAGAATTGAATAAAGTTTAATGTATCGATTTCCTTGTATTTAAACAAAAGGTTTGCAAATATTTATTTATGAAATTGTAAATGGATTTTTGAAGAAAGGATGAGTTATAATTTCAATTTTTCTTTCAATTTGAATATTGATATTTGGAATCGTATAGAATATTTTAGGGAAAGTGTATTTTAGAACCCCTTTCGAATCTAGAGGAAGGTTTATAATTATATTAATGAGGAATTAGAATAAACGGAGTTATAGTACTGTATGGTATGTGACTTTCAGTAATATTTCTTTAGTTATTCTTTGGACTAGTTATATAGAATAATGTTGTGTGGAGATTCTAGATCACAAGGAATTTAAGTAAACAGATTAGTAACAAGGTTTGGTATGAGACATTCGGTGATACTGTCTGGTATATGACATTTGGTAACACTACTCTAATTATTCTTCAGACTCATGGTATTTGATATTATTATGGGTAAAGAGTGTAGTTTACGAGCATTGAGTGAATGGGTGAGTAACACCAGATATTTGGGATACTTTCTGTAAGTGAGCGACACTCTTATTTTATAGGTTAATGTCTAGAGGAAGGATCTGTTGTATGTCGTATTGTGTTGTGTGCTATTTATCTAGATAGATTAGAGTCCATCCTAGTTTGCTGATCGTGGGGTTGCACCCCAGATCCATGGCATCACTTTATTATGTATATATACGTTTTATGTGCTAATATCTTGATTATGTGATGATATATTCCCCGATGCCACACTAGCCATACAGTCTGTTACCATTGGGTAGTGTGCTCGTGATTATAGTTTATAGATGGACATATTGTCACAATAACCGGGAGTAACTTAGGCTGGGGGTGTGCTATGTGCTATAAGTGCTACATGCTATCTCATGGAGCAAGTTGTGTGCTATGTAGCTCTCATCTAGAATATGTGAGATTATATGACTATACTATACTATTTAGTTACCCTTTCTTAACATATGTTTAGAGGCATGGACCTCCTAACCTACTAGAGCATGTTGTGTGTTGTATAGATCCCAACTCGAATATGTGATCTGAGATATATGGACACACGATACATACTTATAGCATCTTACTTTATTGTGTGCATATTGATAGTTGATTCCCTTTTGTGTTATGGGTGTGTTAGTTGATGTTTGGATATTTGATTGATTCACCCGCTATGATGTTGTTTTATTGATGAGTGTTATATTTAGATGTTTGGATATATTGATGCCTTATTTACTTATGAGATTTGATGTTTAATTTGATGGGTGACAATTTGTGTATGATATGATAATATATGATATACTTGAGACGTTCAATGTATTTATTAGTTATATTTCTAGTATCAGGCCAGTTACTATTATATACCAACATTTATATTCTAGACATGGTTTGACCCGTGTGTTATTTAATAATATTCGGGTTAGTTTAAGGCATTATAGGTTCAGAGACATAGGGACCAAATTTTGATTGTTGAGCGTAGACAGATGCTAGACTATTAGTATTTAGTGTAGTATTATCTTTTTTTTGTAGTCTCGTGTATATTAATGATGTTGAGATGTCTGTATTGGATTTATTAATTGCATATATATTTTGATGATAGTGGGCTTTTGACTATTTTTGTACACTTACTTAGACTCGTGTATATTTTATATTATATGTTATCACTGCGTTCTTGACTCTATAATCTCTATGAATTATTTTATATTATGTACTATTCTATCTTGGTAACACATGTGTTATTTCTTCGTGCTGACACTGAGTACATATAGGTGAGTTGTTTATGATTCTTAAAATAGGTACTAGTGTTAACCCAAGGGAATATTCATGTGTGACGGCCTAATATTGCCTTATTCTCTATATTATCAAATAGTATTACCCAGTAATACTCTTTATGGTATGTGTATAGAGGTGGGGTGTTACAATATAACTTGGGCTGAGTCATTTTTCCTCCTCAAAACACTTCTTCAACTCCATTCAACTTGTGTTCTACCCCTTCCACTTGTGACCAAATAATTTCCCAGAGTTTCGACAACTAATTTCAAGGGTTGAAGAGAAGAATGCCAAGAAAATAGGATGACTCAAGTAATGATGAAACGATCTCCAAAACCAACCCAAAATCGATGAAAAGAGCAATAAACACATCAAGTGGAGGATAAGGGAGTGGAGAAAAGGAGTTAGAGAACATTCCACTCAAGGAAACAACTCAACATCGAGTCAAATGACACAGCACCGAGTTACTCTTTTAACTCGGTTACTTCAATTTTTCTTGTGTGACCTTGGGCTGATGTTTGGATTCTGCTGCAAGCTGGTTTCTAGACCAGTGCATCTGTTTCCTATAAATATAGATCTATTTGCAACCAAAAGAGGAACTTCTCCCTGCTCTTTCTTCTTCACTCTGGATCTGGGATGCCATTACTTTTCACCATCTTCCTCCCTCACAGTAGTCACCAGGCGACTACTCTTGCTGTTCTAGGCCTTAGTATCTATAAACTTATTGTACTTATGGCGTTAGTTCTCTATAATCTCATATGAACTCTCTCAAATCCATAATCAGTAAAACTATAAAGTGGACATAGGCTAGAGATTGTCAAACCACTATAAAAATCTTGTGTATCCATGTTCTATTCCCTTTTATTTTCAAAACTATCTACTAGATCGAGTTCCTGCAGATTCCCTTTAACTTATTCTTGGGTGTTGATCTATTTTTAACGTTAACATTTTGGTGCTTTCAGTAAGAATTGAAATCATGCATAGGTCAAGCTTGCTATTATGGATTCAGAGAGATCCATATATCCAGAAAACTTGCTCTAAGAAGTTTGAGAACTTGTTGATGATTAATTGCACCTAGAAAAGGAAGATCTGCTTTTGAAAGATCCATAGGGGTGGTGGCAAATAGTGATAAAGGAAACACTCACCAAATAGAAGTTAATAATGGAATAGATTACTAGAATCCTCTGTTCAACAAGAAGTTATTACTAGAGAGAGCTTAATAAAAAGATTCATGAACTTAACCAGAAGATGGCGGATAGCCATAAAGCTCTCATGCATAAGATGGATGTGTTGCTAATCTTGCAGCCACTAACGACAAGAAGAGTTGGAAGAGAAACTTCTCATGCAATAGAACAAGAAAACTCTTTAATTTCTGGCTTAAATAGGAAATATGGTGAGGAAGAGCAAAGGAAATAACCGTTGGAGTTGCAGGAGTTATTACTGGACGAAATATAAGCGCTCCGCTTGCAAGAAATCAACTTGGTACTGAGACAAGACCACTCGATACCGATCGCTTGATGATCTTAGGAGGAGATGTGTTGTTGGTTTCTGACTCTAATGATGACATGAAGCTATGTGATGGTGATGTTGAGTTGAATACCAGTGTTAACGGATAAAACACTAGAACTAGAGTTAAAACTACCATGGTAAGACCAATCGGGCATCAATGAAATTCTACAGGAGTGGTTCTCCCAAAGAATGGAGAACTTAGACTTCAGTCGGCAAGTCGATATCATTTATGGAGCCAAACACTTGGTGCATCCCCCAGATAGTCAACCTACGGATTACCGCACCAGCGAGTAGTACATCGCTGGCATGGTTAAATGGTTAGTGGAGGAGAGTATAGGAAGGAAAGATGAAGACTGAGCTTCCACACCAAGTCGAACTCCATTTACAGAAAATGTTACGAGGGAAGAATGTCCTCGAAAGTTCACCATGCCAACAATGCCATCCTACAACAGAATTGTTGATCCCAAACAACACTTACTCAAATATGAATGGCATGTGGATGAGACTAGAGCTACGAATGTTGTTTTTTTATAGGTGTTTCCTGATCTTTCTGGAAGGAGTCGCTTTAATGTGGTTAAGTAGGCTTGTGCCAAAATCCATATTGACGTTTGGTGAATTTGAAAAGAAGTTTCTAGAGCAGTTTAGGGTGTATACTACATGACCAAAGTACATGGTATCCCTATTCGGCTTTTCTCAAGGGTCCAAGGAGCCATTGAAATCCTTTTTTAACCGATTTAACATCACTTTCATGGAGGTTAGAATTCAAAAGAAGGTCTTGTTTTCATGGCGTTTGTTTGGGGCATTCACCTAGACATGGATTTTGGTAGGTGGATAAAAATGAAGCAATCCACTACCATGAAGGAATTCCACCGAAAAAAATCAGTTTCTAAGGTTGCGAAAAGTAAATATGGTTGAAGGCAAGCCCATCGATGAGCGGTCAAAAGAGGTGGTTCAGAGTAATGTCACGGTCAAACAGGATAGAAATAGTTGTAGAATGGCTACAGGAAATGCTGGGAAAACTATAAATCAGAGGAAAAGGATTCAACATGAAAGTAGGCTAGATGAGGATAGAAAATTTCTGAAGAATCTAAGACCTAAGGACTATATGCTGTTGAATGAGAGTTGGAAAATATCTATCTTGCCACTCAGGGAACTAAGTGGTATAACAAACTACCCAAGAGGTTAGGACTGAGCAGCAGAAAAGGTCGGGGAAGTATTGCCGCTTCCACGATCATGGATATAACAAAAATGAATGTCGACATCTGAAGGATTCAATTAAAGAATTGATAAGAGATAACATGCTCCACAGTATATGTTGAAATTTTTTTGAACAACCTACTGGACCCTAATGGAATAATGCTCAAGGAAATCAGTCTTGACGTAGCAAAGAAGGGATCAATTGAACAAATGGAAAACTAGTCATAAACACCATTACTGAAGGACCTTACCTAATGTAGATGTGTTAGGGTGAGATGGAACGATATGCTAGTTCTTTGAAGCATGCACCACAAAAGAGTTGCTAAGCCATCAAGGATAGAGCTTCGGCCAGGAAACAAAGGATGATTATGGATGACACTGTGTTATGGAATCGAGACACAAAAGGCATTGAAGCAATGAATTTCGACCAAATGGTGGTAACAGTCTGGATCGAGCTAGCAGTTGTGCTTTGAGTATTGGTTAACAATGGAAGTTCGGTCAACATCCTATTTTGAAAGATGTTTGACCAAATGATGATTAGAATGAAGGATGTGATCGCCTACAAAATAAAGATTCAGCGATCTACAAGTTAATCTAAATAGCTGATCAAAACAATCGACCTACCTATAAAACTTGGAGAAGGAGAACATAAGGTGGCTTTCATCCAAACCATCGTGATGATGAGTATTATGCTTCTAATGTTTTCTTAGGTCAACCAGTCCTTGGCAACTTTAGAATCGCTTTGGCTCCATGGTGTCTCACGATGAAATTCCTAATGGAGAATGGGGTGGGAGTAGTAAACGAAAACTGAAGTACCGCGAGGGAATGTTATATTGCTAAATTACATGAAGCCAAATGCCATAAAAAGGAAAATAATTTAGGGAAGTCTCTCCACATTTAGCAATCACAAGCATAGCAATTATAGAACTGCCCTTGTCTTGGGAACCATAGTCACTTCAATAAGGCTATGCACCTTAGGAAGAAGAGTTTAGAGGAAATGCGAGCCGTATGTGCGAAGATTTCAGTAGCTATCCCTATTGACGTGGACGACCCGACTAGGGTCGTAAAAGTAAGTACGCAGCTTTGGAATCAAGATGCGAATGGAATTGATAAACTTTTATCGTACTAATCTGGACGTGTTTGCTTAAACACATTCTGATATTTCTGTGATATCACCGAAGATAATATGTCATGCACTTAACATCAATCCTAGATTCACCTCAGTGAGTCAAAAGAAACGCAGCTTTAGTCTAGAGCGATCCACTGCACTAAAGAAAGAAAGGGATGAACTGTTGGCCAACGGCTTCATCTATGATGGCACATATCCTAAGTGGGTGTCAAACCCTGTGTTGGTCCAAAAATTGAATGGGAAGTGGAAAACTTGTATTGGCTACTCAAATTTGAACAAAGCCCCAAAGGGTATCTTTTCATTACTCAAGATCGACTAGCTTGTTAATGGAACCGTGGGGCATGAACTGCTCTCACTTATGGATGCCTATTCAGGGTTCAATCAGATTATGATGCATGAACCAGATCAGGAGAATACCAGTTTCATCATAGACTGGGACAATATTGCTAGCACGTAATTCCGTTCGGCCTGAAGAACGCCGGAGCTACTTGCTAGAGAGTTGTGAATACAATGTTCAAGGACCAGATTAGAAGAACGATGTAAGTTTACATAGACGTTATGCTATTGTGGTCGTGGGTGTTTGGAAACCATTTAGATGATCTCTCAAAGTTGTTTGAGATGCTTCAGAAGTACAGAATGAAATTAAACCTACTCAAATGTTCATTTAGAGTTTCCTTTAGTAAATTCGTCGATTTTATTGTGAAAGCAAGGACATTGAGTTCAATCCGAAGCAGATTGACGCCTTACAAAATGTTGGAGCCCAAACAATGAAGAAGTAATTAGAAATATTAAATGGAAATATTGCAGCTTTGAGTCGATTCATCTCCAAAGTGGTGGATAAGCGTATACCATTCTTTGATGCATTAAAGAAGGGAAAGAAGAACATTGAATGGAACCACGACTGTCAGACTGCTTTCGAAGACTTACTGCGACATACAGAGACACCACTAGTTCAATCTAACTTTGTGGATGGTGAGGACTTATTTATTTACCCCGAAATGTCCACCACACATTAAGTGCAACATTGTGCTTCATGGTGCTAGGTTCCAATGGTCGGTATACTACATTAGCAAGTGATTTACTCACTACCCGAAATTGGAAAAGCTGGCATACTGCTTGCTGATAGCATCTAGGAAACAACGATCAAATTTCCTTGCTCACCCAATGAAGGTATTGATAGATCAACCCTTGAAACAACAACTGTATCGACCCAAGACTTTAGGATGACTTCTAAAGTGGAATATCAAATTAAGCCAGTGCGATGTGACATATCATACTTGGAGAGCGGTTAATGGACATATGCTAGTTGACTTCATCGTCGAGTTCACTATTCGAGATGATGAGGAGGAGGACATATTGGTCATGGTATCCTACTGGAAATTGTTCATTAATGGTGCGTCTCGAGAGTGGGAATTGTGCTTGAAACTCCATAAGTATGATCAATCTACTAAGCACGGAAGCTGGAATTTTCTACCACCAACAACAAGGTAGAATACGAGGCATTGAGGTAGGATTGAAGATTGCAAAGGATTTGGAAATAAAAACTTTTCATTTACAGCGAATTGTCTGCCAGGTAAGAAGGGAATATCAAGTTAAGGGCACGAAGCTTGCCCCTTACTAATCGAAAGCTTAAGAGTTGCTCAATGACATTGAACACTTCATGATATCTTACATCCTAGAGAGGAGAATATCAAGGTTGATTCCTTAGCTAAGTTAGCCAGTTTTAAAGAAGCGTGTTTGATGAGATTGGTTTTGGTAGAAGTGTTGAATGCTCATAGCATAAACCAAGTGGATGTTGATTGGGTTCTGTAGACTACAAAAGAGGAAGATTCATGGATGACGCTAATAAAGACTACTTACTCAAGGGAATACTCCCCAGAGACAGAAATAAATGAAAGAAACTCCTTTTAAAGGCACCAAGATTCATAATACAGGACAGAGTGATAAATAGGAGAGGATTCATCTCCCCTTTGCTCAGGTGTGTAAACAAGGATAAAGCTAGGAAGATCTTCATGGAAATTCATGAAAGCAGCTGTGGTAACCAAACCGGGGTATTGACGTTAGTGAGAAAGACACTCCACTATGGATATTTCTGACCAACAACCAACCAACATGCAGCAAACCATGCTAAACGTGCTATCAATACCAGAGAGTTGGAAAGATTTTGAAAGCCTCCTCATCAAAACTTATGCGGATGGTCAGTCCCTGACCAATTGTGATTTGGGAATCGACATAACCGATATACTATCGATAGTAAAAGGAGGAGCCAAATGTGCTATCATTGTAGTTCATTAATTTATGAAATGTGTAACACTATAATTTTTGATAACATTATTCAAAAGATTTAAGTAGATAAATTAAATAGGAAAATGTAAACGTTAAGTGATAATGGGGTTGAAATTTGAATTAATCTAATTAAGGTCGAGCTTAATAAAATAATCAAATGGGCTTAAGAATGGTTTTAGGAAAACTAAATTACATTAGGGTATATTAGGAAATTTTCCGCCCATAACCCTTACCCTTATATATTTTCGACCCTATCATTACATTCCCATTCAAATCACTTTGAAAAATGCAAGCCAAAAGCTTAAAGAAGGCCTGGTCATTAAGAAAGAAGAATTCAATTAAAAGCTAGACAATCAAGCTTAGGGGAAATCAATCTCAATCCAGTCTCCTTATCTTAATCAAGATGAATAATAATTCCATCTCCATTTTTTTAATAATCATATGTTTTCGATTTAAAGGTAAATTCGTTTTTATGATGATCTGGATGATGATATGCTAGAATAAAAAATTTATTCAATTTAAACAAGGATGTTCAAATATGCTTTTACACCGTTTCAGGGAGAAACCAGGTTTTGTTGATGATTAAATGTCATCGAAAAATTTTGTGTTGTATAAAACATAGTTTTGGAGTCGGGTTTTAATTTTGATAATTTCCAAGCTATGGAAAAATTTTAGGAACTATCAAAGGAAAATATCATTACTTAGGTTTATAAATTTATTTTGGAAAATATATGGAGAATTTAGGTCTGAAATTTTGGTATCCTAGATAACATGTTTAAAGTGAATTTCTGGAATTTTTGGGGATTTTTTCAAAGTGATTTGCCGTGTAAATTAAATTATTTTAGAAGAGGAACTTCTTTGCAATATCGGTTTTTCTTAATGGAAGGGCATATTTGATTAACTTAATAATTGTTTAGATCTGAAATTAGTAGCAATTATTTTAATAAAGAATTTAAAAAATTTAAGGCGACCGATTTGGTGTTGACACGTGACAGGTTAGTTAGAAAAAGGTTTTCTTTAAGTAGTATAAAACCAGGTTTACTCAGAAAAGTTGGTTCCACCTCTTTAGGACTACCTTTCGGCACAGAGCTTTCGCCTTCAACCCAGACGAAACCTACTAAGCCGAGCTAATACACAAGTATCACAAAGATGGTACGCAGTGGACTGGAGAAAGGTAGAAGGTTAGGTGCCGAAAGCATGGCTTCCAAAAGGGTTGATACCTTGATTTGTTTTAAAAAGAGAAGCGCCTACCTTAGTTTTGTTTAAGCCTTCGAAGGAATAAAAGAATATGGCATTGAAAGAGGTTTTAAAAGGTTTTGAAAGGGTTACCACTAACATAAGTTTGCTTTCGAATGGATTCCTTTGCTCATGAAAGGATGCTTTTGAAAGAAGGGGTTCCAACCTAGTCAAAGCCCTACTGTCATTCTTTAACCTTTTGATGGTGTTGAAGTCATCAACTTTCAAAAGGCGGTGTCTATTTTTAAAAGATGTTTTAAGCCTGTTCCTAGCTGCTTTCGAAAGGGACCAAGGGTTTCGAAGGCAATAGTTTCGAAAGGGATTTCGGCGTTATCCTTCAAAGTTTTGTTTAAATGGTTTGAAGCTTTCGAAAGGGATGGCGCCGACTCCATCTTGTTTCCCCAATATTTTTATATGATAAAGGATTTCAAAAGATATGCTTTCGTATATATTCACTTTGAACTAAATAATATTTTAAGTATAAACTCAATGCTTACGATGGGGGACTTTCAATGATTTCGGAAGGGTTACTTCCAATGGTTTCGAAAGGGGTACTTTCAACTGGATCCGAAGCAAAGCTTCTAAAGTTAAATGTTAATACTTTAATATAATCAAAAGGTTTCAAAAGGAAGGTTTTAAAGTATTTGAAAGGCATGAGCCTAATGTTTTGAAGATAGATTTGAATGCTTTCAAAGAAGGTCATCCTATGAAGTCGAAAGCAAGGTTTTGAAGGTTTCGAAAGGTTTTGTAACCCAAAACTCATTTTTAAAAGGAAAATTCATGGCTAAATTGAAGGAGTTTTGAAATGATTTTAAGAAGAAGTTTTCCTTGATAAAATTATAGGTTAAAGGGATTAAACATGTTTTAAATGAAAAGTGTTTCAAGGACAGTAAACCAACAGGAGCGGTATTGTTTTGTAATTATGTTTGCTTCTTCAAATATAAATATATTCACACTATAATAGACCCATAACTACATTTTGGGGATAAAGCGTAGAAGAACCAGCTAGGTTAACTTAGTAGTGAATATAAATAGGCTAAATAGGCTAAACTCCTGGATGAGTGGAATTGCATCCTAGAGGTCAGGAGACCCGTATATAGGATGCCTAAATATGGAAGTTGTCAGGGAGACAGGTTCATAGTGATCCCATGAAAACTATGATTGGGAATTTATTGGAGTAACCAATAGGTTCATAGTGATTCCATGAAAACTATGTTATAGAGAGTAGTTGGCAGGGGCCAATTGGTTTGTAGTGAACCCATGAATACTATACCCGGATTAAGTTATTGACAGTTGTCAATAAATTCCTAGCCAGCCCATGAAAATTAGGATAAGAGAGAAGTTATTGAAGTCATCAATAGGTTCAGAGGAACCCATGAATTAATTAAACCTACAGGAGTGGTAGTGTTAAGTTAATTGGCAAGGGCCAATAGATTAGTGCACCCATGAAAACTATGAAATAGGACAAGGAGTCCAAAAATTAAATATAGGTTATTAGCAAGCCCATGAAAACTAATAGGTTAATAGTGATCCTTGAAACTATAAATATGACAGGGAATCAATTAAAAAAGGGATGGAAAATCAAAAATGTTTTAACTTGCATGCATATCATCATAATATTTTGAAATGTCTAGTTTTTAACCATTTTGGATGTAGGAACACGGTAAATGGTTTTTTAAAGGTTTTAAGATATCGATGAGGGGAAAACCCGTTTCACTAAGCGGTGTCGTCTCACTAGATATCTAAATGATTTGAGATGTTATATTATTATTCATACCAGGCTTTATGTCTGACTCAAAGTTTATGTTTTCCCTTTGACTCTCGGGTACTCAATTGATTTTGGAGTAGTTAGAGGGTTGAGGTTTTCAGGTACCTCTCTAGACCAATAAACTTCCGGAGATGTGCAGAGGCATGATAGCTATTAAGAGTTATCTTTTCTTTTGATTCCGCCATGTTTTTTGTAATGGCGAAGTTGTTATATTGCCTGTATATACTCTAATCATCCAAGGGGGGATCTTCATATGTCGCTCTTTGCATATGTTGTAATAAATATATATTATCCGAACTTTATTTGCGATTTTGGGATTATGTAATGAATTGGAAATGATTAGACATGAAATGTAATCTTGTTTGAGGTGTTAATTTTTTTCCATATTCATGTGTTTCTGTGTATCAATGAATCTAACATCGCCATATTTGGTCGCTGAGGATTAATAACTACGGATTACTACAGCATCCGTAACCGTTAGTTTTGGGCCACCAAGTAGGGAGATGTTACAAGTTGGTATCAGAGCATAGGTTTATGAAATTTTAAAAGAAATTTAAACCTTAAGCTTTTTTGTCAAACGTAATCCAATGAATTAGATATATATATATATATATATATATATATATATATATATATATATATATATATATATATATATATAAGTATGTGTTCCCCTCTCTTAGACCGTTCTTCTTTATCTTACTAAGGCTCATTTGTAGATTTACGAGAAAGAGGATATGAAAGCACGAAATGGAAGAGGAAATCTAGGTGAAGGAAGCAACATAACCAACGGATCGACCTAATACAAGGTCGATAGGCTAATGCTAACCCAAATGCCGAGGCCAATGTTGGTGCTAGAAATCCGCTAGTAGTTGCGTGGATGGTGTATCAGTTATTAGCCAATATTTTGCAAGTTAGGTTGCTGGTAATGTTGGAGGAGCTAGTCATGTGGCTCCAATTGGGAATAACTATGCTAAGTTGAGCAGCGACTACACTAGTCTAGGTGGAAAGCCGTTTGCTGGAACAGAGGATGTTGTTTGAGTTGAGAATTGGCTATTGCATTGTAAGAAGATTTTTACTGATCTAGGAGTGGATGATGGACAAAAGAGGAGGCTGGCCTCTAGGCAGTTGCAAGGGGCAGTGCTTCACTGGTGGAATAGTGTGACTGCTGGAGTTTTGGAGGAAGAATTGATATGTATTGATTTCAAAATAAGGTTTGAACAGAGGTTTCTCTGTGAGGTTGCTAAGTCTGAGTTGATGAGGAAGTTCATGGATTTAGTCCAGGGAGAAATGTCAATAATCGAGTATGGTGCTTAGGTAGATGAGCCATCTCGTTATGGATATGCCACTATGGATACTGACATTAGAAGGAATGAGAGGTTCATTCGAGGACTGAGACCTGAGCTTGCTAGAATGACCATGACACATGTACGGGAACCTTGCAATGTGGTGGTGGAGATGGCTATTCGCCATGAAGATATGATGGTTGTTTCTGCCAGGGAGAAACCAGTTGAATCTCAAGGTCCCCGGGGAAGAAGGGGAAATTCTTTAAGAAGAAGGGAGCCCGAAAAGGGGATGCTACCAAAAAGGCAAAGGCTAATTTAGTATGCTTCAAGTGTGACAAGAAGTACTCATGAGTGTCGGTCAGGCAAGGGGAAGAATGCTGCAGATAAGAAGAATGTGAAGTGCTTCAACTATGATCAAGTTGGGCATTACAATAACCATTGTCTAGAGCCAGTCAGGGCAGACAAAGGAAAGGTCTTTTCTATTGGGTCATCAACTAAGCCTACTGCAGCTGATAAAGGAAAGACTGTGATGGAAGGTATGTTTTTGATTCAGAGTATACCACCTAGGATACTATTTTATACCGGTGCATCATATTCATTTATATCACAGTATTTGGTTGATAGGTTATTGTTAAAACCCGCATACCTTGTTACTTCCTTAAGGGCTGCGAATCTAATAGGAGGGTACACAACTCTGGGGATGAGATGTGACCAATTAGAACTTGACTTATTAGGTCATATATTTGCATGCAGTCTGTATGTTTTCAATTTCAAAGATTTTGGAATCACTTTGGGTATGGATTGGTAGAGAAGGTATAAGGCTAGGATACTTTGCCAGGATAGGCAGATATCACTAAGACACCTCGATAGTCATAATAGAATTATATTCTCAGTAGAGAATTCTGAATGTTGTGCTTTGTTAAATTTAGTGCAAGTGGAAAAAGGTTTAAGTCAGGTTCGAATAGCAAGAGAGTTTGTAGATGTCTTTGAGCCAGTTATAGGACTACCAACGAAACGAGCTATCGAGTTTCGGATAGATCTTATGTCAGGTACTAAAGCTGTAAGTAGACCACCTAGCAGGATGCCACCGACAAAAATGAAGGAATTGAAGGTGTAGCTAGTGGATCTTGAAGGAAGGAATTTTATTAGGCTAAGCAGTTTTCCTTGTGGAATCGCCTTGGTATTTGTGAAGAAGCCAGATGGGTCATTGAGGTTATGTACTGACTATCGTAAGCTGAACGAAAGGATGATGAAGAATAAATATCCTTTGTTGAGAATTGATGATCTATTTGATCAATTGAGTGGAAACGGAGTGTTTTCCCATTTGGATTTAGCAACGGGGTTCCAACAGTTAAGTGTGGCAGAGGAAAGCATTCCTTTGATAGCTGGTTCATATGAATGGTCAGTAATACCATCCGGGTTGATGAATGCACCTGCTTTCTTCATGGATTTGTTGAATCGAGTCTTCCGAGAGTATTTGGATAGATTCGTATTAGTGTTTATAGATGACATTCTGGTATACTTGAAAGATGTGAGAGAGCACGAAGATCATCTTAGAGTTGTGCTTGAGGCGCTGATGTGGAATCAGTTAAAGGCAAAGTTTTCCAAGTGTCATTTTTTGACGAAAGAGCTTAAATTTCATGGTCACGTGGTTTTAGACAAATGATTATTAGTCGATCCTGATAAGATCAAAGCTATTAATAACTAGAAGAGACCAGAGACGGTGATCGAGATTATAAGTTTTCTTGGATTTGTTGGTTATTACCGAAGATTTATTAAGGATTTCTCGCAGATAGCAGCGCTTTTGACTAAGCTTACCAGGAAGGAGGTGAAGTTTGTTTGGTCTGACAAATGTGAGGAAGCATTTCTTAAGTTAAACTATTTGTTGACCAATGCACCGGTGTTAGTAGTTCCAGATGGAAAGCAAGGGTTGGTGGTGTATACTGATGCAGGAACTGGATTGGTTGCAGTATTGATGTAGAAGGATAAAGTTATTGCCTACACATCTAGGCAACTTAGACCGCATAATTAAGATATCCTGCTTATGACTTAGAGTTAGCTGCGGTGATTTTTGCCTCGAAGATTTCGAGGCATTATCTTTTGGGGGAGAGATTTGTGTTGTATACCAATCATAAGTCTTTATGGTACTTATTATCTCAGAAGGAGTTGAATATGCGACAGCAGAGGTGGCTAGAGTTTTTGGCTGCTTATGATTTAGGTATAGAACATACCCCAGGGAATGGTAATAAAGTAGCGGATGCTCTTAGTAGAAGACATCAAAATGTGGTGTTGGCTATGTTAGTAGAATGGAAGGTTCTAGAAGCTTTGACCAGTTGTGATGTGCACTTCAGATCGACTGCTAGTTCAAGTCAGAGTAATGCCATGTCCTATTTAGAATTTCAACCAGTGTTGATCGAGAAAATTCTTCTAAACATATCCATTATTAGCTGAGAGGATTAGAAAACTTGAGGTTGGAACTGAAATTGATGATTTGAAAGATTTTAGTCTTGACCAAAGAGGATGATTGAGAAAGAAGGGGGATGATGTGTTCCAGATTTTGAGAACTTGAAGCAAGAAGTTCTTGGGGAATTTCATCGATTCAAGTTTACGATTCATCTTGGAGGGACCAAGATGTATCAGGATATGGAGAGAATCTTCTATTGGAAAGACATGAGGAGAGATGTTGGCTTGTGGGTTAGACAGTGTGCAAACTATTAACAAGTAAAAGCCGAACATCAGAAGTCTACTGGGTTACTTCAGCCTTTAGAGATTCCAGTATGGAAATGGGATTCGATATCCATGGATTTTGTAGATTGGTTGCCAAGGTCAAGATGAAGAAATGAGAGTATATGGGTCATTGTGGACAGGTTGACCTAGAGTGCCTATTTTGTTCTAGTAAAGTCGACCAAGATGGCACCTGTTTTGGCAAAGCTGTTCATGAAGAACATAGTCAGAATACATGGAGTTCCTAGTAGCATAGTCAGTGACAGAGGTGCTTTATTCACAAGCGAATTTTGGAAGAGTCTACAAGATGTGTTAGGCACTAAACTCAAGATGAGTACTACATATCACCCACAGACAGATGGGCAAATAGAGAGAGTCAACAAGGTACTCGAGGATTTGTTGAGAGCACTTATATTGAACTTTGGTGGACCTTGGGAGGATCAACTACATTTGGTTGAGTTTTCCTATAATAATAGTTACCAAACTAGTATAGGAATGGCGCCTTTTGAAGCTTTGTATGGTAGGCCTTGCAAATCATGAGGATGTTGGTTGGAGACTGGAGACAGATTTGTCTTAGATCCAGATTTGGTTAGGGAGGCATTAGAAAAGATTGAGCTGATCCAAAAACGGATGAAGGAACCTCAATCCAAGCAGAAGAGTTAAGAAAATAAGAGGTGAAAAGACCTAGAGTTCTTGGTTAGAGACATGGTTTTCATTAAGCTATCGCCGATGAAGGGTGTGGTACAGTTTGGAAATTCAAGGAAACTGGCACCAAGATATTTTGGTCCATTCCAGGTTATAAAAAGGATTAGAAAGCTTGCGTACAGAGTAGAGCTGCTGAGCAATACGGCAGATGTCCATAATGTATTTCATGTGTCTCATCTTTGCAAGTATGTGTATGATCCCGAGGCCACTATTCCTCTGACAGGGTTGGAAGTTCTAGTAGTAGAGCCTACCAGTTCGGGTTGTTGCGAGAGATGAGTAATTAAGGAACAAGACAGTCAAGTTGGTGAAAGTTCAATGGAGCGATAATGAGAAGGACTGTACCTTCAGAGATAGAGGACAAGATTCGAGATATTTATCCTGATCTACTTTGAGGTTATGTCTGTATTAGATTTATATAGATAATTCCTAGTCCAGTAGACTAGTATAGTTGTTAGGAGCCGTTACAGATGATTGTTGTGTTTAGTATTTAGTCCTTACTGAATTTTAAGGACGAAATTCTTTAAGGAGGGAAGCTTGTAACACCCCTTATTTTTTATAACGTTATTCAGGAGATTAATTGTATAAATTAAATAGAATATTGTAAACGTTAAGAGATAAGGGGGTTGAGATTTGAATAAATCTAATTAAGGTCGAGCCTAATAAAATAATCAAATGGGTTTAAGGATGATATTAGGCTAATTAAATTACATGAGGGTATATTAGGAAATTTTCCGCCCATAACCCATACGCTTATATATTTTCGTTCCTACCATTACATTCCCATTCATGTCATTTTGAAAAATGCAAACCAAAAGCTTAAAGAAGGACCAGTTATTAAGAAAGAAGAATTCAATTAAAAGCTAGAGAATTAAGCTTAGGGAAAATAAATCTCAATCCAATCTCCTTATCTTAATCAAGATGAATAATAATTCTATCTCAATTTTTTTTAATAATCATACATTTTCGAATTTAAGGATAAATTCATTTTTATGATGATTTGAATGACGATATTCTAGAATCACAAATTTATTCGATTTAAACAAGGATATTTAAATATGCTTTTACACAGTTTTAGGGAGAAACCGGGTTTTTTTGATGATTAAATTCCATGGAAAAAATTTGTATTGTATAAAACATGGTTTTGGAGTTGGGTTCTAATTTTGGTAATTTTCCAAGCTATGGAAAAATTGTTATGAATTATTAAAGAAAAATGTAGTTATTTGGGTTTATAAATTTATTTTGGAAAATATATGGATAATTTGGGTCTGAAATTTTGATATGTTAGATAACATGATTAAAGTAAATTTCTGGAATTTTTGGTGATTTTTCAAAAATGATTTGCTACGCAAATTAAATTATTTTAGAAGAGGGACTTCTTTGCAATATGGGTTTTGCTTAATGGAAGGGCTTATTTGATTAACATAACCAAGGTTTAGATCTGAAATAAGTGGCAGTTATTTTAGTAAAGAATTTGAAAAAATTAAGACAACCAATCTGATGTTGACATGTGGCAGGTTAGTTGGAAAAAGTTTTCTTTAAGCAGTATTAAACCAGGTTTACTCAGAAAAGTTGGTTCCACCTTCTTTAGGAGTACCTTTCGACACAGAGCTTTCTCCTTCAACCTAATCAAAACCTACTAAGTCGAAACCAATATACGAGATATCACAAAGATGGTACACGATGGATTGGAGAAAGGTGGAAGGTCAGGTGTCGATGGCATGTCTTCTGAAGGGGTTGATACCTCGATTTGTCTTAAAAAGAGAAACTTCTGCCTTTGTTTTGTTTAAACCTTTAAAGGAGTCGAAGCATATGGTGTCAAAAGAGGTTTTAAAAGGTTTTGAAAGGGTTGCCATTAACATAAGTTTGCTTTCGAATGGGTTTCTTTACTCATGAAAGAATTCTTTTGAAAGAAGGGGCTCCGACCTAGTCGAAGCCCTGCTGCTGTTCTTTAGCCTTTCGATGGTGTTGAAGTCATCAATGCTTTCGAAAGGAGTGCTTGTTTTAAAATATGTTTTAAGCCTCTTCATAAATGCTTTTGAAAAGGTCCAAGGGTTTCTAAGGCAATAGTTTCGAAAGGGGCTTCGACGCTATCCATCAATGATTTGTTTAAATGGTTTGACGCTTTTGAAAGGGATAGTGTCGACGCCATCTTGTTTCCCCAATACTTTTATATGATAATGGATGGTTTCAAAAGAGATGCTTTTACCTATATTCACTTTGACCCAAAAAATATTTTAAGTATAAACCCAATGCTTATGGAAGGGGTACATTCATTGATTTCAGAAGGGTTACTTCCAATAGTTTCGAAAGGGATACTTTCAACTGGTTTCGAAGCTACGCTTCTAAAGTGAAATGCTAATACTTTAATACAGTCAAAAGGTTTTGAAAGGAAGATTTTAAGGTATTAGAAAGGTAAAAGCCTAATGTTTTGAAGATAGATTTTAATGCTTTCGAAGGAGGTCATCCTATGAAGTCGAAAACAAGGTTTCGAAAGGTTTTGTAACCCAAAACTCATTTTTAAAAGGAAAACCCATGGCTAAATTAAAGGAGTTTTGAAACAATTTTATGAAGAAGCTTCCCTTGATAAAATTATAGGTTAATGGGATTAATCATGATTTATATGAAAAGTGTTTCAAGGACTGTAAAGCCACAGGAGTGGTATTGTTTTGTAATTATGTTTGCTTCTTCAAATATAAATATATTCACACTATAATGGATCCATAACTACATGTTGCGAATAAATGGTTGAAGAACTAGCTAGGTTAACCCAATAGTGAATATAAATTGAGTAAACTCCTGGATGAGTAGAATTGCATCCCAAAGGTTAGGGAGACCCGTATATAGGATGCCTAAATATGGAAGTTGTGAATGAGATAGGTTCATAATGATCCCATAAAAACTATGACTAAGAAATTATTGAAGTTATCAATAGGTTCATAGTGATCACACAATAAATATGTTATAAATAGTGGTTGGCAAGGGACAATTGGTTTGTAGTGCACCCAAGAAAACTGTATACGGATTAAGTTATTGACAGTTGTCAATAGGTTCCTAGTCAACCCATGAAAATGAGGATAAGTGAGAAGTTATTCAAGTCATCAATAGGTTCAAGGGAACCCATGAATTAATTAAACCCACAGGAGTGGTAGTGTTAAGTTAATTGGCAGGGGATAATAGGTTCATGGTGCACCCATTAAAATTATAAAATAGGACAAGGAGTCCAGAAATTAAATGCAGGTTATTAGAGAGCCCATAAAACTAATAGGTTAATAGTGATCCTTGAAACAATAAGTATGACAGGGAGACAGTTAAACAAAGGATGGGAAATCCAAAATTTTTAACTTGTATGCATATCATCATAATATTTTGAAATGCTATATTTCTGACCAATGTGGATGCTAGAGCACAGTAAATGGTTTTCTAAAGGTTTTAGGATACTAGTGAGGAGAAAACTCGTTCCGCTAAGCGGCGTGGTCTCACTAGATATCTGAATGATTTGAGATGGTAGATCATTATTCATACTCGGCTTTAAGACTGACTCGAAGTTTATGTTTTCCCCTTAAACTCTCATGTACTTAATTGATTTTGAGTAGTTTGAGAGTTGAGGTTTTTAGGTACCTCTTTAGACTAATAAGCTTCTAGAGACATGCAAGAGGCATGATAGCAATTAAGAGTTCTATTTTCTTTTGATTCTGTTGTGTTGTTTGTAATGGAAAAATTGTTATATTGCCTATATGTACTCTGATCATCTAAGGAGGCATCTTTATATGTCACTCTTGGCGTACGCTGTAATAAATAAATTTTCTCTGAACATGATTTGCGATTGTGGGATTAGGTAGTCAATTGGAAATGATTTGACATGAAATGTAATCTTTTTTGAAGTGTTAATTTTTTTCCATATTCATGTTTCTCTATGCATCAATGAATCTAACACCGCCATATTTGATCGTCGAGGATTGATAACTATGGATGACTGCAGTATTCGTAGCCGTTAGTTTTGGGCCTTCAATAGGGAATGTTACAAAATGGGCTGAAGTGGAATCGCTTGCCATGATTACAACCAAAAACGTAATTAATTCTCTAGCGAAAAATATTATTTAGAGATTTGGAGTACCGTAAAAAATTATCATGGACAACGAGATTCTGTTTGAGGGTTATGAGTTCAAGGACTTTTTCAATCTTTATTGGATCGAGAAGTGCTTTTTTGTGGTAATGAACCCACAAACAAATGGGTAAGTGGAAGCAGTGAACAAAATAGTCAAACCCACCATAAATGTCCAGAGCTAAAGACCAATGGGTTGACGGTGTTCTACTCGCACTATGGGCTTACCGAGCAACGTAAGAGTCAGCAACACGCTCATCGTTCACCCTAGCATATGGTTCATAAGCTATGATCCCAATGGAATTGAAAGTCTCTTCTCATAACAGAAGATACTTTAATCAGAGATAAAATGTGCAGCTATTGCTCGAGTCCCCTGATCAAATCGATGAGAAGCGGGAGAAAGCTTAACCGAGAGTTACTGCTCACCTAAAAATAGTGGCATGCCACATCAACACAAGGCTCGCAACTGTACTTTTGAAGTAGGAGATCTCATCCTAAAACGAATCTTCCTAGGTATAGGAGCATTTAGCCTAAACTGGGCAGGACCTTATGTGATCGACTAGAAACTTAGAGACAGAACATTCAAACTAGCTACAGTCGATGGAGTTCCCATCCCGTGTGCTTGGAATAGTGACTCGATTTCTCTACTATATCTAATTTTCCTTATTTTCATAAATAAGCCATCCAGGGACACTGAGGCATTGTAGATAGGCCGGACTTGCCATTTCTTCTATTTTAGCACATATATTAGCTTCTTGAACCAATGAAACTGTGTTCTCGCAAGACAAACCATCGGATTGATGGGGAAAATCGATCTCTGCCTTCTAAGAACCAGGTTGCATCAGCAATGTAGGGGTGACTCAAAATCACTTAGTCATGAGGAAAATTGATTCAAACTAGTGGATCGGTCGATGTTGAAAATCAACCCCAACCTTCTAGGAATCGGCGTTTCTCCAGCAATGTCGAAAAAGACAGAACTGCCAAATCAACTTAAACCGTCGGATCTACTAGGAAAATAGATCCTTGCCTTCTTAGAACAAATGTAGCTCCGGTAATGTCGGGAAGGCCTAGAATTGTTGAGTCGATGGGAAAATCAACTCAAACCACCAAGTCGATGGAGAAAATTGGTTCAAATTGCCAATTTGATAGGGAAAATCGAACTCAATCTGCCTGGTCATGGTCAAATCGACTCCTATGTCTTGAGAACGGGCATTTCACCAACAACGTTAAGAAGATTTTAACTATGACGTCAATTTTTTTTTTTGATTCACACCTCTCTTACTTAACGTTGCCCAGAGATAGGCGATAACAAAAGGAACTGCATAGAGATAACAAACATGAAGGAAAAATTCATGGAGTTAAGCCATTGATGTACAAGTTCCAAAGATGGAAATAGGTGCACGATCGGGATCGTAGCACTAAACTTGAAAGACTTTTTATGACAAAAGAAGATAACATTCCTTTACGATACATCCGAAATGACATTGCCTGATGATGTCGACTTGAAGAATTCAAATGCAGCCAAGGAATTGGTGACATCAAAAACATAATGCCTTGAATTAAGTTGCAAAAGTTGCTAGTTCATGGAGATAGGAACCACCATGCAAAATTGATTGGGGGTAGTTGAATGAATTGCATATGGTATCAAGTCTTTTGCTGATGCATGAATTTTAACATTCATCATTGTGGACAAATAGAGTATTGTTGCAGTCAAAAACAGAGTATGCTAAAATTGTAAGACCTAT
Source organism: Allium cepa (assembly GCA_030765085.1). Lineage (NCBI taxonomy): Eukaryota > Viridiplantae > Streptophyta > Magnoliopsida > Asparagales > Amaryllidaceae > Allium > Allium cepa. The sequence continues at coordinate 746,005,004 of CM060941.1, forward strand.
TGGGCCAAATAGAGTATTGTTGCAGTCAAAAACAGAGCCAAACAATAGAATATACTAAAGAAATTGCAAGAATATTATTTACATGCATAGATTTGCGGTAACTAAACATATTGCATAGAGACAAAAGTATATAATACATGAAATTGCAGTAGAAGCAATCAAATTATATACACACATAAACAAGCACAGTACATAAAACGTAGAAAAGAACACAGAAGAGAGATTATAAAGGAAAAGATAATCATTCATTACTAATAATCTTTTTATGTAGAAACAAATAGCGAGTGTCGTGCCTACATAATCTTAGCCTGTTTAAAACAAAAACGACAAAAAAAATACAGATTCAACCGATGCAACAGTGCAAAAAACAAAATGACTCGGTTGTCTTATCTTGCTAGGTCTTCTACTTCCTACCGCCTTGGCTGTCTTTGCCAGTCTTACTTGAACGGGTCTTGAGCTTTTTCCTCCCTTTAGGTTCCTTACAAATGGGAGTGCTGCCTCCTGAATGAGCAAGCCCTTTATCGGTAATGAGAGCACGCTCACTGGATTAGACGACGGGGTCATCGGCTTGCTTCGGTCTGATTTGAAAGTGGGAACTTTATGCCATGGACTAGTCATCATTGAATATGTAGGCTTGGTGATCACAGATTATTTGTTCACTTGAATCTTCTCCATGTCCTTTTTCAACTTCTCAGCCATGGTTTCATGCTTGGTCGGTTCGGAAGTACCTATGATGAAAACATCCTCCTCTTGAGAGACAAAAATTTCCTCCAAGCTCTCCAAAGCAGAAATCATCTCAGATTTAGGACCCGGACTGGAACTGAAAATAGGTACGGATGTAGTAAGCCCCATAGAAACGGTGGTTGACGTAGTGAAGATGGCTTCAATTCCTGAACCCTGCATGGCTGAAAAGGAGGAGGTAATTGAGGTTGACCTACAAGTTGACAAACCGAGCGATAAAGTTTGATGATGGATTCTAGCAAGAATTGAAGCTTCTCGAAGATTGAAGAAATAAGGGATATACTTATAGCAGGATCCCATTGAGATAAGAGGAATTCACCTTCTCCAATTCCAAGCTCCTCATGCTGGACCACAATGGGAATGTATTATTCGTAAGGATACCTGATAATAAAGCGGGAAAAATGTGAGTAGTTATGGAGCTAACTCCTAAAGAATCATGAACAATTACCGCCTGCTCTTGAGATTTTAAAGAAGAGGTTTCACTTTACCCCAAAGAGCTCTGACCAGCAAGAGCTTTAGTAGCATCAGCAACAGCAGCATCGGAAACATCTTTAGCTAGGATAGCCTTTCCAATAGAAAGGGATTCTATATCCTCGGCTTTAAGATAAGCAGCCATCGGTTCTTCTTCGAAGAGATTGTCTCCAACTTGTGCAGTTGGACATAGCACTTCCTCCCAAGCATTAGTGAGTGCCTCGGGATATTCATTTCCCAACTACCTCAGATTCTTAAACATGACTACGCTGGTGTAAATATATAGCATGTTGGCATCAAGCTCGGTTAGGACAACGGCCTTCTCCTCTTGAAGCAGTTTGAGCTCGTGCTCCAAAATTGCAAGTTTAAGACCGATGGCATCTTTATCGGTGGATATCTGCTTTTCCTCTTTGGCGAGTTTTTAAACCTCCTCGCAATGATTGCAAGTTCAACAGCTTGTTTTTGTGTAGTTTGGTGCTTGGCTTTAATAATATCATCTTTTTGGCTAAGCGCTTATGCCCTCTCCTTAACTTGTTTTTGGAACTCTGAAGTTTTAGCATGAGCAGCTTTCAATTCGTTCCATATAATGATTTTGGCATGGATGTAAGTAAGCTTTAACTCATCCATCAGCTTATCTGTGTTCTCTTTCTGCTTTAGAGCAAGGCCCCTCTCTCTTGTAACTTTAATCAAATCATCCTCCCTCCCTTTCATCGTCTACTCGAAGGCAGCTCTCTCAGATTTGAAGGATTAAATATTGGTGTACTTGATTTATTTACTTAGGAAAGTGTGTTGCAAAATTTCTTCCACTTATACCCTTCATCGACTCCTTCTCGATGTTCTTTAAACTTTGCATCACCACTTCATTGGCATATCTAAGATGTCTTGGTCGAACTTAATGCCATGTAAAAAGAGGTGTGGGAATGCGGCTTACAAAGGTGGAGAACCGAGTGGAAGAGTGAATGAACAAGCAGAGACTCCTTTAGATATTGGCAGAACCTTTGTAATCATAGCTTGGGAAGCAAGAGTTTCAAAGTTGGAGATCTCTAAGCACATATATGAGGCGGGACATCAGCATAATTAGGCCCACTGTGTTCGAAGGAATCTCTTGGGGACTTAGCGGGTAACGAGATAGCATAATATTGGCTTCCCTCTTTCTTCTCTCCTTCTCCCTCTCCTTATTCGTCTCCCTATTGGCCTTTCAAGCTTCATCGTACTTAAAATCTTTCATCCTTCTCCTCTCCTCTCTTCCTCAAACTCATAGCAACAAGGTAGATGGGGATTGAGATTTTGGCCTTTATGTGCACTAGCATAGTGGGAGAACTTTTCATAATAACCACAGGCCATGGAACCTGAAACAAGGAAGAGAACGGTATTAATGTTGGAATTGCGAATTAAAATTTAATGCAAGAATGAGAGTCCATTATCCTAATGAAATATATGTTGTCGATGACACCTTAAGCACTCTACCAACCGTATTAGCTAGGAATTAAACTAGGGTCTCTCCACCTTTGCTTACAAAGCCCCTTGGTGAAAGAGCAAAGTCTGAATCAACATCTCTTCTTATGTCACTAATGGTGAAGTTGATCTCACCAATGTCACTTAAATTCATGAAGATGTAGGCAAAAGGAAGATAGAGATGAAATCTCTATTGAAGGCAATGCAGATTGATATCTGATTATTATGAAAGTTTCTATGGCAATGTGTTCCTGACGAGGCAAGCTAGGGAGATCAGGGTTAATCTTAGGCAATTCACCGAATGATTCATCCCCTTCTTCGTTAGCCCAATAATCGCTATCGCTATCACCGACATCCTTTTCTTTTTGGACCTCTTCTTTTCCTTCTCTCCTTGAGAATTGCTCATCTTCTTCTGGGATTAGAGACATCCTCATGCCTTCATCTCAGCTGCTTGGAATATCGGCTTCGGCAAGCCCGACAGGCTTTCTCATCGCTGGCACCTCTACATCGTTGCATCGGAAGGACCCACAACTTCCCCTTGAACATTCTCATTGGAGCTATAATTGGGGGCAAAAGAATGGGTATGAGCATTAGAACCGCTTTTCTCTAGGGACTTAGCAACGCTAAATTTATTAGGATGGAGCAGTCCACACTCTTGTAGATTTTCATTTACCAAGAGAAACGTGATAGTGCATTAATTGAATCTAACTGCTTTCAGAGCATTAAGTGTTCTCTCATGCTCATTAATATTTGTCACGAGCCGAGATGCCTACGAGGAAACACACATTAAGTTAGAAATTTGGAAATTCTTTTACAGGAGGAGCAAGGGAAAAGAAACGTACATCTAGAAAGCGAAAGCCGATTAAAATCGTGGGGCATCGCATGAAGAAATATTCATTCTTCAAGGAAGAATGCTTATTGTGGAGCATTGTAATCACTTTACATTCCTTCCAGACCTCTATTATTATATAAGATGGGGAATCTCGACTTTACTTAAATTGTAGAAGGTGAGTCAACTCATTGAATCATGGAGGCCGATTGAATCTATTCATGAAGAGGACATACAACAAAGTTAAAAGAGAATAGCTGTTTGGGTGAACTTGGAATGGAGCTGGTCAAGTTCTTACAGCACCATCCTCATAAAAGGATAGAATGGCGGGACGGCATCACCCAGGCATATATATATATATATATATATATATATATCAATTGCATGTTGTGAAGTCTGGTGGGGTATTATGTGCAAATTCATCTTTTGTCGATAGATGGACTTCATCCTCAGAGATGCCATGTTAGAGACATACGATTCAGAGCGACCTGACAGATAGGATAAAAGGCACCTACTCTGGTGGGTTATTCAAGATTCTCGATCTCGATGACAACTGACATACTATCGACATGACTGCAACTATTTGACTTTAGGACTCAAGATTTTCAGTATGGGTTGGCCCTATAGGGATGGATGGTGAAGCCTTAACTGTAGAAGACCTAGCTTTAACAGGAGTGGACGTTCCTTCACTAGACTTAAGACAGGGTGGCCGATGTGTCATTCTAAAGAATAAAAATTATTTTTCAACATGGTCAGGTATGTTTTATTTTGAATAATAAACTTGTGTGATCAATGACCAAAATCAAAAAGTTGTCAACATATGTTGACCAATCGGATTCTAAGCATTGACCGAGGCAAGTGTAGTGTGTTAATCTATGTAGTGTGAGCCTAGTTTTCCATACACCATGAATGGACCATCCTATGTAGATAGCTTGCTTCTGCTAGAAAAATGAGCCGCGACATACTTTGAAGTTATATTATGAAAATAACCCATTATCAATGAGTAATTGATAACGGAGGCGCTGTCTGAAGGCAACGTGGAAAGCTTTTCTTTTCAGGATTATTGAAAGTGCGAAAATAGGAAAAGCGATGCAATGGGATCATCCAGTATGGCCGATCTTGGAATAAATCGTCACACTAGAATTTAATCATCAAATGGACTTAGCAAAATTTCAAAGAGAGATAGTTAAAACCAGAAAATAATTCTTGTCTCCAAAATCGCATGCATTCGACCAGGCAAAAATCGACTTTACCACCAATATAACTCAACCCAAAATTCAACCATCTCCCTTCAATTACAATCGACCAAACCTCCCCACCAGCATAGTCATCGTCATCACAAAACCAACATTCACAAACATCAAGTTTTAAAATAAATCAATGCTAGGGTTTCTCCGAGCCAAGCTATTTGACGGTGGACTAACGGAAGCGAACGCTACAGGGTGACGGTAAGTGCTTCCAGGCGATAGTGGCGCTTGGTTCGATCAGAAATGACAGTTTGTCGATGCATGGAGCTTGTTAGGCGGAAGGAGATAAATAGGGTCCTGGGAAAGCAAGAGGGCTGATAGGTGAATAGTCGGGTGCAATCTAAAAATGAAGAGTGGATTAATTTTTTTCTAAGTGTTGAATAAATAGGTTCGGGGAAAAAGAAATTTAACTAAGTGTCGAGTTAAACAACTTGGTGCCGAATTATTTTTCTCCCTCTATTTCATCCCGATAGCATTGCAAAGAATAGATGTCCAACATAAAGTGTGAAATAGTCTCCAGAGTGTAGATTGCATCACTAATAAAAAGGAATAGAATTTCAACTGAAAATAAGACAAATGGTTAAAGGTAAATCTACCAAGTGAAACCAATGTTTCGAGATAGCCTGGAGAAATCAACTTGAATTTACAAGATAGGAGTCCAAGACTTGCCTCAATCCAGAGAACACTTCATTTTCAAAGAAAGAATACTTTAGGGAGCAAGTGTTAACTAGGTTTTTAACCAAGCAGTATTCAACGGATGTTAGAATGACAAGATGAAAATGAAATGACTCGAAATCTTGGAAACAAACCTATAAGTGGCAAAGAGCAACTTGGAAAAGACTCACCTAAAAGGGGGCTAAGTAAATAACTTGACATCGAGTTCTTTAAATCGAGATCGAGTCATTTTTCCTCCTAAAGAACTTCTCCAACTTTGTTCAACATGTTCTACCCCTTCCACTCTTGACCAAGTATTTTCCTATATTTTGGACGAAAAATTTCAAGGATTGAAGAGAAGAAAGCCAAGAAAGTAGGATAACTCAAGTGATGACGGAATGCTCACCAGAATCAACCCAAAATCGATGAAAAGAGCATCAAACACATCAACTAGAGGATAAGAGACAGAGCAAAGAAGTTAGCTAACATTTCACTTAAGGAAATAACTTGGCATCAAGTCAACTGACTCGGTACTGAGTTATTCTTTTAACTAAACTACATCCGGATTTTATTGTATGACCTTGGGCTATCATTTGGAATCTACTACATGCAGGCTTCTGACCCAACACACATGTTTTCCTATAAATACAAACCAATATGCAACCAAAAGAGGATTTTATCCCTACTCTTTCTTCTTCACTCTGGATCTGGGACTCCATTGATCTTCACCATCTTCCTCCCTCATAATAGTCACTAGGGCAGCTACTCTTAGCAGTTGTAAGCCTTACAACATGTCAACTTCATGTACTTGTGACTCTAATTCTCCATAAGCATGTATAAACTCTCTCAGATATAATCAATAAAACTATAAAATGGACACAGGCTAGAGATTGCCGAACCACTATAAAAATCTTGTGTCTCCCTCTTCTATTTTCTTTTATTTTTAATAATATCTCCTAGGTCTAGGTCCTACATGTTCCGTACAACTCATTCTTGGGTGTTGATCCATTTTTCACGTCATCATCATTCTACATACTCTGCTACATACTTCTTCATACTAGGAAAATAAAAGACTCTCTTCATGTCATGGTATATTTTTTCTCCATAGGGATGAGTGGTCATCCTAGAGCAATGAGACTCGACTAGTATCATGTCGATCAAATCCATAATGATAGGAACATATAATCTACAATCCCTCTGTAACCACCCATTCGATTCAGTAGCATAATGCCTTGAGTGACTCGACTGCTTTCCTCTACATAGCTTCTTAAAAATATCCACCAACTCCTTGTCTTGCCTCAGACTTGACCCAAGGTGATCCATGAGTGTGGACTGCACATCCAAAGCTACCAACAATCCCGTAGTAATATCTAATGATGGTCGAAAATCGAATATAGAAATGTACTCCAAATGCTTCCACACTAAGAATAAAGGACTCGATACTGCATGCTTCCTATTAAGGCATCAGCCATCACATTACCCTTGCCTGGAGTATATGAGATATCAAAATCGTACGATGCCAAAAACTCCATCCACCTCTGTTGCCTTAGATTCAAGTCCTTTTGGACGAATAAATAGTTCGGAGACTTATGATATGTTTGCAATTCAAAAAGCTCTCCTAATAGATAATGCTTCCATGACTTGAACGTAAAGACAATGGCTGCTAACTCAGGATCATGGGTAGGATATGAAAGTCTATAGAATCTTTATATAATGCAAATTATATATATATATATATATATATATATATATATATATATATATATATAAGTGTAAGAGTGAATGTTACAAATTGCACTAAGCAAAGAATAATAACCAAATATGAAGAAGGTAAATAATAAAAGCGATCACACCAGATATTTTATATTGGTTTGGACCTCCCATCCTACATCTAGTTCGAAGCTCTCGGTATTTCCTTTGACCAAATAACCCTCGCCTCGCCTGGAGGAATATGCTGATACAAAAAGTATTTCTCCGACAACTTTGTGTTTCAAATAACTTGGATTTTGACTAATAATACAATTCTTTCTATAATCTCCTTTGACTATGTGAATGTGAGTACTCTGGTTCGTAGGAAGTGATTTAACCAAAATAATATTCTGGTTAAGATAAATCGAGAAAATGTATGCAAGGCATGCACAAATATGTAAATAGAGAATAATAAGAAATCAAGAGAATATATTAGAATCATTATTCCAACTCTCAATCTTTGAGTTATATATAAGTTTGTGTAGATGTATATAAGGAGTTGTTACTGTTATAAATAAAATCTATTTGTTTTAATGGCTACAACCGTTGAAGAAAGGATGTGAAGCATCCTTTCAGAGTGGAGCAGTTGCTATACGATAGACGTCTGTGGGAAAACTTGGGATGCCTGTAGTTCTTGGAATTAAATTCCCAAAAATATTCAAACTTCTGTAGCTTTCCCCACAGACGTCTGTGGATGGCTAAATTTGAATATCCTATTTTTTATATGCCAATGTTGAATTATAAATTTGTGTGTGTGTGTGTGTGTGTGTGTGTATACATACATACTCAAGGAGACCTCACAATTTTCTAAGACTCTTAATACAGTATTATAACCTTACTAATCATAGCATGGTCCATAAGTTTTTGTTAGCCTTTGAGTCTTGATATCTCTGAGCGTGACGACTCTTGTAAAATATAACTGTAATCTTGATAAGATATAATATATGTGATTGTATAGTTGTTATCATTGAAATCAAGGAATGGAAGTTCTAACATTCTCCACCTTTTTGATGATGATAATTGTACAATCGTTAGTTATAATAATAACTTGTGCTTAATTTTATCTCCCTCTATGCATATGCATATTATCTCCCCCTATATAATGCATATATTTCTCCTACTTTGTCATTATCGAAACAGAAGCAAATTATGTTGACATAAAATAAAGATATAATCATAGATGTCAATAGAAAAATTAGAGCATGAAATAAAGTTTTGAAAAGTTTTAACAATTAACAAAATGAAAATAAAATTTCAAATAATATAGGTCATACAATAACATAAATGACTAAATAAATGAAGTTAGTTATATTGGTATGAAGAATAGGAAAATCCGCCATAATTTTCGTAATACTCCCAGCATGCTGAAGGGTCTTTCTAATATGCTACTTGCCAATTAGTTTGATCGTTATACTCTTCATTTTCTTGAATGGAAAGTCTTGGAAAGCCATGTAAGGTTGATGAGGGTTGGATAAGGACATATCATCACTATCTTCTTCCTCATCTTTCAGGTTTTTCTTGCTTAATAGTTTTCCCTATGTCTTGAAAGGTTCCTTCATGAGAAGTATTAGCATGGTAAATTGGTGTTTGAGTTTGAGGAGGTCGTGTACTGATCGAGAGGACGATCTGCCACATACCTTTCTCGTTACTTTTCCTAAGGTAGAGGTGACTTTTTTCAAAATTTTATCCATCTTAGTCATTTATGTTGAAAAAGATCATCCCAAGCCAGTCATTTTACTGTTCAAAGCCTGTTAGTTGGTCGTGATTAATTTGTGATTCTTAAGTGTTAAACATGGATTGATACGTTCTACATTGGTTCAATACGAGCTTCTTGAATCTCCAAATTGAAATAATATTCAATAGTATGACTAGAGGAGGCAGGTTGTTGTGAAGGACGAGGTGAGTGGGTTTGTTATTGAGGAGCAGGAGATTGTTGAGGACCGGATACATTTGCCGTTGTTGTTGCAAGGTCCATTTTGGCCAGTGAGACGATTGGAGGTGGTCATTGGGGAAGATGCATTAATGATAAAAATCTTATACCGCTCTCCTTGAAAGGGATTTCTTAAAAATGAGAGATATAAGAAGGTACCCCGAGGCTATTCAAGAGACATATAATATATAGCGCATATATAATTTTGTGTCGATGATGAGACCAAAAGCTTTTTATTTCATCATGAATAAATTTAGCACAATTTAATTATATTCCATCAAATATAGCATTGTGGGCATTTGATTATTTTTGTAAATTTGTTCATGACTTCCTAAGAAAGAAATTATTGTATTGATTATCATTCGATTTAATAACCTAGCCTTTGGTCATAAGTAAAATGATTTTCACTGTAGCATTCTATCTTCCTAAATTTGATGTGTGATTTCATCACAAGGCAAATTTCTCTGGTCAGGAGTTTCTTCTAAATCGAACCTAGACGAAGAACAATCTAATATACGACCAATTGAATTTATGCTTATTTCCAAAATACGACCATAAACACTTGTCCATAACCAACCGTCATCATTCTCAGGGGTCCAAATATCATTGCTATATAATTTGGCAAAAAAAGAAAAATTGCAAGTTGATCGATTTGTACCTCATTTTCATCAAAATTGATCAAACCTCGACAGCCGAAGGCGATGGTTAATTTTGAATTCCATATTTGCCAAACTTGCATAATCTATAGAAAGGACCAAAATAAAGCTTCTTTTGTTTTAGCTCTTAAAATCTTTTATTAGCAATCGTTCTATTCGAAGCCACTCTTGGATGTGGGCATCGGTGATTTGGGGTGATTGAGAAGATGAAGATTGATCTTTCGTAGATCTTTTATGAACGGGAGTCTTGGGAGCCATTTTCTCGAGCAATTAGAGCTTTTAAAAACTTGGGTTTTAATGTAGATTGAAAATAGCTTAGTGAATAGTAGAATGGGGAAAAACATGATTATATAGGCCCGCTGTAAATGGAACCCAAGAGCAGCGACGTACTTCTGTGGGAGTACCACAGACATCTGTGGTTTCAGAAAAAAAATTCCTGAAACCAGTAATAGACGTCTGTGGGTTTTCACAAACATTTGTGGTTTCAGGACATAATTTTTCGAAAACCTATGATAGACATGTATGGTGTATCACAAACGACCATTGTCCATGTTCCATAATATATTTCTCCAAATGCAAAAATGTTTAACTTTTTATTAAAATTTTAGGAGAACCTTTATAGACAATAGTATATTACAAAAATTATAATATTAGGAAAATATTTTACAAGAAATGCTATCATAATTTTAGTTTTTGTTAGAGGGGTAGGAATTTTTTTATTTGTTGTATGTCCCATGAATTCGGTTCAACCTTCGTGTCATTGATTAACGGCTTTAGTGGAGACCAACTTGGGCGAGCTGGAGTGTCGAGCCAGTCTTAGTTTGATGATCCTGGCTTGCATAAATTTCTTCGAGTAACGTGATACATTTTTACAGGAGTCTTTTATAAACGAGGAGATTTTTGATGTATGCTATTTTTGTTGGTAAATGACCATAAATTGTTAGAATGCACTTTTCAAGAAAGTTAAGGTGAGATCCTTGACGTCGTTGTTCATAATACATTTCTCGTTGAACTCCTACCATTTCTTGTTGGTAGTGATATATTTCATCAACTTTGTTGTTGAGAGATGTCGATTGTGGATCAGTTGATCGTTTGGCTTTCTTTTCCATAGGAGATAAACTAGTTCGATACGTAGGGGATGCAATGATTTTTAGAGAGGCTGATCGATTTGATGTAGGTGTGAATGTAATTCGTGATACGTAGCTGTTATTCGACGAAGGTGAGCTATGGTCGATGGTCAAATAAGTAAGTCATGATCAGATGACATTTTCAATAGAAGTCGTGTAAGGTTTTGAATATAAGAATATATGTACTTAGTCATAGAAGACTTCTTCAATATAAAAGTTGTTTACTATTTTTAGTAGTTTATTTGTAAGAGTGATAAAATTCTAACCATAGAATTTTAACGATATTATTGTTGGTTATTTTTTGTATAGATAAAAAGAAAAAAATTGTAAACGTTTTTACAAAATTTTGTTTTTTTATTTAAGCTATATAAATGTTAATTTACTAGTTCATTATAAGAATTTTTTTGAAGTCATGTCTTAGTTTTATAAAAGTTGATTCATTTAGTGGTTTGGTAAAAATATCCGTAATTTGATTTTCAGTATTCACAAATTCAAGTGATATAATTCCTTTTTCAACATTATTTCTTAAGAAATGGTGACGAATATCAATATGTTTTGTTCAAGAATGATTAATAGGATTTTTTGATAAATTTATAACACTCGTATTATCACAATATATAGAAGAATTTGTTATGATTTTACCAAAATCTAGAAGAGTTTGTTCTATATAAATAACTTATGCACATGCCAAAGCCGTTGAGATGTATTCGGCTTTACATGTTAAGAGCGAAACATGGTTTTCTTTTTTAATAAACCATGAAATTAAAGATTGATCAATGAAATGATATGTTCCACTTATGCTTTTTCTATCAACTTTACAACCCTCGAAATCAGCATCACTATATGACCCAAGTTCGAATGGGCTACCTTTCACGTAGAAAAGATCATAAGCATTAGTGTTGGTTAAATATCTTAAAATTTGTTTAACCGCTCGATGATGTGATTCCTTTGGTTGTGCTTGAAACCATGCACATAAACACACGCTCATCATAATATCCGGTCTACTAGCCGTTAAATATAATAGAGATCCTAATCGTACTTCGATATATTTTTGATCGAAATCTTTTCCATTTTCATCTTTATCTAAATGTAGAGTAGTACTCATTAGAGTCGGTTTACTTGAGATATTTTCCATTCCAAAACGTTTTAATAAATCTCAATATTCTTTCTCTTGATTTGTAAAAATTTCATTTCCTAGTTGTCATATTTGCAAACTTAAAAAATAGTTTAATACACCCATATGTGACATTTCAAATTCATTTTTCATGATGTTAGAAAATTCATTGCATAATTTTTGTTAGTCGAACCAAAAATAATGTCATCAAAATATATTTGTACGACTAATATGTCATTGTTTTCTTATTATAAATAAAGTAGAGTCTATTTTACCAATTTGAAAACCAGAATTTTGTAAATGAGTTTTAAATCTTTCATACCAAGCACGATGTGCTTGTTTTAATCCGTATAGAGCCTTTTTAATTTTAAATACATGATCGGGATATTTTCATGAACAAAAGTGGGGGTTGTTCATCATAAACCTTTTCTTTAATAAAGCCGTTTAGAAAAGCACATTTTACCACCATTCAAAAAAGTTTAAAATTATGATGACATGCGAAAGCAAGTAAAGTTCGTATTGCTTCGAGACATGCTATAGGAGCAAATGTCTCTTCATAATCAATTCCTTCTTCTTGATTATATCCTTGAGCTACTAATTTTGCTTTACTTCGAAAAATGTTTTCATTTTCATCCGCTTTATTTTAAAATACCCGTTTTGTTCCAATTAAAGATAGATCGCTTGGTCCTGGTACAAGTTCCCATATGTCGTTTCTTTCAAATTGATTAAATTTTTCTTGCATTGCAATAATCCAAAAATCATCTTTTGATGCTTCCTTATAATTTTAATTTTCAAAATTTGATATAAATGCAACTAGACTCATTTGATTAAAATGTTTTATGGTTGATACTTATGTATTTAAATCATCAATAATATTATTAATTGGATGATCCTCTGACATTCTAGAGGGTGAAGTTATCACATTATCATCATCATCATTATTATTGATAGTATTATTTTCATGCATAGGTGGATTAGTTTTATTTATAACTTCTTCATCATCATCATTTTTATTACTTGTAAAGTTTTCATCAAATGATACATGCAAACTTCCTTTTATAATTTTTATTCGTTTATTAAAAATTCAATATGCTTTACTTCGATCCAAATAGCCAACAAAAATTTCTTTATCAGCTTTAGAATCGAATTTTCCTAGATAGTCTTTTATGTATAAAATAAAGCATTTTGATCCAAATACTCGAAAATACGATACTTTAGGTTTCTTTTTAAAAAATATTTCATAGCATGTGTTTTTAGTCATTGGTCTAAGTGTTACACGGTTCAATACATAACATGCGGTAGCAATAGCTTCAGCCCAAAAACTTTTTGGTAGGTTACTACTATTTAGTAAGGTTCGTGCAAATTCTTTTAATGTTTGATTTTTCCTTTCTACAACGCCGTTTTTTTGAGGTGTATGCGGAAACGAAATATTATGACTAATTCTCTTTTTGTTGCAAAAATTTATAAAAAGTTTATTTCAAATTCGCCCCCATGATCACTTCGTATACTTTTAATTTTTAAGTTTATCAAATTTGTAATTTGTTTAAAAAGAAATTTGAAAATTTCAAAAGTGTCACTTTTATGTTTTAAAAATAATGTCCAAGTATATTTAGAAAAATCATCAACATTATAAACACATATTTGTTATGTTTTATTGAGCGTACTTGAGTCGGCCAAATAAATCTAGATGAACTAGTTTGAGAGATTACTTTTTGGAGATTTCCTTTTTAGATTTTATTATTCTGCCTTCTAGTAAGGCCGTGATACCAACGACTTGATTAGAGACTGAAGACAATCCACCATGGGGATTGGTTATCTACAAACAAGTTCATGATGGATACATGAAAACTTGGTCCAAGTTATGATCCAGCTACAATTACATAGTATGACAAGAAAAGCTATGAAAGGCGACATTCCAAATTTCGGGTCAATCAGAATTCGTATGCTCAAGTTATGAATCGATCAAGATCCATGTGAAACATGTCCGTTTCATATCCATCCATCCATATCCATCACCATCGATACAAAGTGAACATATCTCCATCACCCGGGATCCATCATTCGTATCCATATGGTTCGAACCAATATCGATGGACTTCAACACTTCTCGAATCGATCACACTCCATTTGACCAGCAGTTTCATATCAATCACCTACTTGATCGATATGAAGAGTAGAGCCGATGATCGATATGAAGGAGGAAGTAAAGCATCGATGCAAAAAGCATAGCATTGATTGGATACGATGGGAGCAGTCAACCCAAAGGAAGCGGTCCTTATGCGTGAATTTTGGATCTCCACGTAGCACGCATGCTATGTCATCGAATCTTTCAAAGTGGACGTAAGCTATATCACTAAACCACTATAAATTCTTGTTTTCTTTCTGTTACTGCTTATTTTCTTGGTATAATTGTTAGATTAGCCTAATTTTTCATTTAATTTCTTCATTTTAATCTCTTCAGTTACATCTGAAGAGTGTTGTGCCCATTTTTGGAACAAACACTTTGGTGCTTTCACTGAGAAAACTCTGCTTTTTCTCTCGCACTGGGGATCCCCTACCATTATTGGATTGCTAAAATCTAAGGAGGAGATCCAGATCATCTTCTAATGGTTCCTTCTATCCTATTTAGATTGTTCCAGATCTAAGAAAACTACATCCAACATGGTGCGCAATACCAGAACTGCTTCTAATGCAGCTAATCCAGAAGAAAGGGATATGCAAAGTCCCACTTAGCTGGCTACTATAGGCCAAACATCAATTGGAGATCCAGATCCACCCGGTCTAGTAACTAGAGAGGAGTTCCAAACCATCATACATGAGCTCACTCAAAACCGTACAGAGCTCACTCAACAAATCCACACCAACATGGAACTTGTGAAAGAGTTGAATGAAGAAAGGCGAGGGAGATCTAGGAGGGAGCATACATCTTATTCCTTGTCTGAAAGCTTGGCGTCATCTAACTCCTATCACAGATCTACATGCAGTCTATTAGATGGAAACTACTTGGAGGCCTCCGGGCACCCGCATATTGCAAATCCGAGATAAGCCACGATAGGTCCTTCCACAAGGCATGAAGCTGCACCCTCCTTCCAAGGGAGGATGCCTCCTCACAACATTGCTCATGACAACACAGCTGCTGCTATAGATCTAGATCCCAAGCTCCGAAACTAACTAGATCCAGCCCCTCGCCACCATAATCGTGCTCAAGATTCTCACTTTCATGAAACCCAAGAGCTAAGGAGGCGTGGAGTGGACCATTGACAACGACTGGACCGTCCTCATGACATGGAACCCAACCATGCCTTGGCCCCAAATATCTAGATGCTTGACATTCCAACCATGATACGCCAAATGATAAGGGAAAGTCAAGGCCTCATTAATGATGACTGGGGGATTTCTAGAAGTCACACCCCGTTCACCAACGATATCTTACATGTGGAACCACCTCGCCAATTCTGGATGCTGACCTTGTCTATGTATAAAGGAAGTTCGGACCCAAACCAACGTATTCTGAAATATGAATGGCTTATGAATACCGCTCGAGCTGACGATGCGGTTAAGTGTAGAAGCTTCCCTGTCTCTTTGGAAAGCATTACGACTATGTGTTTCATCCATCTACCACCAAAATCTAATTTCATGTTTCGGCGACTATGTGTTTCACCCATCTACCACCAAGATCTAATTTCATGTTTTGACCGGTTGTCTACTAAGTTTATTGAGTAGTTCCATATGCATTCCGCCAGACCAAAGGACGTTAATACCTTATCTAGTGTTACTCAAGCTCCAGGAGAGACTCTAAGGCATTATCTAAAAAGGTTCCATGCTACTTGTGATAAAATCAGCAATCCTAACGACAACTCTATTCTGATGGCATTGACTAAGGGAATCGATCCCGATTTCGAGTATGGTGATTGGTCGGTTGGAAAACCTCCACTTCGTTGGAGCGTTCCTATGCAAAAGCAGTCCATTTTTTAAGGAAGAAGGACGCTATATGGTCTAGGAAGTAGGATGTCACAGGGCCTACTAATAAGGTATCCATAGTAATGTTGCAGTAGAGCAGACCAGAGTGAGCTTCGGTAAAGTACAGTTAAATATTTAGAATAAGCAAAGTCCGCAAAAGGGTGATGCAGGTCAAGGAAAGAAGAGAGACCCTCATCGTGGGAGACCCAGAGCTCCTATGTTTGATGATATACCCCTTTGGACATGTCACCAAAGAATGTTTATCCTCAAACCTGTAATACATGGCAATATAAGAAGCCAGCTCCGAAACCATCGTCAGAGAAGCAGATTCAGACTAGAAAATTTTGTAGATTCCATGATTGTTATGGCCATAATACTAATGATTGCCATCATCTGCAGGATATTATTGAAAAATTGATTAGAGAAAAAAAGTTAAAACAGTTTGTCCAGGCTATGTAGGATGGCAAAGTGGGGCCATCTAGTCCTAATCAAGGCCAACGCAAAGCTAGGCCTAAAGAACCCGCATGTACTGGTTGGAGGCCGGTGATTAATATTGTGAGTGGTGGTCCTCACCCGGTTGATCAGAGCTAGAAGGAAATGGAGTCATATACTAGTTCGATTAGGCATGCGGACTTCCAATGTTGTAGTGGTACTGACAAAGGGACCCCGGTAAAGTAATAAAGGTCAATGACAGACGACGCCATTTCCAGAAATCGTGATACCAACAGAGTCGAGGCCTCCACTATTGATCCGTTGGTTATCTCTGCCCAAATCGGTCCTTCTTGGATGAAGAGGATCTTAGTTGATAATGGAAGTTTTGTGAACGCACTTTTCAAGCATGCTTATAATCAAACGCTGATGGAAGCGAAGGATATAAAACCATGCTAGTCATGTATACATGTTTTCAATGGAAGTGCAACTATACCATCTGGATTAGTGGAGTTACCTGTTGAGTTGGGTGTTAGTGATCGCTTGAGAGTCCAGATGTTGCAGTTTGTTGTGTTGGATATTCACTCTCCTTATAATGCTTTCCTGGGCCGACCTCCCCTTGCATAGCTCAAGGTGACAATTGCTTTGGTGGTTGACTCAGAAGTTCCCCACTGATAATGGAGTAGGGGTGGTACATGGTGATTAGGCAGCTGGATGCGCCTGTTATGTTGCGGAACCGCGGGATGCGCATCAAAAGGAGAAAGGTAAGGGCATTAAGGAATCTCTCTACGTCCGCTTTATGGAGGATTGACAACTAACGCCCGAGTCAAGGCTCGGGTGCCACAATCAGTTTCCTAAAGATCTTGATTATAAAGACAACAAGGATGAAGGGGAGGTCAAAGAATACCATGCCTCCCTAGTAGAGTTGACAATTGATGTCCTGATTGACGATGATGGTGATCCTAGAGTGGTAAAAATTGGATCTCAGCTCAGCCCGTAGATGGGACAAGAACTGGTTGATTTTCTTCGGGCAAATATCGATGTGTTTGCTTGGACTCATTTAGATATGTGTGGAATATCATTGAATATCATGAGCCATGCCTTAAATATCGACCCGCGGCACATCTCGACGAAACAAAAAAGGCGCGGTATAGATCTAGAGAGATATGTCGCTCTGAAGGAAGAAGTGGATGAACTCAAGGCTAATGGGTTTATTCGTGATCCTTTATACCCAAAGTGGGTATCGAATCCAGTGCTTGTCAGAAAGTCGAATGGAAAGTGGCTGACGTGTAGATTTCTTAGATCTAAACAAAAGCCTGCCCCAAAGACAGTTTCCCCCTTCCCAGAATCGATGAACTGGTGGATTCAGTAGCTGGACATGAGCTCTTATCATTCATGGATGCGTACCCGGCTATAGTCAAATCTTGATCACCTTCCTGACTAGGAGCACCCTAGCTTTACCACTAATCTGGGAATTTATTGTTACAAGGTGATCCCGTTTGGACTCAAAAATGCTGGAGCAACCTATCAAAGGCTCATAAACCAGATGTTGGAAAACCAAACCGATAAGACTATGGAGATGTATGTAGACGATATGCTCGTGAAATTATAGTTATCCAGCAATCATATCGATGATTTAGAGGCGATGTTCAACATACTCCGAAAATACAGAATGAAGCTCAATCCGCTAAAGTGTAATTTTGAAGTTGCAGCTGGAAGGTTCCTTGGGTTTATTATCAACGCCAGAGGAATTGAAGCCAGTCCTGAAAATATTCAGGCGATTCAGCATCTCGAAAACTTCCAGAACCATGAAGCAAGTGCAAAGTCTTAATGGAAAGGTGGCATCCTTGAATAGGTTCATTTCCATATCCAAGGACAAGTACATTCCCTTATTCTATTTGATCAGAAAAGGGAAACAAAATTTTGAATGGAAAAAGGAGTGTGAGGGTGCATTCTAGGCACTAGTACAACATATAGAGACACCACCCATCTTGACAAAGCTAGTTGATCATGAGAAGTTGTATGTCTATCTGGCGGTTTCAACAAACACAATCAGCGCCGCACTAATTCAGGAAGAAGATCGAATCCAGTAACCTTTCTATTACATCAGCAAGAGATTGAACGGGGCAGAAAGAAACTACCCAAAGATAGAGAAGCTGGCTTATTGTCTTGTTATAGCCTCGAGAAAGCTCCACCCATACTTCCAAGCTCATCTGATCATTGTTTACAGCGGCTTGCCGTTATGACAAATCCTAACATGGCCTGAGATGTCTGGTATGTTGCTTAAATGGAATATCGAGCTGAGTCAATTTGATATCACTTATGCCACCAAGGCGAGCTATTCAAGAACAAGTTCTGGTGGATTTCATAGTTAAGTTCACCATACCGGAGGATTTTCCCAAAACCAGTGAACCATCCAACTATATATGGAAGCTATCCATCGATGGCGCATCAAACGACCGGTGCTCAGGCCCTAGAGTGGTGCTCAAACCCCAAAAGGGCGATCTATGTGCTATGCTTTGAAATTTGACTTCTGTGAAACTAACAACGAAGCCGAGTATGAAGCTTTACTTGTTGAACTAAGGCTCGCCAAGAATTTAGGAGTCATAGCAGTGGAAATTCACTATGATTCACAACTAGTGTTGTGCCAGGTTCAAGAACAGTATCAGGCCAGAGATCAAAGATCGGCTTCTACCTTATGTGGGTCCAGGAAGTGTTGAACTAGTTTGACTATTATAATATCCATTGCATACCCGAGAGCAAAATCAGGTGGCCGATTCTTTGGCAAAATTGTCCAGCACTGGCGAGGCACAGTGGATGGGACTCATCCCCATGGAGACTCTTACTGCTCCGAGTATTGATCAGGTAGAGACAGACTGGGTTCATGAGTCAACACCCGAGAGGGAGTCGTGGATGACCCCAATCAAAAATTATCTCAAACATGGAACGTTACCCAAGCGCAGGAGTGAGAAAATACAAGTTCTTCGAAAGGCCTCACGGTTTGTTATCCAAGATGGAGTCTTTGTACAGAAGGGGATTTTCTATTCCTTAACTCCACCGTATTTCCCACGATGAAATCAAGCGAGTATTGCATGAAGTGCGTGAAGGAGAGTGTGACGATCACACCAGGGGCAAGCTCTTGCAAAGAAAATATATAGCTATGGGTAATACTGGCCAACCGTAAATTGAGATGCGTTGGATTATGCTAAAAGATGTGACAAGTGCCAAAAACATGCCATAATTCTGAAAGCCCCACCAACCAAGATTACTCAAGTGGTTAGTCCATGGCCGTTTTCCACTTGGGGTATCGATATAATAGGGTCCTTGCCTCTAGCTAAAGGTGGTACAAAGTACACTATCGTTGTAGTTGACTACTTTACTAAGTGGATAGAAGCTGAGCCCCTTGCTACTATCACGACGAAGAAAGTAATCAACTTTGTTGTGCGCAACATCATCTGTCGCTTTGGCCTCCCGCAGACGAGTATAACTGACAAAGGGGCCCAATTCGATAGTGCCAAATTTAAGAATTTCTACCAACGTCACCGCATCTAAAAGAAATTCTTGATGGTAGCTAACCCTCAATCAAATGGAAAAGTCGAAGTTATCAATGAAGGAATCAAGTCCATTTTGAAGAAATGACTAGAGAAGGCTGGAGGTAAGTGGGTCGATGAGCTTCCCATGGCATTATGGGCATATCGAGCTACCCACAAGTCCACGACCGGCCACACTCTGTTCACACTTTCTTACGGCTTCGAAGCCGTTATTCCAGTTGAGCTCGAACTACCTTCTCACCGTGTGACTTATTATGATTCGAAGATGAATGCCATCCTACTTGTAGAATCTCTGGATTTATTAGATGAGAAGCGTAAAGAGGACGATTTGAGGGCTGCCGCACATTGCAACCGAGTCGCCCGATTATACAGTGCCAAGGTCCAACCTAGAACCTTTGAAGTTTACGATCTCGTGCTTAAGCGATTCTATCCGGTCCCTTTGCACATGGAACCAACAAGGGAAGGACTGTATGTCATCTAACGGAGGCTTGGAGATGACACATTCAAGATATCGACTGTTGATGGTCTCACTATGCTGAGAGCATGGAACATTGAAAGTCTCCGTCGCTACTACATATATCTAAAGCACCTTTTACTAAAATCAATGTAGTTGTATGCAAACCTTGAGCAATTGCATGATGAACCAAGAAATCTCCTGGATCTATTGTTAAGAAGAGTGAATTATTTTTTTCATTAATAACATTTAACCAACCGGGTAACCATATGCTTCGACCTGCATTGAATGCCGGTCCAGTTGTTGAAGATAAGAGTACATCAAACCCATAGGAAGTCTTACCATGAGCAGATTGTATCCATTGGGCAAATATAGGTTCGATCAAGATTTGCTTTTCCGGAGTACCAAAAGCGAGCATGACGTCATTATGAACAAGGAAAAATATTATCTAGACGGGTGAATAGATTGACCTTGAAACAACAACGATTAATTACTATTGCTATAAAACAAGCTCCTATTTTATCTTTGTTACCTTTTCTTAATAATGAAAAACAGTTTAAGAGAGCTGAGTCGATCCCTAGAACGCCTCTCCTCAGCCATTTCGTTTCGGGTTAAGAAGATGTGAAAGTGTGTTTCTCTCTATAAGAACAGTGCGTTCTGAGGTGTGAAGGGGGAGAGAAGAGATATCATAATTGAGGTTTTGAATAAGAGGACCTTTGCATTTTTTTTGGTAAAATAAGAGGTGTTAAGCTTTTTATCATTCTGGCGTCGAGCTATTTTTCCGTAGGACCTCCCCTACAGTATCGTCACCGCAATAGATCTTCTCTTTTTTTCCCGAGCCTCTAGTGAGTTACAGACAGAGTTAGAAAAGATAAAACCTTTGATGATTCCATCATACATGATTGAGTTGCGAGCAATTCAATAACAGATTTCGGATCTAATCAATATTGATATACCGAGTATCTTATCTGTTGATACGAAGTATTCCGGCTATCCCCACGATCCGAGTCCGAGCTGTTGGAATTGGAACAGGTTCGGCAGCAGATCACGAAATCTTGGTATTTCTTAGTTCAAGGTCCCTCTTACTAACTGGAATAAAAGAATTAGTAGATCTGTTCCGCCTAAAATGGGCTGGGGTTATGAACTTATAATCATGGAATCGACTCGATCATCAGATTATAAGTTCATTCCATTAACTGGCTTTCATTTATTTAGTCTGCTTTCCTTTCAAGTTTGTTTATGCAATTCGGGAATTCGTATTTGTAATAAGGCAACCGATTTTGCCATGATTTCTTATTTCAGCAATAAAGCACAAACTCATAAAGCCAAATTAATGATTCCAGAATGCATCACGCAACCACCAAGATGTACGAAGAGCTGAGTTCCATCTTATGGTGGAACTCGTTCAAATAGAGAGTGATCGTGATCCGATCGGTCACTCACTAGATGAAACACCAAGCTCGGGGAGCAAACAACAATCAATTAAAAGAGAGTCAAAACACAACGGTTCTCCAACTGACTCCAAATCCCAGAGTGTGAGCCGAAGTGCATACTCCAAACCTAGGACGTGAATTCACCATCCAGTTCAAGAAGGTTGGATCCTTCCATCCACAACCTCGCTTATTTCCAAAGCTCGAGGAGGATGGATTCATCCGTCCATCCATCCATCCACGACCTCGCTTATTTCCAAAGCTCAAGGAGGATGGATTCGTCCATCTACGACCTCGCTTATTTCCATAGATCGAGGAGGATGGATCCGTCCATCCACGACCTCGCTTATTTCCAATCTCAAAGAGGATAGCCCCACCAATCTACGAATTCGCTCGTTATGACAAGTATGATGTGATCCGATCATCAACGACCTTGACCAATTCCTTATTCCTAGAGCATGAATAAGATCCTAACCGTTTAGCAGATGTGACCGACTATCTATTGACTAACTCTTAGATTCCTAGACTGCGGATTAGAGTATAAACATTAAACGGGTGTGATTGACCATTCACAAAATAACTTATGTCGGCGGAGTGTGGACATAATGCTAAGCAATATGCAGGCGCGATCAACTGCCGGCATACAAGTCTAATCCCAGAAGCACGGATGCCAATGCTTGGAAATGAGCAAGTGTGATTCGACCACTCAGACTCATATCACTTTAACTTGATTCTGACCAAGTTAAATCAAAGTTAGCAAAGGCGGAGAATATCTATGAACTAACTATTTCAATTATCCCCAGAACTAGAGCACAACTCAAGTACCAGCTACTGACCGAGACAGCGCAACGTTAGGACTCAACTCAGCGTTTAATTATGACCCGAGGCCATGACCTCAGGACTTAGGGATCAAACTCGAGTTCGATTCAGGGACTAAGGCTTCATGATTACATTAAATTGAAATGTGAATGCTTAAGTACTTAAATAATAAATGAAGATTTATGCCGAAAACATAAAAAAAAAATTATTCATGTTATTCTTCAGAAAAGAAGTACAAAATTTGTCCAAAAAATTCCTATAAGCAAGGATTCGAACCCGCATCTATACATGGCCTACAAAAAGCTAAATAAAAGAAGCTTACTCTAACTATCTGCAAAAGAGGAAGTCAAATCCTAATCTACGCCTTCGGATCTTGCCCTTCTTAGTTTTCTTTGGTGTAGATCCGCTCAAGCTACCGCTCGGACCTGTTTTAGAGCCTTTGCCTCCCCGGCTCACTCCAGTTGGCTTGTCTCCAGCCAGGGAATCAATGCTGTCTCCCTTGGGATGTCACAGGGACCAAAATATCCTCTGCATGAGGAGCTGGTGGAATGTTGGCACTTTCGACACCAAAAGAATGAGGCGCTCCAGTTTCAACTATGGTGCCACTAGAGAGAGCACAAGGATCGGGTACGACCAGGGCCTGCCATACCTCCACCAACTCTATGAGCCAGCTCGATTTCAGCCTTAATCTCCTCCACTATTTGTTCCTCTATGTCCACACGCTCGCACATCGGGAGACTGCCGGTCGGACCTGTGGAGCCTGTGATAATAACATCTTCATCCACGTTAAAGGGCATCTCGATGCTCAGGTCTCTTTGGCGGCTGAGAAGTTCTTCCATT
This sequence comes from Allium cepa, assembly GCA_030765085.1. Classification (NCBI taxonomy): domain Eukaryota; kingdom Viridiplantae; phylum Streptophyta; class Magnoliopsida; order Asparagales; family Amaryllidaceae; genus Allium; species Allium cepa. Next base: position 746,028,460 of record CM060941.1, read on the forward strand.
AACTGATCATCAAACACATAGTCACCGTCATGTATCTCCCCAGCCAAAGAAGTAATTGCCAAGGTTATGGCCTCTATTTTTAATGCCTCCTGCCTATGGTGAACTTTTTTGATTGAAGGAGGGTTGGCCGGTGCATAATCTAAGGCTGAATAAAGATAGGAAAATACATTAGTAATGTCCACTGCTAATATTCCTGCATTTTGAAGAACAGGGGAAGTATTCAGAATACCTTCCTCAGTTTGTCTCCCAGGTTTGATCGACATGCCTTTTGTGCTACGCTCGATGACTAGAGAGAGATGTGGCTTGTCGGGGTCATACTTTAGGACGATCGGAGGGTTAATAGCTGACGTGGGTGCAGTTTGAGACGTTGGGGGCATTTTAGAAGCAGCGACATGGTGTTCGCCCCCAGATATTTTTTCGACCTTCGGGTACTTAGCAGCCAGATCTTCTCTTTGAAGCGCGATAGCCGTGTCATAAAGGAATTTAGGCTCATCTCCGATCAACACTTGAGTTTCCAATTCAAACTCATCGACAGCTGTAACTCCTAGGATTACCTTCTTATCCTTAATCAGGCGGTTCTAGGCCTTATATAGTTGAAACTACTAGTCCTTGCTGAGCTAGTTCAAGTTGTGATTTTTAGGACATTTTCATTTTATGTGACAAGGAGATCTTCAAACTCACTTCCCATCTTGGCCTCAACGGCCTTTATTTCCCTTTCAACCCTGGTGTCGGCTTCTTCGGCTTTTTTATTTGCAATATCCATTTCCTCTCTAAATTTCACTGCATCCTCGCATGCTTCTTGGGAAACTTTATTAGCTTCAACTTTTTCTTTGATGGCCTCGGTTAGTTTTGCCTTTAGATCATCAACTCTTTTAGCGCAGCATCTCTTTCTCACATAATAACGATGTTGCAGTGGCCCATCTCCTACACTAAGTCCATGTGAGTTTTTCTCATTTCTTTGATGGTCTTCCTAGCTTCTTTGGCACTCTGGCTAGCCTTCAACTCAGTTTTCCTTGTAGACTCGATCTCATTGGTGAGCGCCTTTATTATTTTGCCTTTTTAAGAAAGGTCGCCCTCCAGTTTCTCAATCGTTTTTGCTCGCTCGAAGGACACAGCTGAGACCCATTATGTCGTTTTGACCTACTCCTGATATTAGCTGAATGCGTCATGCACATAATCTTGCAGCAGTTTTTCTATGTCATTTGGGATTCTCTTCAAGTTGGGAGAAAAGTGGAAATCGTCGAAGCAAATGTTCAGGAAATCTTTGTTTAGTTTAGCAATATGGATGGCTCATTCACCCGATGGCTCTATGGCAGTTTGTTCTACAATGATGGGAGCTTTTGTCTCAATTCTACGGCACTGATCGTCGGTTTTTAGAGAACGGGATGGCATTGTTTGATGCAAGGATTCAAAAGAGGGCTTAATGGGGCTAGAAGGTTTCGAAGGTGCTTTCGATGACAGAGATTGTGACCTAGAACGGTGCCTGCTTTAATATGATCTATCTTTCTCTCTATCGTGGCGCTCATGCTCCCGGCTAGAATAGTAGCCACGACCATAATCTCTCTCGCATTTACGGCAATGTGATTCAAAATGAGATCCAAAATAATGGCACAAAGAGCAGAGTTTACTAAGCATGGATCCTTGCTTAACCATTGTGTCTACAAAACGAAATGATGGATAGAATTAGTAATCGCCAAAGATTAAGAAGCACGTGATGGAATGTTGTGTGGTGCCGTGAAGTGTATGTATGGATGTGAAAACTCCGCAACCCTCCAACTGATCGATTGTAGTAGCCATGCTTATTGGAGTTGGCTCCCCTATATCTATTGAAGGTAGGCCTGCGCTAGTTCTTGATGGGAAGGGGAGCCCCTCTGGCCCTAGATCAGGGAATGGAAATATTTCATCCGAGACAGAAATATTTGATAACCCTCTCAGTGAACTTTCTATTTGTGGGGAAGAGATCTTCGGACCTATGGAAGTTACAACAAGCCGAATCGCTTCAGTGGTCTTTTGCTTCTTTTTTTTGCTTTTATGGACATGAATTTTGCCTTTTCTCTTCAATACATATGACTAAGGGCCCTACGGAGGCATGACTTTGGACTCCTGACCAACTTTTGTACCCTTGTCAGCGTGAGGTTTGATGATTGTTACATCGGGCGCGGCCTGAGCTCCCTCGATTGGGGCACGATAGGAGCCCGACTTCTACCTTGTCTTATATGGGCCATCCTTGGTACCCCGTGAGCCCTATGCTCTATCCTCTCCCTAAATGCCCGATGGTTATCAAGTTATTGTCGATGAGAACATCGTATATTTCTTTTAGTTCGGAAAGCACCGCTTGGAGCATCCTCACTGGCTCTTTATATTGGGCCCTTTAGGCCATGGAATAGCAGCTGTAAAAGATACTCGACAACGAATGCATCACCAATCTATATTGTTCGGTCATGGTTAACAACGAAACGAGTAATGAAACTTACGTTTGACCACAACTTGGAAGTTCCTAATAGCTTCCAGGAAAGTGAATGACAGATTATTTTCTCGACTCTTAATATCAAATATCTAATCTCGTTGATAGTCGGAGGATGGAAGAGATGTTCCATAAATACAGTGCACAAGCTGTTGAGTAGCACGTATCCATTAGGGTGACGCTGAGAGGGCGAGATCCTCAGAAAAATAGGACATCCTAATGAATTGGTTGAACGGGGGAGTTGTTCTAGTCCAGCATACGAATCTGTTGCATGCGGTGAACTCTTCCAGGGGATTGTGTTCCCTATCTTTCATACTGGCAACCAAATTCTTCCAAAGACAGGTCGTGTCTAAGGCAAATTCTTCCTAGCATTTCTTCTATAATCTTGGATCAGACAGAATCCTCCAGATTCAATATCACCACTGCATTTTGCAGTTCGTCTAGAGCAAGATTCACTGTATCTACCGGGATATCCTACCATTCTACTCTGGAGAGTGGAGGACTTTGAACTTCTTGCTGCTCTGAGCTTCCATGATCCATAGCTATTGAGCTGAGTAAAAACCATTATTAGATGGTAAAATAGAACCGTGTCCTCCCGGTGCAAAGTAAGTGATCGTGTTGTGTAGTGAACTACTACACAATACTCTAAATATCTACAGGGTTAAAAGATGGTAAAAAGACAAGACTTCGAGATTCGACAGGAGCAACCGTCATCGCTGACTGTCTAAACCGTGCCATTATGACTTTGGAGAATGATCCATATTAAAATTTGTTGTGTTTGACAAGTTACAATTCCATCGACGAGCTTTGAACGATGGTCATATATGTAGTTTGGCGATCAAGTCCAAATATGCAAGGCTAAAGCTCGTTGGGGTTAAGTGTTCGAGTATGCAAGAAGCAATGAAATTCGTATCCATCATGGTTCACATTGGATCATTCCCCTAATTCCAAAGTTCGTATCGATCAATGACTTGGGCCGATAACTTTTTTGTATCGATAAAACATTCGTATCGATCACTTGTGCGTATCGGCCATTTCGTGTCGATCCAACGACTTTGGTATTAGACTAATCACACAACACCTCATCCACATTGATATGAACTGCTCCACCTCAGATCGATCATTAGGCCACTCTTCCCGGATCGATTATGGAAACAACTTCCCACTACACCCACTGTCTCCAAAACTCCAAATCCATCGATTCCTTCGGCTACTCTCCTTCTTCTCCAAACCGCCATTGACTACGCTCTCGACCTTACCCCAACGACACTCCGGTGCCAATGACATAGGGGATGGTCGTTGCCATGAACGAAATGGCATTGAAATTCGAGTCTCATCATTTTAAGCACGATTCTATCAATTGATTACCAAGCTTGAAGAATCTAAGTTAAGGATTATTGGTTTGCTGTTTAAAGACGAAATATATATAGTTTCTTTTTCTTCTCTGATGGATAGGAAATAGCAACGGGAGTAAGGCGAAAAATATTCTAACTAAAAAACATATTTATGCTCCTTCGTATCCAAAGCAAAAAACAATTCGTATCCAAGTTACATTACCGATTGAAGCGGTCAACATGCCCATCGATATGAAGAACACTACACACTTGTGTTTGTATCGTTCATATCCATCGATACGAAGCCCAGCATTTCGTGTCCATCGATACAAAACACATATTTTATGTCCATTGACACGAAGAGCCCATCGTACAACAACCTAAGCCAAACCATATCCATCATTATGGATACACCTTTTATAAATCCGTCTCGTATCGATCTTCATAGATACGGAATTAGCCTTGGTGCAATCCAGATCATCTAGGAGAGGATCGATACGAAGAAAGGGATCAAAACAACCATCAATCATTGTTATAGCTTGGATTTCACATCGATCCAGGAGAGGATCGATACGAAACTCGATTCTAAAGAAACCATCAATCGATGGCAAGAACCTCTTTTTACCAAGATCCATTTTAAACAAAAAAAGAGAGAACTTGACAACGACCCATGAATGCACAAGCATGATGTGAGTCAGGTTGAAATACGTGCATGCGTAGTATAATAAAATTTGATCCTTAAAGTTAACAGGATTGAATGCTTACCTTGTGATAGCCAGAACAATCGATAAAGGATTGCTAGGATTTGATCTTTAGTTACAACAAAAACTGCATGATCATTGGCAGTCTACAACTCAACATTTATACTACTGGAAATCTACCAAAGGTCACATCTCCTAATGAAGGGACAACAACTATTCAGCGAATCAGACAAAGCCTTTTCGGAATGAAGATTGTAGCTTTTCAAAGCATGTCATGTTCACACAGGACATACTTTGGGGGGAAAATGTTATCCCGTCTTTTGGCAAGGCCGTGATACCAAGGACTTGACTAGAGATTGAAGACAATCCACTCTGGAGGTCGGTTATCTACAAGTTTACGATGGATACAGGAAAACTTGGTCCAAGTCTGGATCGAGCTACAATTAGCATGGTATGACGAGAAAAGCTACAAAAGGAAACATTTCAAATTTCAAGTCAATCGAAATTCGTATGCTTAAGTTATGAATCGATCAAGATCCATGTGAAACATGTCCATTACGTATCCATCCATCTGTATCCATCATTTCGTATTCATCACCATCGATACAAAGTGAACATCACTCCATCACTCGACATCCATCATTCGTATCCATAAGGTTCAAACCAATATCGAATGGACTTCAACGCTTCCTGGATCGATCACACTCCGTTTGACCAACAGCTACATATTTCCTATCGATCACCTGCTTGATCGATACGAAGAGTAGAGCCAGTGATCGATACGAAGTAGGAAGTAAAACATAAATTTGAAAAGCAAAGCATTGATTGAATACAAGGGGAGCAGTAAACCCAAAGGAAGCAGTCCTTATGTATGAATTTTGAATCTCCACAAAGCACGCACGCCACATCATCGATACGAGGGGATCGATACGAATCTATCAATACGAAAGCTTCACTAGAAAAGTCAATCTTGGATCGATCTTATCTCTCAAACCACAAATCCAAATGCCATGAAATTTTCATAGAAGGTTGCACATCATCTCAGGAACGTCCCTGACCGATCGCTGCCTAATTGAAGCAATATCCGGTCGATACGAAGGTTGTGTGGATCGTGCGATTGATCCCAAACGACTCCAGATTGATAGTGTGGGCCCAACTACGCCTGAGAAAAGGTACTTTGAGATTAAAGGCAGATATTTTCAGCTTCAAACCTACAAATAGCACCCTCATGGCAAATAAAAAGGGACGTTTTATGCTACTGCTGGGTTGAACTCCATTGTAATTCAAGTGCGAGTCGTTGCACTGTTGTAACTTAGTTTATAATCAGCAACAAACATCAAATCTTTCAAAGTGGACGTAGGCTACATCACTAAACCACTATAATTCCTGTTTTCTTTCTGTTACTGCTTATTTTCTTCGTGCACTTATTAGATTAGCCTCATTTTTCATTTATTTCTTCATTCTAACCTCTTCAATTACATTCAGCGAATGTTGTGCCCATTTTTGGTACAAATAGTTTTAAAAGAACTTTTCTTTAATTTACAAAATTGACAAGTGTCACACAAGTTTTTAACTTTGTAGTTGATCTTACGTGATCCTCTAACTAATTCATTTTTAGCTAGTTAGTTGATATTCTTAAAATTTATGTAAGAAAAATGTTTATGCCATAAACATGGATCATCATGATTTGCGGCTAAGCATAAATTTGTGTTTTTTTGACATTCATGTTTAAAACATATATGTTTCGATTTCTAAATCCTTTAAGAACAAGATTTTTGATTTGGTCAAAGATATTGCATTTGTTTTTCTCGAAATTAATTTTAAATCCTTTATCTATAATTGGCTTATACTTAATAAGTTATGTTTTGAATTTTCTACCAATAAAACATTATTAATAATATGAGAGTTAGAAATATCGATATTGATGACTTCTCCAATGCCAATGACAAATCATTTTGAATTATCTCCGAATGTCATAGTGCTACCATCGATATATGTTATATTGGATAACATATGAACATTTCTAGTCGTGTGCTTGGAGCAACCACTATCAAGTATCCAATTCTATTCTCTTTAATTTTTATTTTTATTTTAGGTGCTTATAGAATAAGTAAATTTTAATTGGCACCTACATTCTTTATTTAGGGTCCTACGTGTCAGTGTAAGAAGGTAGCCATATCCACAAGGATTTGTCCTTTGGAAATGTAATTATTATTATGTGCAACTTTCTTTAATTATTCATCAATATATTTTTGTCTAATTAGTTTATTATTTGTTTTAGAAATCCATATTTTGGCCATACTTGTATGAATTTTTAATCTTAGATTCTAACTTTGGCTTTTTGAATTTGGTGGATAATGTGTTGTACTTCTTTGACTTTAGTTTGCCTTTAAAACCCAATCCATTTTGGTTTCCAGATAGTTTAGATATTTTAATCAAATTTTCAAATTTTTGTTTTCCTTTGTTAAATTTTACTGCATTATTTGTTATTTTATCTAACTTACTTTTAAGATCACACATTTAAATATTGCTAGAATCTAAATTTGCTTGTAATTCTAGTTTTTCTTTTTTAAGATTAAATTTTTCTAACTTATAGTTTTCTAAATCATGTACTAAGATGTCATATTGAGACAAAAACGTTGCATAATTTTTTGAGTAATTTCTAATTCTTCTTCTAAGATTATTTTTTCATCTTTTAATAATCCAAATTCTAATTCTGCTCTAGTTAACTAACCTACATATTCCTTGTTTAATTTTTTTGATTCTCTATATTTATCATCTAATTCAATGTTAATTTCCATTATTTCATCATAAGTAAGTTCAGAACGTATCTCATCAGTGTTAGCCATAAAACACACATTTGCCTATTCCGAGCCGCTTTCACTATCACCATCGGATGAAGAGGATGAATCTAAATCATCCCATGTTACTTGAAAAGCTCTTTTCTTTTTCTTGAATTTCTCAAACTTTCTTTTCTTTTTATTGGGCTATAGATAATCCCTCTTCAGGTAGCCAAAATTTTCACTCATAGCATGTAATCGATGTTTGATTTGGGGAGTTTGGTTTGCTATTTTGAAATCCGGTCATCTTCTTGAACTTAATGAACTTTTTGTCGGTTTTGACAATAAAAACAGTCTCATCTTTGTCTAAGTCCGAATCTTCGTTACTTGCTTAGAATGATATGTTTTTCTTTTCATGATTTTGATCTTTTCTAGCCTATAAGTTAGCTTCATACAACATCAGATTTCCTATTAGCTCTTCGATTTTGAGTTGAGAAAAATCATTAGCTTCTTCGTTGGCCAAAACTTTTCTTTTCCATTCATATGTCAAAGAATTTAAAATTCGTGTGACTAAATCAAAATCTGTGAATTTGACTCCAAGTGCCATGAGATCGTGTTGAATGGTTTGAAATCTAGCATAGATATCAATAATTGATTCATTTGCTTTTATTTTGAAAGATGAAAATTGGTATTGTAAAATTGATACTTTAGTTTGCTTGACTTTAGTTGTTCCTTCAATGTGTGACTTGTCAAGTGCGCTATATATCACATGTAGTGGTGCAAAGCATGACACATGAAAACTCATTTTTGTCGACTAAGCAAACAGTACATTCATAGCTTGGCATTGTAGACGTCGCTGCTATTTGTGCATCAGTCCACGTGCTAATGTCGGTGTTAGGTGCTTCATATTTGTTTTGAGTTGCTAGCCATATTTCTGACCCATTTATTTCCATAAAGATTCTCATACGAGTTGACCAGTAAGCATATTTAGAACTAGTAAATGGTTGAGACCTTGCAGTTGATTGATCATCTTGAAATGTACTTGCCATATTAATGATTTTTCAACTAACATGTTCCAGTAGATTGAAATGGTATAGCTGTAATACCAATTGAAAGTCTATAGGGCCTTTATATAGTGCAACTTATATATGTAAGTGCGAGAATGTATGTTACAATTACACTAAGCAAAGAATACTAACTGAATACAAAGAAGGTAAATAATAAAGCAATCACACTAGATATTTTATATTGATTCGGACCTCCCATCCTACATCCAGTTTAGAAGCTTTCTTTCGGTGTTTCCTTTGGTTATTCATTTGACCAGATAATCCTTGCTTTGCTCGGAGGAATAGGCTGATACAAAATGTATTTCTCTGACAACTTTGTGTTCTAAATAACACGGATTTTGACTCATAGTACAATTTATCCTATGATCTCCTTTAAGTATGTGAATGTGAGTACTTTGATTTGTAAGTAGTGATTTAACGAAAATAATATTTTGGTTATGATAGATTGAGAATATGTAAGCAATGTATGCACAAATATGTAAATAGGGAGTAATAAGAAATCAAGAGAATAGATCAGAATCATTAATCCAATTGTCAATCTTTGAGGTCTATATAGGTTCGAATAGATGCATATGAGGAGTAGTTACATCTATTTGTTTTAATGGCTACAACAGTTGAAGAAGGGATGCAATTATTCAATATAAGATGAAGCATCCTTTCAGAATGGAGCAGTTGCTATATGACAGACATCTATGGGAAAACCTTGGACGTTTGTAGCTTTAGGAAATAAATTCCCAAAAATATTCACATATGTCCGTGGCTTTCCCACAGACGTCTATGGATGGCCAAATTTGAATATCCCAGTTTTTTATATGACAATGTTGAATTATGAATTTTTGTGTGTGCACATATACACTCAAGGAGATCTTAATATTTTTTCTAAGACTCTTAATACAGTATTATAACCTTGCTAATCATAGCATGGTCCATAAGATTTTGTTCATCTTTGTGTCTTGATATCTCTAAGCATGACGACCTCTTGTAATATATACCTGTAATCTTGATAAAATATAACATATGTGATTGTATAGTTGTTGTCATTGAAACCAAGGAATAGAGGTTCTAATGGGATAGTTTCTCTCATGGGACTTCAACTACTGATTGGCGTTGCTCACCACTCTACCTTCCCACACCAAGACCGTGCCAAACCCCGTATCACAATCATCGGTATATACTATAAATGCTTTTGTACCATCGGGCAATACCAAAATAGGTGCATTAGTCAACGCCTCCTTCAGCTTAATAAAAGAACCTCACTCTTCACACCACATGAGAAAATTAAATTCTTCTTGGTGAGGCTGGTCAGAGGGACAGAGTTCTTCATAAAATCCTTAATGAACTTCCCATATTAGCCCGCCAAGCTAAGGAAACTCCACACTTCAGTGGCATTCTTCAACACATACCAATCCTACCTGTAGCAACTTTACTAGGATCAACCGCCAGTCAACTTTTCGAGACAACATGTCCCAAAAAGCGTATCTTCACATGCTAAAAAAAGTGTATCTTCACATGCCAAAAGTGACATTTAAAAAAATTCACCTTTAACTTATGCTAATGATGCATATCGAGCACTTCTTCTAAATGCATTGCTTGCTCCTCCTCGCTTTTCGAATAGACAAATATGCCATCCACAAATACCACAACAAAATTGTTAAGCAATCCTCTATAAACTTGACTCATCAAATCAACAAAGTAGGTAGGTGTATTGATTAGTCCAAAGGGCATAGCTAACCACTCATAAAATCTATCCAATGTACGAAAAGCAGTCTTTTGAATAATATCATCAGCTACAAGTAATTGATGGAACCCGGTAGTTAAATCAAGCTGTGAGAACACCTTCAATCCAACCAATTGATCAATGAGATTGTCTAAGTAGGGTAGTGGGTAATAATTCTTCTTTGATAGCTTATTCAACTCTATATACTCGACGCAAAGCCTCAGAGAACCATCCTCCTTGGTGGCAAAGACGACTGGTGCTTCCCTCCTTGAAATGATCCTTCTAATGAAATATTTCTTCAATAGCGTGCTCACTTGCTTGTTCAGCTCGCATCTCTCTTTGGAGCCATATGCTTCAAGGGTAAGGCAACAAGTATGTCATTCTCCACAAGTTAAATTTAGAACTCGATCTCTCTGGGGTGGGAGACCGGTAACCTCGAAAAAGACATCTTGGTAACCTCTAACTACAGGCACTGAATCTAACTCGTAATTTTATAATCTAATGAATATAGGTAACTCAACATAACTACACCCCTAGGATCACAATAAACCTCTAAACTGTGTCCACTATAAGTACCCAGCCTAATAACCTTCCTATCACAATATAAAATCACCATTTACATCATCGTCCAATCCATACCTAAAATCAACCCTAACCCAAAAAAACCCAAGACAAAAGCATCATAATCGAACTCAACCCCTAAAATAAATAATTTCAAACCCCTACATATCATAGACAAATATGTCGATCCTCTAACTGGGTTTGAAACAACCATAGGTCTGTAATTATGCTAGTGCTAATTATAACTCGTCTGCAAGTTTACTGGAAATAAAAGAGAGTTATGTTCCAGTATCAAATAAGGAATGAATGGATAAAGCAGATAGAGTCAACATACCTTCAGTCACAGCCTTCTTCCCTTTGTTCTCTATTTGAGATTCACTCGAGCTAGGAACTTGTCCAGTGCATAAGCTAGAACCACTAGGGTAGAGTTCATTTAAGGTGTTGGACACTCCCGCCTCATTTGTGTGAATTGATTGTAGTCGTAACACTTAATCTTTGGATTTTCCACCTTGCATAGCTTAGAAAAATGCCCTTTCTTACCACATCTCCTGCATTGCATATCCTACTTCTTAATCTATCCTTGCATCCTATTCCTCCATTGTGCTGATTTTGTTGTGGCGTTTTTCCTATAGACTTCTTAGGTTCTTCCTTCATTTCCTCCTTGGAGACGGTACTCGGCAATTCCATCTCCACCAGACCCTTATAAGGTAGTACATATGGTAATATGACTAAGAGACAAACCTTGAAGAGGTTCATTTAGCCCCTTCGCGAATTTCACAGCCTTCTTTTAAGGGGTATTGATCGACTCCATCCCAAACCTAACCAAATAATTAAACTGGTTCACATATTTTTTTCACGGACATCTCTCCCTATTGTAGATGAATAAACTTCTCCAACTACACTCCCTCCTCTGCTATGGAAACAAACTACATCTCAAAATATCTCCTAAACTATCCCTAAGTGATCTCTCCTTAATCACTCTTTATTACTACTACTTCCTACCAATTCAAGGCCTTTCCTTATAAATGCCAAGTAGCACGCTATCTCCTTACCCCATTAGCAAGACCCATCAATCCAAATATCCTCTCATAAGTACGAATCCATGTCCTCGAATCTACATATTACTCGATCCACACATATGGCTTCCTTCCTAGATTGGCGTTGTCCTTACATAACTTAGCAAAATCAATGGTGGGTAGGTGGGTAAGAGCTGCACCTGGCGCTCACTTCATAGGACCTCTACTAGGATTAAGCTCAGCTTGTTCCCTTGCTTGACGATACTGATGAAAACAAATCAGGACGTTCATGCCTGGAATCGCAGTTGCGTCGCATGAGCCTGAGTTGCGAATCTCTTATCTATGTTTTAGGAATTTGTTAGAAACTATTCATAAATAGCATTACAAGAATAAGGGAAAGAGTTATTCACGTTTATATTTATATAAAATCTTTTGAAAATCTTTCACTATACATACATGAATACATATATACACTTTGGAAACTCTTTTTGAAAACCTTTTTGGAAAACCATTTGGCAAACATTTAGAAAACAATTTCTTTTTGAACTTTTTTTTCACATATACTCTCTCAACACACCCCTAATTCTTAAGGGATATCAAACCTAGGCTCTGATACAAACTGTGAAAACCCGTACCTCCCAACACACTGATCCAAAGCCTTTGGTGACTTTTGGACTTGCATTAGCGCCGAGAAGTATGAGATGTCAAGGTGTTTAAACATTGCAGGGACTAAGAATTAAACAAATATGATCTAAGATATTCTACACTATTAGATCTCATAGTAGAAGAGAACTAAATATAAATACAGTAAATAACCATCTTAAAAATATTTCAAAACACAGTCTTAGAAAAACAATATGTAGTCAAATATAGTGTACACATAGATACCATACATAGCCTGATAAATACTAAGTACTGAATACGATAGATATATACATAGAGAGAAATGAAAAAATATATGACAATTTCAAGGCTAAGCTTGACTCTCCACGTACTGATCTCGGGCCAATCACCTACTACCATGTCTTCCTGTGGTGGGGAAAAAGAAAGAAAAATGGGTGGATCAGACAAAAGTATGATGAATGAGTACATTAGTATATGGTGATATAAGTAGTTGACTTTAATAATACTATGTGGTAAAGGGTGTTCTACAAGTGTTCGTGAATTATTGTATTTCTTTACTTCAGGGCTTTTAACTTAATACACACCTACACTAACGGATCGTGCATGATCATATGAGGATCGAGCAACTAATCGAACCTCAAACAACTAATGATCGACTAATTGCTAATATAGCTTCTCCAACATAGGGTTACCCTACGATTTCCTCTATGGGATAATATCTCTCACATTACGACTACACGTAACTATTTCACATAAATTTTCCTATAATTTCCACATGGGACTAAATTTTCCACAACTACACATAACCTAGCATGCATTGAGGGGGAGCCTACAACGTCGACTTGCTGAAGTGTTACATCATCCGCATCTGTGTCCACCTCCCAATCATAGCATATGCCTCTTATTGTATGCGTCGGGATCCAACAACAACATAGCATCACATCGCGTCATTGGTGAATACCAAGGAACACCCATTGTGCCAGACCCACATACATCATTAGGCATCAATTACTGTTGTGCATCCACTGTAGAATCTCTTGCAAATGCCATTTGCAAAAGAATCATCCCAGGTCGAATATCAACTCCTACTGGATAAGTAGCATTTATCCAGTCCTACAACATCCTAGTATCGCCTTATAGGGAAATAACTTTCCTACTCCTAACAAATATACATACATACATACATATATATATGTATGTATGTATGTATGTATGTATGTATGTATGTATGTATGTATGTATGTATGTATGTATGTGAAATAGCTTTCCTACTCCTAATATATATATGTGTGTGTGTGTGTGTGTGTGTGTGTGTGTGTGTATGTGTGTGTGTGTACATATAATATACACCACTAACTAAATAACCTAGGTCTTAGGTTGAGGTCTAGATTGCGTTCAGGAAATGCCTAACTGTTGACTGCCTACTCCATGAGGAGTCGACAGCTTGTTGTCCACCGCTCCATAAAGTGTGTCGACGGGTAGGTTGAATTTTTTTATGTTAATCTGTTTGTTTTTTTTTTGATTTTGATTAATTACTATTTAATTTTTTCTCATTTTCTAATTTCAACAATGAACCTACAGTTTCATGTTAAACAAAATCTGTGAAATCAAAGTGGTATTGTCCATACTCCTAATTAATTTCAATTTACAGTTCGGTTTAATCTGGGTTTAGCATCGATTTTATCAGGTTCTATTAACATATTATAATTTGAGTAGAAAGGGGTTTAACCTAGAACAATTCCTATTTTAACAAGTGCACACCAACTTAATTTATAATTCAATTTCAGATTTAAACATATGATTCTCCAATTTAGTTTCTAACAACGTAGATCAGATAGGGTATATTGAAATTAACTACATATAATAATCTTATTAAAATATACCCACTCACATTAGATCCAAGATCTTCCCTTTGAATCCCATTTAGAAATCTTTCCCTCGTTGATTTGTCCACTCTTCGTTTGATTCTTCCTTCTTAATCTCTTTAATTTTATTTTATTTTATTTTATTTTTGAAGAATTTAGGTTTGGCGAGGAAAGAATTTGGAAAAGTTCCTATGGAGTGGACTAATTTGGTGAATTAAGGTTTACATTAGTCATGTATTTATAGGGGTTTTTATTTAAACTTGACCGTTGATCAACCCTTAGAGAATCTTTGGTTTAATCACGTATGCTAACCCTTTAATTCATTATTAAGTAAAAATATTAGATCAAATTCTGATCATGAGCCTCTTAAAATTATCATTATAAATTGTTAATAGGTTAATAGCTATGCATGGAGGCAGTCGATCATTAGTATGACCGGTCCTCATATAGTTGTCGATCGATGGAGCTATTTATTTTAGGACACTTTAACTTCCTTATTTGCTTGTTTAACTAATTGTGTTTTCAAAATTTAAAATGTTTGTAACTTCTTTATGCTGGCTCTGATTTCAAAATGTTATATATGAAAATTGTCAAGAAAACCGCTACAAACGCAACGGTGTAAGTTTCATAGCCAAATTCAGATATTTTTAATAATTCCATTTTTCTGTTATTATATTTCAATTAAATTCTTTAATTAAATTTTCACTTAAATTTTTGAGGCGTTACAGTACTCCTCGCGTGGATGGTACCGGTCTCACTATTATAGCATGAGCATAGCTCACTGTGCCATTTAAATTGCCAAATGCAATCAAGGTAATTTCCATTTGGTTACTTAAAACTTACCTCATTAAAGGTTGAAGCATACTCTACTTGTCTTTTGACACTTCGACTGGGGCGAAACCTCCTACGTTGTTATATTCCCTTCACCTATAAGCGAATCTATAATCCTACTGATTCTACAGTTGATGATGTCTTACATCAATACAATGTATACATAGCCGCTGGTAGCCCTTCGAGGGGCAGAATTATATTGTGTAACATTACTGACCTCACATCCTAACCAATACTAATGATAATTTCATTTCTAATTAACCTAAGCTACTATCTAGATTCAATAATTCACACCTATCATAAATGCATACATGAGGCTATATAAACTTGTTTAAATACTACACCTATTATGACTGTTGCGTTCAGTTATATTCACAAAATTTACTTCTTGTTTCCTTTATACCATTTTAATATCATTTACCTCTAATTAAATAGATTAAATTATCTTCTTCTTCTTAACCTCTACTTAGTACTATTAAGCATGTTCTACTATTCCCTTTAAAACTATTATTATCTTCCTTTGATTAATATAATTTTCTTACTTGCTCATTTTGTTGTTTTATCTACATCTTCATCGTTTATTTCTAAATTTATCACATATATTAGATTTTATAATTAATTACTGTTATTATCTCTAGTTACAATACTTTATTTATACTTAGGAATTACATTATTTTAATGCATTGGAATTACATCCTCCAAAAGGAAATGTTAACACTATAAATTTCCATAACTTACCTAAAAGAGAATTTGTGTTACATCTGAAATTATAATGAATTATCTTTTCTATTATGATTGAAACGGATGGTACAAAATACGATAAACATTCCTATTTGGTACGTCTCTTTTTTAGGCATATTTCTTATTATTTGAAACGTTATACTTTTATTCATATTTATAAAATTATAAAACTATATAATTTATATAAATTTACATAACAATACACTTCATTCGAATGAATTAATATACTACTTAAATATCAATCCAATTTATAATAACTTCTAATTCATATTTACTCACATATATTATTCAATCAACAAGCTTGGAATTTCTATATAATATTATATATTTTGGGACTATTTTCACCCTTACTTTCCAGATTCAAGTATATACAATATTTAATCAAGATTAATAGTTTACAAAATATGTAAGCATAGTTCTCAAATTCATTATTTATGTATTTAAGTGTACAACGCCAAAATTACTTTCGGGCATACAAGGAATTGATTTACAACGATATAAATCCAATATTATATCAAAATATATAGTTTTCCACTCATATGTAAGCTTCCAAATCTCAAGATATAAATCTTGTCTCGTTTTTCTTCTACCAAAATATGTATTAAAACGTGTACATATTTATTAGAATTATAGATTTGAGAAGAGATTTAAATTAATCGTAGTGGTAAAGATTTAGGTTTATATTTACCTCTTCTTCATAGAATTCATTCACTCCTTAATCTTCTTCACTTTTATCTTCCGCTATTCTCCACGTACATAAATATAATATACTATTTTAAAAAATTTATACTTCCTAGAATTTGTGGAGAAAAGAAAGTGACAGAGCTTCGCTCCATGATTTAGAAAACATGAGAGAAAAAGTAATGGGTTAGGCCTCTATTTATAGGTGCACGAATCAATTCCATCCGTTGGATCTTAACATATTAAATCCGGACTGTTTGGCCTAGGTTTAATCTGCAGCTTCCACCTACATCATTCGAATGGCTTGGCTTTCACCGGTCAGCCGATTGATCCTGGGGTGTTGGCCAGTCATAGCGTTTATGTCAATTAATGTACGTTTTTTCTTTAATTCCTTTTTCCTTAATTTCATTTTGTTTTTATTCTAACTTGATTAACATTAATCCTGCTTACACGTTAAGTATCTACTAACGTTAATTTATTACCATTTATTTCCTAATTTTCTTTCCTTCAACATAATGTCCTTATTTATTAACATTTGTTTTAACATTAATTAATTATCATTTATTCATTTTCTTATCATCACTGATTTAAATTGATTTAAAACACCGATCTCCTTTGATTACTTTCTTCTAATATTTGATTGATTAGATTTAACATAGACAATTACTTAAATTATAGGATTTACAACTAATGTTCATATTAACGTAAGTGATTAATACTTATTTAATTCTACGCCTAATTTATTTACTTGCATGTGTCTTAATTAAATTTAAATAGACCGAAAGCCCTTAACTAACATTGATATTTAACGTTAAAATTTATATTTAAGGCCCGTTTTAAGGTTAAGTTATTAACATTCACTTTCTTAATTGGTTCCGTATTGTTTCCATCCAAAAACGTCAAAAGTTAATAACTTTTTTGTTTGAACTCTAATCGTAAAACTTTATATATGAAAATTGATCAAAAAATCGCCACTAACACAATGGTGCAAATTCATAGCCAAACTCTAATGTTTACAAAAATTCAATTTTAGGGCTACAATTATTACATATCAATTAATTTCCTTTCTATTTTGCGGGCTATTACATTCTCCCCTTTTATAGAATTTTGTCCTCGAAACACCTTTAGGACTGAATCATCTAATATAGCACACAACCATTCTAATCTATCCAATCAATTAGTATGTACCGTATAACCAATTTACAACCAATAGTGTACATGTTCATGGCGTATCACAACATATATGATATGTATGTTGGATAATACTAAACTGGCGCCTTCTATGGGATGCATTCGTCTAAAACAATTTTGAAAAATATAGTGCAAACAACCTATATATACAGGCATATGTGTGTGCAAATTTGGAAAATCAAAATCCTTTTTTCTCATTCAAGTTTTCCTACACTTCAACTAATAGAATTATTGTTTAATCAATTTGGCATCTAGTTCCTTCCATCCAAAATCCGAGCACACCAGTTCTAACATCCAAAATTTAGAAAAATCCAGTTTTCTAAACCTATATTCCTATGTCGGAAAAGAGTTTAGATGGAGAATTCCATATTTCCATCCTTTACTTATGTACCTATTCCTCTTTATCTTGGAACCTTCTCTTTTGTCTCCAATTCGTTTCAACTTTCCAAGTATAGTCCTTATAAGGAAATTTACTTTTAAAATTCTAATATTTTAAAACAAGTTTGGTTTAAATATCGACAAGGTAAGGAAAAGAATTCTCAAGGCTAAAACAACTTTTTCCCTTATCATTAACTACCTTTTACTTTAGTGTCACTTCTGCTACACAATAAAATTCATACTTATTACCCATCGCTTTTTTCTCTATGCTAAGCATGTGGCATTTCAAAAATAAAAAATTCCCTCCTATTTCATCCAAATTGTTTTTCAATTAAATTTTAGAAATATTTAGAAATTTTAAAAATAAAACTTATTTTTTCGCAACTTTTATGAAAACATTTTCTATTAAGAATCAAAGATTTTTGTACAAATTATATTTTCAGAAGTATTTGTTTTTATCCTTTCAAAACAAACTAAGACATATCCCATGCGGTCAAAATTTAGTCAATCAGTTAATGTCCATGATTGTCTCTTTTCTACAACATGATAAATTTAAATTTCTAGAAGAAAAATATTTTAAATTAGAAAAATAACCAGCACACATGTTCAATTGTAAATTTAGCTATTAAGGCATAGGGATAGTGATATGTGGTTTCACAATAACATTTCCCTGTCCTTCGCTCGCTAAAATTTAACTTTTCAAAATTTTAAGATTTTTGAGACTTAACATTATTTTACTTTTAGGGGCTAATAAATTTCATAATTTATTTTATAAACTTCCAGTCTTACATATTGATTAAGTGTATATATGAGATTTCTTTACATAGATGATTTTCAATAAATACAACGATCAATCCAAAATAATAATTTAAAAGGAACTTATCTCACAATATCGTATGTTATCCCGCCTTTTGGCAAGACCGTGGCACCAAGAAATCGACTAGAAACCAAGGACAGTCTATCCCGAAGATCGGTTATATACCGGTTCACAATGGATACTGGCGAATTTTTTTAATTCCGGATCGAGCTACAATTGCCCAGACACGACATGCAAAGATATCAGAGCCAACGTTTCAAATTTCAAGTCAATCAGAGTTCATATGCTTAAGATATGGATCGATAAAAATCAAGAGAGAGAGCATCGGTTCGTATCCATCAATGACTGATCTACTTCATATCCATCATATTTATCCCACATTGAATCCATCATGTTTATTCAACTTCATATCCATCATTTTTGCTCCACTTCGTATCCATCAAATGAAGGTAATTTGTATCAGTTCCCCAAAAGATCGATACGAAGTACCTAAAAGCATCGATACGAAGAAAGATGCAATCCATCGATACGAAGCGGCTACATATAATCGATACAAAGCAGTCACTAAATCATCGATACAAAGTATAACACGTAGCATCGATACGAAAAGAGTTTCCTAGGACGATATGAATCATATTAATATGAGTTCGACAGCACATTGAAAGTCCAAACTTGCATCAATCATAACTCGAGATCTACAAGTCCAAATGCCACCAAATTTTCACAGGAGCTTGCCTACAATGTCAAGAATGTATCAGATCAATTTTAGCCAAAAGGATCAATTCTTGATCGATGCATCTGATATCGAGTTGAAATCACCTAAACTCGATCACTTGGGCCCACCCACGTCAGAGAAGAAG
The DNA here is from genome assembly GCA_030765085.1 of Allium cepa. Lineage (NCBI taxonomy): Eukaryota > Viridiplantae > Streptophyta > Magnoliopsida > Asparagales > Amaryllidaceae > Allium > Allium cepa. The sequence continues at coordinate 746,048,088 of CM060941.1, forward strand.
TTCTTCGAGATCTGGGCGAGATATTAGCTGCGTATGCCTATAAATAATGACACTAGACCTATAGAAAAAGGACCTTTTGCCTCTCTACACCGATACTATGCCAAAGTTGCTTTTGTACTTTGATTGCACTATTGTAAATCTTTTGTAACAAGCAAGTTATAATCAATAAACATCAATCATTCTATAGTGAACGTGGGCCATACGCCGAACAACTCTAAATTCGTGTGTTTCAGCACTTTTTCTTATCTATTAATTGGTGTGTTTGTTAGATCTGCCTCATTTTACTTGTACTTTCTTCATTTTATCTCTTAAAACGTACCTAAAGAGTGTTTTGCCCAATTTTGGTACAAACATCGTATGTGTTTTATACAACAGAAACAACTAATGCTTACAACTCAACCTAAAAGAAACAACTGCTTGAAGTCGCCCTTCAACATCAAATGACATTAACGATATTGTGGCCCTGTCATTTCACACTTAAATTAAATGGACCTTTCTAACATGTCATTCTAATATCCTCACATATCTTAACTTTCCTTTTTGGCTAGTAATAAATAAGGTCCATCCATTACATCCATTATCACAATCAATTATATTACTATCCACTTTTTAATCCAAATCTCTTGATAGTGTTCTTAAATCTTAATGTAGGCTTCCTTTATTTTTGATCTTTCATGCCGGTATATCTAGAACATGCATAAATGTATTTTGATATCTCCCATTTCCTTAGGGGTTCTAGTTTTTGACCTTCACTAGTGAAACATTCCTAGGCTCATGCTAATATCACATATATTCTATGGGGGTCCGGTATTGGTGCTCTATGAGCGTTCATCTGTAGTTTATTCATAGCCTTAACTTTTTCCCCATCTTATCTAGGCAATCATCCCTATCTAATCCATATTAAAATTTTAGTTTGGTTTTGCCACTTTTCCAAAAACTGAACTTCATAATTATAAAGTACTTAATTCCAAAACTTTTGACTTTAAATATATAAACTTGGAAACTTTTTATTTGAATTCTTTAATAGTTTGGTTTTAAAAAGGAACGTTGAAAATATCCTTATTTTAAAAATGTTAATTGTAAGCGTCTTGACTTTTAAAAATATAATTTAGAAATATCATTTAAGTATATTTATTAAGTTTAAAAGGAAATGTTAGCAATTAAATTTTTAAAAGATCCTTTCTTTCTTTTCAAATAAGAGTCAAATTTTATCACGTGAATAGTCATTCAAATCAACTTTTCTTTTCAAACCTTTTAACATCGATGATTTTACTTCTTAATAATGGGATTTTTATCTAAAACTATTTAATAAGTTTTGTATTCCAAAAAATCAATTTTTATACCAACCATTTTCTTTAAAAATACACCTTACAGTGTTTATAAAACATCCTTTATGACTTTTACTAAAAATTAAGGTAGACAAGGACAACTTCCATCCTATTATTTTCCTAATACTCATGCTACTTCTACTTTCAACCTTAGTGAAGATTCAAATATCATAAAGAGGGACTTCTAAAAAACTATATGCAATTACTGACCATATCAGTGGAAACTATCCATTTTTCTTTTAATTTCTTATATTGTTTCTAATTACTAACATTATTTTATATAAGTTTCTAACATTGTTTCTATTCATACTTCATAATGTTACTGCTATTTAACTTCCTTTTACTTAAACTATTCTTATTTAAATGGCTGCTCTTTATACAATTTTCTTTTACCAAAATATGTAATATTTATTAGAATAATGGATTTGAGAAGAGATTTGAATTAGCAGTAGTTGTAATGTTTTATGTTTAGTATTTACCTCTTCTTTGTAGAATTGATTCACCCCCTACTCCTCTTCTCTTTTAATTTCCATTATTCTCCACACACACACACACACACACACACACACACACAATACACTATTTTATATCCTAGAATTTGGGGAGAAAAGAAAATGGCAGAGCTTCGCCTTGATTCAGAAAACATGAGAACAAAAGTGAGGAGTTAGTCCTCTATTTATAGGTGCACAAATCAATTCCATCTGTTAAAATTTTAAATTATTAAATCCGGGTCGTTCGGCCTAGGTCTACTCTATAGCACCCATCTACACCGGACGATCGCTTGGCCTTCATGGAGTGTCGATCGATCACAGCGTTTATTTTAATTAAAGCACGTTCTTTTTTAATTCCTTTTTTCTTTATTTCATACCATTTATTTTTTAACTTGGTTAACATTAATCTTGCTTATACATTAAGTATCTGCTAGCGTTAACTAACGTTAATTCATTACCATTTATTTCGTGATTTTCTTTCCTTCAACATTAACGTTAATATTTATAACATTTGTTTTAATGTTAATTAATTCTTATTTATTTATTTCCATTTTAGTTCCGATTTAATTTGATTTAACATTGATCTCATTTGATTACATCCTTCTAATATTTGATTTGATCAGATTTAACATAGCCAATCACTTAATGATAAGATTTACATCTAACATTTATATTAATGTAAATTATTAATACTTATTTACTTCTGCAGCCAATTTACTTACTTACATGCTTTCTTAATTAGATTTAATTGAATTGAGAGCCCTTAATTAACATTTATACTTAATACCCATTTTGATGTAAAGTTACTAGCATTTACTTCCTTAATTGGTTCTAAATTGTTTCTGATCAGAAAACTTCAAACATTAATAACTTCTCGATTTTGAACTCCGATCGTAAAACTTTATATATGAAAATCGATTAGAAAATCACCATGAACCCAAGGTTCTAAGTTTCGTGGCCAAATTATGACATCGACAAAAATTCAATTTTTGTGCTTAGATACTTATTTACTGATTATTTTACTTTTAATTTGCAGGGTGTTAAAACAATTTTTCAAAATCCAAACCTATGATCTTGAGTCGTTCTTAGAAAATTTTCAATAGAAGTAAAATCATTTAACATGTTATTAGCTAATCAACTCTTTTTGAATAATAGAAAAAGACTTAAATTTAGAGAAGTGTCACATTATAAAGAAATGATTAGCAACTGGCCAGGGGAGAAGTGTGGTAAAACTGGGTATAGTTATAGTAATTATGATGGTAGGAACATAAATAAACGAGTCAAACAAATTTGGGTTCATAAGAGCATCGTTGTCAATATCCATGGTTTGTTATACAAACAAATTTAGGTACCAAAGTTTACAAATATAAACAAATATAGGCCTGTAAAATTTTCTAGGCCACTAAGTTCATTTAACGTATACGTATGAAGGTGGGCTAAGGAATAACTACAATGTAAATGGATTTTTAGTTGTTACGCACATTTGACGGGAATATTACAACATTCCTTAACATAAGAAAATGAGAAGGAGATCCATTCACTTTGAAAAATAATAGCAAACATGGGTAGAATCTAAAAGGTAAGGGAAGGTATGTTTTCTTATATCTATTTCTTTGTTTTCTTTTCTTATTTGAAATATGATTTTCTGACACTAGTGTAATGGATTGGCCATAACTTAAGCTACAAAACTCTAAATTAAAAAATTCAAAATGTTTAGGAAAATCTATGGAATTACAAGTTTTATATTCATATATTTTCCAAATTATGATTTTAAGCCACTAAAAAACTGCAAGTAATTCGGTACAATGTTTGAAAATTTTCTCAAAACTTGTTAATCCAATAGCATTATTTGACCATAACTTATGCTCTGATTATCCAATTTATAATATTTTCTAGAAACCTTATAGTAAATACAAAAATTTCATCCTTTGAGTTTTTGATGATTCATTTTATAAATGCTTGAGAAAATGGATTCAAATTGGTTCTATAGTAAATAATCATTCTAGAATTATTTTAACAAAGCTATGGTAATCGACTATAACTTGATCACTATAACTACAAAATCGAAAATTCCTTGGTTTAAAGAAACTCATAGATAAAACCATAAATTTCATATTTTGAGATTTCATCAATTCATTTCGTACAATCTTGAAAAATGGTAATCAAGTATGAATATTGTTTGAAAAGTGATTATGAGTTATTCAAACAAGCTGTAGTATTTTAGGTATAAATTTTGATATGTTTGTCGTTTTGATCTAATACTAATTTTATTGATTAGCAAATTTAAATGTATGAAACTTTTATATTTTGTGCTAAATCAAAATCTGAACTTTCAAATAGTTGTTCCAAAATAGATTTTTTTTTCAAATCAACAATGGTCGATGTTTGAAAAATCATAATAACATTTCGACATGCAGGTTATTGTGATATTCTTCTTTATCAGATGGTAATTTTTCATATTTATTGATCACTAACAAATGATATGCTCAATAGTTTTTGTTTTTTTTTCTTTCGTTTGACATAGGCGATCTGGTGGAGAAATACAAATATGGAGCATATTCGAATTACAATATTATAGAGTATGTAGTGCGCTTGTTTGATAATTCTTATCTTTCATGGTTGACCTTGGTGATGAACATCTGTTATCCCTGGCTTTCGACGATAGGAGTATGTAATGATTTGTTTTATGACAAGATAGTTGATAAGAAGAATTGCGAAATGCCACCACTATAAAGAAGCTGTTAAAACAAAATCTAAGGTATCATTGTATACCACCATTGGCACCCAAAGAATACAAAGTAGTATCATGAAGGCTGAACTTTTTCTTCCCTGTCAAAACACCATGGTACAACTTTTGATTTTTATTACTTTTCGCATCTAATATTTTTTTTGGGCTGATCTCTCTTTTCAAAAATCCAAAAATATAGTTTTACTTTCTTAGATTTTTTTTAGCATTCCACCTCTATACTCCTATTATCAAAGAGTATTACTAAGTAATACTACCAAATAATATGGGTAATGAGATGATATTGGGCTGTCGCACATGAATATTCTCTTGGGCTAACACTGGTACATTTTCAAAATCAAATTAAATAAACTCACTATACGCACTCAATATCGGCATGAACCAACAAACATGTGTATTGCCAGGAAAAACAATACAAAATATATAATAAATAACTGAGAGAACACAGTCATTAAACACAACGATAATGTATAATAGAAAAATGTACAAAGGCACTATGTAAACACAATATCTATTATCTACAAAATATTCAATACATGAATCCAATATACATCTTAATGGTATACTAAAATATATCATATCCTCCATCTAACCTCAATGTCCAAGCTGATTGTACTATCCCTGAACATGAAATGTCTCACATTGACTCGAGTATTATATTAATAACACATAGGTTAAACTATGTCTAAAAGTTAGATATTATAATACCCTATGGTTATAATAAGTACAATATACTAATAACATATCAACAATCATTAAATCATCTGAAGAATAACATTATCTATAACATATGTCAAGGAAAATGTCACATCCATGTAAATAAAGTCAAACAATTAATTATGGAAATAATATCGAATGGATGAATCATCTTTGCATCAAATCAACATGTGTATATATAAAAGAAATCATCTAGTAAAATAAAGCTAACATAACGATACCCAAAATAAATATAAAGAGTCACTCTTGGGTCATATAAATACAATAACTAATTATATGCATATCCAAACATACAAATGGCAACGCACCCCGATAAATAATATAATCGATGACACATGCCAATGAAATATAAGTGCCGATATCCTCCTATGAAAATGTAATGGTGAACCCATGCTAAAGAAGGATACGGGAGATAACCGTATAATGGACACTAATCACAAGTAGGATCACAACTCATCAACATATACGTGGTATACAAATATATGTCAATCTACCATTCGCACAAGAACTATATAGGAGACTGGTGGCCATATGCTCACTCCAGAGTCACATACATGAGTCACCTAACCCGACTCCATAGTCTTTAGTTACCTCGATTGTCATCATGACAATATCCATCGGTTTGCGCACTAACACAAAGCCTTGGTCACTACCCTGCACTTGCTCCTATAGTTAACATACTACTGGCCTAAGTGACACAAAGGCTAAGAGCACCTATCCTTTGGATCACCTAACCCGATAATACTCAATAAAGGTGTCACGAATCCGAGGAAAGACCCCAATATCAGACCGCCAGGGTGGATACTGTCCATAATCTAGTTTTCTCCAACGCCAATAATAAGAGTATATCATTAGTAGAGGACAATTGGGAACCTATCCATCTCACCACTATAAAATACCTCATTTTCGTAACTCACTACCCCTATATGAGTGTCATCCACGAGCAAAGAAGAACCAAACAAATATCACTACGGTGTCTCATACAACCGCGTGTGACTAGTCTGTCTATATAGTGCTGACATGTCACACTCACTCCTCCACAATATTCTATATCATGGATCATACGAGTAACTGGAAAAATATTACTAAATGTCTCGTATTACTAATCCATTTTCTCAACTTCCTCATAATCTAGGCTCTCTACATGAAATTATTCTATAAAATGAGTCAAAGAATAACCAGAAATGTATTAACAAAAGATCATACAGAGTGATATTACTAATCCGTTTATTCAGCTTTCTCGTTACCCAGAATTATAAATATCCACGAGTTACAAACTTATTTAAAAAGAATTATGTTTATTTATAGAAATATAAATACAAAATTAATAAAAGTATATAAATGTTAAATAGTTAAAAATACTATTTCTCAAACTTTTAAAAACCTAATAATAGTTTAATATTCATAAATAACTTTCAAAATTCATTTCTGATCTTTCAAACCTTAAAAGTAGCTTGTAAACCAAATATTGCTTATAACAACCATTTTAAAATTTTCTACAATTAAGTATGATTTTTAAATAAATTCTATATTATCCAAATCAATTTCATTTATTCCAAATCCATAAAATTTAAAACTTTAGATTATATTCAAAATTCCTGGAATAAACTTTGAAAATCAAAAATACTGATTAGAAACCATTTCATATTTTTCTAGAATTCTACAAGAATTTTAAATAATTACTAAAATTAGAAATTTAATTTCTTTTAATAAATGAATATTTAATAATACAACTGATATCACATTTATATAAAATATTTCTTCAAAATAATTCCTTTATCATAAAGTATAAAACTTATACTTTAATCACATTTTCAAATTTATAAATAAATGATTTCTTTTTTAAAAAGAAACCAGCTCAGAAATGTTCACTGGTCAACCACCGATCGCACATCGGTCGATTGGTTGGCCGCCGACAGGCTAGTCCACCAGTGTCACATATCTAAAGCAAAAGGCTTACCAAATTCAAGCTTCTTCCTCCTCCTTTCTCTTCCCATTTTTTTCCTATCAAACTCAATTTTTATACTACACCAAAACACATATCCATATGCATAAATATATAAGAATTCAAGCAACTTCAACATGAATCAAAGTTATAAGAGATATCGTATTCACTGGTATGAAATACACAGTGAATGGGTTTCAAGGAAACCAATCATAAACATAATCAGATTTTCCAACAAATCATCTAGACAAAGATTTTTGAGTAGAAAATAATCACCTTAGCTTAAGAAAGCTCCATTGTTCATGTATTGCCCCATCGCACTACAAAATCCAAATTTTGCCCTTCTCTAAAATTTATCATGACACCAAAACTTGCTCAAATAGCACTTTGAAGATTCGGAGGGATAAACTAGCTTGTTGAGAGGCTTGGATTCAACTTTTAAGATTTTAGAAATTTTATTTGATTTTATAGAAATTATTGAAGAAGTGGGAGGGTTTTCATTTTGAAAGTCGTTAGCGTCGATTAATAGTCGCTATGCATTGGATCGACGATGGGGAAATATATATAAATAGAATTGAAGCACAGTAACCATAGTAGCAATAATATATAAATATAAGGAAAGTCGAAGCGGATCGAGTAGTATGATTATATTTACTAAATAAAAACTTATATCAAACTGGCAGTATAGACATTGCAATAAGTAAAGTGCACTAGAGATTTTTATACTGGTTCAAACATCCTGTTCTATGACCAGTCCTAGACTCCTTTTGGATTCATGACTATACTCTTACTTAATCTGGAGGAATAGCTTTTACAGACCACTTGAGTTGCTGAATAGGACTTCTATAGTACAAACCGCCTAAGCTGGTGAATAGGACTTCATGCATTAAAATCTCCAACAAGACTTATACTACGAATGGTAGTAAGTTTCTTGACTGATTGTGTTCTAGATAACACGGATAAGTCTACCAAGTACATCCTTCATATAATCTCCTTGAAATGATGATTTGAACATGATATTGTAGGAAGTAAATAGTTAAGGATATTTGTAAATCTTAAGAAAGTATAGATCGAAAAGATAGAAAGAATTAATTCTTGGTTTTTTTGGTTGAAAATAAATCGAATTCTCAACCCTATTTATAGATTTGAAAAGTTCTAAATCAATATTAGTAACCATTGAAGAGAACTATTCAAAGCAGGGGATGCAACTGTTGAAGAAGAGGGGACGTGTCTTTCTGAAATTGAAATAAAAAACCTGTTACAGGCATCCATACTTTTGGATATTTTGTACCAGACGTCTAGATTCAATATGGACGTCTATTATAAAAAAACCAGATGTTTGGGTTTGAACGAAAAAGTTTTTCTTCATTTTAAAATCCACAGATGTCTAGGACAAAATTCTAGACGTTTGAAGTTAAACTATGTTGTTTATTTACTTTGAAATGTTATATTTTGAATATTTTCTTTGAAGAAACGTGTATTATAAAATAGTTATATTGCAATGATAATTTCCAAAATATATTTTTGTGTGTAATCATCAAATTGGATGTAGTATATAAAATCTAGGTCGATAAAAATTAAGATATAACTTTGTTTTCTTCAATTTCAGCCCAGTTTTGATGTCAATCGTCATATCTCTTTGAACATATTCCTTTACCTTATCTCCGCCGTGTATACCTTTTCTTGTATTTCCATATATGTACTTTGGAACATACTTGCAAGTTATCTTAGAGGTTCTTTGGCGTAAATGTATAGTTGTTGTCATTAAAATCCAGTAAGAGAGGTTCTAACATTCTCCCTCTTTTTGATAATGACAACTATACAATTTTTTGAAAGTATTTGTTCTATACAAATTTTATCATAATATGATTAAAGCCTCCCCAAAGTGTAATATCTCCCCCTATCAACATGCATACAAATTTTTCCCCTTTGTCATTATAAAAAAGGAATAAAAGCTTATGCGTATAATATTTTGATAACTCCCCGTAAATATAATAATTCTCTTAAAAAATAAATCTATGTACTTTTTTATATATATTGAATCCCCATTTTTATTTCTAAAATAGATAAGTATCATAGACAAGTGAATAAAACAATTGAACGTTGATGCAATTTAATGAGTTTCTAATAGATATATCAAATGTAATCATAATGACACTTGTTTTCCAAATAAATATAGGATTTACAACTTAGGAAACTGATGCAGCACGACCTATGGAAGCACAAGGCTTAGGTCGAACACAGGCTAAGCTAGGTCAGTTCCGACCTAAGGAGAAAAAGTTACGAGTTAGTGAAGCTTTAAGTCGGCTACGGGTTAGGTGCTTGGATCGGGCCCGACCTAATAGACCACAGGGGAAGAAGTTACGACTGAATTGGTATCGGAGCTTGATGAGTCGTACACGACTCAACGATTCACCTATAAGTCGTTTCCGACCTAAGGAATCATATATGGAAAGGGTGCGAGTTAATGAAGAAGGGCTGAGTCGGGACCGAGCTAATTGGAGACCAGAGGGACAGTTGTGCCGAGCTAACGAGCTACGACTTAAGATAAGTCGGTAAGTTGCAGCATAAATGAGTCGTAGGTCGGTAAGATGTTGAGTCGGCAATAACTTGAGTCGGTCATGTATGTAAATATGTTGAGTCGCTTTGTGTTAAGTCGGTCACGACTTAAGTTGAGTCGTAGGTCGGTTGCCGACTTAGGGACTGGGTCGAAAACTCTATAAATAGGGGCGTGTGTTGTACATTTGTGGTAGTTGATTTTTGAATAAAATTTCTTGTTGATTGCTTTGTGCTTTCTTCTCCAATTGGTAGTTGAGTGTAATCTCCTATCTCCTCTTTCGGTTAATCGAGTGCGCTCGATTCAACGATCGTAGAAGCCGATTCACGGAATCTAGTGCGCTAGATCAACGTGCGAAGAATCGTAGATCTTTAAACACGGTATAGTGCGCTATCAACGTGTTTGAGATAGCTAGAGTCCGGTATCTTTGGATCAACGAACTTGGGCATTTTGGTATCTTCAACTCACCGATTGCTACATTTCACCGATTGAAGTTTTGTTTCGAATAATCCGCTGCGTCAGTGTTTTGGTATCAGAGCCATACTTAGCCAATCATAGCTAAGTTGATTCTTGGAGCCAAGTTTTTGAAGTTTGAAGTTGTTCATCGTGTTCATATTGAAGTTGCATCAAGTTTGGAGAGTTTGATCCATTTCATTTTGGATCGAGGAGTTGGAAATTGTTTGGATCTATCTTGGGTTTTTGCGCGCCAAGGTTTGAAGTGTTTGAATTTGTAGCCGAGCTAAAGAGGTTGAGCCGAGTCAAATTAAGCCGACCTTACTTGAGTCGTATACATACAAGCCGAGTTAAGTTCAAGGCCGAGCCTTGTGAAATTGTTGTTTGTGAAAGCTTTGGAGTTTTGTGTTCGAATTGTTGAAGTTTTGTGAAATTTTCAATTATGCCACCAAGGAGAGCTAATCGTCATCAAAACGTTGAAGCTTTGTATCATAGAGAAGAAGCCGAGCTTATGGAACAACGTATTAATGAAAAGTTTGATGAAGGCATTGGAAAATTGGAGAAATTGATGAATGATTTGAATCAAAGGAGGAGATCACCAAACTCGAACCATGGAGGAAACCGAGTTTCGCCATCGGTTACGGAAGCGAGGAGGGTATCACCACATTCATGTAGAGATAGAAGAGAAACATCAATATCATCACGAAGAGATCATCATGACTATGCACATGAAGAGAGGAGAAGTCAACGTGAATTTGACAATGAAGCATATAGAGATGAAGAGAGACATAGTCAAAGAAGCATGCATGAACGAAGGGATGATAATGGTCGAGATCGATGTAGGCGTACTTTTGATTTTGTTGAAGAAGGTGATAGAGCTAGTATTCATTATCGAGATCGAGATCAAGTTCGAAATTCTAATCGGGATGTTGAAGATGATCGTCGATGGGAATCGGGTATGAAGATGGAAATTCCGGAGTTTAAAGGCGGGATGGTTGCTGAAGAGTTCTTAGATTGGGTTTCAAATGTTGAAGAGATCTTTGATTTCAAGGAGGTTCCTGAGCATAGAAGGGTGAAGTTGGTTGCTACTAGGTTGAGGGGGAGAGCTTTGGCGTGGTGGCAGCAAACTAAACTTACTCATGAACGGATGGGGAAGTCAAAGATAGAATCGTGGGATAAGATGAAGAAGTTGATGAGATCTACTTTCTTACCTTACAACTACCAATCACTTATGTACCAGAGGTTGCAGAATCTGAGGCAAGGGACAAAGTCTGTTAGTGATTATGCTGATGAATTTTACCAACTCATTGCCAGGAATGATATTATGGAAACGGAAGAACAGCTAACTGCTAGATTCATTGGGGGATTGAGAATGCAGATCCAGGATATGGTTAATATGTTCGATCCTAGATCCGTTGCAGAGGCACATCAGAAAGCGTTAGCTTGGGAGAAACAAGGAAGACGTGGAGGTGGTGTGTTTACTAATTCCAATAATCAAGCAAGGGGTGTTGGTGGAAGTTCTAATGTTCCTAAACCTGTTAGTAAGCCAGTAGTGAAGGAGGTTGAGAAGGCAAAGGCTAGCAGTGTTTTCAAATGTTATAATTGTCAGGAGTTGGGTCATAAGAGCAATGAATGTCCGAAGCCGAAGAAGAGAACCATGGTTGCAGAAGTTGTGGAGGATGATGGTTTGGAGGCAGAATGTTCAAATACACCTTATGTTGAGGAGGAAGAAGAATTGTTTGGAGATGAAGGTTGTAATCTTATGATGAGGAGAAGTTGTTTGACACCAAAGCAAGAAGAGGATTCTAGTTGGCTGAGAAGCAATATTTTTCAATCGACATGTACTATTCTGGGGAAAGTTTGCAAGTTCGTTATTGATGCTGGAAGTTGTGATAATATTATTTCTACAGAAGCAGTGAGGAAATTGAACTTGAAGACTGAGAAGCATCCTAAACCGTACAAGCTAGCATGGTTAAGGAAGGGTGGTGAAGTGAAGGTGTGTCGAAGGGCTTGTGTTAATTTTTCTACTGGGAAGAAATACAAAGATGAAATTTGGTGTGATGTAGTGGACATGGATGTTTGTCATTTATTGTTGGGTAGACCATGGCAGTTCGATAGAGCAGTTCAACATGACGGTCGTGCCAATAGTTACAGTTTCATGTTCGAGGGTACTAAAATCACTTTAGTTCCTAATAAGCAACAGCAGAAGGAGAGCAAGCTGGAAGAGATTGAGGAATTGAAAACTTTATTATCTTTGAAGGAGTTTGTGAAAGAAGTAGAAGATGAACCCGAGATGTTTTTATTGATTGGGAGAGAGAGTAGTGAAGAAGTTGAAATTCCTGAAGAAGCAAAGCCAATTTTGAAAGAATTTGAAGATGTCTTTCCAGAGGAGTTGCCTAAGGAGTTACCACCATTGAGAGACATTCAACATCAAATTGATCTTGTTCCGGGAGCAGTGTTACCATATCGACCACATTACCGAATGAGTCCGAAGGAACATGAGGAGTTACGAAGGCAGGTGGAAGAGTTGTTGGAACAGGGACGTGTTCAGGAAAGCTTGAGTCCTTGTGCAGTGCCAGCATTGTTGGTGCCAAAGAAGGATGGAACATGGAGAATGTGCACAGATAGTAGAGCTTTGAATAAGATCACTGTTCGATATAGATTTCCTATGCCGAGGTTGGATGATTTGTTAGATCAATTGAGTGGGGCAACTATATTTTCAAAGATTGATTTGAAGAGTGGTTATCATCAAATTCGAATCAGACCTGGGGACGAATGGAAGACAGCTTTCAAGACAAGAGAGGGGTTATACGAATGGTTGGTTATGCCATTTGGTTTGTCAAATGCACCTAGTACATTCATGCGGGTGATGAATCAAATCTTTAGACCATTCATTGGGAAGTTCGTGGTGGTTTATTTCGATGATATTTTGATATACAGCAGGAGTACGGAGGAGCATGTTCTACATTTGAGGGAAGTATTGATTATTCTTCGTAAGGAACAATTTTATGCTGCTACGAAGAAATGTGTGTTTATGACGCACAGTGTTTTATTTCTGGGTTATGTTGTTTCAGGAGAAGGTATTCAAGTTGATCAAAGTAAAGTTGAAGCAGTCAGGAATTGGCCACAGCCAAAGACAATTACGGAAGTAAGAAGTTTTCATGGGCTAGCGTCATTCTACCGAAGATTCATTCCACACTTCAGTAGCGTGATGGCTCCAGTGACTGATTGCATGAAGGGTAAACAATTTGTATGTTCAGAAGAAGCGGGGGTTGCTTTTGAAAAGATCAAGGAATTGTTGACGTCTGCACCAATTCTTGTTTTACCGAATTTTCAGTTATTGTTTGAATTGCATACTGATGCTTCGAAGGTTGGTATTGGAGGAGTTCTGAGTCAGAATGGGAAGCCAGTTGCTTATTTTAGTGAGAAGTTGTCAGGGGCAAAGATAAGATACAGTACATATGATGTTGAATTTTACGCTGTTGTACAAGCTGTTAAGCATTGGAGACACTATCTATTTCAAAAAGAATTTGTTCTTTACACTGATCATGAAGCTTTGAAGCATTTGCAGGGACAGGATAAGATTTCCGCAAGGCATGCGTCATGGATTGCTTATTTGCAGCAGTTTACTTTTGTCGTTAAGCACAAATCAGGGGTGACAAACCGTGTGGCTGATGCTTTGAGTAGGAGGAGTCATTTATTAACGACAATGAAGGTTGAAGTGACGGGGTTTGAATTACTGCCAGAGATGATTGAAGAAGATCCTTACTTTGTGAAATATGTTGAGAAAGTGAAGGATGGGAGTACCGATGAATTTATGTTGATTGATGGATTCTTGTTCAAAGGAAATCAATTATGCATTCCAGATTGTAGTTTGAGATTGAAAATTATTAAAGAGTTACACGAGGAAGGGCATGTGGGCCGTGATCGTACTTTGCAATTGATTTCACAATCTTACTTTTGGCCATCGATGAGAAGAGAAGTGGAAAGATTTATGGAGCGATGTCATATTTGCCAAGTTTCAAAGGGAACAGCGACGAATGCAGGGTTGTATATGCCATTACCTGTACCGTCTAAGCCATGGGTTGATATTAGCATGGATTTCGTTTTGGGTTTGCCTAGAACTCAAAGGGGAAATGATTCGATATTTGTTGTGGTGGACAGATTTTCAAAGATGGCACATTTTATTGCCTGCAAGAAGACAGCGGATGCAGTTCGAGTGGCACAATTATTCTTTAAGGAGGTATATCGATTGCATGGTTTACCAGAATCTATTGTTTCTGACAAGGATACTCGTTTTCTGAGTCATTTTTGGTTGAGTTTGTGGAAGATGGTGGGAACGAAACTGAAATTCAGTAGTGCTTATCATCCACAAACTGATGGACAGACGGAAGTTGTTAACAGGTCATTGGGAAATTTGTTGCGATGCCTTGTACAGGATAATTTGAGAAGTTGGGACATGAAGTTATGCCAGGCAGAATTTGCACATAATCATGCAGTGAATCGTAGCACGGGATTCAGTCCATTTCAGATTGTTTATTCAAATTTACCCAGGGGACCGTTGGATTTGGCAGTAGTACCACAGTCGAAGGGGACAGTTAAACGAGCTGTTGATTTTGTTGATGAGCTGACTGAATGTCATAAAATCGTTCAGGAACGATTGGAGAAATCGAATGAGAAGTATAAGAAGTCTGCAGATTTGAAACGACGAAATATTGAATTTAACGAAGGTGATTTGGTTTATGCTGTTTTAACCAAGGATCGTTTTCCAGTGGGCGCATATAATAAGTTGAAAGCCAGAAAAATTGGTCCAGTTGAAGTTTTGAAGAAAATTAATGACAATGCTTATAAGTTGAAGCTGCCGAAGGATATTTACACTTCTGACGTATTCAATATTAAGCATCTGGTGCCATATTATGGAGATGAACAGTCTGATGAGGAAAAAGTTACAAATTCGAGGACGAATTTTTCTCAACCAGGGGAGGATGATGCAGCACGACCTATGGAAGCACAAGGCTTAGGTCGAACACAGGCTAAGCTAGGTCAATTCCGACCTAAGGAGAAAGAGTTACGAGTTAGTGAAGCTTTAAGTCGGCTACGGGTTAGGTGCTTGGATCGGGCCCGACCTAACAGACCACAGGGGAAGAAGTTACGACTGAATTGGTATCGGAGCTTGATGAGTCGTACACGACTCAACGATTCACCTATAAGTCGTTTCCGACCTAAGGAATCATGTATGGAAAGGGTGCGAGTTAATGAAGAAGGGCTGAGTCGGGACCGAGCTAATTGGAGACCAGAGGGACAGTTGTGCCGAGCTAACGAGCTACGACTTAAGATAAGTCGGTAAGTTGCAGCATAAATGAGTCGTAGGTCGGTAAGATGTTGAGTCGGCAATAACTTGAGTCGGTCATGTATGTAAATATGTTGAGTCGCTTTGTGTTAAGTCGGTCACGACTTAAGTTGAGTCGTAGGTCGGTTGCCGACTTAGGGACTGGGTCGAAAACTCTATAAATAGGGGCGTGTGTTGTACATTTGTGGTAGTTGATTTTTGAATAAAATTTCTTGTTGATTGCTTTGTGCTTTCTTCTCCAATTGGTAGTTGAGTGTAATCTCCTATCTCCTCTTTCGGTTAATCGAGTGCGCTCGATTCAACGATCGTAGAAGCCGATTCACGGAATCTAGTGCGCTAGATCAACGTGCGAAGAATCGTAGATCTTTAAACACGGTATAGTGCGCTATCAACGTGTTTGAGATAGCTAGAGTCCGGTATCTTTGGATCAACGAACTTGGGCATTTTGGTATCTTCAACTCACCGATTGCAACATTTCACCGATTGAAGTTTTGTTTCGAATAATCCGCTGCGTCAGAAACCATATCCAGTTACACATGGTTAATCCCTTAAAAACATAATTTTCATTATTTTGATGACCCACCTTTCATTCCACAGAAAGACATATCATTAAGAAAGAAATAGATAGAAAGAAACAACAATAACATAATCTCACAGTGGAAACGGAAAAATATAATACATCACATAGCTATTACATAGTCATTACACATTAGAGTTACACAGTTACACAACATTATCACATAAGATAGTCGTGAAAACCTGTCTATCCATTACATTCCAAAATACAACAGATGGTATATACATAGAGGAAATAGATATATAGATACGCCAAGACTCCTGCTCCAAGCTTTTCCAAAATTCGTCAAGCCAACCTGATCACTTGGCTACTCAAAAAATTTGAGTACCCAAGAGTTTAAGAAAAACAAAATAAACTCCGGGTCAGACATGAGTCTGGTGTGAGTAAATGGTTATGTTGTTTGACTTGAAAAACCTTTGAAATAAAAGGTATCTCGTAAGACTCACTGTAAATAAACATGGACAAAATTTTCCCTTATGATAACCAAAACATTTGATAGGAAATCCGGTTATATTATAACAGTGTCTAGGGTTTTCAATATAAAGTAGGAAATAGAAGGAATGCTTACATCTCATATTCCAACATAGTTGGGCACAATCAAAACCGTACAGGCACTTATTGGAGATTGGATTCCATACAATGGCAGGGCTACCGTGGTAACAACCGTCACAGTACGTGGTCTAGATCACTGTACCAAGGATCCACCCTGATCCCCTGCAACACAAGACCAGAGCTACCCCTTACTGGATAGTCCGAATAATACAACCCTAAGGTTGTGGCCAACAACGGCCCACATAGCCGAATAAAGGGACCTCTAGAAAGGGGAAAATCTTATCCTACTTGGGTGCTACCCACATAGCCTTGCGTGCAACTTCCCTGTTTTAGCCATTCTCGGTTGATGAGGCCTGAGGCTAAAATTACCTTTTAAGAACACATATCTTTGAATGCTCATTGTCCTCCATCGACGATGGTCTGATAGCATTCATCCATACAAATTCGTCCGTGTTCGAACGAAACCGAAGGCACTATCTCGCTACACTCATTTTGGAATCACCCTTAGCGTTAACGATAATAGCCCTTGCACTCTGAAACTTCACTCGATCTTCACTTGAGATTTCATGACCCATCATTTAACTTGGATCGATGTGGTTTTCAGATAACAAATTTGGCATCTGATCCCAGTCTCAGCGAAATCCAAACATGTCTTAAATGCCAAGTTGTTTAAGGTTTAAACAATTTAATTCAATTCAGAACTTTGTATACATACATCAACTAAGCACAGATAAAACAACTCACATTTATCACAGCTATATCCAAAGTATTTCACATCACTGAACATCACAGATTATCATACTATAAATATCAATCAATCCAGATATTCCATTCAATCAATCATCCATAAGCAAGATTTATTAATCCCATAATTATAATTAATTTAATTAACTCAAATTAAATTAATTACTTAAGAATTAATCACCTAACCCTGCTTAATCAATCATTAATTTAATTACAAACCATTTTAATTAATTATTAAATTAATTAATCATTCTTTAATTAGTTTTATAAATCAATTAATTAATCTTTAATTATTGATTAGTTACCCTTAATTATAATTACTAATTAATTAACCTAATTAATAAATCCTTAATTACAAATTAATTAACCTCTAATTACTAAATTAATTAATCCTTAATTACAAATTAATTAATATCTAATTAATTAATTTATAACCTAATTAATTAATTTATAACCCTTAATTATTAATTAATTACTTAATTATTAATTAATTACTTAATCATTAATTAATTTCTTTAGTTACTTCATTAATTTAATTAATTTTTAATTACCAAAGACCTTAATTAATTTTAAAATAAAACATTTATCTTTATTAATTTCTAAATCTTAAACATATAAATTTAAAACATTTTACCTTTTAATTAGCTACTTAATTACATTTTTAAATTAAACTTAAAATAACTTAAGAAATTAACGTAACTAATTTAATTAAAATAAATTATACAACCTCTTGAACCAATTATTTAAAACATTTTATTATAAAGGAAAATTTATTTAAGAAAAGGTATAAACATGATTTATTTTAAATTTTAAAAACTTTTTTATTTATAGTTTAAAACTGTTATAATATTTACTTCGGGTTCAACCCGGTATATACTCGAGTCCATCCTTGAGACTTTCTTCTTTTCTTTTCTTTTTAAAAAACTTGTTAAAAGTTTAAACTGTTAACATGTTAATCCACTCGCGTACGTACTCGAAGACGAACCCGAGCCAGATCAATATCTTCCCGAGACCCCTTAGACCGAACCTTCTTCTCCAAAACACTGACACCAGACCTTGTGCACGTGCATGACTGATGAACGTATTTTTCTGCATTTTAAACCGTTTATTTCATATATTTTTATTTTAATAAAGCGGTATTATACGGGTATTTGTTGTGGTTTTGCAGATTATAGATTACGAAGTGCAACGTTGAAATTAATCGGTTGTGGCGTCCTTTGGTTCAAAAGACAAGCGGCATGAGTGCAACATTTTGAGCACCAAATAAATCAAAGCAATGCCACACTTCAATTTATGCGAAATGAGTTAGTTCACATTTTCACTTCAGCATATGGGTGCAAGCAACATGGGAAACAAATCATATTTATATCTCAAGTCACGTGCTCAAACTCAAAGCAAGGAACAAATTTAATTAATTCAAGCAAGTGGGGACCAACCTCAATCAATGACGTGGCAAGCATGCACATACTTTGATTTAGTAAATATTGGTTGCATATTCTCAAGGTAGCAAACATCAATTCAAAGCAATATGGACCAATTCAAGCAATGATGTGGACGTATATATGTTCTCTTTCACCAATTCAAGCAAAGGACCAGTTCCTCCTAAAAAGTAGCATAATACATAGCCATGATATGAAGCAAAATGGGACACATTCAAAAGTAGCTTACGTATGAATTTGGACCAATTCACATATAAAAGTATTTCAAGCAATGACGTGGCAACTTGACTCTTCACCAATTCAAGGAATGGACCCAGTCAGTACAATTATTTGGCAAATACTAAGAATAGAACCGGTCCTATTGCTAAAAAGATGGACTGATTTTAGGGGCTGAGGCCTATATATACAACATTATACAGCACCTTCAGATCATCTCTTACCTCATCACTTTTCTTCAAGTTTAGATTTAAATTCAGCACTGTTTTTATTTTCGAACAGAATACGTAGGATTGTTGATTAGATTTAGCAATTTATTTATTCTTGTTCTTATTTGTTTTCTGCACTCTTTTCAGTTAGTTAATAATTATTTCAGTTGTTTGCTCCGTTATCTTCTTTTCCGCAATTTCAATTTCTGTTCTGATTTTTTTTTACAATTCTATATTTTGGTTGCAATTTCGATTAGTTTCGAAATCGATTCGGAGTATATTATTGTTTTTATTTTCTGTTCAAAATTCACCGTCGAATTCGTTTAACACGCCTAAGATTTAACTATGGATTTCAATTATTTTAAAATACAATTCCCTGTGTTCGACCTGCATACTACACGCCTGTGCGCTTGCAGAATTTATTAAAATTTGTGCTTTTCTAATCAATAGAAAAGTCGCAACAAGTTTTTGGCGCCGTTGCCGGGGAGTTGCTATTTTGAGATTTTCGATTTTACGTTTTTAAGTCTATTCATGTTAATTTTTTTTTTTTTGGTATTAGTTTTCAAAAAAAAATCGTTTTTTTTTCGTTTTTCAGTTCCTTTCGCCAAAGTAGCATTTTACTTAAAAAAAAAACCATTTTTTTTTCACTGCATTGTTTTCGCGTACGTTAGTTTGGTTACTTGCAGTTCCACTTTCATATTCTTGCATGCATTAATTAGTTTGGTTACCATATTCACGTAGTTGTATTTTGTTTTGTTTCTGTTTATACATGCATTATTTCTGTTTCGTTTACACGTAACCACTTAGTTGTTTAGTTCAGTTCTGTTTTGCGCTCTGTTTTCACGTTTTTTGCATGTGCATACATTCATGTTCGTTCTGCATTCATACCACTTGTTGCATTCACGTGACCTCTAGTTCCAGTATTACGTATTACGTGTTCTGCATATTACGTACCATTCATACCATTCATACCAGTATCATTTCATCTCATTACAGTACCATTTCAGTATTACATGTTCTGCATATTACATGCCCCTTAGCACACTACACTCTGATTTATTTTGCTACTCACAACAAGTAACATATTCACGTTTTGTTTTAAAGGCGCAGGAGTAGACCAAGTCAGTGAATTTAAAAGCTAAGAAAAGTTAGTCAAATAGCTCCAACTCAGTAAATCTCAACCATTCACTAGCACTGCTCGGTTGCACTGGACGGACAGCCGTACCTCTCTGTAAGTAATTTTCTACTCTACAGGTGCCCAACTGAAAAATGTTTAAATTTACTTTTTGTTATTACATCTTGAGTTGTTTATGCGCGTTTGGGCAAGAAATAATTTTAATCGTTTAGAAAGCCAAAATATCTCATTAAACAAATCAACGGAAAATTCAAATCAAACAAATATGAGCAAACACGGTTCACAACACAGTTCACCGAAATTATCACCTAAATCACATGTTGGAAATAATGAATTTCATGACAACCGACCATTATCCCTTAGGGACCGATGCTATCCAACACGGACTGTTCAACCTTCGGTTATTTCATTTCCACCTGCCGAAGGAAATAATTTTGAGCTAAAACATTCTTTTATCCAAGGGGTACCAAAATTCACTGGGTCTGAAAATGCATATGAATTTCTTAGTGAATTTGAGTTATATGCTTCTACAACTAAAATGCAACAACTTTCTAATGAATCCATCAAGCTAAGACTTATTCCATTCGCGCTTCTAGAAAGCGCGAAAAGATGGCTTAATTCTCTTCCTAAAAATTCAATTAAAAGTTGGGACAATTTCGTTACTATATTTTTGAAAAAGTTTTTTCCTTTCCACAAAACTCTTAAAATTCGAACCGAAACCAATCAATTCTCTCAGAATGAAGGAGAAACTTTTTAAAAATACTTTGAAAGGTTCAATCAACTGTTATATAGTTGCCCACATCATGCAATCCTTAAGCACGTTTTGTGCCAAATCGTTTATGAAGGGCTTAACTATCAAACAAGATCCCAACTTGAATCAATGTGCGGAGGAGAATTCATGGAAAAAATAGACGAGGAAGCTTGGGAATTTTTAGAAGAGTATTCGAAAAAGGATATGCAATGGGAAACAATTCATGTTTCAATTCGTGCTCCAAATAGAGGAGTACATGCCATTGACCCATCACATCTTCCTATAGATGCCCAAATTCCTCAAGAAGGAGAAGGGCTACCTCATTACTACACACAAGACCAAATCAATGATATAGCTCAAAACAGTCCTTATTCGTCCACATATAATCCTAACTAGAAGCATCATCCCAATTTTTCATGGTCAAATCCTAACAACGTGGCTAATCCATCACATATGTATCCAATGATACCAAATCCGAATTATCGAGCCCCAACCTCTAATTCTCAAAATTCTCAACCCGCTCCTCAAATAAAACCTTCGAATCAACCATACAGGCATCCTAATTTCAATCCATCAACCCAACCTTCTCAGCCTTCACAAGAAATTGCTCGATTGGAAAAACAACTCTCTAAACAAAATGAACAAATCACTAACCAAGATGCGAGAATTGAGCAAATCACTAAACAAAATGAACAAATGTTGATAATGATGAAGGATCTCATGAAAATCAATGAGACAAACCGAAGTGAATCCAAAGTATAACTCTCGAGGAGTAAATATTTGTGAGGACGAAAATGTAAATCCGGTTAATGCTGTCACCACATTAAGGTCTGGAAAGAAGGTAGACAACAACGTTGGCAACCCCGACATCCTTCTTAAATCTTCCCATGTTCCAAATTCTGAAACTCAGTCGACAACCACGGCTGTCAATCAAAATGATTCTAATTCTTCATCTAAGGTTGGCAATCCCGACCACTCTTCACCTTCTGATGTTGGCAACCCCAACATTCCAGCTCCCTTATCTTCACCCTCTAATATAACACCTTCTTCTTCGAATGAAAAAACATCCGAACGAGTCTATAAACCCATTGCTCCATTTCCCCATAGGCTCAACAAAAAGAAGAAGCCCGCTAATTTTGACCAAATTCTTGAAATCTTCAAACAAGTTCGAGTCAATATTCCACTTCTTGATACAATCGAGCAAATTCCTCAATATGCCAAATGTTTGAAAGAGCTATGTACTCAAAAACGTGCCACTAACGTTCCTAGGACTACATTTCTAACTGCAAACACTAGCTCTGTTCTTTCAAATCCCTCCCCAATCAAGTATAAGGACCCCGGTTGTCCTACGATCGGTTGTAAAATCGGTAACACTCACATTAGTCATGCCTTACTCGATCTTGAAGCGAGTGTGAATCTTTTGCCTTATACTGTGTACTGTCAACTTGGACTAGGGGAATTAAAACCTACAAACATCACAATTCAACTAGCTGATCGATCTGTCAAAAAACCATTGGGCACAGTTGAAGATGTTTTGATACAAATCGAGCAATTCTATTTCCCAGTCGATTTCATAGTCCTAGAGACTGCACCTGTCTCAAATCCCAATAGTCAGATTCCTTTGATATTAGGTCGTCCATTTTTAGCAACATCAAATGCTATCATAAATTGTAGGAATGGTCAACTCCGACTTTCCTTTGGGCACCTAACCATTGAACTAAATATCTTCAATCTTAACAGACAACCAAGGAATTTTGAAACAGAAGAAGTTGACATGATCCAAACAATTGTTGAAAATGATTTTAGTGATACTACGGAGTCTCTTAGCATGCGCCTAGATCATTTTAATTCCAACTTCCACGAAGATGAATACATTTATGAATTAAATGATATGCTATGCTCTTTTCATAATTCACTAGAATTCAATCAGTTGATGTCTACTGAAGCCTCAAAAGAAGTACGCCGTAAATTAGACCTCAAACCTCTTCCAAACGATCTTAAGTACGCATACTTAGATTCTTCGAAAAAATTTCCTGTAATCTTGGCATCCGATCTCATTAAGGACCAAGAAGAACAACTTTTGAAAATTTTAAGGGAAAATAAAGAGGCAATAGGATGGGTAATCGCTGACATTAAGGGAATTAGTCCATCAATTATTGAACATCGAATACATTTAGTCGACGATGCTAAACCCACTCGCGAAGCTCAAAGGCGATTAAACCCTAATATGAGAGAAGTGGTAAAGGAAGAAATTATCAAATGTTTAGACAATAACATTATCTACCCTATCTCTGACAGTACTTGGGTAATTCTGGTACAAGTTGTACCAAAGAAGTCTGGAATCACTGTGACAACAAATGAGAATAACGAACTTGTTCCGACAAAGGTCAAAACAAAATGGCGCGTTTGCATCGACTATCGAAAACTCAATGCAGCAACAAGAAAAGATCATTTTCCCCTCCCTTTCATTGATCAAATGCTTAGCCGGTCATGAATATTATTGTTTCCTTGATGGTTAATCTGGCTATAATCAAATTCCCATTGCGTTAGAGGACCAACATAAAACAACGTTCACATGTCCCTTCGGAACTTTCGCTTATCGTCGCATGCCCTTCGGTCTTTGTAATGCTCCTGCTACCTTTCAAAGATGTATGATGAGTATATTTTCTGATATGGTGGAGGATTTCTTAGAAACATTCATGGACGATTTTTCAATCTATGGGTCATCTTTTGATCAATGCCTCCTTCGTTTAGAACGTGTCTTAAAGCGATGTAAGGAGAAATCACTTGTTCTTAATTGGGAAAAATGTCATTTTATGGTTAAGCGAGGAATAGTCTTAGGTCATGTTGTCTCTAAAAATGGCCTAGAAGTTGACAAATCTAAAGTTGATCTTATTGTTGACCTTCCCCCTCCAAGGTCCGTAAAGGACATTCGCTCGTTTCTCGGCCACGCAGGATTTTATAGGAGGTTCATTAAAGATTTTTCAAAAATTTCAAAACCTCTTTCAAATCTTCTGGCTAAAGATGTCAAATTTGAATTTTCCAATGAATGTAAAACGTCTTTTGAAACCCTCAAATCGATCTTGACCACTGCACCTATCATCCAACCTCCAAATTGGACCTTGCCTTTCGAATTAATGTGTGACGCTTCTGATTATGCCATCGGAGCCATCTTAGGTCAACGAATCGATAAACTTCCTCGAGTCATCTATTATGCTAGCAAAACTCTTAATGAAGCTCAATTGAATTACTCAACCACAGAAAAAGAGTTTTTAGCAGTCATCTTTGCCCTCGATAAGTTTAGATCATATCTCGTAGGTTCTAAGGTCATAGTTTACACCGATCATGCCGCCTTGCGGTATTTACTCACGAAAAAGGATACAAAACCCCGCTTAATCCGTTGGATTCTCCTTCTTCAAGAGTTTGACCTAGAAATACGAGAAAAAAAGGGTTCTGAAAATGTCGTAGCTGACCATCTTTCTCGTATAGTGCATGAAAACTATGATAACTCTCAAATCAACGATCATTTTCCCGATGAACAAATTCTTTCACTCTCTAGTGCACCATGGTACGCGGACATCGTAAATTATCTTGTCACAAATGAAACACCTTCCCATTGGTCAAAACAAGATAAAAAAAAATTTCTCTCCAACGTTCGAAACTCTTACTGGGACGATCCTTATCTTTTCAAATATTGCACCGATCAAATCATTCGCAGATGTGTCCCAGAACATGAGTTCCATAGCATCCTCTCTTTTTCACATAATCAAGCATGTGGAGGACATTTTGGAGCAAAGAAAACTGCTGCCAAGGTGTTACAGTGCGGTTTTTATTGGCCTTCTCTTTTTCGTGATGCCCACGAATTTTGCTCCAAATGCGCTAGATGTCAACAAACAGGTCGTATTTCCAAACGTGACATGATGCCCCTAAATCCGATCCTTGTCATCGAAATTTTTGATGTTTGGGGCATCGATTTCATGGGTCCTTTTCCTAATTCTTTTGGAAATCTCTACATTTTACTCGCAGTAGATTACGTGTCTAAATGGGTTGAGGCCATTCCCACCAGAACGAATGACAATAAAGTTGTTGTCAAATTTTTGAAAGAAAACATATTTTCCCGTTTTGGGACACCTCGAGCCATTATAAGTGATAACGGTTCTCATTTTTGTAATCGTGCTTTTGTATCTCTTCTTAAGAAATATTCTATCACTCATAAACTATCTACTCCATATCATCCACAGACCAACGGTCAAGTCGAGATTTCCAATAGACAAATTAAACAAATTCTTGAAAAGACGGTTAACTCCAATAGAAAAGATTGGTCATCTAAATTGATAGACGCCCTTTGGGCATTTCGCACAGCTTATAAAACCAATCTAGGAATGTCACCATACCGATTGGTCTTTGGAAAAGCATGCCATTTACCCGTTGAGCTCGAGCACCGCGCACTTTGGGCAATCAAATACCTTAATTTTGACATAGAAAAGGCCGGATCGCGTCGTAAATTACAATTGTCAGAATTAGAAGAACTAAGAAATGAAGCGTACGAAAATGCAAAGATTTATAAAGAGAAAACCAAATTCTATCATGATAAATCCATACTTCGTAAGACATTCGAAGTAGGTCAGAAAGTTCTCTTATATAATTCCAGACTTCATTTATTTCCGGGAAAATTGAGATCCCGTTGGACAGGTCCATATATTGTGAAAACAGTATACCCTTATGGCGCAGTTGAAATTGAAAATCCTAGGGACGGTTCCATTTCAAAGGTCAATGGACAACGCTTGAAGCCATTTCTAGAGTTTGAACAGCACGAGGACGATGAGTTCGTGGATCTTCACGAACCTAGCTATTCGGCATGAGCCGCTCACTATCTTGCACATATCAGGTTGTATTTTTTTTAGATTTTTCTTCTATTTTGCATTTGCATTCTATTTGACAGTTGGGACACTGTCTCATTCCAGTGTGGGGGGGATGCATATCTCATTCTGTTTGTTCATATTTCATAGTGTAGCATCATTTTTTTTACAAAAAAAAAACATCTCATTATTTGTTTTCAAATTTCCTTTCAATTTTTTTTCATTTCCCAATAGTTTTAGGACTTCGATTATTTTTAATTAGTCAAGACAAAGTAAGTAAGCAGTTGAAGTCAATTGATGAAGATTTTTGTGAATCACTAATTTCAAATGTAAAATATAATGAAAAGTTGAATTACAAGCGATAATAGTGAGGTTAGTATATACGGGGATTCATAGGTGATGGTTATGAAATCTTTTCTAAACTGTAGTCTTTTTTTAAAAAAATGGTAGATTTAAAGTACATGCGTTGACATCTCAAATCATTAAAGTTAAGTGGTGCTAAGTTGATTTGCATAACACTCTTTAGCTCTTCTCAAAAAAAAAAAACTAATAAGAAACACCTACAGTCGATAGGTGTGCACACTTGTGAAAGTGTGTGCACTCGCCACGCTCTATACTCTTCTCACGTAAGCCCGCAAGGCAGTGCATGGATGGTATATCTGGCCTCAGCATTCTGAGTTAGGTGTATAAATAATTAAATAAATAATCACCTAAGGATTACCGACCTTTTCTGACATAGTCAGCGTCGGTTTGCACAATCCGCCAAGCTCTGTCCCAACTCTCATGTAAGCCCGCGAGGTAGTGCATGGGTGGTATACCTTGGTCCAAAGGATAGGTGTTAAAAAAAAAAAAAAAAAACTAGTAAAGAGAGACTAAGCTTTGAAACCCAAACACTTCTTGACTTTGTTGATTTGGATTGTTATACAAATGGAAATGAAAAATACCATTTTGAAAAAAACTGTGATCAACAGTGAAGAATTTATTTCATGGCTGCACTATGTTATCGACCGAAACAACTGGCCAAACTAGAATCTAATGTATGAAAACTTGAGTTACATTGAAATTTGTGATTAGTGAGGAACCAAAAATTTGAAGAAGTTGACTAAAACTGATATATATTATTTTGTTGCAACTATTTTGAAGTAAATCGAGTCTCCATTTGTGTAGAATTTTGCATTCATGTAGTACATTAGAATCATCACATACTGCATTTGGATTTTGTGGGTAGTATCCGCTGAAAACCCTCACGAGACACCACTCGTCCTACTAGGGACACCTAGAGGTTTAACGGCTTGTTGCATACGCTCAATGCAATCGTGTTTCCTATGAAAAAAAGATTTAATTAGTTTTTATTTTCTCGTTTATTCGAGGACGAATAAAGTTCAAGTGTGGGGGTATTTGATGAACGTATTTTTCTGCATTTTAAACCGTTTATTTCATATATTTTTATTTTAATAAAGCGGTATTATACGGGTATTTGTTGTGGTTTTGCAGATTATAGATTCCGAAGTGCAACGTTGAAATTAATCGGTTGTGGCGTCCTTTGGTTCAAAAGACAAGCGGCATGAGTGCAACATTTTGAGCACCAAATAAATTAAAGCAATGTCACACTTCAATTTATGCGAAATGAGTTAGTTCACATTTTCACTTCAGCATATGGGTGCAAGCAACATGGGAAACAAATCATATTTATATCTCAAGTCACGTGCTCAAACTCAAAGCAAGGAACAAATTTAATTAATTCAAGCAAGTGGGGACCAACCTCAATCAATGACGTGGCAAGCATGCACATACTTTGATTTAGTAAATATTGGCTGCATATTCTCAAGGTAGCAAACATCAATTCAAAGCAATATGGACCAATTCAAGCAATGATGTGGACGTATATATGTTCTCTTTTACCAATTCAAGCAAAGGACCAGTTCCTCCTAAAAAGTAGCATAATACATAGCCATGATATGAAGCAAAATGGGACACATTCAAAAGTAGCTTACGTATGAATTTGGACCAATTCACATATAAAAGTATTTCAAGCAATGGCGTGGCAACTTGACTCTTCACCCAATTCAAGGAATGGACCCAGTCAGTACAATTATCTTGGCAAATACTAAGAATAGAACCGGTCCTATTGCTAAAAAGATGGACTGATTTTAGGGGCTGAGGCCTATATATACAACATTATACAGCACCTTCAGATCATCTCTTACCTCATCACTTTTCTTCAAGTTTAGATTTAAATTCAGCACTGTTTTTATCTTTGAACAGAATACGTAGGATTATTGATTAGATTTAGAAATTTATTTATTTTTGTTCTTATTCATTTTCTGCACTCTTTTCAGTTAGTTAATAATTATTTCAGTTGTTTGCTCCGTTATCTTCTTTTCCGCAATTTCAATTTCTGTTCTGATTTTTTTTTACAATTCTATATTTTGGTTGCAATTTCGATTAGTTTCGAAATCGATTCGGAGTATATTATTGTTTTTATTTTCTGTTCAAAATTCACCGTCGAATTCGTTTAACACGCCTAAGATTTAACTATGGATTTCAATTGTTTTAAAATACAATTCCCTATGTTCGACCTGCATACTACACGCCTGTGCGCTTGCAGAATTTATTAAAATTTGTGCTTTTCTAATCAATAGAAAAGTCGCAACAATGACTGATCGCTGGAGCTCCGGTCACCCATACTACCGTCGAAAAGTCGTCGATGACCTTCCCCTTTGATCCCGACCACCCAAACTTCATCATGGACCCAAAATCGAAATCGAGAAAAAAAATGGAACAACCGAAACAAACCCAATTGATCAGAACCACCTCGTCTCGACGTACCGACCACCAGCAACTACGAAACTCCATCTACACCTTCATCGACCAACCACTCAACTTTTCTCTCAACTGCGATGAACCCCGATGCTCCAGAGAAACCACAACAGCCAACATTCCAACCTCGACCAAAAACCTGACTTAAACCCTACCCCGACGCCTAGCCGCCGCCACGGTAGTCAATTAAACCAACTCCCATTTTTCTCTAGCTCGCCTACTTCCTCGCACCTCCAGTAGTGACCCCGACCATCCCGAGTCCTCCGATCACCAGAAAAGCACAAAAACCCATAATGTGATCAACCACGAATTTCCCACTCTAAACCAAACTAAAAATCGTGATTTTACTTTTAAAAATCCTAGTTTCCAAAGACGATTCAGAATATATAGGTGAATCAGAGAATCAAGATGTTTGAATTAACATGTTTTAGATATTCCATTGTATTTCTTGATTTTCCAGAAATGTATAAACTAATCATACTTAAAATTATTTTTAAACTTAAGATCTTACTATTTTAAACACTTTTTATTTGAACAACAAGGTCTAAAAAGAATTAAAGGGTAGGATCTTGATTTTTGAAAAGTTTGAAAACATGTTAAACAAGAATAGGGGATATATCCTTGTTCTAGACATGCACACATACATTTATAGATATATACACAGACATGCAGGCAAAATTTTACAACTATAGCACAATTTCTCACCACATATACCAAATATTTGTCACATGCAATTCAGGTTTTATACAGATTTAAGGTTTTAAGAAAAGTTTACTCACGGTTTTAAGATGTTTGAACAGAGCTTTAAATAGTGTTTACTTGATCTTATAAAACTTGAAACTGGGAATTTATTGAGTTAAAATCTTTAGCTTGATGAGATGATCTGATATGTTGAATTTGCTTGATGATTCAGGTTTTAAATTTGTAAAGAGATTTTTCTTTAAATTTTCTGGTTTGATTTTCTTTTTACAAGCTTTGTTTACTTAGTTTTGAAAAATGAAGATAGAAAGGGAATGGAGAAGCGGAGAGATATATTTATAGCTTTATTTATGGTTTTTAGAAATAAAAGAAAACAAAAGAAATTATGACACTTGTTTAAATTAACTTTCATTTGTCATTTGCATGTTATGATTAATTCACATTTGTAATATGCATGTGTTAATAAATTTTAAATATGTTTTTATGGCTTATATTTTAATTTCTGTTTAGTTAATACTTTTTATTAATTTATATTTATAAAATCTTTTAAAGAAAATAATATAAAACAAATCATATACTAATAAAAATAATATACATATATATTTTTAAATCCAATCTATTTTAAGATATTTATCTTTTGAATTTCAAATTCAAATTCAAATTTAATTTAAAATCTACTTATATATACACATATATATATAAACAAACACATAATTAATTTGTTTTAAAAGAATAATTTGCTAATTTTAAATAATTTATAAAAGAAGATTATCACATTTTATTTGCCTGAAATTTTCGGGATATCACATTCCTTCCCCCTTAAAAGAATTTCGACCCCGAAATTTAAAAGCAAAAGATAATCCAAAATCTTTTATTTCAAATAATTCAAGCATACATATTAGTCATACATTAACATCCAAACAAAAAATTCATTCAAACAAACATTATTAGCTATCTGGACACAAATCCGGATAGGCTTTCCTAAACCTTTCTAGAATTTCCTAGGTACAGTCTCTGGGATCCTCACACCACTGAACCTTGACCAGCTTCACCACTTTGTTTCTTAGTTGCTTTTCATCTTGATCAACTATTCGAACTGGATGCCTGACTACAGATAAGTCCGGTTCGATCTATAAATCTTCCTGCACTGCCGGCTCCACAACTAGAGATGGGTCAAACAGGTACTTCCTGAGATGAGATACGTGGAAAACATTGTGAATTCTAGCCATCCAGACTGGCAATTCAATCCTGTAGGCCAAAACACCAATTCTCTCAAGCACTCGGAAAGGACTAATACACCTTGGGGAACGCTTTCCCGTTTTTCCAAATCTGATCGCTCCTTTTATTGGGGAAACCTTGACAAAAACCAAATCTCTGACTTTGAATTCCAATTGCCTTCGTCTCTTGTCCGCATAACTCTTCTGGCGATCCTCCGCTGCTTTCATTCTCTTCTTATTAGCTCCACCTTCGTAGATGCCTCTCGGATAAAATTTGGACCAAGAACAAGATGATCTCCCGACTACATCTAATAAGACGGTGATCTACAAGGTCTTCTGTACAAAGTTTCATAGGGTGCCATCTTGATACTCGCCTGAGAAATATTATTGTACGATAATTCCACTAAATGTAGATGGTCCTCCCAAGATCCACCAAAATCCAAAACACAAGCCCTAAACATATCCTCAAGAATACGATTTAGCCTTTCCGTTTGTCTGTCGGTCTAGGGATGATAGGGTGTACTTAAACTCAATTTTGTATCCAAAGCTGTCTACAAAGCCTCCCAAAATTTACTGGTAAAGATGGGGTCACGGTCACTAACTATGCTGACTGGAACTCCATGCAACCTGACGATCTCCCTCAAGAAAATCTCTGCCAATGACACTGCAGTTCTAGTCGCCTTAACGGGAATAAAGTGGGCGCTCTTGGTCAGCCGGTCTATGATTACCCATATTCCTTCATTTCACTTTCTAGTCCTTGGCAAACCATCAACGAAATCCATATATATCATTTTCCACTTCCACTTAGGGACTTCTAGAGGCTGCAACAATCTTGCAGGCTTCTATTGATCACCTTTCACTTGCTGAAAGATTACACATCCATTGACGAAAGTAGCAACATCCTTCTTCATGCACAGCCACCAGAAAACTCTCTTCATATCCTTATACATCTTTGAAATTCCCGGATGGATACTCAACGCTGATTTGTGGTCTTCCTCCTAGATTGGTAAAATCCTTGCACAAAACAGCAAAGCTTACTCGAGGAGGCGTTGGATTTACAGCCTCGCAAGCAGTCAGACCTCTTCCATTAGTGGTCGTTGTGCTGCCCACAACTCTTCCTCTCCTTCCTCTAGAACTCATGTTGGCAACCTGGATAGGTAACCCAACAATTAGACAGGTATATAGTTATATAAAAATTATAAGTACACGCTTTCAAGCTAGATACTACTCCAAAGCCTAGCTATTATCTCAACCAAGTTCTCTGATACCGACTGTGACGACCTGCCTTTCATTACATAGAAAGATGTATCATCATTAAGGAAGAAATAGGTAGAAAGAGAATAGATAGAAAGAAAGAAACAAAATATCAGAATCTTATAGTGGAAACGGAAAAATATAATACATCACATAGCTATTACATAGTCATTACACATTAGAGTTACACAGTTACACAACATTATCACATTAGATAGTCGTGAAAACCTGTCTATCCATTACATTCCAAAATACAACATATGGTACATACACAGTGGAAAAAGATATATAGATACGCCAAGATTCTTTCTCCAATCTTTTCCAAAATTCGTCAAGCCAACCTGATCACTTAGCTACTCATAAAAATTTGAGTACCCAAGAGTTTAAGAAAAACAGAATAAACTACTGGTCAGACATGGGTCTGGTGTGAGTAAACGGTTAAGTTGTTTAACTTGAAAAACCTTTGAAATAAAAGGTATCTCGTAAGACTCTCCGCAAATAAACACGGACAAGTTTTTCCCTTACGATAACCAATTTTTTTTGTAGGAAATCTGGTTATATTATAATAGCGTCTAGGGTTTTCAATATAAAGTAGGAAATAACTGGAATGCTTACATCTCACGTTCCAACATAGTTGGGCACAATCAAAACCGTACAGGCATTTATTGGAGATTGGATTCCACACAATGGCAGGGCTACTGGGGTACCGCCCGTCACAGTACATGGTCTAGATCACTGTACCGAGGATCCACCCTAATCCTCTGCAACAAAAGATCGGAGCTACTCCTTACTAGATAGTCTGAATAAGACAACCCCGTGGTTGTGGCCAACAACCGCCCACACAGCCGAATAAAGGGACCTCTAAAAGGGGGAAAATCTTATCCTACTTGGGTGCTACCCACTTAACCTTGCATGCACCTCCCCTATTTTAGCTATTCTCGATTGATGAGGCTTGAGGCTACAATTATCTTTTAGGAACACATATCTTGGAATGATCATCGTCTTCCATCGACGATGGTCTGATAGCATTCATCCATACAAGTTCGTTATGGGTTCGAACAAAACCGAAGGCACTATCTCGCTACCCTCATTTTGGAATCACCCTCGGAGTTAACGACAATAGCCCTTGCGCTATGAAACTTCACTCGACACTTGAGATTTCATAACCTATCGTTTAACTTGGATCGATGTGGTATTTGGATAACAAATTTGGTATCCGATCCCGGTCTCAACGAAATCCAAACATTTCTTAAAGGCCAAGTTGTTTAAGGTTTAGACAATTTAATTCAATCTATAACTTTGTATACATACAGCAATTAAGCACAGATAAAACAACTCACATTTATCACAGCTATATCCAAAGTATTTCACATCATTGAACATCACAGATTATCATACTATAAATATCAATCAATCCAGACATTCCATTCAATCAATCATCCATAAGAAAAATTTATTAATCCTATAATTATAATTAATTTAATTAACTCAAATTAAATTAATTACTTAAGAATTAATCACCAAACCCTGCTTAATCAATCGTTAATTTAATTACAAACCATTTTAATTAATTATTGAATTAACTAATCTTAATTAATCTTTAATTACTAATTAATTATCCTTAATTATTAATTAATTTATCCTTTAATTACTAATTAATTAACTCTAATTAATAAATCCTTAATTAAAAATTAATTAACCTCTAATTACTTAATTAATTAATCCTTAATTACAAATTAATTAATCTCTAATCAATTAAGTTATAACCCTTAATTATTAGTTAATTAATCCTTAATCATTAATTAATTAATTTCTTTAATTACTTCATTAATTTAATTAATCTTTAATTACCAAAGACCGTAATTAATTTTAAGATAAAACATTTATCTTTATTAATTTCTAAATCTTTAACATATAAATTTAAAACATTTTACCTTTTAATTAGCTACTTAATTACATTTTCAAATTAAGTTTAAAATAACTTAAGAATTTAACTTAAATAGTTTAATTAAAATAAATCATATAACCTCTTGAACCAATTATTTAAAAATTCTATTATAAAAGAAAATTTATTTAAGAAAAGGTTTAAACTTGATTTATTTTAAATTTTAAAAATATATTTATTTATATTTTAAAATTGTTATAATATTTACTTCGGGTTCAACCCGGCTCGAGTCCAGCCCCGAGACTTTTTTTTCAATCTTGTTAAAACTTTAAACTGTTAACATGTTAATCCACTCGCGTACATACTCAAAGACGAACCCGAGCCAGATTAACATCTTCCCAAGACCTCCCTCGAGACCCATCCTTCTTCTCCAAAACACTGACACCTGACCTCGTGCACGTTCACGACTGATCGCCAAAGCTCTGGACACCCATGCTACCGTCGAGAAGTTGACGATGACCTCCTCCTTCGATCCTGTCCACCCAAACTTCATCACAGACCCAAAATCGAAATCGAGAAAAAAAACTGGAATAACTAGAACAAACCTGATCGATCAGAACCACCTCGTCTCGACGCTGCCGACCACCAGCAACCACGAAACTCCATCTACACTTTCGCCGACCAACCACTCTACTTTCCCCCTAACTCCGATGAACCCCGATGCTCCAGAGATAATACTGTAGCCAACATTCCAACCTCGACTAAAAACCTGACTTAAACACTACCCCGACGCCTAGCCACCTCCACGGTGGTCAATAAAACCAACTCCCATTTTTCCCTAGCTTGTCTACTTCATCGCTACCTCTAGTGTTGACCACGACCATCCCGAGTCCTCCAATCACTAAAAAAGCCCCATAACCCACAATCTGATCAACCACGAATTTCTCACTCAAAACCAAACTAAAAATCATGATTTTATTTTTAAAAATCCTAGTTTCCAAAGACAATTCAGAATATATTGGTGAACCAGAGAATCAAGATTTTTGAATTTAACATGTTTTAGATATTCCATTGTATTTCTTGATTTTGCAGAAATGTATAAGCTAATCATACTTAAAACTATTTTTAAATTTAAGATCTTACTATTTTAAACACTTTTTATTTGAACAACAAGGTCTAAAAAGAATTAGAGGGTGGGATCTTGATTTTTGAAAAGTTTGAAAACCAGTTAAACAAGAATAGGGGATATGTCCTTGTTCCAGACATGCACACATACATTTATAGATATATACACAGACATGCAGGAAAAATTTGACAATTGTACAACGATTTCTCACCACATATACCAAATATTTGTCACATGCAATTCAAGTTTTAAACAGATTTAAGGTTTTAAGAAAAGTTTACTCATAGTTATAAGATGTTTGAACAGAGCTTTGAATAGGGTATGTTGATATTATAAAACTTGAAACTGGGAACTTATTAAGTTGAAATCTTTAGCTCGATAAGATGATCTGATCTGTTGAATTTGCTTGATGATTCAGGTTTTAAATTTGTAAAGAGTTGTTGCTTTAAATTTTCTGGTTTGATTTTCTTTTTACAGGTTTTGTTTTCTTGGTTTTTGAAAAATGAAGATAGGAAAAGAATGGAGAAGAGGGGATCGATATATTTATAGCTTTATTTTATGATTTTAAGAAATAAAAGAAAATAAAAGAAATTGCGACACTTGTTTAAATTAACTAACATTTTTCATTTGCATGTTATGATTAATTCACATTTGTACTATGCATGTGTTAATAAATCTTAAATATGTTTTTATAACTTATATTTTAATTTCTATTTAGTTAATACTTTTCATTAATGTATATTTATAAAATCTTTTAAAGAAAATAGTATTAAACAAATCATATACTAATAAAAACGTGTATATATATATATCTTTTTAAATCCAATCTACTTTAAGATATTTATCTTTTGAATTTCAAATTCAAATTTAATTTAAAATCCACTTATATATATAAACAAACACATAATTAATTTGTTTTAAAAGAATAATTTGCCAAATTTAAATAATTTATAAAAGAAGATCACATTTTATTTGCCTGAAATTTCCGGGATTATCGCAATTATTAATCACAGTGTCATAATATTTACTAATGTATAATTGTCTGATTGGTTAGATTAGTAGGAACCTATATATCAACATTAATTGTTATTGGTTTAGCACTGAAAGAATGTTCTCTATTTCTAAGTAAAATACTATCATGCATGAAGTGATTTTAGAACTATCTCTAGTTTTAGTACTCGTATTAAAAATATGTATAAGTGAACGCATATCTAGTACTTTTTTTATGTTTATTGCAGTTATAGCCCAAACCATTTTCATTACTTTGAACTTTAGTATTTATCACTAAGGAAGATAAATCATCTTTTTCTTTATTGAATTTGTAACTTTCCCTTTTGATTTGTCAAAATTTGATTTAGAGTTACAAAATTTCTTGTGCAAAATAACATTATTTTCTTTTAAAAGCTTGCATTCTTTAATTAAATCTAAATTTCTAGCATTCAGAGCACAATTCTCATTTTCAGGAAAATAATAATTTAGAATTAGATTTATTTAAAGAATTTTCTAAAAGTATATTTTTATTTTGAAAAGGTTCATTTTCCTTTAAAATATTAGCATTATTATTAATAAAAGCTAATTTTCTTTTAAAAGGAAATTATTTGAGAAATAAGTTCTTCAATGGTTGTTTCAAAAATTCTAGTTTGTTTTATTAAGAAATAAGTTCTTCAATGGTAGTTTCAAAAATTCTAGTTTATTTTATTAATAAATCATTTTCTTCGTTTATATTATTTATTTAAGTTTACAATCCTCTAATTTTTGTAAAACATCATTATTGACCTTTTGTAATAATTTAAATTTTTTAGAATAACTATCATGTGATGCTAAAGATCATTATAAATAGAATTATTATGTACCGATTTAGACCCGAGTCTAGCCACATTGTATATGTATCGAGAATCAATCTCCAGTTTCTTGCTTTTGAAATTTTTTTCTCAACTGCCTTTGAGCTTTGAATGGATCTTCTCTTTCTGGCCATTATTCTAGGATGTTGTTACGATCAATAAAACGTCAAGCTCCGATACTAAATGAAAATCGCTGGCGTCAATTAATAATCGCTATGGAGTGGATCGATGATGGCCAAATATATTGATATAGAATTAAAGCGTAGTAATCAAAGCAGCAGTAATATCCAAATATGATGAAGGTTAATGAGGATCAAGTAATATGGTTACATTTCCTAAATAAAAACTTATATCAAACTGGCAGTATAGAAATTGCAATAAGTAAAGGGCATCAGAGATTTTTATACTGGTTCGAACTTCCGGCTCTATGTGCAGTCTTAGACTCCTTCTAGATTTAAGACTATACCCTCACTTAACTCGGTGGAATAGTTTTTACAAACTGTCTGAGCTATCGAACAGACTTCTATATTACAAACCGCCTAAGTTGCCAAATAGGACTTTGAGCCTGAAAAACACCAATAGGACTTCAATTGCGAATAGTAGTAAGTTTCTTGACCGATTATGTTCTAGATAACATGGATAAGTCTTCTATGTACACCCTTCTATAATCTCCTTAGAAAGATGATTTGAGCGTGTAATAGTAGGAAGTAAATAGTTAAGGATATTTGTAAATCACAATTAAGTATAATTAGAAAGATAGAAATAATTAGCTCTTAGTTTTGTTGGTTGAAAATAAAAGTGAATTCTCAACTCTATTTATTGATTTGAAAAGTTCTAAATGAATAATAGTAACCATTGGAGAGAACTATAAGCAAGGGGTGAAATTACTGAAGAAGATGGGATATTTCTTTTATGAAATTTAAATTAAAAAATTCCGTTATATGCATCCAAACGTCTGGATATTTTGTACCAGATGTCTAAATTCAATATAGAAGTCTATAATGAAAATCTAGATGTTTGGATTTAAACTAAAAAGTTCTTTTTCATTTTATAGTCCACAGACGTCAAGAACAAAAATTCCAAATGTCTAAAGTTGAACTACTTTGTTCATTTACATTGAGATATTATATTTTGATTATTTTCTTTGAATAAACGTGTATTATAAAATAGTCATATTGCAATGATAATTTCCAGAATATATTTGTGTGTGTAATCATCAAATTGGAGATTGTATATAAAATCTACACCAACAAAAATTAAAATATAAAACCTACTTGTTTTCATCAATTTCATCCCGGTTTTGATGTTGATCGTCATTTCTCCTTGTAAATATTCCTTTGTCTTATGTCTATCATGTATACCTTATCTTTTATTTCCATATATATATATATATATATATATATATATATATATATATATATATATATATCTTAGAATATGCCTGCAAGTTAGTCTAGAGGTTTTTTGTCATAATTGTATGGTTGTTGTCATTAAAATCCAAAAATAGATGTTCTAACACATTCTTTTATTCTGAAAATTGAAAAGTGAAAGTAATAAGAAGTGGCGTATGCAAGAAGTGATTTCATGAAGGATAAGGGAATTCTAGATTTGACATGAAATAAAGAAAGATAGAGAATTTTTTTTCTTAAGTGTTAAGTTTGGGCCTAACGGGGTTGCTTTTGCTTAAGACTTTATTCTTTTCTTTTTATTTCTTTTTCACTAATCAATTTACCTTCCATGTTAAACTTGTTAAAATCATCGAATAAAATTCATATTTATTTTCTTTTGTGTTTTACTAATATCACAAAATTTTACAATAATTATTTTCCCATAATCTAACTTTTTTAAATAAGTATTTCATTTTTACACTTTCAAGCCCATTTGTTAAATAAACTTAAAGACCCCTTATTTGAATAAGATAAAATTTCCTTTTATTTCAAAATAAATTTCTAATCTTATTTATTATCAATATTAGATTTTAAAAAAAAACTATTTATCACTTCTTATTGTATTTAAAATCATTCTAAAATTAAAACATTAATATTACTTCAAAATAATCAAAATCATCATTTAAGTCTTTGGAAATATCAATATAAAAATAATTCACTTTATACTCATTTATATAAATAAAATTTTCCAACATCAATTAGTATTACTAATAAAATCACCCTTTTGAAAAAAATCAAAATTCTCATTTCAAAAGGTACTCCGTTATTAATGTGACGACCCGTAAATCCATACCCTTTAAATCGAAAATAAACCACACATGCTCGACCCGAAAAGCATAGACTGACGGAAAGTAAAGAGAAAGAAAAGAAGAGAGAAAAAGATAAGAGAAGAAAGAGAGAAGACAGAACCAAACAAAACCGATACAGAATCTCCCATCGCAGCGGAAAACATATAATATCATATCAATGATCTTTACAAAACAGAAACTGTATATACATACATCAATCAGAGTTCAACAATCAATCACAAATTGTCACCCTCAACAGTCATAA
The DNA here is from genome assembly GCA_030765085.1 of Allium cepa. NCBI lineage: Eukaryota > Viridiplantae > Streptophyta > Magnoliopsida > Asparagales > Amaryllidaceae > Allium > Allium cepa. Next base: position 746,087,500 of record CM060941.1, read on the forward strand.
TAACGTGTCCTCACAATTGCTGATAATAAACAACAAAGCAACTATGCAACAATGCAGCGGATAATCAACCAAATACGAATGTACGAAAATGAAGATCTCCAGCTCTCATGCTGAACCTCCAAAAGCACCAATTATAACCTGTAAATATACTCAGTCTGACCCGAGCATTGAAAGGGAAGAACGCCGAATCAGTCTGATAAACCAGCATGAGAAATACACTCAACTGAATTTATTAAATTACCAAACTTTTCCTTTATCAAAACAAAAGAATCTTGTAAGACAAGTCCACACATAAATACAGACATGTTTTTACCGTACGGTAACTAAAACATTTCTTTCATATCAAATCCTCTTATATTATACTAGTGTCTAGTATACACAAATAATATTAATCATAGTCGAAATGGTTACCCATATAGCATTTCGAGGCTATTCATTATGGCTTTACAAACAAAATCGCAGCTCATAGTGGGGTTTGGAGTTCCATACAAATGACCAGGTGAAGAGACTACCTTCCGACAATACATCTCTAGAAGAATGTACCGAGGACCGTCACAAAGGATCCTCTACCAACACAAGACCGGCCCACCTCTATAAGTAGATGGTACCGAATATATCATCCTCCGGTCGTTGCCGACCTTTACCGAGGGCCCTCATAGCATACAAACCACAATAATCAGATACACGATGTCATAGTGTGTAAAGATATATCTAGAAGAGGATGATCATATCCTACTTGGGAATGACCTATTTAGCCTTGCTGCATCTAACCTTGTTTTGGTCATTTCCAGTTGATGAGGCTAGAGGTAACGATTACTTTTCACATAGCACAATCATATCACTTAGAACGCCACATGGCCATTTCCGTTGACTACTAATTGCCTTTCACAAAAATATAATCCTTAAGCTAATACGTTTTAAGGAGGGTATTAAGCTAAAAGAAGTTGCCTTCTCCACCACCACTGATGTACGTTTGTAAAAACCAATGCGTGTAATCTTTAGAAGTGCAATGTCAGATAAACATCCATACAAGTTGTTCAGGAACATGACAAACTGTTTCCTACCACATCCTGTCTGGAAATCCCTAGGATTAGTAGCGAATAGTCCTTGCATTGGATATTTCATAATGAAGAGACCACTACAACTAGATGTATATTGGGATTTTAACCCCAAACAATCAACAAGCAGTCCCCCACTATGAAAATCTGGAATATCAACATCATCACAAGCAACCTGTACAATCGTCGCATATACGTTGGTCCGAAGTGGTTTTCGGATAAATCTTATCCCAGTCTCTTAGCATCAATAACGCAAAAGTGTTTCTCAACTTTACACAGAAACTAAGTCTCATAGACTTATCATGTCTCCAACTTTCAACTTTCTATCCTTCGGGCCAAGAAGGAAGCTCGATAGAGTGGAGTAATACTCCGCACTATACGGATCAATATCCTCAACACAAATGATAATCAAGCCTACACATAAATCTACGTACCAAGTCTACGACTAAATAGTTCCCACATCAAGTCGAGGAACTAAAATTTGGCTAATTTTGATAGTCAGTTACTTAACTATCAAAGCAAACAAACAAATATTCAACACCAGAATAATCACTATGCCCTTTTAATTAATTTTTTATTAATTAAACCACTTGCCAAATATTCACTTCAAATTATCTTTAAAAAGATATAATTCTCAAAACCATTTCAATATTGGAAAACATTTCCACATACTTATTTAATAATAAGCAATTCACAATTCAATTTATTTTCAACACTTGGAAAATATTGCATATACTTAAATCACGATTAAGTATATATTTTATTCTTTAAGGAAAAGATTCTCTTAAACATATTTACTTGGGTTAGAATGAATGTTGCATAAAACATCGTTACGACAACCCAAAATCACTAGTATAGGGATTCGAAAATAATATAGATATATAAATCCCAGTACTATAAAAAAACATTTCCTTTCGAAAATCATTTACTATAACAACAGTGTTATAGTCCATCATTTCTTTATTTCTCGAAAAAGTCTATTTCAATAATGAATGTTGAAATCTATGGTTTCGATACTCAACACATTTTAAAACAATTCAAACCATTTAAATCCATTTAGAGATATAACTTTCCAAAACACTTATTTAAGATTATTCACTTTCCAAAATCATGAATCTACTTCGTTTACCAAATCCAACTTTTCTAAAAATTTATAAAAGAATTATCCACTGTCCAAAATCGTGGATATAGTTCCTTTACCGAATCATTGCTTCTATATATTCATTAAAGGATTATCCACTGTACAAAATCGTGGATATATCTCTTTTAATAAACTTCTATATTTAAGTTACCAAATTCAATTGATTTTGGATTTATTAAACAATGTATATAAATTTCTTTTATAATTTATAAAAACTTCAATTATAAATCTCCTTTATTAAATAATTCCATTTACACCTTATTTACATTCAATAATCCAATTTATAAGTAAATTGCTTATAAATCGTTTATTTACAAAATCCATTCATTTTATAACTTCACAATTTCATAAATCTTACTTATTTATAATATTCAATTTATACTTTATTTTAACATTTACAAAACACCTTTATAATTCCAATATTTCGATTTATAAAAATACAATTTTATAAATCGTATTATATACCGTTTATAATAATTCAAAAATCTCAATTTAAATAAACCAATTCTTTTAATAATTTACAAACCTTATTAAAACTTATATAACTCCAAAAATCATACTTAATTATTATTTCACAAAAATCATAATTTTTGTAACAACAAAAATTATAGCTTTTATTTATTTAAAATAAATCCATTTACTCAACAATTCAAAATTCTATGAAACGTCTATTTTCAAATTCACTTTGAAAATCCTTTAAAATTGAAATCACCACTTTAACCTTTTTTTTTAATTACCAAAATAGGCCCAACGATGCGACAACGCCAAATACATCAATCACGGCATCCAAAACATCATATATCATATGATAACATAATATATAACAATATCTGTAAACAAATCAATACTGGTGAGGAATCTAGTTGGACCCCTCCATCCTATCACCTGCAACAAATATACATATTAGAATATGTGTACAATGTCCGCTTTAAGGAAGACGCGCGTACAAAGGATCATCCACTCATACACGGGAACGCACAGTGTCATCTGCTCCAATAGGCAGGAACATATCCAAATACCAATCAATATATATCATATATCATACAAACAATAATCAATCATCATATAATAAATTATTTCTCACTTATACAAAAATATCAGTGAGTCAGAAAGAATGAGTTGTACTCACATTGCTTGTAGTTGTCGCGATAGCGATTTACTCTGATTAAAATTAAACAAACGTTTAATTTCAACCAAAATTTTCACTAGATCAAATAAATCTCAATCCATCTCCATAATGTAGTGCTCGTCGATACGGAGCCAACGCAATTCGTTCGTCAGAAACGGGCCTCGTATGAAAATGTTATGACGTTTTAAACATTGTACGAATTGATATATATTAATTTACAATTTTTATTTTATACTTTTTAACCTACTTTAATACCTAGCCATTAGATTTTTGATCAAGGCAGATCTGGAATGAGCGCTCTTCTTCTTCCTCACAGCATTTCGAATGCAAATAACCCATTGTAGCCGCCTTTATCATCGAATTTTCATGACCATGTCAAACGTTTTGAAGACGATCGGCATACGCCATGACGAAGGCTTATGCAAGTACCACCATCGGCCAGAGCCACATGAAGATCAGCCCTCCTTGCTTCTCGAAAAACGCACTCAAACTATGCACAAACGCGAGCAGTTTTCTCTCTCCATGTTGCGTTTCAAACGATCACCACCATTGGTTGGAAAGGCCTCGACGAGCTCTTTAAGTTTGTAGTTGGAGGTTTTTGCTAATCTCTTACAGATCGAAGATAATTGGAGGAGAAAGTGGGACGTTTCTAACCATTGAAAAGCTTAGTGGCGGCTAACCCTAGTTGAATTAGGGTTTCGTAAAATTGAATAAAAGTTGGCCTTTTATAGAAAATTTGCGCGCATTATTCATCGTTAAATTTTTCGAACTCGAAACGAAGCGTGCCGCCCGACATTTATAATGTTTTACCCTATTCCGAACGCAATGGAATATATGTCGAGAGCTAATTTGATCGTATTTGAAAAATAGGTTTTCGAATCGACTAATTTAAATTTAAAATTCACTTAAACGAATTTCTATGCATTTTAGCTTGCCCTGGACAAACCGTAAATCCGATTGACAAGAAATTTGAAATCTTACAATAATTTAATATTACAGATCCAATGAAATTGGTCTCGTTGAAATCCGAGACTATTTGAAAAAATGATCATTTTTACACGTCAATTAAATATTAAAATATTCAATTTCAACAATTTAACTTTTAATTCAATTTTAAAAGTTCTCTAACATTATTCTTATTCAAATAGAATTTAATTCATCTTTATAAATCATTTTCGTTCATATATATATATATTGGATATAATGAATTACCAAAAATATATAAATTGGATTTTGGAAAGAAAATAAAGAAAGTAAATTTTGTAAACGAAATAATCTTAGAAAATTTAATAAATTAAGAATGAATTGAGAAAGGAATGGAAGTATGTTATTCATCTTATAAAATTAACTTGAGAATTTTTAAAATCAATTAAGCATACGAATTTCAAATAACTGAAATTCTGGGTCGTTATATTCTCCCCTACTTAAAATAATTTCGTCCTCGAAATTACCAAGTAAGAAAAGTTATAAAATTTATTAACTTTTCAAACAATTCATTCAACTAGATTTACCAAATCATTTAAACATTTAGCTTTTCTCAAAATCATCAGTTAAACTTCTTATAAAACTTTTCTTAGTTTTCAAATCCATTAATGGTTATCTTTTCAAAACCAACTTACCTCATTTGACTTTTAACTAGAAATCAAAATTTTGATTATCAAAATTTTATTCAAATTTTTCTAACACCTTAAATTTTCAAAAAAATTCGCCAGCGTCTCCTTTGCGTGATTCGAATGTAGTAGGATCACAACATATATCTATTTCAAATATACATCTCATCTCGGTGATGAGGCATCCCATAGGGAAAAAAGTGTAAAAGTACGATATGTAATCCGAGATATGTACCTTATATATTATTAGCGAGCATATACGGCTAATATAGCACGAAAGCGAGCTCCGAATGCGAAGTATATGCCATTCGCACCAACTAAACACTCCATAAACAAATGAGAAACATGTATAAATGAAAATAATATCAATATGCAACATATACCAATATAGCAAATGCAATCACAATAACAAATCCAACCATCAAACAACTCTCATCCAACAAACCAATATCTATCCAATATATCCATAACCAAATCAATATAAATTCATCTTTGATTAATATTCAATGGATTGATTCATTAACATTGAATTTTACTAATATTCATTCATTCAATTTCAATTAGTTTACATTCACTAATTACATTCAAGTTGGTTCGCTTTCAATTCAATCAAATTCAATTCTATTTAAATTCACTTACTTCCAATTTGAATTCAATTACTTTAGATTTCAATTTCATTTCATTCTTACTTGCATTTACTTCCACTATATAACTTAAGTTCATTACTAACTTAATTCAAATTCTACTTTATTTAACTTTTATTTAAGTCAAAATTTCATATCACTATTTAAACTCAGATTTTGTTTTGCTTAACAAAATTGTTTAACCATTTTAACAATTGGTTTTACTTACTTTTTCTCAATTTTATAAGTTATACAACTTATTATTCAAACTTCCAAATTCATATTATATAATCACCTACCAATTAAGTTTATATTTCCATTTCAATAGCTTATCTAATCTAGTTCAAATTCAAATTCAATTTATTTAACTTTCCTTTAGTTAAATTTCAAATCATATGTTTTTATTATGCTACTCAAATTTATTTCAACTTTACCAAAGCTAAATATTAGTTCATATTATAAATCCAAAACCCATTTCACTTACATTTATAAATTTCAATTTGGATTTTAAATTCAAATTCGTTTATCACAACAAAACTTCAATTTCAATTTACTATTGGTAGCAAATCCATTACACGGAAACTCGAAAATGAAACTGTTGATGCAGCTGTCATCACCCTTATTATTTTCCAGCAATAGTAGTGAATTCAGTGTTTTATATTCTTTTAAAAATTCTTTTATATTTATAAATCACATTTATAAATCTATATAACTTCACTATTTCACTTTACTTAATAAGATCATTCCAAATTAATTTATCTTATTTAGATTTATAACAATATAATTTCTTTAATTTTGAAAACAACTTTTAGAATCAATAGAATTCAAATTTCGAATTCTTAGTTTAAAATTCAATTTTATTTACAACTCATATTCATAAGTATATTCATATAGTTTCACTTCATATATATAAGATTATTTCACAATTGTATATCATTTTAATTATAATTCCATACTTATAATTCATTTGCTTATATAATTTATTCCTTTATAATTTTTGTTTTTTTATAGATTATTCAAACAGCTTTTATTAACTCATATATATTTACATTTTCAAACAACCAAATAATCGGTTTATATAATAATTCTTGAAAAATTGTTTTCTTCATATATAAAATATAATCAAGGTAAAGTTATTTCATTTACCCATTTAAAATGATACTATATCGACTTTCCTCCTTTAAGTGTTTGGAAATCCTTATCGATAACATGGTGTCCCAAATACCGATCAGAATTCACAAACAGCTCAACGGATAAGTAAACATAATATAAAACATTTTATATTCACTAACAAATACGCACTCATATATATAATACACTCAAACTCAATCTAGGGTGCTACTGTCCCTATTTATACAGAGTACACATCAAAGCTTAGGAATATACAAAATCTAAGCTATGATACCACATGTGACGACCCGCAAATCCGTACCCTTCAAATCGACAATAAACCACACATGCTTGATCCAAAAAGCACAGACTGACGGAAAGTCAAGAGAAAGAAAAGAAGAGAGAAGTAGAGAAGAGAAGAAAAAGAGAAGATAGAACCAAACAAAACCGATACAGAATCTCACATCGCAGCGGAAAACATATAACATCATATCAATGATCTTTACAAAACAGAAATTATATATACATACATTAATCAGAGTTCAACAATCAATCACAAATTATCAGCCTGAACAGTCATAATAACCTGTCCTCACAATTGCTAATAATAAACAACAAAGCTACTATGCAACAATGCAGCAGATAATCAACCAAATACGGATGTACGAAAATGAAGATCTCCTGCTCTCCCGCTGAAGCTCCAAAAGCACCATTCATAACCTGTAAAGATACTCGGTCTGACCCCAGCATTGAAAGGAAAGAACGCCCGGATCATTCTGGTAAACCAACTTGAGAAACACACTCAACTGAATTTATTAAATTACCAAACTTTTCCTTTATCAAAACAAAAATATCTCCTAAAACAAGTCCACACATAAACACGGACATGTTTTTACCGTACGGTAACTAAAACATTTCTTTCATATCAAATCCTCTTATATTATACTAGTGTCTAATATAGACAAATAATATTAATCATAGTCGAAATGGTTACCCATATAGCATTTCGAGGCTATTCATGTGCCTTTACAAACAAAATCGCAGCTCATACGGGGTTTGGATTTCCAGACAAATGACCTGGTAAAGGGACTACCTTTCGGCAGTACACCTCTAGAAGAATGTACCGAGGACCATCACAAAGGATCCTCTACCAATACAAGATCGACCCACCTCTATAACTAGATGGTATCGAACATATCATCCTTCGGTCTTTACCGACCTTTACCGAGGGCCCTCATAGCATACAAACTACAATAATCAGACACACGACGTCATAGCGTGTAAAGATATATCTAGAAGAGGATGATCATATCCTACTTGGGAATCACCCACTTAGCCTTACTGCATCTAACCCTGTTTTGGTCATTTTTGGATGATTAGGCTAAAGGTAACGATTATCTTTCACAAAGCACAATCACATTACTTAGAATGACACATGGCCATTTCCATTGACTACTAATTGCCTTCCACAAAAATACAACCCTTAAGCTCATACGTCTCAAGGGGGTGTTAAGCTAAGAGAAGTTGTCTTCTCCACCACCACTGATGTACGTTTGTAAAACCCAATGTGTGTAATCTTTAGAAATGCAATGTCAGACAAACATCCATACAAGTTGTCCAAGAACAGGACAAACCGAAAGTACTTTCCTACCACATCCTGTTGGAAAATCCCTAGGATTAGTAGCGAATAGTCCTTGCATTGGATATTTCATAATGAAGAGAGCACTGTTCCTGGATGTATATTGGGATTTTAACCCCCAAACGTTCAACAAGCAGTCCCCCACTATGAAAATCCAGAATATCAACATAATCACTAGCAATCTACACAATCGTCGCATATACGTTGGTCCGAAGTGGTTTTTAGATAAATCAGATCCGGTCTCTTCGCACCAACAACGCAAAAGCGTTTCTCAACTTCACACAAAAACTAAGTCTTTAGATTTATCATGTCTTCAACTTTCAACTTGCTATCCTTCAGGCCAAGAAGGAAGCTCGATTGATTGGAGTAATACTCTGCACTATACGAATCAATATCCTCACACAAATGATAATCAACCCTACACAGAAGGCTACTTACTAAGTGTACGACTAAATAGTTCCCACATCAAGTCGAGGAACTAAAATTTGGCCAATTTTGATAGTCGGTTATTTAACTATCAAAGCAAACAAACAAATATTCAAGTCCATAACAATCATCAGCAATCACCAGGCCCATTTAATTAATCTTTTATTAATTAGACGACTTGCCAAATATTCACTTTAAATTATCTTTAAAAAGATATAATTCTCAAAACCATTTTAATATTGGAAAACATTTCCATATACTTATTTAATAATAAGCAATTCACAATTCAATTTATTTTCAACACTTGGAAAATATTACATATACTTAAATCATGATTAAGTATATATTTTATTCTTTAAGGAAAAGATTCTCTTAAACATATTTACTTGGGTCAAAACGAATGTTGCGTAAAACATCGTTATGACAACCCAAAATCAGTGAGTTAGAAAGAAAGAGTTGTACTCACATTCTTTTAGTTGTCGCGATAGCGATTTATTCCGATTAAAATTAAACAAACATTTAATTTCAATCAAAATTTTCACTAGCTCAAATAAATCCCAATCCATCTCCATAATGTAGTGCTCCTCAATACGGACCTACGCAATTCGTTTCGTCAGAAACGGACCTCGTATGAAAATGTTATGACGTTTCAAACATTGTACGAATTAATATATATTAATTTACAATTTTTTTTATATTTTCTAACCTACTTTAATTTCTGGCCGTTAGATTTAGGAACAAGGCAAATCTAGACTGAGCGCTCTTCTTCCGCATGACATTTCGAACGCGAATAACCTATTGTAGCCGTCTTTGTCATCGAATTTTCACGACCATTTCAAATGTTTTGAAGACGATCGGCCTACGCCATGACGAAGGCCCACGCAAGTACCACCATCGGCCAGAGCCTCATGAATCTCGGCCATCCCTGCTTCTTGATAAACATGCTCGAACTGTGCATTTAACGACCCTGACTCGACCTTCGAAAATCGACACAAAATACATCACCCGTATTCGAATGTCGTAGATTCGAACATCGAATCTGGTTCGCCGGAGCTTATAACACATTAAGTAAACAACATAGCAGAAACAGAAATGAATGATTTATTGATATACAATATTTGATACAACACATTGATACAAATGATTATCAATACCAGAGATACTAGACAATGGCAGAAGAATAATAGCAACAACAGAAGAGATAACATTTGCAGCGGAAATATAACTTCGATGCCAAAGCTTCAAAGACTCCAATCTGATAAGCTCGAACCACCATCAATGTTGAACTTGTAGCAAACTCGGAGCACAATGCTATGTCCAAGACACATATTCCAAAGATTGCCAAAAATTATATGTACTAGCTGATTATCTGGAAATATGACTCTAGGCTGCCCATGTAGAAAATTGTGGGCACCCAGAGTTTAGAAAGGGAACAATAAACCCCAGGTCAGTCATGGGACTGGTGTGAGCAAACAAAAACGGTTTTATTTGAACACAAAAACAAACAAAAAGAATTTAAAATAAATCTGCAATGTTTTTTTTCGAAAATGAAACTACCATAAGGCCTCCCTACACATACAATGCAAGCGCACAATTGGAGGAGATTTCTCCTTATGATAGTCAAAATGCTTGATACGTAAATTTTTTTTGATATTATTATTAGTGCATAGTGCAGAAAACATTTCGAAAGTATAATATTAATCTTAGCCAGCATACCACCATTATGGTATACCTACTATAGCTACCATGTTCAATACCAGGTTACCGCCACATTCCATAGTAGGTTATACAACTAAAACCGTATAGGGCGCGTATTGTTTCTTTGGATTTTCAACAAATGGTCCGGCTAAGGAACTTCCTACACCACATTGGTACGCCTCTGAAGGGACACCACGAGGACCTAACTGGATCTCTGCCAACACAAGGCCGGGTTACCTCTATAACTCGGTAACTACTAACATGAGTATGCCGTCCCCCGGTCGTTACCGACCTTTTTCTCAGGATTCACCAACAAATAGCAACAACCACATAGGTTAAATATCTGGGCTCTATACCATGATATCACCTTATTCCTGAAGGAAATGGTCATACCTTAAAGGGCGCGATCCTCATAACCTTGCCGCATTCTTCCTGTTTCGACCATTCCGGGTTGTGAAGCTCGACGAGGTCTCGTCCGCAAAGCTATGCTTTTCAGCCATGTATTGATCAATAAATGATCAGCAACACTTAGTATGCCACATTACCAAATTGGGAATGTATCACTAGTAAAAATCAACTACATAACCTCTGAGCTCGTACGTCTCAGAGAAGGGTGTTAAGCTAAAAGATAAAATTCTCCGCCACCAAACAAAAATGTATTTGATAGAAACCATATTTACATCTCAAAGTGTAACATCAGACATACATCCGTACAGGTCTGTTTCGTGTTCGAACGGAACCGAAGGCACTTAAAAAGAAGCCCTTGCAAATCCGGGTATTCACTATCCCGATCGGACTCCCCATCACATATGGAGATCTCTATAACATAGCTACTTAGTGCAGTCATTCGACAGGTAATCCTTTCGTTCTCGAAAATACCCGGTCTTCACCACCGGTCTTCAAATGCTATCCATTTTGTCGTATCACTATTCGGAATGGGTAATATGACATAAAGTCCTCTCTTGGTTAAACCGAATAATGAGCGCAAAATTTTAAAACCATATGGATATATGCGATCTTAGTTAAGTCACATTTTTAGCCCAAAACCTTTTCTTCAAATGGTTTAAACAAATTTCCACATTAATCTTTTAAAACCAAGGACTTATCCTTTTAAGATCCTCTTCAACTTAAAACAAAATTCACCAATCTTTCATAAAGATTGATTCATAGCTTTCAAAACAATTCCCACTTCAAACTTGATTTACAACTTGAAATTCTTTCAACAAAACTTGAAGTTCTTTCAATATATGAAAGGTATTACCATTTGAAAACAAATGCTTTCATTTCATGAAAATCCGATTCAATATGCTCAAGTTATAGCCCTTAAAGTATAAACTTGGGTTAAATTCAAATTCCCAAAATAATACTTTCTAAAATGGTTTAAAATCCATATATATTATTGTATAACTTGTATTCCCTTTCAACCATAGTTTCCAAAGTAATTTTAATTTCCATCTTTAATAAACCATATTATTTTCAAAATCATTTTGATTCCAAAAAAATTCTTTTCAAAAGTTTAACACAAATCATTCGAAACTATTTTGGATTCAAAATTCAACTTTTCACCATTTGAGTAAAATAATATTAAATTCAAAATATATGTGACTTAACCGATTTCCTCATGAAATCCATATTAGCGTGTGTAGTCCATGGGTTTTACACACAACAATAACATATCACAACCAATATCTATTCAAGCACAACAATATCGATAAGTGTATAGCGCTTATCTTCATTCACAGATTCATAGGTAAATATGTAAATTCATCACAGATAAATAAGTTACAGTTCACAGTTCAACATATCACAGAACATCACATATCAGGGATATCAAACAATTCAAGGCATTCCATGCAATCCAAACATCTATAAGCAAGACCAATTAATCACCTAATTAATTTTTAAACCAGATTAATTACTTATAAATTACTAATCTTGGTTGATTAACATAATTACAAACCTTTAATTAATTATCCTTTAATCATTTATTAATTAGCCTTGAATAATTAATTAATTGACCTTTAATTTATAATTAATCAATCTTTAATTAATAATTAATAAATCTCAATTAATAAATCAATCAACCTTTAATCATTAAATAATTAACCTTTTAATTATTTAATTATTCTTTAATTAATTATCCTTAATTAATTACATTAATTAATTAACCCTTAATTCATTACAATTTAATTAATTATCCTTAATTAATTACAATAAGTGATTATCCCCAATCACTTATATTAATAAATCACAAATTAATTTTAATCACTTGATTAATCAACTTTAATCGTTAATTAATTATGCTCAAGTATTTTCATTAAGTAATCATCTTTAAGTAATTAATTACCCTTAATTACTTATATTAATTAATCTTAATTAATTAATTATCCTTTATTTAATTACACAAAGTAATTATCCCTTAATTATATTAAGCAATCACCAGGCCCATTTAATTAATCTTTTATTAATTAGACGACTTGCCAAATATTCACTTTAAATTATCTTTAAAAAGATATAATTCTCAAAACCATTTTAATATTGGAAAACATTTCCATATACTTATTTAATAATAAGCAATTCACAATTCAATTTATTTTCAACACTTGGAAAATATTACATATACTTAAATCATGATTAAGTATATATTTTATTCTTTAAGGAAAAGATTCTCTTAAACATATTTACTTGGGTCAAAACGAATGTTGCGTAAAACATCGTTATGACAACCCAAAATCAGTGAGTTAGAAAGAAAGAGTTGTACTCACATTCTTTTAGTTATCGCGATAGCGATTTATTCCGATTAAAATTAAACAAACATTTATTTTCAATCAAAATTTTCACTAGCTCAAATAAATCCCAATCCATCTCCATAATGTAGTGCTCCTCAATACGGACCTACGCAATTCGTTTCGTCAGAAACGGACCTCGTATGAAAATGTTATGACATTTCAAACATTGTACGAATTAATATATATTAATTTACAATTTTTTTTTATATTTTCTAACCTACTTTAATTCCTGGCCGTTAGATTTAGGAACAAGGAAAATCTAGACTGAGCGCTCTTCTTCTTCCGCATGACATTTCGAACGCGAATAACCCATTATAGCCGTCTTTATCATCGAATTTTCACGACCATTTCAAATGTTTTGAAGACGATCGGCCTACGCCACGACGAAGGCCTACGCAAGTACCACCATCGGCCAGAGCCTCATGAATCGCGGCCATCCCTGCTTCTTGATAAACATGCTCGAACTGTGCATTTAACGACCCTGACTCGACCTTCGAAAATCGACACCAAATACATCACCCGTATTCGAATGTCGTAGATTCGAACATCGAATCTGGTTCGCCGGAGCTTATAACACATTAAGTAAACAACATAGCGGAAACAGAAATGAATGATTTATTGATATACAATATTTGATACAACACATTGATACAAATGATTATCAATACCAGAGATACTAGACAATGGCAGAAGAATAATAGTAACAACAGAAGAGATAACATTTGCAGCGGAAATATAACTTCAATGCCAAAGCTTCAAAGACTCCAATCTGATAAGCTCGAACCACCATCAATGTTGAACTTGTAGCAAACTCGGAGCACAATGCTATGTCCAAGCCACATATTCCAAAGATTGCCAAAAATTATATGTACTAGCTGATTATCTGGAAATACGACTCTAGGCTGCCCATGTAGAAAATTGTGGGCACCCAGAGTTTAGAAAGGGAACACTAAACCCCAGGTCAGTCATGGGACTGGTGTGAGCAAACAAAAACGGTTTTATTTGAACACAAAAACAAACAAAAAGAATTTAAAATAAATCTGCAATGCTTTTTTTCGAAAATGAAACTACCATAAGGCCTCCCTACACATACAATGCAAGCGCACAATTGGAGGAGATTTCTCCTTATGATAGTCAAACATGCTTGATACGTAAATTTTTTTTGATATTATTATTAGTGCATAGTGCAGAAAACATTTTGAAAGTATAATATTAATCTTAGCCAGCATACCACCATTATGGTATACCTACTATAGCTACCATGTTCAATACCAGGTTACCGCCACATTCCATAGTAGGTTATACAACTAAAACCGTATAGGGCGCGTATTGTTTCTTTGGATTTCCAACAAATGGTCCGGCTAAGGAACTTCCTACACCACATGGGTACGCCTCTGAAGGGACACGAGGACCTAACTGGATCTCTGCCAACACAAGGCCGGGTTACCTCTATAACTCGGTAACTACTAACATGAGTATGCCATCCCCCGGTCGTTACCGACCTTTTTCTCAGGATTCACCTACAAATAGCAACAACCACATAGGTTAAATATCTGGGCTCTATACCATGATATCACCTTATTCCTGAAGGAAATGGTCATACCTTAAAGGGCGCGATCCTCATAACCTTGCCGCATTCTTCCTGTTTCGACCATTCCGGGTTGTGAAGCTCGACGAGGTCTCGTCCGCAAAGCTATGCTTTTCAGCCATGTATTGATCAATAAATGATCAGCAACACTTAGTATGCCACATTACCAAATTGGGAATGTATCACTAGTAAAAATCAACTACATAACCTCTGAGCTCGTACGTCTCAGAGAAGGGTGTTAAGCTAAAAGATAAAATTCTCCGCCACCAAACAGAAATGTATTTGATAGAAACCATATTTACATCTCAAAGTGTAACATCAGACATACATCCGTACAGGTCCGTTTCGTGTTCGAACGGAACCGAAGGCACTTAAAAAGAAGCCCTTGCAAATCCGGGTATTCACTATCCCGATCGGATTCCCCATCACATATGGAGATCTCTATACCATAGCTACTTAGTGCAGTCATTCGACAGGTAATACTTTCGTTCTCGAAAATACCCGGTCTTCACCACCGGTCTTCAAATGCTATCCATTTTGTCGTATCACTATTCGGAATGGGTTATATGACATAAAGTCCTCTCTTGGTTAAACCGAATAATGAGCGCAAAATTTTAAAACCATATGGATATATGCGATCTTAGTTAAGTCGCATTTTTAGCCCAAAACCTTTTCTTCAAATGGTTTAAACAAATTTCCACATTAATCTTTTAAAACCAAGGACTTATCCTTTTAAGATCCTCTTCAACTTAAAACAAAATTCACCAATCTTTCATAAAGATTGATTCATAGCTTTCAAAACAATTCCCACTTCAAACTTGATTTACAACTTGAAATTCTTTCAACAAAACTTGAAGTTCTTTCAATATATGAAAGGTATTACCATTTGAAAACAAATGCTTTCATTTCATGAAAATCCGATTCAATATGCTCAAGTTATAGCCCTTAAAGTATAAACTTGGGTTAAATTCAAATTCCTAAAATAATACTTTCTAAAATGGTTTAAAATCCATATATATTATTGTATAACTTGTATTCCCTTTCAACCATAGTTTCCAAAGTAATTTTAATTTCAATCTTTAATAAACCATATTATTTTCAAAATCATTTTAATTCCAAAAAAATTCTTTTCAAAAGTTTAACACAAATCATTCGAAACTATTTTGGATTCAAAATTCAACTTTTCACCATTTGAGTAAAATAATATTAAATTCAAAATATATGTGACTTAACCGATTTCCTCATGAAATCCATATTAGTGTGTGTAGTCCATGGGTTATACACACAACAATAACATATCACAACCAATATCTATTCAAGCACAACAATATCGATAAGTGTATAGCGCTTATCTTCATTCACAGATTCATAGGTAAATATGTAAATTCATCACAGATAAATAAGTCACAGTTCACAGTTCAACATATCACAGAACATCACATATCAGGGATATCAAAAAATTCAAGGCATTCCATACAATCCAAACATCTATAAGCAAGACCAATTAATCACCTAATTAATTTTTAAACCAGATTAATTACTTATAAATTACTAATCTTGGTTGATTAACATAATTACAAACCTTTAATTAATTATCCTTTAATCATTTATTAATTAGCCTTTAATAATTAATTACTTGACCTTTAATTTATAATTAATCAATCTTTAATTAATAATTAATCAATCTCAATTAATAAATCAATCAACCTTTAATCACTAAATAATTAACCTTTAATTATTTAATTATTCTTTAATTAATTATCCTTAATTAATTACATGAATTAATTAACCCTTAATTCATTACCATTTAATTAATTATCCTTAATTAATTACAATAAGTGATTATCCCCAATCACTTATATTAATAAATCACAAATTAATTTTAATCACTTGATTAATCAACTTTAATCGTTAATTAATTATCCTCAAGTATTTTCATTAAGTAATCATCTTTAAGTAATTAATTACCCTTAATTACTTATATTAATTAATCTTAATTAATTAATTATCCTTTATTTAATTACACAAAGTAATTATCCCTTAATTATATTAAGCAATCACCAGGCCCATTTAATTAATCTTTTATTAATTAGACGACTTGCCAAATATTCACTTTAAATTATCTTTAAAAAGATATAATTCTCAAAACCATTTTAATATTGGAAAACATTTCCATATACTTATTTAATAATAAGCAATTCACAATTCAATTTATTTTCAACACTTGGAAAATATTACATATACTTAAATCATGATTAAGTATATATTTTATTCTTTAAGGAAAAGATTCTCTTAAACATATTTACTTGGGTCAAAACGAATGTTGCGTAAAACATCGTTATGACAACCCAAAATCAGTGAGTTAGAAAGAAAGAGTTGTACTCACATTCTTTTAGTTGTCGCGATAGCGATTTATTCCGATTAAAATTAAACAAACATTTAATTTCAATCAAAATTTTCACTAGCTCAAATAAATCCCAATCCATCTCCATAATGTAGTGCTCCTCAATACGGACCTACGCAATTCGTTTCGTCAGAAACGGACCTCGTATGAAAATGTTATGACGTTTCAAACATTGTACGAATTAATATATATTAATTTACAATTTTTTTTATATTTTCTAACCTACTTTAATTCCTGGCCGTTAGATTTAGGAACAAGGCAAATCAAGACTGAGCGCTCTTCTTCTTCCGCGTGACATTTCGAACGCGAATAACCTATTGTAGCCGTCTTTATCATCGAATTTTCACGACCATTTCAAATGTTTTGAAGACGATCGGCCTACGCCATGACGAAGGCCTACGCAAGTACCACCATCGGCCAGAGCCTCATGAATCTCGGCCATCCCTGCTTCTTGATAAACATGCTCGAACTGTGCATTTAACGACCCTGACTCGACCTTCGAAAATCGACACAAAATACATCACCCGTATTCGAATGTCGTAGATTCGAACATTGAATCTGGTTCGCCGGAGCTTATAACACATTAAGTAAACAACATAGCGGAAACAGAAATGAATGATTTATTGATATACAATATTTGATACAACACATTGATACAAATGATTATCAATACCAGAGATACTAGACAATGGCAGAAGAATAATAGCAACAACAGAAGAGATAACATTTGCAGCGGAAATATAACTTCGATGCCAAAGCTTCAAAGACTCCAATCTGATAAGCTCGAACCACCATCAATGTTGAACTTGTAGCAAACTTGGAGCACAATGCTATGTCCAAGCCACATATTCCAAAGATTGCCAAAAATTATATGTACTAGCTGATTATCTAGAAATATGACTCTAGGCTGCCCATGTAGAAAATTGTGGGCACCCAGAGTTTAGAAAGGGAACAACAAACCCCAGGTCAGTCATGGGACTGGTGTGAGCAGACAAAAACGGTTTTATTTGAACACAAAAACAAACAAAAAGAATTTAAAATAAATCTGCAATGCTTTTTTTCGAAAATGAAACTACCATAAGTCCTCCCTACACATACAATGCAAGCGCACAATTGGAGGAGATTTCTCCTTATGATAGTCAAACATGCTTGATACGTAATTTTTTTTTGATATTATTATTAGTGCATAGTGCAGAAAACATTTCGAAAGTATAATATTAATCTTAGCCAGCATACCACCATTATGGTATACCTACTATAGCTACCATGTTCAATACCAGGTTACCGCCATATTCCATAGTAGGTTATACAACTAAAACTGTATAGGGCGCGTATTGTTTCTTTGGATTTCCAACAAATGGTCCGGCTAAGGAACTTCCTACACCACATGGGTACGCCTCTGAAGGGACACCACGAGGACCTAACTCGTTCTCTGCCAACACAAGGCCGGGTTACCTCTATATCTCGGTAACTACTAACATGAGTATGCCATCCCCCGGTCGTTACCGACCTTTTTCTCAGAATTCACCAACAAATAGCAACAACCACATAGGTTAAATATCTGGGCTCTATACCATGATATCACCTTATTCCTGAAGGAAATGGTCATACCTTAAAGGGCGCGATCCTCATAACCTTGCCGCATTCTTCCTGTTTCGACCATTCCGGGTTGTGAAGCTCGACGAGGTCTCGTCCGCAAAGCTATGCTTTTCAGCCATGTATTGATCAATAAATGATCAGCAACACTTAGTATGCCACATTACCAAATTGGGAATGTATCACTAGTAAATATCAACTACATAACCTCTGAGCTCGTACGTCTCAGAGAAGGGTGTTAAGCTAAAAGATAAAATTCTCTGCCACCAAACAGAAATGTATTTGATAGAAACCATATTTACATCTCAAAGTGTAACATCAGACATACATCCGTACAGGTCCGTTTCGTGTTCGAACGGAACCGAAGGCACTTAAAAAGAAGCCCTTGCAAATCCGGGTATTCACTATCCCGATCGGACTCCCCATCACATATGGAGATCTCTATACCATAGCTACTTAGTGCAGTCATTCGACAGGTAATCCTTTCATTCTCGAAAATACCCGGTCTTCACCACCGGTCTTCAAATGCTATCCATTTTGTCGTATCACTATTCGGAATGGGTTATATGACATAAAGTCCTCTCTTGGTTAAACCGAATAATGAGCGCAAAATTTTAAAACCATATGGATATATGTGATCTTAGTTAAGTCGCATTTTTAGCCCAAAACCTTTTCTTCAAATGGTTTAAACAAATTTCCACATTAATCTTTTAAAACCAAGGACTTATCCTTTTAAGATCCTCTTCAACTTAAAACAAAATTCACCAATCTTTCATAAAGATTGATTCATAGCTTTCAAAACAATTCCCACTTCAAACTTGATTTACAACTTGAAATTCTTTCAACAAAACTTGAAGTTCTTTCAATATATGAAAGGTATTACCATTTGAAAACAAATGCTTTCATTTCATGAAAATCCGATTCAATATGCTCAAGTTATAGCCCTTAAAGTATAAACTTGGGTTAAATTCAAATTCCCAAAATAATACTTTCTAAAGTGGTTTAAAATCCATATATATTATTGTATAACTTGTATTCCCTTTCAACCATAGTTTCCAAAGTAATTTTAATTTCAATCTTTAATAAACCATATTATTTTCAAAATCATTTTAATTCCAAAAAAATTCTTTTCAAAAGTTTAACACAAATCATTCGAAACTATTTTGGATTCAAAATTCAACTTTTCACCATTTGAGTAAAATAATATTGAATTCAAAATATATGTGACTTAACCGATTTCCTCATGAAATCCATATTAGTGTGTGTAGTCCATGGTCTTTACACACAACAATAACATATCACAACCAATATCTATTCAAGCACAACAATATCGATAAGTGTATAGCGCTTATCTTCATTCACCGATTCATAGGTAAATATGTAAATTCATCACAGATAAATAAGTCACAGTTCACAGTTCAACATATCACAGAACATCACATATCAGGGATATCAAACAATTCAAGGCATTCCATACAATCCAAACATCTATAAGCAAGACCAATTAATCACCTAATTAATTTTTAAACCAGATTAATTACTTATAAATTACTAATCTTGGTTGATTAACATAATTACAAACCTTTAATTAATTATCCTTTAATCATTTATTAATTAGCCTTTAATAATTAATTAATTGACCTTTAATTTATAATTAATCAATCTTTAATTAATAATTAATCAATCTCAATTAATAAATCAATCAACCTTTAATCATTAAATAATTAACCTTTAATTATTTAATTATTCTTTAATTAATTATCCTTAATTAATTACATGAATTAATTAACCCTTAATTCATTACCATTTAATTAATTATCCTTAATTAATTACAATAAGTGATTATCCCCAATCACTTATATTAATAAATCACAAATTAATTTTAATCACTTGATTAATCAACTTTAATCGTTAATTAATTATCCTCATGTATTTTCATTAAGTAATCATCTTTAAGTAATTAATTACCCCTAATTACTTATATTAATTAATCTTAATTAATTAATTATCCTTTATTTAATTACACAAAGTAATTATCCCTTAATTATATTAAGTAATAGTCTTTTATTAATTACATTAAGTAATTTTACTTAATTAATTTTATTAAATAATCATCCTTTGATTACTCATAATTAATTACTTAACTCATCACAAATTAATTAACCCTTAATTAGTACGTAATTATCCTTTAATTAAGTACTTATCAATAAATTTCAAATTGATGATCCTTTAATCTTAAGATAACCCATTTATCTTAATTAATTTTAAAATCATCATTTAAATCTTATTTTAAATAACCTTTGACATAAATTATCATTATCACTTAAATTAACTTAAAGCCTTTAAGTAAATTAAAAACATTTAATCTTCTTAATTAAATTCTTAATTATACTTTTATATTTATTTAAAATAAAATTAAAAGGGATAAAAACACTTCACTTGATAATTAAAATAACCTTTAATTTATTCAAAACTATAAACAACATTTATTATCTTACGAGAATAAATCAGGAAAAGGTTTTAAAATTTGATTTAAATGAAAATTTTGTTTAATTTAAAATTTTAAAACTGTAAAATTACAAACCCAAGACGAACACTTGTTTTACCCAAGCCTTACTTCAAGTTTCTCCCTTCCCCCTTTTGGTTCGAGTCAAAATCTCGTTTTCCCATGCTCGAACCCAAGCTCTCTTCTTCTTCCACGACCTTTACAATGCCAGAAACACACAAGTGCATTGTGCATGTGCATGGTCGAACGACGCACCTCTGACCATCTCTCGGGCCCTTGGCAAATTGTCCATATCTTCGCTAACCCTTACATCCACCCAGATTGACGAAATCGACCACCAATCGAAAATGAGATATTCGACCCAAAAATTGGAACAACCCCGATCGGAAAATCGCCACCAGCCATTACCTCCGACCACCGGATCACACGCTGACCAGCCCGGAGCTACTCCACACACCACGCTTTGATCCCACCACTCGCGATCGAGTCCGGTCTTCCCACGGCGACGCATTCGCCTTGAACACATCGACAACCCAAACTGCCGACCAAACCCTATTTCGATGATCCTTGCCCACCAGATTAATGATAAAACCCTCCACTATTTTTCCTGCAACCACCAGGCTACCTGCTATGTCTAGCGTCGATCTCGACGAACTTCATCACACCGATCGTCGGAAATCGACGATCAACCCAAATTCGTACAACTTCGATTATCTCAACAATTACTTATCTAAAAATCATGAACTTCACATCAAAATTCAACATTTTGCTCAATGATTCAGATTATATAATCAAAGATTGGAATTAGCTTGATCGATTTTAACTTATTTTCAGATAATCTTTGTATTTTTCTATTTTTGTAAAAATTACTAAATATAAAATCTTGAAACCTTTTTACAATTAATATTACCCTGTGATAATCATCTTTTATTCGAAGATCAAAGCTTAAATATGATTGTATGAGGAGATATGATTTTTTTTGAAGGTAATTCTTAAGCCTGTGTAATATAATAGAGGAGCAGACACACACACACACATTCACATGCATAGATATATATACACATGCATTTGTATTTATAACTAAAACATTTTCAAATTATTACACACATTAGTTATCACAGGCAAACCAAGATTAATAGGTTTAAAAGTTTGCTCACCGGGAAGCAGACAGAGAAACAAGCCTGGAAATGGAATTGAAAACTAGAAGCTGATCCTGAATTTGAAACTTAAATTTTGATCTGTCTAATTGAAACTGAAGTTGTTAAAATTTAATTCTTTGATTTTCACTTTGCTTCAGGTTTGAATGCCTGGTGTTTGGACCTGATCTGAACTTGATTTGATTCACTTGAGTTTGTTGAACTGCTTTGATTTTTTGAATTTTTTTGCTCAGGCTTAAGATTGTTTGAGTTGCTCTGATCTATTGCTTGATTCAGATTTTTGATTTCCAGGTTTGAAAACTAATGTTGATTCAGGTTGAGGATGCTGAAGTTGATTTTTATTTCTGGTTTTTGGTTCTCCTTTTCTTTTGATCTGTTTTGTTTTTTATTTTTATTTTGAGGTTTTGATTTCTTTTTGTCCAGTTTCTTTTGTTGAAACAAAAATGAGAAGAGGGAGAAGGATGAATATATAGCTTATTTTCTCTTTAATTTATTAAACTTTTAAAATGAAAAAAAATTAGAAATAGGACACTTGTTTAATATCCTTATTATATGGTTAACCCTTGTTAAACTTCATATTTAAAAGAGTTACATTTGTTAAATGTTATTTTAAAATGTTTACACCTGTATTCTTTCTTATTATAATGTTTACACATGTTATTTTTCCTTGTTAAAAATACTTATATATGTATTTTACATGTATTAAATGTTTGAATATATTTCTATATTTTTTCTAATTATATTTCCTTTTATAACTACTTATATATGTATTATTTTAAAGAGAAGGAATATTATTCCCTTATTAATAACTTATTCAAATCTTATTAATTTTCAAAAGATATGTATATATGTATAGTTTAAACTTTTATTTCTTGTTTTATATTTGTATTCATACATTTTATTTATTATTTCTACTTATATCAATTTAAAGAAAATGGTTTTAAAACTAATTGTACTTTAACAAATAAACACACATATGTATATTAGATAATAAAATTTTAGCTTTAAACAACTTTTAAACTTTTACTGTTTTAATTTAAAATATAACTTTCATATATATCATATGTCATAATTAGAAAATAAATTTTCATTAAATTATAAAATTATAGAGTTTTCAAATGCAAATTATTTCTCAAAATATTTATTTTGAATTTCAATTCCAAAATTTAATTAAAAATCAATTCGTATACATATATATAAATAAACAACATATATTATTTAATTTGGAAAATTTCAAATTAATTCACAATTTAATCCAAAATTTAATATTAATTACCAAATTAAATTTGACTCAAAACCAGGATCATTACAGTGCACAAACGCAAGCAATTTTCTCTCTCTACGTTGCGTCTCAGACGATCACCACCGTTGGTTGGAAAGGCCTCGACGGGCTCTTTAAGTTTGTAGTTGGAGGTTTTTGCTAATGGCTTATAGATAGAGAGATAATTGGAGGAGAAACTGGGACGTTTCTAGCGATTGAAAAGCTTAGTGGCAGCTAACCCTTTTGAATTAGGGTTTTGTAAAAATGAATAAAAGTTATTCTTTTATAGAAAATTTGCGCGCACTATTCATCGTCAAATTTTTGAACTCGAAATGAAGCGTGCTGCTCGGCATTTTTAATGTTTTATCCCTATTCCGAATGCAATGGAATATATATTGAGAACCAATTCGATCGTATTTGAAAGATAGGTTTTTGAATCAACTAATTTAAATTCAAAATTCACTTAAACGAATTTCTTCACATTTTAGCTTGCCCTGGACAAATCGTAAATCCGATTGATACAAAATTTGAAATCTTACAATAATTTAACATTACGGATCCAATGAAACCGGTTTCGTCAAAATCTAAGACTGTTTGAAAAATGACCATTTTTACACGTCAATTAAATATTGAAATATTCAATTTCTACAATTTAACTTTTAATTCAATTTTAAAAGTTCTCTAACATCATTCTTATTCAAATAGAATTTCATTCATCTTTATAAATCATTTTCATTCACGTTAAATTCAAATTCCAATTATTTACATAATTTCAAATAGTAAATTATTAATTTAATTATCTAATTAAATCCAGATATTCGAAATATAATTTATTCAGCTTATATAATTTACTTGGGAATATTTAAAATCAGTTAAATATACGAATTTAAAATGACTGAAATTTTGGGTCTTTACAATTAAACTCAAATAAATTCTATATTTCCAAATCTCAATGTTCATATTTAGATTACCAAAATATTCTTAGTTTATTATTGAAAACTTATTTAATCATTAGTATCCTTGTTATAATATTAATTAATTTGTTTTCTAGTACCTGGTTGTTACTTAAATTGAAACACCCCAACTCTATACTCATATGATCGACGAGTATTACAAATTAATACCATCAGACAATACAAAGAATGAGGCTATATGGGGTTCACACGTAAATATTCCTTTGGACTAATATTGTGACATGTCTTAAATTATAAAATACTTGTCATAGATATATACAAAATCTCAGTATAAAGCAATAAAACATAATCACATAATATAATAGACTACGCAAAGTCAGAACACAACATATAAAATATAATATATCATACAATACAAAATCCAGTAGGGCTACTTAATGATAGCGTCTGGCCCATTATATATGTACATCATCCAATACGTCATAATATATACGTCCATCGAGCTAAAAAATACGTAAGGAATGTATTATAACTACTAGCCTCCCAAAAACCTAGTGAATCCAATTGCTTATGGTGCACCTAATCCTACAACATCTCGAGCTAACCTGTGCACTATTGGACTAGCGATTATCATTTGCTTTTGATTTCCTAAGATTTTTCCATTTTCCCTCCATATTTATTCATGAAGTGAATATTTTGGCGTGAGATATTTTTGGTCGAATATTTGGCATGAATTTTGATGTGAAATTCATTTTTTGATATGAGAGACATGATTTGCGTAACGACCCGCAAATTTATCACCATAATAATTATATTTATTTTTAAATAAAAGGTTGATAATATAAATAATATTTTTTTGGGTGATAATAAGTAATAGTAATTATATTTTGAATAGATATTTACAAAAATATTTTCCTCGAAATGTCAATCGATAAAATGTCTGAAAGATGTTTTATCAATAGCCAGCTCTATAATCGTAAAACGTCATGCACAGAGCTAGATACATACACTTATTTTTATGATTAAACAAGAATATAAAATAAAATCAATTGTTTTGTTTTTGAAAATAAAATGTGTTTTTGACATTGTTGATAATGCCCTTGTGAGGATAATTGATTTATTTAATTTAAATTGAGATCTAATAATTTAATAATCATTTTAATTATCCAATTAATTATTTCAAATGATGATACTTCATTTTAATAGTAATAAAGTGATGATAAATCATTTATAATATTTTTATAAAGAGATATAATTGATTTGAAAATATAAGGAAAATTCGATATCGCTTTATCGTTATAATGACGATTGTAAATATTTGATAATACAAATTTATATGGTTTTATAAATAAAATGTGATCATTTTAATTCATTTAAAATGAAAAGATTTTTTTTTTCAAATTCTGTTTACAAATATATATATATGTTAAAGTACAAGTGAAGATGTGATTGGGAATCGGTTCTCCGATCAACAACGATTTATCAAACGAAAGTTGTACGGAATCAATGCAACATTGTTTATATGTCATGTACATATATATAACATACAAATGCATCCACTAAGATGCACATGAATATATGTACACATACATATATACTTATACACTTAAGAATACATACATAATACTAAATCAAAGATATATTATTTAAACTTCCTCCTTAAGCTTAAATAAGTCAGCATATGCGTATATGAGATTATGGAAGTGATATGCACATGGGTGTGGTGCATTGGTCATGCATTTTGAAGGGGGAGTGTGTTGGAGAAGCCTTGAAAAGTGATGTATACATATCTTCTTTTACACTCTTCTTTTTTCCTATAAATGTCGTACCATCTTCTCTTCTTCATTTTCATTCATCTTCTTCCTTCTTCTTAAGCTTCCTAAGATCTTCTTTAATGTATTCCATCACTTAGAAAATAATGAGCAAAAGTTATGGAAAAATATTAGCAAAATATATACACATGAATACAATATCTATCCGCTTCAAAAACAAGTCAAAACACCTCCTTTCCACCACTCAAACTCACGGCCACCATTAGATCCACCCTAGGCCGAGCCTTTCCCACCTCTAAGTCATAGCCATGAGCACACCCAAGGCTATACCTAGCCACTTTAAGGCTTCAAAGATCAATTCCATAGAGTTAATTTTGATTGTAGCGGAGTTATAGCAGATTTTCTATTAGCTCGAAGGGAAAATAAGGTGAGAACTCCTAAACTATTATATTATATTTTGAATGATGATATGATGTTTGCAAATGGATATTTAATATGCTTTGATCATCAAGTTTGATTGTTTCCATACAAATGTTAAAAATATATGCAAGTCACGAATATACACGTCGATAAAAACAAAGGAAATCACGTTCCTTGAATTAATGAAATGGTGTATATGGAATTATTAAATCTCTTAAAAATGGTTTTTAATGTATTTGAAATGTTTTGTAAACATTTAAAAGTGTTTTGGTTAAGTTTGAAAAGAAATAGATATTTTAGTTAAAAATAAGCGCGTCGCGTAATGGTAGTTCGCGATTTCGTGCTATAAAAGTCAAACAAGTGTAAAAGTTACAAAATAGCTCAAAATTCTTTGAGATAAGAATTTTCCGAACCACAATATCCATAGTTTTCCAACGAAGAAAGAAAATCGAGATTTCAATGAATGGATTTTGAAATATGAGTAAAACAAGTTTTGGAAAAATCCCAATTTTGCAGTTCGAAATCCAAAAGTAGATTTCTTTGAAAATGATGGTTTAAAATGTTTGAAAATGTGTAATAAATCTTATAAATTTTTTGAAAATGTTTTAAAACTGATTTGAGTAATAAAAATGATTTTTTTTCAAGTAATAAATAGTCGTTTTGATCAACATAGCTAAAAAAGCACTTTCCGCGGCACTTTTCGATAACTTTTGAAATATAGTCTTAAACTTAACCACTCTTTTCCAATTATTTTATATATATTTTTAAATGATTTATAAAATGTTTTAAAGATGAATTGAATGATTTATTAAATTATTAAATATTTTAATGATTTAGAGTGGATCAAATAACTTGATCGCCTTATGGGTGTCAAAGAGATAGCGTCTGGGCTTAGGTTTGGAAAACCAGTTTCCTGTTCTCCCTAGCTATCTAGACTGGCCCGAAGAAGGAATAGTAAATTTGAGTTACTCGGATCAAAACTTTCTAAAGGATAAAGAAAGATATTTTCTGGGATTTAAACAATTTAGATTTTATAGAGATGATCTTCTTGTACTCCGCGTTAAAGCCCAAAGAGGGAACTCGTACTTTAATGACCCAGTTTTTCAATGGTTTGAATTTAGAATATTTTATTGAATTTACATATTGAAAAATGATTATTATAAGTTAAATAAGTTAATTTATTAAATTTGGAATCTAATGTGAATAAAATGATTTCTAACGTTGTTTTAAATGTTATTTGTATTTGAATGGAGTCAGTGAAGTTTTAAAATTGAATTAAAAACGATTTGGCAGAAATTTGAAATTTTAATATTTAATTAACGTGTAAAAAAATTCATTTTTGACACTATCTTGGATTTTTACGAGACCAGTTTTATTGGATCCGTAATAATGAGTTGTTATAGGATTTCAAATTTCGTGTCGATTGGACTTACCAGTTGACCAAGCGAGCTTGAAACGCACAGAAATTAATTAAAGGATTTTAATTAAAATAATTTGATTCAGAAACCTATCTTCCAAATACAATGGAATTTGCCTTCGGTACATATTCCATTATGTTCGGAATAGGGGTATCACATTATGAACACTAGGCGGCACGCTTCGCTTGGAGTTTGAAAATTCATTGGGTGAATAGTGTTTTAAACATGGCTATATAAGGATCCTAAACTAACCCTAAACTTCAAAAAATCCCAGCTTTGCTCTTCCCAGCCACCACCCATGAACCAATGATCAGAATCTTCGAATCTTCCTCCCCGTTTATATCTTAATCCATAAACAATTACAAGAAACATCCAACTACAAAGTGGAAGATCTCGTCGTGATTTAGCTGTTCAATGGCTATGATCGAAAATAGTTCTTCGTGGTGGCCTGAATCTGGAGAGGAATACAATGCATTTGGAGGCATTTTTCTCATCGATGGAAAAACTTGGTGGGACCGGATTTTGGCCGTGGGTGCATGGGGACAGAGGCTTCGATTTGGTGGTCTCCAATCAACTTCTAGGCAATCGTGGTGGGAGCGGCGCTCGAATGAGGATGTGCGACATTGAGTTCGTGTGCACGACTTTTAGTAGGGAAAGGGAGATAAATTTAAATGATAATTAGAAAAATGATGGTAATTAACTTGTTAATGACATTGGTTAATTTTATTTATTAAATTAAATGTTTAAAAAATTGATAACTTCTTCGTACGAGGTCTGTTTTGCACGAAACGAATCACATTGGATTCAAATTATCGAGCACTACAATATAGAGCTAGTTAGGATGAATTTGAAGCTTGTAAGATTTTTGGATAAAATTAAACGCTCATTCCAAATAAAACGCTTCAACGTCGACTGGAGCCAAAGGGAGTAAAACTCACTCTTTCTGATCCGCTAATATCTATATATAAGTGGGAATATTTTTATTATGCTATTTTAATGACTGTTGGATGTTATGTGTGTGTGTGTGTGTTGATATTTGGTTGTTATGCTATAGTAGTTAGTAGTTGGATATATTCCTGCCTATTTGAGCAGATGGGACACTATGCGTTCCAGTGTATGAGCGGATGATCCTTTGTACGTGCGTCTACCTCGAAGTAGACAATATTGTACATATTTTCCCATATGTATATTTGTTGCAGGTGACAGTTTAGAGGGATCCAATAGGATTCCTAACTATGGTTGATGTTTATTTGCACATATTGTTGTATATGTTGTTTTATGTGATATTTCATGTGATGGATGCCATGATTGCTATTATTGATGTGAATCCCTTTTTTGTTCTTTTGCAGCATTGGGCCATATTTTTAGTATTTAAAATATAGAAATGTTGATTTCAATTTGAAAATGACTTTAGACTGATTTTGAAAATATATATGTTTTAAGATTTTTAATGATTAAAGAAACGAATTTATTTTAAATAAATAAAAAGTAATAATTTTTATGTTATAAAAATTATGTTTTTGTGAAATATACTTAAATATGATTTTTGAAATATTATTTTTGGCAAGGCCGACGGGGTTGGATGGTCCCCGACCATTATATTGCAACACCGATGAGAACTACACAGTACAACAACATCGAGCATAGGCTCATAGAACACTGAGAAAACACGGTGCTACAAGCACAAGGAAAAAAATACGAAAAAAGAAAAAAAATAAAAAAGAAAAAAACAGACAGTTACATAAAGGATGGCACACTAATTCCAGGATCAAAGGCGAACAGCATCTTCAGAGAAGATTCAATTTCGTGCATAATCCACAACTTAAAAGTAGCAGCAGTTTTAGCATTAACAGCATCAGAAACTCTACAGTTTCGTTCTTTCCACACCGCTGTTATAAAACTCTTTAGTGCAACTCCAAATATCATTTTTCCTTCATGTTTGTTACCTGTCTCAGCATATATTCTCTCCCATTCAGCCTGATTCACATTTAAGGGACAACTACTGCATAATTTCGCCATAACTTCAGACCACAGTTGCTTTGTGACAGAACATTCGAAGTATATATGCTCAATAGTTTCTGGAAGATCACAGCAGAATGAGCAGAGAATATTCACGTTCATGCCAATAGTAACAAGCTTAGCTTTAGTTAATATTGCTCTATTCAGTACCTTCCACAACAATAAGTTTTGTCTATAGCTATTATCTTTATTCCATGTTCTCTTCCACCATCTCCAATTCTGGCTCAAATTGTTTTGCATCAAGAACTCATAAGCCAAACCAGTTTTATACTTACCTCTTTTCTATCCCTAAACAATTTTATTAGAAGAAGTAGGCAGTGGAGTAAAAACCTTAATTTTGTCCCAAAGTCTTTGCACTCTTTGATTCGAAGAGAAAGTTTTCATCCTCTGGAAGTTATCAAGCACTTCTCTGACAAGCGTGTGAGAGTGGACTCCAGTTTGTTGTATTTCACTGTAAGTGAGCTGCCTTCTTAGAATTAGTCCTTGTTCAAGCCATGGGTCATCCCAGAAATATACAGTGTTCTCATGACTGGTATTCAACTGAATCAGAGGAAGAAAGAGTTCTTTGGTCTTGTGAATGTTCTGCCATGTCCAACTCATGTTCTGCTGCGTAGTCATATTCCACAACCTCCTATGCTTCATAACATTACTTTTCGACCACTCTGCCCAGAGACTATCAGGGCAGTTAAACAAAGTGTCAACATGTCTAGCAAAAGTAGCCTTATTCCACTGTTTAAGATTAATTAGACCAAGGCCTCCCTTGTTCATCGGTTTCTCAACAGTTATATATTTAGTAGGAGCAATAAATCTTCCAGTCGTTCTGCCACACCACAGGAACTTCATCATAGCACTCCTTATCATTTTCATTAGCTTTAATGGGATAACAAAAGATCTGGCCCAATACACTTGCATTGCAAAGATCACTGACTTAATTAAAGTTAGTCTACCAGCTTGACTCAGCTTCGTGGTGGTCCAACAGTTCATTCTAGCACTTATTTTTTCATACATAGGAAGACACTGGTTAGTAGTGATTCTGGATGTAGTCAGTGGAAGACCCAGGTAGGAAACAGTGCAATGGTTTCTAGTTAATCCAGTAATCTGAGTAATCTGATCGGCATGTGCTGTGCTAACTCCAGCAAGAATAATTTCAGATTTTTGGACGTTGATCTTTAACCCCGTCATAGAATAAAAATGCTCATGGGTTAGCATTATGTTCTCTATAGTGTCAATGTTAGGTGAGCAAAACATAATTAAATCATCTGCAAACATTAACGCAGTGATTTGTGGGTCTTTGCATGATGGATGTAGTTTAATTTTCCCTTGTTGAACAGATTTATTTATCATTCTCGTGAGCATTTCCATAACAAGTATGAAGATGTAAGCTGACATGGGGTCTCCCTGCCTTATACCTTGTTTACTATTGAAAAAACCAGTGGGTGAACCGTTGACAATGATAGAATAAGTAGGAGAAGAGATGCATTCATAAATCCGAGCTATGAAGTGAGGAGGAAAATTCATATACCCCATAATGCGAACTATACTATCCCACTGTAACATATCAAATGCTTTCGTTATATCAAGCTTCATCATTGCTTTCGGGGGAGTATTGCTTCTTTGATATCCTTTAATTATTTCGTGCGCAAGAAGTATGTGATCAAGGATATTCCTTCCTGGTAGAAACGATGTCTGGTTAGTGGAAACAAGAGAAGGGAGGACTTTCTTCAAACGAGTAGCAATAACCTGGGATATACATTTATATATGGTGTTGCAACATGATATGGGCCTATAGTCCTTAACATGATGAGCATTGTTGAGTTTAGGAACTAAAGCTATGTTAGTGTAGTTGAAAGACCTATAGAGCTTACTCTTAATGAAGAAGTGAGATATGGCTTTGCAAACGTCTGCAGACACAATGTTCCAGCATTTAATGTAAAAGTGAGCATTCAAACCATCAGGGCCACCGCATGAGTTAGTATTAAGGGAAAACATTGCCTTTTCAATTTCTTCATGGGTTACTTCATTACAAAGCAGGTTGTAATTTTCGTCATTAAGCATAGGCATGATGTCCAGAGGGATGTCATCAATAGAAGAGTTGAAATTGTTAGCGTTGGAATATATGGATGTGAAGTATTGTTCAAATGCTTCATTGACATTACCAGCAGCAGTTTGAAGATTATCTTGCATGTCAAAGATGGTAGCTATATTCTCTTTTCTGTGTTTGTTCTTGAGACTGTCATGAAAGTAAGCACTGTTCTTGTCTCCTTTTTCCCTCCATTTAATTCGTGACTTTTGTCGAATCATGTCACTTTCCTGAGCAAGGGCATCATGGAACTGTTGAGACAAAGAAGCTTCGATAGGAGAAAGACTAGCATCATGAACATTTTCCATCATAGACTTCTGAACCTCAACAAGCTTTTTCATAATATTAGTGCTCATTTTATCACCTTTGCCAAATTTGTTAAAAGCCCATATTTTCAGAGTATTTTTAGTCACTATAATTTTTTCCTGCAAGACAAAAAGAGAATTACCATACTTATTAATACTCCAAGCAGATAAAACAGTAGGTTTAAAATCATTTTCATTAGACCAAGAATTAAAAATTTTAAAATTTGCTTTTCGTCTCTCGTCCACTCCACGAAGATGTATGATTTGAGGGGAGTGGTCAGAAAGGAGAGGGGGTGGGAGATGGTTGAAAAGGAAGGGCCATTTAGTTAGAGCAGCAAGGTTGGAGAAGGAGTGATCAATTCTAGAGAAAGTCCTGCTTCCATGCTTTCTTTTATTGTTCCATGTATATTGCATACCAACAGATTTGATATTAACAAGATTAGCATCACTTATCGCATTGTTGAGGGGAAGAATTTCGTTAAAGGACAACAGATTTCCTCCCACTATATCAGAGAGAGCTTGACAACAGTTAAAGTCACCAAATATAATCCAGGGATGGGAGGTCTGTCTCAGGGAAGGAATGACCGAAAGTAAGGGAGCTCTAGCAGCAGTAGAGTTGGACGCATATATAAAGGAGATGTAGAAAGAGTTATGATCAGAGATGTCTATAGCATGACAGTGAATAAGTTGGGAGGTGGAGAGGATGGGGGTAATGTTAACATGGTGGGGATTGTAAATAATCATAATTCTGCCATATGGTGATTCGTTGAGATTGTGAATAAGCTTCCAGCCCGAGTTTATATAATCAGCTGCCTTTATGGTTAATGTGTGGTTCAGTTTTGTCTCAAGAATTGCCAACACTGATAATTGGTGAGAGGAGATAAGTTGTTTACACTGGTCTTGTTTAATGACATGGTGTGCCCCCCTAATATTCCATGCTCCAATGCGTAACATCATTGGAGAACTCTAGCATTAAGAAGCTCAATCTTCATTTTCATTGTTACTGCTTGCTTAGAAGATAAGTAGTTTGGAATCGTAGCTGATAAGGGGGTGATTTCGTTGTTTTCTGAACCATTGGGCATAGGGGTAGTAGATGTTTGGATTTGAGCATGGAAAGGAGTTGTGGGTTGTAAAATATGTTAAATTGATAATTTTGAACTTATTACAATTGGTTTATATATATGATTTATAAAATTGATATTTTATAAATAAATGTAATGGGACGATAAACGGTTTTTATAAGTGTTAAAAATGTAGTTATAAATGAAATATTATAAATAAATAAGATTTATAAAGTATGGAAGTTATAAAAGGAATGTTATTAATAAAGAGATTTAATGAAATAAATTTTATAAATGGTGTTTCATAAATATTAGAAATGGAATCGTAATCAAATTTGTTTATGGATTTGTAATTAAAATTTAGAAATGAATTTTAATGGATGTTTTAAATAATGAGATTACAAAAGAATGAATTTTTAAATAAAGAGATTTATAAGTAAATAAACTTATAATGGGATTTTGATATATAAATAAGATATATGGGAAATTGGTTAATAATGGGATTTTATAGATGGATGTTTTTATAAAATAGAAATGTGAATTATAAACACTGTTCTATACATGTGAAATCAATTTAATTTGATAAGCTAAATATGGATTTTGATAAAAGGAAATATATTCATGTTTTTAAAGAGAATAATTCTTTAAATGAATGTTTTGTAAATTGATATTATAAAATGGAGTTTAAATGGTTTGAAAATAAAATAAATTGTGAATTCGCTTATTATTAAAATAAGTATATGAAAATGTTTTCCAAATATCCAAAAAGTGAAATGGTTTTGAATATTATATTTTGAACTGAATAATTGGTAAGTGATTTGATTTATAAATGATTAATAAAATCAGGCCCAGTGACTACTTATATGCTAGATTTTGTTTGTTGCTTTGACAGATAATAACCAACTATCAAATTTGACCATTTTAGTTTCTCAACTTGACGTCGAAACTAATTAGTTGTACACTTAGTACTTAATTTACTATGTAGGCTTGATTATTGTTTGTGTTGAGAATGTTGATTTGTGTAATACGGAGTGACTACTCTAATCTATCGAGCTTCCTTCTTGGTCAAAGGATAGCTAGTTGAAAGCTGGAGACGTGATAAATCTATGATACTTGGTTTTTGTTTGAGGTTGAGAAATGCTTTTGCATTTTTGGTGCGAAGAGGCTAGGATCATATTTATCTAAAACCACTTTGGACCAACATATATGCGACGATTGTGCAAGTTGGTCGATGATATTGATATTTAGGATTTTCGTAGCGAGGGACTACTTGTTGATCATTTGGGGTTAAAATCCCAATATACATTAACTAGCAGTAGTCTCTTGGTTATGAAATATCCATTGCAAGGGTTGTCACTAATAATCCTATAGGATGTGGTAGGAGAGTACCTTCGGTTTGTCCTGTTCCTGGACAACTTGTATAGATGAATGTCTGACATTGCATTTCTAAGATTACGTACTTTGGTTTTTACAAACGTACATAATGCGGTGGTGGAGAAGGCAACTTCTTTTAGCTTAACACCCTACTAGAGACATATGAGCTCAAGGGTTGTATTTTTGTGGAAGGAAATTAGTAATCAATGGGAATGGGAATATGGCATTCAAAGAAGATGATGGTGATGTGAAATGTGAAAGGTAATCGATACGTCTTTTGGCCTCACTCCCTGGGAAATGACTGAATTAGGGATAAAAGTAGCAAGGCTAAGTGAGTCGCTCCTATTAGGAGATGTCATCACTCTTCTAGATATATCTTTACACGATATGACATAGTGTATCTGATTATTGTTGATGTATGCTTGTGGCCATTGATTTAGGTCGGTAACAATTTGAGTGATGACATATTCGGT
The DNA here is from genome assembly GCA_030765085.1 of Allium cepa. Lineage (NCBI taxonomy): Eukaryota > Viridiplantae > Streptophyta > Magnoliopsida > Asparagales > Amaryllidaceae > Allium > Allium cepa. Next base: position 746,123,071 of record CM060941.1, read on the forward strand.
ACTATCCAGAAAGGGGTAGGCTGTTCTTATGTTGGTTTAGATATCGAGTATCTCAATCCTAGGTACATCCCTTTAAAGGTGTACCGAGATTTAATTCGAAAAGGTAGTCCCTTCACCTAGTCATTTGTATGAAAATCAAAAATCCACTATGTGCCTGCCATTTTGTTTGTAGAGCCTAGTATTGCTGGAATTTAATAATGTAACAATTTCTGCTATGTTGATTATTATTTGTATAATAGACAATATTATAATATAACATGATTTGATATAAAATGGTTTGGTTATTGTAAGGGAAAAAATCGTCTATGTTTATGTGTGGACATGGTCTTATGAGATACCTTTTGTTTTGATAAAGGAAAAGTTTTAGTAACTTTATAAATTCAGTTGAGGTGCATTTTTCTTATACTGGTTTACCAGACTGATCCGGACGTTCTTTCCTTTCAATGCTCGAGTTAGAGCGAGTATATTTAAAGGATTGGATTTGGTGCTTTTGGAGCTTCAGCAGGCGAGTTGGAGATCTTCATGTCGTATACACATATCTGTTTATTTTTCTGCAGCATTACATTGTTGTTGTGGTAAATTATCAGCATTTTTGAGGACAGGTTATTATAACTGTCCAAGATGATGATTACTTATCATGTACTGTGATATTGATTTATGTATATTAAAGTTTATCTTTGTAAAGATTATTGATCTATACTATATGTTATTCCGTTACGTTGTGAGATTTTGTATTGTTTTGATTCTTCTTCTCTTCTCTTCTTCTTTCTTCCCTCTTTCTTCTCACCCTCTCTTTGCTTTCTCATGATCATATGCAATTCTTTTCGCTTGGGTCAACATGTGTGGTTTATTGTCGATTCAGAGGGTACAGATTTGCGGCTCATCATAGCTGGTATCAGAGCTTAGGTTTAGAATATTCCTAGGCTTTGATGTGTACTCATTATCAATATGGTTGGTAATACCATAGAATGAGTTGAGTGTGTGTGTGTCTACACACACACACATACATATGAGCATATACTTGTTAGTGATATAAAAATGTTTTATATTGTTTTAAATTGGGTAAATGAAATAATTTTACCTTGATTATATTTTATATAATTGTATATGATTCGTTGGTTGTTAAGGAATGGTAATTCTTGATTATTATCATTTGTTATTTGTTGTTAGGTTTAAATAAAAGCTATTATTATAAATCTAAACAAAGATAAGCAAAGAAGTAAAGTGAAATTATATAAGTATAAATTTGTGAAAGTGATTTGTAAATAAAAAGAATTTAAAGAAATAATAAAAAGAACTGAATTCACAGCAGTTGCAAGGAAATAATAAGGATGATGATGGCCGCATCATTGGTATTCATTTTTGAGTTTCTAAGTGATGGATTTGCTACCAATAGTGATTTTGTTAATGAAGTTTTGATTTGATAAAAAAGTTTTATTTTTAAATCCAAAGTATGTTTTGATTTAAGATATATGGAAAATGAGTTTTGAACTTGTAAATTTAAAACAGTGTACATGTAAGTAAAAGAAAGTTTGAAATTGGAACATGAGATGAAATTTAACTTAAGTTAAGTTAAATAAATTGAATTTGTAAAATGCATTATATGAATTGATGTTTAATTAAGATAAGTTAAATAAATCGAAATGAATTTGCAATATATCAATTAAAATGAATCAAATAATAATAAATCTATACTTGAATGATAAAATGATTATATAACCACGAATTTAAATTTTAGAATGTGAATAAAGTTTAGTAAATATTTATGGAATCTTAAATAAATTATTTTTATAACTTAAAATTTTGAAATAAATAAGTGTTTGAATTCTGAAATTGTTATCCAATTTTTTTATGAAATGAAATTAAGTTTTTAAACTATAATTAAGAAAATGGAATAGATAGGTAAAGGAAACTTGAAATTAAGCATTCAATTAAAATTAACTTAAGGAAAGAGGTTATTTGGAATAAGTAAACTAAGTAAATGAAATGTGTATAGACATAATCGTAAGTGATTATATAACAAATTGGAATTATAAAATGTGAATAAACTTGAGGTAAATTTAATGAAATAATTTTTGAAATTTAAAAGTGAGCTCGAAGATTAATGTAATAAGAAAATTAAATGAGTTAAAAGAAGTAAATAAATAAAGATTAACTCAAGTTAAATAAAATGAATTGAATGAGCTAAGTGAAATAATTGAAATGAATATGGACTTGAGTTAGTAAATGAAATTCAACTTAAGTATATAAATGAATTTGATATAAGTTGAAATGTTGTTTGATAAAAAAAAGTAAAAATAAACATAAGTGTTGTATAAAATGTCAAAGCAAACTTAAGCAAATTTAGTAATGAAATAAAATAGTTATTATGTGTTATTAGTATTAAAATAATTATATCAAGTGAATAATGAAATGTTGTTAAACATGAATTGGAGGTAAAGTTAACAAAATTTAAGTGAATGTTAATAAATTAAAAGTTAGTATATGTTAACAAATGAAAGTTTATAAATGAATTGGAATGAACGTAAATTAGTAGAATGTAAACTAATTAAATATGAATAGAATGAATGTAGAAGGAATGAATGTAAATTAATTTGATGAGAATTAACTGAATGTGAATAAATTGAATATTAGAAAACAAATTGAAGTGATGAATGTAATTGAATGCAAATCAATTAAATGTTAATAAGAAATGGAAGTGAATGAATTAAACTATTGACATTGTAAAATGCATATAGAAATGATTATGAATTGATTATTTGGATGTTAGTGTTGGATGATTTCTCATGATACATGTTGTTGTTAGTTGATTACTTCCTTGCATATAGCTGTTGCATTATATATATTATATGTTGCTACTACTTCCTATATACATGTTCTCATCTATTTATTGAGTGTTTAGTAGGTGCAGACGGCGTATGCTTCACATTTGGAGCTCGCTTTCATGCTATATAGCTTATATATGCTCGCTAACAATATGTAAGGTACATATCTTTGATTACATATCGTACTTTCACACTTTTTTCCCTACGGGATGCCTCACCATTGTGTATATTTGTGATTATATATATTGCGATTTTTTCGGATCGAACCGCGTGAAGGTGACTCTGATGAAATTTTATGAAAATTTAAGACATTAGAAAAATTTCGATAGCTAAAAGTTTTGATTTTAGAGTTATAAATTGAAATGATAATAGTTGATTTTTGAGTTGCTATTAGTTAGTAACTATAAATGAATTTGGAAACTTAGAAAATTTTTTATAAAAATTTGAAACTAATTGATTTTGGAAAAGTTAAACACTTAAAAGAATTTGATAACCTATTTCAGCTAATTAGTTTTGAAAGTTAATGGAGTTGTAGCATCTTTGTTACTTTGTAATTTCAGGGACGAAATTCTTTTAAGGGGGAAGTATATAACGATCCAATTTTTCAATCATCTGAATTTAGAATATTTGATTGAATTTAAATATTGAAAAATGAATATCATAAGTTAAATCAGTTAATATTGAATTTGGAATCTAATGTGAATACAAATGATTTCTAGCGTTCTTTTAAATATATTTGAATTTGAATGGAGTTAGTGAAGTTTTAAAATTGAATTAAAAGTGATTTGGCAGAGATTTGAAATTTTAATAGTTAAATAACGTGTAAAAATAGTCAGTTTTGACACTATCTCATATTTTGAGAAAACTAGTTTCATTGGATTCGTAATAGTGAGTTATTACAGAATTTCAAATTTCTTATCGATTGGACTTACTGTTTGACCTAGCGAGCATGAAACGCACAGAAATTAATTAAAGGATTTTAATTAAAATAATTTGATTTCCGTAACCTATCTTCCAAATATGATGGAATTGGCCTTCGATACATATCTCATTTTGTTTGGAATAGGGGTAAAACATTATGAACGCCAAGCGGCATGCTCCGTTTGTAGTTTGAAAATTCGTTTGGTGAATAGTGGTTTAGACACGGCTATATAAGGATCCTAAACTGACCCTAAACTTCAAAAAACCCTATCTTTGCTCTTCCTAGCCGCCACACATGAACCTATGATCAATACCTTTGAATATTCCTCCCCATTTATATCTTAATCCATAAACAATTACAAGAAACATCCAACTACAAAGTGGAAGATCTTGTCGTGATCTAACTGTTCAATGGCTATGATTGAAAATAGTTATTTGTGGTGGCCTAAACCTGGAGAGGAAGTTGATGTGTTTGGAGACATTTATCTTGTCAATGGAAGAACTTGGTGGGACCAGACTTCGGCCACGGGTAGGTAGGGACAGGGGCTTTGATGTGGTGGTCTCTGATCAACTTCTAGGTGATCGTGGTGGAAGCGGCGGTCGAAGGAGGTTGTGCAACATTGGGTTCACCCATGCGACATTTAGCATAGAGAGGGAGGTAAATTTAAATGATAATTAGGTTGATGATGGTAATTAACTTGTTAATGACGTTATTTTATGTTGTTTAGTAAATCGAATGTTTAAAAAAAATGATAACTTCTTCGTATGAGGTCCGTTTCACACAAAATGAATTGCATTGGATTCGTATTGTCGAGCACTACATTTTCGAGCCGGTTTGGATGGATTTGGAGCTCATAGGATTTTTAGGTAATATTAAACGCTCTTATAATTTTATTCCCAATAAAACGTTGCAATGTCGATTGGAACCAAAGTGAGTAAAACTCTCTCTTTCTGTCCTGCTTATATTTTTACATAAGTGGGAATATTTTTATTATGTTGTTTTGATGACTGTTGCATGTGTTATATATGTGTATGCGTGTGTATGTATATATATTGGATGTTTGGGTGTTATGCTATAGTAGTTAGTAGTTGGATATATTCCTGCCTACTGGCGCAGATGAGACCTTGTACGTTCCTGTGTATGAGCGAATGATCCTTTGTATGGTGCATCTGCCACGAAGTAGACATTGTACATATTTTCTCATATATATTTGTTGTAGGTGACGGGTTGGAGGGATCCAACAGGATTCCTCACTAGGGTTGATGTTTATATACACATATTGTTATATATGTTGTATTATGTGATATTTGATGTGAATCCCCTTATTTAGTATTTTTGCAGAAGTGGGCCATATTTTTGGAATTTAAAATATAGAAATGATGATTTCAATTTAAAAAGGATTTTAGAGTGATTTTGAAAATATATACGTTTAAGAATTTTTGAATGATTAAAGAAATGAATTTATTTTAAATAAATAAAAAGTTTTAATTTTTATATTATAAAAATTATGTATTTGTGAAATAAACTTAAATATGATTTTTGAAATACGAAGTTAACTAGTTTGTAAACTAAGTTAAGTTGAGAATTTCGAACTTATTATAAATGATTTATATATAAGATTTATAAAATTGATAATTTATAAATAAAAGTAATGGAATGATAAACGTGTTTTCGTAAGTGTTAAAATGTAGTTATAAATGAAATATTATAAGTAAATAAGATTTATAAAGTAAGGAAGTTATAAAAGGAATGTTATTAATAAAGAAATTTAATGAAATATATTTTATAAACGGTGTTTTTTAAATATTAGAAATGGAATTGTAATCAAATTTGTATATGGATTTGTAATTAAAATTTAGAAATAAACTAATAATGGAATTTATAAATAATGAGATTACAAAAGAATGAATTTGTAAATAAAGAGATTTATAAGTAAATAAACTTACAATGGGGTTTTGATATATAAATGAGATAAATGGGAAATTGGTTATTAATGGGATTTCATAAATGGAAGTTTTTATAAAATGGAAATGTGAATTATAAACACCGTTTTATAAATGTGAAATCAATTTAATTTGTTAAGCTAAATATGGATTTTTATAAAAGGAAACATATCCGCATTTTTAAAGAGAATAATTCTTTTAATGAATGTTTTGGAAAGTGATGTTATACAATGGAGTTTAAATAGTTTGAAAATAAAATAAATTGTGAATTCACTTATTGTTAAAAGAAGTATATGAAAATGTTTTCCAAATATCCAATAAGTGAAATGGTTTTGAATGTTATCTTTTTAAAGATATTTTGAAGTGAATACTTGGAAAGTGATTTGATTCATAAACGATTAATAAAATCAGGCCCAGTGACTACTTATGTGCTAGATTTTGTTTTTTGCTTTAACAGTTAAATAACCGACTATCAAATTTGGCCATTTTAGTTTCTCAAATTAATCTAGAAACTAGATAGTCATACACTTAGTACGTAATTGACTGTGTAGGCTTGATTATCATTTGTTTTGGGAATGTTGATTCGTGTAGTGGGAAGTGATTACTCCAATCTATCGAGTTTTCTTCTTAGCCCAATGATAGCAAGTTGAAAGTTGGAGATGTGATAGGTCTATGAGACTTGGTTTCTGTTTGAGATTGAGAAACGCATTTACATTGTTGGTGCGAAGAGACTGGGATCAAATTTATCTGAAAATCACTTCGGACCAACATATATGCGAAGATTGTGCAGGTTGGTCGATAATATTGATATTTAGGATTTTCGTAATGAAGGACTACTTGTTGATCATTTGGGGTTAATATCCCAATATACATATAGTAGCATTAGTCTCTTGGTTATGAATTATCCATTGCAAGGGTTGTCGCTACTAATCCTATAGAATGCGATAGGAGAGTACCATTAGTTTGTCATGTTCTTAGACAACTTATATAAATGAGTGTCTAACATTGCATTTCTAAGATTACGTACGTTGGTTTTTACAAACGTACATCATGCGATGATGGAGAAGGCAACTTATTTTAGCTTAACATCCTACTTAAGACATACGAGCTAATGGGTTGTGTTTTTATGGAAGGCAATTAGTAGTCAATGGAAATGGCAATGTGTCATTTAAAGAAGACGATGATGTGATATGTGAAAGGTAATCGATACCTCTTTTGGCCATACTCCTCGGAAAATGATTGAAGCGGGGATGGAAGCAACAAGGCTAAGTGGGTCACACCCATTAGGAGATGTCATCACTCTTCTAGATGTATCTTTACATGCTATGACGTCATGTATTTGATTATTATCGATGTATATTGTGGCCATCGATTTAGGTTGGTAACGACCGGAGTGATGACATATTCAGGACTATCCAAGAAAGGGTAGATCGGTCTTGTGTTGGTCTAGGCATCGACTATCTCAACCCTAGGTGCATCCCTCTAGAGGTGTACCAATATTTGGTTCGAAAAGGTAGTCCATTCACCTTGCCATTTGTAAGGTAATCCCAAATGCACTACGTGCCTACCATTTTGTTTGTAGAGCCTAGTATTGGAATTTAATAATGTAACAATTTCAGCTATGTTGATTACTATTTGTATAATAGACACTAGTATAATATAACATGATTTGATATGAAATGGTTTGGCTTGCGTAAGAGAAAAACCCGTCTGTTTTTATGTATGGATGTGTTCTTACGGGATACCTTCTGTTTTGATAAAGGAAAAGTTTTGGTAACTTTATAAATTCTATTGAGGTGTGTTTTTCTCGCGCTGGTATACAAGACTTATCCGGGCATTCTTCCCTTTCAAGCTCGAGTCAGATCGAGCATATTTATAGGTTCGGATTTGGTGCTTTTGGAGCTTCAACAGGCGAGCTGGAGATCTTCATGGCGTATACACTTATCTATTTATTTTTTCGCTGCATTGCAATATTGTTATTGTAAATTATCAACATTTATGAGGATAGATTATTATAACTCTCCAAGTTGATGATCACTTATTGTGTACTTTAATATTGATTTATGTATATTAAAGTTTCTCTTTCTAAAGATTATTGATCTATATTATAGGTTATTGCTCTACGATTTGAGATTCTGTATTGTTTTGGTTCTGCTTTTCTCTCTTCTTCTCTTCTCTTCTTCTTTCTTCTCTCTTTCTTCTCACTCTCTTTTCCTTTCTCATAATCATGTGTAATTCTATTCGCTTTGGGTCGACATGTGTGGTTTATTGTTGGCTCAAAGGCTATGGATTTGCGGGTCGTCACACATAATTTTCGTGGAATTTAAAAGGTGATTTCACCGTTATCCCACCAATTGTATTTGTTGAATACGGGGATTGATATTGAGTAGAATTAGATGATTTCTATAGATTCTTCTTGCTTGATATTTGCTGGTTTTGGATATAAATCCTAGATGACATGGTTTCAACCATATCAAAAGTATGAGTTTTGAATCAAGAAATCTTTTTTAGATTAAATGAAATGATTTGGAATTAATTTAAATTCCTATACTTTAAAATTTATTGGTTTGGATTATAGTAAACGATGTCTTGAATAAAATTGTTTTTTATCCATGTTTAAAGTTATGATTTGAAAATCTTTGTTAAGATTTAAAAAAATGATTTGGAATTTTTCCCTAAGAAAGGATGAAATGATTTGGAATTTAAAAAGGGTTTTATGTAATCAAAGGATTTAATAAGAGAGGCTTATTATTTATGTATATACAAGAAAGAATGTTCTAGAAATATATTTCTCCAAGGGGTATTTTTATAAAAAGAACTTAATCAATTAAAGAATGATACCCTATTCATGAAACCTCTTTTTATCGTTGATTGGATCGAAGGAACCGAGGTCAGATTTGGGGTAATTCCTATCCAAAAACCACTTATCTAGTGTACGCTGCGAAAAGTGAAGACCAAATAGAGAGAATGAAAGACAAAAACCAAATATTTTCGGGATGAATGGACTACTTGTTGATAATTCTGGTTAGCTCCCAAATACTAAAGTAACAGTGGTCCCTTCATTTCTGAAACTATTTGGGTTACAAGGACTGCTCGCTACTACTCCTAAGGGTAATTCCCGATGGGATGTGGTAGGAGGGTGCCTCCGGTTTCGTTCAGTCCTAGAATGAAGTTGTATGGACGGATGTCTGACATTGCATACTTGATATTTCATCGTTGACATTTATAAATGGATATATGTTTGGTGGCAAAGAAGGCAACTTCTCTTAGCTTAACACCCTTCTCTGAGACGTATGAGCTCGAAGGTTGTATGTTTGTAGAAGTCAACAGTGATCGATGGAATGGCAGTGTGGCATTCAAAGGAAGATGATGTGCAAAGTAAAAGGTAATTGCCACCTCAAGCCTCATACCCGAAAATGGATGAAACAGGGTAGATGCGGCAAGGCCATGTGGTTCGCAACCATTAAGGTATGATCATCCTCTTCTAGATATATTTCATCCCACTATGATGTTTGGGATGTAAATTATTATGGATGTATGCTATGAGGGCCCTCGGATAGGTCGGTAATGACCGGGGTGATGACATATTCAGTACTATCTAAGGAAAGGTAGGTTCGTCTTGTGTTGGTAGAGGTGCAGATGTTCTGTAGACATCGGTACATTTCTCTAGAGATGAATTACCGGAAGGTAGTCCCTTCACATGGTCATTCGTAAGGAATCCATTCTCCAATAAGTGCCTGCCATTTTGTTTGTAGAACCTGCGTTTGTGGCCAGTATTGCTGGAATTTAAGCGATGTAACAATTTCAGCTAAGATTAATAAGTTTACTTGCAAATATTTTCAAAGATATGTCATTAAAAAAATTTATCCTACCTTTTGGCAAGGCCATGACGCCAAGGAATTGACCGGAAATTCAAGACAGATCATCCCGAAGATCGTTTATGCACAGGCTCACTATGGATACTGGCAAATTTTGTCCTAGTCCTGATCAAGCTACAATTGATATGACATGATAAGCAATGCCATGAAAGCCAATTTCCCAAATCTCAAGTCAATCTGAGTTCGTATGCTCAAGATATGATCGATGCAAGCCAAGGAAATCAATTCGTTCGTATCCATCATTTCACTCCTTCACATCACTTCCATTCGCATCCATCTAGAACTGCACTCTTCGTGTCCATCCATCCTTGGATTGCTGCGCATCCATCATCTTTAGCTTGTTCGCATCGATCAACCAACGCCCAATTCGTACCCATCAAAATTGTACTTCATATCGATCCATTATCGTAATACATTCGTATCGATCGGCGGTGACACGGAAGTCCACTCCGCATCGATCTAGTTTTCAAGCACACTTCGTATCGATCGGCTACAGTCGATACGAAGTCATCATCTCACATCGATACGAAATAGACTACTCTATGATCGATACGAAGGGATCATTCATCTATCGATACGAAGTGGAATACATAAAATTGGTATGGGATGAGATATAGCCGATCGATGCGAACAAGGCCAAGTTGGGTGTTTGCGCCAAAATTCTTCGCAAACACCCGATTACCTTTGAAAGCACTAGTTCACAATCACGGATCTTAGATAACAAGTATATAGAGAATTAAAAATGATGAACATTCAGAAAATTTAGATGAAAGCTGCAAAGAACACAGAGTTTATAGTGGTTTGGAAATCCGACCTACGTCCACTTTGAAGTTGATAATTTTACTGAAGTTTGTTTGCTGATTACATTGAGTTACAACTGATTACAACAGCAAAACCCGATTATTATGATGAACTCGGTAGATTCTGGACGTAGAAAAGCCAAAGGTGCCCTTTTTCTATAGGTCCCGGGGCTCTACTTATAGGCGTAGGAGGCGAATATCTCGCTCAGATCTCGGGCGGCTTCTTCTGGCACGTGAGAGGGCCTCGCGATAGATCCCTGGTGATTTCGACACGGTCCATGATCGATACAAATGAATTTCGTATTGATCAAGCTTTGATCCAATCGAGTCGAAATTTGGCATGAACATTCCTTAGGCTGTACGTAAGCTCCTGTGAAAATTTCATAGCATTTGAACTTGTAGATTATGATTTATGATCGATGCAAGTTCAGCTTCTTCGATGGTCATTTAGTTCGTACCGATACTTTCCGCATCGATCTCGAGCACGTGTGTGCAAAGTGACATGGTGCGAGATTCTTGGATCGATCCACTTTTTATGCCGAACGACCGAGTCTTCCTTGTGCATAAGCCTCATTCATATCGATCACTTATAAGGGCAGGATGTATAGTTCGTATCGATCGATTTTGTATCGATCTGTTCGACTCGATTCACTATGGCTCAGTTCGTATCGATCGCGATGGTCTTGTTCGTATCGATAGGAATGGTTCTGTTCGCTTCAATTTCAGCGGATGGATACTAATAGAGTGACACGTAATGGATACGAACAGCGGGACATTTGATGGATACAAAAAAGGGACATGAAATGTGGACATGAACGGAAGGATGCGAACAGCGCAATTGCGGATGGATGCGAACAGTACCGATTCGAACAGGGTTTCATGATGGATTCGAACGACGTATTTTCCTTAACTCGTATTGATCGTATCTCGAACATACAAACTCCAATTGGATCAAAATTTGTAGTGTTGGCTTTTGCGACTTTGCTTGTCTTGTCTTGTCTTGTCAATTGTAGCTTGATCCAGACTCGGAAAAAATTCATAAATATCCATAGTGAACCTGTACTAACTACCAATCAAGGAGAACTGTCTTTGGTTTCCAGTTAATCTTTTGGTATCATGGCCTTGCTAAAAGGCGGGATAACATTTGCCCCCCAAAACATGCCTTGCGGTAGGAAGGTGTGTTTTGTAATACTATAAGCTGGATGTTCACATCCTATTGATGACCTGTAAAAGAGATTGATAGTCTTACTCGACTGTGAATGACGATCATTCGAGATCACATGTCATTTGAGGTAGTATGTGACCGTTCTAGGTCGGACGCCATTCGCGGCGAATGGTGATCGTTCACGGTCGGGGTGCCTTTCGAGGTGATTTGTGATCATTCGCCATCGGGTGCCATTCGAGGCGAGTTGTGACCGTTCGCAGTCGGGTGTCGTTCAAGGCGAACTGTGACTGTTTGCGGTCGGGTGCCATTCGAGGAGAATTGTGACTGTTCGTGGTCGGGTTCCATTCGAGGCGAATTGTGTGCGCCCGATGGGGACTTAATATCATTAATGTTAGATTTCACGTTGAGTGAATTTCTAAATTGTTTGTGGTGGTGGTTTATCGCATCTCAGAGGATGTTTGAGAACCGTTCGTGATCCCGTATATGTGTAAGTGGCTTAGCCACTACGGAATTACAAATAGCAGATTTACATTCAAAATTGAGTATTTCAACAAAAATGTCCAACAAAATCAAGTCCAAACATAAGAAATAGATAACAAAAGAAACATAGATACGTCAAAGTGCAAACACCTACACCGATGCGATTAGTAGTCGTATCAGAGCATGCCCGATGATCGTTCGCGGTCTTGTACATGTGTAAATGATTTAATCGCGTTGGTGTGGAGTTTTCCACTTATTCAACATTATTTCAACCAGTTGATAATAAGCTGAAGCCTTGATCCTGAGCCGTCTCCAGTTGGTGCCGGCAGTGGTCGTTCTTGTTCCACCGTCGTGATTCTCCTTCTCACGTATTGCAATAGCAGACCATTCTGGATATGCCCCTCAACCTCATCATTCAAGTGCCTACAATCATTTGTGCTATGACCATTCAGCTCATGGAATAAGAAATACTTGTCAGATCTTCTTCCATTGCTGGTCGGATCCCTCCTCGTTAGCTTTCGATAAGGAATTTGCCCTCGGTATCCTGGTAGATTCGCTCCAAAGTCTCGTTCAACTCCATATAAGAGGTGAGTCTTGGTTCCTTTCATGGTCGCGTTGGTCCATCACCGTTATCCTCGGCCTTTCGTTTCCCTTATCAGTTCCTACACCTTTTTCAGGAGGATTCCCGCCCTTGACTGCATAAATATCAACTCCTTCTCCTTCCTTTCTTTCATCATTTGTATCCTCTAACTGTAAAAATTCTTCAGCCTCATGATAAAATTCTCCTAGATCCATAGAGGGATCCTTTGTCAATGAATTCTTGAATTCTGTGCCATCAGCTATGCCAGATACTGTTTCCATCAAAACCATGGATGGATCTAGTCGATCCACCGATGTTGCCGCTCCATTGAATCGAGTCAGAAAGCTCCTCAAAGATTCCCTGGTTCTTTGCTTTAGTGCTGCCAAACTCATCACATTCTTGGGTCTCGAAATGTGAACTCTGAATTGCCTCATAAACTTCTCAGTCAAATCGATCCATGTTCCAATAGAGCCTCTTTCCAGTTGTCTAAACCATAGCGCTGCAATGTCTATCAAATACAACGGGAAGCATTGGGCCATGACCTCCTCTGATGCCTCCCAACACCTCCATATGCCTCATGTATCGTGTCAGATGAACTACATGATCTGTCCTTCCATCGTACGCCTCCAATGTTGGTAGCTTGAATTCTAGTGGGTTCCTATCCTTTTTGATTGTGGGAGCGAACGGGCACTTGTTCACGTCTTCTAGATCTCAATTAACTAGTCCTCTCATGGCTCGTCTGACTATCATTGCCAGTCTGTCGTCGTTGCCAAGCAGCGTTCTTTGTCTGTTGCCTCTGATCTGTCCCCGGAGTTCAGAAGGGAATTTCGAAATCCATTCTCCTGGACGAGTATCCGCTTTTCTATCAACGCCATGTTGAATAGTTCTGTCTGGTATCCTGCCTGATGATGGATCAACATACTCCATGGGAATGCCCCCTAGCTCAAGAGCTGCACCTAATGTTCCTGCTATGTCCTGAATTCTGGTTGCTCCGGGATCCCAATCCCTATCTCCAACATCTCTCGCGACTGCATTCCCTTGATTTTTTTGCTCCAACTTTCCCAACCTGTCGGTATAAATTATAGATCATCTCCTCCTGTCATTTCAACATCGTCTCCATCTCATCCCTGGTGATGAAGACTAAGGCTTGGTTTGCTCCTGGGGAAGCCTCCTGACTCCCTTCATGCTGACTCCTTTCAGTTCTTTATCTTCTCGTTTATTGCTTGGCCATGATCGCTTCTAGATCTGATCCTCTTGCTTTCGAAATCCAAACTCCAAGCTTTAGAATCCCTGACCACTAGTTTCTCAGTGGAAGCACCAAAATGTTTGCACCAAAATTAGTCTCAAACACCCGATTGCCAATGAAAGCACTAGTTCACAATCAAAGTTCTCAAATAACAAGTATATAGAGAATTAAAAATGATGAACACTCAGAAAATTTAGATGAAAGCGGTAAAGGACACAGAGTTTATAGTGGTTCGGTAATTCGGCCTATATCCACTTTGAAGTTGATAATTTTATTGAAGTTTGCTTGCTAATTACAATAAGTTACAACTGATTACAACAGCAAAATCCGAGAACAATGATGAATCCGGTGGAGTCTGGACGTAGAAAAGCCAAAGGTCCCCTTTTTCCGTAGGTCTTTAGGCTCTATTTATAGGCATAGGAGGTAAATATCTGGCTTAAATCACCATAGACTTCTTTTGGCACGTGAGCGGGCCCACATGATCGATCCCTGGTGATTTCGACTCGGTCCATGATCGATACAAACGAATTTCATATCAATCAAGATTTGATCCAATGGAGTCAAAATTTAGCATGAACATTTCTTAGGTTGTACGTAAGCTCCTGCGAAAATTTCATAGCATTTGGACTAGAAGATTGTTTATGATCTATGCAAGTTTAGCTTCTACGATGGTCGTTTAGTTCGTACCGATACTTTTCACATCAATCTCAAGCACGTGTGCGCAAAGTGACGTGGTGCGAGATTCTTGGATCGATCCACTTTTTGTACCGAACGACCGAGTCTTCCTTGTGCATAAGCTTCGTTCGCATCGATCACTTATAAGGGGAGGATGCACTGTTTGTATCGATCGATTTCGTATCGATCCGTTCGACTCGATTCACTATGGCTCAGTTCGTATCGATTGCGGTGGACTTGTTCGTATTGATAGGAATGGTTTTGTTCGCATCGATTTCAACGGATGGATACGAACAGAGTGATATGTGATGGATACGAACAGTGGGACATTTGATGGATACGAACAAAGGGACATGATGTGTGGACATGAACAGAAGGATGCGAACAGTGCAATTTCGGATGGATGCGAACAGTATCGATTCGAACCGGGCTTCACGATGGATTCAGACAACGTATTTTCCTTAACTCGTATCGACCATGTCTCGAACATACGAACTCTGATTGACTCGAAATTTGGAGTGTTGGCTTTTGCGACTTTGCTTGTCTTGTCTTGTCAATTGTTGCTCGATCCAGATTCGGACAAAATTATCCATAGTGAACCTGTACATAACTAGCAATCGAGGAGAACTGTCTTTGGTTTCCAGTTAATCTTTTGGTATCATGGCCTTGCTAAAAGGTGGGATAACATCGGGTCGATGCGAAAAAGGCGTATACATAGGAAAGACTATATCTTACGGTGTGAAAAGTGGATCGATCCAAGAAGTTAGCGTCGCGTCAACTGGCAGGCACGTGCTCGAATCGATATGAATAGAACGATGCGAACAAGTATTGATGCGAATTCAACAGTCGTCGAAAAATACGAACTTGCATCGATCATAACTCATAATCTACAGTCCAAATGCTACCCAACAAAGGATCTTGCGTACATCCTCAAGAATGTTCATGATCGATCTCGACTCGATTGGATGAAATATTGATCAATAAGAAGTTCGTTCGTATCGATCACGGATCGAGTGCAAACGGCATGGGATCGATCATGTAGGCCCACCCATGTGAGAGAAAACGTCTTCCGAGATCTGAGCGAGATATTTGCAGCCTATGTCTATAAATAGCAGCCTAGGACCTACTGAAAAGGGACTTTTGGCTCTTCTACGTCCAGACTCCATCAAAATCACTGTTTTACTTGAGTTTAACTGTTTTAATTCATTGTTACCAGCAAGAAAAAGTATTTGATAAGCCATACGCCGACCACTCTAAATCTATGTATTTCTCTGTTGTTTTTCTGATTATTATTTGGAGTGTTTGTTTGATAATCCTCTGTTTCCAATCATTTTCTTCATTTCATCTGTTCAAACACTTCCGAAAAGTGTTGTGCCCAATCAAACACTTTGGTGCTTTCACTAAGAAAACCAGTTTTCTCCCGCTCATTGGATCTACTATCGATATCGGATTGTTCTAAGAAGAAGATCTAGATTTCAAGCTTAAAGTTCTTCCATCCTATTTAGATTTGCATCAAGTCTAGGAAAGAGCTTCGCTATCCATCATGGTGAACACTAGGACTACTTCAACTACCGCAGATCCAGAAGGACGGGACAGACAGAATCCCATACAGTTACCTCATGTCGATCAGCGTGCTGCCGGAACATCGGATACGCAAGGCCCTATCACCAGGGAAGAAATTCAAACGTTTATGCAAGAACTGACTCAGAGCCGCCAACAGTTCACTCAACAACACCACGCTAATGTAGAACTGACCAACCAACTGAACCGTCATAGACGAAGGAGATCCAAGAGGGATTAGGCTTCCTATTTATCCACTAAGAGTTCAACCTCTTCAGATTACCATCATAGATCCACACGTCCATGTCCGGATGGAATTTATACTCAAGCCACTAGACATCAGCATACATTGAATATTGGGCAACCGAGGGTTGGCCCGTCAACCAGCTATCAGACTGGACCTTCCTCCCAGGGAGGTACTATTCCTCGCCATGTTACAAACAACTACACTTCCACCGCTACTACTGAGTTGGGAGCTAATGCCCGAAATCGGACAGATCCGAACCATCGCCAACATGAATATACTTCGAAACCTTATGTTCCAGAGAATTTAGAACTAAGGAGGAGAGACATGGACCGTCGACCACGAGCAGCTCATCCTCACATTGTGGAACCCGACCACACCTTTTCTCAATGGGGTTAGAATGTACAGATACTGGACATCCCGACGATGATCCGTCAGATGTTCCAAGAGAGTCATGGTCTCACCAATGACGACTGGGAAATCTCCCGGAGTCATACTCCTTTTACCGATGAGATACTCTATGCTGAACCACCTCGGCGATTTAAGATGCCGATTTTACCCGTTTATGAAGGGAGCTCCGATCCTAATCAACATATCTTAAAGTATGAGTGGTTAATGAATGATGCACGAGCTGATGATGCAGTTAAGTGCCGAAGCTTCTTGATCTCTCTTTGAGGGCATAACGACTATGTGGTTCACCCATTTACCACCTCGATCTATCTCGTATTTTGATCAGTTGGCGTCAAAGTTTGTTGAGCAATTCCGCATGCTTGTAACGAGACCGAAGGATGTTAACACTTTGTCCAGTGTCACTCAAGCTCCCTGGAGAGACACTCAGATATTATTTGGAGAGATTTCATGCTGCATGTGCTGAGATTAGCAATCCCAATGATAACTCTATTCTGATGGCACTGACTAAGGGGATTGATCCTAATTCTGAGTTTGGCAACTGGTTGGCCGAAAAAAGCCCTGCATCATTGGACCGTTTCTATTTCAACGCAGCCCAATTCTTGAGAAGGAAGGATGCAAAACAGTCTAGGAAGAAGGATGACGCAGGGCCTAGTATGGATGGGATTCAGAGCAATGTTGCTGTTAAACA
Source organism: Allium cepa (assembly GCA_030765085.1). Lineage (NCBI taxonomy): Eukaryota > Viridiplantae > Streptophyta > Magnoliopsida > Asparagales > Amaryllidaceae > Allium > Allium cepa. Next base: position 746,140,488 of record CM060941.1, read on the forward strand.
AACCGGAGAAAGTTCCAAAAAAGTGCAATTAAACATAAAAAATAAACAAAGTCAACAGAAACGCGATGGAAATCAAAATAGAAAATGAGAATAGAATCATTGTCCACAACGTAGGGCTCCTATGTTTGATAATTATACTCCTTTGAATACGTCATTAGAGAATATGTATTTACAGACCTATAATACTATTCAGTATAAGAAACCTACTCCAAAACAGTCATTGGAGAAACAAATTCAGACGGGAAAGTTTTGTAGATTCCACGAAAGCTACAGCCACAAAAAGAATGAGTGTCGTGATTTGCAAGATCTCATTGAAAATTTGATACGTGAGAGGAAGTTAGAGCAGCTTGTGTGGGCGCCATAGTCTGGAGGTGTGGGCCCATCAAATAAGAATCACATACCAAATCAGGTAAGAAAGAAGGAACCCACTAGGATTAGCGGGAGGTTGGTGATAAATACTATTAGTGGTGGTCTTCATCCAACAAACCGAAGCTGTAAGGAAATAGAGTCGTATGCCAGTTCTGTTAGGCATGCGATCTTCGGGTGTTCTATTAGTTTGGAAGATAGGGCTTCGGCCAAGTAACAGAAGACAATGACTGACGACATCAACAGGGTTGAAGCCCCAACCATCGATCCACTTGTCATGTCAGCTCAAGTAGGTCCTGCTTGGATGAAGACGATCTTAGTATACGGTGGAAGTTCTATGAATATATTGTTTAAGCGAGCCTATGACCAGATGAAAATAGAAACTAAAGATTTAAAGCATTCTCACTCTCGCATTCATGGCTTCAACGGGAGTGCAATCATACCCACTAGAGTGGTGGAACTGCCAGCGGAGTTGGAAATCGAAGAACGCCGAAGAGTTCAGATGATACGATTTTTTATGTTGGACATCACCGTACAATGCTTTCTTGGATCGACTGGCCCTAACTGAATTTAGGCGGCAATTGCCCCATGGTATTTAACTTTGAAATTCCCTACCAACAATGGAGTCGGATTCATTTAGGGAGACCAGGCTGTTGAGCGAGCCCGTTATATTGTTGAGCTACGAGAGATGCGGCGAAAGCAAAAAGGAAAGGGCGAAAAGGAATATCCCTGCGTCCGCTTTATTGAGAATTGACAATTGACACCTGAGACTAGGCCCGGGCACCATAACCAATTCCCAAGGGATCTTGACCAAAAATATACCGAAAGTGAAGATGAAAGTAAAGACAGTCAAGCTTCTCTAGTCGAGCTGACGATCGATGTCCCGATCGATGATAACGACGATTCTAAGATAAAGATTGGATCTCGGTTAAACCAACAAATGCAAAAGGAATTGGTTGAATTTCTCTAGACAAACCTTGACTTGTTTTCCTGGACACATTCTGACATGTGTAGAATCCCCCGGACATCACGAGCCACACATTGAACATTGACCCATGGCATGTCCCGGTCAGACAAAAAAGGCGTGGTATGGATCCAAAGAGATCTGCCGCCCTAAAGGAAGAGGTAGATAAGCTTAAATCGAATGGATTTATTCGAGATGCTTTATACTCGGAATGGGTGTTTAATCCTGTACTTGTGGGAAAGCCGAATGGGAAATGGAGAACGTGTGTTGACTACTCAGACTTGAATAAAGCTTGCTCCAAAGAAGTTTTCCACTTCTTCGAATCGATCAGCTCGTTGATTCAACGGCTGGACATGAACTCCTATCCTTCATGGACGCATAGTCTAGCTACAACCAGATACCCATGCACTTACCTGACCAGGAGCATACCAGCTTCGAAACCGTTCTGGGACTTTACTGCTACAAAGTCATGCCTTTCAGGCTCAGAACACCGAGGCAACTTACCAACAATTAGTTAAACGAATGTTCGCAAATCAGATTAGGGAATCCATGGAGGTATATGTGGATGTCATGCTAGTGAAGTCATGATTCTCCACTGATCATATCAAAGATCTGGAATTAGTGTTTAATATCCTTCGAGAATATAGAATGAAGCTCAATCTGTTGAAATGTCACTTTAGGATCGCATTAGGAAAATTCCTTGGGTTTATCGTCAACGCTCGAGGAATTGAAGCCAATCCCTAAAAGATCTGGGCAATTAGAAATCTTGAGACTCCAAGAACTATAATGAAAATCCAGAGCCTCAAGGGGAAAGTAGAAACACTGAGCAGGTTCATGTCAAAATCCACTGACAAATGCATTCCCTTTTTTCGATCTAATCAGAAAAGGGAAATGGAAATTTGAATGGACTACGGAATGTGAAGGTGCATTTTGAGCATTAATTCAACACCTCTCCACACTGCCTATTCTACCAAAGCCTATTGATCATGAGAAATTGTACATTTATGGCGGTGTCAAAGAATGCAATCAGTGTTTCCCTAATTCGGGAGGAAGACTAAATACAAAAGCCGGTCTACTACATTAGCAAATGACTGACCAAAGATGAGAGAAATTATCCAAAGCTATAGAAGTTGGCTTATTGTCTTGCCTCAAGTAAGCTCCATCCGTATTTCTAGGCTCATCCTATTACCGTTTACATCGATCTGCCGTTATGACAGGTCCTTACGCGGCCTGAGATGTTTGGTAGGTTACTCAAGTGGAATATCGAGTTAAGTCAGTTTGACGTTACTTATACTACAAGGCAAGCCATTCAAGGACAAGTCCTAGCAGATTTCATAGCTGAATTTACTATCCCAGAGGACTTGCCCGAAACTAGTAAATCTCCTAAGTATATCTAGAAGCTACATATTGATGGTGCATCAAATGATCGTTGTTCAGGTGTTGTAGTTGTACTTGAAACTCCCAATGGTCAATCTATATGCTATGCTTTAAAGTTTGATTTTTATGCGACTAACAACGAAGCCAAATGTGAAGCCTTGCTTGCCGGATTGAGACTCGTCCGAGATTTAAAAATCGTTGCTGTGGAGATTTATTGTGATTTACAATTGGTCGTGTGTCAAGTTCAAGGGGAATACCAGGCCAAGGACCAAAGACTGACTGCCTACCTTGCTCAGTTTCAGGAAATATTAAATCAGTTTGATTATTATGCAATCTACTGCATACTCTAAGAGCTCAATCAGAAAGCCGATTCGTTAGCAAAGTTAGACAGTAATGGTAAAGCACAACAAATAGGACTCATCACTGTGGATACCTTATCTTCCTCGAGCATCGATCAAATGGAGACAGATTGGCTATTTGAGGTTGTTCCCAATAAGGGGTCATGGATGACTCCATTCAAAAACTATCTCGAGCGTGGGATCCTACCAGAGCGCATGAGTGAAAAGAGACAAATTCTTCAAAAAGCTTCGTGGTTCGCTATCCAGAATGGAGTCATGTATAGAAGAGGATACTCTGTTCCTTTACTCCAATGTATCGCTCACGATGAAACCAAACGAGTATAGCATGATATGCATGAAGGAGAGTTTGGCGATCACACCATGGGGCAAGTTTTTGACAAGAAAGTGCTTCGATATAGATATATTGGCCGACTGTAAATCGGATGCATCGGACTACGCCAGAAAATATGACAGATGTTAGAAGCGTGCTCGAATTCCTAGAGCCCCACCTGCCGAGATAACTCAAATGGTCGGTCCATGGCTGTTCGCAGTATGGGACATTCACATTATTGGTTCTCTACCTCTAGGCAAAGGTGGTGTGAAGTACATCATCGTCGCAATTGATTACTTTACCAAGTGGACGGAAGCTTAGCCCCTTACTTAAATCACAACAAAGAAAGTGATCAACTTTGTAGTATGCAACATTATTTATCGATTTGGCCTCCCACATACCATCATTACTGATAACGGAACCCAATTCGACAGTGTTGAATTTAAGAATTTCTGTCCGCGATTTCACATCCAGAAGAAATTCTACCCACAAGCGAATGGACAGGTTGAAGCTGTTAATAAAGTTATAAAGTCTATTCTTCAAAAACGACTGGAAAAGGCCAGGGTTAAGTGGGTCGATGAACTTCCTATGGCTCTATGGGCGTACCGAACAAACCCACAAGTATGCGAGCAGACACACTCCATTCTCTCTTTTCTATAGTACAGAAGCTGTCATTCCAGTCGAGATGGAAGTATCTTCTCATCGTGTGAATTATTATGATCCAAAAAAAACGCTATATTACTTGCCGAATCTTTAGATTTATTGGATGAGAAGCGTGAATAGGCTGATTTGAGGGCAGCCGCATACCCAAGTTGAGTCTCCCGATTATAAAATTCCAAGGTTCGACCCCGAACTTCGAACTCAGCGACCTCGTTCTCAAAATAATCTACCTGGTTTCTTCGCACATGAAACCAATATGGGAAGGGTCGTATGTCATCGAACAAAAACTTGGAGATGGCACATTCAAATTATCGACCGTTGATGGTCTTACTCTGCCAAGAGCCTATGATGTGCACATAAATATGCATATATTTACATCCATATTTTATCTCTTCTATTTAAATAAACATCATATTTGGGCATTTTAACATGTTTAAAACCAAAATTCGATTATTTTCAAACCATCATTCAGGGGCAAAATGGTCATTTTTGTGCATGAGTCAATTTAAGAATTTTTACTTTGACCTTTTTTTTATTATTTTTGTAAGAATTTGGATGCATATGGAAGAGTCTTATATGAAGATACATGCATGCACAAAAATGAAATACAAAGGAATGAAGAGTAAATAATTCAAGTTCAAGATCATGGAGGACCCCACCCACTTACCTAAATGTACAATTATGAGCTAAAAGACAACTAAGTGGAGGATAAAGCTTCATGCACAACAAATGATGGATTAATTAGTGGTTAATGGTTACTTGGTGGCCACACTTCCTAAAGGGCATTTTAGATAGCCCCCTAAAAATAGAATTAGGGTTTTATGCATGTATATATAGCCCTCTTGTGTATACGAAACTATCATCTACTCTTTCATTTTACTTAGGAAATTAAGAAATCAAAGTGTAAGCTCGATGTTCTATGAAATAATAATGGCTTCTAAGCCTCTTTCTACTCTCTTTTCTACATGCTCTTCTTTGTTTTATTATTAATGTTTGTTTCTATGCTCTCTTTCTCCTTATGTTCATAGCTTAGATTTACATTTATGCAAGTAGTTAGTAGCTAATCTCTTTTGCCTTCTTTGCTTATTTTCTATTTTCTTTTCTTTTTAATGTTGAAACTTACTTGTGTTGCTTCAATGCCACAAATAAGTAACTAAACCCCTTCAATTTAGGGGTGATGAAGCTCTTTAATTTTATGTAATTTCAACATTTTATGATTTACGATCTCATTTGGTTTATGCTTCACGAAGTGGATTTTGATGTAAGTTTATACAAGTGAGTTTGATAGCTTATATTGCTTATGCAAATGAGCTATTCTTATTCAACATAAACACAAGTTGCATCATCATTTGCTAATCTATTTTTTATTGTGAAATTAAAGTAAAAATGAAATTTGATGATCTATATTACTAGATACAATAGTAAATGGATCATGCTTAAAATAGCTTTTTCTTTTGCTTCATTTTCATGAGAATTATAAGTGGGTATTTGTTGCGTTATAGTTTGATGGTTTGAGTTATGTTAATTAATAACATAACAAACCATGCTTATGATAAATACAACAATATTTCACTTAAATCAAAGTTAGAGATCATAAATTGTTTGTTGTTGATTTACAAAAATGTGAGAGTGGATTTGCCTCTAAATTGTTCTTTAGTTCAATAGCTTACTAATCACATTTTAATTCTAGTTTAGCTTCATTTTAGTTCTACTCAACAATTTCTCCTCCATTTGGTCTAATTTGATCAAATAGATTTTTAAAACTCTAACGACTCCCTCCGGATCGACCCGTATTCGCCACGTACTTCAAGTGTACGCCGTGCGCTTGCGGTTTATTTTTAATTTGAAATTTTTCGACGGTTTCCTAACTCCATAGAATTTCCGTCGATTAACAAGTTTTTGCCGTCTTTGCCTGGCTGAGAAATATTTTTGTTGATTTAAGACAAAGTCTGATTATACAATTTTAGGTTAGGAGCTACTAAGGACAGCAAACTGTAGTTAAGTCCTTTGCATTCATTTAGCTGCATTAGTTCATGCATATTTAAAAAAACAACAAAAAAAAACAAAAATCCCAAAAAATATAAAATCCTTTAAGAAAGAAAAAAAATTCAAAATTCAAAAACAAAAATCAATTTCCATTTTCTAAAAACAAAAAAAATCCTTTTGGTAAATATTTAAAAATACAAAAAATACAAAACCAAAAAGATAAAAAAATTTGAAAAAACAAAAAAACATTCAAGCTTTTTTTTGAAAATAAATCTCACTTGTTAAATAGTTTTTTCCCTTGTAAAAAAAAGTTTTTCAAAAAAAAACAAAAACACGTTTTCAAATCTTCTTTCATTCCCTAAACTCAATTCTAACTCCTTTCTCTTCTCGAATTTCACTTGTGCATGAGTACTTGGACTCGTGACACAGCAACGAATCGTTGGACTCGCGACCCTTCTACAAACCGTTTAACTCGAACAGACGATCCTCCTGAAATGGCGAACAAAAACGCCCCTCGAACACTTATGGATACTTTCCTGATAGAGTTTCTATTCCATCTTGCATCACGTTACCCGCCCCTACGGGTAACCATTTTGAAATCCATTCGAACCATATTACCACGCTTCCAAAATTTAGAAATTTCGAGCACGATGATCCATACATCTTTATGACTAAATTCGAACAAGTTTGTGCAACCATTAATCTCCAACAACTTTCTGATGACGGAATCAAACTTCGATTAATCCCATTTTCTCTTACGGATTACGCTGAAAAATAGTTGTACAGCTTACCTTCGAACTCAATTAAAACGTGGGAAGAATTTGTAAAAGCTTTCTTAAAAAAGTTCTACCCCTTGGAAAAAACAAGTAGAATTCGAAACGAAATTGTAAATTTTCATCAATTCAAGGGTGAACCATTTGGAAAATATTTTGAAAGATTCAAAGAGCTTCTGATAAAAGTCCACACCATAACTTTGAAAAATGGACGATTTGCCAAATCTTATACGACGGACTCGAAAACAGCTCACGAACGATGCTCGAATCAATGTGCCAAGGCAATTTTCTTGCCCAACATCATGATGATGCTTGGCAATTTCTTGAAAACCTCGCTGAAAAGTCATCCCAATGGGAACGCTCGAACGAAAAATCAATCTACTCACGATCGAGCGCACACTTGATAGGATCTTCTGTTGCTTTGGAAGCTAAGATCGACGCAATGATTAAAAAATTTAACGTTTTCTCATCAAATCAAATGAACCAAGCTTCCCAACCGATGTGTTATAAATGCAATGATCCTAATCATATAGCCAATCAGTGTCCCAACTCTATCGAACAAATCAATGCTTTCAATAAAGCCAAAAACGACCCGCTTTCTCCAACGTACAACCCTGGTTGGAGAAATCATCCGAATTTTGCATGGAGCCAAAACAATCCCAACACGAATACGATTCATCCCAATTTTCAAGCATTTTTGAATAATGCTTCGAATCCTCCCTTTCAGCCCAATAATTTTCAACCAAACTTTGCGGGCCCGTCTCATAATCAACCGTAACAACCAAATTTTTCACCAAATTCTGTGCATCCTCCACAAGACGATAAACGTTTAACTTCACTTGAGAAAACTCTTGATACATTGGCTAAGGCAACCACTCAAAGCCTTCAATCAAACAGCAATTTGCAAAATTTATTGACTTCATATATGCAAAACACAAACCAATCGATTGCAAAACTCGAAATGCAAATGAGTCAATTAGCCACGTCTTTAAGTGAACGTGAATGAGGAACATTCCCAAGCCAGCCCCTTCCAAGTCCTAGAAATCAAAACGCAAATTCAAATCAAGCCCATGTTGTTCAAGATAGCAACATCACCCAGTTGAATGCTATCACAACTCTCTGTTCTGGTAAACAAATCGATAATCAAGTCGTTAATCCAAATGATTCACCGGAAACTTTTCTCGACATTTCTAAAACAATGAACGAATCAGAACAGAACGTGGAGCCAAAAGTCGAATCGAACGATAATCAAAATTCTTCTTCTACTACTCGAGTAGACCCGCCTACCGAGTATCGTGTTCCATTTCCACATCGTCTTCGGCCAAAGAAACACTCGCACCAAATGGAGAAGATGTTGGAAATTTTTAAACAAGTAAAAGTGAACATCCCGCTTCTTGACATCGTTCAGTAAGTCCCCACTTACGTGAAATTTCTTAAGGACTTGTGCACCCAAAAGCAACACACTCAAGTGCCCAAAAAATTCTTCTTAGCCGCAAGTTTGAGTGAAGTCTTGTCCCAATCCATCCCCGTTAAATACAAAGATCCTGGCTGCCCTACGATTTCGTGTACAATTGGAGACAAAACGATTAACAAATGTTTGATAGACTTAGGCGCGAGTGTCAACTTGATTCCATACTCCGTGTACGAACAATTAGGCTTAAGTGAGCTCAAACCCACGAAAGTTACGCTTCAATTTGCTGATCGTTCCATTAAGAATCCCGTGGGAGAAATCAAAGACGTGCTCATTCGAGTAGGAAAATTTATATTCCCCGTTAACTTTATCGTTCTCGAAACACAACCCATAACAAATCCCTCGATTCAAATTCCGCTGATTTTAGGCCGACCATTCTTAGCCACCTCAAATGCCTTAATCAATTGTCGTAACGGATCAATGAAAATATCTTTTGGAAACATGACTTTGGATCTTAATATTTTCAATCTTGAAAGCCAATCGAATGAACCTTGTGATCAAACGTTGGAAGTTAGTGCCATTCACGAAAATGTTGAAAACGAAACACTTGATCTTAACGATAAACGTGAGGCTGAGTATGAAAAATTGTTTCACGAAATTCCCAACGATATTGAATACACTCTTCCTTTTGAATCGCTTCCATTTGAGTCTGAATCTCAACCCAATTCTTCAATCGAAAAAATTCCAAAGTTGGACCTCAAACTGCTTTCCGACCACCTTAAGTACGCATACTTAGGTGAAAATGAAACTTGTCCTACCATCATTTCTAACAATCTTTCTCTTGACCAAGAAGCATCTCTTCTCTCTATCCTTTAGAAAAATAAGGAAGCAATGGGATGGTTGATTTTCGATATAAAAGGAATTAGTCCTGCTCTGGTTCAACATCGCATCCATTTAATTGACGATGTCAAGCCTACTCGTGACGCGCAGCGAAGGGTAAATCCAAAAATGAAAGATGCGGTGCGTGATGAAATTCTTAAACTTCTCAATAACGGAATCATTTACCCAATCTCTAATAGTTCATGGGTTAGCCCAATTCACGTTGTACCGAAAAAGTCTAGGCTAACCGTTGTCAAGAACGATTCAAACGAGCTTATTCCAACTCGTACTCAAACAGGTTGGCGTGTTTGCATTGACTATCGAAAACTAAATGCCGCAACACGTAAGGATCACTTCCCCCTTCCTTTCATCGACCAAATGCTTGAAAGTTTAGCCGGCCATGAATTTTACTGCTTCCTTGATGGTTATTCCGGCTATAACCAAATTCCAATCGCTCCCGAAGATCAAGAGAAAATGACTTTCACATGTCCATTCGGTACCTTTGCTTATCGATGTATGCCATTCGGACTATGTAACGCCCCTGCGACTTTCCAACGATGCATGGTTGGCATATTTTCCGACATGATTGAACGCTTTCTAGAAGTGTAACATTCCTGAAAATTTATCAAGTTTAAATTGGCGATTAAATTTATTTTTGGAAATAAATTGTGAATTTATTAGAAAATTTTCTAGGATAAATAAATAATTTTGATTTTAAATAGTAATTTATATTAAGAAATTTAAGGATAAGTGATTTATAAAATAAATATTGAATTTCAAAATATAATGTATTAAAAATAAAAATAGAATTTAAAATCTTGAGATTAATAAAATGATAGTGATAGTTGTTTTCTAAAATATTAATTTTATTTGGAAGATATAATAAATTTCAGAAAAGGATTTATTTTTAGGATTTAATTCTCTTATCTAAACAAATGTGACCTTTGTTAATATGAAATCAAAAATTTTACATTCTTCTTTTCTTTTAAAGGTTGCACAAAATAAATAAATAAATAAATGTATGAATGAAAATTGTAAAAATATATAAGTATATGAACATTATGAAAAAAAAATTAAGTGTAAGCAATAATTGAAATAAAATTTTGTTTTGAAAATATAAATATAAAAAAAAAAAAAAATCTTTTGTCTTTGAAAATTTTAAATGTGAATATATACATAAGGAAGTATACATGCACATGAGAGATGGAGTGTAAGAGTTAACAAAATCAAAAGGTTATAATGATTTTATACAAATGGCATTCACCATATCTAATAAAATATAATAATAAGATTAAAAAATTACAAAACTCTTCATTTTCCTATGCACAATCATAAAATAACTCAGCAAATCTGAAAAGTTTAGTAATCAAAAATCTCAAACTACAACAATACAAATGTAGGAGAAAGATAGAAACTGAAAACCAGGAAAATGAAGATCAAGCTTAAAAGAAAAAAAAAACAAAGCCTTGAAACAAATTCTGGGAATCAACTAGGAATTCAACTCAAACAACAATCAAGCAAGGATCAATTCAAATATAAAGCATGCAAGTTCAGGCAAGGTCGGATCTGAAACAAAGTTTGAAACAAATTCAAACTGAAATACAAAAGATCAAATCTGGGAATCAAATGCAGTTCTCTGGGAATAATAAAAGGCAAGTGAATTTCATTCTGTTTAAAATTTGAATTTGAGATTAGTAATCAGTATTAAAACAAAGTTTTAAACAAAATTTGTTTAACAAGTTGCAGGGAAAACAAACTAGAGAGGAATTAAAATCTGGAAATTAAAACCAGGGAAGTTAGAGCAAAAGAAAACAAGTGCAGTTTCTATGGAATTAAATAAAAGTAAGTAAATTTTCTTAAAAAAAAATTCAAATTTGATGTTGTTAATCAGTGATAAAACAATTGAAAACAAAATCAAAAGCAGATTAACAAGTAAAGCAAAGGGCCAGTTTCCAGTGGAAAGCAAATCGAAATCAGAATATGGAAAAAAAAAAATCAAAAGCCTGTAATTCAAACTGCTCTCTGTTCTTGTCTCTGCTGCAACTCCAAGGTGAGCAAACTTGAAAATCTTCCCTTTGAATCTGATATCTATGAACCTGTGAATTGCTTTGTGATGCTTGCTTGTTGATATTGGGTTACATGCTTGTAAAATTTGAAATGAATGTGTTTCTGCTGTATACATGTCCATTGTATGGTTTCTCTGTATACCTCTCAGTTGCAAGATTAATTTAAATTCATAAACCCTTTGATTAGTTTAAGATTAAGATTCAAACAAAACTTGTTTGTTTAAATTAAAACTTCATTTTAAAATTTTATATAAGTCAAAATAATATATAAACATCTCTGGAACAAGAAGCTAGAAGCCTGCATGTTGAATACTGAAGCATTATGAAGCAATATTCAAGTTTTTAAAAGCATGCATCATTTAAAAGCAAGGAGGGAGTCTGCATTTCATAATTTGGAACCTGCAAGTTGACATGTACTCTGCATTTCAAAATCTGGAACCTGAAAATGAAATATGCTCTGCACTTTGAATACAGGTGAGTAACTCACTTATAATTTATTTAATAGGTAAAGTTGTTTATGTTTTTTTTTTTAAATTTGATATGAACTTATATGAAATGGCTGTGAATTTTATACCTGTGATTTATGCCAGTATACATGTTGAAGAAAGTTTCATGTCTGTGCCTCTAAATTCCAAACTCATGTTTAATCTCTGAGTTCTCCCCTTTGACTTGTTTTGTTGTTGTTGTTATTATCTAGCTTTGTATAAATCATGATATTCTAGGATAGCATAAGTTTACTAATAGAATCATTACGTAAATTCAAGGATTTTAAGACTAAATTTGAACTTTACAGTGTTAAATTAAAATATAGTTTTGATAATTAACTATATTTTTCATTTTGGTCAATATTAGTTGATCCTTGAAATTTAACTAGTTGAAATTGTTTCTGGAAGTAGTTTTTATATCATTGATCACAAGAAAATTTTTGAATTGATTTGAAATTCAAATTTGGAATTTAGATTTGGGATTTAATGGTGTTGAACCCTAGTTAATACTGGTTTACAGTTTGGGTCGATTTTGAACACCCAAGTGCATCGAGTTCAAAGCTATTGGGGGTAATGGTGGATGGTGAGGTGAAGAAGCTATCACCGGAGTTTGGTCCATGATGTTGGTCGGAGTTGAGAGAAAATGGTGTTGACAGGTTTAGGAAGCTGGGGGTATAGGCTGTTACAGTTTTTAGTTTTAAAACTTGATTTCAAATTCAAATTAGTCTTAGGGGATCTGGGGTTTTGATGTTGTAGTGAAGTCTCTGATAGTTAGGGGATGGTCGGAGATGAAGGTCAGGGTGGCTGGAGGTGGTTTACAAATGCACAGGGGTGTGTTCATGTTTGTGATAGTGGTAGTATGATGTTTCGGGGTTGCAGGGAATTGTGACTCGGGTGGATCTCGGGGAAAATGGGAAATAACTCGAAGAATGTAAGCTTCTGACCCGAAGTAAGTTCATGTTTGCTCGAGTGCATTGTTTCAGGTTTCTCAAAACAGAACCTGTTATGTTTTCTGAAATTTAAAAGCCAAGTTTAAATTTAAATCTGAAATTGAATGAAATTTGAATCTGAAAATGAATTCAAAATATTTGAATTCTGATTTTGAAATAATGTAAATGCAGGAATTCAAATTAGTTTTAAAAAAAAGAAAAAAAAACAGGAAACTGTTTCTGTTTTATAAGATTTGAGTGCAAACTTAAAATGTGACTTAGAATTTTGAAACTGAATTTGAGTTGAATTCAAATAAGTTTGAACTCTGTTTATTTTGAAATAGTTTAAATTCTGGAGATTTCAAAATTTGATTTTTTTTTTTTATATAAAACAGAACTGTTTCTGTTTTAAAATGTAAAAGGGTAAGTTTAAGTTTTTAAGTGAGATTTAAACTGAGTTACATCTGAAATTTGAATATGAATTCAAATTTTGACTGTCTGAATTTTGAAATCAATTATGTTTTTAAATTTAAATTTGATTTTTAACTCTCAAGTATAAAATGCATTGTTGTTTTGCATTTGAAGTAAAAGGTTAAGTATTTAATTTAGGAATTCAAATGAATTCAAATCTGAAGTTTTAAAATCTGGATTTTAAATTTAAATTTCAGTTTTAAAGTAAAGATTTAAATTTAAATTGCTTTCAAATGATTTTCATTTGAATTAAAGGTGTAAATTATAGAAAGAGTTTTAAAGAATTTAAAACTAAAATGAGAATGAAAGTTTTATTTCAATTTTGAAGTTTTAAAGTAATTTTTAAAATTGATTTGAATTGAAATTTAAATCCTTTTCAACTTATTAATTAAGTATATGTTTCTTGTAAACATATAAGATTAAGTTGTGTATTGTTTTAAACTCTTATTTAAGACAAATTTGAGTCTTTAAGTTTAAAGAAAATGTTAAATGGAATTTAATGTAAATTTAAAAACATTTTGTTTTTAAATGCATAATTTAAATAAGGAATGTTTATCTAAAGATAAAGAAAAGTTTAATGATTTGTAATTCATTTATTTATTAAGGTAGTACAAATGGATAATTAATATAATTAATTAATTAAGAAATGGATAATTAATTAAAGTAATTAAGGTTTTTAATTTGATTAATTAAAGTTTAAGATTAATTTTTCTTAGAATAATTAATTTGTAATTAAGAAATCATTAATTGAATGATATTAGATTTCAAATTAATAATTGAAGATTTATTAATTGAATAAATATGGATAGTTAATTAATTAGGAATAATAAATGAAAGTAATCATGTAGGTAATAAATTTAAAACCACCCAGTTTATTCATCTTAATTGTAGATGCTGATTGTTATTGAATGTTGTGTGATGGATTGATATATTTGGTATGTGATGTGATGCTATGTGATACTTTGTGCTGAACTGCTATATTTGTGATGAATATACTGTCGTATGTATATGAAACCCTTTGACCCGTAAAACGACATTTGAATTTCGATGCGACAGGGAGTCGGATTCCAGCTGGTTATCCGAAACCCACATCGAATCATATTAGTGAATTTTTGTGATTGATAATTTACTTTATCTATGAATCTGTGAATATAGATAAGCGCTATGGGTTATACCGCTTATCTTTATGATTGAATCTGTGATGATGATGTTGTGCACTATTGTGTTGAACCCCTAGACCACACTTATACACACACAAATATGGATTGCACGTGGAAATGGGTTAAGTCACAGATTTTGAAATTGTTTTAAAATTTGAATTTTTGAATCCAAAATAGTTTTGGAATTAGAATTGAAGCATTTGAAAAAAATGAATTTCAAAAATAAAAGTTATTTGAATAACTTGATTGAGTTTTGGAATTTAAATAATTTGATTTAAATTTGAATTCAATATTTGAAGTTGAATTCTATAATTTGGGAACTAGGGTTTAAAAAGTTATCCAACTTATAAATGGATTTATATGGGGTTTTAAACCATTTTAAAAAGTGATGTTTGGAATTTAAATTTAAACTAAGATTTCAACTTGTATAAATCGGACTTTTCTGAAACGAAAACTGTTGTTTTCCAATAATAGAAGCTTTCATATAAGAAATGGATTTCCAATGTATGTTAAGAGGAATTCAAGTTTTGAAATGAAAATGGTTTTCCAAGTTATGAATAAATCTTTGGAACGGGTTTTTGAAAGCTATAAATTAAATCTTTAATTTAAAGATTTATTGAGTTAATCCAATTGAAATGGAAGTTGTTTTGAATCTATGAATAGATCTTTGTGAGATTAGGTGAAACTTTGTGAAATAAATCTTTTTGTTTAAAGATTTAAAATGGTAATTTGTTTAACCATTGAAAGAAAAGTTTTGGATTTTATAAGTTGTGACTTAACTAAAATCCCATATCCATATGTTTTAAAATATGGCGCTCATTATTCGGTTTAGCCGGGGGAGGACCATGTGTCATATAGCCCATTCCGAATAGTGATACGACGTTATGGATAGCAATTGAAGACCGGTGGTGAAGACCGGATATTTCCAAAAACAAAAGGATAACTCATCGATTGTCTCTGCACTGGCTGATCCCCGGTATAGAGATCTTCATATGTGATGGGAAGTCCGGACGTGATTAGGGATTATCCGGATTTGCAAGGGCTTCTTCGGAAGTGCCTTCGGTTCTGTTCGAACCCGGACCAGACTTGTATGGTTGTATGTCCGACATTACACTTTGAGATATTAAACCGATCTCTATCAAATACATTTCTGCTTGGTGGCGGAGAATTTATTCTCTCAGCTTAACACCCTTCTCTGAGACGTACGAGCTCAGAGGTTATGTAGTTGATATTTATCAGTGATATATCCTAAATTTGGTAATGTGGCATGTTGAGTGCTGCTGTGTGATGATCATTGGTTGATCATTTGTGATATGATCATTTGTTTGATCATTTATCTTTGTGATCATTGCTTTGATCATCTGTTGACCCAAAGCATGGCTTTGTGCCAAAGCGTAGCTTTGTGGACGAGACTGCATCAGGACCTCACTCCCCGGAAATGGTCGAAACGGGAAAGATGCGGCAAGGTTATGAGGGTCGCTCCCTTTAGGGTGTGTCATTCCCTTCTGGTAAAGGGTGGTATCAGGTATGGAGCCCTGGTATTTAACCTATGTGGTAGCTCCAATCTCATTTACTGTGTGGTTGTTGCTTTGAGGCGCCTCGGATAAAGGTCCCAAAGGACCGGGGGATGACATATTCGTGTAGTAGTTACCTAGTTACAGAGGTAACCCGGCCTTGTGTTGGCAGAGATCTAACCGTAACGTTAGTTCTCGGGACGTCCCGCCAGAGGCGATCCCATAGACAGTAGGAAGTTCCTTAGCCTGACCATTTGTTGGAAATCCAATCAAAACAATACGAGCCCTGTACGGTTTTAGTTGTATAACCTGCCATGGAATGTGGCGGTAACCTGCTATTGAACATGGTAGCTATAGTAGGCATACGACGAAATGTCGTATGTTGGCTAGGATTTATATTATACTTTCGAAATGGTTTTTTCACACTTTGCACTTATAGTAATAATATCAAAGAAATTTTCTCGTATTAAGCATATTTGACTATCATAAGGAGAAATCTCCTCCAATTCTGCGTTTGCATTGTGTGTGTGGCGGGAGGCCTTATGGTAGTTTCATTTTCTAAAAAGCATTGCGAATTTTCAAATTTAAATTCTTTGCTTGTTTTAAAAGACCAATTGCTTTTGTTTGCTCATACCAGTCCCATGACTGACCTGGAGTTTATTGTTCCTTTCCTAAACTCTGGGTGCCCACTATTTCTCACACGGGCAGTCTAGAGTTGGGTTTTCCAGATAATCAATAGTAGGTGTAGATTCGATGGCTTTCAGCCTAGGATTTGGCAATCGCTTGCGGACGAGACTTGCTTATCTCAGTGCAACACTTGTTGGTGGCTCGAGCTTCTGAATTGAGATATTTGGTTGGAGTTGCTATTGCTATTTGGAGTTCTTTTCTGAAGACTATTGTTTCTATTGGAGATCTTGTTCCGCTGCTTTTGTTATGTTATCTTTTATTTCCGCTGCTATTCTTTGTATCTCTGATAATGTTGATATCTATTGTACCATTCTATTGTGTCATTCATGTTGTACCTGTTATTGTATCAAATGTTGTATATTGTTTTATGTTATTCATTTCTTCCGCTGTGTTATTTACTTAATGTGTTATAAGCTCCGGCGACTCGAATTTGAACGATCGAATCTGCGGCATTCGAGTACAATGTGAAGTATGGATGTCGATTTTCGAACGCGAAAAATTCGAATCGTTACACTTGGTATCAGAGCTGAAGGTTAAAACTTTAGCTCAGGAGTATAACACATTAAGTAACTCATTAGAGATGGGGTGAAGTAAACCCTAGAATGAGTATATCCCTGAGATATCCGTTCGAATGCCTCAGTAAATTCTCTTACTATCCACTGATAGTGAGTATGAGTGCGAGAAGAGAATGAGATAGGGGACATGGGAGTACCACTATAAATGGTCAATACCCTGCAACAGTGGGAATAGATTTTCTCTATCAATCTCCTTTGATTCGATTTCGAATTCTTTTGATTGCTTCGTAACTGCTCCAGAAAGAAGTTTCGGTGTGATGATGGCCATACGTATCGTTATAGGAAATTCTTACTTCGTATCTTCATCGGTTTCTTATCAGCTTTTCGATCTAAACTCTAATGAATTTGAAATTGAAAATATTAAATAAATTGGAAATTTTAAATTAGTAAATTGGTTAACTAATATGAAGATTTGATCCATCTATCTATTCTCTGGGATCCGATATATTCTACGAACGATTAGTTATCTCTTCGAACTAGTCAATGCCCTTGCATATTCGTAGACCGATGGACCCAAATATCTTGTGTAATATTATATGAGATTGTTCTCATATCTATTGTTGATATTCTTATTTGGTAAGCCAAATACAGAATTTATATCCAGTTCGATTTGGAAAGATATTTCCCTATCTTTCATCTTTTCTTTTCGTCTTCCTAGCAAATTTCGAGGACGAAATTCTTTTAAGGGAGGGAAATCTGTAACATTCCTGAAAATTTATCAAGTTTAAATTGGCGATTAAATTTATTTTTGGAAATAAATTGTGAATTTATTAGAAACTTTTCTAGGATAAATAAATAATTTTGATTTTAAATAGTAATTTATATTAAGAAATTTAAGGATAAGTGATTTATAAAATAAATATTGAATTTCAAAATATAATGTATTAAAAATAAAAATAGAATTTAAAATCTTGAGATTAATAAAATGATAGTGATAGTTGTTTTCTAAAATATTAATTTTATTTGGAAGATATAATAAATTTCAGAAAAGGATTTATTTTTAGGATTTAATTCTCTTATCTAAACAAATGTGACCTTTGTTAATATGAAATCAAAAATTTTACATTCTTCTTTTCTTTTAAAGGTTGTACAAAATAAATAAATAAATAAATGTATGAATGAAAATTGTAAAAATATATAAGTATATGAACATTATGAAAAACAAATTAAGTGTAAGCAATAATTGAAATAAAATTTTGTTTTGAAAATATAAATATAAAAATAAAAAAAAAATCTTTTGTCTTTGAAAATTTTAAATGTGAATATATACATAAGGAAGTATGCATGCACATGAGAGATGGAGTGTAAGAGTTAACAAAATCAAAAGGTTATAATGATTTTATACAAATGGCATTCACCATATCTAATAAAATATAATAATAAGATTAAAAAATTACAAAACTCTTCATTTTCCTATGCACAATCATAAAATAACTCAGCAAATCTGAAAAGTTTAGTAATCAAAAATCTCAAACTACAACAATACAAATGTAGGAGAAAGATAGAAACTGAAAACCAGGAAAATGAAGATCAAGCTTAAAAGAAAAAAAAAACAAAGCCTTGAAACAAATTCTGGGAATCAACTAGGAATTCAACTCAAACAACAATCAAGCAAGGATCAATTCAAATATAAAGCATGCAAGTTCAGGCAAGGTCGGATCTGAAACAAAGTTTGAAACAAATTCAAACTGAAATACAAAAGATCAAATCTGGGAATCAAATGCAGTTCTCTGGGAATAATAAAAGGCAAGTGAATTTCATTCTGTTTAAAATTTGAATTTGAGATTAGTAATCAGTATTAAAACAAAGTTTTAAACAAAATTTGTTTAACAAGTTGCAGGGAAAACAAACTAGAGAGAAATTAAAATCTGGAAATTAAAACCAGGGAAGTTAGAGCAAAAGAAAACAAGTGCAGTTTCTATGGAATTAAATAAAAGTAAGTAAATTTTCTTAAAAAAAATTCAAATTTGATGTTGTTAATCAGTGATAAAACAATTGAAAACAAAATCAAAAGCAGATTAACAAGTAAAGCAAAGGGCCAGTTTCCAGTGGAAAGCAAATCAAAATCAGAATATGGAAAAAAAAAAATCAAAAGCCTGTAATTCAAACTGCTCTCTGTTCTTGTCTCTGCTGCAACTCCAAGGTGAGCAAACTTGAAAATCTTCCCTTTGAATCTGATATCTATGAACCTATGAATTGCTTTGTGATGCTTGCTTGTTGATATTGGGTTACATGCTTGTAAAATTTGAAATGAATGTGTTTCTGCTGTATACATGTCCATTGTATGGTTTCTCTGTATACCTCTCAGTTGCAAGATTAATTTAAATTCATAAACCCTTTGATTAGTTTAAGATTAAGATTCAAACAAAACTTGTTTGTTTAAATTAAAACTTCATTTTAAAATTTTATATAAGTCAAAATAATATATAAACATCTCTGGAACAAGAAGCTAGAAGCCTGCATGTTGAATACTGAAGCATTATGAAGCAATATTCAAGTTTTTAAAAGCATGCATCATTTAAAAGCAAGGAGGGAGTCTGCATTTCATAATTTGGAACCTGCAAGTTGACATGTACTCTGCATTTCAAAATCTGGAACCTGAAAATGAAATATGCTCTGCACTTTGAATACAGGTGAGTAACTCACTTATAATTTATTTAATAGGTAAAGTTGTTTATGTTTTTTTTTTTTAAATTTGATATGAACTTATATGAAATGGCTGTGAATTTTATACCTGTGATTTATGCCAGTATACATGTTGAAGAAAGTTTCATGTCTGTGCCTCTAAATTCCAAACTCATGTTTAATCTCTGAGTTCTCCCCTTTGACTTGTTTTGTTGTTGTTGTTATTATCTAGCTTTGTATAAATCATGATATTCTAGGATAGCATAAGTTTACTAATAGAATCATTACGTAAATTCAAGGATTTTAAGACTAAATTTGAACTTTACAGTGTTAAATTAAAATACAGTTTTGATAATTAACTATATTTTTCATTTTGGTCAATATTAGTTGATCCTTGAAATTTAACTAGTTGAAATTGTTTCTGGAAGTAGTTTTTATATCATTGATCACAAGAAAATTTTTGAATTGATTTGAAATTCAAATTTGGAATTTAGATTTGGGATTTAATGGTGTTGAACCCTAGTTAATACTGGTTTACAGTTTGGGTCGATTTTGAACACCCAAGTGCATCGAGTTCAAAGCTATTGGGGGTAATGGTGGATGGTGAGGTGAAGAAGCTATCACCGGAGTTTGGTCCATGATGTTGGTCGGAGTTGAGAGAAAATGGTGTTGACAGGTTTAGGAAGCTGGGGGTATAGGCTGTTACAGTTTTTAGTTTTAAAACTTGATTTCAAATTCAAATTAGTCTTAGGGGATCTGGGGTTTTGATGTTGTAGTGAAGTCTCTGATAGTTAGGGGATGGTCGGAGATGAAGGTCAGGGTGGCTGGAGGTGGTTTACAAATGCACAGGGGTGTGTGCATGTTTGTGATAGTGGTAGTATGATGTTTCGGGGTTGCAGGGAATTGTGACTCGGGTGGATCTCGGGGAAAATGGGAAATAACTCGAAGAATGTAAGCTTCTGACCCGAAGTAAGTTCATGTTTGCTCGAGTGCATTGTTTCAGGTTTCTCAAAACAGAACCTGTTATGTTTTCTGAAATTTAAAAGCCAAGTTTAAATTTAAATCTGAAATTGAATGAAATTTGAATCTGAAAATGAATTCAAAATATTTGAATTCTGATTTTGAAATAATGTAAATGCAGGAATTCAAATTAGTTTTAAAAAAAAGAAAAAAAAAACAGGAAACTGTTTCTGTTTTATAAGATTTGAGTGCAAACTTAAAATGTGACTTAGAATTTTGAAACTGAATTTGAGTTGAATTCAAATAAGTTTGAACTCTGTTTATTTTGAAATAGTTTAAATTCTGGAGATTTCAAAATTTGATTTTTTTTTTTTATATAAAACAGAACTGTTTCTGTTTTAAAATGTAAAAGGGTAAGTTTAAGTTTTTAAGTGAGATTTAAACTGAGTTACATCTGAAATTTGAATATGAATTCAAATTTTGACTGTCTGAAATTTGAAATCAATTATGTTTTTAAATTTAAATTTGATTTTTAACTCTCAAGTATAAAATGCATTGTTGTTTTGCATTTGAAGTAAAAGGTTAAGTATTTAATTTAGGAATTCAAATGAATTCAAATCTGAAGTTTTAAAATCTGGATTTTAAATTTAAATTTCAGTTTTAAAGTAAAGATTTAAATTTAAATTGCTTTCAAATGATTTTCATTTGAATTAAAGGTGTAAATTATAGAAAGAGTTTTAAAGAATTTAAAACTAAAATGAGAATGAAAGTTTTATTTCAATTTTGAAGTTTTAAAGTAATTTTTAAAATTGATTTGAATTGAAATTTAAATCCTTTTCAACTTATTAATTAAGTATATGTTTCTTGTAAACATATAAGATTAAGTTGTGTATTGTTTTAAACTCTTATTTAAGACAAATTTGAGTCTTTAAGTTTAAAGAAAATGTTAAATGGAATTTAATGTAAATTTAAAAACATTTTGTTTTTAAATGCATAATTTAAATAAGGAATGTTTATCTAAAGATAAAGAAAAGTTTAATGATTTGTAATTCATTTATTTATTAAGGTAGTACAAATGGATAATTAATATAATTAATTAATTAAGAAATGGATAATTAATTAAAGTAATTAAGGTTTTTAATTTGATTAATTAAAGTTTAAGATTAATTTTTCTTAGAATAATTAATTTGTAATTAAGAAATCATAATTGAATGATATTAGATTTCAAATTAATAATTGAAGATTTATTAATTGAATAAATATGGATAGTTAATTAATTAGGAATAATAAATGAAAGTAATCATGTAGGTAATAAATTTAAAACCACCCAGTTTATTCATCTTAATTGTAGATGCTGATTGTTATTGAATGTTGTGTGATGGATTGATATATTTGGTATGTGATGTGATGCTATGTGATACTTTGTGCTGAACTGCTATATTTGTGATGAATATACTGTCGTATGTATATGAAACCCTTTGACCCGTAAAACGACATTTGAATTTCGATGCGACAGGGAGTCGGATTCCAGCTGGTTATCCGAAACCCACATCGAATCATATTAGTGAATTTTTGTGATTGATAATTTACTTTATCTATGAATCTGTGAATATAGATAAGCGCTATGGGTTATACCGCTTATCTTTATGATTGAATCTGTGATGATGATGTTGTGCACTATTGTGTTGAACCCCTAGACCACACTTATACACACACAAATATGGATTGCACGTGGAAATGGGTTAAGTCACAGATTTTGAAATTGTTTTAAAATTTGAATTTTTGAATCCAAAATAGTTTTGGAATTAGAATTGAAGCATTTGAAAAAAATGAATTTCAAAAATAAAAGTTATTTGAATAACTTGATTGAGTTTTGGAATTTAAATAATTTGATTTAAATTTGAATTCAATATTTGAAGTTGAATTCTATAATTTGGGAACTAGGGTTTAAAAAGTTATCCAACTTATAAATGGATTTATATGGGGTTTTAAACCATTTTAAAAAGTGATGTTTGGAATTTAAATTTAAACTAAGATTTCAACTTGTATAAATCGGACTTTTCTGAAACGAAAACTGTTGTTTTCCAATAATAGAAGCTTTCATATAAGAAATGGATTTCCAATGTATGTTAAGAGGAATTCAAGTTTTGAAATGAAAATGGTTTTCCAAGTTATGAATAAATCTTTGGAACGGGTTTTTGAAAGCTATAAATTAAATCTTTAATTTAAAGATTTATTGAGTTAATCCAATTGAAATGGAAGTTGTTTTGAATCTATGAATAGATCTTTGTGAGATTAGGTGAAACTTTGTGAAATAAATCTTTTTGTTTAAAGATTTAAAATGGTAATTTGTTTAACCATTGAAAGAAAAGTTTTGGATTTTATAAGTTGTGACTTAACTAAAATCCCATATCCATATGTTTTAAAATATGGCGCTCATTATTCGGTTTAGCCGGGGGAGGACCATGTGTCATATAGCCCATTCCGAATAGTGATACGACGTTATGGATAGCAATTGAAGACCGGTGGTGAAGACCGGATATTTCCAAAAACAAAAGGATAACTCATCGATTGTCTCTGCACTGGCTGATCCCCGGTATAGAGATCTTCATATGTGATGGGAAGTCTGGACGTGATTAGGGATTATCCGGATTTGCAAGGGCTTCTTCGGAAGTGCCTTCGGTTCTGTTCGAACCCGGACCAGACTTGTATGGTTGTATGTCCGACATTACACTTTGAGATATTAAACTGATCTCTATCAAATACATTTCTGCTTGGTGGCGGAGAATTTATTCTCTCAGCTTAACACCCTTCTCTGAGACGTACGAGCTCAGAGGTTATGTAGTTGATATTTATCAGTGATATATCCCAAATTTGGTAATGTGGCATGCTGAGTGCTGCTGTGTGATGATCATTGGTTGATCATTTGTGATATGATCATTTGTTTGATCATTTATCTTTGTGATCATTGCTTTGATCATCTGTTGACCCAAAGCATGGCTTTGTGCCAAAGCGTAGCTTTGTGGACGAGACTGCATCAGGACCTCACTCCCCGGAAATGGTCGAAACAGGAAAGATGCGGCAAGGTTATGAGGGTCGCTCCCTTTAGGGTGTGTCATTCCCTTCTGGTAAAGGGTGGTATCAGGTATGGAGCCCTGGTATTTAACCTATGTGGTAGCTCCAATCTCATTTACTGTGTGGTTGTTGCTTTGAGGCGCCTCGGATAAAGGTCCCAAAGGACCGGGGGATGACATATTCGTGTAGTAGTTACCTAGTTACAGAGGTAACCCGGCCTTGTGTTGGCAGAGATCTAACCGTAACGTTAGTTCTCGGGACGTCCCGCCAGAGGCGATCCCATAGACAGTAGGAAGTTCCTTAGCCTGACCATTTGTTGGAAATCCAATCAAAACAATACGAGCCCTGTACGGTTTTAGTTGTATAACCTGCCATGGAATGTGGCGGTAACCTGCTATTGAACATGGTAGCTATAGTAGGCATACGACGAAATGTCGTATGTTGGCTAGGATTTATATTATACTTTCGAAATGGTTTTTTCACACTTTGCACTTATAGTAATAATATCAAAGAAATTTTCTCGTATTAAGCATATTTGACTATCATAAGGAGAAATCTCCTCCAATTCTGCGTTTGCATTGTGTGTGTGGCGGGAGGCCTTATGGTAGTTTCATTTTCTAAAAAGCATTGCGAATTTTCAAATTTAAATTCTTTGCTTGTTTTAAAAGACCAATTGCTTTTGTTTGCTCATACCAGTCCCATGACTGACCTGGAGTTTATTGTTCCTTTCCTAAACTCTGGGTGCCCACTATTTCTCACACGGGCAGTCTAGAGTTGGGTTTTCCAGATAATCAATAGTAGGTGTAGATTCGATGGCTTTCAGCCTAGGATTTGGCAATCGCTTGCGGACGAGACTTGCTTAGCTCAGTGCAACACTTGTTGGTGGCTCGAGCTTCTGAATTGAGATATTTGGTTGGAGTTGCTATTGCTATTTGGAGTTCTTTTCTGAAGACTATTGTTTCTATTGGAGATCTTGTTCCGCTGCTTTTGTTATGTTATCTTTTATTTCCGCTGCTATTCTTTGTATCTCTGATAATGTTGATATCTATTGTACCATTCTATTGTGTCATTCATGTTGTACCTGTTATTGTATCAAATGTTGTATATTGTTTTATGTTATTCATTTCTTCCGCTGTGTTATTTACTTAATGTGTTATAAGCTCCGGCGACTCGAATTTGAACGATCGAATCTGCGGCATTCGAGTACAATGTGAAGTATGGATGTCGATTTTCGAACGCGAAAAATTCGAACCGTTACACTAAGTTTTTATGGACGATTTCTCTATCTTTGGTGATTCTTTTTCCCAATGTTTACATCACCTCGTGTTGGTTCTGAATCGATGTAAAGAAAAACATTTGACTTTGAATTGGGAAAACTGCCACTTTATGGTCAAACAAGGCATAGTCCTTGGACATATCATCTCAAATAAAGGAATTGAGGTAGACAAAGCAAAAATCGATGTCATTGCAAATCTACCCATCCCCAAATCTGTTAAGGACATTCGATCATTTCTAGGACACGCTGGCTTTTACCGTTGTTTTGTGAAAGACTTTAGCAAAATTGCCCGTCCTTTGACGACCCTTCTTGGAAAAGACGTTCCTTTCGATTTTAACTCTAATTGTATCTCTTCTTTTGAACGTCTTAAGAGCGAACTCATTTCTGCCCCCAATCATTTGCACACCCAATTGGGATCTTCCTTTCGAAATAATGTGTGATGCTTCGAACTTTGCCGTTGGTGTTGTCTTGGGACAATGCATTAACAAGATCCTTCATGTCATTTACTATGCGAGTATGACCTTGAACGACGCTCAACTCAACTACACAACAACCGAAAAAGAGCTTCTAGCTGTCGTTTTTGCGCTTGAAAAGTTTCGACCTTACTTTATAGGTTCACACATTACGGTCTACACTGACCATTCTGCGCTTCGATATCTCTTCGCTAAAAAGGATGCTAAATCCCATTTGATTCGTTAGATCCTTTTACTTCAAGAATTTGACCTTACAACCAAAGACAAAAAAGGATCCGATAATGTCATAGCCGATCACTTATCTCATCTTCCGAACGCACCATCTTCCTTGCCGATCAATGAAAACTTCCCCGATGAACAACTTCTTTCGATTTCTATCGATCCATGGTACGCTGATATAGTGAACTACTTAGTCACTAAAGAAACTCCCTCATCTTGGTCCAAACAGGACAAATGCAAATTCATGTCCCAAGTGAAATATTTTTATTGGGATGATCCATATTTGTTCAAATATTGTCCCGACCAAATCATCCGACGTTGCATTCCGGATAATGAGATCCGGAGTGTTCTTTCATTTTGCCACGATCAAGTGTGCAGTGGACGTTTCGGTCCTCGAAAAACTACCGAAAAGGTGCTTCAGTGGTTTCTATTGGCCTTCTCTTTTCAAAGACTCGTTCAAATTTTGTTAAACTTATGATCGATGTCAAATGCTTGGACGAATTTCTCGACGAGATATGATGCCTCTAAACCCCATTCTTACGATCGAAATCTTTGATGTTTGGGGTATCAACTTTATGGGACCTTTTCCAAATTCTTTTGGAAACCTGTATATCCTTCTCGCTGTCGATTATGTTTCAAAATAGGTCGAAGCCATTCCTTGCAAAACCAACGACCATAGAATTGTTCTGAAATTTCTCAAAGAAAACATCTTTTCGAGGTTCGGCACACCTCGCACAATAATCAGTGATAACGGAACCCATTTTTGCAACCGTTCTTTTGAAACTTCAATAAAAAAATACTCGATAACCCACAAGTTATCCACTCCTTATCATCCTCAAACTTGTGGTCAAGTTGAAGTTTCAAATCGACAAATAAAACAAATCTTGGAGAAAACTGTTAACAAAAATCGAAAAGATTGGTCTCAAAAATTGAATGACGCGCTTTGGGCTTACCATACTGCTTTTAAAACTAACCTTGGGATGTCCCCATTTCATTTAGTTATGGTAAAGCTTTCCATTTACCTGTTGAAATTGAACACAAAGCGTTGTGGGCAATAAAGAACTTAAATTTTGATCTTGAAAAAGCTGGCGAAAACCGAAAACTACAACTCAATGAATTAGAAGAACTTAGGAACGATGCATATGAAAATGAGAAAATTTACAAAGAAAGAACCAAATTTTTTCATGATAAGTCAATCCTAAGGAAAACGTTTTCGCTTAACCAGAAAGTTCTTTTATATGACTCAAGACTTCATTTATTTCCTAGGAAACTTAAATCAAGATGGACCGGACCATTTGTGGTACGAACTGTATTTCCACGTGGTGCCATAGAAATAGAAAACCCCAGGAATGGATCAATTTCCAAAGTCAACGTTCATCATTTGAAACCTTTCTTTGAATTGCCAAATAATCAAGAGGACGAGCTCATGATCCTTCATGAGCCAAGCTACGTCCAGTAAGAATGTTAACCCTCTTTTGTAAATATGTACATATTTTCCCCCGTTACACTCATTAGATCATTGACTGTGGGGACACAGTCAAAATTAAGTGTGGGGTGAGAGTCTCATTTTCATTTTTAGTTTTTCATGGCATTTTTGAAATTTTATTTTCTTAAAAAAAATCTGAAAAACATTTTCTTTTTACCATTTTGATTTATTTTTGAAGAAACACTATGGGATAAGTATAAGTTTAGGTTAATAAATTGAAATTTTTGAAAATTTATTTGTCTTAACAAAAATAAAAATAAAGTTTGATTACAAATAACAATGTTTTAACTAGTATATAGGAAGATTCATCTATGTTAATTATGAAGTATATTCTAATTGAAAATCTTTGTTTAAAAAGTGGTGAATTTAAAGTAAAGGATATAACATTTTTGTCTTCTAAGTAAAATGGCGCTAAGATGATTTTGCAAAACTCTCTCTCTCTTAATATATATATATATATATATATATATATATAATAATCCAAGTATTCACTCTCATTTAAAAGTACTCACGGTTATGCATGGTGAATTACTTGGAATCTTCGATTATGTGCTTTCATACTCATTTAAAAGTCCTCACGGTTATGCATGTATGGAACACAAGCCAAAAAAACGAACAAACTTAATAAAAATCGCCTACGGTCGATAGGTTTTTGCACGAAAGTGTGTGCACTCGCCATGCTCTGTACTCCCCTTACATAAGCCTAAAAGGCAATGCATGGGTGGTGTATCTGGCCTCAGTTTACCTGAGCTAGGTGTGTAATTTTTCTCGCAAATAATGAGAGAGCAAGCAATTGAAACCCTAACATTATTTTAACATGTTTGATTTAACTTGTTATTGAAAAGAAATGAAAATACCACTTTAATAAACTTTGATAATCAATTTAGGATTCATTTCATAATTACATTGTTTTATCAACCGAAACAACTAGCCAAACTATGGTCTATCTGTTATTAGAACTTAATTTTATTTGAAATTTTGACGAGTAAACGACTTAAATTTTCAAGACAATGACCAAAACTTGTATTTAACTTATTTGTGTCTATTTAAAAGTAAACCATTCAAATATTTCCAAAAACTCGCATTCATGTCTTTGTAAATAAATCTTGCATTTTGTAAATATTTTCACTTTGCATTAGATTTTGTGGGTAGTATCCACTGAAAACCCTCACGAGACAACACTCGTCCTACTGGGGACACCCAGAGGTTTAACGACTTGTTTCATACGCTCAATGCAATCGTGCTCCCTACGAAAATGGATTTATCTTAGTTTTCCTTTATTCGAGGACGAATAAAAAGATAAGCATGGGGGTATTTGATGTGCATGTTAATGTGCATATATTTACATCCATATTTTATCTCCTTCTATTTAAATAAACATCATATTTGGGCATTTTAACATGTTTAAAACCAAAATTCGATTATTTTCAAACCATCATATTTTCATCTTCATTCAGGGGCAAAATGGTCATTTCTGTTCATGAGTCATTTTAAGAATTTTTACTTGGACAATTTTTTTGATTATTTTTGTAGGAATTTGGATGCATATGGAAGAGGCTTATATGAAGATACATGCATGCACAAATGAAATACAAAGGAATGAAGAGGAAATAATTCAAGTTTAAGATTATGGAGGACCCCACCCACTTACCTAAATGTACAATTATGAGCTAAAAGACAACTAAGTGGAGGATAAAGCTTCATGCACAACAAATGATGGATTAATTAGTGGTTAATGGTTACTTGGTGACCACACTTCGTAAAGGGCATTTTAGGTAGCCCCCTAAAAATAGAATTAGGGTTATAGCCCTCTTATGTATATGAAACTATCATCTACTCTTTCATTTTACTTAGAAAATTAAGAAATCAAAGTGTAAGCTCATTGTTCTATGAAATAATAATGGCTTCCAAGCCTCTTTCTTCTCTCTTTTCTATATGCTCTTCTTTGTTTTATTGTTAATGTTTATTGCTATGCTCTCTTTCTCCTTATGTTCATAGCTTAGATTTACATTTATGCAAGTAGTTAGTAGCTAATCTCTTTTGCTTTCTTTGCTTATTTTCTATTTTATTTTCTTTTTAATGTTGAAACTTACTTGTGTTGCTTCAATGCCACAAATGAGTAGCTAAACCCCTTCAATTTAGGTTGATGAAGCTCTCTAACTTTACATAATTTCAACATTTTATGATTTATGATCTCATTTGGTTTATGCTTCACGAAGTGGATTTTGATGCAAGTTTATACAAGTGAGCTTGATATCTTATATTGCTTATGAAAAGGAGCTATTCTTATTCAACATAAACACAAGTTGCATCATCATTTGCTAATCCATTTTTGATTGTGAAATTAAAGTAAAAATGAAATTTGATGATCTACATTACTAGATACAATAGTAAATAGATCATGCTTAAAATATCTTTTGCTTTTGCTTCATTTTCATGAGAATTATAAGTGAGTATTTGTTGCGTTATAGTTTGATGGTTTGATGAACTTCCTATGGCTCTATGGGCTTACCGAACAACCCACAAGTCTGCGAGCAGACACAATCCATTCTCTCTTTTCTATGGTTCAGAGCCGTCATTCCAGTCGAAATGGAAGTATCTTCTCATCGTGTGAATTATTATGATCCAAAAACAAACGCCATATTACTTGCCAAATCTTTAGATTTATTGGATGAGAAGCGTGAATAGGCTGATTTGAGGGCAGCCGCATACCGAAGTTGAGTCTCTCGATTATAAAATTCCAAGGTTCGACCCTGAACCTTCAAACTCAGCGATCTCATTCTCAAAAGAATCTACCTAGTTTCTTCACACATGAAACCAATATGGGAAGGGTCGTAAGTCATCAAACTAAAGCTCGGAGATGGCACATTCAAATTATCGACCGTTGATGGTCTTACCCTGCCAAGAGCCTAGAACAGTGAATGCCTTCGTCGCTACTACAAATGAAAGGCTTTAATTATTCAGTTTACTTTTCAATTTCAATTTTTTTATGCACTTCGAAATTTGAAATTGTAATAAGGGCATTGACTATGCCGTATTTTCTAATTTCAGCAATAAAATACAATCTCTTCGAGCCAAAGCTATGATTTTTTGAAATGCATCATACAACTATTGCTATGCACGGAGAGCTAAATTCCAGCCGACGGTGAGGTTTATTCAAATAGGGAGTAATTGTGGTATGATCGATTACTTGCTAAGTGAAACCCGAGCTTGAGGGCAAGTCATCACACTGAAGTCGAAAAAGGATTGATACGCGACAATCCTTTAACTAACTCCAGATTCCCAGTGTGCGAGCTGGAATGTAACTTATAAATACGGTCTCGAAGAGGGTGGATCCATCCACCTAACGACTTTGCTTGAATTTTGACCATATTTGAGGAGGGTGGATCCGTCCATCTAACGACCTCGCTTGTTAACTCAGGGTGGACGTGAACCAACCATCCACGATCCTAGTAGATTCGTCATTCTTGGAGTGCAAATGAAATCCTAAAGCCCAAATAGATGTGGCTGACCATCTGTCGGCCAACTCCAGATTCCCGGAGTGCGAACTGGAGTATAAACATCAACTAACTCTGAATTCTTAGAGTACAAATCGAAGTATTAGCATCAACCAACTCCAAATTCTCGAAGTGCGAACGGGAGTACAAACATCAACTAACTCTGGATTCTCGGGGTGCAAACCGGAGTATCGACATCAATTGACTCTAAGTCCCTGGAGCGTGGATTGGAGTATAAACACCGACCAACTCTAAAATACCCAGAGTGCGGATTAGAGTTTAAACATAAACCGGATACGAACGGATCATCCTTAATACAACTCTGAGTCCCTAGAGTGCGGTTAGAGTAAAAAAATAAGTCGGGAGTGACTAACCCCCACGAATCAATCTAAAGTCCCCAAAATGTGTACGCGGTTATAAATATAAGCAGGCGTGACTGACCGCCTGTGCAAATAACTTAAGTCCCCAGAGCGTGGACGTATCACTAAAACTTAAATAGGCATAATCAACCGCCGGCAAACAAGTATAATCCCCGGAGTTTGGACACGATCACCAATTAGTGAGCCAGTGTGATTTGATTTCCCAAATTCTCCATGCTTCCATTTCATTTCATAAAGATTGAGGTCGATGTGCTATAGACAAATGGCGGTTGCTGACCGATCTTTCCAATGTATTCCCGAATCCGAGGGCAGAACCTAAGTATTAGCCACTGATTGAGATAGTGCAATGGCGGAATCCAACTTAACGCACGAACGTGACTCGAAGCAGTGGCCCCGAAACTTAGCAACAAAACCCAGGCTGGATTCGGAGACTAAAATTTCATGAGTATAATGAATTGATGTATAAGCACTGATATACTTAAGCAAATGAACACAAGTTGTACAAAAGACGAAATGAAATTTTATTTCAGTCATTCTTTGGAAGAAAAAGGTTAAGTACAAAACTATACAAAAGTCCTACTAGTAGGGGCCGAACCCGCATCTATACACGATTTACAAAAGAAAGCAAAAGTATATTCCTATCTATCTACCAAAAACTAGTCGAAGAGATATGTCTATTCTTTATTTTTTATCGTTCTATGCTACGACGTTGACCCGCTGGATTTGCCGCTTAGCTTTCTCTTCGAACCTTTGCTTTTCGGCGGCCGATCTCCAGCTGGGGGCATTACGCCAACTTCCTCCTCTAAACTCAAGTGAATAGGAATGCTTCCTGAAGGCGGAGTCGGAGGAATAGCATCAATGTTGGCAGGCGGAGGGGGTACACCTATATCAATGACTGTTCCTCCCTGATAAATCATTCGTAACGGGTTTGGACCAGGGACCGCTATTCCACCTCCAAAACTACTAGCTCGTGCAGCCACTTCCATCTCAGTGTTAATCTTGGCTGTTATTTCCTCTTTATGAGTTGTCTGCGCATCGCCGAGAACGCTAGTGGTTGGGCCTGAGGAACCGACCGCAGATGCTACTCCACCCATAACAAACGGCAAGCCGGCAAAGGGATCACTGTGATGACCGAGAATCTCCTCCATCATCTGTTCATCGAAAGTAAGTGTGCTCCCTAGCATCCCATCCGTAGGTGCAGTAACCTCATCATGGTCGCTTCGGTCGTGATGGCCTCCTGGTCTTGGTGTTGCTCTTGAGTTGCAGGAGGTACGACCGATGTAGTTCCAATCACTGAATAGAAACAAAAGAATAACTGTTAACAATTACTTCGAGTTACGCTTCTGGTTTTGAGAAAGCATAAGAAATGTTCAGAATACCTTCCTCAGATTGATTTGTGGCTGGCGGAGCATCTTCAAATACTTGCTCTTGGGCTGGAGACACCTGCGGTTGATCCAGATTATAAGCAGAAGCGGAGTGAGGATCAACCGCAGATGTGGATTCAGGCTGAGTTAGCATAAGAGTTTCAGAACTTATATCATGATGCTCGATACCTGAACCTTATCCAACCTTCGAATACTGAGCGCCAAGTTTCTCCTTTTCATATGAGATCATTGTATCATGGAGAACTTCCCGTTCATCTTCTCTCAACACCCGGTTCTCGAACTCATCAATCGATTCTGCTTGGTTAGCAGCCTTTTCATCTTCTACTAATCGTCCACAAGCGTTGTACAGGTGTGTTGGATAATTGTCAAGCCAGGTCAGGTTTCTATGTTTTAAGACGTTGGCATTGTACATGATTAGAAGATCTTCAATGTCGACCTCCAACTTGGCTTCCGCCACTTTAACTTCATCCTCAACCTTGGCCTCAACCTCCCGAACTCTATGTATTTTCGCATCCCTTTCACCCCGAAGCACCACAGCTTGTTTGCATGCTTCTTGGGCTGCTTTATTCACATCATTTTATTCTTTAATGATTTCAGAAAATTTGGCTTTAAGCTCGTTGAGTTCTTTCAGAGCAACGTCCCTTTCAGCTATAACTGTGGTGTTCCGATGGCCCATCTCCTCCACCAAAGCGAAATGTGTTTGTCGCATTCTTTCCATAGATTGAGTTGCCTCATCAACTTTCTTGGTAGCCTCTATTTTTGAATTTGAGAAGATTCAGCTTCATCATTGAGCACTTGGATAATACCGCCCTTTTGGGCAAGGTCGGTTTCTAACTTCACAATTATTTTCGCTCGCTCTAAAGCCACCGCCGACGCTTTATCCCCAGCTTTCATCCACTTCTTATATTGGGTATAAATATCATGGATGTAGTCATGCATCCTTTATTCTACCTCCAATGGAATATTCTTTAAGTGAGGAGGGAAGATAAAACCATCGAAGAAAATGTTTGAAAAATCTTTTCTCAACTGGGAAATTTTGATTGCCCCTTCCCCAGTGGGCTCGGTAATGGCTTGTTCAATGACAGGGGGAATTTCGGCCTCAGTTCTATGGCGTTGTGAATCAGGCCTAGGGGCTTGAGAAGATGGTTTCTGACGTGGAGGTTCTAAAGATTGTTTTCCGTTACCGGAGGGTTGTGTTGGGGCTCGAGGAGGTGGGAGCGTGATCGGGACTGATGTCTGTATTTTCAATCTCTATCCCTCTCCCTCTCAAGCGTTCTTGGCTGGAATAACCGTAATCGCGGTCTCTATCTACCACCCTCCGGCGGGACTCATAATACGAACTTGATGACCGGCGCATCGAATGAAGACTTCCAAGCATAGAATCTCGCCTAGTCATTGTACCCAAAAAGTAAAATAAAAATAGAGTCAGTGATCACTAGAGGTGGACAACTCAAGATTGAAAATCGTGTAGTGCCATGAAGTGTGTATGCGTGTTCTAAACCCCCTGACCAACCGAAAATGTCGGGCAAACTTGTGGGAAGAGACTTTCTTAAATCTAGAGCACTTTAAATCCCCTCCAATCCGGTGTCATGTTGAAGTGACACATAGTTCAGAATCAGAATCTCGGCAAGTCCTTCGAAAGGATTTTCTACTTGCAAGGGAGGAGCCTTCGAAATTCTAACACCAGAGGCTAGAAAGGACACAACTATGGATTTTCATCTCGAAGATTTATGATGCTTATGTGCTACTGCCTTGCCTTTTCTCCTTCCCACTAAATTCTGAAAACAGTCTAAAGGCCAGCTATGGGTTCGTCATCAGAGGGTGTATCCTCTCTATCGCCTTCCTCAACTATTATAATCTCGGGCACCCTGCATTTAGCCCGTTTTATTAGAACTTCCTTGATCGACCCTTCGAGTCTAATGCTCTGATTTTGATCGATAAGCCCAACAATCCTCAAGTTTTCGTTTATGAGCACTGAATCAATTTCTCTTATTTCACTTAGCACTTCCTGAAGAATTCGTATTATGTCTTTAAAATGAGGCCTTTAGGTCATGGAATTATGGCTGTAAAGGAAAGAAAATATTAAATTCAGCATCGGTTGCAAAAAACTCATAAACTACTGGAGGAATTGTGTCACTTACATCTCACTAACCACTGGCTGACAAACCCTAGAGGGCATTCGACATAGAACCACTCCGTCTTGAAATACCTGAGCCAAGTCCAAGACCCCATCACCACCTGACAGTTCCTAACTACTTCCAAAAATGTGAATGAAGGATTGTCCCCCAACTCTTGATGTTAAATAAATATCTGACTTCTTCCAGGGTTGGGGGTCGAAAGAGATGTTCCATGAAAACGATGAACAAACTGTTCAGCAGTGCATATCCATTCGGATGTAATTGTGATGGGGCGATTCCAAAGAAAGCTAGCACCTCTCGAATGTAATAATTGAACGGAAGGAGAGTCCGCATTGTGCACGAATGTCTATCAAAGGCTGTAAACCCTTTTGGGAGATCATGTGGTCTATCTTTCGATCCCAGTAATAAGACGTCGTCCAATGGCAAACTGTGCCTTAGGCATATCCGTCCCAACATGTCTTCGAAGATGTTGGACAACACAGAATCTTGCGGATTCCCGATAAAGCTGGCTCATGGCAGCTCGTTTGGAGCTGGATCTATAACTTCGGCCATGATGATCGGTATCTCTATTACTAAGAGAGATGAACTTTGAAGCTCCTGCTGCTGTGAACTTGTAGATTCCATAACTAATTAACTCATCAAAAACCATCATTAGATGATAATAAGCCCGTGTGTTCCCCAGTGTGAAGTGCATGAACGTGTTGTGGAGTGAAGTGCAATATCATACTTATAATTCAACAGAATATGAGGAATGTCCAAATGACAAGACTTCGAAATTCAACTGGAGTGACTGTCATCGTAGACTGTCACAACCGTGCCATCCATACTTTAGAGACCGATCCGAGTTAAACTTTGTTAAGATTTTCCTAGTTACAATTCCATCGACGAGCTTCTAAGAGGCAGAAGCTCATCGCAGTCATATGTTCAAATATGCAAGGGATTTCAAGTTCATCAAGGTTCGACTCGTATCGATCATTAAAGCTCCAATTCATATTGGTCAAGGAAGCAGATCGTATCCATCAAGAAACAAAATTCGTATCAATCATCAAAGATGCCTTCATATCGATCTCTTGGCATGTAGTTCGTATCGATTGGGAACATTAAATTTCGTATCGATCAAATGCAACCCCTTCATATCGATCAGCAAGTCCAAAGCCTTCATATCGATCATTTTGAGTCGATATAAAACAACATTATCACAGGATACGAAGACCTCCACTTCATCGTCACAAAGTCCTATTACCCAGATTGATTCGAACGACTCTCACCCCGGATTGATACGATTCATCTTCCTCCATCATCGATACGAAAACAGGGCCAAGCCATTCCCTCATAGATCTTTGGTACCCCAAACTATATTTTCTTTAAACCCATTCAGACGTAGTCCCTCTGTCATCCTCAACCTCACTCTGGCCATCCATAGCCACCACTTCACCATAATAGGTCACAGAAACGAATGAGATGGCCATGTATTCAGAGTCTCATCATTCTAACATAAGATTTGTGGCCTAATTACCTAAGTTTAACAGACGGTCAAAGAGAGTAGGAGCGTGGTTCAATTCGAAGGTGAAGGTAATTCTCGTTTCTTTCAACTCGAAGCGATACGAAGTGTAAAAGAAAAATGGGCAAGTGAAAGAAAATGAACAAGTACAAAAGGCACTTATTTGGACGCGGGGGATGAGGGGGTAATGAGGATTCAACCTCCAGTTGTTTTGACCGGTTAAAACAAGTTTCCTATCCAATTGATACGAAGAGAGTTGTTCGTATCCATGCGCCCTCTATCTAAAACAACGTTCATTTGTACACATCCGTCGATCAATATAAAGTACAAGGCCATGGCTTGTCCGAGCCATTCGAAACCATTAAGGATGCATTGATACGAAATGATGAGTTCGTATCCATCAACTTAATGTCCACAGAGGTTCATGTCCATCGATATGAGCTACCATGTTGGTATCCATCAACGTAAAGCCCAAAATGACTCGTGTTCATTGATACAAACGATATCGAAACACCAAGCAAACTCATATCGACCGCCATCGATATGAAAGCAATTTTTCAACTTTTCACATCGATCCTGGAGAGGATCGATACAGAAAGATACTGCAAACAACCTTCGAACATTGTTACAACTCGAATTTCACATCAATTCAGGAGAGGATCGATGCGGGATTCCATACGAGAAACACCGACAACGACTTGTGAACGTGCAAACATTAATGGGAGTCAGGCTAAAATACATGCATGTATGACGAACTAATATTCAATTTTCAAAATTCACAGCAGTAGAATGCGCACCTAATGACAATTACAACAACAAACAACAGTTTACTATCGTTTAATACTCAGTTACAACAGTGCACGGTACAATAATTGGCAGTCAGCAATTCATATTACTGATGATCAGTCAAAGGTGACATCTTTTGATGAAAAGATATCAACTGTTCAACAAATCATATAGAACTGTTTAGAATGAAGATTGCAACTTTTCAAAGCACGTCATGTTCTCACAAGACGTACTTTGGGGGACAAATGTTATCCCGCCTTTTGGCAAGGTCGTGACACTAAGGAATTGACTGGAAATCCAAGACAGATCATCCCAAAGATCGATTATGTGCAGGTTCACTATGGATACTGGTAAATTTTGTCCAAGCCTGGATCAAGCTTCAATTGATATGACATGACGAACAAAGCCATGAAAGCCGACATTCCAAATCTCAAGTAAATTCGAGTTCGTATGCTCAAGATATGATCGATGCAAGCCAAGGAAATCAATTTGTTCATAACCATCATTTAACCCCTTCACATCGCTTCTGTTCGCATCCCTCTAGAACTGAACGGTTCGTACCCATCCATCCTTAGATTTTTGCGCATCCATTATCTTCGGCTTGTTCGCATCAATCAACCAATGCCCAACTCGTACCCATCAAAACTGTACATCGTATCGATCCATTATCGTACTACATTCATATCGATCAGTGGTGACACAGAAGTCCATTCCTCATCGATCTAGTTTTCAAGCACATTTCATATCGAATGGCCACAGATTGATATGAAGTCATCATCTCAAAGTGGAATACACAAAATCGATACGAGATGAGATATAGCCGATCGATGCGAACAAGGCTAAGTCGGGTGGATGCGAACGAGGCATATACATAGGAAAGACTCGATCGTTTAGCATGAAAAGCGGATCGATCTAAGAAGTTAGCGTCGCATAAACTTGCAGGCACGTGCTCGGATCGATACAAACAGAACAATGCGAAGAAGGATCGATGCGAATTCAACAACAATCGAAAAATACGAACTTGCATCAATCATAAATCACAATCTATAAGTCCAAATGCTACCAAATTTTCACTGGAGCTTACGTACATCCTCAACAATGTTCATGACGTTTTCGACTCGATTGGACGAAATATTGATCGATATGAAGTTCGTTCGTATCGATCATGGATCGAGTGAAAATGGCATGGGATCGATTGTGTAGCCCCACACGTGAGAGAAGAGGTCTCCCGAGATCTGAGCAAGATATCTGCAGCTTACGCTATAAATAGCACCTCAGGACTTACTAAAAAGGGATTTTTGGCTCTTCTACGTCCAGACTCCGCTGAAATCACTGTTGTACTCGAGTTTAACTATTCTAACTCATTGTAACCAGCAAGCAAAAGTTAATAAAGTCAATCATTACATAATGGACGTACGCCATACGCCTAACCACTCTAAATGTCTATGTTTCTTTACTGTTTTTTTATTATTGTTTGGAGTGTTTGTTAGGTAATCCTCTGTTTCCATTTATTTTCTTCATTTCATCTCTTCAAACACTTCCGAAGAGTGTTCTGCCCAGTTTTGGTAAAAACAAAAATAATATCAAGCATTTTGACATAGAATGTTTTGCTTATCATAAGGTAAAAACCCGTTTCGTGTTCATTTTGGTGTGGTCTTATGAGATATCCTTTTGTTTTCAAAACGCGTATTTTGAGTTCTCACACAAATCTCATGACTGACTCGGAGTTTATTTTCCTTTCCTTAAACTCTAGATGTCCTATTTTTCCTCAGGCAGCCTGGTAGTCAGGTTTAGTTTAGAAGAAAGTTGGATGGAGCTCGAAGCATGGAGCCTGAAGATTTTCTGAAGATTTTTATCTATTTCCACCACATTCTTGTACTATAGTATTCTGCATTTGTAAAGACAGGAATTTATAATTGTTCATGTTTAAATCTGATAAATGTATTTTAAATTCCGTTGGAAAGATTATTTGTTGAAATACTATATGTGAGATTCTGTTCTATCTTTATTTTTCTTTCTTACCCTTGACTTCTCCGGCACTTGGATTTACAGCACGTGAATACCGAGGTTGCACTAATGTCGATTCTGGGAGTCGAAGAAATGGGTCCTTACATTTGGTATCAAAGCCTAGGTTGAGCGAACACCTGAGCCTGATAAGGTTAAAAGACTCATTAGAGATAGGGTTAGTAATTCCCTAAGATGGGTAACTCATTGGAGATAGGGTTAGTAACATCCTAGAATAAGTTTGAGAGTATAATGTATGAGTGCTATTTGTTAAAAAAATATACAAATGAATTTGATTTTATAAGAAATCATTTTACATAAAAATATATGTATTTGAAAAGAAAAGAATATGTTGGCAAAATTTTCGAAAGAGTTTTCGAAATAATAAGACCTTTTATACAAAGAATTTTAAAAGCTATCTTTAGACATGAACCTCGAAACACTTTCTGAGTATTGACCAAACCTCTCTACCTAAGAATACGCTAGCAATTTACCTACTACTTGTGTCTAAATGAATGATTGTTTACCTTGTATAAAATAAACCATATGGGAGGAGTTATGCAAAACGGGAGTCTTATAGAGCGAATTGGGGCAAGAAGGATAGCCTTATAGTTCTCTCTAGCGACGAAGAGGAACAACCAGAATATCCGCCCAGAAATGGTAGGTTTCCTATCGAGGAAGATTATCCCCGTAAGATCCAGATGATTTTGGCTGTGAAAATTGGTAAGTGAAATAATTTTGCCAACATTTATATGTGAATACAAAGAATATTTTCAATTAATATAGTTATTTGATAAAGGAAAGGATAATACTCAATTATTATCATAAATTGAACGGTTGTTTAATTTAAAAGTTTAAGTACGATCACCTCGTGTAATTAATTAACAATTTGACTATGAGGTATTCAATAAATAATATATATTTATTAAAGGAATTTATTTAAATCTTATAAATACGTTTTACATAAGTGATTTTGTGAACTGGATTTATAAAACATGCTTTATAAAGGAATTTTTGAGAAAATTTTGGTATTTTTGAACGGGATTTGAAATGATTTTTGGGAAAGGAATAATGATATTATTTCTAAGCAAGGGATTTTGAAAACGAAAGAATCTTATGATTAATAGATTCGGGTGGCTTGAAAGTAACTAAAAATGGGCAGGAGATGCGTTCGGATGATAAACGCCTCGCTTAAGTATTCCCCTTCTTGTTAAAGAAATATGCAATACTATTTGTAGTGCCCAGTTACTTGGTATCGTTTTTGAGTTACTCGATCGATTAATTTTTTGAAGTAAAAAAGAATAATGTGAATCATTAATTGATGAGAAA
Organism: Allium cepa; assembly: GCA_030765085.1. Classification (NCBI taxonomy): domain Eukaryota; kingdom Viridiplantae; phylum Streptophyta; class Magnoliopsida; order Asparagales; family Amaryllidaceae; genus Allium; species Allium cepa. Next base: position 746,180,594 of record CM060941.1, read on the forward strand.
ATTGATGATTGTTGATTTTTATCAAAGTATATTATCTTAATTATTAAGCATGAGTATGCTTTGATCTTTAAAAGAAATGGTTGGAGTTAATAATGAATGGTTTCGGGTTTGTAGTAAATAATGTTTTAGCAACATTTGTTTTTAAACCTTTGAATGACACTTTGGAAGAAATCTTATGGGTATATTTAGATCTTTAGTAATGAGATTTTAAGGATAATAACAAGTATTGGAGTCTATAAAAAGAAAGAAAATGTTATAATTAACATGTTATAGAAGAAAAGTTCATTACAACAATGTTTTGGTGGTAGTTGTTTTAATTTCTTCGTTTGCATTTTAAAGTAAGTAAAACTTGTTAAGTAAATATTGAATATACTTAAATACTTGTATATGTTAAACTAGTATAATTAAAGAATGTATGAACATATACATATATAAAGGAAGTTTAATTGATAAAGGAGTGTTAATTAATAAAGTTTTAACTAAATAAAGAATGTTTTCACAGTTGATATTAGCTAAAAGAAGTTTATGGTGATTTATCAATTTAACAAATTATTTTGAAAATGAGTTTTCGAGAAACCATTAAGATATGTTTAGAAATATATGACAATAGAAAGATATTTATCTTTTGAGAAGTAATGTTGTTTTAAGTATAAATATTTGGAAATAGAAATGAAAATGGTTATGTATAAAGAAGTATCTTTATGAAAATTTGATTAAAGAATGAAAATTTTATGAAATGTTTTCATAAAATTTTTAAAGGTTAATAAATACATATGAAGTATGTGGATTATTTCGTCGCATGATTTAATTTAAGATTCGAGTACAGAACTTGGAGATGTTTACTCCGGATGGAAAGGGGATTTATCACTCAATTCTTGATGATGAACAACGATGAATGTTTACGTTTGGATGCTTGAGTTTTCTATCATAGTTGAGAGCTATGCAAGAAGAACTAAAGTTCTGATTAGAAAGCCTGGTCAGAGTCCGCACTAAAGGATCGGGGGATCAATACTAGATCAGAAGTAAATTTTTCGACTCGGATAGTAGGTTGAATCAGATATTGTATACGGGTGATCTATATACATCATACAGATGTAAGTTAAAAATAAATATTTTGGGAATATCCTTTGGGTTTTTGTTTTGAGTAATTTTGGGGGCGAAATTATCTTAAGGAGGGAAGTTGGTAACGACCCGCAAATTTATCACTTTGATAATTATATTTATTTTAAATAAAAGGTTGGAATATAAATAATATTGTTTTGAGTGATAATAAGTCATAGTAATCTTATTTTTAATAGATATTTACAAAAACATTTTCCTCGAAATGTAAGTCGATAAAATGTCCAAAAACTATTTTATCAATAACCAGCTCTATAACCGTAAAATGTCATGCATGGAGCTAGATGCATACACTTATTTTTATAATTAAACAAGAATATGGAATAAAATTTATTGATTTGTTTTTGAAAATAAAATATGTTTTTGACATTGTAAATAATGCCCTTTAATAGGATAATTAATTTATTTAATCTAAATTAAGATTTAATTATTTAATAATTATTTTAATTGTCCAAATAATTATTTTAAATGATGATAATTCATTTTGAATAGTTATAAAGTGATAGTAAATCATTTATAATAGTATTATAAAGAGATATAATTGATTTGGAAATATAAGGAAAAATCGATATCGCTTTATCCGTATAATAGCAATTTTTGTAAATAATTGTTAATATAAATGCATATCATTTTATAAATGAAATGTGATCATTTTAATTCATTTAAAATGATAAGAAAACATTTTTCAAGTTTTGTTTATAAATATATGTACGTTAAAGTATAAGTGAAATGACTAGGAATCGGTTCTTTGATCGACAACGGTTTATCGAACGAAAGTTGTTCGGAATCGATTGAACATTGTTTATATGTCATGTACACATATATAACATACAAATGCATCCACTAACATGCACATGAACATATGTATACATGCATATATACTTATACACTTAAGAATACATACTTAATACAAAATCAAAGATATTTTAAGTAAGCTTCCTCCTTAAGCTTAAATAAGTCAACATATGCATACATGAGATGATGGAAGTGATGTGCACATGGGGGAGGGGCTTTGGCCATGCATTTTGAAGGGGAAGTGGGAAAGTGTGTTGGAGAAGCCTTGAAAAAGTGATGTACACATGTCTTCTTTTACACTCTTCTTTTTTCCTATAAATACCCTACCATCTTCTCTTCATTTTCATTCACCTTCTTCCTTCTTCTTAAGCTTCCTAAGAGCTTCTTTGATGGCTTCCATTCCTTAGAAAATAATGAGCAAAATTTATGAAAAAATATTAGTAAAATATATACACATGTATATAATATCAATCCACTTTCAAAACAAGTAGAAAACCTACTTTCCACCACTCAAACTCACGGCCACCCTTACATCCACCCGCTAAGCCTTTCCCACCTCCAATCATGGCTATGAGAACTCCCAAGGCTATGCCTAGCCACTTCAAGGCTTCGGAGCTCGATTATGTAGAGTTAAATTCAATCATAGTGGAGCTATAGCCGATTTTCTATCAGCTCGAAGGGAAAATAAGGCGAGAACTCCTAAATACTATATTATATTTTGAATGATGATATGATGTTTGAAAATGGATATTTAGCATGCTTTGATCATCAAGTTTGGTTGTTTCCATATGAATGTTGAAAATATATGCAAGTCACGAATATACACGTTGATAAACACAAAGGAAATCACTTTGTTTGAATGAAATGGTGTGTATGGTATTGTTAAACCTCTTAAAATGGTTTAAAATGTTTTTAAAATACTTTGTAAAAATGTAAAAGTGTTTGGTGAAGTTTGAAATGAAATAGAAAATTTAGTTAAAAATAATCGCGTCGCGTAACAGTAGTTTGCGATTTCGTGCTATAAAAGTCAAACAAGTGTAAAAGTGGGAATATAGCTCAGAATTCTTCGAGATAAGAATTTTTCGAACTATTATATCCATAGATTTCCAACGAAGAAAGAAAATCAATATTTCAATAAGTAGATTTTGAAATATGAATAAAACAAGTTTTGGAAAAATCCCGATTTTGCATTTCGGAATCCAAAACTAGATTTCTTCGAAAACGATATCTTAAATTATTAAAAAATATGGAATAAACCTTATAAATGTTTTAAAATGATCTAAAAGTGATTTGAGTAATAAAAATAAATTTTCAAATAATAAAAAGTCTTTTTGATCAATATAGCTAAAAAAGCACTTTCCGTGACACTTATATTTGAAATATAGTTTTAAACTTAACCACTCTTTTCCAATTATTTTGTAAATGTTTTAAATTGATTTATAATGTTTTTTAAAAATGAATTGAAGGATTTATGAAATGATTAAATATTTTAATGATTTAGAGTTGATAAAATTACTTGACCGTCTTATGGATGTTAGAGAGGTAGTGTCTAGATTTGGGTTTGGAATACCAGTTTCCTGGTCTTTCTAACTATCTAGACTAGCCCGACGGAGGGGACAGTAAATTTCATTTGCTTGGACCGAAAATTTCTAAAGGATAAAGAAAGATATTTTCCAGGATTTATATAATTTGTATTTTATAGAGATGATCCTCTTGTACTCGATGTTAAAGCCCGAAGAGGGAACTTATACTACTCGTGGAATTTAAAAGGTGATTTCATAGTTATATCACCCGTAGTATTTGATGAATATGGGGATTGATGCTGAGTAGAGTTAGATGATTTCTATAGATTTTTCTCGCTTAATATTTACTAGTTGTGGATTAACATCCTAGATAACATGGTTTCAACAAAATCAAAAGTATGAGTTCTGAATTAAGAAATATTTCTTAAGATTTAAATGAAATGTTTGGAATTAATTTAAATTCCTATACTTAAAATTATTGGTTCGGATTTATAGTAAATGATGTCTTGAATAATATTGTTTTCGATCCGTGTTAAAAGTTATGATTTGGAAATCTTTGTTAAGATTCAAATAAATGATTTTATTTATTTTCCTAAGAAAAGATGAAATGAATTGGAATTTAAAAAGGGTTTTATGTAATCAAAGGATTTTATAAGAGAGGTTTAATATATTTTTCTATACCGAAAAGAATGTTCTAGAAATATATATCTTCAAGGGAGAATTTTGACAAAAAGAACTTAATCAATTAAAGAATGATACCATATTCACAAAACCTCTTTTTATCGATGACTGGATCGAAGGAACCGAGGTCGGATATGGAGTAATTCCTATCTGAAAAACACTTCGATCCAGTGTATGCATTCTAAAAAATGAGGACCTAACAGAGGAACGAAAGATGTAAACCAAATATTTTTAGGATGAAAGGACTGCTTGTTGATAATTCCGGTTAGCTCATAAATACTATAGTAGTAGTGATCCCTTCATTTTTGAAACTCTTTGGGTTACAAGGACTACTCGATATTATTCCTAGGATAATTCCCGATAGTATGTGGTAGGAGGGTGCCTTCGATTTCGTTCAGTCCTAGAATGAACTTGTATGGACGGATGTCTGACATTGCATTCTTAAAATTTCATCGTTGACTTTTATAAACGTACATCTGTTTGGTGACGAAGAAGGCAACTTCTCTCATCATAACACTCTTCTTTGAGACGTATGAGCTCGGAGGTTGTATGTTTGTGGAATTCTATAATGATTGATGGAATGGTAGTGTGGCATTCAAAGGAAACTAATGTGCAAAGTAAAAGGTAATCACTACCTCAAGCCTTACACCCGAAAATGGATGAAACATGGTAGATCTGGCAAGGCTATGTGGTTCGCAACCATTAGGGTATGATCATCCCCTTCTAGGTATATTTCTTCCCGCTGTGATGTTCGGGATGTAAATTATTGTGGATGTATGCCATGAGGGCCCTTAGATAGGTCGGTAACGACCGGGCTGATGACATATTACGTACTATCTAAGGAATGGTAGGCCGGTCTTGTATTGGTAGAGGTGTAGATGTTTTGTTGACCTCGGTACATTCCTCTAGAGATGTACTACCGGAAGGTAGTCCCTTCACCTAGTCATTTGTATGGAATCCATTCTCCAATAAATATCTGCCATTTTACTTGTAAAACCTACGTTTGTGGCTAGTATTGTTGGAATTTAATCAATGTAATAATTTCGGTTAAGATTAATAGGTTTACTTGCAAATATTTTCAAAGATATGTCATTATAAATGAAGTCAAGTATTTTGACGTAGAATGTTTTGGTTATCATAAGGTAAAAATCCATTCCGTGTTTATATGCAGCATGGTCTTATGAGATACCTTTTTGATTTCAGAATGTTAATTTTGAGTTCTCACATCAGTCCCATGACTGACCTAGAGTTTATTTCCTTCGTTAAACTCCAGGTTCCCTAATTTTCACTAGGCAGCCTAGTAGTCAGGTTTAATTTAGAAGAAAGCTGGATGGAACTCGAAACATGAAGTCTGAAGATTTTCTGAAGATTTTTATCTATTTCCACCACATTCTTGTACTATAGTATTCTGCATTTCTAAGATAGGAAATTATAATTGTCCATGTTTAACTTTGATAAATGTATTTTAATTTCCGCTGTAAAGATTATTTGTTGAAATAACATATGTGAGATTATGTTCTGCCATTATTATTTTTCTTACCCTTGAGACCACTTCTCCGACACTTTGATTTACGGCACGTGAATACTGAGGATGTATTAGTGTCGATTTCTGGGAGTCAAAGAAATGGGTCCTCACAATTTGAAAATTTCGCTATGAAATTTCTTAAGATGGATTTTTGATATTCAGAACTGAACATGATTTTCGAAGATGAATTTTTGAAATGAAATTATTAAGCCTTTTTAATTAGATTATTAGTTGACGACCCGTCTTTTCAACCCTCACAAGTCAACACTAATACATCCATGGTATTCATGTGTCGAGTATCAAACTGCTGGAAAGACAGATATTGGGGTGAAAGAAAATAAAAGACAGAACAAATTCTCACATTATAACGAGTAACATATAATATACACATGATGTTTGCAAAAGAAAACTGTAATATACATACATCAATCAGAATAAACTAACATATCATCAACCTGGACAGTTATAATAGTGCGATCACACAAATGCTAATAAATATGAAATAAGAAATACAACAAAAAATAGAATATTTGAATAGGTCATGGAGGCATCCAGCTCGTCTCCTGAAGCTCTGAAACATCCAGCTAAATATGGAAATATACTCAGGGCTCACTTGAGCATTATAAAAAAATAATGCTTAGATCGGCCTAGTAAACCGCATGAGAAACTCAAATCATATGGAATTCTAATGTTATAAAACCTTTCAGAAACAAAGGTATCTATATTACGACGCTGCATATAAACACGGATAGGTTTTTACCTTACAAAACCAAAACATTCTTAATATAAAATTCAATGATATTATAATAATGTCTAGGGTTTAAAATAAATATATAACATATCTTAAATGGTTACCCATAATTTCATTCAATGGTACAAGGTTCTATAACTAAAAGTGTAAGGCACGTATTAGAGACTGGATTCCATACAACGACAAGGCACCAGGGTACAATCTGCCAGTGAATCTATAGAAAATGTACCGAGGTTGCAAACCTTGCAACCCCTGCAAACACAGAGCCCCCTTCGAACATGACATAGCCGGATTACATCATCCCTCAAGCACCGAGGCTACAAACATTGCACCCCTGCACCACCCGTGCGTGCATACCAGATCTATAAATATCTTTCTAGATTTGAGGAATGATGCTCTTAATGGTAGCGAACCACATAGCCCTGTTACATCCCCTGATTTTAGTCATTATCGGATTGTGGGGTTTGTGAGGCCACAATTACCTTTTTCCATTGCAAATTCCACTTGGAATGCTAACACTGTCTTCTAGACAACAATGTAATGTCAGCATTCATCTGTGCATATTGCTCAAGATATAAACAAACCGAAGGCACTACTCCTACTATATTCTTTTTAGAATCACCCTTACGATTAGTAGCAAGTGGCCCTTGCACTTCAAAGAAGTATGTCTTCAACTATCTTCAAGATGTATCGAATTCGAACGCTTATGCGAGTTTGAAGTGGTTTTCGGATAACTCATGCTTATCCGATCCTGGTCTCTCCAAAGCAACAGTCAATAGTTTGAAACTGGCTAAGATTTTATAGTCAGTTATTTAATTATCAAATGAACAAACAATCAAATCACATATTAATTTCGTATGGAAACCAAGCATGTTTAAGTACATAAGCAACCACTCAGCCTCTTTAATTAATCTCTTCATTAATTAAAATCACCTTGTAAATACTTGTATCAAAATACTTTTACAAAGATATATATTCATAAACATTTCTACTCCTTTCAACCCGTGAAAAAGTATTTATATACTTATCTCAATAGTATAAGTATATTCACAAAATCTTAAGAAAGATTTCATTTCCAAAATCATACTTGATTGGGTTCAAACAAATGCAATTTGAAAATATCGATAACAATAAAACCAAAACCCATTTGGTGTAAGTAAATGGACCGTATAAAAATTAGACCAAATATACTTATTATCACTTTCCAATTTCAAACCAGTATTATCCCTCGGTTAATAATGAAGTCGGAAAAGTAGAAGAACTATCCTTGCCTCGATATACATTCTTAATTCTCACGGATAGGGACGAGTTTCCCTATGGTGGCTATAATACAAATTTAGAACAACATATAATAATATACATATCATCGGATCACAGATCAGACATAGGGAAATACAAATAGATACAAGTTTGAACTAACACAAAATAGATACATGATGCAAACTACAAGGTACACAAGTACTACATCTCAAATAATGAATATGTACACAAAAGGAGTCTAGCTCGACATAAGACACAACATAACATCAATATGCACGGTGATGATAAACAACTAGCTAACTGATAGGAAGTCCACCCTACAATCTCAAGCTGAAGGACCTAAAACATCTCGTTCTACCCGAATATTATAAAATAATAAATGGGTCAGTGTGGACTAAAATAAATGAATTAGAAAAATGAATGATAGAAAAAGTGAACTAGATCTTAAATATAGCCATGTATCGACAAATATCAAACATGCATCAATAACATCAAATCACCAGATACTAAAAACTCAAGATAGCTTCTTAAAAGAAAAAATCCCAAAAATGATTTAGTGATAACTCAAATAATATCAAATCTAGAAATCTCACAAATAGAAATCCAAAAATCTCATAAAAAAGGGAAAGGCACCAAACTCCAAGTTTGATAAATAAATTCACTACATGCATGTAACTCTAGGATAGACGTATAAGTCTATCAACATCAAGATAGATACGAGACCTACAAACTCCAAGATAAGAATGAGTCCTATAAACATCAAAATAGGCACGTGAACTATAAACTCGAAGATAGGAATGATTCCTATAAACAGCGAAATAGGTATATGACATGTAAACAACAAGATAGGAACGAGTCCTATAAACATCGAAATATGTATGTGACCTGTAAACTCCAAGATAGAAACGACTCCTATAAACATCAAAATAGGTAAGAAACCTATAAACATCAAGATAGGAACAAGTCCTATAAACATTGAAATAAAAGTGTTATGTACTTTCATACAGTGACCGAATAGATAATGACCATGTGTCTCATACTACACGGATTTACCCAAATGTTTACTATATGTTGGTGAACTTTACTTGTGCGTAGTAATGGTTCGGTTGAATAAGTCCAGGAACTAATCAGTAAAACATAATGTGCACGTAAATGTGCATATTTTTACTTCCATAATTAATCTACTTTTATTTTAAATAAATGTCATAATTCGGTGTTTTATATGTTTAAAATCAAATTTCAAAAATGCTTTAAAGTCATAATTCATGCATCTACATGGGGAAAAAATGGTAATTTTGTGTATGATTTAATATAAGAAAATTCACTTGCACATTTTATTTTTCTTTGTAGGAATTTGGATGGAAAAGGGAAGAGACTTCATGTATGTATGCATGCACAAAGGTTGGAAGACAAAGGAATGAAGAAATAAAATAATTCATGAAATCATGGAGGACCCCAACTACCCACTAATCATGAACTAAAGTTAAGAGCTAATGCACATGTTAGTGGGGATTAAAGTCATATGCACACTTAATGGAGGATTAATTTCATTCCAATGATTACTTGGAGGTTACATTTCCTAAAGGGCAATTTGGATAGCTCCCTAAAATATGGATTGGTGTTTTAAGCATGTATAAATAACCCTCTTATGTTCATGTAATAGTTTTAATCTTCTTTTAATATTATGCAAGTTATAGCCACAAAATTAATGAGAAATAAAATGGCTTCCTAAGTCTCTTCCTCTTCTTTTTTTACATGCTCTTTCATTTTATGGTTACTTTTATTTACATGCTTTCTTATATTTTATGTTAGTAGATTAGCTTTTTTTCATTGCAATTAGTTTAGTTTTATTTTTATGCAAGTAGTTAGTTTTTTTATTAGCTCTTACTTTCCTTTCTTTTTAAATATTGCAATCTACATGTGTTGAAATGATAACAAAAATGAGAAGCTAAACCCTTTAATTTAGGGGTAATGAAGCTCTCTAATCATGTAGATTCAACATATTTTCTAAATTGTTATCTCCTTTTATGTTTCATGAAAAGTTAGATATTGATGTAAGTTTATTAGTGAATTTGATAGCCTATGTTGTTTATCACATATAGGCTATTCTTACTCAAACATAAACAAAATTTACACTGACATCTAACTAAACGATTTTGATCATGGAATTAAAATAGAATCAAAATTTGATGATCAACGTTACTAATCAAAAATAGTGAATATGTCATGCTTAAAATAGGTTTTTGTTTTAGTTTAATATTCATTTTCATGACATTTAATAAGTGGATTAGTTTTTGTATTAAATTTGATGGTTTAAGTTGCGTTAATTAATAACACAAATAGACCATACATACGATAAGTACATCACTAATTCTACTTAGATTAGAATGGGAGATCATAGATTGACTTTGTGTTGATTTATGTGAGAGTATGAGAGTGAATTTTCCTTTAAATTGTCTGTTAGTCTCATATTTTTATACGCCGTGCGCTTGCGGTTATTTTTATTACCATATTTTTCGACGGTTTTCTAGCCGATTGAAAATTCGTCGTCAAACAAGTTTTTGGCACCATTGCCGGGGATTTGAAATTCAATTTTAGTTTTACTCTTCGAATAATTTTTATTTAATTTTATTGTGTCTTCATTTTTGTGTGTTGAGTTGCATTTAAAAAATATTACTGTTGTACGTTTATGTCTAATTTTTGTTTTCATTTTGTTTGTGTGCTTGTTGTTTTCTAGATGCATTTGCATTTCTATTTAAAAAACATGCACAATTTCATTTCAAAAAGAAAAAAATTATATTATATTCCATTTCATTTTTTGTATTACATTTCATTTTCATTTGATTTTCATTACATTTCATTTTTCAGTACATTTACAAGTCGCATTCTTTGCCACTACCCTTACACATCACTACAAATCACACAAATCACCTTTTTCCATCAACAAAAACCATCTATTTACTACCAAACTTCCACGACCAAGCTGCCTTCTCCCATTGTCTAATCAACCTTCTATTTACTTCATTACTTCTGCACTGCTCATCATCACTTTAACAATATTCACCAATCTTCCTACAACCTATCCACTTCCATTGATTATACATCATAGTCGCCAAAACTTCCATTGAGTAGGCTGCAGTTGCTATGCAGAAATTCCAGGATCGATCCCCCTTTCAGAGGCCGAGACGGTCTCGGGTCGAGATCGCCCCAACTGGTAAAACGATCGGCTTCCCTTCCTGGGTGGATGGTCCAGGGGGAGGAGTGGGCCCGGACTTCCACCCGGTCGTCCCAGAACGATCCGCCTCGCCTTCCGCTGGCTTTCGGATGCTTCGACGGCTGCAGTTGTTGTGCAGAAATTCCAAGCTCGATCCTCCTTTCGGAGGCCGAGATGGTCTCGGATCGTGATCACCTCAACTGAAAAATGATCAGCTTGCCCTCCTAGGTGGGAGGGGCGCTCGAACACCCACCTTGGATGGATGGATCAGGGAGAGGAGGGGTGCCCGGACTCCCACCTGATCGTCCCGGAACGACCCACCTCACCTTCTCTGTGCATTTCATACCCTCCAAATCATCGCCTATCTCTGTGCCATAATGTAAAATGCCCACTGTCTTCATCTCTGCCCCTCCTGTATCAGAACTTCTTATTAACATTTATGCTAAAATCTCACTTCTTTACCAAAATCCTCCATCATCAACAACGTGACCAACATCTCCACGTTGCTCTACATCCTACAAACTCACTCCTACTGCCTACACATTCATCAACTCAACTATATAATAACATACAATTCACCATCTTCTGTCAGTCCTACAATCGCCTACTACAGCAAAGCACTAAACCATTGTGTTGTCCGAGTTTTTGACCCAAAAGGATCCAACAGATTACAGAACAATCCCATCACATCAGAATGGCTTAGAATTTAACCATGAAGGCTAAGGTAAGGAGTCGGCGAGAGCCAAATCATATTACTAAAGCAACGACCAAGTTCAACTGAACCAAAAGGCTAGCGTTAGTTCAGTCCAGTCGGCAATCAAAGCACAATCAGCTAGATGATCGTCATCAAGACAGGGTAAGTGCAATGATACTCCACAGACAACTACGATAAAAGACTATGGAAACATCTCCAATTCCAAACTCGAGAAAAATCCTAAGTTCTTAGATCATTAGCAACCCATACCTCTCCACAAATCTTCAAACAAAGTAGCCAAAGAAACATACAAGAAGAAACCAAGACATTGGCTCGCAAAACGAGCCAAGTCTATGGGCCGCCAGCTACCCACGGTTCTTCCTCGTTTTGCGTGCCAAATCTCCCTGGGTCTTTTCTTACCTACCTACGTGCTGACGAAGATGTAGCCTGGCCCAAATGCTCTCTGACCCATATAAATACCATCCCACCCGCAACATAAAATGGATCTCCTTCGGACTGATTGCTGAAGCTCTGCTGGAAACATTCTTCACTCTCTGCCTCCTTCCAACAATCTCAAAAGGAATTCACTGCGATTCTCCAGTGGATTCCAACTCCGGGGATTCAATCGAGAGATAACCAAAGTCTTGTAATCAAACACATCTTGTAACAACAATCAGTCTATAAGAAAAATATAAAGTGGAAGTATGCTTCATTAACAGCCGAACCAATAAAAAATTCTCTATCTTCTTTCTTTTACTGTTCTTTTCTTATATATGTGATCTGTGGCATTGCCCTATCAGAATAGGATTAGGGCTGGTGCATTCAAACTTAAACCATGTGTTGATCCATTTTTTGGGTCAACACATTGCTGCTACCATTCACCCCAATATACATCTGCACTAACCCATCACAACCATACAAACCCCATAATCCACTACAATTCCAAACTACCCAATCAACCACAACCAACAGCAGCCTACTTCACCATTCTCTATGCACACACCATTCTCCCACCAGTGCATATCAGTGCACAACATCCTCACTGTCAAACCTACAACAAACTGCTCCTCCTTCCTCACTCAAAATCACCATACTACTTACCTCATCACTGTCAATAACTTCATCATCTGACAATCCATATTCCCAACCTCGTTGTTGCTTTAAAGTTTCCACACTCATCTTCAACTTTACTTCACAAAACTTCGCATCCACCATCAAATACAAGCCTACATACAAGCCACTGTCCATACAACCATCAACCTTCACAAAACTCCAACAAACTTCACATTGTAATTCACACAACTGCCACCATTATACCTCACCAGTTACAGCAGCCTTTGTCACCTCCTTCACCTGAATCAAATTACTCCATCCTCTCTGCCATCACCCAAAAACTGTGCACACATCCATCCACCTTCAAACCCCCCAAAACTGTGCACAAAAAAATTGTGCATTGCTCCTTTAGTGCAAACAACCACCAACCTTTCTTCATCCTCCCTATAGCCACACAACATCACATAAATTTTCTAACTACCTTAATTCAGACTGCAGCAACTTTCACACCACTACCATCATCTACCACTACTTCACTCAGCAACGGTCAGCACTTCCTCACTGCCTACCCTAATTACCGCCGAATCATGTTGGCAACCTAAACCCAAAACCAGCGACACCGTGAACATGAGAATCCCTGAATCGAATTCGATTGGATAAATTGGTTTGTGAAAATTTGTTTACGAAATCTTGTTTGGGTTACGGTTTTTCTTCTGAAAATTTGATTGAGGAATTGTGTTTTGTGAAATTTTGGTAGAGATTTGAGAACAATGTGTTAAGTTTGTAAAAAATAATAATTGGGATGGTTGTGTTTTAGAAAATTTGTTTTTTTAATTTTGATAAAGACTTTGGTTTTTTTAAGTCCATTTTCCTTTTTGTTTCTCCATCTTCTTTTAAAAAAATTGCTTTCATTTGTGTTTGTTTTTATTCTCATTTTCAGGTTTCATAAAGAGGAGATTAGCTTGCTAAAAAACTGATTTTCTTGCTTATATAAAAAATCACCACTTTAAAATAAACTACTAATAAATCTGCACACTCTGATATCGTGCTCTTATCAACAGTTTTCATTTTCATTGCATTATTGATTGCTTGCATTTAAAAAAAATTCAAAAACAAATTTCATTCGTAGTTGCATCCTTAAATCACGTTTAATTTCTATTTTGCATTCATACTATCTTATTTTCATTTTTAAGAGAAATACCCAAATCCACATAAGGTGGGAGATTTCATCACTCCTTCCTTGGCCTACATATTGCATTTCATCCTAGAACTTGACTAATAATAATAGTTTGACTTTGGACTTAAGGGTGTCATGAGATCACCCAGGGCTTAATTGTATCTTGACAAGTTGTCTTCTTTCGACAATTTATATTCTTGGTGTCTAGGCTATGGCAAAGTAATAATTACGGTGATTCGTAAATATTATAATGATTGTTTATTTAAAGGTACTTAAACCTTCGGTTGCATTGCTATGGGGATTCGTGGTACACCGATAACTCATGTTCGTTATCTGGCTAAGAAATATTTTGTTGGATTAAGACAAAGTGTAATTATAAAATTTTGAGTTAGGAGCTATAAGGATAGAAATTTGTAATTAAGTTCTTGCATTCATTTAGTTACATTAGTTCATACATATTTAAAAAAACAAAAACAAAAACAAAAAAAAACCCAAAACTGAAGAAAAAAATTGTACATTCTACTTAACTTAGTTCTTGTTTAATCAAAAATTGAAAAAAAAAATTAAATCTATTCTTTTGAAATTTTTCAGTCAAAATATAAAAATCCAAAAAAACAAGCATTTTACTTTTGAAAATCCAAAAAAAAATCGAGTTAATTTTTTTAGAAAAATAAAAAATCCAAAAAAAAATATAATCTTTTCAAAATTAAAAAAACAAAAACATATAAAAAAAGAGAAAAAAATTGAAAATCCAAAAAAAACAAAAATCAATCTTCCTTTTGAAAATAAATCCTTTTTGTAATTATTTTTCCTTTAAAAAAACAATTTCCAAACCCAGTTTCATTCTCTTAACTCGATTATAACTTCTTTCTCTTCCCTTAATCTTCTCCTCAATGCATGAGTATTTGAACTCATGACACTTCTACGAATACTTGGACTCATGAACCTTCTACGAATCATTTAACTCGAACAAACGATCCTCCAGCAGTGGTGAATGAGAATGCTCCTCGAACTCCCATGGATCGAATCTTTTCTGATAATGTTTCTATTCCTTCTTATATCACGCTACCTGCCCCCAACGGGTAAGCATTTCTAAATTCATTCCAATCGTATTGCCACGCTTCTGAAATTTGACAATTATGAACATGATGACCCATGTATTTTCTTAACGACATTCGAACAAGTTTGCGCAACCATAAAACTACAACAACTTTGTGATGATAGAATCAAACTCCGATTAATTCCATTTGCTCTTACCGCTTACGATGAAAAATGGTTGTACAGCTTATCATCTAACTTAATCAAAACTTGGGAAAAATTCGCTAAAGTTTTCTTAAAAAAGTTCTACCTCTTGGAAAAAACAACTAAAATCCAAACGAAATTTCCAATTTTCATCAATTAAAGGGTGAACCATTCGAAAAATATTTTGAAAGATTTAAAGAGATTTCGATAAAATGTCCATTCCATAATTTCGAGAAATTGACTCTTTGCCAAATTGTATACGATGGACTTGAAAACAGCTCACGAACTACGCTTGAAGCGATGTGCCAAGGCAATTTTCTCATCCAACGTAACGATAATGCTTGGCAATTTCATGAAAACTTGGCAAAAAAGTCATCCCAATGGGAACGTTCTAACGAAAAGTCAATTTACTCACGATCGAGAACACACTTGATAGGATCATCTTTAGCTTCGGAAGCTTAGATCGACGCAATAATCAATAAATTCGACAACATTTTCACATCCAACCAAATGAACCAAGCTTCCCAACCAATATGTTGCAAATGTAACGATCCAAGCAATATAGTCGATCAATGCCCTAATTCGATTGAACAACTCAATGCTTTCAATAAGATTTAAAATGACCCGTTTTCTCCACCGTACAATCCTAGTTGGATAAATCATCCAAACTTTGCTTGAAACCAAAATAATTTCAACATGAATTTGGTCCGTCCTAATTTTCAAGCATTTTTGAACAATGCTTCAAATCCACCCTTTCAACCCAATCATTTTCAACATAATTTTGCGCCTCCATCCTAACATCAACCGCAACAATATGTTGCTCCCCAAGATGATAACGATTAAGTTAATTTGAAAAAAAAATTGAAACTTTGGTTAAAGCAACCACTTAAAGCCTCTAATCAAATAGTAATTTGCAAAATTTGTCAACCTTGTATATGAAAAGTATAATTAATCAATTCTAAACTTGAAATGCAAGTGAGTCAATTAGTCATGCCTGTGAGTGCACGTGAATTAGGCACATTCCCAAGCCAGCTAGTTTCGAATCCTAGAAATCATAACATGAATTTGAATCAAGCCCATGTTGTTTAAGATACCAACGTAACCCAAATGAATGCTATCACGACTTTGCATTTTGGTAAAAAATCGATGACCAAGTTGAAAATCCAAACGATTTAATGAAAACCCCTCTCATCACTTCTAAAACGACACATGATTCGGAAAAAACATTGAGCCAAACATCGAATCAAATTTCAATCCAAATTCTTCTTCTACTCAAGTAAACCCACCTGCTGAATATCATGTTCCATTTCCGTATCGTCTTTGACCCAAGAAACATTCTGGCTAAATGGAAAAGATTATTGGAAATTTTTAAACAAGTCAAAGTTAACTTCTCGCTCCTTGATATTGTTCAACAAGCGCCAACTTACGCTAAGAATCTTAAGGACTTGTATACCCAAAAACGACACACTCATGTACCCAAGAAAGTTTTCTTAGCCGCCAGACTTAGCAAAGTATTGTCCCAATCAGTTCCTGTCAAATACAAAGATACTGGACGTCCGACGATCTCGCGCACAATAAGAGACAAAACTATTGATAAGTGCTCACTCGATTTGGGTGCAAGTATCAATTTTATTCCTTATTCCATTTACCAACAACTTGGCTTGGGTGAACTAAAACCGACAAAAGTAACTCTTCAATTTGTTGAACGATCGATAAAGAAGCCTGTGGAAGAAATCGAAGAAGTACTCATCAAAATCAGTCTATTCATATTCCCTGTCGATTTCATCATTTTGGAGACTCAATTCGTGAATAATCCGATGAGTCAAATTCCATTGATCTTAGACCGACCTTTTTTAGCTACTTCAAATGCTTTGATCAATTGTCGAAACGGTTCGATGAAAATCTCTTTTAGAAACATAACTTTAGATCTAAACATTTTCAATCTTGAAAATCAACCGAACGAACCACATGACCAAATGTTGGAAGTTATCTCCATTCAAGAAAATTTTAACAATGAAACAATTGACCTTAACAATGAATGCAAGATCGAATATGAACAACAATTCAAGATGAATCTAACGAAATTGAGCTCCAGTTTGAACCCCTTACCGTCGAATCAGAACTTCCACCAAATTCTTTGGCTAAGCTGAAAGTGACTATGCTTTGATACCAAATAAAAGTGACCATGATTTGATACTAAATGAAACTAACTATGCTCTGATACCAAATGAAAGTGACTATGCCCTGATACCAATTGAAAGTGTGTAGGATCGTGTAATATGGAACATAATTAACTCTAAATGTGGAAACAGATGATAATAGCAAAGTAAATGGAAATAAGTAAAATAAAACAAGCACACCAGGAATTTTTATACTGGTTCGAACTTCTCATTCTACGTCCAGTCCCAGACTCCTTATGGAATTTCAACTACAATAACCCTCACTTAACCCGGAGGAACAGGTATATACAGTCTGAGCAGCAGAACAGACACCTGAGCAACAGAACAGGATTTTCGCCTCAACAGCAGAAGAGGACTTCACTAATACAAAATAATATCTGACACTGTGTGTTCTTGATAACACTGATTTGTCTCTGTTAGTACAAACCTCCTATAATCAAATCCTCAAGTATATGAAGTGTATGTGAAGATATGAAGAGAAGGTAATGCTAAGAATCGAAGATTATGAAAGTTATTTGTAGATTCAAAGCAGTAAAACATTTGTTTGCTGTTTGAATGCAAATATAAAGCACAAGATGAATATTAGAGAGTTAGAATGAAAATCAGTGAATATGAAGTGTTTGGGAGTATATATATATAATAGTTGAAGAGTTACTGCCATTGGTGAAGGGTTCTGACGAAGAGGAGCACCTATTTCCGTTCAGAGAAGAGTTGCATCCTTTCGGAGAAGAAGACGTCTTTTCGAAAATATGGCAGTTGGTCTTGGGTCAGTCGACTGGTCGTTTATGGCAGTCGACTGACTATGCAAAAGATTTAAAAAAAATAAACAGTGCACATGTATATGTACACAGTCAGTCGACTGGATTGTTATGGTCAGTCGACTGGCTGTGACATTTTTACATAGTATGCTTCTGTTTTGATTGTTTATGTGAAATATGAAGTGCGGACTACTTGAGGATAGATTTTAACAAATTTCTAAGACTCAATCATACATACTAGATAGTGAAAACATAGATTAAAAGTCTTGATATAGCCATAGTCCGTTTTCTTTTTGTCGTGAATTTTCTTTTTCTTCTAACTTGCTTTGTCATGAATCAAAACTAGTGATTCAACATTCTCCCCCTTTTTGATTGATGACAAACCTGTATATATATAAAAGTCCTAGAGAACAAATATAAAAACTCCTCCTGGATATATGATAATTCTTGTACCTGCATAAAGATGATTAGAACAATTCTTCTCTCCTTTTGTCATCGACAAAAAGGAGATATTGCAATACAAAGTGCAGAAATAAATATCAAAGACAGACTATTTAGTACAAGTCTCAAAAGATAAATAATTAGCAAGTTTCAATACGTTTAGATTAACAATAAAGTTATAGATAAGAAAATTAATTCATACCCAACTCACTCACCAAAAGACCTACTCATCAAGATCCCAATTGTATTCTCCCTCTGGTGCGGGCTCTTTTCCTGGTCTAGAAGCGCCTTGAGCACCACTGCCTGCTCCACTAGTGTCGCTACTAGTATGCTCCTCGGATGTAGACCATGTAAATCAAGGTGCGGGGCATTTTCCTTGGGCGACAGACGTGGCAGCAGTTGAAAAAGAACATGATAATGCATCCCATAATGTAGAAAAGAAACCTTTGATTTTATCGAGTTTCTTGTCCATTTTCTTGAGTCTAGAATCCAAAATAAGTTGATTGTGGGAGAGAATTTCTATGGATTCACGGGTGCTAGAGGAAGTAGCTAAGCGAATATCGCCATCTTCTTGTTGCGCTACCGGTTCTCTAATTGTAGGACCTCCAGATTGTTGTTGTTGAGCCTGTTGATGCTTCCAATCTTCGAATGAAGTAATAGGTGGCGGATGTGTTGGTAGCTCCATAAGACTTATGGTCCTTATATTTATCATTCCGACGGTAGAGAATTCGGAATCCGATTGACGAACACCCGCATCTAGAAGAAGTCGCATAATATATTCTTCAAAATAGACAACATGCATATTACCATGTGTGAAGGTGAGAAATTCATCCATAATATGACGCAACCAATTAACGCGTATATTTCCCCATATGGCATAAAGAGCTTTGAAATTTTCCGGATAAATTAATTCATATGATCCGGTTCGGGGAAGAATAGATCGCAAAAGCTTCTTATGTAAAATTCTTGCTTTAGGATTAAGAAGCTTAGAACGCAATTCAATCATGTCGTCACCCATGAACATATGACTTATTCTATCTCTTTTTCTTGGATTGCATTCGACATCATTTAAATCTATTCCATCATTCGGAGATTGAAGTATATGCGCCATTCTATCAAGGGAAAAGAAGACTTGTTGTCCACATACCAAACTCCACACACAATTATTTGGAGTCGATGGTTGTGGGTGACCAAGATCTAAATTTGCGAAGAAAAGTTTTACCATAAGATGATTATTATTGTGGAGGTTTGCATTGTAGTCAAGGAGTGACTCTAAACCACATCTTCGCATTAATTCTTGAAGAGAGTAAGCGCCAAAATCAGAATAAACCATGAAGGAGCCTTCAAAAATCATAGAGTTCTTCATCTTCTCCCATCGTTCAATTGCAGTTGCAGCATATAGCCAATGAGCAATGTGAGTATCAACAAAGGATGAAGAGCCTTGTTTTGAGCATTTAGATCTAGGAGGAGCCATTAATTTGGTGTTTTTTGAGGATTTTGTGAAAGAAAAATGGGGGCTAGGGTTTTGGAGGTAATAAAAATGAAGAAGGTAAAGTGAATAGATGGTGAAAAAGGTTTAAAAAGACACAAGGGAAGCCCTTATTGCCAGTCGACTGGTTGGGGTAGGTCAGTCGACCGGTTGATAACCCGAGAGTTTTTTACTCTGTAATCAGTTGACTGACCCATATGACTCAGTCAACTGGTTGACATCCTAAGAGATTTTTCACCCTGTAAACAGTTAATTGGTTTTAAATATCAGTCGACTGATAGTAGATATGAAATGCAGTGAAGCTTAAAAACAAAATTTTATTAAAAAAGGCATATACATAATCGAAATCCAAGTAAGCAAGAACAATAATATACAAGAAAAGATGATTATTTAGGAGTTTTTGGAGAGCATTCATGTGGTTCAACCTTAGTGTTCTCAACATAAGGTTGCAAAGGAGACCAATAATTTTGGCGTTCCCAAGAGTTTGGAGATGCCGAAGGTTGATGTGGAGTTTGCTCCCATTGATTCCAGCCGGATGAGTTTGGTTGACGAGATGTTAAAGGTTCAACAAGATCATGCTTAGATGATTTTCCGCAGAATTTAAGGTCAATAGATTCTATAAGGCTTAAGGCGACTGGAATTCATCCTTTGTTCATCATACATTTCTCTTTGTAGATTGATTTGCTCCTTTTGATAATGATAGATTTCATCAATTTTTTCTTTTGTTTTTGGAGAAACAAACAATGATCTTCGAGACTTCTTAGGTTTTGGTGAAAATCCGGTGTGATATAGACCTAGTTCATGTACAGGGGTAGGAGTTGGCAAGGATGGAGTAGAGCTACTAGAGGATGTTGGAGTAGCAAAAGACAATTTGGAGTTGGAGGAGTCATAGGAGTTGTGAGAGGCCATTGAGAAACTTGAAGTTTAAAGTTTTGAAAAAAATTGTAAGGATGATTAAAAAAAATAAAAGGAATGCAGATTTATAGATGAATTTGAGCTGTGATTGAGTGGTTAGAGACAGCAGAACATTAATAGCCAGGGAGGAAAAACCGATACAAGGAATGGATGAAAATTGATTGAAAGATGAATGGTTAAGAACGAACGAAAAATAAGACTCTTCGGGAAAACATATATAGCACAACTGGTAAGATATTGAACTACCAGCTAGGAGACCCGAGTTTGAGCTCCAGCAGCTATGTATTTAATTTTTTGAATGAAAATTTGCAGAATAATTAAAACCAAACTTCTAGTTGAAACAAGAAATAATCATATCTCAATTGGTAAGAAGCTATTGTAATACAATAAAGGGGAGGTCATAGGTTCAAGTCTCTCTAGAGTCATAAAAAAATATTTTTTTATTTAATTTGATAAAATTTGAATGAGTGTTTATATATAATATATATATATATATATATATATATATATATTATCAAGTTGTGTTATGAAAAACTATAAATACAAATAGCATATATATATATATAATTTATAAATTTTTAAAAGAGACAATTCCAAGTTCTCGTCTTAAATTGATGAAAGTGTTTTCACTTAAAGGTTTTGTAAAAATATCTGCCACTTGTTTATCAGAGGAAACAAATTCTAGATTTATCAAATCCTTTTCAATATTATCACGAAAAAAATGATGACGAATGTCAATGTGTTTTGTTCGTGAGTGATTAATAGGATTTTTAGATAAATTAATAGCACAAGAATTATCACAGTAAATAGTTGACTTAGATAAATTAAAACCAAAATCTTATAGTGTTTGTTGCATATAGATAACTTGAGCACATGCCAGAGCTGCAGAAATATATTCTGCTTCACATGTCGATAATGAAACACAATTTTGTTTCTTACTAAACCAAGATACAAGAGACAGTCTAATGAAATGGCAAGTCCCACTTGTACGTTTTCTTTCTGTCCGGCTTCCTCCAAAATCAGCGTCACTATAGGACACTAATTCAAAAGGACATTCCTTTGGATAAAATAGTCCAAAGTCCTTGGTTTTATTAAGATACCGTAGTATGCGTTTCACAGCTCGTAAATGTGATTCTTTGGGATGTGCTTGAAATCGTGCACACAAAAAGATACTCATCATTATGTCAGGTCTACTAGCTGTTAAATATAATAACAATCCAATCATACTTCGATATAATTTTTGGTCAATACTTTTGCCACTTTCATCTTTATCAAGATGTATGGTTGTACTCATAGGAGTTGGTTTAGTAGAAGTATTTTGCATACCAAAGCGTTTAATTAGATTGTTACAACACTTTTCTTGATTAATAAAAATACCATTTTCTAGTTGTTTTATTTGTAAGCCAAGAAAATAATTTAACTCTCCCATATGTGACATTTCAAATTCTTTAGTCATTATTTTAGAAAAATCTTGACAAAGTCTTTCATTTGTAGATCCAAAAATAATATCATCAACATATATTTGAACGATTAAAATATCCTGTTTATTTCTTTTAATAAAAAGAGTTTGACCAACCTTTCTAATTTCAAAACCAGAATCCATTAAATATCTTTTAAGACGGTCGTACCAAGCAAGGGGTGCTTGTTTCAAACCATATAAAGCCTTTTTAAGCTTATAGACATGGTTAGGAAATTGTTCGTGTATGAATAACGGAGGTTGTTCAACATAAACATTTTCTTTTATAAAACCATTTAAAAAAGCACTTTTGACATCCATTTTATTTAATTTAAAGTTATGAAAACATGCAAATGCTAGTAAGATTCGTATTGCTTCTAGTCTAGCGACTGGAGCAAACGTTTCTTCATAGTCAATTCCTTCTTCTTGATTATATCCTTGAGCAACTAATCTAGCTTTATTTCTAGTAATATTTCCTTGTTCATCTGCTTTATTTTTGAAAACCAATTTTTTACCAAAAACTGATTGATCACTAGGCCATGGAACTAAATTCCAAATGTCGTTTCTTTCGAATTGGTTTAGCTCCTCTTGCATAGCGATTAACCAATTTTCATCAGTAGATGCTTCTTTAATATTTTTAGGTTCAATATTAGAAAGAAAAGCTATATGACCCATTTGATTTAATTGACATCTTGTTCTAACAGATGAATTGAGTTCTCCAATAACATTAACAGAAGGATGATCTCTTAATATTCTAGGTGGAGATCTTAATTCATTGTTATTGTGATCAATGTTTTCATTATTTTCAACATTTGAAATTTCTTTGTTTGTGATATTATCAGGGAATTCTTCATCATCTCTTATACTTGGGATTTGTTTAAATTTTCATCGAAAGACACATGAAGTGTTTCTTCGATGATATTTGTTCTTTTATTATAAATTCGATAAGCTTTGCTTCGATCCGAATATCCTAAAAAGATTCCTTCATCGGATTTTGGATCGAATTTACCAAGCTGATCTTTTGTGTTTAAAACAAAACATTTCGAACCGAAAACTTCAAAATAAGAAATATTTGGTTTTCGTCCATTAAAAAGTTCATAAGGAGTATTCTTAGTTAGTGGCCGAATAGAAACACGATTCAAAACATAACAAGCTGTTGCAACTACTTCAGCCCAGAAATGTTTTGGCAACGTACTTCCATTTAACAAAGTCTTGCACTTTCTTGTAAGATTCTATTTTTATGTTCTACAACTCCATTTTGTGGTGGAGTTCTAGGAAACAAAAAATTATGGAATATTCCTTTTTTCTTACAAAAATGTTCAAATGCTTCGTTTTCGAATTCACCTCCATGATCACTACTTATGTTTTTTATTTTCAGACCTTTAAAATTTTGAATTCTTTTGACAAAAGTTTTGAAATTATCAAAGGTATCACTTTTATTTTTCATAAAGATAGCCCAAGTATATCTAGAAAAATCATCAACAATAACAAACACATATCTACTATGATTAACGGATTGTACTTGTGTTGGTCCAAATAAATCCATATGTAGGAATTCATGTGGTTGTAAAGTTGAAATGACCTTTTAGATTTAAAAGATGACTTAGTTAACTTTCCTAACTGACATGCATCATAAAGATGATCAATTTTAAAATCCATTTTTGGTAGACCTTTCACTAAATCATTTTTAGAGAGCTTGTTTATAGTTTTGAAGTTAATATGACAGAATCGTTTGTGCCATAACCAAGGATCATTTTCTTTGGCTATTAAACACATATCTGAATTATGATTTATTTTCATATTTAGAACATAAATATTTCTGCCTTTATTTCCTTCAAAGATAAGATTTTTATTTTGATAAAAAATACTACATTTGTTTTCAGAAAAAGTGATTTTGAATCCTTTGTCACACAATTGGCTGATATTAAGTAAATAATGTTTTAAATTTTTGATAATTAAAACATTTGAAGTAAGAGGTAAATTTGAAATACCGTTGTTGCTCACATCGCCTTTGTCGATGATATAGCCTTTCGAGTTGTCTCCAAATGTGACAGAGCCTCCATCTGAGTAAGTAATATTTGATATCATATCTTTGTCTCCTATCATATATTGAGCAATCACTGTCGGGTATCTATTTTCCTCTTTTCTTGAGTGGGACCTACAAAAGATATGAGATAATATTGGTACCCACTTTTTCAATAGGGTCCTAAGAGTTAAATCTTAGGAAACCAAACCCAAGAGGACTTAGTATCCCATTTAAAAATGTAATCTTTATTTTTATGATCAGTTTCAAAAAAGGTGTTTATATATTTCTTCCTAATCAAACTGTTGTTTGTTTTAGGAACCCAGATTTTTATACTTTTTAGGTTAGAATTCCTTTTTGTCTGTTCAATAGTAGGATTAATATTTCTCCTAATTTTCTTTCTAGGTGAAATTGTTGTTTTCTTAACATATCCTAATCCTTTTCTACTTGAAACAGATTGAGAGCAATCAATAATTTTAGATAAAGTTTCTCTTCCTTTATTAAAATTTGAAACATTTTTGGTGATGCTTTCTAAATTAGCTTTGAGACTACTATTATCCAACTCTATCAATTTTACCTTAGTTTTTAGTTCATGATTTTCAGAAACAAGAGCATTATTCTTCTTCTCTTTTTGAGTTTCAATTTCATGAATCAAAAGAGTAGGTTGAGAATTTATATTAGAGAATGATTCTTGTAATTTTTCAAGTTCTTCCTCTAGTGTTTTCTTTTCATCTTTAAGCATACCTCTTTCAAATTCTACTTTGTTCTGATGTTGACGAGTCTTCTTATATTTTCTTTTGAGATTTTTCAGAGTATCAACTAGCTCTGAATTTATTTCTATCATATCATCAAAAGTAAAATCACTAACCTCGTTTTAAGTAGCCATGAAGCAGACATTTGCTTGCTCGTTTTCACTTTCACAACTGTTATCTGATGAAGAAGTATCTGAATCATCCAATGTTACGAAGAATGTTTTCTTTTTTTATCTTTTCTGCTCTTGTTGAAGTATTTTTTCCTTAATTCTGGACATTCTTTCTGGATATGACCTTTCTTATGGCAATTAAAGCATTCTAGAATTGAAGATGATGATTTGTTTCGAAAGTTACTTTTTCCATTATTTCTGTTGTTTTTCATGAATTTCAAGAACTTTTTGAAATTTTTGGCAATAAATGCTAGATCTTCTTCATCCGAATATTCGTCCTTTTCTTCTTCAGCATGGAAAGCTATGTTCTTTTTCCCTTGTGCTTGCTTTTGCCTGCAAATTCGCTTCATAGGACATTAGATTTCTTATTAACTCTTCAGGTTTTATGGTAGAGAGGTCATTAGCTTCTTCAATAGCCAAGACTTTTCTTTCCCATTTATCCGTTAAAGAGTTTAGGATTTTTGATACAACATCAAAATCGGTGTACTTTTCTCCTAATCCTAGTAGTGAATGATAGATATCTTGAAATCTAGAGTACATATCATTGATGGATTCATCTTGTTTCATTCTAAAGTTTTGAAACTGATTTTTGAGCATGAAGATTTTGCTTTGTTTAACTTTATTAGTTCCTTCATGAGTGATTTTAAGTGTTCTCCAAATTTCATAAGCAGTTTGACACATGCTAACACGATTAAATTCATTTCTATCTTGTACACAGAATAACATGTTCATAGCTTTAGCATTGACAGTAGCATCTAATTTTTGTGTGTTTGACCAAGTGGAGTATTCTCCTATAGGAAGAGTGTATTCATTTTGTGTAATATTCCATGATTCAAAGCTATTTGATTGCATATAGATTCTCATACGAGTTGCCCAATAATTATAGTTCGGACCATTGAAAAATGAAGGTCGTGCAGTGGATTGACCTTCAATAAAACTAGTGTTAGTGGTAGTGTTGGTGTTGTTTTCCATGTTAGCAAGGCATCTTATAACCATTACACAGTTATCTGATACCAAATGAAAGTGACTATGCTTTGATACCAAATGAAAGCGACTATGCTTTGATACCAAATGAAAGTGACTATTCTCTGATACCAAATGAAAGTGACTATGCTCTAATACCAATTGAAAGTGTATAGGATCGTGTAATATGGAATATAATTAACTCTAAATGTGGAAATAGATGATAATAGAAAAGTAAATGGAAATAAGTAGAATAAAACAAGCACATTAGGAATTTTTATACTGGTTCGAACTTCCCATTCTACGTCCAGTCCCAGACTCCTTTTGGATTTTCAACTACAATAACCCTCACTTAACCCAGAGGAACAGCTATATACAGTCTTAGCAGCAGAACAGACACCTGAGCAACAGAACATGATTTTCGCCTCAGCAGCAGAAGAAGACTTCACTGATATAAAATAATATTTGACATTGTGTGTTCTTGATAACACTGATTTGTCTCTGATAGTACAAACCTCCAATAATCAAATCTTCAAGTATGTGAAGTGTATGTGAAGATATGAAGAGAAGGTAATGCTAAGAATCGAAGATTATGAAAGTTATTTGTAGATTCAAAGCAGTAAAACGTTTTTTCGCTGTTTGAATGCAAATATTAAAGCACAAGAAGAATATTAGAGAGTTAGAATGAAAATCAGTGAATATGAAGTGTTTGGGAGTATCTATATATAATAGTTGAAGAGTTACTGCCATTGGTGAAGGGTTCCGACGAAGAGGAGCACCTATTTCCGTTCAGAGAAGAGTTGCATCCTTTCGGAGAAGAAGATGTCTTTTCAAAAATATGGCAGTTGGTCTCGGGTCATTCGACTGGTCGTTTATAGTCAGTCGACTGACTATGCAAAAGATTTAAAAAAAAATAAACAGTGCACATACATATGTACACAGTCAGTCGACTGGATGGTTATGGTCAGTCGACTGGCTGTATGCTTCTGTTTTGATTGTTTATGTGAAATATGAAGTGCGGACTACTTGAGGATAGATTTTAACAAATTTCTAAGACTCAACCATACATACTAGATAGTGAAAACATAGATTAAAAGTCTTGATATAGCCATAGTCCATTTTCTTTTCGTCGTGAATTCTCTTTTTCTTTTAACTTGCTTTGTCATGAATCAAAACTAGTGATTCAACATAAGCAATCCCCGAGGTTGGACCTTAAACCCCTTTCTCGATCACCTTAAGTATGCATACTTAGGTGACAACGAAATGTTTCCCATCATAATCTCTTCATCTCTCTCTCTCTCGATCAAGAACCTTCCCTCTTTCAGTTCCGTCAAAAAACAAATGAGCAATTGGATGGTCGATCGCCGATATAAAGGGAATTAGTCCTGCTCTTGTTCAATATCACATCCATTTAATTGATGATGCCAAGCTTCTTCATGATGCGCACCCAAAAATGAAGGATGCGATTCGTAATGAAATTCTTAAATTTCTTGATAATAGAATCCTATACACAATCTCTGATAGTTCGCAGGTTAGCCTTATTCATGTCGTGTCTAAAAACTGGACTTACCGTTATCAAGAACGATTCTAACAAACTCATTCCAACCTGTACTCAAATGGGTTGTTGTGTTTGCATTGATTATTGAAAATTAAATGTTGCATCATGTAAGGATCATTTCCTTCTCCCTTTTATCGACCAAATGTCTGAACGTTTAGCCTGTCACGAATTTTATTTTTTTCTTGATGGTTATTCCGATTATAATCAAATTCCAATTGCTCCCGCGGATCAAGAGAAAATGACTTTTGTGTGTCCCTTTGCTACTTTTTCTTACCGACGTCTGCCATTTGGCCTTTACAATGCTCCTGCTACGTTTCAAAGATGCATGATCAACATCTTTTCAGATATGATTGAACGCTTTCCTGAAGTGTTTATGGACGATTTTTCTATCTTTGGAAACTCTTTTTCCGAATGTTTACACCATCTTAAGTTGGTTCTTATATGATGCAAGGACAAACACTTGACGTTAAATTGGGAAAAATGCCATTTCATTGTCAAACAGGGAATTGGCCTTAGGCATATCATTTCATATAAAGGCATTGAGGTAGATAAAGCAAAAGTTGACGTAATTGTGAATCTACCCATTTCCAAATCTATCAAAGACATTCGTTCATTCCTTGGACACGCTGGCTTTTATCGAAAGACTTCAGTAAAATTGCTCGACCTCTTACGACTCTTCTTGGAAAATATGTTCTGTTTGACTTTAATTATGACTGTGTTTCTTCATTCAAACATCTCAAAAAGGAACTCATTTCTGCTCCCATCATTTGCTCACCCAATTGGGATCTTCCTTTTGAAATAATATCTGATGCTTCTAACATCGCGGTCGGTGTTGTCTTAGGACAAAGCATCAAAAAAATTCTTCATGTTATCTACTATGTTAGTATGACTCTAAACGATACTCAACTCAATTATACGACAACTGAAAAAGAGCTTCTAGAAGTAGTCTTTGCGCTCGAAAAATTCTGACCTTATTTGATTGGCTGACACATTACGGTTTATACTGACCAATTCGCTATTACGTACCTTTTTGCTAAAAAGGATGCTAAGTCTCGTTGCATCCATTGGATCCTTATACTCCAAGAATTTGACCTTACAATCAAAGACAAAAAGGATCTGATAACGTCATTGCTAATCATTTGTCCCGTCTTCCGAACACCGACTTCTTTACTGATCAATGAGAACTTTCCCAACGAACAAATCCTTTCTGTTTCTGTCGATCCATCATATGCCGACATAGGGAACTATCTGGTCGCTAAGGAAACTCCTTCATTTTGGTCAAAACAAGATAAATATAAATTTCTTTCCCAAGTTAAATACTCTATTGGAATGCTTTATAATTGTTTAAATACTGTTCCAACCAAATCATTTGACATTGCATCCCAGATTTTGAAATCAAAAGTGTTGTTTCGTTTCGTCACGACCAAGCTTATGCAGGTCAGTTTGCTCCGAAGAAAACTACGGAAAAGGTGTTTCAATGTGGTTTTTACTAGGTTACGCTCTTCAAAGATGCATTTGAGTTTTGTAAAACTTGCAATCACTGTCAAATGTTAGGAAGAATCTCTCGACGAAACATGATGCTTTGAACCCCATTCTTACAATCGAAATCTTTGATGTTTTGGGTATTGACTTTATGGGACCATTTTCAAACTCTTTTGGAAATTTATACATTCTTCTTCCCATTGATTGCATCTTGAAATGGGTTGAGGCCATTCCTTGTAAAACAAACAACCATAAGGTTGTCGTGAAATTCATAAAAGAAAACATCTTTTTGAGGTTTGGAACACCTCGCATAGTAATAAGCGATAATGGAACCCATTTCTATAACCGTTCGTTTGAATCTCTAATGAAGAAATACTCAATAAACCACAAGTTATCCACACCGTATTATCCTCAACTTGTGGTCAAGTTGAAGTTTCAAATCATCAAATTAAAAAATCTTGGAGAAAACTATGAATAAAAATTGAAAAGATTGGTCCCAAAAATTAACTGATATGCTTTGGGCTTACCTTACAGCTTTTAAAACTAACCTGCGAACGTCCCCTTTTCGTTTAGTTTACGGGAAAGCATTCCATTTACCAGTTGAAATCGAACATAAAGTGTTATGGGCAGTGAAAAATTTAAACTTTGATCTTGAAAAAGCTGGCAAAAATAGAAAATTGTAAATCAACGAATTAGAAGAGATTAGGAACGACGTGTATGAAAATGAGAAAACTTACAAAGAAAGAACAAAAAAATTTCATGACAAATCTATCCTAAGAAAAGCATTTTTGCTAAACCAAAAGGTTCTTTTGTATGACTCTAGACTTCACTTATTCCTTGGGGAACTAAAATCAAGATGGACTGGACCATTTGTGGTAAGAACTGTTTTTCCACATGGTGCCATAGAAATACAACACTCCAGGGTTGGAACAATTTTCAAAGTCAATGGTCATTGCTTGAAATCATACTTGGAATTGCCAAGTATCAAAAGAGGAGCTTATGATTCTTTATGAGCTATACTACGTCTGGTAAGAAATGTTAACCCTGTTTTGTAAATCTGTAAATATTTTTCCCCGTTACACTCATTATATCATGCATTGACTGTAGGGACACAGTCGAAATCAAGTGTGGGGGAAGTCTCGTCTTCATCTTTGAATTTTCATGGTTTATTTTTTGTATTTTCTTTCCAAAACTCAAAATTTAAAAAGACAAAGCAAAAAAATCTCAAAACAAATTTTCTTTTCAGTTTATTGATTTATTTTTGAAGAAACACGATAGGATAAGTATATTTTTTTGTTATTAGATTGAAATTTTTTTAAAATTTATTTGTCTCAACAAAAATAAAAATAAAGTTTATTTGCAAGTAATTATGGTTTAACTGGCATATAGAAAGATTCAAGGATGGTAATGAAGTACATCCTAATTGTAATTTTTGTTTAAAAGAGTGGTTGATTTAAAGTAAAAGCGATAACATTTTTGATCTGCTAAATTAAGTGGTGCTAAGATGATGTTGTGTAACTCTCTCTTTTGTTTAAAAAAAAGAGAAGGAAAAAAACATAAAATATATATAAAAAAAGAGATGGTTTTTGTGAAAATAAGAAATACCTAGAGTCATGTATTCACACGCAAGTGTGTACACTCGCCACGCTCTGTACCATTCTCACGTTAACCCAAAAGGCAGTGCATGATAGATATATGTGGCCTCAGTTTATCTGAGTTAAGTGTGTAAATAATAATACCATTAATACTTTTCAAAAACAGAGAGAGCAAGCAATTGAAATCCAAGAACTATTTTCACTTAGTTGATTCGACTTGTTATTCAAAAGAAATAAAAATACCACTTTGAAAAACGTTGATAATCAACTAAGGATCCATTTCATAACTGCACTATGTTATCAACCGAAACAACTAGCCAAACTAGAGTCCAATTGCGATGATAACTTAATTTTTGTTGAAAGTTTTAATGAGTAAAAAGACTTCAATTTCTTGATAATGACTAGAACTTATATTGAACTTACTCATGTCAATTTAAATGCAAATACTTCATTTGTAAATATTTTTAAAAATTTGCATTCAAATCTTTGTAAATAAATCTTGCATTTAGGAATTTTTTACGTTGCATTTTGATTTTGTGGGTAGTATCCTCTAAAAACCCTCATGAGACAACACTCACCCTACTAGGGACACCTAGAGGTTTAACGGCTTGTTCCATACGCTAAATCCAATCGTATTTCCTACAAAAATGGATTTATCTTAGTTTTAATTTATTCGAGGATGAATAAAAAGATAAGTATGGGGGTATTTGATGCGCACGTAAATGTGTATATTTTTACTTCCATATTTAATCTACTTTTATTTTAAATGAATGTCATAATTGGGTTTTTTTACATGTTTAAAACCAAATTTCAAAAATGCTTTCAAGTCATCATTCATGCATTCACATTGGGCGTAAAATGGTAATTTTGTATATGATTTAAATTGAGAAAATTCAATGGGACATTTTATTTTTCTTTGTAGGAATTTGGATGGAAAATGGAAGAGACTTCATGAATATATACATGCACAAAAGTTGAAAGACAAAGGAATGAAGAAATAACAAAAGAATTCATGAAATCGTTGAGGGCCCTATCTACCCACTAACTATGAACTACAATTAAGAGCTAATGCATATGTTCGTGGAGATTAAAGTTACATGCACACTTAATGGAGGATTAATTTAATGCTAATGATTACTTGAAAGTTACATTTCCTAAAGAGCAATTTGGGTAGCTCCGTAAAATATGGATTAGGGTTTTAGGCATGTATAATTAACCCTCTTATGTTCATATAATAGTTTTAATCTTCTTATCATAGTATGAAAGTTGTAGCCACAAAATTAATAAGAAATAAAATGGCTTCCTAAGCCTCTTCTTCCTCTTTTCTACATGCTCTTTCATTTTACGCTTACTTTTATTTACATGCTTTCTTCTGTTTCATGTTAGTAGATTAGCTTTCTTTTCATTGTAATTAGTTTAGTTTAGTTTTTATGCAAGTAGTTAGTTTTTTTGTTAGCTCTTACTTTCCTTGCTTTTTAAATGTTGTAATCTACATATGTTGACATGATAACAAAAATGAGAAGCTAAAACCCTTCAATTTAGGGGTAATGAAGCTCTCTAAATCATGTAGATTCAACATAGTTGCTAATTTATGATCTCTTTTTATGCTTTATGAAAAGTTAGATGTTGATGTAAGTTTATTAGTGAATTTGATAGCCTATGTTGTTTATCACAAATAGGTTATTCTTACTCAAACATAAACACAGTTTACATTAACATCTGACTAAGTGATTTTGATCATTGAATTAAAGTAGATTAAAATAGAATCAAAATATGATGATCTATGTTACTAATAAAAAATAGATCATGCTTAAAATAGGTTTTGTTTTAGTCTCATATTCATTTTCATGACATTTAATAGGTGGATTAGTTGTTTTATTAAAGTTTGATGGTTTAGGTTGCGTTAATTAATAAAACAAATAGTCCATACTTATGATAAATACATCACTAATTCTACTTAGATTAAAATAAGAGATCATAGGTTGATTTTGTATTGATTTATGTGAGAGTATGAGAGTGGATTTGCCTCTAGATTGTCTCTTAATTTCGTATTTTTATTCACTTTGTTTTAGTTAGTTTTACGTTTTTGACTTAAAAAAATTTCAAGCTTTGGGCTAATTTGATTGAGTAGAATTTAAAATTAATTTATTCCCTATGGATCGACCCGTACTCGCCATGTACTAAAATTGTATGTCATGCGCTTGTGATTATTTTTATTATAATATTTTTCAACGATTTCCTAACTGATAGAAAATTTGTCATTAAACAAAACAAGCGTCGGCGATCTATACCACTCGTTTTATTTAACTGCTTAAATCAATTTCTCAATCGATCGATGTGTAATTTTATGAAAATATTGCTCTTTAAAACCATTTCTAAAAATATTGATTCATAGCGGATATGTAAATATATAAGTACACTTTTCAAACCATTGCTCCAAATCATTTTTAAAACCGTTAAAATGAGAAAATAACATATATATATATATATATATATATATTAGATTTGTACTTAAAAAGATTTGTATAAAACCGATTTGATTTAGAAATCAGTCATTTGTAAATCCAAGTTGAAAACATGCCTCGAACATGTGTATTGCCCCAAAATCCATAAAACAATCACTATAGCATAAAACATCAAAATGAATTCATCAATTCACAAATCAAAATCCCAAGACACGTATAGCAATTCTATGGTATAGAAACATTAAAATGAATTCATCAATTCACAAATAAAAATTTGGAAATATCAGTGAAACTGATATGAAATTCAACACCAAAATCAAGCAATCAATAATAGAGGATCAACTGAGCAAACAAGTAACGAACGGTCAATCCATTTATGCTCAATTCCCCTATGT
The DNA here is from genome assembly GCA_030765085.1 of Allium cepa. Taxonomy (NCBI): domain Eukaryota; kingdom Viridiplantae; phylum Streptophyta; class Magnoliopsida; order Asparagales; family Amaryllidaceae; genus Allium; species Allium cepa. Next base: position 746,214,270 of record CM060941.1, read on the forward strand.
TACTTCTTTAATGTTTCGAGGTGCTAAATTAGCAAATTTGAAAGCATATATACATGTAAATTTTAATGAAAATCATGATTTCCATAAAAGGGTTGTCAGCAAATAGCGAATCTAATTCAAATAGACAAAGGATTCATCATCACATTAAGATCATATAGCTAGAGATTCAACCACATTCATACAACAGCAACTAACATTCATGTTAGTCCAGAAATCGTGCGATAAACCCACTTTAATATCCAAAATTAGCAAAATTACATGCAACAATACAAGGCCAAAACTCAAAATTTTCCTGCATTTTTGTTCTCAGTGCATAAAGGGTTTGGCATAGCAAAACTTATTATTTTACTACGAAATTTTAACAGAAGGTGGGCTTATGAATTATAAACAACATTTCCAAATTTCCATTTTTTATGAATTTTCTACTAACCTGCATTTTCTACCTAGATTTCACCAAAATAACTTGCGAAGATGACCACCTTTAACCCATGAAAACTCGATGAAATTACATGAAATATGGAGCAGAGGTGCTGGAACATGACAACAACAACATATCCAAATTTGAGAATTTTTAGTAATTTATTTGAATTAATTTTGATTTTTGAAGGCTTAGGGTTTTAAAATGGAAGAGTTAGGTTTCTCCTTTTTGCAAAGTGGAGATATAAGTTTTTAAAAGTATTTTGTTCTCTGGAATAATAAGATAATGAGGTGTTGAGTAAAGAGGGCTAAGTAGTTATGACAAGGCTAAATTTGGCTAAGACGTGGATCCATTAGCCAAGTGCTACTAATTTTCCCAAAACAAAAGTGTTTTTAATTTTGTTTTTGTTTTACTCTAACACTTTATAACCACTAATTTGATATAAACAGTGTTATAGTTTAACCAACATTGATTTCTACAATTTTTTCCAAAATGAATAACATGTCAAAATCTCATTTTTATTAATATTGAAATATTTTATCCAAATTAAGTACAACTCTTAAAATAAAAAGTTGTTCTCATTACTTTTAATAAAACGAACCATTAATTGAGATATTCAAAATTGGGCGAAATTTTTTTAGTAATAAATCTATATTCAAAATTATTCCATTCGGAATTTTTTGCTTTATCAAAACGTCGGACTTCTAAATTCTCATAAGGTCCTCCAGGAATTCCTTCTAGAGCCTGTTGAATAATTTTTATAGATTCCTTCATTTCACCGATTCGTACTAAATAACGAGCTAGTGAATCTCCTTCTTTTTGCAATTGGGCTTCCCAATCAAATTTATTGTAATACTCATAACTATCAACTTTACGACAAGGAAAAGCACTCGCCATTCGTTGGTTATTAGGGGCATCCCGAAAACGCCCGGGTCAAAATATGGCTTTCAAATTAAGCTCCGAATTAGTAGATGCTGCCAAAGGGAGTGGCGATGCCATACGCAAAAAGGAAGAGACTCATATTTCAAACAAAGAAATTATTTCCATATAATTTATTTATTCATTTTCTCCAAATTTTGTTCCTTGTTTCTCAAATATAAGAATTAACTACAAGAAGAGATAATTTGAGTAAATTCCCAATTTATTCTTATTCTAAATCCAATTGCACAATTCTTCATTTATTAGATTTTTAATCTTACATAGATAAATTTGGTTCATTTAACTAAATAAACGATACTCAAAGTGAACTCAACCAGGTTGTTACAGAACTCCCCATTTAATAAAAATTGCATACTCGCAATTTGAATCTAAAAGGAATTTCATAACAACTTACCATTTAATTCCACAAAAACAAGAATTTAGTAACAACCATGCACTAAAACAACAAACAAACACAAAAGAAAGGCCCATTTGACTTATGTGCTTTTAGAAATATGCCTTGATCTTTATTTCTTTTAAAAGTTCATTTCAAATCAAGGTTTCTACAAAAGTTCAAATTTTACTTCCTACTAATTGTTGCTAATTAATGCTTCCAATTTATTATCATTTACGACATAGATTCATTAACTTATGTATAACCTTTTAACTTAAATTCGAAGTTCGTTAAGGTTTGATTATTTACAAAATAATCATTTTTAAACTCCTATCATAACTAATAAAATAGTTTAAAATAGAGCCTTAATATATCCTGTTAAAATTAGTTACATGCAATTTAGCACTTTAACTCTTCTTTTAAAATGAAACGGATTTATCAAATTAAAATCCCCATTTAAACCTTTAAATATCCAAAAGAGTGATAACGTGTAATAAGCATGCATAACAATGAAGGTACAGAAACCATATAGTAAATCACTAAAAAGTTCTAATACCCTAATAATAACTCATGATGCATGATCTCAATAACTAGAAATAGCCACAAGGAAGCAATGATAATACTTCACATATTTCACCAAATTACATAACATTAATATAGTCCTTTATAGACAAAATTGAATTATGATGAAAACCGAAACTAAATCCTAAATCTCAATGTTTAAATCAATAAACTCATGGTTGGCACACAAATGGAAATCACCATATCTCAAGAAATATAATTCCCAAATCAAATACCCAAATATCTACCTATGATAGGTGGAAGAAGAAAAGATGGTGAAATCCCAAAATTTGCCAATCGAAGTTTAAAACCTAAAAGTACATTCCAAAAGTAATTCGGTTCTGGTCACAAATCACCATGCTCCAACAGTTCGAACCAGGTTGTTGACACCTCTATAAAGCAGTTCAGTCCCGGTTGTTGATCATCGTACTCACAACAATTTGGACTTGGTCACTGACACCTTCAAAAAAGTGTCACTTACTCTCAATTAGTAACTAAATGAATATCGCCCAACATCCCATAACCACTTTGCGATATTTAAATATTTACTAAAAGATTATAAATCTCACGTCGACTAAAATATTAAACTGAACAAGTCCAATAATTAACCGATAAAGTAATGCAAATATTCCGTACCACTTGTATTGCTGAATCGTTTAATTAAATTCCTCATTCAAATGAAAGCAAAAATTGCAAGAAAGCAATAAACCTGAAAGTTATACGGAAATCTCCAAATGACCTTAAAATGGCCAAAGGCTAAACACATAGAACTCAATAAGAGTTTAAGGTATTAAAAGTAAATAATACAATTTTAATCATAAAGAAAATGATTTATAAACACTTTATTTATATACTTACTTTCAAACTTCTCATTTTAAAACTCATAACTCATTTGTTATTCAACTAGACAAACACACACACACACACACACACACACACACACACACATATATATACATATATAAACAATTCAAAAACATAAGATTCCTAAGATCATGTAGAAACACAAAAACAACTTAAAACTAACAAATGTGCAGTTTTGACCTTTTTCATCCCAAAAATTTGCCAAACTCAAAACATGAATGCTTTAGATAAAAGTCTAAGCTTTCCAATAAGAAAACGATCATCAAATTCAGATTTACAGTTCAAAAGTTAATGCCAAAAAAATTCTTCGGTTTTAAATTAATTATCTCTATCATTTATTCTCAGGACAATGACAAAAAAGTGCAATTATAACCATTCCAACCTTGAATTTTACAAAACTCAAAACATAAAACTCGTATAATAGATTCTAAGCTTTCAAAATGTTACAAAATTTGAACCCTGACAAGAAATGAAAAGGGTGTGTTTAAATTACCAATAATTTTTAGCTTAGAACTTGCAAATTTTATAGTAATAGGACAGTGAGTTTGCGATAGGTATTTGACCGACCCACGCTCGGAATTTTTAAAAGTGTTCATCATGAAAGTTAACCCATATGATGTAAGCTTTTCATAACATTAAAAATATTAGATTTCGATAAAATGACAAAGACATGTTTGGATTACTAACAAGTTTAGCATATAATTTCTGACAGGGTAGGTTTAAAGTTTTGTCTAAACCATGAATTCGACCAAGAGAATTGCAAAATATGGAAAAGTAATCAAAATAAAAGTGCTTCCTTATGAAACTATCTTTCTTCTCCAAAATTACTTATCAAAAATAGATTTATTAATAAAAAGATATGATATTTTACTTCAACACTTTTTAAAGAACTTCCAGCAAATTGTTTTATTTGAAACTTTTTAATTTATCTCAAGTTAAAGATTTAAAACTACAAGTCTTCTTAATTGCAATTCTTAAACTAAGTTTTTTATTTCAAAATATTATTTCTCAAATCCACTTCGGTTTTCCCTTAAAATAATTTATCCATGTTTTTATTGGAACAAGGACAAACATTTCCATTACACAATTTGTTATCTCATTATATATATACATATATACACACACACTTCTAGATATAAAATAAATTTATACTTTTTCCATGTCTCAATGTCTTGTTTATGCTTTTAGGAAATCTTTATCGATCTGTATGCACTTGCATCGGCCAAGATTCTTAACCACTCAACAGATAATTCGACATTAAAAATAAATTTCCCTATGATACACATATATATTTTTCAACTTTATAAAATGCTTACTTGCTTGTCTCGATAACATAGTCAAATTCCACTTATATGCATATCCCTTATTAGAAAGATTTTTAATTTACATAGATGCTTTATTTTATAAAAATTCTTTGTAATCAATCTTAATTCTTTGCTAATACCATTTTTTCAGTGCATCCATAACTACTACAAGTAAACATAAATTTTTTTCTTTCCAATATTGCTTGTGGTAGCTACACCTTTGAAGACACCGCAAGTTCTTATCATTAATATTGAGCAGGTTTTTTAATTCTCAATGATGATTCCTACTCAATATTAATTAAAAACAATTACAATAATATAAAACATCCATGCATTAACCAACCAAACAACCATTGAATCAACCAATCAAATCAATCATAAAATATACTGGATAACATGCACATCGGAACCATCTGTTTGCTTCCGTTGTGCAACCTTGATCATAAAAGGATCAACTACAAACTTCATGATTATTGGAAGGGTAAAGTACTATGTCTCAGTTAGGCTCACGGAATGGCCCAATACTAAAACGAGTGACTCAACCGCCAGCCAACTATACTTTCGAAATAGATAAGATTTGATCAAGAACTGCGTAGGAATCATATAACTCAATAATGGGAACATCAAAGAACGGAAATGAAGGAAGATGTTCCTAGACCTCCCAATAGACACTTTCTTATTCAAAAGGGGATGATTCTTACTACTACCCTAAGAAATCCTAATAGAAGGCCTCTAAGGCTCCTTTATGTTGAGATTTGTGTCTGTAATATCATATTTTATTTTGAACTCAGCTTTGATACCAAGCTATGACACCTCATCCCGAGACCCATACTAATAAAGAATATTACAAAGTAATTGTCGGCTAGTGCAGTGAACAGGGCTAGTTGGGAGCAACCATCCGTGAATTTTACTTTAAGAGAGCATCGATATGTCAATTAATATGATATACATTTCTTTAATCAAGTGAAACAGACGTATACAATTCAAGCTTAAAACAAACTACGGTGGCTATAACAAAAATACAGGACAACATATAGTAATATACGGATCGCAGAACCATAAATCAAACACAGCGGAATGCAAAAGGATACAAGTCTGAACTGACAAAAAATAGATACATGATGTAGACTACAAGGTACACAAGTACTACATCTCAAAATATGAATATGTACACAAAAGGAGTTTTGCTCGACATAAGATATAACATAACATCAATATACTTGGTAATGATGAACAACTTGCCAACTAATATGAAGTCCACTCTAAGAGCCTCAAGCTGAAGAACCTGAAACATCTCGGTCTAACCCGAGTATTATAAAACAATAAACGGGTCAATCTAAACTAAAATAAACGAGTTAGCAAAATGAATGATAGATAAAGTGAGCTACATCTCAAATATAGTTATATCGACAAGTATCAAACAAGCATTAATAACTTCAAATCATTAAATACTAAAAACTTAAGATAGATTCCTAAAAGCAAAAAATTCCCAAAATGATTTGGTGATAACTCATTCAAATTCATAAATCTCACAAATAGAAATTTAGAAAACTCACAAAAAGGGGAAAGGTGCCAAACTTCAAGATTGGTAAATAAATTCACCTACATGCATATAACTCCAAGATAGACGTATAAGTCTATAAACATCGAGATAGGTACGAGACCTATAAACTCCTAGATAGGAACGAGTCTTGTATGCATTGAAATAAGTACGCGACTTATAAACTCCAATATAGTAACGAGTCCTATGAACATCAAAATAGGTACATGACCTATAAACTCCAAGATAGGAACGAGTCTTTAAACATCGAAGTATGTATGAGACCTATAAACATCAAGATGGAACGAGTCCTATAAAACATCGAAATAAAAGTGTTATGTACTTACATATAGTAACTAAATAGATGACGACCATGTGTTCCACACCACACGGGCTTACCCAAACGTTTAATATATGCTAGTAAACTCCATTTGTGTGCATTAATGGTTCAGTCGAATAATTCTAGGAATTAATCAGTAAAAAAAGCACGAGGGTTCCATAAAATTCATTTTATTTAATTGTTAAAATAAATTTCTCATTCGTTTGATGTCATGCAATTTTATGAAAGTATTGCCCTTTAAAACCATTTCTAAAAATATTAATTCGTAGCTGAAATTATATATATATATATAAGTACACTTTTCAAACCATTGCTCTAAATCATTTTTAAAACCATTGAAATGAGAAAAAAAAATATAAATATTAGATTGGTATTTAAAAAGATTTGTACAAAAACGATTTGATTTAGAAATCAACCATTTGTAAATCCGAGTTGAAAATGTGCCTCAAAAGCGTGTATTGCTTCCAAAATTCGTAAAACAATTTCTATGGCATAAAACATCAAAATGAATTCATCAATTCATAAATAAAAATCCAAGACCCATAGAGCAATTTTATGGTATAGAAACACCAAAATGAATTCATCAATTCACAAATAAAAATTTGAAAATATCAATGAAATTGATATGAAATGCAATACAAAAATCAAGCAATCAATTAGAGAATCAACCGAGCAAACGAGTGGCAAATGGGTCGATCAAAGAACATTAGAACATTGACCGAGAGTCCAGCCCAACTAATACCCGTGCACCGGTATGACGTATCGATCCACCGGTTGCCTTATCTGGGCTGACCTCCCAGTCGATTCTGGTGGCTTTCCGACGATCCATTTACGTTTGATTCTCCTACGTTGCTTCTCTAGTTATTTAGGGTACTGAATTAGCAAACATACAAGAGTATATACATGTATATTTCAATTGAAAGGAAATAATTCCTTGTAATTTCAAACTATGCAAATCTCTTAATTTAGATAAATTTATGGAAGATTATAATGGGAAACATTTTTGGAACGATGATTCTAAAAGGTTAAAATATTTAATGAAGTATTCTAATTAATGGACTAATACTTGGAAACATAATGATAAATTTGTAAACATATATATAACTGTGCTAAAACAATAAAAATAAAAATAATGATGCATATTATGCATATTAACTACAAATTTAACATTAGAATAGATCGTGTAATAAATGATAAAATTGAAAATAAAGACAGAAGGATTGTAACTCCAAAAATAAATAGGCAATAATCGTGCAATAAATTGGGAATTGCAATAATTTAAATAAGGTAAAAATGGATGGAATGAGACTGATTAATGAAATTGGTAGGTTAACCATGGAAAAGATAAGGAAAAAATACTGGTAAGGTTTGAATAAGTAAATAAATGTCTTTGGAAACATCAGTTAAGATTATAATTATTTATTATGCATGAAATGGACATTTATGGAGATAATAAATAAAATATGCTAGGCAAAATTAAATCTTATAAGGCATTACAATTGTCATTAGAATAAATTATAACCTTAAATGTACAAATAGAGATTAGTGGGCTTTGTCCAATAATAAAGGTTAGAATAATTAATTGGACTTGGTATGTGGGGTGCGAGGTTAGTAGAGTTATAGAATAAAAGTTTTCCCTTTAATCAAAAACCGCCAGCAGTTGTGTATGCTTATTATTGATGTAGGACATCTCCAACCATAGGATCCATGGGAAAAAGTGATATGCCCTAAAATATAAGACCTGCTTTGTGGATTGAAGGTATTAAGTGATTATTTAAGGGCCCGCCTCTTTTTCTTATATGAAGTATTAAATGGTCAGGGTGAGCAGTTAGGCACAATAAAGAATATCTTGAAATGGTTTGTTACAATAGAAAGTATTTAGTGGCCAAAAAGGTTTCCATGCAATGTCAGCTAGATAGGTACCAATTAGGAGTCCGCCTTAGATTAGATATTAAATGATGGGTACATGACTTAAATAAGGTATTAAATGGTCAAAGTCTACCTAATTCCATTAAAAAAAATCATTGAGTGACTTGCGTACTATCTCTCATATGGCTAAGACAATATTAGCGATAGCTGTAGCAATTATATATTATAAAGCCATATATAGAAATCATCAATCTCTGTAGCTAAGACCGATAGACTAACATTAACGATGTGAATGGCCCACTTTAGGGAATACAGTATTAAATGACCATTAGGTCTACCACCTCCGTATTCAAGAAGTACTAAGTGGCTGTGTTTTGGGTAGATATGCATAATAGGTATTTTTTGGTATTATACCTTTGAGAAAGCTAGGTAAACATATCGTACTCACCTTAAATAGATTAATCGTAAATAATAAAACATGACATATAAATGGAAACCAATCGGTATGAGTTTGTATTATGGATAAAGTATGCAATTTTTCAATCACCATGACATTGTTCTAGACCTCTACTTATTACAATCTACAGGATAGATTTAGAGGAACATGTCACTAGAGCAAGACAAAATGGTTAATGAAGAAGTCTTCTTATTTATGCTCGGTACTAACAAGGTGATTGAATGTCCACATAATACCATTAATCCGAGGTAGTGGCCTCAGTCAGTATTTATATCCTATTATATTTTCTTTTCCATTGTGAGTTTAGTTTGATCGATCTTTTATATGCTCATGTTTATTACAGCTTACCAAAAACAACGATCTGTACTCTAATAGACTTGGGTTAATTTTTTTGTTGAAATTCTGGCCCATTACGGTGCAGACTGTTACATTTTATGTCAAAGCCCAGATTAGTCGATCATAGAGATTAGGATATGTTGAGAGTATGCATTTGTATTTTTTATCTAAATCTACATCGAATTGTATAAATGCAGACCACAAAATAAGTTGCCACCATGTTTCGAAAGGATGACGTGGAAAATATGAATTGAAATTTTTTATAGAGTTAAGAATTACGTGACTGCCCTGCCAATCCCACAGAGCAAGTGCTATACGTAATGTGTTAACTTTGAAGAGCATGAGCATGACATATGGAAGATCTTAGAGGTTGGATGGCGTCTAACTTGATTGTTGAGACTTAGGTACCTTGTGATTGTGGATTTCGATGGATTGTCGAATGAAGATGCATATTTTATCCAAACAAGCAAAAATTAAGAATCTATATGTCACTGACATCTAATGACAAGTTCTTACAAGAGAATGTTCATCAATCACCTCAAGGCAAAGAACTAGATTTTTATTGAAGAGAAGTAAATCTCATTTCTTTGTTTGACCCTACGTGAGAATACCTTGAAATATTTAAATGAGTTTTCCAAAAGAGGTAAAATAAATGATATATATATATATAATGTTTTTCCATGATTCCATTTGGAAACTATTGTTTGGAAAGCGAGAGATTTATGAAAATTTATTTTTTATAAGAAATATATACACCAATGAATTTGGTTATGTTGAAAAGATTTAGTTTAAAAGGAAAGCTTTGAAATTCTTAAACATGTAGTAAGATAATAATTTTATTTTGGTTTAAAAAAATTTTGGGCAAAAACAGTAACCATTCTGCTAACAAAGTGAAAGCAAGCATATGTATAGTTCGATGATTTTTCCTATTTAAAAGAATTGAAAAGCTTTTAAAAATTCTCTTTGAAAGGGGGCGGATAAAATAGAAATGACATATAATTCAGTTGGGGTATGTTGATAGGAAGTGTTGTGTAACCCACCAGAAAATAGGAGGAATGTTCCCATATAAAAAAATGGAGAATAGTAGCTGGAATATTTTTGAGTTTTCGAAGTTTTTGAAGGCTAGAGCAGTATAAGTTAGGAGTACAGCGAATAATCGAGGATAGGGTTCAAAGTACTAGACGATAAGCTAGGGCACCATCATGAAAAAGACAAGGATTTTTCAGATCATGTCAGAATGAAGAGAAAAGGGTGAACCGATAATTATTGTTATTATTATAATCAACCCAGTCCAATTACAGTCTAGGTTCGACTTGTACTCGAAATTTGATGACCGTTCGACCCCTAGCAGTTGACTAATAGCGGTCGATCAATATCCCTAAGGTAGTTGATCAGTTAATGGGTTTAGGGCATACCTGAACCTAGAATGCGGGTTTATAAGACACGTTTGTTTAGCCGCCTTCCCCATCGTTCCCCTTCTCTTTACAATAGCTGAACCAAACCCCTCCACCTTACATCAAGGTCGCCGCTCCTCCTTCCCCTCCATTGGCAATGACGAGCGATGCCACCTTCCTCTCCATTGCGGTAAACCCTACTCCAATAGCAGCTTCCCTTCCCAAACGCTAATTTTTGTATGCCATATCTAGTCCCTGCCACTTTCCTAGATCTAAACCAAATCTTCCATCTTCGGCCTCCACTCAGTCCACGGTACTACCTTGAATCTCCAGCTCTTCATCACGCCACTCGGGCCTCACCATTCAAGAGATTTCTTGGCTCGACTTGAGTGACCAAAAACTCTCCGTTTACTTGGCCTCAGCAAATTTCACCTTCCTTTAGGGACGATAAGTCAAAGTTGAAGATTATGATGCCTTTTGACTAGAGGAATTATTCATGGTGATAGGACTAGCACCGATCCTCTGCCATGACACTTTTAAGAGGGAATGATACCTGCATTATATGCATCTACTTGATGTGAATCTGGCATACATCTCCGATGAAGGTGTCAGAAATCTCCAGTCAAAAGTGAATGGAGTCGATTTGTCCGACGATGATTTCGGTGATATTTTGGGGATAGTCACAGAGGGAGTGGATTTATATGATGTTGAGATAACTAATCATGAGATTTTACAGCAGATCTTTTCTAAAGATATCAATGTTTGGAGGTCAGACAATTGGTGATCTACAGCCCGCCTCGTTGTTTGCATAGTTCAGCAGAACATCATTTCGAAGACATGGAGCTTTGATCAGATTTATTCGTTGGTACAGAAGGTCACCTACGCCATCATGGGTGGTATTGCTGTCAATTGGCCTCGTGCTATTATGATTCGCTGTGTTGGTCCTAGAGTTCGTACTTCCCCGAGCTACTTTTCGTATCGTCATCTCTTTACCCTATCTTTAGGCAATACGGAGTGAACCTCTTTGGAGAGCCAATCCAGAAGGTCCCTCCCGCATTCACTAGAGCTTCTCCTAGGAAGATCGAAATCCCTAAGCCACAAGTTAAGGTAGCAATGCCAGTAGCAGGAAGGCAGCCGCAGTAAGAAGCGAAGCAAGGACAGGGCCTGGAGGATACCAGATTTCAAATTAGTCACTATCCGACAGGTCTAGGTAGAGATCCAAGAGACTCGAGTTAACCAACGACGCCAAGCCACAAGATTGGTGCATAGCCTCTATGTTATGCCCATTCCAGGGTCGCGGCAATGGCTGGAGAGGATCGGACCATCCCATAGTATGTAGGTAGTATTTTGGGTTTAGTAGTGTTGTTTTGTCATTTCCCTTCCAACATTTGTCTTTTTCTTTCTTTAGGTCGTTCGGGTTGTAACCGTTGGTTGTCCCTTGCATAAAAGATGTGTATTGCATGCAATGAGCTGCGTTCCTATTGATTCACTGTACTGTTGTTTCTGGAGATGTAGATCGCTCTTATATGTATCTTGGGAAGAAATGGTATAAATATGGAAAATCTCAAAAGACACTTAACTAACGATAAATGCAATATAAGATTGAAAGTTGGTAAAATAATGAATTTTAGCAAGCGAAGGACAGAAAAAGGTTGTTATGAAATCATAGGTCATTGTTCATGTTTCGTGAAAAGCTAAAATTTACAAATTTATTAATGACTCGTCTTATTAAAATAAAAGAAAAAGTTTTAACGGTCCTGAATTCACTGTGAAATGCTAGGATTGAATATATGCGTTAACTCGTAACTGATTTCCAACTATGTTGATATCTGGCTTGACTTATTTAAATGGGAAAGTTGAAAGTTTTAAAAAATTGCATTCAAAAAAATGATTTTAGCATTTAAGTTGCTTTTGGCATTCAAATTATTTCTAGACGTCTTTTTTTCCAAATGTTTTAAAAGAAAATGTTGTTTAATTGTTCTTGAAGTTTAACTTTTCCGACCATGTGCAAATTTGATTGGAAAGTGGGAAAAAAATTGTGAAAATTTTTTGGTTTCCTAATGCCATATATTAAGCATAGAAAAGATAAATGAGTTAATAAATATGAATTTGGTGGTGCATTAAGGTTGACGTTAAGGATAAGCACACGAGAACAAGGTAAAAGCTGTTTTAACCTTGTAATTTCTATTTTCATACCTTGTCAACGATGTACGAGAATCTGTTTTTGGATTTAATTCCATTTTAGAGCTTGAAAAAAGCCTCCTTACGTGTATTGTATGTGGAAAAATTGGGGGAAAATCCAGGGCAACGAGGAAATTTTCAATGTATAGTAGGATTGGTACCAAATAGAGTGGTAAGAATGTAAAATTCTCCACCTAAATTTCTTTTCTGGCATAGGAGTAAGCATTTACGAAATGAAAATCCGACATATTATTTTTTTAGATGGCGGGAATTGGATGCAAAATTGGTTGAACCACGAGTATGAAATTTCTTTGTGAAAAATATCTTTCAAAATCTGCATATATATAGAACTGCCAGTATATATTTTGGTTGTTTGCATCATATTTTCAAAAATGTTTTTAAAATAATGCATTCATATAAGAAGGCCTGACTTCGTATCATCATGCGTACATATTTGCTATACGGTGATACATTATACACATGTGCACATTTGGCTGAAAATTTGGTTGTAAACTAATTGTTTGGGTAGTTTAAGGTGGTTGCTCTATTATCTCATGATTTAATCATTGGAGTAATTTCGAAGATGAAATTCTTTTAAGGAGGAAGAATGTAAGACCCCATAAATTTATGACAATAATTTAAATATTAATTAGGCTCCAAAAATGGAATTTGAGAAAATAGTAGAATTTAGCTACGAAACTTGCACTATTACGTTCATGAAAATTTTTTGAGCAACTTTCATATTTGGAGCTCGCGGTCCGAGTTCAAATAAAGGAATTATGAGCATTTAAAGAAATCGAAACGAAGGTAATTAAATAAAGAAATATGGTAACAAATAATAATTAAATTGAAACCCCACTGATCGAACCCTGCTATAGGGAGGTCGACCACCCATAGGGGTGCAGTAGATCGATCGAGATATTTTGGCTGTAGTTTGAACCTCAGCCGATGGTTTGGATTTAATAATTAAAACTTAATGGATATAACTGATTTGAGAGCCAATAAATACAGGCCTAACCCCTCCCTTCCCTTCTCATATTTTCTGATATAGGATAGCGAAACTCTGGCATTTCCTCTTCTCCACTATTTCTCCTAACTTTAAATAATTTGTATTTAGTGAAGAGCATAAAATAAACAAAAGAAGAGAAGGAGCGGATTAGCATTACATAAATAAAAAGGTAAATTTCAATATTATTAATCTGTATTCCCTCCTTTTCCCAAATTTCTTCTCAAATTTGTAATTTTGATGGTATGTGTATGCACTCTTATACATATTTCTTGGAATTAGAAAGAAAATGGAGTTAGTTCAGGGAATCAAATTCAAATCTAGAGATTTGGAAAACTTTTATTGGTGAATGGAAAATTATGTAATTTACTTATGACATTGGAATTTATTTTGTTGGAATTTTGTTTAATGTTTATGCCTAAATAAAGATCTGAAGAGTTATAGGTATTAATCAAGCGCATAATATACTGCCTACATATTATATAAATGAATAGGAATATCATTTACACCCAGATCCGAAAATCAGTCCCTAAGTTATTAAAGGATGAATATAGATAAAAATGTAGAATTTGCTCCGGATCTACATGAATATTAGTGTAATTTAGATTTGCACTGATTCTATTTAGAATATAAGTTTTGTATTTTAATTTGTTGGAAGTACTATCTGTTTAATCCCCATGAATTTGTCTAATATCCTAATTTCATAGAAAAAGTACTATGATTGATTTAACAATGAATAAACATCAAAAGGGGAAAGAGATGTGCAAAGCATGGATTTTCATTTTGAAGTTTACACTATTTATTTCAATAAAAAGAAAATAAATAATTCCTTGTAATTTCAAACTAAACAAATCTCTTAATTTAGGTTAATATATGGAAAGTAATATCGAGAAACCTTTTCGAAAAGATGATTCTAAAAGATCAAAATATGAAATGAAACATTTTAGCTAAAGCACTAATAAATGGGAATGTAATAATAAATTTATTAACATATATATAACTGCACCAAAACGTTAAAAATATAATTAATACAGCATATTATGCATTTAATGTTCGCATTAAATTTAAATTGAATATTAGAATAGATCGTGTAATAAATGGTAGAATCGAAAATAAAGATGGAAGAATTGTAACTCCAAAAATTAATAAGAAATAATTGTGCAATAAATTGAGAGTTACAATAATTTAAATAAGTTGTAAATGGATGGAATGAGACTGAACAATGAAATTGGTAGGTTAACCATAGAAAAGATAAGAAAGAAATAATGGTACAATTTAAATAAGTAAATAAATGTCTTTGGAAATGTCCATTAAGATAATAATCATTTATTATGGACAAAAGGGACATTTATGGATATGCTAGGTGGCAATTAAACCTTAAAAGGCAGCATAATTATCATCAGAATAAATTATAGTCTTAGATATGCAAATAGGGATTAGTGGGCTTTGTCTAATAATAAAGCTTAGAATAATTAGTTGGACTTAGCGTGTTGGGATGTGAGGTCAATAGAGTTACAGAACAAAAGTTTTCCCTTCACTCAGAGGCTGTCGGCAGTTTTGTACCCTTATTACCAATATGGGACATCTCCAACCATATGACCTATGAGAAAAAGGGTTATGCCCTAAAATATAGGACCTTCTTTGGGATTGAAGTATTAAGTGGTTATTTAAGGGCCTGCTTCTTTCTCTATATGAAGTATTAATTGGTCAAGGTGAGCGGTTAGGCATGATAAAAGGATACCTTGGAAAGGAAAGCTTCGATAGGAAGTATTAAGTGGCTGAAGAGATTTCTACACAATCAGGTAGATAGGTTCCAGTGAGGAGTCTGTCTTGGATTAAGTATTAAATGATGCGGACTTGCCTTAAATAAGGTATTAAATGGTCAAGGTCTGCCTAATTCCATTAAAAATGTTATTGAGTGGCTTAGGTACTATCTGTCACGTGTCTAAGACAGTATCAGCGATAGTAGCTAAGACCGGTAGACTAACGTTGATGATGTAAAGGGCCCGCTTTGGAGAATAAGGTGTTAATGGTCGTTGGGTCTGCCACCTTCCTAAAAAGAAGTATTAAGTGATTGGGTTTTAAGCAGCATATGCACAATAGGCATATGTTAGTATTATACCTTAGAGAAGTTTAGGTAGATATATCGTAAGCACATTTAACGGATTAACCATAAATAATAAGACATAACATTTAAATGGAAATCAATTGGTATGAGTCTGTGTTATAGATAAAGTATGCTATTTTCTAGTTACCAAAACATTGTTCTGACCTCCTCCTTATTACAACCCATAAGATAGATTTTGAGCAATAGATCACTAGAGCAAGATGGAATGGTTGATGTAGTAGTCTTCTTATTCATGCTCAGTACTGATAAGGCGATTGGATATCCACGGAATACTATTGATTCTGAAGTAGTGGCCTTAGTCAGTATTTATATCCTATTATATTTTCATTTTCGATGCGAGTTTAGTTTAATATATCTTTGATATGCTCTTGTTTATTAAAGGTTACTGAAACCAACAATATGTACCTAAATGGACTTGAGTTTCCATTTTTGTCGAATTTCTTGACATTGCGGTGCGGGTTGTTTCATTAAGTTTGACCCAAGATTATTTGATTTGCTTCTTATCTTCTCATGTAGTTTTAAATGAGTAGATTAGAGGTAGAAGGTATGAGATAATGCACGGAGATGTGTGGAGGACAAGTAGGTAGCTTGCGCCTTCATGTATCTGGACTTTTAGAACTATTATTACTATTTCCGCTATGCAGTATTATGAAGCTAGGGTACTTGTTTGTTTACCAGAGACAGTTCTATTTGGAGTTTATTTTATCTAATGTATAAACACTACTTCTATTCGTTTTGTATAACTGTGATGGAGCCACTACACTTCGATTCTATTTGGTTCATTTAATTATACTACTTTCTCACTTGCTTTATACCTGTATTTTTTGTATATTTTTCCAATGCATGATTAAGATATACAACAAGTTCTACTTTGGATTGATATTACTTCACCCTTGACAGCAATGCTACATCGGCCGAATATCATTGCAATGCTTTATTATGGTATTTAGGTAACGCAGATGTAGGGTGGTTGTCACATCATGCCATTTGTTTATTTGTTACTTTTTTATTATGCAGAAATATATGAAGATAGAAAAAATTGATCTCTTTGATTATACCTTAATTAATTACTTTCCTTAAACATTTTCGTTAAGTATGGTATTTTTTGTCTTACCATTTAAATCGTAATAATTTGAAAAATAATGGGAAAATTTCCAAAAATTCATAAAAGTTTAAAAACGCCATCCTTTACCTTTAGTAAAAAAATTGATAAAATTTTGAAATGTCAAATTTTTAAACTTTAATTTACAATCAAAACTGCCCATTTTCAACTTAGAAAATTCATGATAAATAATTTTTTAACCCAACAATAATGAAAATTTAAATCCATCTCTGCTTTATTATTATAAACATCGTATTAAAGTTTCAAAGAATTTAGGGATAATTAACTCCTTTTTCCTTTTTTATTCTTAAACATATAAAAAACAAGGTCGTTTAATATCCAAACATAAATAGAACTGTCTATCATGATCAAAATATGCTTGTCTTCACTTAAAATATCAAAAACATGTTAAACACGAGTCTAATTAGGTTTGGATGAAAAAAGGTAAGTATTACTTGCCTAAACTTGAAGACTTAGTGCATAAATCCAGTTTCTTCTCCTTAGAATGAAGCTTTAATCTTCCTTTAGTTTGTTTCTCTTCTTTCTCTCAAAAATGGTGGCCAGCCTAGCTTTTTAACTTGTTTGTTTTAGTGAATTGAAAATGAATGAAGGAAAGAGATAGTCAATGGATGTAAGAGTTAATAATTTTGGTTTAGGCTAATATCCCTTTCTAGCTTAATCTTATTAGCATCTTAATCCCTTCATTATAGTATTCCTTATCTATTTCTATTATTAATGGCTAAATATACTTATTCTAATTACACTTGATTTACCCAACTAATCTTTTTAAATATTCATACTTAATCAATTAATTTTCACTTAGGTAATTTCATTTAAGTAAATCCACTTGATTATTATCTAATAAGTTTTTATTGTTAGTTATATTTTCATATTATGACACTCTAAAATATGGAGCGTTACAAAGGTATTTTGATCCCATTCATTATAAATAAAATTTAAGATCTTTCTAACTTGGTCCTCTTCGAAAAAAGTTTTTCCTAGTGATACTAATTCATGAAAATCCTGAAATCAGGCTTACATATTAAATATTCTCATTTTATTTCATTTAATGTGTTAAATTTAATTAGTCAACATCGATATTTTATTAGTTTAACTTACTTTTTCCTTCATATGAAACTTATGGAGTTCCCCAAATTATGGAATTCCCCAAATTTCAATGCACTTTCATAAAGCGACAGTCTATTAAACTTATTTTTGTCCAAGGCATAAAATAGAATATTCACAGTCTTTGAATTGTTAAGCACTTGTATCTTTTCTTAAATGGTCATTTATGTGTAATTTGTTTGGGGCTCGGTGCATTAAGTCATTGTTATATTCCAAATATATAATCCATTTGGTTGTAAGTGTACTTTCATTCTACAAGAAAAATAAGAACAATTGCCACTATTAAAAAGCGGTGGACTAATAGATTGACCCTCTACAAAAGTGTTAGAAAGTGTATTACTAGTGTTATTGGCCATCTGTAACAACCCGCCTTTTCAAAAACCTGTAATTGCATAAAGAAGTTCCGAAACAGTGAGTCGTTGGAAGATAATACATATTGATATATAGAGAGAGCATAAGATGAAAACTATAATAACTTTTAACTTTCGAAGTCCCACAACGGATGGTCGCACAAAATACCATATTACATAAATATACATATGTTTAAAAGTTAGCATCAAAATGTATCACCAATACCCAAAGATTAAATATAGAATAAAACTGATGAAAACTAAACTAAAATGAGAAGAAAAAAAGAACAACATACTATTATAGTGGTTCGGTCAATTGTCGCCTACATCCACTTGAGAATTTTATTCATTACATATCTGATACCACAACATAAGTTTGTACAATCCAAATTAAATCAAACCCACAACGCATGTACTGTAACATTATATCTTTAAAACACAGATGATATACAACATTTAAGTATAATATTTACAATATGTACAAATCCATGCACCTGATCCATCATCTCTCCAGACTCCATCGACTTGAATAATATAGATAGAAAAATGTAGGACTAGATCAAGAATACGTCTGAATGAGTGAAGCCAGTCAAATATAAGTGTACTACTGTGACAATGATATAACATGATTTAAGCCTAAAGTATGATACCTTCTGATTCTGCTGCACGTGCTACAGAACGATATTATATTATCTAGATTTGATCTAGTCCCGAACACCAATGGTAAAGAATCCCCTATATGAAATCTAGTATCGCCACCTATGGCTATTGTAAAAATCCTTATAGGATCCCACCTAGGCCATTCCTAAGCCTTGCCTAGGCAGTTGGCTAGCCTTGCCGCCTAGCTATTTGCCTAATCAGCCTACATGATACGTACCATGTTTTTAAGCATATAAATGGGATTATAGGCACCGCTTATGCACCAATTTAGGCTTGGTTCCTCTTATAAACATCAAAATTTTGGTTTCAAGCATTTTTCCTCTGTGGTTTCTTCTAAAATCATTCAAACCCAATAATCCTATTTTGGATCAGTTAATACCAAACACAAAAACACTAAAATTTTATCCAACATGCATGAGTTCATCAAAAACACCTAACTTCAATTAATTCTCGGTTAATCCTTGCCTAAGAGATTAATCCTAGTCCATGCTTACCACCTAGCAATTTTTGCAACCTTTCTTGCTGTAGAGAATTTCACGTCTACGTAATCCATTCATGCCGTCAGCTGTAAAGGATTACGTGTATTGGACACACATCTGGTCCTACCGCAAGCGCTATAGTTCTACTTTTGTCCACTTCAAAACTCTCCTGGACCAGTCTCATTGCTCTACAGGAGAGAACGCTCGTTAATACCATGAATTAAAGACTCGCTCGCCTTCAAATTCAGGTATTCATTCCTCATCTAAAACTACATAGACTACATTCATTTATTATTCAATGTCATATAAACTACGTTCGTTCATCTTCAATATCGTCAAAATACGCATCCATGCAGCAGCCATACACATCAAAATGTCATCATTGGGTCGTAAGAGAACACCACACAACAATTCGAAGCATCGAACGTCACTTCTAGGAAAACAAATGCCCGAAATTCTCACATCTGGTCCTTTATCAGTGGACCAGTGTGCACCCGCCAGCGCATTAGTGTATAACACAGTTACGGGTTTTTCAGCTTATTGTGTTATATCGTGTTCTAGTATTTTACTCACCAACCATGTGTCTGCCCCCTTCTCCTCATACACTATAGATAAATGAAATAATTGTGATTATATGATGCTTGAAGATGAAGATAATAAAGATGTTTACATATTTTATGTGTTGTTTGTATACAATGTATACAGTATGACATTGTGTGTATGTATAAAGGCTATTGTAACTTATGTTGTATGCAGATGGGATTTGTTGCGAGTTCTGAAATATATAGTTAGTTAGTTCAGCTCTATGTATACTACTGAAATTGTTTTTCAATTCTTTTCTTCTTTATTTATTTTTGATAGTTCTATTTCATACACACACACACACACTAAATACTAAGTCCTTAAGGCCTTAACACACACACACACACACACATATATATTCATTAATTTGAAGTTGTATCAAGTTTCAATACAATTCGGGTTTGGTTAAGTTTGAAATGATATCTGGAAACAAAATACGTTTTTTCATTTTCCCAGTTCCTGAATTTATCATTTAGGTTAATATATATCATTATTATGTCCTTGGTTAGCCTTAAACCATATGCCAATACAAAAGAATTATAACAAGATTGGAGCAAGCACCAATTCCTAAGCCAAAGGATCCAATTCCTCCATTTCCCTAAATTTCCATAATGCCTCCGATTCCAACTCCAGATGATAGGGAGCCTCGCTACAATTCCGACACACTTTGTCTCGTTGAATTTAGAATTGAGGATTTTGTGTTGTTTGGTTGAAATGGGAAGAAAGTTGTTCGATTCAGAAATGAGAAAAAGAAATGGAAATGAAGATACATACTGTTAAATAAGTTTCAAAAGAGAAATTGAAACAGCAGTAATATTTTGAATTTTGAATTTTAAACCTAGCCTAATTCAGCCAAGCATGGCTCGCTGCTCGTATACAAATCTTACCCACTTCATTAAATCCACAATATACCACCCATACAATATTCAGTATGAACGAATGAACATTCTATCTTGACTAGAAAAATGAGAGATACACAATGGTGCAACTCCTATCAGCAGTCCAACCGTTTGTAAAAATAACCGTTTTGTCTTTCTATTGAAATTTACCAAAACACCCTTTAGTAAATTTTAGAATTAGTTACTGTTATTTATTATTAGTTATTTAAGTTGTATTTATAAACTTTTGGAGTATTACATTCTCCCTCCATTAAAATAATTTTGTCCCTCGAAATTCCAAAGGAATGGATTACGTAATACAGGCTCACACTTTCGTTTACATACCAGTATCACTCGCGTAAACATACAATCATTTAAACAAAGCAACCATCCATATCCATAGCTATTCTAATGTGTGTGTACACAAATATATATAAATCCTAGTCAAAATACTCAAAACATTAACAATCCAAACATGGTATATAATGATCATGGTAGCATAACTTATGAAAATCTAGCATAATGCGATAAATGCACCCTACATAAATGCAAGAGTATGGCATAGTAGGCATGATGCATAGAAATCGTAGTACAAAACTGACAATTCTATATGAATGCAACTTTAGTAGCATAAGAGGTAGTATATAACATAGCATCCAAAAAGCATCACAATAAATCCTAATATCCAATCTAAGCAACCAAAACCTGTTTCCTAACGAATCATATCAATCGAAAGAACATACCAGTAAAGAGTTTGGTTTGAGAATCCCATATTTTTCCCACAGGCTCCCATGTACTCTTTGCCGAATCGTCTCCTCGTTGTACCTTCACTAGCTTGATCACTTTATCCATCAGCCCTTTAAATTCATGCTCCACTATCCGCGTAGGTCCTTTAGATGAGCTTGCTTCATTTTTTAACTCCACGTCTTCTAATTAACTAGGCTTTATTACTATAGCAGAGTCATGTGCACATTTTTGCTAATGTGATACATGAAATACATCACGAGTTTCAGCATCCTTTCAGGTAATTCCACTCTATAAGCTAGTCCTCCAATACGCTCCATCACCTTTAAAAGCCCAACAAATCTTGATACTAACTTGCATGAGCTTCCAAACCTCATCACATGCTTAGAAGGCGATACCTTCACAAATACAACATTACCCACTTTGAATTCCAATTTATTTTGCCTTTTATAGCATATGACTTCTACGTATCATGTTCTGTCTTTAATCTTTTCCTTATCAACCCTACTTTCTCCAACGTATCTCTTATCATCTATAGTCCAAGTATCACCTTATCCATCGACTCCCGCCAACATGAAGTGATTTACAAGGGCTTCCATATAATGTTTTGAATTATGCCATCCCAATACTTTCCTAATAACTATTATTGTATGTGAATTCCATTAGTGGCATGTGATCTTCCCAAGCACCTCCAAATCCTAGAATACATGTTCTTAATAAATCTTCTAACACCCTATTTACCCTTTTGTATGTCCGCCCATTTGCAGATAATATGTCATGGCCAAATTCAATTTCGTACCTAAGCTATCCTGTAGGCTTCTCAAGAACTCACCCGTAAAGAGTGGGTCCTGGCCACTCACAATATTCGCCAGTATACCATGCAATTTCACCACCTTCTTAGTGTATAATATAGCTAAAGATGTTGTTGTTCTCGTACCCTTCACAGGAATGAAATGTGCACTCTTCGTCGATCGATCCACCATAACCCAAATACTCTCATTACCTCTCCTACTCCTTAGCAACCCACCTATAAAACCCATTGAAAAACTTTCCCACTTCCAACTCGGAACATCTAAAGGCATCAATAATCCACTCGGTCTTCTCTTCTCTACCTGAACTCTCTGGAAAGTGATACATCTTGCCATATATCTTACCACATCTCTCTTTATCCCTAGACAATAATAAATTCTCTTCATATCATTATACATTTTGTAACCACCAGGATGAATAGTCATCCTCGAATGATGGCACTTCTCTCACACCAGGATGAACTCACGTGTATGTGGAGACGACTAAGTAAAATAAAACAATATTACATGTGATTAAAGGCAATCGACACAAAACTAGCAATACATATAAAATGTATAATTTATCGGTCACCAAAACATTGTTCTAACCCCCTCCACATTACAACCCATAAGACAGCTTTAGAGAGACATGTACTAGTGCAGTGCGTTTAATAGAGTTAGAGATATGTTTTAGAGGCAATTATGTAATTTGTTATATACATCTTACTCGACAACCAATCTTGTCTGAAATACAAGGTGTTTTCTTTCTATTATATACTTGATATAATCTATTATATTAATTAGTCAATTTAATTTAAAGTATATTTAATGGAAAATACATAAATTGCATGTTTAGTGATAGTAGTTACAAACTGTTGTAACCGTGAGTAATTTATCACAAAGAAAACAAATACACCATTTTAAATGTTCCTAGTAAAGATGCATTGAGAATGGATATCGATGTATCCATTGAGACTAGAGTACGTAATGCTCTTCAAATGTTGGATGGTGTATTACTCATGAATATTAGGGACACCTAGGAGTTACGTACTGATAGTTATTGGATAACTATGGAATAGTTTATTCGATAGTTTCCTATTTGTTAACTAAGTCAAACGGAAAATATTGATGTAACTGATTAACAATCTCAAATTCAAATAGAAAATATCAACAAATTCATCTCAAATCAATTCATAAGGCAATGGCTATTGGATAGCTAAAGGTTTGCGGTTCAAGGATTAACAATTTGTCAAATCGAGAAGATGTCCAAGGAGGGAGAATTCGTATTACAAGGTGTGCTATAAGGAAGAATTATTATGTATGTAATTACTATACTACATGATTTATAATTTCTGGATAATACTATATTATTCATATATATATATATATGATAGATATCATTATTATATTGCTAGTCTAAAGAGATTCTTATATGTATCATCAATTTTGTTACATATTAGATTGGTTGTATATATGTTTTAATTTATTAAAAAACACATTTACATATATATAGATCTAAAGTGCAAAGCCAAATAAATTTTATTTTAATTATTATCATTTTATTAATTAATACACACACTTCCTAATTTGAATTATTTGACTTGTATTTAATTATATCATCATATCACATTAATAGTTGAACTTGTATTTTATATATGCATATCTACATAGATTACATTTTTCGATGGCAGCAAATTAATTTTAATATTTATTTACTATTATTTAATATTATTTAAATAAATAAACTAATTAAATAAATCATATAAAATAAAATATGTTTCAAAAATTAAATTTTATATAATTTTTTTATCATATAAACTCTCGGCCAAAAAAATCATAATTTAAAAATCATTTTTTAATGTTTCTAAAAAATAAATTTAATTAATTACCAAAACCAATTAATTAATTAAAAATATTATTTTAGCCGAGAAAAATTTGGAAAAATTTCTTAACTTTAAAATATCATGCTTGATTTTCTAAGATTTAAAATTCAAATAATACAACATGAAAATTTTTTTTTATTATTTTATTATATTTTGAATAATTAGTTAATATATACGTGTATATTTTATTGCTTTAAAATATAAGTAAATTTTTTTGCGTGCCGTGCATTCGATCTGGAAATTTAAAAAAATATACATATATATATATATATATACACACATATACTTATACATATATATATTACAAATATGCTTTTATATATACGTACATAATTAATATACTATATACATATACATACATATATATATTACAAATATGCTTTTATATATATTTAAATATATAATAATAATAATTTACTTACGGTAATTTGTACATGTGTATATATATATGTATGTATATGTGTAAAATGATTAAAAAAAACAATTTATATTATATGTGTGTATTTAATATTTATTGCAATAGTATGCAAATATAAATCATTAGTATTTTTACATATAAGTTTCGCATACATACATACATACATACATAAATATATATATACGTATATACACTTAGCCTTTAATATTTATATAAACAAGTTTACATGCACACATATATTTAGACAATATTATATATATACTGAGGTATCATGTCCGTTGCGATGTAAATCTTAACATTTATATACGGACATGTTATACCTTGCATGGATTATTATGTTACA
The DNA here is from genome assembly GCA_030765085.1 of Allium cepa. Taxonomy (NCBI): domain Eukaryota; kingdom Viridiplantae; phylum Streptophyta; class Magnoliopsida; order Asparagales; family Amaryllidaceae; genus Allium; species Allium cepa. The sequence continues at coordinate 746,239,332 of CM060941.1, forward strand.
CATGCACATACATAAATATATGTATATGGTACATATGTGTAATATTATATTTAATTAAAATTAAATAACATTCTATATATAATTTGTAAATTTAAATAAAGTAAGAGATTTTATTTAAATTAAATTTAGAAATATTCAGAATAAATTAGACTTCATATGCCCAATATAGATCCAATAAGGGAATTTTTTTTGAAATTCACACATATCTTCCGCTGCAGACTGACCCGGTTTCAACAATGGTATCAGAGCCCAATAGCCTCTGTGTTCTAAATTAGTCGTGTTACGAGTAATTATTAAGCTCACTGCCCAAAAGTTGTCCCTACTAGAAAAAGCCCAAATTTGCATTGGGCCATGGGCTAAGTTTCGAAATTGTTTTAAAATTAAAAATAAAAGTTTTAAATTTAAAATTAAAATAAGAGAAATATTATAAATGTTATAATATAAATTTTCAAATTATTTTGGAAATTGAAAATATAAGCTTTACATATTATTATAAATGCTGTGATATAATGAAAATGTTCAAAATTATTGAAATTTAATATAAATAATTTTAAAATTTATAAAACTTATTAATAAGATTAATAAAATATATTAATTAAATAATTTAATTAATTAATAAAAGTATACACGTATTGTATATTATGATTATGTTATGTTGTCTTAAAATGTTAGATTAACATAAATGTACATGCATGTATATACATGAATTTCGAAATTAATATAAAATTTAATTAAATAAATTAATTAAAGGTTCATTGATTAAATAATGCACACATTTATGTGTATATATATATATATGTTATACTATAAAGGTTACAATATATAATAATTATTCAATATAAATGTTATATTAAATTGATATTAAAATAATTAAAATAAATCAACCAATTAAAATTAATTAAATAAGATTGAATTAATATAATATTATACATAAGACTATTATATAAGTAATATGAAATATGAAAGTTATATAATAATAAAACTTGTATAAAATGAAATGCACAATTAAAGGTGGAATATTAAGAAACCCTAAATAGACTTAAGAAATAAATACATATGTAAATGTATGTGTACCATAATTTCAGATGTATCCGACACTTAAATCATAGGAGTAATTCATAAGAATCATATTATTCCATAAATCGATATCACTTAACATTAAATATTAAAGATTATGAATCTTCAATATAATATTTTCATCTACTATATATGTGTATATACACACACACACAGATATATATATATATATATATATATAAATTACTTGCATACTCCTTAGTTTTTTAGCAGACTCAAGTTGGCGATGTTATGTGTAGTGTTATTAATATATTAGATAGTTAAGGTATCAATGTAGAATTTCGTATACACCAACACACCGAGGTCAAAGGTATATCTTCGAAAGTCAGTGAGTTATAGGTCCCAGGTATGAGGTTATCAAGACCTGATGTAATTAAGTTAGGTTACGGAAGGTTAAACTATAGAGTCATGATGATAAACGAGAAGACAACAAAGTGAAAAAAATAAATGACACTGAGACTTTTATAGTGGTCTAGGCTAAAAGTCCCTACGTCCACTGTCATTTTCTTATTTAGTTACCCTTGTATAACCAAGAGGCTTATTATATGAATCTAGGTGTGTCCACCATTAATGAGTTTTTGAATATATATGATTTATATAAGTTATTTTTGCACCCAAAAGATACCTTGTGCCTTGGGATTGCCACCTATTTATAGCCAATATGAAAAAACGCTATTGGTGGAGAGCCTTCTCTTTATGATTGATGACCTGGCTTGCTACATGCAGCTTAGATTCGAACGTTTTCATCATCAGGTTGAGTGCATTTTGACGCAGATTGCTAACATGACGCTTGTATATATAGCTTCTTGGATATCTTCCATTTATCCTGATTGTGGGTCTCGGCCTGGGCTATCTGAGCTGTTTGATTGTCGATACCTGTCGAATTGCTTTTGGTTCGGCAGCCGCTGCCCTTGGCTAAGCTTCTTGTTTCAGCCAAATGTTGATCTTGGTTTTAGCCAATGCCTTGGCTCATGCTTTTGAACTATGCGCTCTCGGATATTAAGTTCGGTGTTTAAGCTCTCATTGGAAACTAATTAATGGGTCCCAGGATTACAAGCCAAGGAACTTTCTTTCCAAATGGATGTAATTTGTACTTTTTGGAAATCATGGTGTAACACATGCCCCCGGAGTTCACCTCATATGGTTGGTATGAGGTGGACTTTGGAAAGAATAGCATTATATTATGCCTTTTCCTCGGCTTATTTCTTACTTTCCCATTATAAAGTTGATCTTGAGCTTTCAGACAAAGTATTATTCTGGGAACTTTTTTGAGCATTCCTTCATTTAGAAAACTTGTAAATATATGATCTTATCTGGAGGGTTTTGAAAACTGAACGGTGAAATTTTAAATTGGACCGTAAGGTCAAAAACTTTAAATATGATCTTATCTAGAGGGTTTTAAAAACTGAAGGGTGAAATTTTAAATTGGACCGTAAGGGTAAAAACTTTAAAATCATATTTGCCGCTTAATGCAATCTCGGCTAGATGATAGGTGAAATTGCTAGAACGTCGAAAGGCAAAACATAAATCGGGACAATAAGGTCAAAACTTTTGAAAACTATGCTTGTCACTTGAAGCCATCTAGGCTAAGTGGTAAGCAAAATTGTTTTGTGCCGAGAGCCAAAATCTAATTTGAAGCCATTAGGTCAAAACTTTTGAAACCTATGCTTGTCACTTAAAGCCATCTAGGCTAAGTTTTAAGCGACAATGTTTTGGGGTCGAGAGGAAAAATCTAATTTGAGACCGTGAGGTCAAAACTTTTGAAACCTATGCTTATTACCTGAAGCCAACTAGGCAAAGTGGTAAGTGAAATTATTTTGGTGCCGAGAGGCAAAATCTAATTTAAGACCCTGAGGTCCAAACTTTTGAAACCTATGCTTGTCACTTGAAGCCATCTAGGCTAAGTGGTAAGTTAAACTGTTTTTATGCTGAGAGACGAAACCTAATTTGAGACCGTGAGGTTAAAACTTTTGAAACCTATGCTTATCACCTGAAGTCATCTTGGCTAAGTGGTAATCGAAACTGTTTAAGCGTCGAGAGGTAAAATCTAATATGAGATCGTTAGGTCAAAACTTTTGAAACCTATGTTTGTCATTTGAAGCCATCTAGGCTAAGTAGTAAGCGAAACTGTTTTGGTGCTAAGAGGTAAAACCTAATTTAAGACCGTAAGGTTAATTTTTTTGAAAACTATGCTTATCACTTGAAGCCATCTAGGCAAAGTGGTAGGCGAAACTGTTTTGATGTCAAGAGGCAAAATCTTATTTGAGATTGTGAGGTCAAGAAGATACTTGTTTTGTGAAATCTATAGGAAAGTCAAGGTCTGATTTTGAAAGGACGAGTCATATTCGTGCATTATATGCTTTTTCCAATTATCACAATTTCATTGGCCTCTCTAAAAAGTGCATTCCTTTTCTCTACTCGAGGATGATCCCTATTTTGATTTAGCCACATGTAATCTATGGCTAAGGTTAAATTCGCCATTTAATCTCTACCATTAGTCCTGAAGCTTTTAATAAACAATTTTCTTCTCTTCCTCCTTACTCATATTTCCAATTGTTGCGTCCGCTATTAAAGCTTGGAGACTTTTACAAATTACTACAAATTTTCAATTGGAATCAGTAAGTCTTCAACCTTTCCTGTAGTTTTGTTATTATCCTTTATTACTACTATTATTTGTGAGCATTTCTTTTTTGTAATTTATGAAAAATTTGATTTTGACCGCCATTGCAATATCAACGATTAATTTTGATTTATGGTATTGTTTGATTAGTTAATCCATGATGCCTGTTATCTGCTAAATCAAGAATTTGTCCTCAGATCGAATCTTTCACCTACTTAGATTGGTAATGGCTTTAACAAAATGGTTCTTTGATAGATTTTATAACTTTGATTTTGGGTTGTAGAACCTAATTTTAGGCCCAATTCCCTTTTGGATCATAAGACCTTAAATTGTTTAGGTAGAAGTTTCAAAATTCTTATTGAGTTACAAGTTTAACATTGATCCCCTTTTAGAACTTTCAATGGAAAAACCTATAATCGATCAAGGGGAGCTAGAGAATTGGATAAAGAGTTATGGGGTTGAGGGAGTTGAGGTCAAAGCTTTAAGTATAGAAGATGATTGGAGTAAACCACCTAATGCGTTCTTTACCCGGATGCTAGAGTTTTGGAAAATGAAATATCACTTCCCCTTGCTCTAGAGTTTTGGAAAATGAAATATCACTTCCTCTTGCTTCTTTGTTTGTTAATATCCTGGAATTCTATGGAATTAGCCCAATACAACTTGGGTTGGTCTCATATAGCACCTTATTGTCTTTAGCAATCTTGTACCAGAAGAAAGGGTATCACAACATGACTACTTCCAAGATCCATTGCTTATATAATTTATATAGGTCATCCAGTAGTTCTGCAGTTCCCTTGTACTTCCTTCGATTTTGGAAGAAAATTCCCCTGATCAAACCACTCAACAAGGTAATGACCACTCATTGGTATATGGTAAAGGCTGATAAACCTCGAGTTGTTACTGAACTGCTAGAGACTTGTAATTTTTTTGAACTTTTTCTGTTTAGAGTGCTCTTGCTTCAAAGCTTTAATCGCATTATTCCCTAATATATTTTCCTCTTTTATCTCTTTAGCTAAACTTAGGAGGGATAAGGCCACAATTCTCAAGGATCTCTTTGACTCTAGGTATGAGAAGGTGATGAAAATTGCATAAGGGGAAAGGCTTAGACACGTTGCTCTTATCGAGGTCAACTCAAGGCTTGTGGATTGTTATCATCTTCGGTTATGTTTCTTGGATACATGTAACACTCCTAATTTTTGATAACATTATTCAGAAGATTTAATTAGATAAATTAAATAAAATAATGTAAAGAATTAGAATGACAAGGGGATTGAGATTTGAATAAATTATTATAGGGCCATGCTTAATGAACAAAATGGGATTAAAATGGCTTTTACGTTGCTAATAAAACATGGGCATATTAGTAAACAGCCGCTCCACTCATTATACAGGACTATACACCCATTCACGTTTCATTTTTCTCACGTCCATTTATTTCACGAAAACATAAAAAAATCAAAACTAAGAAGAACCGACCATTAACAAGGGAAAATAGGAAGAGAAATTTAATCAAGCTAAAGAATTAAAGCAAGGGGATTAATTTCAAATCGAATCTCAAAGCTTTTATCATATTTAAGGTAAATAATAATTTAATACCATCTCTATTTTATTCTATGATTATATGTTTTCAAATTTAAGATTAATTTGTATTTATGATGTTTTGGATGATGATATGCTTGAACTATTATATGTTTGATTTAAATCAATTAATTTTATATGAATTTACATGGTTTTTGGGTAAACCGAATATAAATGATTTTTGATCGCCATGGAAAAATTATATGTTAGGTAAAATATGACTTTGGATATGGGTTTCAAATTTTGTAATTTTCTAAACTTTGGAAAATTTATTATGAATTTTCAACGGAAAATATGATAAAATTGGGTTTAAAATTAATAATGATTATTTCAGAAAGACTTTGGGTCTGAAATTTTAATATGTTAGATAACATGATGAAAGTGAATTTCTATGATTTTTGGGGATTTTTCCTAATTGATTTTCTATGGAAAATAAATTATTTTAAAAAGGACTTATTTGCAATATTGGTTTTTCTTAATGGAACGGCTTAAACATTAATTTTTCCTTGATTTAGATCTATTAAATGCGGTAAATATTTTTTTTAAAGGATTTAATAAGTTTTAAGGCAACTAATTAAAAGATTACAAATAGGCAGGCTAGTTATAAAGCAATTATTAAAATTAGCATGATTTCAGCCTTTATTCAAAAAAGCATGGTCCACCTCCTTTAGTAGTACCTTTCGACCCAATGCTTCCGCTTCTACTAAGTCGAAACCTATCTAGCAGAAACCCACCTAGTCGAAACCAATACACAAGGTATCACTTAGATGGTACGTAGTGGATTGGAGGAAAGGCGGGAGCCATGGTGTCGAAGGCAATGCTTCCGACGGGATCGAACCTTAGTTTTGTTTTCAAATGTTAAGTGTCTGCTTTGTTGTACTTAAAGCTTTTGACATGGTCAAAACATATGTTTTCGAAAGGGGTTTTCTAAATAGCTTTCGAAGGAGGTTTCCATACTATGTTTTAAAATAGGATCTTTTGAATGAATTCCTTTATTCTTAAATAAGACTTTCAAAGATGATGGTTCCGACCTAGTCGACACCCTTATGCCATCCATGTGCCTTTCGAGTGTGTTGAAGTAATCAATGCTTTCGAAGGGTGCCTTTGTTTTAAACTTATACCGAGTCACTTCTTAAAATGCTTTCGAAAGGGTTCAGGGGTTTCGAAGGCAATGGTGTCGAAAGGGGATTTCGATGCTATCCTTCAAAGTTTTACTCAGAGGTTTTAAGCTTTCGAATAGATGGTTCCCACACCATCAGATTTTCCCAAATAATTTTATTAAAGGTTTCTAAAGAGATACTTCCATATGTAACCACTTTGACCCTAAATGTGTTTTAAAAAGTAAAACCTAATACTTTCGAAAGGGTACTTTCATTGGTTTCGAAGCTATGTTTTAATGTGATGTGTTGATACATTCGAAACGTATATACTTGGTGTTTCGAAAAGACATTTTTTATGCTTTCGAAGGAGGTTATCCAGGGGTTTCAAAAGTGATGTTTTAAGGTTTCAAAATAAATGACCCAATCTCATTTTAAAGGAAACACCATGACATAAATAAATAAAGAGTCAAGGATATTTAACCATAGGTGTAGGTATTATTATTTTGTTATGATTGCATCTTCATATATTTTTTCACATTGTTATGAACCCATAACGGTACTTTAGAGAAGGGCAGAATAACCAGTTAGGTAGACCCAGTAGTGAATATAAGTTAATGATTCTAAAATACTAACTAAAGATATTGGCAAGGGCTAATAGGTTCACAGTAAGTCTATAAAAACTATATAAAGGAAAAGATATTGGCAGGGGCAATAGGATCATAGCCAGCCCATGAAAACTATAATTTGATATTGGCAGGGACAATAGTTTGTGGTTACCCTATGAAAACTATATCCGGATTAGGATATTGGTAGAATTTAATAGGTTCCTAGTCAGCCCATGAAAACTAGGATAGGAGAAAAGATATTGGATTTACCAGTAGGTTCTTAGTGATCCCACGGAAACTATGAAATCAGATAGGTAATCCGTAAACATTTCATAGATTATTAGTAAGCCCATGAAAACTTATAGGTTAATAGTGACCCTAGAAAGTATGAATAAGACTGATAGTTAGAATGAACGGGGATGGGTAATCCAGATTTAATATACTTGTTTGCATATCATCGTATCATTTTGAATTGTTTTAACCATTGTGGATGCAAGAGCACAGTATTATGGTTTAATAAAAAAATTAAGATACCGTAAGGGAAAACCCGTTCTGCCAAATGGCGTGGTCTCATTAAATATCTAAATGATTTGAGTTGGTAGATTATTATTCATACCAGGCTTTATCTCTAACTTGAAGTTTTTGTTTTTCCCTTAAACTCTTAGGTGCTGAATTTGATTTAAGTAGTCTGAGGATTAAGGTTTCGAGGTTTTCTTTTAGATGAATAAAGCTTTCGAGATGTGAAGGGGCATGCTCGCTATTTATAGTTATTTTTTATTCCACTGTAGTTTGGTTGTAGAGGCAATTTGTTTTATTGCCTTATTATATACTCTGGTCAACCAAGGGGGCAACTTCATATGTCGCTCTTAGCGTATTTTGTATTAATTATATGTTATCTGAATGTATTCTACGTACTAGGATTATGTAAGGAATTTAAAATATTTTGAAATGGAATTTGAAATTTGTTTGTTGTCTAATTTTTTTCCATATTCACATTTTTCTGTATATCAATGTATCTAACATTGTCATATTTGTCGTAGAGGATTAATAACTATAGATGACTACAACATCCGTAGCCATTAGTTTTGGGCTTCCAAGTAGGGGGATGTTACAATTTGGTATCAGAGCATAGGTTTATGAAACTTAAAAGAAATTTAAACCTAAAGGATTTTCAAACATAATCCAATAAATCAGATAATAAGATCGGGGTTTGGGTTAATGTTATAGTAACATACTTGTAATGGATATATATATATATACAAAAAAAAGTATGTATTCCCTTGCTCTTATCCCGTTCTTCTGTGTCTTACTAAGGCTCGTATGTAGATTTACGAGAAAGGAGATATGGAAGTAGGAAACGGAAGAGGATATCTTGGTGGAAGCAGCACCACAGCTAATGGAAATGCTCGACCCACTACCAGGAGGAACTTGGGTCAACCACTAATGCTAATAACCAAAATGCTAATGCCAATGTGGCTGCTGAAAATCCACAATAGATATGGAGGCGATGTAGCAGTTCTTCATTAATATAATGAGAGCACGAGTTGCTGCTAGAGTTGTTGGAAATGTTGGAGGAGCTAGTCCTGTTGCTCAAGTTAGGAATAATTATGCTAGGTTGAGTAGAGACTACACTAGTCTTGGTGGGAAGCCATTTATGGGGACAGGGAAGGCTATGGAAGTTGAGAATTGGTTGTTGCATTGTGAGAGGATATTTGCTGATTTGGGTTTTGATGATGAGCAAAAGAGAAGGTTGGTTTCTGGATAGTTGCAAGGGTCAGCGCTTCACTGGTGGAAAGGTTTTACCGTTGGAGTTTCGGAGGAGCAATTGACTTGGGCTGATTTTTGAAGGAGATTTGAGAAAATGTTTATTTCTGGATTTGCTAAGTTAGAGCTGATGAGAAAGTTTATGGATTTGGAGTAGGGAGAGAGGTCGGTTGTTTAGTATGCCACCTAGTTTGACGAGTTGTCCTATTATGGAAATAATACTATAGATACCATCATTAGAAGGAACGATAAGTTTATTAGGGGACTGGGGCCCGAGATTGCTAGAGAGGCCCTGTCACATCTTCGTGATTCTAGTAATTTAGTTGTGGGGATAACCATTTTCCATGAGGAGATGCTTGCTGATTGTGTTAGAGAGAAGCTAGTGGAAATCTAGGTTTCTCAGGGGACGAAAAGAAAGTTCTTTAAGAAGAAGGGATCCCGAAAGGGAGATGCTGCCAAGAAGACAAAGGCTGAGTTAGCTTGCTTTAAGTGTGACAAGAAGGGTCATTATGCGAATGAGTGTCGGTCAGGTAATGGGAAGAAGGCTGCAAATAAGAAGAATGTGAAGTGCTTCAACTATGATCAGGTTAGGCATTACAAGAATCAATGTCCAGAGCCAGTTAGGGCGGACAAAGGGAATTTTTTTCTGTTGGACAAGCATCAGCTAGGCCTACTACAGCTGATAAAGGGAAGACTGTGATGGAAGGTATGCTTTTGATTCAGGATATACCAGTTAAGGTGCTTTTTGATACCAGTGCATCACATCCATTTATATCTCAGTATTTGGTTGATAGTTTATGCTTAGAACCCCCTACCCTGTTGCTTCCTTAAGGGTTGTGAATCCAATAGGAGGGTACGCAACTTTAAGATTGAGATGTGATTAGTTAGAACTTGATTTGTTAGGTCATAAGTTTGCATGCAATTTATATGTTTTCGATTTAATAGATTTTGGAATCATTTTGTGTATGGATTGGTTGGGTAAGTATGAGACTGGAATATTTTGCCAGGATAAGGAGACATCCTAAGACACCCTGATAGCCATAACCGAGTGATATTCTCAGTGGAGAATTTTGACCGGATTGTTTGTGCCTTGTTGAGTACCATGGAAGTGTGAGAAGAGTTAAGTTAGGTTCGAGTAGCAAGAGAGTCTGCTGATGTCATTGAGCCAGTTATAGGACTACCACCGCAATGAGCAGTTGAGTTTCAGATAGTTTTGTGCCTAGAGCAGAACCTATGAGTTGACCACCTAGCAGGATGACGACGACTGAGATGAAGGAATTGAAGGTGCAGCTAATGGATCTTGAAGGAAGGAATTTTATTAGGCTAAGCAGTTCGCCTTGGGAAGCGGCCGCGGTGTTCGTAAAAAAACCAGATGGATCGCTGAGGATGTGTATCGACCATCATAAGTTGAACGAAGGGATGATTAAGAATAAGTAACCTTTGTCAAGAATAGATGATCTGTTCGATCAGTTGAGTGGAGCCAGAGTGTTTTCCCAGTTGGATTTGGCGACAAATTTCCATCAGTTAATAGTGGTGAAGGATAGTATTTCTTTGACAGCATTTCGGACTAGGTGTGGTTCGTATGTGTAGTTAGTGATGCCATTTGGATTAATTGAACCAAGTTTTTCGAGAGTAGTTGGATAGGTATGTGCTAGTTTTTATAGATGACATTTGAGTATACTTTAAGGATGAGAGAGAGCATGAGGATCATCTTAGGATGGTGCCTTAAATGCTGAGGTAGATTCAACTAATAGTGAAGTTTTCCCAGTGTCATTTTTGGAAGAGAGAGGTTAAGTTTCTTGGTCACGTGGTTTCAGAGAAAGGCTTGTTAGTCGATCTAGATAAGATCGAAGCTTGGACAATTGGAAAAGACTAGAGATGGTGGCTGAGATTAGAAGTTTTCTTGGACTTGTTGGCTACTATCGGAGATTCATCAAGGATTTCTCATGGATAGCGGCACCTTTGACTAAGTTAACCAGGATGGCGGTGAAGTCTACACGGTCTGACAAATATAAGGAAGTGTTGCTTAAGTTCAAGCATTTGTTGACCAATGCGCCAGTGTTAGTAGTTCTAGACGGAAACCAAGGGTTGGTGGTGTCTACTGATGCATGCGAAACTGGATTGGAAACGGTGTTGATGTAAAAGGGGTATAAAGTTATTGCTTATGCTTCATGATAACTTAGACCGCTTGAAGTGAGGTATCCTACTCATGATTTGGAATTAGCTGTGGTAATCTTCGCATTGAAGATTTGGAGACATTATCTCCTAAAGGAGAGGTTTGAGCTTTATACCAATCATAAGTCTTTAAAGTATTTATTCTCTCAAAAGGAGCTGAATATGAGACAGCAGAGATGATTAGAGTTTTTGGCTGCTTATGATTTTGGTATAGAGTATACACCAGGGAAAGGGAATAAGGTAGCGAATGCTCTTACCAGAATACATCAGAATGTGGTGTTGGCTATGTTGGCAGAGTAGAAGGATTTAGAAGCTTTGGCCATTTGTAGTGTGTAGTTAAGATAGACTGATGGTTCTAGTCAAAGAACCACCATGTTATCTTGTTTAGAAGTTTGACCGTGTTGATCGAAAGGTTTGTTTCTATGCAGAAAGAGGATCTAGGATTAGTCGAGAGGATTAGAAGGCTTGAGGTTAGATCGGAGATCGATGATTTAAATGATTCTAGTCTTGACCAAAGAGGATGGCTGAGAAATAAAGGACGGTTGTGTATTCCAAATGTTAAGGACTTAAAGAAATAAATTCTTGGAGAACGTCATCGGTCCAAGTTTACTATTCATTCTGGAGGGAGAAAGATGTATCAGCATATGAAAAGGAGCTTCTATTGAGAATGTATGAAAAGGGATGTTGGCTTGTAGGTTAGGCGGTGTGCAAACTCTCAACAAGTGAAAGCCAAACATCAGAAGCCGAGAGGGTTGCTTCAACCTATACAGATTCCAGTTTGGAAATCAGATTCGATATCCATGGATTTTATAGATAGGTTGTGAAGGTCAAATAGAGGAGATGACAATATATGGGTCATAGTGGATAGGTTGACCAAGAGTGCCCATTTCATTCCATTTAAATCAACCAGGACAGCACCTGTGTTTTAGCTAAGTTGTTCATAAAGAACATAATTTGACTAAATTGAGTTTCTATTAGTATAGTCAGTGATAGAGATGCTTTGTTCACTAGCGAATTCTGGAAGAGTCTACAAGAAAGGTTAGGTACCAAGCTTAATATGAGTAATGCATGTCACCTTCAAATGGATGGGCAGACAGAGAGAGTCAACAAGGTACTTGAGAATTTATCAAGAGCTGGTGTATTGGATTTTGGTGGATCTTGCGAGGATCACCTACATCTGGTTCAGTTTTCCTATAATAACATTTATCAGACTAGTATAGGAATGGCGCCTTTTGAAGCTTTGTATGGAAGGCCATGCAAATCGCTAACATGTTGGTTGGAGACTGGAGATAGATTAGTCTTAGGTCCATATTTGGTTAGGGAGGGTCAGAGAAGATTGAGTTGATCCGAGACAGGATGAAGGAATGTCAGTCCAAACAAAAGAGTTATGAAGACAAGAGGCGTAAAGACCTAGAATTCTCAATTGGAGATAAGATTTTCATCAAGGTATCACCGATGAAGGGTGTGGTGTGATTTGGAAAGTCAAGGAAGTCAGCCCCAAGATATGTTGGTCCATTCCCTATTATAGAGAGGATTAGAAATCTCGCATATAGAGTAAAATTGCTAAGCAGTATGTAGGTGTCCATAATGTATTTCATGTGTCTCATCTTCACAAGTATGTGAATGATCCAGGGACTACTATTCCTCCTACAGGGTTGGAAGATTTAGTAGTAGAGCCCAATTTGACTTTTGTTAGACAACTAGTTTAGGTTGTAGCAAGAGATGAGAAAAGATTGAGGAACAAGACAGTCAGGTTGGTGAAAGTTCAGTGGAGCGATAACGAGAAGGACTGTACTTTGGAGACAAAAGACATGATTCGAGATACTTATCCAGATCTGCTTTAAGGGTCTGTCTATATTAGATTTATATAGATAGTTTCTAGTCAGAGTGGCTAGCATGGTTGTTAGGAGTTGTTACATATGATTGTTGTGTTTAGTATTTAGTCCTTACCGAAGTTCGACGATGAAATTCTTTAAAGGGGAGTCTGTAACACCCCTAATTTTTGATAAAATTATTTAGGAGATTTAATTAGATAAATTAAATAGAATGATGTAAGTAATTAGAATGGTAAGGGGGTTGAGATTTGAATAAATTATTATAGGGTCGTGCATAATGAACTAAATGGGCTTAAAATGGCTTTTATGTTATTAGTCAAAACATGGGCATATTAGTAAATAGCCACTCCACTGATTATACATGGCTATACACCCATTCATGTTTCATTTTTCTCACGTTCATTTTTGTCACAAAAAACATAAACGCAAATCAAAACTAAGAAGAGTCGGCCATTAATAAGGGAAAAGATGAAGAGAAATTTAATCAAATTAAGGAATTAAAGCAAAGGGATTAATTTCAAATCAAATCTCAAAGAGCTTATCATATTCAAGGTGAATAATAATTTAATACTATCTCCATTTTGTTCTACGATTACATGTTTTCGGATTTGAGATTAAATTCATTTTTATGATGTTTTAGATAATGATATGCTTGAACTATTATATGTTTGATTTAAATCAATTCATTTACATATGAATTTACACGGTTTTAGGGTAAAACCAAATATAAATGATTTTTGATCTCTATGGAAAAATTGTATGTTAGGTAAAGCATGATTTTGGAGATGAGTTTCAATTTTTGAAATTTTCTATGGTATGGAAAATTTAATACGAAAAATATGATAAAATTAGGTTTAAAATTAATATCGATCATTTCATGAAGAATTTGGGTCTGAAATTTTAATATGTTAGATCATATGATGAAAGTGAATTTCTATGATTTTTGAGGACTTCTCCTAATTGATTTGCTATGGAAAATAAATTATTTTAAAAGAAGGACTTATTTTAAATATTGGTTTTGCTTAATGGAAGGGCGTAAACGTTAATTTTCCTTAATTTGGATCTGATAATTGCAACAATTATTTTTGTAAAGGATTTGAAAAGTTTTGAGGCAGCAATTAAAGGATTATAAATAGGCAGGCCAGTTATACAGTAATTACTAAAATTACCATGATTTCAACCTTTATTCAGAAAAGCAGGTTCCGCCTCCTTTAGTAGTACTTTTCAACTCCAATGCTTCTGCTTCGATTCGGTCAAAACCAACCCAGACGAAACCCACCTAGTCGAAACCAATACACAAGTTATCACTTAGATGGTATGTAGTGGATTGGAGGAAAGACGGGAGCCATTGTGTCGAAAACAATGCTTTCAATAGGAACGAAACCTTAGTTTTGTTTTCAAATGTTAAATGTCTGCTTTGTTTTACTTAAATCTTTCAACGTAGTTGAAACATATGTTTTCAAAAGGGATTTTCTAAATATCTTTCAAAGGAGGTTTCCATACTATGTTTTAAAGTAGGAGCTTTTAAATGATTTCCTTTATTCTTTAACAAGACTTTCGAAGATGATGGTTCCGACCTAGTCGAAACCCCTATGTAGTTCATGTGTCTATCGAGTGTATTAAAGTCATCAATGATTTGAAGGGTGCCTTTGTTTTAAACTTATACTAAATCACTTCTTAAATTGCTTTCGAAAGGGTTTGGGGTTTTGAAGGCAATGGTGTCGAAAGGGGATTTCGATGTTATCCTTCAAAGTTTTACTCAAAGATTTTGAGCTTTCGAATAGATGGTTCTGACATCATCAGATTTTCCTCAAATAATTTTATTAAAGGTTTCAAAAGAGTTTCTTTCATATGTAACCACTTTGAACCAAAAGATGTTTTTAAATTTAAAACCCAATACTTTCGCAAGGGGTACTTTCATTGATTTCGAAGCTATGTTTTAAGGTAATGTGTTTATACATTCGAAAGGTATATACTTAGGGTTTTGAAATTTCTATGCTTTCGAAAGAGGTTATCCAAGGGTTTCGAAAGTGATGTTTTAAAGTTTCAAAACAAATGACCTAGTCTCATTTTAAAGGAAACACCATGGCCTAAATAAATAAAGAGTCAAGATATTTAACCACAGGTGTTGGTATTATTATGTTGTTATGATTACTTCTTCATATATTTATTCACATTGTTATGAATCGATAACGGTACTTTAGGGAAGGGCAGAATAACCAGCTAGTTTGACCCAATAGCGAATATAAGTTAAGAATGTTAAAATATTAACTCAAGATATTGGCAGGGGCCATTAGGTTCATAGTAAGCCCATGAAAACTGTGTAAAGGAAAAGATATTGGCGGGGCCAATAGGTTCATAGTCAGTCCATGTATATTATGATTTGATATTGGCAGGGGCCAATAGGCTTGTAGTTAACCTATGAACACTATATCCGGATTAAGACATTGACAAAAGTCAATAGGTTCCTAATCAGCCCATGAAAACTAGGATAAGAGAAAACATATTGGAGTTACCAAAATTTCTTAGTGATCCCTTAAAAACTATGAAATTAGATAGGGAATCCATAAACATTTCACAGGTTATTATTAAGCCTATGAAAACTAATATGTTAATAGTGATCCAGAAACTATGAATATGACAGATAGTCAGAATGAACAGGGATGCGTAATCCAGATTTAATATAGTTGTTTGCGGATCATTATATTATTTAGAATTGTTTTAATAATTATTGATGCAGAAGCACCGCATATGGTTTTATAAAGTTTTTAAGATACTAGTGAGGAAAACCCATTCCGTCAAGTGGCATGGTCTCACTAGATATCTAAATGACTTAATATGGTAGATTATTATTCATACCAAGCTTTATGTTTGACTCAAAGTTTTTTTTCATCTTAAACACTCGGGTGCTCAATTTAATTTGAGTAGTTTGAGGGTTAAGGTGTTTAGGTTTTCATTTAGAGAATAAAGCTTCCGGAGACGTGAATGAGGCATGCTTGCTATTTAGAGTTCTTTTTTTATTCCATTGTGGTTTGGTTGTAAAGGCAAATTTGTTTTATTGCCTTATTAAATACCCTGATCAACCAAGGGGGCATCTTCATATGTCGCTCTTGGCGTCTTTTGTATTAATTATATGTTATCCGAACGTGGTCTTCATACTGGGATTATGTAATGAATTTGAAATATTTTGAAATGAAATGTGGAATTTGCTTTCTGTTTAATTTTTTCCATATTCATGAGTTTTTGTATATCAATGTATCTAACAGTGCCGTATTTGGTCATTGAGGATTAATAACTATGGATGACTACAGCATCCGCAGTCGTTTGTTTTAGGCCTCCAAGTAAGGAGATGTTACAATACGATCCCCCTTCAACCGAAACTATCCCCATGAGCGTGATTGATCTATGTAATCCTGAAGAATCCACTCGTTCTAACCCTCAAAAAATCCATGACCAAAAGACAAGATGCTGCCTCTGAGGGTAAACCTCGGTTCTGAATACTTTATAGCATGTATTCTAGGATATTACTTCCATGAAATATAAGTTTATTTATCTAACCTGATTTCTCTTTTTCATATGGCAGTGGCCTCTAATGATATGCTTGCAACATGATAGTTGCTTTTGAACAAGCCTTCCCCTACTTCCACTTCTACTCGACCAAAGCCTGTTTTGAAGGATCCATTCCTAACTAAGAAACATAAAAGTAACATCTCTTTGGTTAAAGCCATGCCTGCCCATGCTGCTCTCATTTTAGCTTCCTCTCCAGGTAGACCAGGTGATCGAATTACCCATTCTACTTTTGATGATTATATACCCAAGGTTGTGTGGAATTCCCAAGTGGAATCAGTTGATGACATTAGTAATTTTGGGAGGATGATGAGTATGGGAATGGAGGATCACCTTAGGGTAAAGATCTTCCACTTTCTTATCAAATATTTATCCCTTTAATTTCTGTAATAACCTTCTTTTTTTAGGTTTTAGCTAACTTCTTAATTCTAAGTTGAGGGTTTCAAAAGATGAAGGGAGAGTTGGAGAAGGCTGATGCTGCTGGGAGACAATTGGCCGAATATAAAGAGAAGGCTGAATCTATGGGGAACCTGTAATGACCCTAATTTTAGCTAACGTTATTTAGAACATTAAAGTGGGTAAATTAAATATAATAATGTAGAAAGTTAAGGGATTGAGATTTGTAAGTTAATGAGGAGTCGTGCCTTAATGAATGTGTTAACAAAAGGGAAACTAAACATAATTACGAAGGAGGAATATGATGAGGGTAAAATGGAAATAGCCTTTATTCCTATACCCTAAACGCTTTCATTATCTCCACTTCCTCATTCATTTTACATTCACAAACTAAACAAAAACAATACTAAGCTTAGCCCGACCACCATTAAGATGATTTAAAGGGAAGATAAGCTAGGATTCAAGTAGAAAGCTTGAAGAAATCAATCTAAGGGCAAATCTCAACCTTCTTAACACAAAGCAAAGGTGAATAATTAGTTTACATCTCTAATTTTGATAAGTGATTTCAGTTTATAGGTAAACATGTTTTCTTTTGCAAGTATATGCCATGTTTAGTGTTTAAAAGTGATTATATGCTATGTTGATGAATTAAGGTTTAAATATGATTTATTTTGTTATTGAGTTAGAAAACCATATGATATTCGATTGACTTGAGATTTTGATATGATATGAGAATCATTATTTTAGAAGTAATTTTCAAGTTTTATAATTTTCCAAGTTAATATGGATTTATGGTGAATTTTCTAAGCCTAGAAATGGTTTTAATCGGTTTTAATTATTATAAATAATTAAATATTATTTCTTCCTCTGAAATTTTGAGATAAGGAAGTGAATGCTTAATTTGATTTAATTTGATTTTTGGGGATTCTTCCTAAGAGTTTAGCATCAGTAAATAAATTATTTTCAATGATATGGGCTTATTTGCTTAAATAAATAGATTAAATTTGAGCTTAAGTGTAAAAAATTTGAGTATTCACGCATATAGCATGCGGTAGTATTTTCAGAGAAAGAAATCGGTAAAGGTTTAGGAACCAATGAGATTTTGACAAATATTGATGGTTAGGGGAAAAGGAGTTTCTTTTTAAAACAAAATTGCAGTTTTTAATTTAATTACTACTTCGCCACTTACCCTGCTTGCTTCCCTCACCATAGCATCGCTTGTAAACCTTCCACATTCATACGAAACCAATGCATAGGGTATTAAGCGTCTAGTATATAGTGTATTGAAGTTGGATGGAAGGAAGTGATGGTGGCAAAGGCATGCTTGTGAAGAGGTTGAAGCCGCCTTTAATAGCTTTCGAACCCATTGACCAGCCTTTGTTTTAAAATATGCTTCCGAAAGGGTTGTCACTTTTGAACCCCACTGACACCTTAGGTGCCGCATTAATACCTTATGCCTTAGTTAGAGGCCACTTTTTTTAACCTTTAAACAATGCATGCGAAAGGGAAGACTTTCATCTTCGTACCTTCCGCTAATATTGAAGCCGCCTTCCCCAATATTTTCAAAATGATAGTTTCAAAGCTACTATCTTCTGCAATTCTTTTACTTGAGACCCCTGCTTTCGAAAGTCCTTAGACCTTTTATTTTTATTAAATGTTGAACTTAATAATTTCTAAAGGAATGCTTTTAATGATTTCAAATTGGATTGTTTAAGGTTTTATACAATGGTTTCGAAGGTATTGTTTTGGCTTTATAGCTTAATGTTTTCTAAGTTAAAAATGGCTTTAACTTATTTTAAAGGGATAAATAACCCTATCGATTTTAGGTTTTCATCAACATTATTTTGTGTAAAGCATATATCATGGCATGGATATTTTGAGTAAAGCAAAGAGTATATTTTCCTTGTGTAAGTATGATTTAAACGGGATAAATTGATTTGAAAGAAATGTTTTCAAGGACAATTGAATAGGGTGGTTACCCCTAAGTATATGACTCGTATATTTGAAAACCAGATGGGACTGGTGTGGGGTCATGCCCTATACTTTAACTAGTAGCCCTTAGCTAATATAGGTCCAAATTCTAGTGTGTAAGGCTTTCTCATAGGTAAAACTAAAATGATGTTACACACATAAAGGAATATTTAAAGTAAGAGATAGGTTATTGGTAAGCCGCAAAATCATGAGGATTAGTTGACCCTAGGAGAAGTAAGTTAAGGATAGACCGTCCAGCATTGTGTCTAACAGAAGTTAGAATATTTATTATGTCTAGTAGGCTTGAGTCAGCCAATGGTTAATAGTCAGCCCGATAAAACTACAACGTTCGGACGGGTAGTCCATTGATTACCTGATTTATATGAATATATGTTATTGCTATTGTGGTTATAATCGGTTTGATTGTAGGATTTTGATTTGCAATAGATATGATTTTAAAAGGATATTAGTGAAGGGGAACATGTTCCACTAAGCAGCTGGTCTCACTTAATATCAGTAAACCAAGATGTAATAGAATTATTCACACCAGGCATTATGTTTGACTCGAAGTTTATGTTTTCCCCTTAATCTCTCAGGTGCTCAAAATTTGATTTGCGTAGATTGAGATTTAAGGTATTTTAGGTTCTAGTAGATGACGAATAAAGCTTCCAAAGACATGTAGAAGGCAAGGATTAACTATTTAGGAGTCAATCCGTTATTGATCCGCTGTGATGTATTTATTGACTGATATGTCTATTTAGTACTCTGATCATCCAAGGGGGCATCTTTATATGTCTCTCTTGGCGTATTTTGTAATAATTATATTTATCTAAACCTGAGAATCATTTTTGGATTATTCAATTGAATATAAAATTTTGATTTGAAATGTGATCAGAAAAGTTGTTCTGAATTCTGTGTTGATTTTATTTCATATTCATGTGCTTCTGATATTATGGATATCATTAACATTATCGT
The DNA here is from genome assembly GCA_030765085.1 of Allium cepa. Lineage (NCBI taxonomy): Eukaryota > Viridiplantae > Streptophyta > Magnoliopsida > Asparagales > Amaryllidaceae > Allium > Allium cepa. The sequence goes on from CM060941.1 coordinate 746,258,995, forward strand.
ATTTTGTCACTAGAAGTTAACACTATAGCGGTTAGCTTCAGGCCTAAAAGTAGGGGATGTTACAACTTAGTATTAAAGCATAGGTTTATGAAAGATTAAAAGGAATTTTAAACTCAAAATGATTTTGAAACAACATAATCCTAAGGAATTAGAGAAAAGATTGGGGTATGAGATAACGCTATAGTAACATACTTGTATTTGTTATATATAAGCATATGCTTTATCTCCATCCTCCCATCTCCCTTAAGCTATTCCTCTATATCTTACAAAGGTTCGAATGCAGTTATATAGGAAATAAGTTACGGATGATAGAAATGGAAGACCTAAATTTAGTGGAGCAAGCACCACAACTAATGGAAATGCCGGATCGAATACTCAATTGAATCCAGGTCAGGCACAACTGTTAGTGTGGGTACTGGAGCACCCAAGTTGATATAGGAGCTATGTATCAGTTTTTCATCAACATGATGCAAGCTGGAGCTTCTGTAGGATTAGTTAGAGGAAATGTTGGAGAAGGAAATTAGGAAGCTTCGGGGGTCAATAACTATGCAGTATTGAGTATAGACTATGCTAGGCTTGAAGGGAAGCCGTTTATCGGGACTGAGGATGCAATTGAAGTGGAGAATTGGTTCCTTCACTGCGAAATGATTTTTGCAAATTTAGGTCTTAACGATGAGGAAAAAAGGAGATTGGCATCCGAACAGTAGCAATGAGCAGCACTGTATTGGTGGAATAATGTTAATATGGTAGTAGCTGAAGAACCATAACTTGGGTGGAATTCATAAGGAGGTTTGAGGAAAGATTCATGTCAGAGATCGCCAAGTCAACTTTGCTCAGGAAGTTTGCTGAGTTGGTGTAGAAAGACATGACAGTGCTTGGGTATGCTATGCTACCTGATTTGAGGAATTATCAAGATACAGATATGCTACGATTGATACAGTTATCAAAAGGATCGAGAAGTTCATCCATAGATTGAGACCTAAGCTTGCTAAAGCAACTTTACCACATATTAGGGATCCTTATGATGTAGTTATTAAGATGGATTTGAGGAATGAGGAGATGCTTGCTTTCATTAATGGTACCAAAACAGTGGAAACTCAAGGTGGGCAGAACCGGAAGAGAAAGCTTTTCACAAGAAGGGAGCTTAGAAGAGTGGAGCTGTCAAGAAAGGAAAGACAAAAATTATCTGCTACAAGTGTAATAAGAAAGGGCATTACGCTAATGAATTTTGCTAAGGAGATGGAAAGAAAGTAATCTAGATGAAGAATATCAAATGCTTCAACTGTGATCAGTTTGGACATTATAAGAACCAGTGCAAGGAACCAGCCAAGAATGGAAAGGGCAAAGTGTTTGCGTTGAAACCAGCTACCTCAAAACCAACAACAGAGGAGAAAGTAAAAGCTGTGTTAGGAGGTATGCTTTTGATTATTGTATGTCAGTTAGAGTTCTATTTGATACTAGTGCATCACATTCTTTTATATCTCATTGTTTGGTAAATATTCTTAACCTAGAACCCTCATATCTAGTTACATCCTTAAGGCTTGTAAATGCGATAGGAGGGTATGCGACTCTTGGGATGAGATGTGACCACTTGGAGCTTGAATTGTTAGGTCATATATTTGCTTGCAGTTTGCATGTATTTAGATTTCGTAGGCTTCAGAATCATTTTAGGTATGGATTGGTTGAGTAAGTACGATGCTAAGGTATTTTGCCATGATAGGAAAATATCACTTAGATGCCCTAGTTGTAATGATGGGATTATATACACTGTAGAAAACCCGAATTTAGATTCTTCTGCTTTGTTGGGTGTTATGGACGAAGAAGACGAGTTGAATCGAGTTTTCATTATTTGAGAATTTGTAGATGTCTTTGAGCACGTGATATGACTGCCTCAAAACGAGCCATTAGATTTAGTACCAAGAGTTGAATCTATGAGTATACTACCAAGTAGAATGACACCTACTGAGATGAAGGACCTAAAGGTGCAGTTGGTGGATTTAGAAGGTAACAATTTATCAGACAAAGCAGTTTGCCTTGGGGAGCAGTCGTAGTGTTTGCAAGGAATCCAGACTGACCGTCAAGGTTGTGTATCGATTATCATAAGCTGAATGAGAAGACGATAAAGAACTGATATCAGTTACCTAGGATTGGCGATATGCTCAATCAGTTGAGCGGAGCCAAAGTATTCTCTCAATTGGATTTGGCTACAGGGTTCCATCAACTTAGAGTAGTGGACGATAGTATTCCTTTGACGGCGTTTAGGACAAGATATGGATCATATGAATGGTTAGTGATGCCATTTGGACTAACCAATGCACCGGCATTCTTCGCGGACTTAATGAACATAATCTTTTGAGAGCATCTGACAGGTCTGTATTAGTATTCATAGATGACATATTGAGATATTCCAAGGATGAAAGAGATCATGAAGTTCATCTTAGGATAGTGCTTGAGACACTAAGGCAGCATAAGTTGAAGGCAAAGTTTTCGAAATGTCACTTTTGAAAGAAGGAAGTGAAGTTTCTTGGTCATATAGTCTCAGAGAAAGGATTGTCGATAAATCTAGCTAAGATCAAGGCAATGAATAATTGGAAGAGACCCAAGTCAGTGTTTGAGATAAAGATTTTTCCTAGATTAGCTGGCTACTAGAGATTCATTAAGGATTTTGTCGCGGATAGCAGTGTCGATGACTAAGCTAACTAGGAAAGAGGTGAAGTGTGTTTGGACCGATAAACGTGAGGAAGCATTCCAGAAGTTGAAACGTTCATTGACTAATGCACACGTTTTAGTTGTTCCAAAAGGGATTCATGACTTAGTGGTGTACACGGATGCATGTGGAACAGGATTAGGTGCTGTCCTAATGTAAAGGGGTAAAGTGATTGCCTATGCTTCTTGACAGATTTGACCATATGAAGTTAGATATCTAGCTTATGATTTGGAATTAGCTGCAGTAATTTTCACATTGAAGGTATAGAAACATTACCTTTTGACATTACCTTTTGAAGAGAGATATGAGCCGTTTACGAATCATAAGTCATTGGATATTTATTCTCTCAAAAGGAGTGGAATATAAGGTAGAAGAGATGATTAGACTTCATAGTTGCATACGAGTTTGGTATTGAGTACACACCGAGAAAAGGAAATAAGGTTGTAGATACACTTAGCTGAACTCATAAGAATGCGACATTGGTAATGATAGCTGAGTAGAAAGATTTAGAAGCATTAACTACATGCGGAGTATAATGGAGATCAAAGGCTAGTTCTAGTCGAGAAACCACCATGTTATTATGTTTAGAAGTTCGACGGATAATGATCAGAAGAATTGCTTCTAAATAAGTAGAAGATCCATTATTAGCCGAGCGGATCATAAGGTTAAGGAAAAGAACAGAGAGCAATGACTTAAAAGGTTTTAGTCTTGACCAAAATGGGTGGTTGAGGAAGAAAGGACGACTATGTGTTTCGAGTATGGGAAATATTAGGAAGGAAGTTCTCAAAGAATGCCATCGTTCGAAGTTCATTATTCATCCGGGAGGAATTAAGATGTACTAGGACATGAAAAGGAGTTTCTCTTGGAAAGGTATGAAGAGAGATGTAGGTCTATAGGTGAAGCAATGTTTCAACTATCAATAGATAAAGGTCGAGCATCAGAAACCGACTGGATTACTTCAGCCTTTGGATGTCCTAGTCCGGAAATAGGATTCCTAGTATAGTAAGTGATAGAAATTTCTTATTCGCTAGTGAGTTCTAGAAGAGTCTACAGGATATTTTAGGTACAAATCCCAATATGAGTACCGCTTACCATCTACGGGCAGATGGGCAAGCAGAGAGAGTTAACAAAGTCTTAGAGGATTTGTTAAGAGCTTGTGTGCTAGATTTTGTAAGTCATGGGAAGACCATCAATATTCAGTCGAGTTTTGGCATAAAAATAGTTATTAGACTAATATAAGGATGACACCGTTTGAAGCTTTGTATAAAAGTCCATGCAAATCTCCAGTTTGTTGGTTAGAGATTGGGAAGAGATTAGTTCTCGGTCCAGATTTAGTTAAAGAAGCTGCAGAAAAGATTGAGTTAATTCGGGCTAGAATAAAGGAAGCTCAGTCTAGGCAAAAGAGTTATGCTGATAAGAGACGGAAAGACATAGAGTTCTTAGCCAGAGATCATGTTTTCATCAAAGTGTCATCAATGAATGGTGTGATCAGGTTTGGTAGATCAGGGAAACCTATTATATAAAGGATCGAAAACTCACGTATAGGGTAGAGTTACTAAATAGTTTGGCAGGAGTCCACCTTGTTCTCCATATTTCTCATCTAAGGACGTGTGTTCGAGATCCAAACACTACTATTACACTGACCGTGTTAGAAGATCTAGTAGTGGAACTAGATATGACTATAGTTAGAAAACCAGTTCATTTAGTTGCAAGAGAGAGAAGAGATTTAAGAACAAGATAGTCAGATTTGTCAAAGTCCAGTGGACTGACAACGAGAGAGAGACCGTATGTGGGGAAACTGAGAGTAGGATTATGGACACTTATCCTGACTTGTTTGATGGCATTTTTTACCTTTATGTTTGGTTGTTGTGTGTGCCTTATCATAACTTTAAGGACGAAATTCTTTAAGGAGGGGAGTCTGTAATGACCCTAATTTTAGCAAACATTGTTTAGAACATTTAATTAGGTAAATTAAATATAGTAATGTAGAAAGTTAAGGGATTGAGATTTGTAAGTTAAGGAAGAGTTGTGCCTTAATGAACGTGCTAACAAAAGGGAAACTAAACATAATTAAGAAGTAGGAATATAATGAGGGTAAAATGGAAATAGCTTTTATTCACATACCTTAAACCCTTCCATTCTCTCTATTTCCACATTCATTCTACATTCAAAAACTAAACAAAAACAATACTAGCTTAGGCAAGCCACCATTAAGAAGATTTAAAGGGAATATAAGCTAGGATTCAAGTAGAAAGCTTGAAGAAATTAATCTAATGGCAAATTTCAACCTTCTTATTACAAAGAAAAGGAGAATAATTAGTTTGCATCTCTATTTTTGACGAATGATTTCGGTTTAAAGGTAAACATGTTTTCCTTTGCAAGTATATGACATGTTTAGCGTTCACAAGTGATTATATGCTATATTGATGGTTTATGCTTTAAATATTATTTATTGTGTTATGTTTGAGTTAGAAAAAAATTTCATATGGAATCTGATCGACCTGATATTTTGATATAATATGAGAATCATTATTTTAGAAATGAGTTCCAAGTTTTATAATTTTCCGAATTAATATGGATTTATGGTGATTTTTCTAAGCCTAGAAATGGTTTTAAATGGTTTTAATTATTATAAATAATTGAATATTGTTTTCACCCTTGAAATTTGGAGATAAGGAAGAGAATGCTTAATTTAATTTGATTTTTGGGGATTTTTCTAAGAGTTTAGGATGTATAAACAAATTATTTTCAATGACAAGGGCGTATTTGCTTAATTAAAATGTTTAAATTTGGGCTTAAGTGTAAATTATTTGAGTATTCATGCATATAGCATGCAGTAGTATTTTCAGAGAAAGAAATTGGTAAATTTTTATAAATTAATGAGATTTTGACAAATATTGATGGCTAGGTGAAAATAAGTTTCTTTTAAAAACAAAATTGCAGTTTTTAATTTAATTACAACTTCGTCACATACCCTACTTGCTTCCAATCACCATACCCTTGCTTGTATACCTTCTGCATCCATCCAAAAACAATGCACATGGTATCAAGCATTTGGTATGTATTGTATTTTAGTTAGGTGGAAGGAAGGGATGGTGGCGAATGCATGCTTGCAAAGAGGTTGAAGCCACCTTTAATAGCTTTCGAACCATTGACTCGCCTTTGTTTTAAAGTATGCTTACAAAAGAGTTGCCACTTTTGAACCCCTTCGACACCTTCGCTGCCACATTAATACGTTTCTCCTTAGTAGAGGCCACTTTTTACAACCTTCAAAAAATGCATGTGAAAGGGGAGACTTTCGTTTTCGTACCTTCCGCTAATATTGAAGCCGCCTTCCCCAATGTTTTCGAAAGGATAGTTCGAAGCTACCCTCTTCTCAAATTCTTTTGCTTTAGACCAATACTTTCGAAAGTAATGCTTTCATCCCTATTCCCTTAGACCCTATATTTTTATTAAATGTTGAACTCAATGATTTCGAAAGGGATGCTTTCAATGATTTTGAAAGGGATTGTTTAAGGTTTTAAACAATGGTTTCGAAGGTATTGTTTTGGCTTTATAGCCTAATGTTTTCTAAGTTAAAAATGGCTTTAACTTATTTTAAAGAGATAGATAACCCTAATGATTTTAGGTTTTCAACAACATTGTTATGTGCAAAACATATATCGTGGCATAGAAATTTTGTGTAAAGCAAAGAGTATACTTTCCTTGTTTATGTATGATTTAAAAGGGTTAAATCAATTTGAAAGAAACGCTTTCAGGGAAAATTGAATGGGGTGGTTAACCCTAAGTATATGACTCAGATATTTGAAAACAAGATGGGACTGGTGTAGGGTCGCGCCTATACTTTAACTAGTTACCCCTAGCTATTATAAGTCCAAAATTCCAGTGTGTAGGGATTTGTCATAGGTAAGACTAAAATGATGTTACACACATAAAGGAATACACAGAGTAGGGATAGTTTATTGGTGATCCCACAAAACCATTATGATCAGTTGACCATAGAAGAAGTAAGTTAAGGACAGACCATCCAGTATTGTGTATAACAGAAGTTAGAATATTTATTATGTCTGGTAGGGCCGAGCCAGCCAGTGGTTAATAGTCAACCAGATAAAACTATAAGGTTCGAACGGATAGTCCACCGATTACCTGAATTATATGCTTATATGTTATTGCTATTGTAGTTATAATCAGTTTGGTTGCAGGATTTTGATTTGCAAAAGATATGATTTTAAAAGGATATTAGTGAAGGAAAACTCATTCCACTAAGCGACGTGGTCTCACTTAATATTAGTAAACCGAGATTTAATAGAATTATTTACACCAGGCTTTATGCCTGGGTAGAAGTTTATGTTTTCCCCTTAAACTCTCGGGTGCTTAAAATCTAATTTGGGTAGATAGAGATATAAGGTGTTTCAGGTTTTAGTTTGTGATTAATAAAGCTTCCGAAGAAGTGCAGGAGGCAAGGATTAGCTATTTAGGAGTCTATTCATTATTGTTCCACTGTGATGTATTTGTTGTCTGATATGTCTATTTAGTCCTCTAATCGTCCAAAGGGGCATCTTCGTATGTCGCTCTTGGCGTATTTTGTAATAATTAAATTTATCTAAACTTGGAAATCCTTTTGGGATTATGTAACTAAATATGAAATATTGATTTGAAATGTAATCAGAAAAGCTGTTTTGAAATCTGTGTTGATTTTATTTTATATTCATGTGCTTTTGATATTATGGATACCATTAACATTACAGTATTTTGTCATTGGAAGTTAATATTATAGATGATTGTAGCATTTGTAGCAGTTTCCTTCAGGCCTTAAAATAGGGGAGTTTGTAGAAACAATTTGTTGAATACAAGGAGAAGACCGAGAAGAAAGCTCAGGGTGAGAGGAAGCTTTGGAGCTAAAAGCTTCCTCAACCAAAACTGCTGAATTGGAAAAGGCTTTAAAAGACTAGAAGGCCAAGTGTCAAAGGATAAAAAGGAGTTAGTGGAAGCTAAGAAAGTGGTCTTGGACCTGGTTACTAAAGAAGAGGCTGAGAAGGTGGCTTCCACTAACCCTTTAAAATTCTTAACGAAGCTTATGGGCATAACCGAAACAAGGCCGTGATTCTCTATGGGATTAAATCTTAATGGTAAATGGATTGAAGATAGCTTTTCCCAAAGGTATGAGAAAGCTCGAGCCATGGCAAGTGTTGAACACTCAATTTCGACAGAAGAAGGTAACAAAAGTGAAGAGGTACGTCATGATTTCGAATTCCAAAATTCTCCTATCAATGATGTTTGAATAATGGTTTGTAATAATCTTTGATAAACTTTCTTTATGTTGTAGTTTGTTTGTGACCATTGAACTGGTGGTATTTTCAGTTGGTGTTAAATTCTTGATAAATTATTTCCTGATTGACTTCATCATGTCTATTTTGAAGTACTTTTCCCTTAATCATGTTTAAATAGAGAAAGTCTAGTTTCACCTCTCATTATGAAGTATTATGGAAGAGGTGACAAACCAAAAACTCGAAACTATTAGCGACCATAGGCACCCTTAAAACCCAACTAAAATCAAATAGATTAAGGAATGTAAAGTTGCATAATAAGTAGAAGAGATGTAGGAAATACATGACCAAACCTATGCTAAATTAATTAAGTCCCTTAGGCTTAGAGGTACTAGGTTAGCCAATCAGATCTTGCATCTTAGAGGTCAATTAGTACTTGCTTTAGGAGACAAAGATGAGGCCTTTCAAGAATTTGCCTGTTCTCTAAACTACATCCAAGAGATTCACAGTTTAAAAACAAAAGGTTATATTTCCTTAGAAGGTTCTATGATCCAAGCCAAATTATAACCTCAGAGGCTCTTCCTGGTTACTATAGTGTAACCCCACCTCCCTTGGCTATTACCAAAGGGAAGATTCCTAAAAGTGAACATGTCTTGGAATGCGTTCCTCAATCTGGAGGCTAACCTTAGACGGCCCTAATTGACTCTTCTACTTCGGAACTATCTATACCAAAGGGTGGTTTAGGAAAGGATATTACTTTTTCCAATATGTCCAGACCCTCGAGGTCCATTGCTATACTAAGACTAGTGGCCTTAAGATAATTTTAGCTACTAAAGAGAATTTTGCCTATCTCAGGAGACCATGAATTCTGCACTTTTCGTTTCTCACCATTTGTATTAATACTCTATGGAACAAAATATAATTTCCTTTATGATGATCCGCCTTTTCTAATTCAAATTTCTTTTAAAGGCAATCATGTCCCAGCTACTTAAATCTAGAGAGGGATTGTGCCTCTTTGCAATGGAGTCTCGATGATAAAATAGCTAAACTAACAAAGTGTAGCCCTGATCTTGGTGCCAACATCAATGCCGCCTTGGAAGACAATGAATCCATAAAGCGAACTCTTGATGAGTTATCCAGGAAGATGTCCGTCGTTCTGGAGTCAGTGCTAGTTACTGGCTAGGCTTCGAAATATGTTGTTTCCAATTTGTGGGAGTCTACATCTACTCTCCGACAGTAACTGGATACAGCTCACCAAGAGCTTTCGACAATCAAATTATAAAAACTTGAAACTGAAAATAAGCGAACTAACGAACTTACGGTCGTTGACCATCCAGCTGGTGGAAGAGGTATAAGTCATGATGCTATGGGACTTTCTTCTTCTCATAGGACTACAATTGTCTCTTCCGGGTCTTGTTCTTGACATTTCCAATCTGAAGGGAGTTCTCCATTGGTCTCGGTGCCTAATGCATCAAATGTTCTCCTTTGTACCAGGGATGGTCGAAGGATCTCCTTCAGATAAATTAAGAAGGAACGAATATCTAAGACATTCAACAAGATTGAGGAGCATTTCAAATCTCACTTGGAAGGAGCCATGAAGGAAGCCTAAACCAGGGTTAGGAATGTGTGCGAAGGCTTATGAGATGTTCCCCCTATTTGTATACTATGATCCAAATGTACTAATAATCATTTGATAATCTGTCTATAACATTGAGGTCCTATTTAGTATTTTCATTGACTAGTTCTTTCAGCTCGAGGCATTTTGCTTGTCCTTTTTAATTCCATCTCAGGGTTCTTCTTGCCCTTTGGCGTCTTACTGTTTTAGGGTTTTCAATGTCTATTCTTACCAGCTTCATTCCATCCTTACAGCTTGGATTGGGATCCTTACCCAATGCTCATTTTTACTTTGGAATTCTCTTCCTAAAATTCTAATCTTATTAGGAATTCTATCTGATTTTAATCTTGCGCATGATACTTCTCGATCGTGGCTTGCTATGGTTGGGAACCTACCCAATATTCTCATCTGATTGGGAATCTACATGGCATCTCTCATCCATGGTTCACTTTCACTAGGAATACCCAACACTCTAACCTAATTAGGATTTATCTAATGCATGGCACTTCTCATCCATGGCTCGCTAGTATTGGGAATCTACCCAACACTCCAATCTAACTGGGAATCTACCCAGTGTGTGGTACTACTTGGCCATGATCACTAATATTATGAATCTACACAACACTCTAATCTAACTGGAAATCTACCCAGTGCATGGTACTACTTGATCATGGCCCACTATTACTGGGAATCTACCTGATGCTCTAATCTAATTAGGAATCCACCTACCACATGATACTAGCTGACCATGGCTCACTAATATTAGGAATCTACCCAAAGGTCTAATCCAACAAGGAATCTACCCAATGCATGGTACTAATTCACTATGACTCACTATCAGCATGCATTCTACCTTTTGACGTCTTTTAAAACCCAGGTGATATTGGCCTTCACTTTGTTGCACATCACTATGGGGGAGGGGAGTTCTCTTATGGCGAGGTCTACCAACTTATCATTGGGTCCCAATCAACACCAACTTGTGGCTGGCATCGACCATCTACAACCAGTGTTGGATGGCATCGGTCATCTACAACCACTTTTGACTAGTGTAGGTCATCTACCACCACTTTCGATTGGTGTCGGTTATCTAAATTTACTCTTGGCCGGTGTCGGCCATTTAAAACTACTTTCAAGTTAATGATCATTCCAAAGGAAAACGTGAATTTTTGGAAAGAATGCTTTTCAGATTATAAAAGATTTTTGAAATTGAGAAGTCAATAGGTCTTATCGTTAGGTAGAAAAAAAAATTTAGTTTAAGTTTGAGAAAGAGAATTATTAAGAAAGTTACCATTTTTAAGAAAAAAATAAAACTTTTTAATGACCTCATCAAATCAATAAAAGAATTTTCGGCCCTTGAGCTCTAAATGCAGAAACAACAATAGAAAATAACATAAAACGGAGATGTACTTTATGGGTACCGAGACTAGATTGCACTTACTGAGAAAAGAAAGAGCTATACCTGAAAGGAATACCCTTTGTAAGGTAAGAATTTTTCTCAAAATAAAGATCCATATTGCATTCTTTGTCTTCAGAATGGGGCGTGTGGGTACATACATACATACATACATATATATATATATATATATATATATATATATATATTCAGTCGAATGAATCGAAACGAATTTCTCTTGAAACATAAAGACAAAGATAAACATTTATAAAGATGAGATATTTAAGTAACTATTTAATAAACTCCGTCAATCTCCCTTTCTGTAGGAATTTTTCTATGGCTTGAGTAAGTCTTTGACACTCGCCTGTTTCAAGCCCATTCACTTGACGTTAAATGTAATAATTCTTTCCTTTCATATCTTCTTTGATGGATATGGGATAGTTTTGATAATCGAATTCTCCATGTGTTTTTAGAAAGATTCGAGAGAGGCTCTGGTTGAGTGGAGTAAGGACTTGGTCTCATTGGACCTTCGAAGGGTAGAGATAACCGGGAGGGTTCTCTTATCAGGAAGAGAGGAACCTTTATTTTTCGTTATCACGATACTCAAATTCCTAATTTTGTTTTCCATAGCCTTAACTGCCACTCATAGTTGAGCAGACTCTTAGAGAGACTCCTAAATATATTCCGAAAGTTGTTTGATCGGGAGAGCTTGAAGTTCATAAATAGGATCATATTCTTCGCCGTTCTCTTTCCTCAAAATGAGGGATAACCAATCTCTTATTGTTTTCCTCTTCAATGATCCAAATACGAAGGTTGAGGGGCAACTCCGGGCTAACTTCTCAAAGTTAGTCATAGTTGGAGGGATGATGTTATTGGATTTTCTTAAAGGGAACAAATGATAGAGGTTTGGGTCCTCCTTCTAGCACCAAAAATTTAAATGCATAATTTTGTCCGCACCAATACCCCAAGGTCAAAGGTATATCTTCGAAAGTCAGTTGAGTTATAGTCCCCAAGTATGAGGTTACCAAGACCTCATGTAATTAAGTTGGAATTACGGAAGGTTGAACTATAGAGTCATGATGGTAAATGAGAAAAAGATAAAGTGCATAAAGTAAACAACACCGTGACTTTTATAGTAGTTTGCGTCGAAAGTCCCTACGTCCACCGTCCTTTCCTTATTTAGTTACCCTTGTATAACCGAGAGGCTTATTACATTAAATCTAGGCATGACCACCATTAATGAATTTTTGAATAGAGTTCTAATATAGGAAAATACTACATGATTTATGTAAGTTCTTTTTCACCCAAAAGATCCATTGTGCCTTGGGATTCTCGCTTATTTATAGCCAATATGTCATAATGCCATTAGTGGAGAGTCTTCTCTTTGGGTTAATGTCTTGTCTTGCTATGTGCGGCTTAGATTCAAATGTTTGGCATCGTTTGGTTGAGTATATTTTGACGCAGATAGTTGGAATGAGCTTATATATATAGCTTCATGGATATCTTCTATTTATCCTGACCATTGGTCTCGACCTAGGCTATTTGAGCCGTTTGATTATTGATACTTGTTGAATTGTCTTTGTTTTGGTAACTACCGCCCTTGGTTAGGTTTTTTGTTTCGGTTGAATGGGGATCTTGGTTTCCATCGATACCTTGAGTCATGCTTTTGAACTATGTTCTCTCGGATGCTAAATTAGGTGTTTAAGCTCTCGTTGGAAACTAAATAATGGGTCATAGAATTACAAGTCAGGGAACTGTCTTCCCAAATGGTTGTAATTTCAATTTCTGGAAATTATAGCATAACACAAGGTAAGGTAACTATATGTATTTGTTGAGCAGACTCAATGTACATATATTAGACTTAGGCCATTATGATATTGGTGAGTATATTGGAAAGAGTTTCGTGCGTACCTAATATGAATAAAGAGTTTCGTGCGTACCTAATATGAATAAAGATTCAACCTTAAAAGGTCATTCCTCCCTACAATACATATTGATGGATTGACAAGGAGTAATTGAACTTTGTTGGACAAAGCACGATTAATTATGAGTGAAGTTGAGTTAAAATTCTTTCTATAAGGTGTGTACTTAAGAGTAGTACACAAGGTTAAAATTAATATCATTCAAAGAATAGTTTACAAAACCATATAAGATATGGGTTTATACGAAACCCCTACATATCTTAGGCCAAGAAGTTAGCAGGCTGTGTAAGTCGAAAGACTGCATGTAATAATTGTACGTAAGTGATCTTGTATGAATCGTCCCAAGAAAATTTTGGAAACAATGGTCATTAGATGACTAACTTATGTTGTGAACATAAATATATTATAAACTAATGCAATTTCAGCTTTATATAAGGCAACTCATAAAATGTTTATGAATGTCCGTTCTGTTGCACTGAGAAACAACTATTGTTTCAAGATATAGCAACTTCGTAGCAAAGGAATTCTTAAAGAAATTATTGGTATAAATGGATTTGGATATAATTCAAGGATAAAACTGATTGTAAGGGATGAAATGAAATTAACCAAAGCTAAGTGAACATAACACATTAGAATGTCTAATATGTATTCTTGTACATTAAAGAGAAACTATGAGTTTGTTATCAATGTCAAGAATAAATAATCGTTGGTTGTTTAATTAAACCATTAAGGGTATTAACTCTATAATAAAGTATGATACGCAAATCCAAAATAGATTCAAGTACATTATCAAAATATGATTTCGATAATTGTATCTGAAGGATAAGATCCATTGATTACAAAAGTGTTTTTAAGAGAAAAACAATTGTAGTTGGAATACAGTGACCACATTGATAAGAATAATACCATAAATTTCAATTGTTGAAATTAACGAATTAGATTCACCATTCGATGTGCTCAAGTAGGTTCAGATTTTACTTACAAAATTATTGCTTATTATGACTTTGTGTGTGGTACGCATGTGCTGAAATAGAAAATTATAAATAATGATTTAAAATAGACTATTTGCACATAACAACCAAAGTGTCTAGAAGTCACAGGGAGCGATATTTGGGTTTATGAATTTTTGAATATGATCTAAGAACAAATAAGAAAGGTTCATTCAACAAGAAATAAAATTGAAAAGCCTTTTGATAGAAATATCTAATAGCTTGATTGTCAATCAAAATGCAGAGAAAGCATGTGCTCATAAGGAAGAAAGTTAAAAGGCACATAGACATTTCTGAATCATAAGTAAACAACACACTAGTAATTTTTAACGATGTACTTATGTTAAAAATAAGTTTTGCTAGTTTTAATACTCAATGTTGGATTTGTAGACGATGTTCTTTATAGTAAGTATGAAAGATACTGATGTCCCAAAACGATAAGCAAGGACAACTTCTGAAAATGTTTAATGTAGAACATGTAAAATGAATTCTGTATACATTAGCAACATAAGTTATCATACATGTTGTATTATCTATGATATCATGATTTGTTTATGTATTTGATATATAAAGCAAATATCAAGTCCAAATTGATATCACCGAATGGTAGTTTGGAGTGTTCTTGTGTATTTATGAAACACTAGAGAATTGTTTACAGAAACAACGAACTCCTTATGAAAGAGTGTTCGGACTCGAAATTCATAAATGATATTAAATATAATATATCAATAAAAAATTCAAGTTAAAAAAATTTAAGTTAGAAATGTTCCAAATTAAAGAGATTGTGGCTAATTCAACGAAAATGCTAATTACTTGAATAACATCACAACAAAAATAATGTACATATAATAAACACAAATTTATAACTGAGCCAAAGGTGATTCCAAATGTTAAGAACCCCATAAATTGTTATATGATAACAGTGTCGTGATATAGTTCGTAACAGAACTTAATTTTCACTAGAAGTTGAGAGACATACTCCGAATGTTCCATATGATAAAGGTAGTTTATCAACATCAGAGAGAGTTGATTGACAGAGTAGATAATTGAAACATAATAGCACACCTGTTCACTTAGAGACTGACCCAATTAGTTTTGAGAAACTGATTAAAGAAGTTCGAGTAAGATTCCATAATTGACTCCAAGCAAGTGGGAGATTGAAAGAGTTAGGAGTATGCCATAGAAAAAATTATGTAATTTGTTACACATACCTAACTCGATAGCCAACCTTATCTGAAACAAAAGGCGTTTTCTTTCTATTACATACTTGATATAATATGTTATATTAATTGATTAATTTAATTAAACTATATTTAATAGAAAATCCATAAATGGTATGTTTTTTGATAGTAGTTACAAACTGTTGTAACTATGAGTAATTTATCATAATGAAAACAAATATACCATTTTAAATGTTCCTAGTCAAGATGCATTGAGACTGAATATCGATGTGTATGTTGAGACTATAGTATGTGATGCTCTCCAAATATTGGAAAATTTATTACTTATGACTGTTGGGGGGGACCTATGAGTTACGTACTGATAGTTATTAGATATGATGTGCACGTAAATATGCATATTTTTACCGCCGTATTTAATCTATTTAAATTGAATAAACGATCATATCAGGTATTTTAACTTGTTTATATCAAAATTCAAATTATTTTCAAATTGTCACATATTCATCTTCGTATAGGGGGAAAATGATCACTTTTGAACGTATATTAATTTTCTAAAATTTAATTGAAAATTTCTATGTTGTTTTGTAGGATTTTAAATTCAAATACAAGTGGCTTCATGAAGATATGCATGCACAAAAGGAAATAAATTAAATGAAGATGAAAATAAATCAAACTCATGAACATGGAGTACCCCACCTACCCACCTTCCTTTATGTAGAAATTAGAAGCTAATCCACGTGCTAATGGTCATTACACTTTCACGTATATTTAAGTGGGGGATTATTGAAGCTAATAATAACTTGGCCACCACACTTCCTACAAGGGCATTTTGGGCATTCCCCAATAATATGAATTAGGGTTTCTAACTTGTATAAATACCCCTTATGTTTCATGTAACCCTCTTCTTCCTTAGTCTCTTCTTTAGGTTATCTTCTCTTTAATCTTGGCTCATAAATAAAAGAAAGCCCTCTTTCTCTTCTCATGGCCGCTTAGCCATTTTTATTTTATGTAATTTTCTTTTCTTTTTATGCAATGTTAATTATTGTTTTCTTTTAATTACATGTTCATTTCCTTCATGTTGTAGTGTAAATCTCTTTTATTTTATGCAACTAGATTAGTTCTCTTTTCCATTAGCTTTCATTTTCCTCTTATTTTTTGTTTTTTTCTTGTTGCTTTCTACTTATGTTGACATGATAACACAAACGAGAGGCTAATCCCTTCAGTTTAGGAGTAACGAAGCTCTCTTGAGTCATGTAGATGCAACATAATGTCTCATTTATGTCTCTTTTGTGCTTAATGGAAAGTTAGATGTTTATTTGATTTTTTATTTAATATTGAGTTTGATAGCTTATGCTGTTCAAAACAAATAGGCTATGCTTAGTCATATGAATCACTAATTACCTCTTCATCTACATATGATCATCGTAATGGAAGTGGATTTAGAATCAAAATTTGATGGTTTATGTTTCTAATTTAATAGTTGATAAGCCATGCTTAAAATAGATTCTACTTTTAATTTCATACCATTTTCATTGAAGTTAGTAAGTGGATCAGAGGGTGCATTATAGTTTGATGGTTTAAGTGTGTTAATTAATAACACAATTAGGCCATGCTTATGATAAGTGCATCAACTAAACTCACAAAGACCAAAAAGAGATCATAATTTGATTATGTTGATTTATGTGATCATGAGAGGAGATTTGCCTTTAAATTGCTCTTTAATCTCATATTTTTATTCTCTTTAGTTTTAGTTTGTTTTTCTTTTTTTATAGTTAGTTAACAATCCCTCGACTTCGGTTTAATTTGATTGAATAGAATTTAAAAATCTAAACAATTCCCTATAGATCGACCCGTACTCGCATACATGCTACATTCGTACACCGTGCGCTTGCAGTTTAATTTAAATTGAAATTTCTCGACTATTTTCTAAACCGATAAAAAAACTAGCCTATAAATAAGTTTTTGGCACCGTTGCCTGGGAATTATTTCCGTACTCGGTTTCTGAGCTAGCTAATATGTATATAAAAAATTCTTTTTAACAACGCCTATAGTCAATAGGTGTTCGCACTCATGTGTTCACTCACCACACTTTGTATTCCTCTCATATAAGCCCGAAAGGTAGTGCATAGGTAATATATCCAGCCTTAGTTTATCCGAGTTGGGCATATGTAAATATTGTTAATATTAATAAAATTTTCAAAAGAAAAATGGAGAGAGTAAGCAAATGAAATCCAGGCACTATTTTAACCTATTTGATTTGACTTGTTATTGGAAAGAAATGAAAATACCATTTTGATAAACTCTGATAATCAACTAAGAATCTATTTCATGATTACATTTTGTTATCAATTGAAACAATGAGTTAAACTGTTGTCTATTTAACTTGATTTTTGTTAGAAATTTTGACGAGTAAATGACATAAATTTTCAAGATAATAATAAAAACCTATATTTAACTTATTTGCGTCGACTTAAAAGTGAATCCTTCATTGTAAATATTTTCAAAAACTTGCATTCACATCTTTGTAAATAAATCTTGCATTTTGTAAATGTTTTCATCCTGCATATGAATTTTGTGAGTATTATTCACTGAAAACCCTCACAAGACAACACTCGTCCTATTGGGACACAAAAGTTTAACGGCTTGTTGCATATGCTCAATGCAATCGTGCTCCCTACGAAAATGGATTTATCTTAGGTTTAGTTTAGTCGAGGACGAATAAAAAGATAAGTGTGGGAGTATTTGATGTGCACGTAAATATGCATATTTTTACCGCCGTATTTAATCTATTTAAATTGAGTCGACGATCATATCAAGTATTTTAACTTGTTTAAATCAAAATTCAAATTATTTTCAAATTGTCACATATTCATCTTCGTATAGGGAAAAATGATAATTTTTGTGCGTATATTAATTTTCTAAAATTTAATTGAAAATTTCTATGTTGTTTTGTAGGAACTTAAATTCAAATACAAATGGCTTCATGAAGATACGCACGTACAAAAGGACACAAAGAAAATGAAGATGAAAATAATTCAAATTCATGAACATGGAGGACCCCTCCTACCCACCTTCATTCATGTATAAATTAGAAGCTAATTCACATGCTAATGGTCATTACATTTTCATGTAAATTTAAGTAGGGGATTATTGAAGTTAATGATAACTTGGCAACCACACTTCCTACAAGGGCATTTTGGGCATTCTCCAAAAATATGCTTTAGGGTTTCGAACTTGTATAAATACCCCTTATGTTTCATACAACCCTCTTCTTCCTTAGTCTCTTCTTTAGTTTATCTTCTCTTCAGTCATGGCTCATATAAAAGAAAGCTCTCTTTTTCTTTTCATGGCTACTTAGCCATTTTATTTTATGTAATTTCCTTTTCTTTTTATGCAATGTTAATTATTGTTTCCTTTTAGTTACATGTTCATTTCCTTTCATGTTGTAGTGTAAATCTCTTTTATTTTATGCAATTAGATCAGTTCTCTTTTCCATTAGCTTTTATTTTCCTCTTCTTTTTGTTTTTTGTTCATTTCATGTTACTTTCTACTTGTGTTGACATGATAACATGAATGAGTGGCTAATCCCTTCAATTTTAGGGTAATGAAGCTCTCTTGAATCATATAGATGCAACATAATTTCTCATTTATGTCTCTTTTGTTCTTAATGCAAAGTTGGATGTTTGTGTGATTTTGTTTTTAATATTAAGTTTGATAGCTTATGTGTTTCAAAACAAATAGGCCATGCTTAGTCATATGAATAACTAATTACCTCTTCATCTACGTATGATCATGGTAATGGAAGTAGATTTAGAATCAAAATTTGATGGTTTATGTTTCTAATTCAATAGTTAATAAGCCATGCTTGAAATAGATTCTACTTTTAATTTCATATCATTTTCATTGAAGTTAGTAAGTTTAAGCGTGTTAATTAATAACACAATTAGGCCACGCTTATGATAAATGCATCAACTAAACTCACGAAGACCAAAAAGAGATCATAATTTCATTATGTTGATTTATGTGATCATGAGAGGGGATTTGCCTCTAAATTGCTCTTTAATCTCATATTTTTATTCTCTTTAGTTTTAGTTTGTTTTTACCTTTTTAGTTAGTTATCAATCCCTCAACTTCGATTTAATTTGGTTGAATAGAATTTAAAATCTAAACAATTTCCTATCGATCGACCCATACTCGCATACATGCTACATTCGTACACCGTGCGCTTGGGTTAAATTTAAATTGAAATTTCTCGATTATTTTCTAAATCAATAGAAAACTGGCCGATAAATGGATAACTTTGGAAGGCCTCACTCGACAGTTTTCTATTAGCTAATATAACTAAGGTCAAACAGAAAATATTGATGTGATTGATTCACATAGTTCTCTCGACTTGAAAATACCGTGGATCTTCAATATAAAAGCTCCACTTTGATTATAGTCAAATCATGACACGACATCCATCGAGTGACTGTAGTTGGGTGGAGTGGAAGTATTGAAAGTGAAGCACTATTCAAGAGACGATTCATCTCCTCGGTTATATAGGGTTAGTATCACGGTCAACTCAAGTTGACTCAAAGTCAAAGTCTTTAGCCAGAGCTTCGGTTAATAATGATGTTATCATTGAACCAGGGACATTTTATTTGGACTATAGAGTTGAATATGGACGATATTAAAATTTTGACCATTACCAAATTTCATAAGTCCAAAGTGATATAGTTTTGACGAAGAGAATTTGTGTAAATAAATGTCATGATCGGGTAACACTTAACAGTATAACATTGGATTTTACCGAAACTAAGTAAGCAGTAAATTTAGCCGAAATGCCACGCCACCTGCAAATGATGTGTGAACATTAACGTTTGAATAGTTTGATGTTAATCGGTGACTGAATTTACAACCGATGAGTTACGCAATCGGAATGATGAATTCTCTTTAGACCAAATGATTTAATTAGTTTATAGTTGTAATAAATTAATTAAACTAATTAATATTTATGAAACATTGATTGTAAAATTTTGAATATGTAAGGAATAAATGTTATTGTATATATTTACAATAGTTATAAACATGTTGACCGATATGCGGTGTCGACAAGCAATTAAATTTGATTTAATTAATAATATTTATATGCGCTTAAATAGGCTGTTGTCCATGATGCCAAGATGTTATTCGATAGTAATAAGGCTTGTAGGATATGGCTAAGAAGGCTAGAGGGTTTGGAGATGGATGGTTCAGATTTGATGAGAAATGGTATGAGATGCGATCCATATTTCTCTCTGTTTCTTCCACTATAAAAAGACCTATAGCCCTAGTGAAAAAGAACCTTTTGGCTACTATTTCCCGTCATTATTGGCCAACCTCATCAGTAAGGAGCTCCAACTAATTCATGTCAAATCAATTCAAAAGGCGACAGCTATTGGATAACTAAAGGTCTACGGTTCAAGGATTGACAATTTGCCGAATCGAGATGATTTCCAAGGAGGGAGAATTCATTATTACAAAGTGTGCTCTAAGGCATTAGTAATAGGTATGTATTTACTATACTATAGGATTTATAATTCTGAAAATATTATATATATATATATATATATAATTATTATATTGCCAGTAAGGTGCGATTTTATATGAATCATCAATGTTGTCACACATTAGATTGGTTATATATATGTTTTATATTATTAAAATAGCACATTTTTATATATATACATTTGAAGTGCACTATCAAATAAATTTTATTTTAACTATTATCATTTTATTAATATGTGTGTGTGTCTATATGTATTTATGTATGTATGTATTAATATACTACCTTATTTGACTTGTATTTAATTATATTATCATATCATGTTAATAGTTGAACTTATATTTTATAAATGCATATCTACACATATTACTTTTTTTGGTGGTTGCAATTAATTTTTAATAATTATTTACTATTATTTAAATCAATATACTAATTAAATAAACCATACAAAATATTATATGTTTAAAAATTTAATTTTTAATTTTTTTGCCATCACATAAACACTAGACCAAAAAATCAGAATTTAAAAATCATTTTTTATATTTTTTGAAAATCAATTTAATAAACGGTCGAAATCAATCAATTAATTAAAAACATTATTTTAACCAAGAAAATTCTAGAAATTTTTTTGTAACTTTAAAATATCATGCTTGATTATTTAAAAATTTAAAATTCAAATAATATAACATAAAAAATATTTTTATTTTTATTTTATTGTTTTCAAATAATTAGTTAATATATATATTAATGCAATAAAATATAAATAATTTTTTTTGTGCTATGCGTTCGATCTGGAAAGGTTAAAAATATATATTTAAATATAATAATAATAAAAATAATTTTATTACTGTAATTCATACATATATATGTATATGTGTAAAATGATTTTAAAAAAAATATATATTATGTATATGCATATATATACATATGTATGTACGTACGTACGTACGTACACGTATGTATGTACATAATATTTAATGCAATAATATATAGATATAAATCATATATATTTTTACATATAAGTTGTATACACACACGTACATACATACATGTATATATACATACATACATACATACATACATACATACATACATATATATATATATATATATATATATTTACATAGTTTTTAATATCTATATAAATAACAAGTGTACATACATATATATACTTGGACAACATGTAATAAATGGATGAGCTAACATATCTGTTGTGATGTAAATCCCAGCATTTATATACAGACACTTATACCTTGCATGAGTTATTATGTTACAAATGCGCATACATACATATATGCATATGATACACGTGTGTACTATTATATTTACTTGAATATAAATTAAATAAAATTCTATCTATAATTTGTAAATCTAAATGAAATAAGAGATTTTTTTTAAATTATATTTAGAAATGTTCTAAATAAGTTAGACTTCATAGGCCTAATATAGATCCAACAAATGATTTTTTTAAATTCACCTGTATGTTCCGCTATGGGCCGACCTATTTCCAATAGTGGAAACAGTGGAAGGACAAGTTTCCTTATGCATGCTCGACATGGACAAGGACACTAGATATTGAAAGTGTCAATCTTGGTCGGTAACTATATGATATATTGTACTTTATTATTCCGTTGTGGGCTGTATTTACAGTGTTCTGAGATACATTTATCTGTTTATTTGCAAGATACAAATCAATGATCTATACTTTGGTGGACTTAGGTTTTTGATTTATGAAAATTCAAGCCCACTGGGGGTGCAAGTTGTCACAACATATAGTGTAATTTTGATTTTCTTTTTCTGAAATTCAATAGAGATTTCCATATGCTTCAGAACTTCGAATCTATGGTTATATGAAGATGTTTAGAGATGAATTTATGCTAAATGAAATAAGAATTTTAGAAGATGTTCCCATGGGATCTTTAATAAAATTTCGTCAATAAACTTGCATAATACTTCTGGTATCTTTGTCTAATGAAGCGCTCGTGTTTCATTAATCTTGAGTCAAACGTACGTTTCATTTGTTTGATTCCTTTTCTTCATACACACACATCTTTCATTTTCTTGTTTTCATCCACTGATTATCGTGTATATCTCTACATAAGATCTTCGTAATGTATTTGAAAATTCTGCACAATTAAAAAAAAGTTAGTAGTCGTGTTCATATAGTTGTTGTTATCAAAATCGATATTTAAGATATTAACTATAGACTGATCACAAATGTTTGACCGTTTACCCAACAAGATAAAACCGATGTCATCGGGTTGGTAACCAACCATTTTATATCGTTAATACGTAGAATCTATTGTTCAATGATCCAATCATTCTCAATTCATCATGGGTGTTAAAGGACACACCTAGAGTTCCATAATATGTGAAACTGTTCAATTGGTTTAACAAGATTCTGCCAAATATCCAATTTGGGCCAAATGAACAAATAAAAGCATTACACATCAACAAGACAACCACCCTATTACACATAAACAGGGTATATATTTAACTCTATTAGATAAAGCCAATATTACACATAATATTCGGAACATCTCGGTCCATCCTAAGAAATGACATCACCTAAATGTTTTGTTAAAGAACACATGGTTCTCATCCCATGCAAATACACCCCTTGAAGTTCCACCATGAGTGATCCTAGTGTAATGAATGATACGATGTTAGGATTATGGCATGTGGCGCATTTAATGGTAAAGCAGAAGGTCGAATATGAAGGATGGATGCAATCCTAAACGTACATCTATAAGCCAACAATGGACTCCACAAACAAAAAAGGTAGAGGTAATGACGATAATGGAGAAGAGGTGGAGATACTAGAGGCGGCAATCGACGAGGATGTCTTTGTACGCATGATATTAAATGTAAATTAACGGAAATGAAATTTAAATTTAACATTCGAAGAGTTATAGAAGCACATATTTATGAAAAGTTAGAGTTACGGAAATTTGAGTTTCAGTGTATAAAAATTTAAATTTAAAGAGTGAAATTATATTTAAATTTAATCGAGAAAAATTGAAGATAAATTGTTACGTCTTCGTCTCTTTATATAGATAGCACACATCCTCTAATAATTCTGTGCTACAGTGTAATTGTTTGTTGTCATCTAATAGCAATTTTTAGAGGCAAAAGCTCTATATGTGTCAATATTGAGATAGTAAATGATCACTAGTATCCACTTTAGGTTCATTTGTTTTTCAATCTAATTAGGCACCAACCACTAATTCAATCTAAATAGATGTTGGTGAAGAAATGATGTTTACTTTTATAGATGCTGTAAAAAGGATGGTTGCGAGTTACAACAATCTTGTGTACGTCGCCATTAACTGATGATAAGTGACTCATACCCATTTTCCAATTAGATTTTGTTTATGTTATGTTACGTATGCATATAAATCTCATAAACTAAACTTTTGTAAACAAATTTATTAATTCGATCACACCAAGTTTAAGCAGCATATCTTGTTGTAAACAACATTTTTCGTTAGCAAACGTAATAATTAATATCACCGACTAGGGGTAAAACAAACACATTTATTGGACCATTAATTAATGGCTTTAGTTAATTAAATTAGAGTCGATCCAGAAAATCAATAGGATCCATGGTGCTTAAAACAAACGTCAGCTAATCAAAACACACATAATATAGGAGGCGGCCAGCCCAAGTTGAGTCTCCTGATACCGCAGCAAGGTATGAAGGGAAAAAATAAAAAATAAAAATTCATCTAGCTATCCATTCTCCTTGCCGCCCCTCATTTCTCACTTCTCCTAGCCACAATCAGCTTCAGTGCCACTCTACCGCCGCCTGCTCCGCCACCTTCTCGTGCTGAATCTCTAGGCTCCCTAGTCCCTAGTATCGACCTTAACCGCTGCCTACACTCTTCAGTCTGCAAATAACTGTGAGTTAATTTGAAGATTTTATATTTGATTAACGATTGTTGAAAACTGTAACGAGTGGGATTAGGATAACTGATAGTTAATTATGACTTGATCTCAGCTAATGAACTCTGCCCCACAGTTTTTAAAGCATAGCTAATCTCAGTTAATTAACTATCAGTTAACTTAGGAATTAGGATAGCAGTAGTTAATTATGGCTTATGAGATCAATTATGATTTATAATATTCCCCTATGATAAATTAATTATGATATCCTTTATTTTACATTCAACATTGATATTAAAAGGTTAAGGATTAAATATCCAGTATTAATATTGAAATGTAAAGGTTAAGGATAAGTAATAATGTAATATCCTATATTGATATTAAAATGTGAAGTTGAAGATTGAGGGATAACCTAAAGGATTAAATATGAAGACTTGGTATTAAAATGTTAATATCGCGTTGAAAATTAAAATACTTGATTATACTTTTTTTAGTTCTATAAAATGTTTGTATTGCTACATTAATTTATATTACTATCATGCTGTATGTCAAATTGACATAAGAACCAAAACGATTTTCTGGATATCAAAATAGAAAGAAAAAGCATTGGAAAGATGAATCGGAAAGATGAAGAAGTAAAATCATTAGCCGGCTCAATTTCAGTTTCATTTCAAGCAAACAAACTAATTGAGAGAGCATGGGAATTGTTTCGTACATATAAAAGAATTGCTATTTATTATAAAACGGGGCAACAAAACCTTTTTTCTTTTCTTTTATACCATATGTGTTTAAAGGAATAGGATGTGCTGATTGCAAAGTTACTGCTTTATGAACCAAAATTTATGCATTCAGACTTGTTTTTTCTTGAAACAACGAAGATGATTTAGGGTAGAGGATCCATCAAACGTTCTTTTCTTTTTTGATTGAGTTGATCTGAAGTATTAATTAAGTCTTTGCTTTTCTAGCTTGCTCGGTAGGTCATGGAGAACACTGATAATTCTAATGAAGCAATCTCAACTACAGTACTTCTCTATCTCCCTAAATTTATTGCAATAATTACATTGAAAAAATTACAAAAAAGTCTCGCGAAGCATTTAGCCTTTTGTAATTAGTAATTTATGCAGCAGCAAGATACAAAGTTAGCTGGAACTGTAAATTGGGGAACTGCAACGATAATCGCTGTATTTGCTGGATTGTTGTACGGTGGTAGCAAAGAGGCTTCTGCTTCTGTTGTAAGTTTCTTATTGCAACCCTCTTGTTAATTGAAATGCTTAAGATATGCATATTTGTCCTCTAGTTTTTCAAATTTTATGTGAAAACTATAAGCATATCAAATTTATCATGTTGCTTTGTAAACATTGATGCAAAGAAGATAAGTTTAATAGAAACATGTTGGGTTTAAGTGTAATGTGTCAAATCCAGATTTTCAAAACGGAATTCAAATCGTAACATTCAAACCCTAACTCGAAACGAGATTTAAATCGTAAATCGTAGATTCAAAAGGTCCGTATTTTAAAGTTTGTGCACATTTTGAAAATGATTACGATGTTTGAACTTCTACATCCAAACTTAAAACATAGTTCTCTCTCGTTTCATTTTTATTTTGTTTTGAAAATACTAGAATCGGAATTATAGATTCAATTAAGCATATTGAATACGTAAGTATGAAATGAATGATTTTTCTCAATTGCGGTTTAAATGAGTATGAATTGGAATATAAATCGAGTCGGAACAGGAGTGATCCGATCCAAAAAGGGATTTAAATCGTAAGATTTTAAGATTTTCGGTAATGTGTCAAATAACATATTGAGTGATAGCAATAGCATTCTTTTTTTTCTCAATCTATGATGATTCGTCATATATAGTTTGCATTATTTGGATTTACTCTCTTCACTGCCTGATATACTTTAAGGTGTAAAAAGTTTATTTCAAATGAGAAACAGCCTTAGCTTTGCTAAATAAGCTAATTGGGTTTTTCTTTCTGGCATATACACCAAAATAAGTCAAGAAAAAAGCGAATCCAAATGCTGCTTTGTTTAGCTTATTTATGTTGTTTTCAAGTGGATAAAATTCTTGGGTTCTTTGGTGTATAATGTTGTGTTTAAATAAAGAACTTGCACCACTAATTATATGTTAGGTTTGTAGATAAAACTCAATAAAGATATCAGGGTAGTCATTCTTTATCGGACTGAACTAATGGTGGAATTAAAGTCTCACTTTTAAGCTCTCACACGTATGCAAATCTTTTCGATTAGACCTTGAAATTTAGTATTTTGTCACCAATTTTAATGTCATACAATTTCATGAAAACTGCAGTTATATATTTTAAGTTCTAACATGCATTCTTTACAAGCCCCTGTCATGTTTTCTTAATATTTTCCTGCCTATTCACACCAAAAGGGTAATTAATCAACCACTATTATCTGTTCTTCAAGCTAAATCCAAATACAACTTACATGTAGCAAACTTAAACGAAAAGTGCCTTCTTCAATCATGTTCAGAGTACTAGCAAGTGCACTATATCATCATCATCATCCTCATCGTCGTCGTCGTCCTCATCATCGTCATCATCGTCATCGTCCTCATCCTAATCATCATCATCATCATTCATCGTTGTCCTCGTCCTCGTCATTTGTGTGTGTTTCCAATTTAAACACTATTCGATTTGGCATACTTAATCCAAATACAACATTTACCAAACTTGAAACAAAAAATGTCCTTCAATGATGTTTAGACTTTAGACGACTAGCAAGTACCCTAAAGTGTGTGTGTGTTTTGTTCTTTCCGATTTAAACGCAAATTCAAGTTTGGCAGACTTAATCCAAATACATCATTTAGCAAACTTAAACGAAAAATGCCTTCTTCAATCATGTTTAGAGTACTAGTAAGTGCGCTAAAATAAAGTGTGTGTGTGTGTCTTTTTTCAATTCAAATGCTATTCGAGTTTAGCAGACTAAAGTTCTTCAAGGTATGCAAGATAAGTTTACCAAACCTAATCTTCCAACTTATTATGTACATAAAAATGTCTTCTATCGCTTACTATTTGGTATTCTAAATTGCGTGCATTCAATTTCATAACGTTGAGATAAACTATAAACAAAGAATTATTTCTATTATTTAACAAACTTTCAATTAGATATTTCTTTGCCATTTACCAGAACTAGTGAAAAGTGATCAATGTCTTTGACAATATGTTTTCCCAAGTACAACATAGTAACTAAAACATAACAAATTGTTGATAGAGCAAGGATGCAGAGGTAATGTTAAAGCTTGGAAGCACGCCAGATAAGAGAGAGCAGTATAGATTAATGAGAGATGCAATGGAGAAGCGTTTTTTAAGAGTCGCACGTGGTTCTATAGTCGGTGGTGTTCGCCTTGGCATGTTTACTGCTGCCTTTTATGGTTTACAAAACCTTTTTGCTGAAAAACGTGGTGTGCATGATGTGTTCAATATTGCTGGTGCTGGATCTGTTACAGCTGCAACCTTTGGTCTTATTTGTGAGATTTCTTAACTTTAGTTTACCAATTTAATTTTATTAGCTTTCTTGCGGCTCCCTGGCAATGTAGGGTTGCTTCTAATTTTCAATTTCATGTTCCAGTGCCAGGTTCTATTCCGTGGAGAGCTAGGAATGTTTTGCTTGGTTCAGCCTTAGGGGCTGGGATTTGTTTTCCTCTAGGTATTTTTTTTTCTTTTCTTTTGGGCTTCTTCTTACTTTGGCCCTTTTTTTTCTTTCGATTTTGGCAAATGATCTCTGTTGACTGTTTTGCAAAATAATACGACCTTCCTTTAAGATATTTTCTATTAATGTTGATTGCTGGTGATAACATACCACGGTAGATCTCGGATTTTGTGCTTTGTTACATTAAAAAATAAATAAATGCTTAATAACCTAATTATTAGCGCAAAACAATCTGATTTAACATGAACATGTTGACAAGTCAAATAACAAAAATTTATTATTTTATACATCAAAAAAAATGAATTGAATTAATGGTCAAATTTTTATTAATTAAGTAGAATAAAAGGATTTCTTGATGGGTTATAGTATACAGCAAGCGAGATGGACTTCAGTTCTCTATTGCTTTAGCAACGTACAATTGGTTGAGCTTAGGTTTTGATTTTGTTAAGTATACCATTGAAGAAGGGTTGTCTGGCCTTTTTTTGTCGTCGTCGTTGTGAACAGAACGCATTGGATCTCAGTATCATTCTTTCTTAGATTCCTTCACAGGGTTTTTTTATCATCATATACAAGACTAGTGTGTTACCCATGCGTTGCACATGGTAAATTTTAAAAAAAAATATTATTTATATTTTAGTTATTGGTAAAATATATTTTTATTATGCAATATATGATAAATTCATTGTGATATATTAATTATAAACTAAAATGATTTCCGATACTCAGATATAAGGTTGAGTGTTCACTACTTGCTAAATACATATCTCTGTAAAAATTAATGTCCTAACTCAAAAAATTATAAATTAAAATTGTTAATACTGTATATGTAAATAATTTATGTTATGTGCTATACTATTCCCCACACACACACATATATATGTAAGTGAATACGTAACTTCATTATTTTGTTAATATGATTGTTGTATAAATATTGGATTATCATCTTTCTTGAAGATTTACAAATGGATTAATGGACATTAAATAATTGTATTTATTTGAATAATTTGAATTAATCGGCAGAACTAATTAAACATATGGAGTTAAATGTAAAAAGTTAAAATTGAGAAAAGCTTTTTATAAATTTGTAATTGAGAAGAGCATCAAGTCTTATGGTTAGCTTATATGCATATGAACTTTTTTTTGAATCAAACGTGAACTTTTATTCAATTTTAGGTTTTCATTTTTAAACAATTTTATCTTTGTAGTTAACCATAGATTTTATGTTCTTGTAGAAGGGTCACGCTTACAACTTTAATAGTTGCAAAATAATATTATGTAGTATTTAGTTGAATTTCGAGTTAGATATGGTTTGATAACATGTTGAAAGTGGGAATGTTTGCATAATCTAATTTTTTATATGTTTAATGTATGCGTTTCACATCATAATGGTGTAAAATAAAATTTTATCTTTTAAAGGTTGTTAAAAATGAAATTATGTTATATAAAGTATGATATTTTTTTTGAGATAAATGAATTAAAATAAATTTGTTATTATTATTTATGTATACATTTTATGTTATGTGGTTTATATATCTTCATATATCCAAATAAAGAAGAAATATTTTTTTTTGCATATACATGAATATTGTATATATTGAAATTCTCTTTTTTAGGATTTGTTAGATAGATTAATGAATATTAGTTAATCATATTTATTTCAATAATTTAAATTTTAGATTACAATTAGTTAAATATATAGACTTGAATATAAAATATTAAAAGATAACTGAGAAAAGTTACAAAGTAATTGTAAATTTTTTTCCACGTATTTGAAGTTAATAATATTCTACAGTGCAATGTATGATAAATCCATTTAATAAATAAATTATAAAATAAATTAGTTATTGTCATTAATGCATATAATTTATATTATGTATATATATTTGCATCTAAATGAATTTTTTTACCAATTTGTTATACTCCTATAATATACATATTGAAAATTTTATCTTTTAGGATTTATCAATAACTATTAGTTAATTAAGTTTATCAGTTAGTCTAAATTTTAGACTATGTAATTAATTTAAATGTATGGACTATAATGTAAAATTTTGGAGAAGAACCGTGAAATCTATGTAAATAATTATAGATTCTTTTAATAGTAGGTATTCAAATATAAAATAGTGTGAAAAATTTAGTTATAATAATTGTAAAGTGGTAAATCATATGATTTTGAAAATAAAATATTCACGTAGAGAGAATTAAGGAGAACAGAGATAACTCCTATAATTAATGAGAGAGCTTCAAATTCTTCTGCTTTACTATTATTTAATAGATTGGTCACCCATACTCCACTTTAGAATTCTATAGCATTTTTAATTTTCCAAGAAAAAGTGGAAAACAAAACATGAAGAGTGTATAAGCTCTCCTACCTATACTTAAGGAATATTAGTTAGTGCCCACCGGATATATCTCCACGACCACAATTCAACTATTTTTGTGTCAATCAGAGAACTTTATGCTTCATGAAAAGATTTTATGAAATAACGAGGTGCAAACAAATTGGGGAATATTATTTTGCTGGTTAACCAGTAAAATGCTAGGATTGCAATCAGTATTTAGTATTCATTGGTGTTTGTATCAAAATTGGACACAACACTCTTCGGATGTGATTGAAGAGATTAAAGTGAAGAAAGTAAATGGAAAAAGAGGCTAATCTAACAATCACACCAATAAAAGCATGCATAAATAGAAAAAGATAAGAAATTATAGTGGTTCGGCGTTGTAGCCCACATCCACTTTGAACAGTTTTGTTGTTTATTGATGATTGACAACCGATTACAACAGTATAAATCGTTAACACTTAAGCTACAATGGAGTTGCAGCAGGATAATGGCGTAGAAGCATCAAAAGTCCTTTTTCTGTAGGTGTAGGGATGCTATTTATAGGAGTAGATCTGGAAATATCTCCCTCAAAGCTTGGAATACATATTCTCACTCGTGGGTGGGCCCACCAAATCGATCTGGGGCCATTTGGAATTGATCCCGATCGATCTCCATTATCTTCATATCGATCAATTTTAGCTCGATATGAGCTGTGATCAATCATGGTGATCCTTCAGATGATAAGAAAGCTTCTGTGAAAATTTGGAGGCATTGGACTTGTAGTTTTTGAGTTATGATCGATGGATGATTGGATTTGTAGTTTGGCTGAAGCATGTGTATCGATGCTTTCGTATCGATTGATTTCGTATCGATGACGTGGAGCGAGAACTTTGTGGAGATCCATATTTCACGCTTGTAGACCGCTTCCCTTGGTCAGACTTCTTCCTTCGTATCGATCCGATGTGGTTCATTTCGTATCGATGCTTGCATATTGTCTTCATATTGATGCCTGGTTGTTTCGTATCGATCGATCGATTGCTGGTTTCGTATCGATGCTTGGCTGATCGATACGAAATGGATGGAAGTGGAATCGATACGAAATGGGTAGTGGCCGAGCAGATGGGTTATGATCGATGCCATTGTTTGATGGATACGAAGGGGATGGATGTGGATTTGATGGATACGAAGGAGATGGATGTAGAGTTGATGGATACGAAGTAAGCATGTTTTACACGAATCTTGATCGATCCATAACTTGAGCATATGAACTCTGATTGACCTGAAATTTGGAATGTTTCCTTTCATAGCTTTGTTTGTCACACCATGTTAACTGTTGCCCGATCCGAACTCGGATCAAATTTACCTGTATTCATAGTGGACCTGTAGATAACCGATCTTCGAGACGGATTGTCTTCAATCTCTAGCAAGTCCTAGGCGTCACGACCTTGCCTTAGAATAACAATTGGCAACGAAAAATATCTTCGAGCTATGAAATCAATCAATATAACAAAAATAGTAGCCATCCAGAATATTTAAGTTTTAATAAAGGTAAGTAACATGGTATGAGGATCCGGTCGGAACCATGAAATTCCGATGAACTCAAACTGGTTCCGGCCGGTGGCGGGATAGGATCGGAGCAAAATCTTGTCTTGTACAAAGCAGGAGTAAAAAAAGGGGATCGACATGGAAGTAGGCTGACAAAAAAACATGAAGAATCAATCAAAATCGAAAAAGCGAAGACAAACAGAAAAAGTGAAAAACCCTAGTTCCTATAAATCCCGTGCTTGAACAGAAAGAGAATAAAAAATTTGCTTATAAATTCATCGTTCGAATACAAATTACCACAACTGATCTTTGTCTTCTCCAATTCGACAGTTTGAGCGATCTTTGTCTTCTCCAATTCGACAGCTCAAGAATCCAGTCGACTTCTCCACAGCTAAACCCTAGTTCGAGTTCGACCACGACTTCGATCTGCCGCCAACTTCGTTCAAAGAGGTGATTTTTTTTGTATTCGATCTTTTTTAACTGGTGAGTGAGAAAGTACGGTGTTTTTTAACTGCGTGATTTTTTAACTAAGCGGATGGGCTTTGGGCCGATCGGTTTGTTTTGAAATGCTTGAGCATGGCTTGTTAGTATGTTTGCAAGTAACAGATATTGAAAAATCAATTTTATTGTATGTTTGCTTCCTAAAAATAAGTCATTTCCATAGAAATATGAATGTTTAAAAAAAACATACATACTTTGCTAGCACTGCCAATTGTCATGTAGTATCTCATTTATATAATATGGGAAGTACTGGAACGATTGGTGTTGCTGCCGTGAATAAGTTGAACTGGTATATGTTGGACTTGAATATATTGAACTGACCTTAATATGCCCTGAATATCGGCCTTGAATATGCCGATTTGAATGTGGACTTACATATGTTGGATATAGAACATCGAACATGAACGTGAATATATTGGACTTGAATGTATAGAACATCGAACATGAACGTGAATATATTGGACTTGAATGTTGAACATGAACATTGAACTTGACTCGAAATTGTGGACTTGAACATTGAACTTTGATGACTTCGATTATTGTTTTTAATTCATTCATATTTTATTTTTGATTTGATTTGGACTATTAATTTGTTTAGTAACTTTTGTTAATTATAATTTCAGGTACGTTATGACAAATCTGACTGAAATTGGTTGGAATTGTTGTACTGCGATCGATGACAATCTTCGGAAAACAAAATGTAACTTTTGCAATAAAATAATTAATGGCGGTGGTGTGACACGTTTAAAGGAACATCTGGCAGGAGTGGACGGCGACGTATTGACATGTTTAATTGTCCCTAAAGAAATTAAACAGCTTATACGATCACATATAGTTCAAAAGAGAAATGAACGAAATAAAGGAAAGCTCGACAAGCAATGCTTGCAAGAGGAATTAATGAGCAGATCGCAACAACTATCGGACAATGAAAATGAAGATGATGAAAAACTTCAAACTGTCATGCGACAAAGCAGAGATGAATTTAGAGACGAAGAGCTGCATGATCTTATAATGTTGGACGACCGAGTGGTGGTTCAAGTTAAACATTGCACAAATCTAATATCACCGGACGATCGGTGGTGGTGATTTTGACACTCAGCTGCTGGATGAATCGACTCATATATGCAAAACGAGAAGGTAGAACTCAACCTTCTATTAAATCTGCAATGAAAGGTATTAAAGATGTCAAAAAACATATAGGTCGAGCAATTTTTAAGTTTATTTTTTCAACCATATTCCAGATAATGTTGCTAATGGTTCATATTATATAACAATGGTTGATGCGGTTGCAGAATGTGGTCGTGAAATTGATCTTTCAACTGCATATGAATATCACACTCGTATCTTGAACCGGAAATAGAAGAAGTTGGACAATATATTAAAACATTGCATAATTTCTGAGATGAATATGGTTGCACGTTAATATGTGATGGTTGGAGTACACAGAACGGCGAAAAATAATAAATTTTCTCGTATACTCTACCCATGAAACAATATTTATTAAATCTGTGGATGCCACTAATGAATTCCAAAGTGGAGAATGTATTTGTGGATTAATGTATGAGGTCGTTGAAACAATCGGTGAAAATAGAATAGTGCAAGTTGTTACAGATAATGAAGCAAATTACAAAGCTGCCAGTCAATTATCAATGCAAAAAAGAAGGCATTTATATTGGACCAGGTGCAGCACATTGCGTTGATTTGATATTGAAAGATATTTCCAAAGAGCCAGAGGTAACAACCGTTATCACAAACTGCCAGTTAATAACACATTTATATACAATCATGGTTGGTTAATTTCCATCATGAGGAAAGAGACCAATAATAGACCAGCGTTAACACGGTTTGCAACTCATTTCATCGCACTAGATTTTATTCATAAACATAAAGATGATCGAAGAAGGATGATTGCTTCGAGAGAGTGGACATCAAGAGTTCTCAGACTCAATATTAAAGACAAAAGAACATCAAATATTGTCTCTACACTAATTTACAACAACGCATTTTGGACTAGTGCTGCTTCCGTCATCCTTGTTTCTGAGCCATTAGTGAAAGTTTTACGAATGATAGATAGTGATAACAAAACATACATGAGATATTTTTATAAAGCAATGGATCGAGAAAAAGAATCGATTAGAAAAAATGTTAGTGGAAGACATTGCCAAAAATAGTAGTATATAATAGACAAAAGATGAGAAAGACAGTTACATCGACCTCTTCACGCCGTAAGTAATTTGTTTTATCTTATCGTCATACAAATAATAAAATATATAACATTTCAATAATATTTTAAATCTTTCTCATATATGTTATTTTCTTAATCCCATCATTAAATATGAGGATGCAACAAACGATGAAGAAGTATTAAACGGATTTAATAACGTCGTTGAAAGAAAGGTACCAGACATTGTAACACAGATTGAAATTGGAAAAAATGTAATACTAACATATATAATACTTACGTTAAACATTTAACGTTTAAGACATATTAAATATTTAACTTAACATCACAGGTAGAAAGATATAGAATGAAAAATTGATGCGTTTGGTTCTGCAAAAGCATATGCAGCCGTAAAGACATGTTTTCCCGCTCAATGGTGGTCAATAATTGGAAGAGAGAATGCTTCAAATTTAACACGTTTAGCAATACACATTTTATGTCAAACAGTTTCCTCTTCAAACTGCGAGGGAAACTGGACTACATTTTCAATGATCCATATAAAATTACGCAATATGATAAAAATGAAAAATCTAGAAAAATTAGTATATGTGCATTACAACATGAGATTAAGAGCAAAACATTCAAGACGCCGTGATATTGAAAATCAGTTGATCGATCTGGACTATATATTTCATGAAGAGGATTCATTAACAGAATGAATTACTAAAGTTGAACCATCCTTGTTGGACGACGACCCTTGGATATCAGTACACTGAATGATGCAGTCGCTGCGGTTGATGGTATACCTGCACGAGCAACAAGAAGTCAAAGCAAAGAAAATAGTAGCAGTTCCTTAAATGCTGATCATGGTAATGCTGGTGAAAGTGGTGTGAGTGTAACTTGTAATTATGATATTGGTTCTAGTGATGACGGTACATTATATAGACCAACGCCAACATATTCAAGAAGAATGAGTGCGAGCAACAATCCTAACTGAAGAAGCAGTGATTTAAACATTTAATACGAACATCAACATGATTATGAGCATAATCCATATGCTTCAAATGATTCACCAACCTATAGACATTCTACTTCTGACTATACGAGTGGTAACTCATATTATGAAACAAACGAAATATATAGTGATATTTTGAGTAATCAAAACAGTCAAACTACGTATGCAACGCAAAATGATGAACCATCGTCTTTTGATAATATAATGACGACATTTGTGGGTACATGACAAATGCAATATGATTATCCATCGTATTAACACAAGACGACGAAGGAAATTATGAAAACAATCCATATGTAGCTTCGAGAAATAGTTTTTGGATGTAGTATTGTTGTGTGTATCATTATTATTTTGTTGTATATAGTTACTTTTCTATTACAAATGTAAATCTTCGATATTAGGACCGAAACCGAAACAAACGAAATTTCCGAAACCGACTGAAACCAACAAAATTTAAAAAGACCGAAATCGAGACGAAATCCGAGTTCTCAAATCTTGGTAAGTAAACATAAACACTAACGAGCCTTTCAATATCCCATGTCTTGTTACCTACATCTGTTACCAACCTACTCTGTCTCTTTAAAATTTTGATCTCAACCATACGCTCTTTTCACTGGGTAGAAGCAAATTTTTTCAACCTGCAATATATTGCACATAAGTACCTTTTTATTTATTTATTTTGATGAATATGACTCTTATAAGTTGATTCTCCCGTACAATTTTGAGTCAATATAGGCGTGTTATTCACATAAATGGACTTGAATTTATGAGAAACAAGCTTTTGTGGATTTAGATCACTGACCATAACAGGGGTTACAACCGTTTTAGGTCTATAGCTCAAAAGATTTATTGGTCCAGATCAGCAGGTGTATTTTAGTCTATTTAGTATTTAATAGTATGAAGTTTGTTAAACTGCACTAACGATGAATCTCTTGATTTTTTTTGATCTTGATTCGAAAATTAATTGTTGAATCTCTGCTCTGGCTGGCAGTTGATCCAAATCCAAAATTTAGACATGTCCGATGATTGAAAATAACCACTATGATCTGATTCTTAAATAAATGTAACACATCATATCAAGAGATACTCTTTTTTGGTGATAGAATTAAGCATAAGCTGTGCATTATAAACATTTACATGTATGATATTTTAGGGGAATCAAAATCCACCTTACCTGTTATGTAGCAAAAATGAAAATAAATAAAATAAAATAAAATCCTGTCTTCATGTCTTTTGGGTAATCGACCAACTGCTGCAGCAGATTCAGAAGCCTTGTATTGTGCATAATAATTTCACCATACACCGTTACTAAGCCTATCATCTGATTCACCATATGGAAATAGTGTTTTGATTAACACTATTTGTCAATGTATATTAGACAATATCTTATCATTTATAACACTATTGAAACAAATGCACATCTCAATTCAAAATTTAGTTTATGTGATATTGTACAAAACATCAGAATTGCAAGTATGTGTAGATATATATGATTTTAGAGTAGTTTGTATATACAAATATCTTAGACACAATGTAGAGTGCACACACGCACATCATGCATGTCGTTTTGCTGGTTCATCCTAAAAATGAAACCATACAAACAAAAATTAAATAAGAAGATATAGGATTTCAATAGATATCACTAAAGTGTGTGAAGCCGAGTCTTTAGATACATATGCCTCATACGTTATCAGTTATTTTTCACACATTAACCTTTGGAAACTCCATTTGATTGATTACCCTTCTTTGGATACTACACCTTGTGCCCATCCATGAAGTTGTTTATTGGCATCTTAAAAAGGGTACAAGTAGTTAATCACCAATAATATTGGTTGATATTTCATCAAATTTGTGATGAACTAGTAAGAAAATGTTTGACAAACACTCCGAAAAATAGATGTTTAGCAATAACTGATTATAATAGTTTCTGCAAGCATTTTTTTTCTTTTCCTTTTCCTTTGTCAAGTAACAATGTAGTGTTATACTGTTATTCGACAACAGGTTGGGTTCAGATGAAGCTAGTGGAAAAAGCTAATGAAGGGAAGAAGAGCCTGCCTGAATTGTCATCCAATACAAGTAACACAAGTGGTGTTGCTGCTACTATAGAAAGGATGGAAGCCCATAGACAAAGCAAAAGCTCATAATCTTGCAAGATGAAGTGAAAAGGATATAAACAGAACAGAATGCATCTTAATATTTTTACAGTTGTACAGTGCGACGTAGAAAGGCTGGCACTGACTGAACCGTTTTATAATAATTTAAGCAAAATTGGCCTATCTTTTACAGTGTCCCATTTTTGTGTTAGTTCTGTGAGAGTGTTACGAGGCTCTTATAATAACTTGAAATAATGTAATCTCACCACCAATCAGCGACATGATATGTGTATGAATCACCGAACAAGTCTACACTGGTTTCTAGAATTATGTGTAGATGAGCTACATAACGCCGAATTTATTTCTGTGCTCCGTTTGGAATTGTGATAATTATTGAAAAGTAACAGCATTATTCTGGGTTTGTTGTGTACGGTAAGGCGTTGTATTACTCTTGAGTTATATTAATGATGCATCATTCTATTGGGAAGTACATGTAGTCTAGCTTGTTTTTTTGTTATACTATTTATATGACACAGTAGTAGGTCGCTTGTTCTGTTGCTTCTGTTTATAACTGATTTGTGATGTATATGGGCTTATGTACTTGACGATGTTGCGGATGTGCGGATGTATAATACTTTGATCGATGACTAATTTACATCACTTGAAATTTATCCTTCGACGATTTTGGTGAATATCGGTCCATCAGATCTTGAAAAGAAAAGAAAACGATTAATGGATCTCTTGGGATTCTTTTAAGTTTATTTATGGAATATATATTGTGACACAAAATAAACACATCGGCATAAGCATAACCTTAATTTTTTTCTTTTTTTTTTGTCTTTTTTTTTGTGTTTTTTGTTTTTTTTTTTGTCTTTGCACGTAGGAGGGAAATAAGGGAAGATCTAATGATTAAGATCTCTTGCGTTGGATTCTATGTCACCAGTTTGTTTTCATGTTTGTGTGAAAAAAATTCTATGATTAAATTATTTTATATGTTTTAGCTTGTGTGAACTCTTTATCGTTAGAAACAACGCAATGGAAGAGTTATTTTACTTTCTAATCTTTTTGGGGTTTATAGCTTCTATTTGGTAAGTGAACTTGAAATAAAATTCATCTTTCTATTTTCATCGATATCATGCACTAAGAGTGAGAAGTAAAGTGAATTTCCATATTTAAACTATGAGCAATGAAAAAGGAACAAAAAATATAAAGCAAAATATAGATCATACATTCGATTATTCAACTGAAAATGATGAAGGTGATCAAAATTTAAAAATGTTAGATATGATATAGATGACTTAAATGGAACTAAACTAATATAGATATAAATATAATAAGACATATTATATATAATAAGACATATTATATACATATACAATTTCTTATAAGCTAATTTTATGGTTTAAGTTGAATATCTCAATAGATAGATTGTAATGTATAAACTATATGGTCTTATTGTAAGGAAAACCACTCTAATATTTGATGAAAACAACTCTAAGACAATGTTCTAACAAGTTTATCAAGTAAATTTAGATTATAAAGCATTTATATGGAACAAGCAATGTGGTATCGATCAATGAAAGCATATTATAGACATCCATATGGGGACTATAACTTATGAAGCCAATGAAGTAAAGGTACACACACTTGAAGGCTCATGTTGATGTAACAAATCACTTGCAATCCAACGACACTCAAAGACTATTTGAAAAACTCAAACGTACAAGATTTTGGTACGTCTTGTGTCGAGTCACAATAGCAGAATACTATAGAAACGACTCAAATCTTACCTAATTCACTTCAAACTTTGCCACACCCTCTAAATACTATTCTTTTTATAGATTTTTTCCCTAATTTTCAAAAGAAGAAAAATAGAGAAAAGTTGAAGAAACTGTGCACAAAATTGTACATGGCTACTGAACCAACACCGGTTAGCCACAAACTAGTTGACCGGTATGGTATTACCAGTCGATCAGTTATTAACTAACCAATGTACATATCTTCAACAATGTGCGTCCTATTTCGTCCTCTTCTAAACATTTCAACTTTTTTTGTCTGCCCAGTTAATCTGGCTATCGGTGCTACTAGTAGTCGGACTAATGTGAGACGACATAGTTGAGTTACATGTGATAATACGTAGGACCTGCTTCGGAGATTGGGGGTAGTAAGCGGCTGTTGTAGGGTCTGCCTCTTCTAGAAAGAATTATTAAGTGACCTGATTAAATTCAGTGCGAAGTCAGCTAGATTGCATCGAAGAGGGGTCCGCCTTGAGTTATGTATTAAATGACGGGGATCTGCCTAAGATATATGTATTAAATGGTCAAAGTCTACCTAATTCCCATTAAAAAGTATTAAGTGGCATGAGTAATTTCTCTCGCATTGTTAGGACATGAATGATGGTAGATGCGCGGGCTAGAAATGGCCTTGGGCCTATAGTTGAAAATAAGTTATAGAGATTGGTAAGAAAATTGTAAGCTATAGGATTGGACTAGGAAAGCCTTCGGGCATACAGTTGAAGGTTTTTATAAGAAATATAGTTAGAGTATGTAAGACATATTCTTTTCTAAATTATACTACCCAAGTACTGTTATGGAAAGACTTGAATTTTATTCATCAGACATTATTATTCTGACTCCATCTTCATTACAACACATGTTAGGGAATATGATGCAGATCTAGGAGATAAAGGCGGAGACGGAGTCCTGTGGCAGGTATCTATCAACTTATGTTTTGTTATATTCTGATGTACCCATTTATACATGATGTTATTATCTTTTGAGACATTGTATCATGAATATTGAGATGTTATGTTTTGTTATGATATGTGGATTTTTTCTAAAAATAGGTACTGTTGTTGATATTATATTTTATCATTTCCATTGTGAGATTCTGATCGCATTAGTAGATAGCTTTGTGTATTGATTTACTAACAAATAACCAACTTTGGAATGGATCTAATGCTCAATGGGCCTTTGCTGGGTCGAAAATTAGGCCCGTTTCGAGGCAGGTTATTACATTTGGTATCGGCGCATAGAATGCCTGATCAATGGGTATAAGTATACGTATAAGTGTGTACTTCTTATTTTTGAAAATATCTTTCAGAAACCCTACTATAAACACACGCACACACACACACACACTATTTTGAACATACACAAACACACTAGCCAAATCTTTTATTTCAGCAAGTAATACTATCTTAGAAAATTATAACTAAAAGTTTAAACTTACAAATAGTTGATAATGGCTAAAAATCATTCTTATGATACTGGAAACCCTTCCACCCAAGAGATACCCACTATCTGAGGGATGCTTGAATGGTTCAAGCAATACCCGAGGCATGTAGGGTAAGTTTTCATTCCTCAACAAGCTGCGCCAGCGGTACCCGCTGTGTCACTTGTTGAAGTAGCACCCTGCCCTATAGACTTTCCTAAGATGTGCAAAGCCTTCTAGAATATGGGTGGTAAGGTGTACACATGAGCAGAAGGTTTTGTGGAGATGAAGACTTGGATTAACGATTGTGAGTGTATCTTTTGGGAGCTTGGATGGGAGGATCAGATTAAGAGAAGAATGTAGTATGATATCTTAAAGAAGAGGCCTAAGATTGGTAGACTGTCGTAGTCGAGGAGGATGCTGAGAGAATTATCACTTGGGATGAGTTTAGAAACCACTTTGAGTCAGGATTTTTGTTTAGGGCTAGGGTGAATTAGCAGTTGGAGAGGTTTATACAACTTAGGCAGGGAGATTCCACTTTGTAGGAATGTGTCACTAGGTTTACAAAACTAGCCAAGTTCAGAATGAGTTTGATTGACATCCCATAAGGAAGGCAATGAAGTTTGTAAAAGGCCCGAACTCCCCACTTTAAGAGTCGCTTTTGACATAAGTACTCACTGGAGCTACTTATGAGACATTAGTTGAGATGGCTTTGCTTCAGACAGTTGGCTCCGAGGAGAAGGAGAAAGAGAAGGAGAAAGTAGGATCGACGCAAAGCCAAGGAGGGGTTAAGAAGAGAGGATTTTGGGTGAATTAAAAGGCAAAAGAGAAGTTTAAAAAGGAAGGGATAACATATCAGAGATGCCGAAAGGAAGGACACGCCGCTAGGGATTGTAAAGTAAGATTGATGAGAGAAGAATTTAAGTGAAAGTGCTATCACTACTACGAAGAGGGGCACTTCAAGAACCAATGTCCGAAGCTTGCAAAGGAAAGGTAGAGTGGAAAAGCCCATGACACTGAAGTAGTTTCTATCTTGGGTAGACCTCCCCTTAAGGATCAAGGAAAGGATGCAATGGAAGGCACAACCATTATTTATGGGCATTCTATCCGTAACCCATTTAACTCGGGAGAATCACACTCTTTCATAGCTGAAAATGTAGTTAAACTCTTTGAGTTTAAAAACCCTTATTATCACTAACCCAATAGTAATATCAAATCCTATTAGGG
The DNA here is from genome assembly GCA_030765085.1 of Allium cepa. Lineage (NCBI taxonomy): Eukaryota > Viridiplantae > Streptophyta > Magnoliopsida > Asparagales > Amaryllidaceae > Allium > Allium cepa. The sequence continues at coordinate 746,301,240 of CM060941.1, forward strand.
GGTCGATACATCTTTCCTCAATTTGCAAAGACCAAGTTGTGGACATATGTATCGTCAGTTTTGTATATAATGCATATGTTCTTAGTTTTGAGGGGTATGGACTTATCCTAGGTATGGATTGGTTATTTTACCATGGGGCTATTTTAGATTGCGATAATAAAACTATAAGGTTAAGGAGTTGTAAGGGGCGAGATATTGATGTTTGTTGTACACCCCTAAAACTTAGTCGAGTTAAGCTACTTATATTCGCTAAGCTTGTCATAAGATAAGCTCTCATCTGTACTCATAGTTCGATAATTTCTTGACATCTTTGAGGAAGTTTCGAGTCTCTCACCCCAAAGAGAGATCGATTATAGGATCTATTTGAAGAAATATGCTAGACTTATTGCTTTGCCATTAAGGCACATGGCCCCTAAGAAAGACGAGAGTTGGATAAGAAGATTTTGGAGTTGTTGCAAAAAGGATAAATTCATCGAAGTACTTCTGAATAGGGAGCACCTGTTGTATTTGCCACTAAGGGGGATGGCTCAATAAGGCCATATGTCGACTATAGAGAAGTCAACAAGTTGACCAAGAAGAATAGACTCTCCTTACCTAGAATAGATGATTTATTTGATCAATTTGTTGGAGCAAAAATCTTTTCCCCATTGGGACTAACCACTATATTTCATCAATTGTGGATAGTAAGCATGTTTGCACTCCAGATGGACTATATGAATGGGAAGTGATGCCTTTTGGATTGGCGAATGCCTCCACATACTTTGTAGATTCGATGAGTAGAGTTTTTAGGGGACAACTGAATAAATTTGCCATAGTGTTTGTGCATTATATCTTAGTATTTTCCAAGAATGAAGGTGAGCATGAAATCACTTAAGGGAGATAATAGGGACTCTGAGAGGCACCAACTTAAATCCAAATTCTTAAAATATCACTTTTGGAAGAAGGATGTGAGGTTTCTTGGACATATTGTTCTTGAGAAGGGGTTGTCCATAGACTCTGCAAAAGTGGAAGCTATTCAAGATTGGAAGATTTTGAAGAATGCCTCTGAGGTAAAAAGTTTTCTTGGGTTGGCGGGTTACTATAGGAAATTCATCAAAGATTTTGCAAAGATAGTAGTCCCACTAACTCACTTAATCAAGAAGAATCTGGTTTTTGCACTGGATGAGAAGTGCACAAAAGCATTTGAAAAGTTGAAGGAGCTGTTGACGAGCGCAACGGTATTAACTATTCTCGATGAGACGAAGCCTTTCACCATTTACACCGATGTGTGTGGTACATGATTAGGAGTTTTTTTATGCAAGAGGGAAGGGTGATAGCTTATGCTAGTGGACAATTGAAAGACCACGAGAAGAGATATCGAACTTATGACTTGGAGTTAGCAATCATCGTTTTTTCCTTAAAGATGTGGAGGCGCTATCTTTTGGAGGAAAGGTTTGAGTTGTATACCGACCAAAAATCACTTAAATACCTATTTTTCTATAAATATTTGAACCTTAGACAGTATAGGTGGATGAAATTTATAGCATCATATGACTTTGAGATATAGTATGTCCCTGAAAAAGGGAATGTCGTCACCGACGCCCTTAGCCAGAAGCATGCTACCTTAGATGCTATATATGAGTGAAGGTAGTTAGAGTTTCTTTCGAATTTCAATTTCCAACCACCAATAGAAACCACTTAAGGCTATTTGGTTTCAATGGAGGTTAAGCCAACATTGATGGACCACATTGGATTACAGTAGAAGAAGGATGAGGTGATAGCAGATATTGTGGACAAGTTGAGGAGAGGGGAACACTTTTCCTATGGAGGTAGATAGGCTTACTAAAAGTGTCCATTTTATTCCTAATAGAAGTAATAGAGTCATAACATCTTGTGCATAAATTTATATTAAGGATATGGTTTGACTTTATGGAATTTATTTAGCATTATTAGTGATATGGACCCCTTGTTCACTAGTGAATTTTGGAGGAGTTTGCGGTTAGCTTTAGAAACCTCATTGAATTTTAGCACTACTTATTACCCACAAACAGATGGTCAGATTGAATGGGTAAATAGGATTTTGGATGACTTGTTGAGAGCTTGCATCATGGACTTCAGAGGACATTTGGAGCAACACTTACCTTTAGTGCAATTCGTGCACAACAATAGTTACCAAGCGACGATTCGCATGGCACCCTTTGAAGCATTATACAGAGGTCATGCAGATTGCCTAACTGTTGGTGGAAAACCACCGACAAAATTTTATTGGACCAGATTTGATTTGCGAGTCCTCAGAAAAGGTAGAGTAGATTAGGTAGTTAATGAAGGTTGCACAGGATTGCCAGAAGTCCTATGCGGACAAGCAAAGGAAGGAATTGGAGTTTGAGGTAGGAGACATGATGTTGGTTAAAGTTCACTCTTAATAAGGTTATGAGATTTGGTAAGTCGGGGAAGTTAGCACCAACGTTTGTTAGGCCTTTCCCAATCTTGGAAAGAATAGGGAAACTTGCATATCGAGTAGAGCTGCTAGATTAGTTGGTAGGAATCTATGATTTATTTTACGTTTCCCACTTGAGGAAATGCCTTCATAGCACCGGCACATAGTAGAGCTCAATCAGTTGGTAGATGATGAAACAAAGTCAATAGCACACCGTGCCACCGCACGCATATTGGAGCATGGAACAAAAAGCTCCATAACAAAAAAATTGGGCTGGTTTGAGTATAATGTGGAGATAATCCGGTGGAAAGCATATGGAAACTGAAGAGAAGATGAGGACTTCTTATCTTGAGCTTTTCTGGTAAACTTTTTCTCTCCAAAATAAGGTTTTGGATGCGTCATAGTTGCTAGATTAGTGGCAGGAGCGATTGCCACACTTTTTACTACCATTTTCATATTTATGTAGAACATTTTGCATGTTTAGGATGCTTGCATACATTCATATATGTCACAAACTTGCATACACACTAGGATTGAGCTCACCTGTAGTATGCATGCATACATAATCACATTGTACTTTTTGGTTGAGTAGATGGTTGTGTGGATAACATGGCTGTATAACATGGATTTTTAGTGCGCGCTACGTAATCTGTCCCTTAGGGATTTCGGTGACAAAATCCTTTTAAGGGGAAGAATGTAACACCGCGTAAAAATTAGTAGGAAATTAACTAATTAATAATAAGGTTACAAATGGAAAATTTGAGGATATCAAAATTTATCCATGAAATTCGTGTCGTTGCATTCTTGGTTATTTTTTGATTTATTTTCATATATAAAATTTTATAATCGGAGCTCAAACGAAAAAGTTATTGACATTTAAAGTCTTCAAATTTAAAATAATTTAAATGAAATTCAAATTCAAAATATAAATTAGTACTAAAATTTGAAATTTGAAATTTAATGGTAGTTAGATACTTGGGGTTTAAGTAACCATTAAAAGAAACCGTTAATGTTATATATAAATAAAGAATCAATAATAACCAAACGGCTGAATAAATACGTTCCCATATTTAGGCAACCGGTCAACTGCTTACCCAGGGCCGGTCGACCGCTAGCAGTCGACCACTTATGTAGGAATGGTTGATTGGTGTGTGTTGTGGCGACTAGGGTAATTTAGGCCAAGAATGGCCTAGATTTTATCATTTTAAACCGACTTAAATCCAACGGTTCTGGTGACTTCTGACCACTATAAATAAGAGCCTAGCCCCTTCATTTTTACTCACAAATTATTTAGGAATGTACTTTTCATTCTTCCACTCGTTTTCGAAATTTCTTAAGGTCTTTAGGTAAGGGATTTTAGATATTTATATTCAATTTTTAATCCTATTCTCTTCCAACCCCTAAAATTCTGAATCTAATTAATATACAATCCAATTATTGTATATTTCAAAAGGAAAAGATCTGAGAAGAGATTAAATATGATGCGTATTCAAATCCAAAAGAGAGAGCTGCGAATAATCTATGAGTAGGAATCTTAGTTTTTCTCATTTTAGTAATTGTATAGTATATGCTGGATTTGATATATGCCTTAGGGAATTTTGGTTCACGAAAACTTTAAATCTGTACCCCCAAAGTTTCCCCAAAAGCGAAATGTTAAATCTTATGTTTTGGAATCTCAATTATTCTACATTAAAATAGCAAAATCTATGTAGTTATTGCTATTTTAATATTTCACATTCTATATCACTTCTCATTTTTCTCTTTTAATATGATTGAGAGTTCTAAAAGTTAGGAAATGGAGTGCAAAATACGGATTCTCTTATTCTTTGTTTCCACTGCCTATTTTTGTAATTTAAATATGATTCCCTTATGTGGAAGTTGAATTGAGTGAAAAAGGAGTGAATTATAAATTCAATTGATTTTGATTCTACTATTTTAATATAAAATAAGTTTGGTAATTGATTCTATTTTCTTATACAGTGCTAAGAATATTAGCTAATTCGTATGTGTTAACCCGATTTGTAGCAAAACCGATTTCAATTGGATCCAAAAGATTCAAACAAGGACAAAACGACTTAAAATCTGGAATTCACGCTCAAAGGAACTAAGGAAATAGCTTAAGAAGGTTCCAGCCTAAAATATTCTAAGTCCATAACTCGATACTGAGTTATCTCCATAGGTCGGTGCAGAGTTGTCCTACTCTATAGTCAGCCCCTCCAACTTTGTAGTATTGATCATCTTCCTCTTCCATGCATTTCCAAGTGATTTCATAGAGTTCTGGATGACTTATCTCAAGAATTAAAGAGTTAGCTCCTGTAAACTATAGAACAAACTAAGTTATAATGGAATGATCATCTACGAAAACACAAGGAGCACCCTAAAATGAAGTAAGAAGCACGATCCAAAAAAAGAACGAGTTTCTGCTTAAAGGGGTAAATCGGTATCGAGTTATAAGAGATAACTTAGCACTGAGTTATAACCATAACACATGGTTCCCTCACGATTTTTCACACTACTCCGGGTTGATATCTGGACTTCACTACAAGCAGGGTTCAACCCTACTTCTCGTCTAAATACAAACCATAGAGCAACTAAAACAAGATTTAGATTCTTTGACTACAGAGACTTTGTTACTTATTTACCTCTAACCTTTCCTATGTTAAAGTCACCTAGGAAATGATCATTTGCTATTCTGGGATAGATTGGCAAATTATTAGTAATAGTGACTCACAAACAATCTATAAATTCTATTATAAATCTGAGATCCATTTTATTATGGTCAGATCTGAGATAATTAGTTGTAATTCAGAGAGAGAAAAACTAATAAAAGATTCAAGTGTACGTAGGACGAAGATTACGTCGACTATAAAAATTGTGTCTTCTTTTACTGCTTTTATGTTTATTTAATTTGAACTGGTTCTTTCATCCGATTTTTGGGTGTTGATCCATTTTTTAGATTAATATTTTGGTGCTTTCAATGGAAACAAGAACTAGATCTGAAGACTTAAAGCCAAATCTAAGATTTGGAGAAGATGAAGAGGCCTAACACCAGATCTAAGGCTGAAGAAAGTCGGCCAGAGTTTGGGAGCCGTCGAGATGTGTCCTCAAGTTTCACCAATCCATCTATGTGATCATAAAAGAGATGGGGAAAATGGTAAAGGAGATGCAAGATGGAGTGATAACTAGATAACAAGAAATGCTTGGAGGATTCTTTCAAATTAGGATGGAACAACAAGGAATATCTAGATTTGCTGGAATTCAAAACCAAGGACAAGGAGCTAGACCCATACTCGGGGACAACGCTAGTGTGAGCTTGGGGCGTGCTAAATGCCAGGAATAAATGATGTTGGAGTTATAAACGCGAATCAGAATGCAAATATACATCAATCGAAAGAATATGTGCCAGAGCTACCCCGTCGCAACGAAGGATCGAATGAGACCAGAAGAGCAAGACAAAGCACTAATGTGTAGCTAGTGGATTACGTGCTAGAATATGTGTTAGAATTCCACTATAGGAGGAGAGGCCAGAATATCGCTTTTAGACGAAGACCTTTGCTAGACGGTGAAAACCAAACTGTTGAGTTGGTAAGAAGAATAATTAGAGTAGGATGCCCATATAAGGTTTTGGAGGATGCGAACAGGAATCCATTCACTTCTAATATTCAGATTGTAAGAAATCCTACAGATTTCAAACTTTCCATGCTGGAAATGTACGACGCAAAGACCGATCCGACGATTCATCTGATGAGTTACATCCGACATATGAAGGTGTTGGGTGATTCTGAGGAAGTAATAGGAAGATACTTCCCATTATACTTAACGGACTTGGCGATGATATGGTTCAGACAGTTCGAGAATGGGTCCATTAGCACGTGGACCGAATTGGTGAGAAATTTCTTAAGATAGTTCAGAGTTCACATCTCATGAATAAAGAATGCGATGATGTTTTCAAGTGTGAAACAAAGGCTCGGAGAGATCTTGAGAAGATATTTGACAAGATTCAGTAGCGACCGTTGTGGAAAAGCTGGATCCATCATTAACCTTAATGGCGATAGTATTTGGAGTCGCGAGTAAGATTGACTTCAAAGGTACACTGGAAAGGGATTCATCAATGGTTCTTGTGGAAATATAACATGAAGGTGAGAGATATTTGCGTCAGAAAGATATTGAAGCTGAGGATGCCGAAATTAATGTCGTGGATGATAGAGGACCGTTCGAAGCGGGAAAAGGAAAATACAAAGGAAAAAGGAGAACCGACGACAACTTCGAGGAATCGAAACGACAAAGGAGGGAGCTAAAATTATCTCCGTGGACTGCATGACTGAAACTTCGGAGATGATATATCTTGGCACTAAAGGGAAAATCCTCTATCGAGAGCCAGCTAGGAGAGAGCCCACTAATCGAGATAAAAGATCTGGAATGTTCTGCATCTTCCATGAGCTAGATGGACATGAAACGAACGAGCGCCGACACCTTTGTGACCTGATTGAAGAACTGGTTCATAGTAACCAGGTGCAATAGTACATGAGGAACCTAACTACAATGATGTGGCCAGAGCAACCAGCATCTACAACAAATGCATCAAGAAGCAACCAAGGATCTGGTCCGAGATCCAAAATTCCATGATCGAGCTGAATAGGAATCTGATCTGATTCCCGTGCTCTGCATTTTTGTTTCTTTTTCCACACTTATCTTTCTTTATTAAGTAATAAAGAAAATAATAATCTCACGATTCTTACACATGTACGGAATCCCAAACGGTCCCAAGAGATGCTCTGAGTCGAATGCCTGAGATGACTACTAAGGATGGTAATAACCTCGGACCGCTTACACGTGTATGAGACCTCGATTGTTCACTATGCATGCTCTAAGTTGGATGTTTGGGATGAACACATAGGATATCTTCTTGTTTGCTTTGATTTGACTTGAATACTTGAATCTTGAAAACATTCACATGAATATGATGGTGAAATTGATCGCTTTAAGTCCCATTCAAAGAGATAGGACTAAAGTGTAGGGTGCAAGTACCTTCGCCGGAGAGCGAGCAAATGGACTTGTAAGATACTGGTCACCTTAGAGTCCCGATCAAAGTCAAGACTGGAGTGTAAGGTGCATACCATCTTGCTAGAGAGCTATTGGATGGGCTTGTACGAAAACTTAGTCCCCACACCAAAGAGTGAGTGGATGAGCTTACTTGGTCGTTCAGTTCCTTTTTTGGAGATCAAACGAACTCGGCAAGGATCCAGGATCCGAAGAGATCAGCACCCTAGAGGGGCGATAAACTATCCAGAGAGATCATCCCCTTAACTAAACACTAACGATACAAAGGGATCAAATCCTATATTGAATTAGAAATGATCCAAAGATATGGCATGCTAGCTTGGATGTAAAATGATCTAGAGAGATCGAACCTTAGAACAGATGCATATTTAAGGATTTGAACGCCTTGTATTTAGAATAAAACTAATAAATCCCGGATGAATACACGATTTTGATACGTGATGTCATAACTCCAAATGAAATTGGAATGATTATGATGTGTAAACCACAATTAAGCAGAGACTAGAGTCTTAGGCTATGTCAAATTTGGAACAGGCAGTGATTTGTGATGCAGCGCACCATGTTAAGTCGCACCACGTTAAGTCGCCTGCGACTTATGCCTTGAGTCGCGCCAACCACGATAAGCGATCTAGCGAGTTAAGTGACCTAACAAGCTATGCCGCTTGCCTTGAGGACTCCTGCATTACAAGATAGCGACCTAGCGAGTTAAGTCGCTCAATTATGCCGCACTCTCACTTATGTCGCTCATTCTTAAGTCGCTTACCTTATGTCGCTAAGTCATCCTGAAGCTATGCTATTTTGTTAAGTCGCAAGTTCCTGAAGCTGATTTTCCTTATGTCGCTAAGTCATTTCTAGAGCCGAGCTACTTCTTATGCCGTATGATGTTGAGTCGCATGCTTCTTAAGTCGCATTGTTGTTATGTTGTAATTTCCTTATGTTGTATGTCGTATGTCGTATGTCGTGTGTGTTGTAACATGATGTTGTAAGTCGTTTGATGTTAAGTCGCGTGTGATGTAAATCGTATGTCGTTGTAACCTGTATCTGTTTATATGTGTTAAGTCGTGAGTCGTGGGATGTAAGCCGTATGGGCTAAGTTGTAAGTCACGCCTGTGTGCGTCTGTGTGTTGTAAGTCGCATATGTTATCACATGTGTCGCATGTGCTGAGTCGTGTGCTGTGTTGTATTTTCTATAAATAGGGGTGTGTTGTCATTGTACAAAGGTGTGGATTTTGAATAAAAAATTTTTGTGAGCTTTTGCCACCATTGTTGAAGTTGAGTGTGATCTCCTTCTTCTTTCCTTCTTCGGGTTATTCGTGCGCGAATCAAGGAAGTAGAAGCCTAATCTCGGTATCACTTGCGAGTAATCAATGATCAAATTGTAGATCTTTCAACACGGTATCTTGCGAGATCAACGGGTTGGAGATAGCTAGATTCCGACATCTTCTTGATCAACGAAATTAATCATTTATCGTTCTATCAAAGTTAAACCGCTGCGTCAATTTGGTATCGGAGCCATATCAGATCTGAGCCAGTTCAAAGCCAGATTAGAGCCATATCAGATCCGAGCCAGTTCAAAGCCAGATTCAAGCCATATCGGAGCCAGGATAAAGCTAAGTCGAGCCATATCAGAGCCAGATCAAAGTTAGATGAGAGACAGAAACGAGATTGTTTAATATTCATGCCTCCGAGACGTGCTAATCGCCATCAAAATGTTGAAGATCTGTATCGAAGACAGGAAGCTGAGTAGACGGAGCAGCGTATTAATGAAAAGTTCAATGAGGGTATTGAAAAGTTGGAGAAATTGATGAAAGACATGAATCACAACCAAAGGAGAACGTCACCAGTTTCAAACCAAAATGGAAACAGGGTTTCACCATCGGTTTCGGGAGAAAGGAGGATGTCACCCCAATCTTATCGAGATAGGAGAGATTCATCAGTTTCAATGACACGAGACCACCATGGGTATCGGAATGAAGAGAGAAGAACTCCACGTGGATTTGAAAATGAACCCTATCGTGATGTTGAAAGACAGGGTAGAAGGGACATGCATGGTCATAGGGACGTATATGGTCAGGATCGAAATAGAGGTACATCTGAATTTGAGAAGGATGGTGATGGAGGTAGTATTCATCATCGAAATCGAGGCCAAGTGTGAAATCAATATCCAGATTCAGAAAATGATCGTAAATGGGAGTCGGGTATGAGGATTGAAATTCCAGAATTCAAAGGTGGTATGTAAGCGGAAGAATTTATTGATTGGTTGTCGAGTGTTGAAGAAATTTTGAAATTCAAGAAGGTGCCTGAGAATCGCAAAGTCCAATTAGATTACTACAAGACTAAGGGGTAAAGCTATGGCTTGGTGGCAACAAACTAAACTAACTCGGGAGAGAATTGAAAAATCAAAAGTTGTTTCTTGGGAGAAGATGAGAAAGATGATGAAAGCAACTTTCTTGCCGTACAATTATCAATCTCTTATGTATCAACGTTTGTAGAATTTGAGACAAGGGATGAAGTTAGTGAATGATTATGCAGATGAATTCTATCAATTGATTGCAAGGCATGATATTATGGAGACCGAGGAACAGCTAATGGCTAGATATATTGGAGGGTTATGAATGCAAATTCAAGACATGGTTAATATGTTTAATCCAATGTCTGTTGCTGAAGCACATCAGAAAGCTCTAACTTGGGAGAAACAAGGGAGACGAGGAAGTGGTGTGTTTGCAGGTTCTAACAACCGGACTAAGGGTGCTAGTGCAGTGCTAATGTTTCCAAGGCAGTCAATAAACCAATTGTCAATGAAGCCACTAAAGCGAAGGTCAATAACAGTATCAAGTGCTATAATTGTCAGGAGTTTGGCCATAAAAGTAATGGATGTACAAAGCCAAAAGAAGAGAGCATTAGTTGCAGAGGAATGTGAGTATGAGGATGTGGGAGCTGAAGTTGACTATTCTCAACCATCGAAGTTTGATGAAGATGAAGAAGTTGTGTCAGGAGACGAAGGGTGTAACTTGATGATAAGGAGGTCTTGTTTAGTGCCAAAGCATGAGAATGATTCTTGTTGGCTGAGAAGCAATATCTTTCAGTCTACATGTACTATCTTGGGAAAGGTTTTGTCAATTTGTTATTGATGCGGGAAGCTGCGATAACATTATTTCTGAAGAAGCCGTTACGAAGTTAGGGTTGAAGACTGAAAAACACTCTAGACCTTATAAACTGGAATGGCTAAAGAAAGATGGAGAAGTGACAGTAGGAAGACGAGAATTTGTTACATTTTCTATTGGAAAGAAGTACAAAGATGATATATGGTGTGATGTTGTCGATATGGATGTGTGTCATTTACTATTAGGAAGACCATGGCAATATGATAGAGCTGTACAACATAATGGTCGAACCACTAGCTATAGTTTCATGTTTGAAGGTACTTAAATTACCTTAGTTCCTAAGAAGAGTGAACAAAGCAAAAACAAGTCAGAGAAGAAGGTGGAATCGACTAGTCTATTATCGACGAGAGAATTTGTTAAAGAAGTGAAAGATAGTGCTGAAATGTTTATGTTGATTGGGTATGAAACAAGTGAAGATCATGAAGTTGCTGCAGAAGTTAGACCGGTGTTAAATGAATTTGAAGATGTCTTTCCTACGGAATTACCTACGGAATTACCGCCACTGAGGGATATACAACATCAAATTGATCTAGTGCCAGGTGCTGTTTTACCGCATATGCCACATTATCGTATGAGTCCAAAGGAGAATAAAGAGTTGAGGAGACAGATGGAGGAGTTGCTTGAGCAAGGGCGTGTTCGAGAGAGTCTCAGTCCTTGTGCTGTACCAGCTCTGTTGGTACCGAAGAAAGATGGTTCATGGAGAATGTGTACCAACAGCAGGGCACTCAACAAAATAAATGTCAGATACAGATTTCCTATGCCAAGACTTGATGATTTATTGCATCAACTCAGCGGGTCTGTAATTTTTTCGAAGATCAATCTTAAGAGTGGTTATCATCAGATTCGCATAAGACCAGGTGATGAATGGAAGACAACATTCAAGACTCGGGAATGATTATATGAATGGCTGGTCATGCCATTTGGTCTATCTAATGCACCAAGTACATTTATGAGGGTGATGAATCAAATTTTAGACCTTACATTGGGAAGTTTGTTGTAGTCTACTTTGATGATATCTTGATATATAGTGCTAGCACAGAGGAGCACATTCAACACTTGCGAAAGGTGTTAACTATTCTTCGTCAAGAATAGTTCTATGCAGCGACGAAGAAATGCGTGTTCATGACGCCAAGTGTTTTATTTCTGGGATATGTCATGTCAAAGGAAGGGATACAAGTGGACCAGAGTAAAGTAGCAGCAATCAGAAATTGGCCACAGCCCAAAACTATAACAGAAGTCAGAAGTTTCCATGGGTTAGCTTCATTTTATCGAAGATTTATACCGCATTTTAGAAGTGTAATGGCCCCAGTTACTGATTGTATGAAGGGAAATAAGTTTTCATGGACGAAAGAGGCAGGATATGATTTTGAGAAAATCAAGGAACTTTTAACCTCAGCACCGATTCTAGTGTTGCCAGATTTTCAGTTACTATTTGAGTTACATACGGACGCATCAAAAGTTGGGATTGGAAGAGTGTTGAGTCAGAAGGGACGTCCAATTGCCTACTCCAGTGAAAAACTTTCTGGAGCAAAGATGAGATACAATACTTATGATGTGGAGTTCTATGCTATTGTGCAGGCTGTGAAGCATTGGAGACATTACTTGTTCCGCAAAGAATTTGTTTTGTATACGGACCATGAAGCGTTGAAACATTTACAAGGGCAGAATAAAATTGCAGCTAGGCATGCATCATGGATAACTTATTTGCAACAATTTACATTTGTCGTAAAGCACAAGTCTGGAGTAACTAATCGCGTCACCGATGCATTGAGTCGAATGGAGAATTTACTAACAACCATGCGAGTAGAGGTGATGGGTTTTGACTTACTTCCAAATCTGCTTACTTCAGATTCATATTTTTCCGAAATCCTAGACAAAGTCAAATGGGGAAGCATGGATGGATATATGTTGGTTGAAGGTTTTCTGTTCAGAGGAAATCAGTTGTGTATTCCAGATTGTAGTCTACGAATGAAAATCATCAAAGAATTGCATGAAGAAGGACACGTGGGTCGCGACCGTACTATGCAGTTGATCTCAAAATCTTACTTTTGGCCGTCAATGAGGAAGGAGGTTGAAAAGTTTGTTTAGAGGTGCCATATCTGTCAAGTTTCAAAGGGGACCGCAACAAATGCAGGTTTATATTTGCCGTTGCCTATACCTACTAAACCATGGGTGTATGTTAGTATGGACTTTGAATCGGGTTTTCCGAGGATGCAACGTGGCAATGATTCTATCTATGTGGTGGTTGACCGGTTTTCAAAAATGGTACATTTTATTGCATGCAAGAAGATGGCAGATGCAGTTAATGTCGCACAGTTATACTTCAGAGAGATCTATCGTCTTCATAGGTTGCCTGAATCTATTGTATCGGATAGAGACACTCGTTTTCTGAGTCATTTTTGGATGAGTCTATGGAGAATGGTCGGGACAAAACTGAAATTTAGTAGTGCTTATCATTCACAGACGGATGGACAGACAGAAGTTGTGAATAGATCCCTAGGTAATCTATTGAGATGCCTCGTGAATGACAATTTGAAGAGTTGGGATTCTAAGCTGAGTCAAGCTGAGTTCACACACAACCATGCAGTTAATCGTGCACTGGGTTTAGTCCATTCTAGGTCGTTTACTCGACAATTCCTAAAGTACCATTGGATTTATCTATAGTACCACAGCAGAAAGGAGTGATCAAACGAGCTAGTGATTTTGTGAATGAGTTGCAAGAGTGCCACAAGGTTGTGCAAGAACGATTTCTTAAGGAGAACGAGAAATATAAGCAATCCGCAGATATTAAACGATGAAATGTTGAGTTCAAAGAAGGTGATTTTGTATATGCAATGTTGACTAAGGATCGATTTCCTATTGGTACTTACAACAAACTAGCTGCTAGAAAATTGGTCCTTTGGAAATCGTAAAGAAGATTCATGAGAATGCTTATCAGTTAAAATTGCCAGATCATATCCATACTGCTGATGTTTTCAACGTCAAACACTTGATTCCATATCAAGAGAATAAGCAGGTCGAAGAAGAGGAAAGTGTAAATTCGGGGACGAATTCTTTTCAACCAGGGGAGGATGATGCAGCGCACCATGTTAAGTCGCACCACGTTAAGTTGCATGCGACTTATGCCTTTAGTCGCGCCAACCACGATAAGCGACCTAGCGAGTTAAGCGACCTAACAAGCTATGCCGCCTGCCTTGAAGACTCCTGCATTACAAGATAGCGACCTAGCGAGTTAAGTTGCTCAATTATGCCGCGTTCTCATCTATGTCGCTCATTCTTAAGCTGCTTACCTTATGTCCCTAAGTCGTCCTGAAGCTATGCTATTTTGTTAAGTCGCAAGTTCCTGAAGCTGATTTTCCTTATGTCGCTAAGTCATTTCTGGAGCCGAGCTACTCCTTATGCCGTATGATGTTGAGTCGCATGCTTCTTAAGTCGCATTGTTGTTATGTTGTAACTTCCTTATGTTGTATGTCGTATGTCATGTGTGTTGTAACATGATGTTGTAAGTCGTGTGTGATGTAAGTCGTATGTCGTTGTAACCTGTATCTGTTTATATGTGTTAAGTCGTGAGTTGTGGGATGTAAGCCGTATGGGCTAAGTCGTAAGTCGCGCCTGTGTGCGCTGTAAGTCGCATATGTTATCTCGTGTGTCGCATGTGCTGAGTCGTGTTCTGTGTTGTATTTTCTATAAATAGGGGTGTGTTGTCATTGTACAAAGGTGTGGATTTTGAATAAAAATTTTGTGTGAGCTTTTGCCACCATTGTTGAAGTTGAGTGTGATCACCTTCTTCTTTCATTCTTCGGGTTATTCGTGCGCGAATCAAGGAAGTAGAAGCCAATTCTCGGTATCACTAGCGAGTGATCAATGATCGAATTGTAGATCTTTCAACACGGTATCTTGCGAGATCAACAGATTGGAGATAACTAGATTCTGGCATCTTCACGATCAACGGAATTAAGCATTTATCATTCTATCAAAGTTAAACCGCTGCGTCAATTTGGTATCACAGCTTAACCGCTGCGTCAATTTGTAAGAGAATCTAAAGGAACCAGACGATTCATTAAGATAAGATCAATGAATAGCCAGAGAGCTCAATTATCAAAGATTGCTAGAATTTGTTCTTGAGCAAAGCACACCTAACATTCGACAGACATACTTTAGGGGAAAAGTGTTAGCCTGCTTTTTAGGAAAGAAAATTTCAATTGGATCCATAAGAATCAAAGGAGGACGAAACAACTTGAAATTTAAAAGGCGTGCTCAAATGAACTAAGGAATTAGCTCAGGAAGATTCCAGCCAAAAATATGCCAAGTTCATAACTCGGCACCGTGTTATTACCACAGTTTGGTACGGAGTTATCCTACTCCATGGTCAGCCCCTTCAACTTTGCACAAGCGATCATTTACCCCTCCCATGCATGCCCATGTGATTTCATAGAGTTCTAGACGACTTATCCCAAAAATTGAAGAGTTAACTCCTATGAACTATTGAAAAAACAAAGTTAAAAAGGAATGATCATCAAAACAAGTCAATGATCTATGAAAACATAAGAGGCACCCCAAAATGAAGCAAGAACCATGATCCAAAAGAAAAGAACGAGTTTCCCTTTAAGGAGATAACTCAGCACTGAGTTATAAGAGATAACCCGTACCGAGTTATAACCATAACTCGTGGGACCCTGCTATTTTTCACACTACTTCGGCCTGATATCTGGACTTCACTGCAAGCGGGCTTTTGATATATCATTCCCGCTTCCCCTATAAATACAAACCACAAAGCAACTAAAACAGGATCTGGAATCTCTGAATATGGAGACTTCACTACTTCTTCACCTCTAACCTTCCTCTAGGAAACGACTATTTGCTGTGCTAGAACTTCGATCGGCAAATTCTTGGTACTAATTACTCAGAAACAATCTAGAAATTCTATTGTAAATCCGAGATCCACATGATTATGGTCATATTTGAGATAATTAGTTGTAATCTAGAGAGAAAACAACCAATAAAATATTCAAGTGGACGTAGGCTGGAGATTATGCCGAACCACTATAAAAATTATATCTCTTTTCACTACTTTTTTGTATATTTAATCCAAGTTGGTGCTTTTAACTGATTTCTGGGCATTGATTCATTTTATGGATTAATAGTATGTTATGGTATGGAACTAGACTTGTATAAATTGAAAATTTTCACATTTAATGATTAGAATAGGGCATAATCTTTGCATGTCCAGGAATATTTTAGTTATTTATTTATAAGTATATATATTAGCATATGAATAACGTATAATTAATAATATATTAATTGTGTAATAAATATGTTAGTCATTAGTATTAAAACCCCATAAGATGGAAGGTATGGATGATTATGATTAGGAAAAAATAAAGGATCTTTCTTTCTAGCCTTAGTTGAATGTGGTGAAGTATGTGGTATTATTGATAGGGAGTGTAAATTATGACTATTTTATAGGGATGCGAGTCAGTCAAAAGCACATGGAAGTTTTCCCTACTAATCCGGCTACCAACAATGTGACTTTAGGGCCAATGCGAGACATCGCCTAATAAGTACCCACGGAGGGGCAAGATTCGTCCCAATTCTAAAGGGTAAGTGTACCCAGTTAATCGGGCTACAAGTGCCTGCAAATGGTCAGACTAATGTGGGATGTTACAATTGGATTACATGTCATAATAAATAGGACCTACTTCGAGGATTGAGGTTAGTAAGTGGCTGTTGTAGGATCTGCCGTCTCCCTGATTAGGAAGTATTAAATTGCCGAGGTTAGCATATAGACATGGTAGATGGAAATATCAAAAGGGTCTGCTTCGGATTTTATGTATTAAGTGGCTATTGTAGGGACCGCCTCTTCCAAAAAGAAGTATTAAGAGGCCCAATCCTTGTGATGTCAGCTAGATTGTACCAAAAAGGGGTCCGCCTTGGGCTAGGTAATAAATGATGGAGATCTGCCTAAGATATAGATATTAAATAGTTAGAGTCTGCCTAATTCCCATTGAAAATGTATTAAGTGGTCTAGGTACTTTCTAAATCATTATAGGACATGATTGACATAGATGCATGAGACTGAGAATGGCCTTGGGCCTATAGTGAAAGTAAGTTATAGAGATTGGTTGCAAAAGTGTACGTTATAGGATTGGACTAGAAAAGCCTTTGGGCTTACAGTTGAAGATATTTATAAGAAATGCAGTTAGGATACATAAGATATATTCTTACCTAAATTATAATGCCCAAGTACTACTATGGAAAGGCTTGAGATTTTATTCATTAGAGATTGTTGTTCCAACTCCCTCCTCATTACAAAATAGGTTAGGGAAGATGATTCAGATCTAGGAGATGAAAGCGGAGGTGAAGTCTTGTGGCAGTTATCTATCTACTTATGTTTTTGTTATATTTTGATGTGCCCATTCAGACATGATGTATTGCATTTTGAGACGTTGTACCATGGTTATTGAGAAGTTATGTTTTGCAATGATATTCGTATTTTTTATAAAAAGGGTACTGCTTTTGATATTATACTTTATCTTTTTAGCTATGAGATTCTGATAACACTAGTAGATAGCTCCATGTCCAGCTTTGGAATAGGTCTAATGCTTGATGGGCCATTTATGGATTGAAAATTAAGCCCGTTTTAAAGTAGGTTGTTAGAGTTACTGTACCACATTAACCACTTGTACTTCTTCATCCACTTATCCAATGCGCCACTGTGACATAAATCCTTACACCGTGCTGCTTTTTTAACATAAACTTGTGGAAATGCATCTTGCCAGTTGGCATGTATCCAGACCACTCCATTTACGTGGAGACTGAGTTGACTGCATCCACACCGCCAATCATAATCAACGGTTCTCAAGAAAGTTAACATCAAGGACATCAATCTCAACCCTTCAAAGCATGATATCTACAGCTATAAACAGAGGGTCCCATGCATTGTACAATATGGAATTTATAAATTCAAGACATATTGTTGCTAATTTAAAACTCTTTTTAATAGTCTTTAACATTATTTATAATAACTCAAGCAATAAAAGAAGTAGCCATAATGGACGTAGATATCTTCTGATATAGTTAAGGGTATACTCCAGGGGAAATTACGTAATTTATTACTTATACTTAACTTTGCAAATAAGCTTGTTCGAAATAAAGTATATTTTTAATTTTGATTTCTATTATATATGCATAGAAAAATCAATGAGAGTCTTCTACATGCTAATATAACTAAGTCAAGATTGAAGATCTCATGGTAATGATGTACAATAGTCTTCTAACTTAAGAATATTTTCGAACTTAAGTGCATGGACAATGGTTTAATTATGGTCAAGCACATGGAATGACAACTATGTTATGGCCATAGTTGGGTACAAGTTGAACTACTTAAAGAGAAGCGCTACTCAAGAGAGGATTTGACTCCTTCATTGTAGATGATCAATAACACCATCGTTGGTAAGTCAATTTAAAGTCAAAAATCTTTGGCTTGAGTAAATTAGGTGATTTTATCAGATTGAAAAAAGAACATTAAATTGGCAGCTTTCTCAACATTCATGACATCTTAACAACTATAGGACACGATATTCAATTTACTAATGTAAGTATAATCTTATATGATTTTATCATATTGAAAAAAGAACATTAGATTGACATCTTTTACACCATACATGACATCTTAATGATTGTAGGACACGATAGTCAATTTACCAGTGTAAGAATATGATTGGATTTTTTTATTTATTAATGAAAGTATAATCTTATATGATTTACTTTGAACATTAAGTTGACATCTTTTTCATCATACATGACATCTTAATGACTACAGGACACGATAGTCAATTTTCCTCATGAACCATAGGATATTTTATATTTTTATGTTGTGATGTTTATATTATAAATACAAATAATATTAAAATATTAATAAAATAAAATAATAAATTAATTTTAAAATTATTTATAAAAATTATTTTAATTATTAACAACAAATAAATATTTTCTTAAATTAAATAAATTTAAATATTATCAAAACATTTTTATCAATTAAATACTAAATTTGATTTAACATAAACAAAATATTATCTACACAAACACAAAATAAAATCTTGTGCATCTTAGTACAAGGATTTTTTTCAAATTCACCTTTTTTACCTCACTGCTAGTGCACCTCATCTAAAATTGATATTTGAGCTTGCATTTAATTTGTGTAAATAGATCATTATTTTGCAAAAATCCAAAGTGGATGGGTGTGTAAGGAAAATATTTTTAAACTAAGGTGAAGATTACTCTAATTAAGGACCATTTTATGAGGAAAGCCTTCCATTATCGTATCCTTTATCAAGCTTGTTGAAATGGTCTATTCAAGGTACGCCCTTGTGGAAGACCAAAAAGTATTTTGGGTCTTAGGTTGATTCAAGCAAGCATACTTAAATATTATAAAATAATTTAAAATATTTTTAAATAAAAATAAATGTTATTTTCATAATTAATTAATTAAATTGTTTAATTAATAAAAGAACACATATGAATATGTGTGTATATATATATAACTTAAAAATTATAAATGTTATAATAATTAAATGTGTGTGTATTTATGTATATATATATATTATATGTATAAAGTAAAGTGGGAGATTAAAAATAAATAAAGCTCATGAGATTGAAGGGAATATACATAGGATGTATATACAAGATATGTAATATTATGAATACTCATCTCCCTTTACTATTCGATAATACTCTACAAGTTATTTTTAATTTATGAATTTAAAATTATAATGTTCTCCATCATTTATAATATAAATAATGCACCTTACATACCTATGGTTTTTGAGTAACCTCAAGCCATAGAATATCTAGGCGATGCTTATATTATTTCTAGACTAGATAAGTAAGAATGTTTATGTAACTTTATTGAACAACCTCAAGAGTTACATAATTCTCCTTATGATATCACCAAATGATAGGTTTGGGGTATCTAATGTCTTCAAGTTTGATGAGCAACCTCAAAGTCAATAAGATGATTAGGAGCATAATTAAAAGTAAGTTAGGAGTTATATAAGAGATATAATTAGTAAAGCGTTACTTACTATTTATGGGGACTGCAATTTGTTGAGCATCCTCAAAGTTGTTGTAACATGATACATGAATCCTAACACCTATTGAAGGAACTCGTGAAATTCCCTACATCTCTTTTATGGTTTTTGAGAAATGCATAATTCAATAGAAGCTGATAAATATAATAAACCATTCTAATAAGTATAAGAACACATGCAATGTTATATAATTTACTCTAATGGATTTGCATAGATTAAAGGAAATAATGAAGCTGATTTTCAACAAGAACACACTAATAAACACAAACCATTAAGACTGACTAACAAACTTTAAGATAGCACTTGATCATAAAAAGCTCAGGCATGTTGTTGCCAATAAGCCATTAGCTAAACCCAATAAAGATGCCACATTCGAAGTAATTAAGGATTATAAAGATTGGTCAAGAACTCGCACACTGCTACTTAATGACAACTATAAGCGCCAAGCTCCAAAGAAAGCACGAGAACATGAATATTAGTGAAATATAAACACACAAAAAATTTATACCGCAACATCGTGCACTGAGGTATGAGATTTCATGGAAATTGTTTCATGCGAAAATGTGCATGTGCACATCATTCTAAGGTCATGTACAAAATATGATTGGGTATGTCGAATGGTTGGCCAAGCTTTGTACTACATTTGACATTAAGCTTCAAACAAATTTGATTCTTAGATCATTAACTCCTTGGTTTGATCCTTTCATATTGAGCTTCAATATGAACTCGCTAAATTGTACTATCATGGACCTCCTTAATATATTAGGGAGATTGAGTGCATGTTCATGAAGGAACCAAGTGTAGTGCTCGTAGTCAAGGGTAGTTCTTCCTTACGAAGAAGTGCAAATATAAGTCTAAGGGTGTCAAGGGTAAGGTGGAAGAGAAAGGTGATAGTTATTTTTGCTCGAAGAAGGGACATTAGGAGAGGAACTATCTAGATTACTTAAAGACGCTCAAGGGTAAGGAATTAGATTCCACTCTTAAAGGTAATTTTCATACATAAATTGTTTATCTATATGTGCTTCTAGTTGGGTTTTAGATGCTGGATCTGGAGCTCATATCAGTAATTCATTACATAGACCTAGGATTAAGCGTCCTATCACCAGACGGAGCATGGATTTTCAAGTTGCAAATAGAGCTACTATAGTTGAGTGGCCATAGGAGAATACGATGTAAAGTTTGCGAGCGGACATGATTTAGTTTTTAATAATTATTATTGTGTACCTAATTTTATTAGTGGAATAATTTCCATCTCTCATATAATAAAGAAAATATAGTTTTGTCTGCAATGATTGTATTATGAATATTTTTTATGAAAATAAAATTGTTACTTTTGGTACTTTAGATAATTGCATTTATGTTCTTGATAGGAATCGTATTTCTCTATTGAAAATAATAACGCATCTAAAGTAAATGATAGTTATCTATGGCTTTAGACTATGACATATTAGTAAGAAATAACTCAACGGGATAAGAAACCAAGGGTTTCTACCATCTTCGTTTATGAATCATTTGATACTTGTGAGTCATGTCTCAAGGGTAAAATGGGCAAGCACTAATTCAGTGGGATCAACAAGAGAGTGGATGACTCTTAGGACTAGTACATACAGATGTATGTGACCCTATGTCTACAAACCAAAGATGGAACCTTGGAATTCGTAATATTCACCGAATTCTTTTCTAGATATGGATATGTGGTCCCATGAGACACAAATCATAGGTTTATGAAAAATTCATTGAACATAAGAATGAAGTAGAAAATTAGACTAATATGAAAATAAAAACTCTTTGATCTGATTGAGGATTCAGTACATTGAATCTGTACTCCAACGGTACCTAAAATAAAATAGAATTCTCTCCGAAGCCACTCCTCGCTATAATCCATCCCACAGTTGTGTTTCAAAAAGGAGAAATCAAACTTTGTTAGACATGGTTCGATTAACAATGAATCATGATGCTTGCCCCTTTCATTTTTGGGATATGTGCTAGAAATCGTGGCATATTTGTTGAATAGAGTGCCATCTTAAATCGATGCCTAAGACTCCATACGAGTTATGGACTGGAAAGAAATTCCACCTTAATTACCTTATGGTTTAGGTTTGTTAGCTTATGTTAAGAAAATATACCCCCGTAAGCTGGAGTAGGATCAGTCTTATGTAAGTTTGTAAGGTATTCAAGAAATTCTCAAGGAATTGTATTTTATCATATCGAGGAACAAAAGGTTTTTGTACATATGTCACCTTTTTGCAAAAGGAATATTTATCATAAGAATTTAGTGGTAGTAAGATAAACTTGGATGAGATCCAAGAAATGTTCATAGAGATGAAAATATGGACCGTAATTCAACATCTATTGAAAATACATAACCTATTAGAAGATCTAAAAGGGAATCTCACGCGCTAGAGAGATACTATCGATTTTACATTGAAGGTGAGAGCACGTATTATGTCATTCATGATGACACTGCACTCATATAATGACAAGCCTTGGAGAGTAAAGACTCTGCTTTCTGGCTTGATACAATGAAATCCTAGATGGATTTCATAAAAAAATATGGACTTTGGAGAATGTACCCAAAGGGTTGAAACCCAACCATTGCTAATGGATCATTCAAAAAAATATCGATGCAGATGGAAAGGTCGTGACCTATAAAGCGAGATTGGTCATGAAAGGGTCTCATCAAATTCAAGATGTTGATTATGATGAAACATTTTCTCCAATCGCTATGCTTAAATCCATTAGAATACTACTTACAATAACCGCTTATTATAACTAAAAAAATTTGGTAAATGGATGTTAAATAATATTTCTAAATGGTGCTTTAAAAGAGGCTATTTATATGTCATAGTCAGACGGTTTCAAAATTAGTAGGAGCGAATATAACATGTAGACTCTTAAGGTCAATTTATGGTTTTAAGCAAGCATCAAGAAGTTGGAACAAGTGTTTTGACAAGGTAATCAAGCAATTTGGTTTCGGTTAAAATACATGGTAAGAGTAAATACAAAAGAAAGAGAAAAATGGCGCCGTATTGTTCTTAGTATTATACAATGATGGTTTGCTAGTGATTGGCAACGGTATACTACTGTTACAATCAATGAAAGCTTGATTTCCTAATAATTTTTCAACGAAGGATTCAGGTAATTCATCCTAGACGCTAGGTATAAAGATCTATAGAGATTGACCTAAGAGGATATTAGGATTTTCCCAATCAATGTACATAAATACCACACTAAGACAATTTAATATGGAAAATTCAGAGCGTGGAAATAGTCCAGTGCGACATGGAATTATCCTTTCTAAAAAGGTCTCCCCTTCTACTGGTGAGGAAAGGTAGTGCATGAGTCAAATATTTTATGCTTTAGCAGTAGGATCGATAATGTATGCCATGTTATGTACTAGGCTAGATATCACTTTTGCACTAGATGTAGTAAGTCGATATTAGTGAAATTTGGGAGAAAATCATTGGACAACATTTAAAGTCATCTTAAGTATTTAAGAAATACTAAGGATTTGTTCTTATATAGAAACAAAAAACTACTTATGAAGATGTATTTAAAATTAAGTTTTCAAAAATATTTAGATGACAATAAGTCAATCTTGCGGTTTTTATTTACCCTCAACAATGGTGCCGTTAGTTGGAAAAGTTCCAAATAAGAAGTTGTTGCTGATTCTGCCATGGACGTTGCATCACCTTAAATAATGCTGCAAAAGAAGCAGTGTGGATATGCAAATTCATTAAGGAGCTAGGAGGGATCCCAAGAATTGAAGGTCTAATGTCACTGTATTGCGACAATAATGCGACAACGCAAATTGCTAAGAGACCACAAGCTCATAAGAAGTTGAGACACATTGTCTGCAAGTACCATGTGATAAGGCAGTTTATTAATACAGAGATATCGTGATCAAGAGAGTATATACAAAAGATAACATAGAAGATCTGGTCACTAAGGCTCTTTCCCAGTTTTTTTAGGAAGACCGATCGTAGGCATGAGCGCGAGGCTCTATAATTAGCTCTAAGTGCAAGTTGGGATTGATAGAGTTAAGGCTATGCCCTAAGTGCAATTATGCAATTTTTTATATGAACTTAACTCTGTAAACAATCTTGTTTGTAATAAAGTATGCATTTGGTTTGTTTTCTATTTTATGTTTTTATATTTTGATATAAATAATGGCTTAATTATATTAACACAGATATAAGCAACAAAATCACTAGAGGTAGTGTTTTATCGATTGCAATTACGAATGCGTGAGTATTGAATCGA
This sequence comes from Allium cepa, assembly GCA_030765085.1. Lineage (NCBI taxonomy): Eukaryota > Viridiplantae > Streptophyta > Magnoliopsida > Asparagales > Amaryllidaceae > Allium > Allium cepa. The sequence continues at coordinate 746,325,233 of CM060941.1, forward strand.
TATAAAATAAACATCAACTCCTTAAATGTTCCTAGTCAATATGTATCAACAAAGGTACATTGACATGTCTATTGGAATTAGTGTACACAATGCTCTCCATGAATTAATCATCCCAATCCACAACAAGTGAAATGGGTAAATCTTAATATTTTTCTATATTTGGATCATAGTAGGCTAATAAAGTCTAATGGATTTCACTAGATCCAATCTAGTTATTTTTAATAAATTTTTAATATATTAATATTGTTTTAACCATAATTAATTAAATCCATGTTAATCAAGTGTAAAAATTTGAATATGTCAAATATATTAATATTTTAAACTATGTGACAAACATGTGAAACATAAAGCAGGTGTAATTGCTGGATGGTAAAGGATGGGAATAAACATGAAATTAGCTCTAGATGTAATCATATAAAGATCTAAAGGGAAAGAGATGAAATAGGACATCAGTGATTGATTCCACCTTTCCTCTTTAGCAAATTTAATTCACACAAACATCTAATTAACATACGAAGGATGAGATGATATAACAAAATGAAAATAAACAACAAACAATAACATAGTCAATATATACATGTATAGATAGTGAGATTTTAATATATAATGTATATATTCTCTATTTATGTGTATATATTATTGCCTTAATTTTAAATTGTTCATTAAAAGAATTTTAAAAAAATGATGTTTCTAAAACATGCCTTAACAATATAAGTATGAATATAAATGCAGTGACTTGTGTTTTATATAACAAAGGATTGAAAAATGTAAATTTTCCAGATTTATTTAAGGTCGTATGACTCTATAACTTTAGAAAATGCCTACTAGTGCTATTTTCTATCTTCGAATTTTTTTGGATGATTTTACCCTTAAAAACTTGTACAAACTATAACTTTGGAAATATGTTGAAATATGGCCCCAGAATGCTTGCATTAGAAAGGATGAATAATTTTCCTTTCCGTAGAGTGATCATGATAGCTTTTTGGATTTTACGTTTATAAGATATGGCTATTTGAAGTTCTGGCTTGTTTTGTGCAGATTAACGGGTAATTAGTGGATGATTAGTGAGACCTGCTAGCCCAACTCGGGGTTAGGGTTCAGTGCAATCCTCTAGCAACCACCCACACCTATAAATAAATCTCTAAATCATTTTCTAACCCTCCTTAGCCACCATTAAAAATTTTCTTAGGCAAAAACTACCTCTAATCTCTTCCAGATCAATCTAAATTCATATATTAATGGTCGATTAACAAAGCAGATAGCTAAAGATCTTCAAGTATGCATTTTTGAGGAAGAAAAATCGGGGTTTTGCTATTTGTTTTCAAATTACCTCGTTTTGAGTGTAAATCATCAAGTTTTAGGTGTTTGGTCAGTGATTTATCATCTCTAAACCTCCTATATATATTCTTATATGTTTTGGATTTATTTTAAAATCAAAATTATGTTTTTTTACTGTTTTAAAACCATATCTGAAGTGAAAATGAATTTAAAATGTTTTAAAATGGTTAAAACATGTTATTCTGATGTGTGATTGTTTATATGAAAGTTAAGCAATGTTATAAATGTGTTTTGAGATGAATTACCATGTATTGATGTATGTTTTATGATTTTATGGTGTTTGAATATTGTTTGGTGTGTGTATGGATGTTATTTTGAATGTTAAATGGTTATAAATTCTCATCAGAGCTAACTAGTGGTAGGAATCATGAACCCGGACTTCGACCGATAGGCTCAAGGATGTTTAAAGTCGTATCAATGCATACGGGTCGAAGAACGGAGCGTAGCGGTGACATTGATGCAAAATCGAAGTTTGGAAAAATTACGACATTTCTATTCAGTGGCTACTTGGTATCCGATGGTAGTCTGCTTGGTATGCTGTAGCAATCTGCTTGGGGGTTGACTTGTTGTCCAGTGATAGTTTGCTTGGTGTGCGGTGCTAGTCTGCTTTGGAGTCGACTTGGTGTCCGATGGTAATCTGCTTGGATTCCAATGCTAGTCTGCTTTGGGGTCAACTTGGTGTCCAACGGTAGTCTACTTGGCGTCTGGTGGTGTAACAACCAGCACCTTAGTAGGCCTAAATTTATACTAAATCAAAACCTAAGTCTATTTGATGCGGATAGTTGGTTTTGGTAACTTGCAATAAACACAAGTATATCAGAGTGCAATCAATTTATACTCACATCGGAATTGAAAAATATAATATAACATACATATTGACGTCCACTACCTCAGAAATTTAATTACCTTGTTAGCGTTGAGCATGAATAAGAAGACTTCACCATCCGCAGTTCCCATCTTGCTCTAGTATCCAGTCCTTCTAAACCTAACCTGTGGGTTGTTATGAGGAAGGGGTCAAAACAACATTATGGTGATTGGAAAATTACTTACTTTACCCATCCAATTAATTTATGCCAAATGGTTTCCATTTAAATGTTATGTCTATTATTTATGGCTAATCTATTAAATCTTATGTGTACGTACGATATGTCTAACTTAAACTTCTCCAAGGTATAACTAAATAAGTATATACCTATCCACATATATGTCTAATCATTCCACTACCTAAAATACCAACCATTTAATACTTATTAAACCAGGAGGAGGCAGACCCTATAATGGCTACTTAATACTCAATCACCAAAGCAAGCCCTCCACAACATAACCGCTAGTCAATCGGTCCTAACCACAGAGACCGACGACACGTAGATAAGGCTTTATAATAATTTCCATATTACTGACACATCTCAACCCTACAACTTACCCTCAACTGTAGCCATATGCCATTTCCAGTCCCACAAAACTACCGTTATTCATGTCCTAACAATGTAAGAGATAGTACTCAAGTCACTTAATATATTTTTAATGGGAACTGGGTGGACTCTAACAATTTTATACCTATATTTTAGCAGATTCCCATCATTTAATACCAATCCCAAGATGAACTCCTCTCCGATACTATCTTGCTGACATCATACATAATCTCTTTAGGTCACTTAATTCTTCCTTTATGGGACAGGCTGACCCTATAATGCTACTTAATACCTCAAACTCAAAGCGGACCCATCCCAAGATATCTACTACCGTACCTAACCGCTAACCCAGACCATTTAATGTTTTCTAAATAAGGAGGAAACAGACCCTATAATAGCTACTTAATATCTCATCCCAGAAGCGGGACCTATGTCCTACACACATCCTTTTCCTACGGGTCCTATTGTTGGAGATATCCCACATTAGATTAAGTATACATAACTACAAGAAGTCTCTATACGAAGGCCAGATTCTATTGTGTAACCCTACTGATCTCCTATCCTAACCCACTAAACCAAACCAATCTCCCAAAGCCTAATTTTGGCTAAGCCTACTGATTCATGCTTGTTTTAAACTTATAATTGAAGCTATGTAATTTCCTACTACGAAAATTATATTGCCTTCTACGTATGTTTAATAGTATTTATACTTAATTGTTTGCTATATAATTATTTCAAATATATACGCTTAGGTTTGGTTTCCTTGTAGTGTCTAATAAATATCTATTACCCATAATAATTGGCCATTAATGTCAAAACAGGACAATCTCTAATCAATCCTCATTTAATTCATTTAATATATTTACCACTTTCAAAATCCATCTATTATGCATGTTCTGTTTTCCCATAAATGCCATATTGAATTCTGTAATCGGTCCCCATTTAATTCCTTTTTAACTCTCCACTAAATACAATTTTATTGCCTTTTAAATATGCAATTATTGTCCATAAACCCTTGTCTTATAATTATTACACTGTTAATAACTAATATGAATATCGTCATAAATTACGCTATTTATATATATTTATTTTTGAATGTAAACCGTGGTTATATGTGTTTATTTATTTATAATTTTAACTATCAATTTCTAAACTAGAACATTCATTTCTATATTTTTATTTATCAAAGCTGCCTTTGGAAAAAGGATTACTATTATAACTTTCCATATTTAACCAAAAATGAGATCTTTGCTTCGTTTGAAATTACAAGGAATTATTTCTTTTCTTTTATTGAAAAATAGATAGCATGAACTACGAAGAAGAATATCCATATTTTACATCTCTTTCTCTTTTTTGTTATATCTCTTGTTAATATAAACGACGTTCTTTTATACATATTTTGAAATTGGATAATTAACGGAAATTACATGGAACTTGCTCCAAATAAATCAAGACATAGAAATTCACATTTTAAATCTACTAGGGCAACTTAATTTACAACCCAATTACGGATTTAGAATAAATGAACAATCTACAATAATAAATATTTGGGACCGAATTTAAATTTCCAAATTAGGTTGTACAGATTATTTATATTCCAATTACCTATTTTATTTGTATAGGCGATAATCCTATACATTTGTTCTAAGCCTACAATTCATTAGATCTGATTTAAGCATAATAGTTAAATAATATCCTACGATATAAATTTCAATGTCATAAATGAACTATATAATGATTCACTCATCTTTTAAGCTTTCCAAATCTCCAAATCTCAACCCATTCCCTTACTTGACTCCTTTTCCTTTCTGATCAAAAGGAATATGTATGACAAGGTATACACATACTACTAGAATTATAGATTTGAGAAAAGATTTGGGGTTAAGGGGAATATAGATTCATGGTTATAAAAATTACCCTTTTCTACAGTATTGCTTCGCTCCTTCTCTTCTTCTCTTTTATTTTCTACCCTTCTATGATTATATATTTGTATATAATATTGTATAATTTTAGAAGTATTAGAGAAGAAGAAATGGTAAAGCTTCACTGCTTGGATAAGAAAACATGAGAAGAGAAGTGAGGGGTTATGCCTTTATTTATAGGCCCATTAATCAATCATAACTGTTATATTAAAATAATTATATCCCAGCTATTGGCCAAGGTTCAAACCCTAGTCACCACGTTCGAACTAGTCGACCGCTCCCCTATAGGCAGTCGATAAGCCTAAGGAATGGGTCGACCAGTGGGGTCCCGTATTTAATGTTATTTATTTCGTTTTTAATTATTTTTGTTCTAGAAACTTCAAACGCTAATAACCTTTTTGATTAAGCTCCGATCACGAAACTCCAAGTATGAAAGTTTCTTAGAAAATCGCCATGAACAAAATGGGGCAAGTTTTATTGTCAAATTCCAGCATTTTCTCATTGTCCAATTTTAGGGACTTATAATTATTTGTTAATTATCATTAATTTTGTGGGGTGTTACATTCTCCCCCCTTAAAAGAATTTCATACTCGAAATTCCCCAAGGGTTGAATCATGTAACATAGCACGTCTTATGGGCATTTTGGCCCGTGGGTGGTAGTTTGGTCGAAGCAAAGAGGAGGCAATGAAAGAAGGCACCATTTCTTGCCTCCATCTCTTATGTTCAACACCCTAAGTTACTGAACATGATATCTTGATAGATACCCTGGGGTACCGATTATGATATCTCGTTCGATACCTCAAGGTTACCGAACAAGGAGCACTTACTTGAAGAAAGAGGGTGTCAGACCAAAGAGAACGGCACGAACCGAACCAAGACCTACTGAGCTGTGTGCCTTGATGACATACCGAACCAAGTTTAAGGGGAGTCCACTGAGCCGAAGGGGGGACGGGCCATATGGGAAAACATATGAACTCGGCTAATAACTCGTTCAAGTGCATTTTGGCCGTACCAACAGCCCCCGAACCGAGCCTTCAATCGAGCCAAGCAGTGCAAATATGGAAAGAAATCTGCGTATATTTGAAAATTATCCAACATATTCCCGATTCCCTAGAATATTCCATCTAGGAAAGATATACAAGGAAACATCTTATATACTGACACCACTTCCTCATCCCTATAAATACTTTAGCATTTGACATCCCAGCGACAACTTTTTTGATCTACAAGATTCCAAGTTACAAAATCAATTGCACAAAGCATCTGAATCACCATTTTCTATTATAAATCATTGTATTCTTTATAAATTTCTTGTAATATCATAAATATAAGAGAAAGCAATAAAAAAACAGTGGACGTAGGCCCATTCTGGCTGAACCACTATAAAACCTGGTGCCTTTTACATTTTTTATTCTTCGTTTAATCTACTACAACAGATTGATTGGAGGTGTTTGCCCCTTTTTTATGCAAATTTTTTTGATGCTTTTATTAAGAGCGGAATCTACCCTCAACATGCCTCCCAAATCTAAGAGCAAAGCAAGCGCTATCAGTAAGGGTGCCAATCGTGATACAGTAGAACATGATAACCATTCTTCTAGTACAATATATCGGATGCCATCACTAGAAGTGACTTAACCAGAGTTGTGACGAACCTTGATACTCGTCTTGCAGCCAAAAGCAAGCTATTATGGATCAAATCATGACATGGTTAGGGAAAACACAACCAAATACACACAACACTGAAATCAAGGGGAGAATCCAAACCCGACAATCAAGGAAGCGATGGAGATCATAGTATAATGGCGAATTCGACCTGGAAAATCATGGAGCAGGGACACGCGAGTGTCATTGAAGTAGGTCGAGTAGGAACTTAACTGCATACCGCACCCGAGGATCGGTCCAGTACCAAATTGAATAGGGGAGGTGACTGCCCAGGGGCGACTACGACTGGACTACACTGACCTAGGCAATGATCTTTGGAATTGGCTGAAGTAGGAACTGATAGAAGACGGGCTCACCGCCCTGAGCGATCCCAAAGTAGAGAATGCGGTAGAGATCATAAGACGAGTCATCATAGGAGACAATATAGAATCTCTTCACTTAGACGAGAGTGGTCGGTTAGTTACCGACCATTCCTAGAGCTAGAGGACCATATGGTGTGGACTATCAGGAAATGTGTTCATCGGGAGCAAATAGAATGGGGAATTGGCATGAGAGTTGATAGTCTATTTACTGTGGAAATAAAGACTGTCCAAAATCCAAGGACTTTTTCAAACGCTACTATGGATCCTTACCAGGGTTTAACTAATCCTGTAGTGCATTTACAATGATATACGTAGCGTATGCTAATGAGTAGAGCAACGGAGGAGGTCATTTGCAAGTGATTTTCCTTGTTCTTGACAAACCTAGCAACTATATGGTTCTGTCACATTCCCTCGGCTCAATTCATTCATAAGAGATGTTAATGGAGAAGTTCATCAGTCACTTCCAGGAACATATAGAACAATCCAAGGAACGAAACTCCTTGTTAGATGTTAAACAACTGAAGGATGAGACTCTACGATGATATTTATCTCGCTTCAACACTGTAGCTATGGGTGTTCAAAATGCTGATAAACAGTTTACCATAATGGCACTATGTAGAGGTGTACAGCCTGACTCAAAGATGGCTCAAAGACTAACTAAAGAGATGCTAACCACCTTCCAGGATTTCTTTTACAAAGCTGCGAAGTACATATGACTAGAGGAAGCTACCTTAGAGTGGCAAGCTGATACTAAGATATTAGGAGCTTCTAGTAGCGTGAATGCTATAGTTAAGAATGGTGAAGAGGGTAGCATGGAGAAAAATAAAAGTAATAACCCCAACAATTCTGGTGGGAAGAAAACATATCGAAGGAGATTCAAGCCTTGCATGAGGTTTGACACCTATATAAAGCTAAATGATATTATAGAAAACATCTACTTGGCCACTTTAAGTAGAGCTTAAGTACAACATGCCTGCTTCGAAGAAAGAAATAGAGGCTGAAAGAAACTCTAGGAAGTACTACTCATTCCATGAGTCCTATGGATATAAAACCAAGAATGTCACTATTTTACAAGGCTTAATTGAAAAATACATCGTGAAGAAGAAGCTGGAGCGGTATATCAAGAGCCCATAGTCAATTTCTATTCCTGAGAAGCAGGCCTAGAGATAGCCCCCACTGGGAAATGGAGGTATAAGATCTAGTGTCAGTCGTGGAAAAGACGGGTGGCTAGTAAGTAATGCCATATCATTGGGACCTCATGTGGAAGATAGGAGTTGGGGTGAGATGGAGAGTCATGCGAAGTCCTTGAAAAATGGAGATGCATCCATACATACAGTAGGTGGGAAACAAAGTCAAGCTATAAGAATACTCTAGCTCCAACCAACTAACAAAAGAGATCATTTATGAGGAGTAATAGATAATGATTCTTCTTCGTCAGTTTATTTAGCTCCCTATAATCAACATAGAGTCTCAAAGAACCATCCGCCTTGGTGGCAATGATGACCGGTGATAAAACGCTTCTCCAACAACTCATTAACCTGCTTATTCAACTTGCACTTTTCCTTTACCTTTAGAGTCATATGCCTTAGTGGTAAGGCAACGATTCTGGCATTATCAATAATATAGATCCTAAACATGATCTCTCTCGGGGGTGGAAGACCGATGACCTCAACAAAAATATCTAGGAAAACTCTAAGCACCGGAATTATACTAAGCTTATCATGTAACAGGTCTAATGAATATAGGTAGCTCAACATAAGAGATCCTTGGGGATGTTTGTAAATCTTTAAGCTATGCCTATTGCACATGCTCAACCTAACAACCCTCCTATCATTGACTTAATAGCCCTATACATAGTCATCCAATCCATGCCTAATATCCACCCAAACCCAGAAAATCCCAGTATAAAGGCATCACAATCAAACTCGACTCCTAAGATAAACAACTTCAAACCTCTACATAACATAGACAAATAGGCCAATCCTCTTACGGGGTATAATCCTATGGGGTCTGTGACTACAATAGTGTGCAAAATCGAATCATCAACAGGTCTACTAGAAATGAAGGAATGTGAAGCCCTGGTATCAAATAAAGTGCAAATAGATAAACCAAAAAGAGTCAACACACCTTCGATGACCACTTTCTTACCCTTATCCAACACTGGCTGTGCACTGGAGCTAGGCACTACCTCTAGTGCATAAGACAGAACTATCTAAGTAGAAGTCTGAGTGGGAGCTTTCAGTGGTGCTTTGTAAGCTTACTTCAAATGCCCAATCTGATCACATTTATAAAACTTAATCTTTAAGCAATCCAACCTACATTATTTAGCAAAGTGCCCCAGTTTTCCATACTTATTACACTTCATGTCCTTATTTTGAAATCTCCCCCTTCGGTGCAAATTCTCCCTTCTTCTTACTCTTCCAGTACCCTTTCTCTCTAGGCTTCAGAGCCTAGTTTTTCTCTTCCTTCTTGGAGATGGCAGTGAGTAAAGCCATCTCCACTAACCCCTCATAGGTAGCACTCATCGGAATGTGACTTACAGCCAAATCTTGGAGAGGTTGGTTCAGTCTTTTAGAAAATTTAAGAGTTCTTGTGTGGTGTACAAATCAACACCATGCCGAATCTTGCTAGCTCATTAAACTGGTTCACATGCTCCTTGACAGTCATATCGCCCTGCTTGAGATGAATAAACTTGTCTAGCCGAATACCTTCCTCTATCCTGTAAAGAAATTACATTTGAAATTTTATACAGAACTCACCCCAAGGAATATCATCCCCATCATTCTTGGATTCTATAACCTCCCACCAACTCAAAGCCTCTCCCTGTAACTTCTACGTAGATAAATGCCTTCGCACAACATCAGTCAAACCCATCGGACCAAATATGCTTTCACAAGCCCAGATCCATGCTCGTGAGTCCATGTAAGACTCCGCCCCTATATACAGCTTGCCTAAAAGACTATAAAAATATTTTCATAGCTTAGCAAAGTCCGAAGAAGTTGGTGGGTGGGAAGGAATCCCACTTGTCAATCCTTTCATGTTCTCTCTAGCAGCATTAAGCTTGGCTTGTCCCCTAGCCTGAAGGTACCGACAGAACCATATAGTGACGTTCATGCTTGGGATTTCAGCTGCATCCAAAGCCTGAACCTACATGATCATTCATTTTCTATCTATGAATTTTAAGAATTTGATTAGCAACTTTTCACAAATAGTTTAGGCATGGATGAGATAGATAGAATAAACACGAATCAAAGATATCATACGCATGATAAAGAGAGATTCCAACTTGTATAATACCTTTGGAAAAGCTCTTTGAAAAATATTTACCTTTATACGTATATTTCAAAAGGTTTATTTTACAAATTTGGAAAACATTTTTTGAATACCTTTTGAAAAACCATTTCTTTTTAATTTTTTATTCAAATATGCTCTCTCGATAAGGTCCTAATTCCTAAGGAACTTTGAACATATTCTATGATACCAACTATGACAATTTGCACCTCCGGACACACTGATCCAAAGCTCAAAGTGGCACTCAACCTTATGTCGTGCCGAGGAATGCGGATCATCAAGGTTTTAACCTTTAACAATTCAACGACTAACATAAGTGATATAATTAATGATAACTAAACTTTAAGAACTCACAACGGAAGGAATAAAACATGTATATATCACAGTAAAATATCAATCTTAGAAAAATATCAGTACGTGATCCAAAATAGAGTATATAGAAAATTATCCCTTCAATTCTGATATAAGAAAATAATTATACTGATATGATAAAATGATACGTGAAGAGAAGATGTAGTAAAGAAGACTCCAAGAAAAGCATGACTCTCTCCAAGTATCCAAAATAGGAAAATCACCTACTGCCTTATCCACCTGTGGTGGAAAAAAGATGGAATAGGAATGGGTCAGTAAAAAGTTTGGTGAATGAGAACAAGGTTAATATGCGATGATTAAATATAATTAAGTTTAAAACTACCCTAAGTGATGTAGGGTGTGTAACAAGTGTCCATAAATTTCTATGGTCCAATACCTAAGGATTCTTATCTAAAACAATAGGTCGAACAATAAATCAAAACTCACAACAATGATCAGCCAATGTTCTTAAATTTATTGAATAATAAAATTCAACCTATAGGCGACTATGGGAACTGCTCTCCCTTGACTACCTATCATCACTATGCTTGGAGAAAGAGAATCCTCAAATGCAAACTCGCTATATGACTCATTGATGCACCCACTATTTACCCCTCCATCGTCATATGAAATGCCTTTTATCACACTGCACCGGCATCTACCTATACCAAGTCGTGTTAGAATCGTGCTTATAAGAACTCCCATTAGTATCAGGCTCCTTTCTATCATATAGCCTCTTATCATGTTGCACTGGGCCTGACTGTCCTTTAGAATCCCATGTTATACTAGGCTCACCCACCCAGTGTCTCCCTCAATGTTGTGCATCCTTTATAGAATACCACCTAAATTTTTCCGAAATACATTGCCCTAGTCAACTCTTAGATTATATTTGAGTATTTAATCGTTATCCAAACCATGATGATTACTTAGCCCAAAATAGGCTCAATCAATCAGTATACCATATTATACAATTTTATATGAAATTATATAATTTTTAATATTTAACTTGGGCCCCAGGCCAAGGTTCGAATACTACATTTTTCATACTAAACAGTCGACTGCAATTTCCTCATTGACCGTTAGGGTTCCTAGGTAGATCGACTGCGAAGTTAATTTAGGGTTTCTACATGACTATATTATCGATTCTTTGAGCAATTAATTCTGGTTATAAGCAAAGTTTATTTACTTAACCTAAATTACTAACCAATTCACATTCAATTAGCAATCAAAATCGAGATTTGTAAATCTAGAGTTTGCAAGAGGTTATACACAAATTTGATGTTAAAACAATTTACTGAAAGTTTACTTTCTAAAGTTATAGACTTGAATTTAGGGTTCCTAACATATTCATTTAGGATTTAGGATATCAAATTATGGTTTAATTTAATTACACTAATTAAATTATCAAATCTGCGCCTATTCACCTCTATCCTAAGCTCTTGCACTTAAGAATTTGGCCTCCAATAGATAGTTCCTTTCCTAGATTGTCTTATTTCCCCCTTGATTGCTTGTTCTAGCTTCTTAGATTAATCAGGTATGATTTTAGAAATTTTAGAATAGGGTTTTAGAGAAAAATTAGGTACTTTTAGTTACTATAAGCTTTCAACAGAGAAGTAGGGTTTCATTAGTTACAAATTTATAGAGTTAGACTTAGATTTAGGGCCATTAGATTAGCTTTGAGAAAAAATTGTCTAGTTATCTAAGTCTTCATTTGCAAGCAATTAATTAGAGCCACACAATCATATTATCTAAGAAGCGACTCGCTTATTTTTTCACGCACGTGGGTCGACCGCCCCTACCACAGTCGACCACTACCGACCTTGAACCCCTAAATTTTGACCTATGGCTTTGTCAATTCTTATTTTTTTAAATTCTTAATTCGTTCTAATGCTCGTAACTCCTTCATACTGACCCGAATTACGAAGTATTACGTATGAAAATCATTCGGAAAACCGCTATGAACATGATGGTTTAAATTTCATAACCAAATTCAAACATTTTCTATAATTTTCTTTTATATTGTCATTTTGTTTTAATATAATTCCCTTATTAAATTTCTGTTTAAACCTCTATTAAACTCTTGCTAAATTTTACGTAAATTTCCTAGGTATTTACACACAAACTAACTATCAAGGAAGGGAGAAACATAGGAAGATTGTGCTGAAGTTGATGATGAATTGCCTCCCTCGACTATAGGGAATATGGATATGAATGCACCTTTTAATAGTTTTTAGGAAACTTAGAGTAGTGGCAAGTAGCACTGCAAGCGTAAAATGTACCTTAGGTCCCTACGCAGCCTATTAGTGAGGATTTTTCTAAAACTAACAAGGATTTTAAGAGCCTGGGAGGAGAAATGTTTGATGGGATGTAACAAAAATTGAAGTCTAGTGATTGGCTGAGGAATTGTGAAAGCATAGATTCCTAAGTGAGAAATCATTTAGGAATGATTTAGGGAGATATTTGAAGAACGGTATATTCATAGACTAGAGTTGTTAGCAATGTTTTAGGAGTTTGTAGAGCTGCAACACGGGAGTTTGACGGTATTAGAGTATGCATAGAAGTTTAATGCATTGTCTAAGTATGGAGTTGATCCAATTATGACTCTGAGAAAGAAGATAGAGAATTTCATCTAAGGATTAAAGTCAGGATCGAGCGACCAGAAAATGCCTCATCTAGCACTTCCATTTAACAGAGAGATGTAGCGAGGAGGTATGAGCTAATGTGAGACATGGGGTAGAAGGCAAGAGAATACAATTTGCCCGACATAAACGATATGCTAATGATGGAGGAGAGTAGAAGGATGTTGCTGATGTAACATTCTACAATTTTAGGAAAAATAGGCACTGTGCAAATAAGTGTCCTCAGTTGGGGTGGTGAAGGTCAAATGCTTTATCTGTTACATACCCGGGCACAAGAGGAAAGATTGTCCCTAGTTAAAGTGGCCAAAGGTTAACCATCGGTCGGACCAACAGCTGAAGAGAAGAGGAAGAAAGTTACGCTAGGAGGTATGATCTCAACTCTAGTACTTCAACTACAGTTCGTTTTGATATGGGTGCTATACATTATTTCATTTTGAAAGATGTAGTGGATAGGTTTGGAGTTAAATACTACCTATTTAGTCACGTCTTTAAATGTGGATAATTCGATCGGTAGGTATGCTACTTTCGATTAAGGTGCACTGACCTTATGTTTGATTAGTATAGTCATTTTTTTGTTTGCAACCCATATGCATTTGACTTCGTTGGGCGTGGGAATATTTTAGGTATGGATTGTTAATGCATAATGACGTTAGGGTCTTTTGTGCTGATAGAGTTATCAATTTACAAAATCTAAATGATGGGAAAATGATCATGGTGGCGGTAGAAGTGATGGATGATAAATATGGATTGACATTGTGTGCATTGGAGGATCTGGAAGAAGAAATGATTATAATATAGGTAGTCCAAAAGTTTACAAATGTTTTCGAACCAGTAATAGGATTATCGCTAAGAAGAGCAGTTGAATTCTTAATAGACCCAATGGTAGGGGAAAAACCTATTAGTAGACCACCTATAAGAATGCTGTCTAAAGAGGTGGAGAAATTGAAGAAGCAGCTGGTGGAACTTGAGCATAAAGGTTCATCAGGCCAAGTAGTTTGCTATAGGGAGCATCCGCGATATTCGTTAAGAAGTTAAATGGATCGTTACGAATGTGTATTGACAATCGAAATTGAATGAAGTAAACAACGAAGAATCATTACCCATTGCCTCAGATAGATGACTTGTTTGACCAGTTGAGTGGAGCTAGAACAGCTAGAATTGGCAATGGGATTCCATCAGCTGAAGTTATCATAGGATAATGTTCCATTGATAGCGTTTAAAAAAGATATAGTCCATACGAGTGGTTAGTGATGCTGTTTGGATTGACTAATGCACTCGATTCTTCGTAGATCTTATGAACCAAATCTTTCACGATCAATTGGATAAATTTTTATTAGTCTTCTTGATGAAATATTGGCGTATTCTAAGAATGAAAGAAACCATAAAGTCTGTTTTAGGTTGGTGTTGAAGGTGTTGTGACAACATAAATCAGAGCTGAAGTTTTCAGAGTTTTACCTTTGAAAATGAGAACTTAAGTTTCTTGGGCATGTTTCGAAAAATGAATTAGCAGTGGATCTATTGAAGATAGATACCATCAGTGGTTGGAATAAACCAGTGACAGTCATGAAGACAAGAATTTTCTTGGGATTGACTGGTTAGTATCATAGGTTCATTAAGGATTTCACGTGTATATAACATCCTTAAATAAGTTGACTAAAAAGAACTAGAAGTTCATGTGACTGATAAGTGTGAAGGGTCATTTTAGGAGTTATTGACAAATGCACCTATCTTGATCTTACCTGAAGTGAATCAGGACTTGGTGGCATATAAGTATGCTTGTGGAATAGGTTTGGGAGCAGTGTTGTTGCAAAAAGGGTGAGTGATAATTTATGCTTCAAGGCAGTTTCAGCCGCGTGAAGTTGTATATCCGACTCACAACTTAGAGTTGGTAGCGATAGCTTTTACATTGAAGATTTGTAACCATTATCTTTTGGGAGGGAAATTCAAGTTGTATATAAACCACAAGTCCCTTAATTACTTATTCTCTCAAAAAGAGTTAAATATGAGGCAACAGAGACAGCTAGAAATCTTGGTGGCCTACGACTTCAGTATAGAGTATACGTTAGGAAAGGGAACAAGTTTGCAGATGCTATTTGTAGAAAGAATTAGAATGGAAAGTCAACCATGATTAAGGAATGGAAGGCGTTAGAGACATGGGCATCTTATGGAGTGCATTATAGAACAAATGCAGGATCAAGTAGCGATCCAGGGATGGTAGCAAGTTTGGAAGTACATCCAACACTTGTGGATAGAATTGTTGTAATGAAAAGAGAAGACACATTGTCAGCCGATAAATGATAAGATTGGGAATGGTTGCGGATGCCGAGGACCTAAAAGGGTTCGAGACAGAGTCCAAGATATGGCTTAGAAAGTAAGTAAGATTGTATGTTCCGAATGTAGAAAATCATCAAAAGGAGGTCTAGGAAGAAAGTCATCGATCTATGTTTACCATTCTTCCCTGGAGCACTAAGAAGTATTATGACATAAAGAAAGTACTCTTTTGGGAAGGGATGAAGAGTGATGTCGGTGAATGTGTAAAGAGATATTTCACCTATCAGAAGGTAAAGGTTGAACATCCAAAGTTGAGTGGATTACTTCAACCTTTGGAAGTACTGACTTAGAAATGAGATTCGGTGTCCATGGATTTTATTGATGGGCTTCCTAGGTCGAGAATGGGAAAAGATATCATTTGATGATAGTCGATAGATTGATTAAGGGTGCCCATTTTATCCAATTAAAGTCAACATGAATGGCAGCTAGTTGAGAAAACTTATATATGAAACATGTGGATAGACTGCATGTATTCTAAGTAGCATTGTAAGTGATAAAGGCCCTTTGTCTACCAGCAATTTCTGGAAATGTTTGTAGGGTGCATTAGGTAAAGAATTGAACATGAGTATGGTTCAGCACCTGTAGATTGATGGCCAAACAAAATAGGTGAACCGTAGTAGAAAATTTATCGAGGGGAGTGTGTTTTAGATTTCGAAGGAACCTTAAGGAGGTTATTTACATCTTGTAGAGTTTGCCTACAATAATAATTACTGGTCGAGTATTGGAATGGCCTCATTTGAGGCACTGTATGCTATACTATATAAGTTACCTATTTGTTATTTGGACATAAAGATAGGCTCGTGTTGGGACCTAATTTGATAAGGGACACCACTAAAAAGGTAGAACTGATTCATGCTAGAATGTAGAAAACGTGATCAAGATCGAAGAGTTGTGGCCAAAAGGAGAAAAGGGCTTTAATCTGTGATTGGCGACTATGTGTTTGTGAAGTATTCTCTGATGTGGGGAGTTATGAACTTTGGGAAGGAGGGGAAATCAACATCTAAATATGAACGATTATTCCCAATGATTGAGAGAATTGGAAATATGGCTTATCGAGTCAAGTTACCAAGTAATCAGGTCGGTGTACATAATGTCTTTCACATCTCACACTTAAGGTAATGTGTGCACGACCTAAATTTGGTAATGGAGCCGAGGGTGGTTGATGATTTGTCTATAAAAACAGATTTTACTTATGTTAGACGACCAAAGGGAATAGTAGGTCGTGATATGAAAGAGTTAAGTAACAAAGTTACCAAACTTGTTTGCTTCCAGTGGAGCGATGACGTCGATGATTATTCCTAGGAGGTAGAGGATAAGATTTGAAATTTTTATCCCAATTTGTTTTGACGTGTATGGTTAGACATGTATGTTTTGTTATTTATATTAGTACCAACACTTGTATGACTTCATGTTCTGATATGATTGTGTGCTATTAATGGCACAAATATATTAATTGATAATTGATGATTTACATTAGTAAGGATTTGGTATAATTCTTGTACTTTGTGTAGGTTGTTTTGATGATAGTAGTCTTTATCTTATCTTATCTGAATTTCGAGGATGAAGTTCTTATAAGTAGGGGAGACTATAATGCCCCACATTTTAGAGTACCAAAATATAAGAAAATTAACTAATTAATCAAATTAATCTACGAAGATAAAAATAAAGATAAGTTATTTAGAATGGAATAAGTTTAAAACGAAGAGTTTGGGAAATTAATACCAGAATGAGATCTTAGACTATAGCCCAAATTACCAACCCCCTAACCTCCCACCTTTCATTCATTCCATTGCTCGCTGAAAAATAAAAATCTAACCAAAAAGGGACCACCATATTTTTACAGGAAAATAAGAAAAAAATTTAGAGAGAAGGAGGAGTTCCATTCATAAGGAGAAGCAAAGCTCTAAACTAGTGTAATCAAACAAAAGGTGACCAATTCTTTCTCTAAAACCATCCAACCCATATGAGTTTGGATTGTGTGTATTTATGATGTTTTAAATGTTAATGAACAAGTTTGAGAAGTATGGAAAATATTTGTTCATGTTTGGGAATTCGAAGACGATGATTTATAAAGTGTTTAAGGAAAAATAAAAACCAAACCTTTCTGAATCACTTGAAAACTTTTATACAATGTGTAGAATAATAATATGAATGTGAGTTTTTAATTTCATATTTTTTTGAAATTAATTTGAATTTACATGAATTTTCTAATATGAGAAAATGTCTAACTCCAAAAATTAGTTATTTAAAATAATTATTTTTGCTTGAAAATTTTATATGAGCTAAAATATGATGATTAGGATTTTAGATGAATTTTTGGGATTTTTCCATGCATTTTTGAATTTATATGAATTATTTAGCAAAAGGAAGAGCTACTTATAAAACTGTAATTTGTCATCAAAAAATTACAAAAGCGTAATTAATTAAATGAGCAACACGGTAATTAATAATTTCTGAAAAGAAAATTACATATAGCCTCGGTAAACCAAAGATAATTCGTCCTATAATTGTGCTATGTAATAAAGTAGATATTTTGAATGGAAATAAACAAAGTTCATGTTAATACCAAATTGTCACATCAACTAGAGATAACTGATATCAATTGGTGATACCTGATATCAACTAGAGATATCAACTTGTGACAGCTTAAAGTTAACTTGTAATGGCTTAATGTCAACTGGAGATAGCTGATATCAACTAGAGACACCAACTAGCTACAGCTTAATGTCAACTAAAGATAGCTGATATTAAATAAAGATAGCTGATCAACTTGCGATGGCTGATATCAACTAAAGATATCAACTTGCAATAGCTTAATGTCAATTAGAGATAGCTGATATTGACTGGAGATATCAACTAGCTATAGCTTAATGTCAAATAGAGATAGTTGATATCAATATACGATAGCTAATATCAACTTGCAACAGCTTAATGTCAATTGGAGATTGTAACAACCCACCCCGGAATAGGCCTAAATTTCGACTCAGAAAAGGCCCATCAAAACTTAGATCCATCTAAAGCAAGTTTTTGGTAGTAAAAAGAAATAACAATGCAGAGACGTAACTAAACTTTCAGAACTCACAGCGGATGGAACAAAATATAATAGTAAAGTGTACCCATTTATTTCAAAATCATAAAAATGTCATAACACAAAGTCCTATCAAAACCGTAATATAATATCCGTTACAACAATTGTTTAAATCCATGGGTACATATGAAAGCAAATAATAATAAATACTGCCACTTGCCAAGATTTCTCATCTTCAAGCATCGTTACCGCCATAACTCCATCCTCATCCTGTGTTGTATTGAGAAGGGAGTCAGAACAACAAGTGTTTGGTGAATAAAACCTCAAGTCTTATCTTTTCAAACCTAAGCAGTATATTCCAAAATAAGAATATGTATATGAATATAAAATCATTTAAATTATTTAATACTTATTTATAAGGAAAAGAGGTGGGTCTAACAACTTAATACCTTCCATTCCAGAAGTATATCCCATATCCCAATCATGCGCCATAAATAGCTAATAATGTAAAAGACGGTACCCAAGCCACTTGATACTTCCCAGTGGAAAATAGAAAATCCCATCATTTAAGGCCTAATTACAGAAGCGTGCTCCTTAATGGTACTATTGAGCTGACATCACATGGAATCTCATCGGCCACTTAGTATTTCCAAGTTGAAAATAGGATACCCCATCATTTAAGGCCTATTTCCAAAAGCAAAACCCTGCAGGGGTACCACATAGCGTAACCCGTTGGCCATTTAATACTTCATTTAGGGGAAAAAGGTAGGTCCAACCACTTAACACCTCAAACCTCGAAGTAGGCTCTTTGTCTTATGGTCCATACCTATAACGACGTCTCATATTAGTCCACTATTTGTAGAAACTAGTCGCCAGATTAGTTGGGTAGATTTCCCTACTAGATTTGAAACTAACCTCACATTATTACAAATATTTATCATGAGGATATCTTACATCAATAAAAATATACACAACTGCTCGTGGCCTCAAAGTGAAGGGAAAACTTTATTCATGCAACTCTATTGACCTTGCATCCCTATGACTTAGCCATAATTAATTACTTTACACAACACACACACCGTTTCATAAATAAGGCCTTATAAGGAATCTTCCTTCTTATGGCTTAAAATAATAATTAGGCTATAGAAGCATTTTCTCTTATTTTGACCTTAAAATCAATTACCTTCCTAATGGGGGAAAATAAATATAAATAAATGCCTAATTAACTACGACATATACATAATAGTTATATGTTAATTACGTAGATAGAAATAAACAAATATCCACACTTAATAATTTCTAAACGCAAGGATTTTGCGCCCTAAACTAGCGTTTAATGTCAATTTCCTAACAAATTATTATTACAAGTCATTTTCCATTAATTTCCCAAGATTTCAACTGTCCAAAACATGAAATAAATATTCATAATCAAAACTGCAATAATAGACCTGTAAATAAATTGAAACTCAATTTATTACACCAATTCAATAAAATATCTTAAACAATAAGAATTGCAATCTAAACCCCATATCTATTCAACTACTCTTTTACAAGAAATTGATAAGAATAAGTGGTGTAAACTATGAATAGAATTCGCAATCTAAACCCCTTATTATATTGAATATCACAATTTAACCCAAAGAAGAAGGAGAAGTGGAATAGACTATGAATTATTAAAAATTGCATAAATGAAACAAATTCCATCAAATTAATGTAAAGAATTGAGAATCTCAACATAGAATTGACATTTCAAAATAAGAAAGAATTTTGGGGATTTTATCTATCATATTTTTGAAATTCCAAAATCCCTAAGGCATACTCAAATCCAAAAGAAATACAGTAAACAATTGCTGAAAATAAATACTAAGGTTTCCACTCACAGATTAGATTTAGCTTTACTCAACGGATTTGCAGCCTTCCGATCACTTCCAAAATCTCTCTCTTTTGATATATATATATATATATATATATATATATATATATAGACACTCACATACACAATATGGAAGAGGTATATTCATTAGATTCAGAACAATTGGAGAAGAATAGGGTAAGAATAGATTGGAGGAAGAAATAAGTTGATTCCTTACCTGAATTTTCTTATGGAAGAGGTATATTCATTAGATTCAGAACAATTGGAGAAGAATAGGGTAAGAATAGATTGGAGGAAGAAATAAGTTGATTCCTTACCTGAATTTTCTATGGAGTTTCTGAATCTTATTAGAGAGACAACAATGGCAGAGTTTCGTCGTATTCTCCAAAATAATATGAATTAAAGTGGAGAGGACAGGGTCATATTTATAGGGTTTGAAACGCACCAGAACCTTATGATGGAAATAGGTAGGAAACGGGTAAATATGTTGTGTATAAACAAATAAAACATAGCATAAATCCCCAGCCGCCACTGTCAACTTTTGATCCAAGCGGTCGAATGCCCTTGGGCAACTGGTTGACCACTATATTCAACCGGTTGACCTAAATAAGAGCGTTTATTTTACTTTCCACTGCCAAATTAATTTATTCCCCAATTAACTTTTTAACGTTACGCCTTAACTAATCGTTTACTTATTTTAAATCCTAAATTCAATTTCTAATTAGAATTTTAATGCAAATTAAATTAACTTATATATGAGAACTTCAAATGCTCATAACTTCTTTATTTGATCTCTGTTTTCAACATATTATATATAAAAACAAATAAAAACTCCCCACGAACGCAATGAAATAACTTCCTGGTCAAGTTACAATTTTATAAAATTCCCATATCCGAACTTGTTATATTTAATTTAATTCAATTTACTTTATTTATTTATGATCCATTTTATGGAATGTTGCATTCTTCCTCCCTTAAAAAGGATTTCATCCCAAAATCTTCCAAGGGGTGAACAACGTAACTTGCAATACATCCATGTTATATAACCAAGTTTTCTACACAAACATCTACTCATCCATTAGTGAAATGTGATTATGTACTGCAGACATACTAAAATGAGCTCAATCCAAGCGTGAGTGTGTAATCGCGTGATGTAAGTATGTATGCAAGTATTCTTAACATGCATTAAAATTTCTATCTGAGTGTAAAGTGATTGTGAAAAATTATAATGACCATCTCCTACCATCCAATCTAGCAACCGCGATGCAACCAAAATCCTTATTTTGGAGAGAAAAATTACCAATGAAACACTCTGGGTGAGTGTTCTTCATCTTCTTCTTGGTCTCCCATGTGCTTTCTGTCAGATTGTCCCTCCATTATACTCGGACCAATTTAATTATTTTATTATGGAGTCTCCTAGCACCGTGCTCAACAATACATGTAGTGGCATGGGGCACTGTTGGCCCTATCTCAAAATCCCCCAACTGATCAGGCTCTACTCTTCTATTAGTGTCATGAAAGTATTTCCTAAGGTGAGAAATATGGAAAACATTATGGACTCCAACGAACTTGTCAAGAAGCTCCACACGATATCCAATTTTCTATTCTTTCTAGAATTCTGAATGGACCAATAATCTAGGTTCCAATTTTCTAGACTTGCCAAATCTAACAACTTTCCTAAAAGGGGAGATTTTAACAAATATCATATCCCTAACATCAACTTGAAGCTCTTTCCTTCTTCTATCTGCATAACATTTTTGATGGTCCCGCACTACATTCATCCTTTTCCTGATTAACTCTATTTTTTCCGTGGTATCACGGATCAAATCGAGTCCGAGCAATACTTTGTCGATGTTTCCCACCAACAACTAGACAACTTGCATCGCTGCCCATAAAGTACTTCAAAAGAGGCCATACCAATCGTAGTTTGATAGCTATTATTATATGCAAACTCAACCAAAGTTAGATGCTACTCCCAATGTCCTTCAAAATCCAAGACACAAGCTTGCAACAAGCCTTTCAAAATTTTATTCACCCTCTATTTGTCCGTCAGTTTGCAGGTGATATGTCGTGCTAAGGTTTAAAGAAGTTCCCAATACCATTTTTAGGCTCCTCCAAAACTCGCTGGTGAACAAGGGGTCTCTATTACTGAATATGCTTATAGGAATTCCATGTAGATGAATTACCTCTTTATATAAATCTTGACGAGAGAAGCGCTGGTCCTATTTCTCCTAATTGGAACAAAATGAGCACTCTTGGTAAGTCTTTCTACAACAACCCAAATAGCCTCATTGTCCTACTGACTTTTAGGCAATCCTCCTAAAAAATCCATTGAAATATTCTCCTACTTCCAAGTCAGAATTTCCAAAGGTAATAATAACCCGCCGGGCTTCTCTTGTTCCGCTTTTACCTTTTGACATGTCAAACATCTAGCGATAAACTCAGCTACGCTCCTTTTTATTCCATTCTAAAGGAAAATTCTCTTCATGTTCTTGTACATCTTATTTCCTTCGAAATGAATGGTCATCCTTGAGTGGTGACACTCCATAAGCACATCTCTCATTAAGTCATCAATCACTGGGACGCAAAGATGTCCATCTCTTCTCAAATATCCCTTCTCATCAACTGAGTATCTCCTAGCATGGGGAAATGCTCCTTTTTACTTAATTTTTCCAAAATCTAAACTAACTCCTTATCCATTACTTGCTCGTACCCTATAATATCCATGAAGGCTGATCTAACCTCCATAATGGATAGGAAACCTTGGATGGGTTCTGTTGACAGTTGGAGGTTAAAATTCAAGACAAACTCCTACCTTCTCCATTCATATATATCTCCCAGGCTAGCGTGTTTCCTTAGAATGGTGTTGGCAACTACATTCCCTTTCCTGGGGTTATGTTGAATATGAAAGTCAAAGGATGTAATATACTCCATCCACCTCTGCTGCCTAAGATTCAAATCTTTTTCGGAAAATAAACATTTGAGTGATTTATGATCAGTGAATAGTTCAAACCTTTCCCCCAAGAGATAATTCCACCACATCTTCAAGGAAAAAAAATGGCTTCCAATTCTGAATCATGCACTTGATACCTCTTCTCATGTCTTTTAGTTTTCTACTAGCATAAGCAACTACCACTACACCATTATAAGCTATTAGCAATGGGTAAAAACCGTTGTTAAGTCCAAAAGCAATGGGTAAAAACCGTCTTCAAAACAGGAGTGGTTGAATTTAGCGACGGGAGAAAACCGTTGCTTTATGTCCAAAAGGCAACGGGTATAAACCGTTGCAAATTGGGCCAAAGGCAACGGGTATTAACCGTTGCAAATTGGGCCAAAGGCAACGGTTATAAACCATTGCAAACTGGGCCAAAGGCAATGGGTATAAACCGTTGCTTTATGGACAATAGGCAACTGGTATAAACCGTTGTTTAATGTACAAAAGGCAACGGTTACTAACCGTTGCTTCATGTCCAGTAAAAAATGGTTAAAAACCGTTGCTTTATGCCCAAAGTCACACATAAAGCAACGGTTAACACCCGTTGCACATAGTGTTTGCTCCTGCTCCTACAAAATCACATCTGTAACTCACTACTGCGTTACATGCATATCTCAGTATATATACCAGAATATCAATATATATCAAAATATGCCAGAATATCAAAATATTGGTACACAAGCACTATAAACATATCACACATATACCATACATATAAAATTATCAAACTTATAATTACACTCTTGCAAACAGAATGCTACCGTGCCGGAATATCATACTTATTACACTGCATTGTTTATTACACTACAGTACAAAGATTTCATTAATTACACTACATTGTTTTGCAAGCAGTGAAGTCTACATATAATAAACACATTAAAAGGATGCTGAGAAGGTTAGTCGAAGCTGATGTTTCTTTGGCTCATGCTGTGGTGCATACAGTATTCTATCCAATTCCTGCGCAAAAGTAAAAACTGGTTTTAAACTCAAAGCATACAGTGAATTTTAGCTTGGTCAAGTTCAGTTAATAGAGCAAAGGAATTCCTGTGTAAGCAATAATAATGCACAAGTAAAAGTGGCAGCAAACATATGCATATATTATACTAAGTTCAAGGGTAACCTTATGCATATATTATATTAATAATTAATATACCAAAGAGTTGGTCAACGTTATGCACTTGCAGATAAACAGAACAAATTAATTGCATCAATGGTAGGTATGATTTACAGGTGGAAATGGAATCTACCAAACAGGAAAAAGGTATGGTGGTTTGTAGAAGTGTATTGGGTAGGACAGTATTGGGAAGTGGTTTGGGTGAGCAGTAGAGTGAGTTGATGGTGAATGTAAGAAATGATGGTGAGCAGTAGAGTTAGTTGTAATTGGAAATGGTTTGGATGAGCAATTTGATTGCTGTAAGCAATTTGCAAGGGGGAGGAGCAGAGCTTAATTTGTTTTGGTTTGAAGAAGTTCGGTGAAAGGCCAGAGGTGGCCAGTGTCAGTGAAGGCTTTGTGTCGATGACTGCAGAAATGATTTTGGCTGAGTGGATGAAGTATGTGGAGGCCGTTACTCTATGCAGTGGCAACAGGGGATATGTGTAGATGATGTTATTAAGGGATGTTGTCGAGGCAGATTGCTGTATTATTGTCGAGGCAGTGTCAGTTGTGCATTGTGTTGAATTTCATGAAGGGAGAAGTTTGTGGGGTGAGCAGTGGAGAAGGAATGTTGTATGGTAGAGGTGATGGAGTGGTATTGCAAGGGTAGTGACTGGTGGTCAGCAAGGAGGAATGTATAGGGGAGGCTGTTGTATTGTGACAGTTTTGAATTGGAGATGTTGTTTGGTGATTAAATGCAAAGCAAACAGTTTGGTATGTGGAGCTGTGAATGGACTGTTTGTTGTTAGAAAGGCAGAAACAGTGAACAGTAAATGCAAATTGGAAATGTAAATTTTGCAGAAAAGAAAATTTGTACAAAGAAATTAGATTATCAACCCTCTTGTTTTTGGTCAGTCTTGAATAGACACTGGATGTAATCCGACTCAGTCCGTGTGACATAAGTATTAATTACCACTAATAGAAGTTGCATTGAATCTTGAATGCATTTCATTATCCAACTTTGAACTATTTCTATTCTATTATTTCGAATATCAAAATAAAATTGGTGAATGTTTGATTATCTTTCTAGCTCAGACTTTGAAATGCAAAGTCAATATAATGTTTTATGCTTTGTACGAGTTGGCAACACTTCTTTCAAGTTGCAAATATATAATGTTATAATAATTTTTAAACACGGTTGTTTTTTAGTTTGAGAGGCATTGAAGGAGAATATAATGGGCTTCAACCTTTTTTTTGGAAGGTAAAAGCTTTACTTCCTAGTATTTGATAAATTGTCGATTATCTTGTAAACAACACAGACCAAGACAAAATACACATGCATTTGCATATGCAAATTTCATATACAACAAACAAAAGAAAATCAGCAATATATGCAAAGAACAAGTCAGAAATATCAATACCTTCGACTAAAGATATCGTATCAAACCCTTTTGATGGCTCACATAACCTCCGGCTCCAACATCCCCAAACGTCTCGGTAAATTGTCGACATATTTTGGCGGTTAGCTCATCCGGCAATAAAATTTTGTCCAACAACACTTTTTCATGTATGGGTGGTACTGGTTTTCCATGAATTACTAATGCTGTGGAATCTCGGCATATAGTACCTGTTATATAAGCATTTCTGGAGTGAATATATGGAATCACATTTACAGAACTAACAAGCTCCCAAACATTTAAGAGGTGGTATATATGGGCACAAAAGCATAAGTGTGCGCATGAAATAATTTCAATGCAAGGATACACATATATTAGAGGTGGTATATTTCCATGCTTCAGGGACACTACACACGCAAGAATAAAAGTTTTAAATCTTGGAACCATTTGCCTTTAGAAAATTATACATGCAATATATATCACGCATGCAAGAATTTCCACACAAAAATCAAAGTAAAACACTGTATAAAGCATGTAATTTGCAAAAATAACACACGCAGGTAACAAAGAAATAAACTTGCATGGTTCAGGGGCAGTGCATACGCAGGTACAAAAGGATTTACTCGCATTCATCAGGGACAGTGCACCAGATTTTTTTAAGATGAAAACTTATATAAACAAAAAACAAAACTCATGCTACCCAAAACCATTTCACAAACATGCAGTGATGGCCCAAGTTTCATAGCATATGAACTAGGCCCAAATTTGCCTAATAATGACTTAGGTTTAATGCCAGAAGTGAATTACAGATAATTTTTTTGGCAACCAGGCAACATATATATATTAAATGCGTGAGTTTCAAACTCACCTGTCTTTGCTCTACAACAGCTAGCAACTCAATTTAAAAGGGTGCAGAAGTTTAAACAATATCAGCCATTAATGCTTCGCTTGTGATGCTGAAAGAAGTGGAATAAAGGATGATGAAGTGTTATCTTTATTTTTTTTACTTAAGTCAAAGAAATGAGTGCTGAGAAGTGTTTTGTGTACATATTCATTTAATGCCATGTACACAAGTATTGCTCGGCTAGCCCTTAGCTGTGGCAGAGTAATGTAAAGTTCAAGTTGCTTTTGAATTAATGTTTTCACCCATTGCCTTGCTTCTTTGTTAATTGTTTGCTAATATGTCTCAGCAATTGTAAACGTGATAACAAACTTGTTTTATTTCTTGACTAAAAGCCTCACTATTGTTCAGCTATGTTAAATGAAAAATGTAAAAATGTGTTGAGATATAACTCAGCAAAATTGTGACGGTTCACTTTGTATTAAACATGTGGCAGCAAGTTATAAATTTGCTTATACGTGCAAGAAAATGCAGCGCACTCTCCCATTCACGAAGTTAAGCATTCACTGACTTTGCAACATATTATTTTCTTCAAATTTTAATAAAATAGTACCTGTTGCAATTACTTCGTCCTCGAAGTTCAGGATTTCACATCTTTGGTCAATTAACCGATTGTTCGGAGTGGCAAACTGAGAAGATGCGATTTCACTGCCTACTTGACGATTATCTTGGGCTATGCTGAGAAGACGCTCCAGTTTATCATCCATATTGTCCAGCTTCATCAATTTTTGCTCCACATTTTGCAGTCGCTGCTCATGTACTCCTTGGGCCTGTTTGAGCCGTTTGCATGGAATGGCAGCACTCTTAACTTGGCTAGGATCTATATTGGTCCCAATACTTCGGCTCCTGCCCTTTACATCTTTACCAAACACTGATATAAAGACGGCTTCATCACCACTACTCGTCGTTTCCTTTTCTTTTTCAATTTTGTCCTAAAAAGTAAATACATATATATATGAATAATGAATTTTAATTTAGAGGCGTTGTTATTTGTTTAACTTACAAAGTAGGAAGATGTCGCATCTGACGTGCTGCCATCTTTTTTCTTATGTGTTTTCTCCCATACTTGAAGACGTGATACTTCTGTTCCCGGACTACTTGAATCGACCTGCATACAATGACCTAAAATTATATTAGGAACTAATGGTATATGCAATGTGATGCACCAATTCAATGACACATACCATTTCTTGAGTAATCATAGCGTGACTCTTACGTCCCGAATGATGACCATATTCGAGCATTGATCTATTTTGTTTGCCTCGCTTCCTTTTTTCTTTCGCCTCGGGTTTTGATTCGTTTCTTATGAACTCATCCCAATCATCTCGAGCAATTTTCGGTGGACAATTTCTCATTCTTTCTTCGTCAGTGATGAAATGGTCATAATGATTCGTGCGCAAATCATTCTTGTGTCTCCTAAAAGCCTTGGACATTTTTTTCATAATAAGGTCCTTTGATAGAGGATCGAGCTCATAATATTTTTGCATAACAAAAAATGCATGTAAACCATTTTTTATTTATGTATTGAAAGCATTATAAATGAATTTAAACCATCTAAGTTCATGTACACAGTTTACATTTCAAAGTATATGGATTTTTACATTTCAACGTATATAGTTTCATCAGTCTCTATGAATAAAGTGATCAATCTAAATATCCTATAAATATCATAAAAGAATATATCTTGAAACAGAAACAGTACATAAAAGGGGTGTATATTACAATCAGACGACTATATTTTACAAACAGAAATAGTACATAAAAATGGTTATGAGATTGGAGAACTTACCTCCAATTGATTCCACACGTCTTCCTTGTAATTTGGCGGAACTTTTTTCCAACTTGGATATGAGATTGGCACATGATTTCTTACTAGTTTACCAATCTTCGTAGCGACCTTTGAACCATTTTTTCCGACTGGAGAACCGTAGTTGTCTATATCAACTTTCTCCCGTTTTAAAGTTGATGATTGTGAAGTCGTATCATTTGACGGTGGTGTGGCATCTTGTGACATTATGTCCTGCAAAGTCTAAAATCCTAAAATAATCCCAACAACATTATGACGTACATTTCTTCCCCTTCCGACCCATCCCTGTGATGCCTGATTGCTGCTGTACATCTGATATATGAACCAACGTCCCCTTCTGATTTGTCTGATCCCACCAACTTCTCACCACATTACGAGATGAGAAACTGGTGGGATCAGACAAATCAGAAGGGGACGTTGTTTACTATATCAGATGTACAGCTGCTTAACAGTAATCGGGCATCACAGGGATGGGGCGGGAAGGGGAACATTCACTTTTATGCGGCAGTGATAAAGTCTTCTTGCATCACCAGAATTTTAAACTTAAGTGGATTCAAAACAATATCTAAAATACTGACTGAAATAAAGGATGCAAATACAAATATATATTAACTTAGCACTACTGAACTAAAGGGTGCAAATACAATATCTTGAACTGCCTGTCTACCTCAAACACAAAGAAAGAAAGAATAGTCAAGCTGATCATATGTATGTATGTGTACATGTATGTATGTATGTGATCATATGTAAGTACCTACAACTACAACACAAAATGAACTCTTGCAATATATCCATCCTTATTTTGTTAAGGCACAATAACTGCTCCGAAATACAAACACAAAATATAATGCATCTATTACTATCATATAACACACCATTCTACATTTTACACCATTTTAAATAAATATTTTGTTAAGGTACAATAACTGCTCTAAAATACAAAGTTAACATATGCATTTGATAAGATCTTCTAATTTTTCATTGTCTTCAAAAGCTGATTGATAAACGATGGGAAACTCAGTGTCATCCACATTTATGGTCAACCGTTTTGGTGTATGCAAAACCACAAACCATACGTTATTTTTTAAATCTTTTGAGTAGAACACTTGACTCGCTTCCGATGCAAGAATAAATGGCTCATCATTCACGCTATCTTTATTCTTCAATTTTCCCAGGTTAACTGTGATCAAG
Organism: Allium cepa; assembly: GCA_030765085.1. Lineage (NCBI taxonomy): Eukaryota > Viridiplantae > Streptophyta > Magnoliopsida > Asparagales > Amaryllidaceae > Allium > Allium cepa. Next base: position 746,354,826 of record CM060941.1, read on the forward strand.
CTTGAAAGAGAATCTATTTTACAACCATTGATCTTATCTTCGACCTTTACCCAATCACAATAAAAAACTGTTTGTTTGAAGTCAATGTAATCCAACTCAATTATCTGTTGAATGACTCCGTAATAAGTTGTTTCTGCTTGCTTAAAATTTTTATCCTTCCCACTCGCTCTAAATTGTGTAATTGCTCTCATGCATACACCACTATCCTATGTTAGCTTTCGCTCTTCATAACTCTTCGGAGAAAATAAAAACCCATTCACTTGGTACTTCATATAACTACGGGCATCAAACTTCGGCCCGTTAACTAACCGCCAAAGAGTTGAGCCAACATCGACGGTCTTAAACAACTACAACAAACACAATAAGTAAAAAAAACATTATCAAGGAGGTGTATGGTCAACTTGAAAATACGTTAAATATTTAATACATATACCGCCTCACGTAACCAAAAAGTGAAATATATAATAGCTTCCCCAGATGTACCCCCGCCTCGAGTTTGAGATTTAGTGCTTTGAACATAGGAGTTATACCTCCTACGAAAAACACACAATAAATACTATATATATGAATTGATTTACAATAATAAGAATTCAGAACAAATTCATGAATTTACTTCTTCCATTCATCCAATCCGTCGTACTTATCAAGGACCCATTTACGCACTTATTGAAATTGCACTTGAGTTAACGTTATATCTTTACCATTATCTAGTGCTATTTCATCAGCAAACTCATCATCCTCGTCTAAAAACGCTTCACGGGTATGTTTATGAGTGCCAGCACCTCCTTTTGGCATATACTCCATGCAGTAAAGGCTAGCTTCTTTTACAATATATCCTTCTGCAATACACCCTTCAATATATCTTTTGTTGCGCACATATCCTTTATATGTTTTCATCAACCTATGAAGATGAATAATTGTAAAATGTAGACATCAATAACTATTTAAATCGAATATTTATGTACATAACTAAAATTAGTAATTTACCGTTCAAATGGGTACATCCACCTATATCTAACAGGACAGAAATCAATGCTTCGTCGGCTAAATGAACCATAAGGTGAATACTGATATCAAAAAATGCAGGTGGAAAATATTTTTCAATAACACACATTGCTTCTACCAAACTAGCCTTTGCTTTTAGAAGATGTTCCCTGTTGATCACCTTTGAGCACAAAATGTTATAAAAGAGACTAATGCGGTGAATAGCATTCCGTAGATCCTTATGTTGCGGAGAACAACGCTGAAGCAATACCGGAAGTAAATGTTGCATTATGACATGATAATCATGTGACTTCATATTTTTTAGTTCAGGAGGGTTGATGCTCACATTGTTATGGAAGTTCGAAGAGAATTTGCTCGGCACATTCAAATTTTTTAAAATGGTACAAAACCGTATCTTTTCTTCTTTGCTCAAAGTGAAAGTCGCATTTGGTATGGTTACTTTACTTGTTTCAGGATCTTCTATCACCCACAACTTTTGTTTTATACCCATGATTTTCAAATCCTTCCGTGCATTGATCCCATCTTTTGACATGTCATTATGGTTCATAATTGTGTTGATCAAATGTTTCGTGACATTCTTCTCCGTATGCATAACATCAATATTATGTCAGGTCAAATTTGTTTTCCAATATGGCAAATCAAAGAACTTCGACCTCCTATACCATGCAGGAACTTCTTCATCGATTGTCTTTTTCCGTTTTCGACCAATTTCCGGTATGTTTTTACCAACTTTCATTTTTATATTCGCTACCTTTTTTTCAACTTGATAACTAGTCAATGGTTTTGGAGGACGCTTAAGTTCTTACTCGTTGTCGAAATTTGTCTTATCGTATCGAAATTTGTGTCCAGACGGAAGAAATCTACGATGTCCCATGTAACAAATCTTCTTACTTTCAGGGAGATAAACAGATGTAGTTTCTTCTCCACAAATAGGACATGCAAAGTAGCCGTGAGTTGTACATCCCGATAAAGTCCCAAGAGCGGGATGATCATGGATTGCCCACAACACTCTAGCTCTCATTATGAACTCAGATTTCTTAAATGAATCAAATGTAACGACTCCTTCCCATAACTGCTTTAACTCATCTATCAAAGGTTCTAAATAAACATCAATATCCTTCCCCGGTTGTTTTGGTCCAAAAATCAACAGTGTTAACATTGAGAACTCTCTTTTCATGCACAAAGACGGAGGAAGGTTATATGGTACTACAATTACTGGCCAACAGCTGTAATGGTTAGTTAAAGAAGCATTCGGACAGAAACCATCTGTTGCTATTCCAAGCGTGATATTTCGTGGTTCAGCAGAAACGAAGAATCAAAAGAATTTGTAGTTTTCCATTGAGAAGTATCACGCAGATAACGCATTACAGTTGTACCGGACTTAGCACGACCATGCCAGGTCATCGCTTCTGCTATCCATGGTACAGTATACAGTCTTCTCAATCTAGAAATTAAAGGAAAATGTCTTAAGGTCTTTCAAGGTACCGTGGTAGCTTTTCTCTCTTCGTCGAATGATGTCTTATATCTTGGTGCGTTGCAATTTGTACATGAAATTTTGTTCGCATTATCTTTCCAATACAATATGCAGTTATTAATGCATGCATCATAAGTTATGTAATTCATCCCAACTTGCTTAATGATGTTCTTCACGTCGGGGTACTTTGACGGTAGCGTGTTACCTTCGGGGAGTAACTCCTTTATGAATTCGAGTAGTGCAGTCACACCATTGTCTGAAAAGCCGTATTGGGTCTTCAAGCTATTCAGTTTCACAATGGCATGCAACTTTGTAATCTCTTTTGGACAAGAAGGATACAATGGCTCTGTTGCAGTTGCACTATCAAAAAATGATTTATCCGTAAACTGCTCACCAATATTAGCATTATCATGCAACTGACTTGTAGGTTGAAAATGATGGAATCTATCTGCATCATTGATCAAATCCTCCATCCTAATATGTTCAGACTCATCAGTATTTGCGGCATGACTAACCGGTTATGGTTTTGGCTTCTCCGGTATTCTTTCCCCGTGAAAACACCACACGGTATATGATTGAACAATACCATATCTAAGCAAATGAAAATGAATGTCATGTAATTTGAATGTATCTTCATTTTTGCACCGCGTGCAAGGGCACGAATACTTTTCCTTATTGCCACCGTTTTCAGCAACAAATTTAACGAAATTTCTCACACCTTCCACATATTCTGTATTTCTTCGATTAGATTGATTCATCCATTATTTGTCTATACTAAAAGACATACTGAAAGAAAATAACAAGAGCTAATAAGAAATCATGGGTAACAATATCTTATGGCTTTCCACCAAGTTCAACTCTATATTAACTAAACAGGCGTATATTCTTCTGATTTCACTTGAAATTTAACATTAGCATCAAACTATTTCCAAAAAATTTGCCATTACAATGGCGCCATTTTGTAGCACCAGAGTAATGTCTATGCATTACCCCTCTCCTGATACTTGACTTGCGCCATTAACAACAATTTTATCCACTTACTAAATATGGTCTCATATTTAGTAAAACAAAATTCATTGCATCAACTTATACCCTAGCAGTCACTATAAGCAGCTATGTCTAACTAGCATGCAGTGCAGTACAGTACATTACAATTTGTAAAACAAATCATATATAAATGTAAAAAGATCATCCCTTGCATAACCAATTGTTTCTTGGTTCTCTAACACTGTACACTTAAAACATCAAATATGTATTCTGATGGTTAAGATTAGAAGGTGCATCTCTACTTTGGCAAACTGTTAAAGAGTAGTAGATATTGACTATAATCAATCCCCAAAAACTTAATGAAACATCTATCCTAAAAGCAAGGGCGGCTCAAAGAATCGATTGACCAAGCCCAATGTGAATTTTTTTGCCCCTTACTATATAACATGTCAATTTTTTCTTTTTTTTCTTTTTCATATATAAGCATAAAATCACATATAAAACTATGACATAACAAAGTACCAACTTTTTATACAAAAGTTGCCACATTAAGTGGGCTGCAATACTTATAGTCTCAAATAGTTTACAAAATAGTGTATTTAATTTTTAACGAAATATATCAAGTTTACAAACTAGTGTATCTAGTTAAGTGTACAGGCAAATCATATTGGGTTCTGCCTAAATGTTTGCGGGTAGACGTACACACACTGCAGGAAAAATAGTACATCAATGTAAGTATCAGTTCCTAAATAATTATTTGTTTTTTAGCTTCAGCTTTCAAATTTCAATTCCTAAACGATTATTTACAGAAAACTAGTTGTTTATAACTAAATACTAATAAGTTATTAGCTTCAGGCGTTTTCAAGGTTAATGAAATCTAAAGCAGTAAAAGGGCGACTCAATTTTAGAAAATTAGACAACTCAAAACAAGAAATTCGCATACTTAATTAGCAGTGGCAGTATAGAGACTGTAGCAGGACTTCAAATCAGCAGTAGAAAATATCGCGTAGGAGGCAAGCATGAGCCGACGATGGCTGATGGAATAGCCGAGTATGCAGCGGTGATTATTTAGGAAGCGTTGATTTTTGAAACCCTAGTTTTTTTGGGTTCGAGCATCGCCAACATGGAGATTGCTATTGAGCTGTAACTTTGAAGTAAAACAGATTTTTGGTGTTGCCCGGCTCAGTTGGTTGCCCCATCCCAGGGGCTTGGTGGGCTTGCCCCTGGGCCGGCCCTGCCTAAAAGATTTACGACGGTTACAAACCGTTGCTAATTAGCCACGATTGAAAACCGTTGCTAATTAGCCATGGTTGAAAACCGTTGCTAATTGGAACGAAGTGCGCCAAAAATTATGGCGCAAAAGGATGAAATTCACCGCCATCATTTGTCTTCAAAGAAGCTATGGTTAATAACCGTTCCCAATTAGAAACGATAAAAAATCGTTGCTAACTGAACCAAGACGGTGATTAACCGTTGCTAAATGGCAACGATTAATAACCGTTGCCAAATGCGCAGATGGTTAGTTGCAAATATCAGTATTTGGTGTAGTGTACCTTCCCTTCTTGCATAAGAACTTCTCCTAATCCTGTTGCACATGCATTTGTTAAAACCATAGACGGTTTGGCTCCATTTGATATAGTAAGCATGGGTGCGCTAATCAATAACCCTTTAAGCTTCTCAAATGCCTTAGTGCACATATCATCCCAAACAAAGACTAGATTCTTCTTAGTCAATCGAGTTAAAGGGCTGCTATTATGCAAAGCTCTTGATGGACTTCTTATAGTAGGCCTGCCAACCCTAGAAAACTTATAACCTCCGATGCAATACTAGGAACATTCCATCCTTGGCCAGCTTCCACTTAGTTAGGGTCCACAGCCAATCCTTTTTTCAAAACAATATGCCAAAGGAATCTAACTTCACTTTTCCAAAAGTGACATTTAGAAAACTTAGCTTTGAGTTGGTTTCAACTCAGGATCTCCAACACCTCCCTAAGGTGGTCCCCATGCTCCTTCTTTCCTTTGGAGAAAACCAAGATATCATCAGAAAACACCACAAAAGATTTATTAAGTTGCCCTCCAAAAATTCTATCATCAAATCCACAAAGTATGCTGGGGCATTTGTCAGTCCAAAAGGCATTACTTCCTACCCATAGAGTCCATCTGGTGTACGGAATGCGGTCTTTGGCTTGCTTTCCTCTACAATCCTTAATGATGGAATCCCGTTGCTAAGTCTAATTAGGAAGACACTTTAGCTCCTGTAAGTTGGTTGAACAAGTAAAATACTCTAGGTAGAGGGTACATATTTTCTCTTGTTAACTTGTTCAACTCCCTATAATGGATGCAAAGTCTTAAAGAACCAACTGCCTTACTAGCAAAAATGACAGGGGCTCCCCACTAAGAAGTACTCCTACGGATGAATCCTTTCTTCAATAGCTCTAAGATTCCTTATCCAAATCCCTTCTTTCTTTGGAAGCCAAATTCCTCAAAGGCAGAGCAATGGGTCTTGCGTCCTTCTTCAAATCGATTTGGAACTCAATCTCTCTATGGTGTAGGAGACCCGAAACCTACTCAAAAATATCAAGAAGTTCACAAACTACGAGTACAGATAGTGGTTCATGACCAACATATAGATTTATGTGTATAAATGGCTAAACTCAACTAAAGCTTTCGGTATACAAGGAACTTCTAAGTCATGACCTCGATGACTCCTTAATCGTACTACCCTTTTTTCACGATCAAGAATGGCTCTGTAGAATGACAACCAATCCATACCTAAGATAAGTCAATACCACTTGATTTTTAGAACGTACACAATGCGTATGAAATCAATGTCGTATATGTCTAACACTAGGTCTTTGCAAACAAGAGAAAGATGGGTCGAACCCCTAATGGGAGTGGAAAACACTATTGGGTTATTGACCAACTGGATTTTAAGGTTTAAGGAATTTACAACATCCCTAGCTATATAGGAATGTGCTACCCCCGAATCAAATATAGCACTAAGAGTAACCCCAAAAATAAGTGTTATATATTCTAGAGCTGCTTTTCCTTGGTCCCTTGGTGGTTACTGGCAATAGGAATAGCCTTGATAGCGTAAGACTGTCCGCTTTTTCCTTCCTTATGCATCATGGATATTGATTCTTATGATGCCCTTCCTCGTGGCAGTTAAAGCACTTTCCTTTAAAGGCTTCCTTCATCAGACTCACCATACAATCTTTTTCTTCGTGACCCCTCCTTTGGCATCTCTTACACAGCTTTACTTCCTTCTTAAACTTCCCCTTCGACTTCTTGTTGGCCCAAAAGCTCTCCCTCTTAGATCCTCCTTGCTTTTGGGTCTATCCAGACTTCTCTTTCTCTCTCTTATCTTCCTCATTGGCCATGTGCAATATTGCCGTTTCTACCAACGTCTTATACGTGGCCACCATAGGTGCTTGAGTCAACAATATTTCTCTCTACGGGAAATTTAACCACTTCAAAACTTCACATTCTTTTTTATAGGTGTGTCTATCAGGTTCATCCTAAATTTAGCCAATTCAATAAACTTAGTTGTGCACTCCTTAAGGGTAGAGTCTCCTTGTCTCAGTTGAATGAACTTTTCCAATTGCAAGCTAACCACTTCTCTAGACATGAATCTCATCTTGAATTGGTCCTTGAATTCATCTCAAGAGAATATCCTGCTCAGGTGCTCATCAGTCACAAAGTTCCACCAATTTAAAGCTTCATCCCTGAGATGCCAAGCTGCAATTCCTCTTCTTAGTTGATCATTCCAACCCAGCTCTCTAAATACCTTCTTGTAGTTGCCAATCCATGCTTTAGCCTCCGAATATCCTTTAATTCCAGAGTATGTCTTTCCTTCCATATTGAGAAATTCTTTACATAGTTTAGGAAAGTCGATAGGTTGGGGTGATACATCAGTGGCAGGGGAGTTAGGTGTTACCGATGCAGTTGGAGGAATAGAAATCCAACCTATAGTCCTATGCTTTTGTTTAAACAATTCAGGCATTCCATAAATGGGTGGTCTTCCACGGGTAGGGTTCCCTTATTCAATCAGTCCAAAGATTTGAATCAAAAAGAAAGGGAATTTTTTTTCTAATAATGACTAGGAAGGTGCGCCCCTTACCGAAAGTATACCTCTAGAAAATGTACTTGAGAACTACGATGACTCTTAGAAACCTCCAAGCAGACCCTGCCAACCTTACCGAATATCCGAGTATTTCACATCTCCATTCTCATACAACCTAAACCAATATAGAGTAGATGTGACAATACCCTAATGGGATTAAACCGCATAGTTTGGCCCCCACTCGCTCTTTATTTAGTCATTTCTGATAAAGGATATTAATGCTTTGAATGAGCAACAAATCATCTTAGATTGACGAAAAAAACAAAAGGAAGAAGGATATCGAAATCGATAGTTAAGATATCAATTATCAGGGATAACAAAACGATCATATATGGAAATTATATCTTACACTCTTTCAATGTTTGGAAAATATCCATATACTTATCTCATCGGTATATGTATATTCACATAACAATAGGTAGGATTTCATATTTCAAAAGCATACTTAAATGGGTCAAAAACAATTGTCTACAAGAAAGGCGAATGTTTTCCATACCATCATAATTATAAAGATCATTTATGGAAATCAATTCTCCTACAATTCTCACATTTTCGATATTCTCGACTTACTCTATCCTCGTCCAGAAACAAAGCTAGGTATGTCAGGGCACTGGTTGCTCCTAGCCATTTCTAGACACTTCGGTTCCAGATCTCACAGATAGAGGATCAATCTACTCATCGGCTTTTAGTCCTAAGTATAAGACTACTTACTCTTCATAAATAATCCATTTAAATCATTATATAAATTTTGAAGCTCTTTTAAAATACTTTAAACAAAGATTTAAAACTTCCATTCAAATTGTAACTTAAACCCATCATCTTTAAAGTAGAATACGACCAAGAGGGGTAATACTCCCTCTTAGTCAAATGAGATAGCGAAAAGGGGTGTCATTTCCTTTGAACCAAAAAGTCACTAAATGTCAATCCTAAGTTAAAAGGTGGTGTATGTTCCCGTTAACTAAACGTCATGGTTATTGCTCATAAACTGGCCGAGCTAAAATCAAATAACCAAACAAGAATAATAACAGACCCATTATTATTAACAATTCACAATCAATAGTTAACACAACATTTATTAAAATGTGAATGAGTCAAAGGAAAGAGATTAAGATTACACTCGCTGTAAAATAGTTAAATTATACTTATAGAATAACTTATACCCACTAGACTTTGAAAATAAGGGATATACTCACATCCTATTTGCTTTGATGGAGACTTGGAATACTTCACCTTTGATAATGAATTTTGGTTCTTTTCTTTAGTTTGTGAATGAATTAAAATGAGATATGGATTTGGCTATTTACAAGTAAAGAGAAGGGTACTTTAGTCATTTCCTATAGCCTAACTAGATTTGACTAGATTTTAGTCCAATAGAAACTAGCCTTATGACCTAATTTGATTCGACCACATTTTGGTCCAATAGAAAACATCTTGATGGCCCAATTTGATTCGACCACATTTTGGTCCAATAGAAAACATCTTGATGACTTAATTTGATTCAAACACATTTTGGCTAATAGGAATCCTCCTTGTCAACTATGGCATAACATGATTCGACCAGATTTTGGTCCAATGGCAACCATCCGCATGGCAGAACCTAATTCAACCAGATTTTGTTCCAATGGCAACCATCCGCATGGAATATAATAATCATTATGCTATTTGTTTTCATTCGGCAAGTAATTATACTGTTCTATTTTATTAGGCAAGTAATTATACTATTCTGTTTTATTAGGCAAGGTTAATAATACTGTTTTTTATAAGGCGAGTAATTATATTATTCTATTTTATTAAGTAGGGTTAATAATTCTTTCTTGTTTTATTAGGCAAGTAATTATACTATTCTGTTTTATTAGGCAAACTTATTCTTGAATAAATTGGTACCCCTTACCGCCTTATAACTCGAACCATCTTTAAACTAATGTTTTACATCAATTTAAAAAAATCCATTCGAGACGTTTTATCCAAATTTTTATTCTAGATATAAAATCCATTATTTAATCATTTAAAAACATATTAACTATTCAAGTTTAAAGTGATTAAATTATGGATCGTTATATCCTTCCCTCCTTCGAGGAAATTCACCCTCGAAGTTAATCACATAAACTCAAGATATCAAAGAAACCCAAATGATATCATATATACCACACAAAAATACAAGGGAAGCAATCTCGACACAATTGGTGAGTAAACTAAACAGAAATAACTAAACACAAACAACAACTAAATCAACTCGGGATAAGAATTCCTAATATAGTCCTTAGTTTCCTAAGTACAATCTCTAACATCTTTACTCCACCGAACCTTAACAAGATTCACCACCTTCTTCCTTCACCGCTTTATATCACGAGCGACAATATGAACATGCCACCTAAGAATAGTTAGGTTAGGCTGAACCTGTAAATCAACTTCTTGTCACGGTTCTACTGTCATCGAAGAGTCGGGTACATACTTATGTAAATGAGATACACGAAATACATTGTGCACATCTGATAGTCGATCTAGCAACTCCATTTTATATGCAAGTTTACCAATCCGATTCAGTATGGGAAAAGGACCAATACATAGAGGGGCTAACTTCCTTGTCTTCCCAAAACTCATGATACTTCTCAGAGGAGAGACTTTTACAAATACCAAGTCCTCGATAAAGAACTCTACATCCCTATGCCTTTGATCTGCATAACACTTTTGCCGATCTTGCACTTCCTTCATCTTTCTTCTAATATCATCTACCTTCTCATTGGCTTCTAAGATTATGTCATGTCCAGAACAAGTCTATCTCCAGATTCAACACAACATGAAGGAAAACGATAGGGACAACCATAAAGACCATCGAAAGGGGCCATACCATTGCTTGCTTTATAGCTATTGTTCTAAGTGAATTCGACTAAGGGTAAATGATCTTTCCAAGAACCTGAAGTCTAGAATGCATGCTCGCAATAAATCTTCCAAGTTCCGGTTCACTCTCTCCGTCTGCCCATCAGTTTGGGGATGGTAAGCTGTACTTGGACTTAGCTCAGTCCCTAAAGTAGTCTGTAGTCCCTTTCAGAACCTACTAGTGAAAATCGGGTCCCAGTCACTTACAATACTACGAGGAATCCCATGGAGTATCACAATGTCCTTTACATACAAACTCGCCAGACTCGTAGCAGTCTTAGCTTTACAGGAATGAAACGGGCACTCTTGGTCAGTCGATCGACTATAACCCAAATGACATTATTACCTATTCTTGATCTAGGAAGCCCACAGATAAAATCCATAGAGATCTGCTCCTACTTCCACTTTGGGATCTCAAGTGGTAGAAGCAATCCATCTGTCTTCTACCGGTCACTCTTAATTGGCTGGCAGTTTGCACAACGACTCATAAAGATTGAAATATCTCGCTTCATCCCCTTCCACCAGAATACCCTCTTCATATCTTTGAACATCTTGATCACTCCTGGATGAAAATATAACTTTGATTGGTGGCATTCAGTTAACACTTCTTGCCTAAGTCCATCAAATTCTAGAGCACAAATACGCCCATTCATTTTCAATATGCCTTGGGGATCAATCTCAAAGCTACAAACAACACCTTCTTCAACATCCTTCTTAAGTCGGGCCAAAATAGGATCTGCCTCTTGACTGGATGCAATTCTCTCTAACAATACTGGCTTAACTTCTAGGTTATTAACCATTGGTACATTTCTACTCAGTGCATCAACAACGTCATTTTCTTTTCTAAGGGTATAAAGAATCTCTAGATCGTAAGAAGCGAGAAAATCCAGCCATCTTTATTGCCTCAAATTCAAATCTTTTTGGGTAAAAATTTATTTTAAGGATTTATTATCCGTGTATAACTTGAACCTTTAATCCAAAAGATAATGCCTCCACATCTTTAGTGCGAAGATAACAGCTAAAAGCTCCAAATCATGTGTAGCATAATTTTTTCTCATGGGCTTTAGCTGTCGACTTGCATAGGCAATGACTTTCCCATGCTGCATCAGAACTACTCCCAATTCGGTCCCACAAGTATCTGTGTACACGGTTAAACCTTCACTCCTATTTGGAATGGTCAATATAGGAGCGCTAGTCAACTTCTCTTTAAATTCTCTGAATGCTTGATCACACTTAGAAGTCCAAAAAAACTTAACAACTTTCTTTGTTAACTTCGTCAGATGATAACCAATCATCGAGAAGTCCTTGATAAACCTACGATAAAACCAGCCAATCCCAAGAAACTTCTAACTTCCGTCACACTTTTGGGCTTCTTCTAGTCTTGAATCGCCACAACTTTAGCTGGTCCACCAATATGCCTTCTCCCGAAATAACATGCCTTAGAAACCTAACTTCGGATTTCCATAAATGCCACTTGGAAAACTTAGCCTTCAACACATGGCTTCTTAAGGTGTCGAGTATGACACAAAGATGATCTTTGTGTTTCTCCTCTTCCTTGGAACAGATAAGAATGCCATCAATAAAGATGTAACAAATTTATTAAGAATATCTTGAAAAACTCGATTCATTAAGTCCACAAAATAAGCGGGTACGTTAGTCAATCCAAAAAGCATAACTAACCACTCGTAGAATACTCCCCTCTACCACTCATAATTGGTGGAAACCGGTAGCAAGATCTAATTGAGAAAATATCCTAGCACCGTGGAGTTGGTCAAACATATCGTCGATCCTTGGCAAAGGATATTTATTCTTGATAGTCTTTTTGTTTAACTTCCGATACTTTATGACTAACCTTAGAGAGCCGTTCACCTTTGTAAAAAAGACAACTTACAAACTCCAACTCAAGGTACTACGTTGGATCAAGTCCTTTTGCAACAAGTGATAAGTCTACCTTTCTAACTCCCTCTTCTCTTTCGAAGCCATCCTTCATAAGGGTCGTACAATAGATCTGGCTCTTGGAACCAAATCAATACGGTACTGAACTTCATGGTGAGGAGGTAAACCTTACACCTCATTAAAAATATGTGTGAAATCTCGAACAATCGGCACATCTCCTAGCTCTGCTTTAGCCACTTCGAGTGAATAGAGAAAACCGCTCATTAACTTCTTAGGCTCTTCACAACTAATATCAACACCAACATCTCCAGCATCACTAACTCTGACGAGCCTTCTACCATAATCCAAGATAGCTTTAAACTTATATAATTAATCCATTCCCAACAACACTCCAAAATCCATAAACCCAAGAACAAAGAAGTCAAAAGGAAAGAGATGATTTCGACAAGAAATATGTATATTTAGATACATAGTGTCAAGATTTGTCGGACTTCCAATTGGATTTGACACACAAAGTGGATTACTTATGATAACATATTTTATGTTTAGTTTGCCCATTAGATCATAAGAAATTAAACCATGGGAAGCTCCTGTATCAAATAACACCCTCATAGGAATATCATACATGGATAATGTACCTTGCAATACTTACTTCCCTTTTTGATTTGAAGAAGTGGATAGTGTCTCTTCAATGGTAAAAGTCTATCCTTGAGATCCCTTTTTAGGAAAAGGGCACTCATTCTTCATATGTCCTGGATGGCCGCAATTAAAACATGTGGCAATTGAGCAATGATTTGCAAAGTGGCCCATCTTTTTGCACTTGAAATAAAGAATGTTGGCCAAGTTGGTCTGCTTCTTCTGTGCTGGAGCGCCATCTTGGGGTTTCTTTCCTGCACCCTACTTCTTCCCTTAAACTTACGCTTGGAGATTGGTTTTCCTTCAACTGGTATAACCGATAAAGGCTTGGCACTTACCTCTGGTACTACACCCTTCTGGACACCTTCCTTAATATTAAGAGCCTCAAACCTCAAGTCCATGCTAATAATATTGGTGAACGTACCCATAAGACGATTGGTCATTTCATGATGGAACTCTGGTCGCATTCCATTCATAAACATTTCATTTTTCTTAAGCAATGTGTATACTAATCCAAGTCCAAAACGGGACAAAGCACTGAACTTGTGCTCGTACTGCTACATAGTCATATAACCCTGCTTTAAGTCAATGAAACTTCTAAATAACTAAGTTCTTCCAGCTTCTAGAATAAATTGCGCTTCAAAAACTTCCTTGAACTGGGCCTAAGAAAACTCCCCCTTCGGAGTACTAGCTGTTTCTGAATCCCACCAATCCATCGCCAACTTTTGAACTTGTTGTGATGCCCAACCTTTTCTCCACATCTTCTAGATGAAGATCTCCAAATATTCTTTCACAAGTGCGAAACCACATTTTCACTCCAAGAATATCTTCATTTAAATAGAATGGTTTCCTGCCCAAAGGGGTATAATTCTTACACAAAGCCGCAAAATTCATAGGGTTCCGAACTTGCACAACCATTTCCTCTATCGGATCTATAGCTGACGTATTAGCATTTCTAGGTACCCTTCCATTGGTAGCGGTGCTAGTTCCAGATCCTCTCCTTCCTCCTCTTCTTGTATTCATTTTCTATTCTATAGACAAATAACAGGTATCTTTAGAATACAAAAATAGGATAAAAATGGTTTAAGGAAGTAATACCAAAGGATCTAAAACGAGACTTTAGAGGATTAACATTATTATTATAAAAATTAGAAATACGTTTTCTCAAGATTAACTCATTCTAGGGCATCATTTACCCTATCTCTAATGAGTTGTACCCCAATAAGGCTAAGATGTTCACTCAACCGAAGCTCTGATACCAACTGTGATGATCCACCTTTCTGACCCATAAGAACGACACTTAATACATCCATGGTATTCACATGCCGTTGCCAAGTATCTAAAAGACGAGTTATCATGGGATAAAATATAAGAATAAAACAATAATCTCACAACGGAAGTTAAATATAACATAAAATTAAGACAATACATAAGGTTACTCCCCTGCATAGAGTTATCAGAGTTACAAAAAAAGTACTACTATCAATCTAGGAAGTTTTAACAACCTTCTTTTAAATAGACATACATAGAACCAACATCTCATAACAGCACTAGCTAGATAGATAAGGAGCCTTTTACTCATCCACCATCTTCAAACAATCCCAAAGAAACCTGTCATTTTCGGACTACTCAAATATAAATGAGTACTCGAAAGTTTAGGGAAAATAAACAATTTGGGTCAGACAATAAGTCCGGTATGAGTAAACTCCAGAAGAAAAAAATAGAACACACAATAACCTGTGAGACAACATCGCAAAAATACAGAACGGGTTTCCCCTCACAAGGATAACATCCAAGCATAAAAGAATGGACATAAACAATTAAACACTGCGAAGAGCGCAAGACGCTTCCTGATCCAATTAAAAAAGAATCAATCCAAATATTTGAATAAAAAATAAGGAAAGAGAATTTTTTTCCAATAATGACTAGGAGGATGCGCCTCCTTATCGAAAGTATACCTCTAGAAAATAGACTTGAGAACTACAATGGCTCTCGAAACCTCTAAGCTGGACCCTGCCAACCTTACCGAGTATCCGAGTACTTCACATCCTCGTGCGCATACAACCAAAAAGAATCTAGAGTAGATGTGACAATACCTTAATGGGTGCAACCCCACATAGCTTGGCCCTCACTCACTCTTTATTTAGTCATTTTCGATAAAGGATATCAATATTTTGAATGAGAAACAAATCATCTTAGATTGACGAAACATAAACAAAAGGTTGAAGGGTATTGAAATTGATAGTTAAGTTATCAATTATCGGGGATAACAAAACGATCGTATATGGAAACTAAATCTTATACTCTTTTAATGCTTGTAAAATATCCATATGCTTATCTTATCAGTATAAGTATATTCACAAAACATTTGGGAGGATTCATATATCAAAAGCATACTTAAATGGGTCAGAAACAATTATCTACAAGAAAGGCGAATGCTTTTCATACCATCATAGTTAAAAAGATCATTTATGGAAATAAAATCTCTTACACTTGTCACGTTTTTGATATTCTTGACTTACTCTATCCTTCGCCCAGAAACAAAGCCAGATAAGTCAGGGCACTAGTTACTCCTTGCCTTGCCTAGACACTTACTCATCGGCTTTTTATGCCAAGTATAGGACTACTTACTTTCCATAAATAACCCATTTACATTGTTACATAAATTTTGAAACTCCTTTAAAATACTTTAAACAAAGATTTAAAACTTCCATTCAAATCATTAAACCCATCATCTTTAAAGGAGAATAAGATCAAGAGGGGTGAAGCTCCCTCTTAATCAAATAAGATAGCTAAAAGGGTTGTCATATCCTTTTAACCAAAAAGTCACTAAATTTCAATGCTAAGTTAAAAGACGGTGCAATTTCCCTTTAACTAAAGGTCAAGGTTATTGCTCATTAACTAGCCAAGCACAAATCAAACAACCAAACAAGAATATTAACAGACCCATTATTATTAATAATTCAATAGTTAACGCAACATTTATTAAATTGTGAATGAGTCAAATGACAAAGATCAGATTACTCTCACTGTAAAATAATTAAATTATACTCACAGAATAAGTTATACCCACTAAACTATGAAAACAAGAAATATACTCACATCCTATTTGCTTTGATGGAGACTTGGAATACTTTACCTTTGATAATGAATTTTATGTTCTTTTCTTTAGTTTGTGAATGAACTAAAATGAGATATGGACTAGGCTATTTATAGGTGATGAGAAGGATACTTTAGTCATTTCCTATAACCTAACCAGATTCGACCAGATTTTGGTCCAATAGAAACCATCCTTATGGCCTAATTTAAGTCGACCACATTTTGGTCCAATATAAAACATCTTGATGGCCTAATTTGACTCGACCATATTTAGTCCAATAGAAAACATCTTGATGGCTTGATTTTATTCAACCACATTTTGGTCCAATAGGAATCCTCCTTATCAACTATGGCATAACATGATTCGACCAGATTTTGGTCCAATAGCAACCATCCGCATGGAATATAATAATCATTATGCTACTTTGTTTCATTGGGCAAGTAATTATAATGTTCTGTTTTATTAGGCAAGTAATTATACTATTCCATTTTATTAGGCAAGGTTAATAATTCTCTCTTGTTTTATTAGGCAAGTAATTATACTATTCTGTTTTATTAGGCAGGGTTAATAATTATTTTTTGATTTATTAGGCAAGTAATTGTACAATTTTATCTTATTAGGCAAACTTATTCTTAAATAAATTGGTACCCCTAATCACCTTAACATTTTACATCAGTTTAAAAAAAACATTCGAGACGTTTATTCAAATTTTTATTCTAGATACAATCCATTATTTATTCATTTTGAAACATATTAACTATTCAAGTTCAAAGTGATTAAATTATGGATCGTTACAGTATAAATACGGGATCACAACTTGCCGGTGATTATCTAGTTTTTTTTCTAGCAAATTCTAAGCTTCAACAACTTGGTTTTAATTTTTCTCTTATCGATTTCTGGTGAATATTCAATTTTTGTAGATTTCAAAAAATTAGATTTCGAAACGTATACTAGCACGTATATGTGTTCATACCTGACTCCCGATCATGGTTACACATTCACGGGTTATGTTCCAAGTTTTGATATTTTTATAAACGATCTCCACCGATCGTTATTCTTATTTACATATATATTTTATAAAAAAATGATTACTACCATCGTTATTCACTCATTCATATTCTCCCTTTTTATTATTCTTTTAATAACCGATCGTTATTACTTCTTTCCTTTTTTATGATCTTACCCAATCATTATCGGAAACAACAAAACTTCAGATCGTTTAAAATGACCATTTTAGAACGATCGGTGCAAAAAAAATGATCGTAAAATTCGTACTTAAGGAATGATCAGTTCCATTCTTGGGTTATAAAGGATCGCCTTGCCTCCCCATATAAAAGCGTCTCCACTTAGCCATTTTCCTTCTTTCTCTCCATTTTGTATTGTTCTAACTTTAATTAGAAAAGAAAACAAATTTCTCTCCTCGTTTCCTCCATCGTTCCATGCAACGACCCGCACTCCTGAAGCAAGAAACCAGTCCTCCTCTAAATTAATTATTTTTGCATTTGTCCCTTTAGATCTCTCATAGATCCAAATTCAAATTGAATAGCTTCTTCAAATCCTAATCAAGGTAGGTTAGATATTGTATTTGATTGATATCATGATGTTCGATTCGTCCTATGGAAAGAGTTGTAGTTGGAAGAGATGGAAGCTTCAGCTGATCATTTTTAGCGAATATGGAGCAGCTGTCTTGATGTAGGATGATCATTCTTGAAATATTGGTAAACGGGGTGAAGTGGAAAGAATGATAATATACAATGGTTGAGATGAATGATCAGTTGGAGATGAACGATCGGCTGGATAGGATTTGGCTTGGCTATTGACGATTGTTATAGTACGATCGTTTAGAAACGATCGTTCTTTAAAGATCGGCTATGTCTTGGTGGATGATTTGATTGCTAGCAACTAATTTTTAAAATGGAACTTGAGCACATGAACCTGAAATTTGAGATGTGCTTCGGCTTTAGACACTTGAAAGGACACTTGGACTTGCATATGGCTCAAATTGCATATTCAAAAATTCATGACATTTTGAACTATGACGTGAACCAATGCCTCAAACAATTCTCTTGAAGCTCATCTTTGACTTGAACATGAAAACAGATCTCAAACTGATAATCAATGCTAAAACTCATGCTGAATCAGTCCCTAACGATGTAGTGAACCGGTTGAGACAGTCAACGATGACGGTCACTTCGGTGAAACTTCTAAGTCTCGTCGTCTTTTTCGAGTTTAGTTTCATATAGCTTACTACTGTATTACATAGCACTTCATCGCACTACACTAGTACTCACCGTGCACTGGGGGTACATGTTACTTTATCTAACCCTGAATTTTACTAAGTTTAACAGCAATGGGTTCTAGATGTTTTGGGCGTCTTGCAGCTATGCTAGTTGGATCATTTTCTCAATAGGATAACCCTAACGTGGAATCAAGTTCTGCAACGGAACCTGATAGTCCGTCCCCTAGTCATTATTCAGAACAAATGGAAAGCAGGGCCCTTAATTTGATCTTTCTGATGCAGTTCCTATCCTTCCACCGAAAGTTGTCGATCTTGCTCCCGACACTCTACAGGACGTAGTTATTCTGGAGAACCCTGATGATTCGGTAGCCTCTAAAATTAAGGAAGATGCTCTTTGCTGAATCTACATAAAGCACGGAATTCCATTTGATGATGTGTTGGTTCCATCGTGGGATGACAGGGCTCATAGAACCCTAGAAAGTATACGTCATGCAACAAGTTCATGTCTTGGGCTGGATGCATCCTTCCATTTAATTCATACATTCGGAAAATTCTTCATTATTTAAGGATAGCTCCAGCACGGCTTCATCCAAATGGCTATGCTCTTCTCACCTGTACTTATATGGTATTTATGGAGTTCCTGGACCATTCATCAACCACTGATGACATTCAATTCATATTCACTTTCAAGTAATGGAAAGGGAGTTTTTCATTTACATTTCTTGAGTCGGTAAGAGGTGCCAGATTCTAACTGACCCATGGAACAAATTACGCCTTTAAAAGCTAGTGGTTCTTCATTTTTTGTCCACCCGGTTTTGCTCGACAATGGTTGGAAAGACGCAAGTGTTATCCACTATTTTTACATTAGCAAGAAAAATCATATTCAGGTCGTATTCCTGATTACGTTACTCCTTTACATGTATCGATACCCAGCCTAGCGACAATCATTATGAGGAGCTGGCCGCAACTTTGGAAAATGCACTGCCCAAGGACAGGAACATTGAATATCTGCTCATGGATGAACATCTAGTTACTTTTTTGATAGAAGAGGGCCTCTATGTAGGGCTAACCAAAGTTTCCCAAACTATAAGGATAAGATCATGGGCTACATTCAGTTAAAGGGACAATCAAACCGATCTCGTGGTGCCTCCGGTCATGAGTGCTTAGGAATTCACTAGTATCGATGCTTAAGGATATAAAGGCGATGTGCTTGTTCACAATGATGATGAATCCGGTCTTGGGGTCGATGTCAGATCCTTGCAGACCTCACAACCCTTAGTTTGTGATAGGAGAAAGAAGAAATTTTTTGTTCATAAGTTTACAAAAATCGTCGCTTTGATTAATCCAAGTCATCGATGGTTCCTAAGATTGTTCAAGATGAATCTTCTTCTCAACTGTCATAGCGTTCAAGTTTACCACTTGATTCTTTTTCTGGTCTACCAATTCCACATGACCTTGATGCTTTTCATTTTACAGATGTGAGCATCGAGGGGTCAGAATCCCCCATCGAAATTGGCACTAAGATTCCAACTTCTAGAGGAGAAGTTAGTCAAATGAGCAAAGCTCTTGCACCTGGTTTGTCGGGGGATTGCATAAGGAAATTTGCACATACTTGTACCCCTCAACATTGCATTATGCTCAACATGTGCTTTTAATACATAAAGTTGATTTATTTCTGTTTTTATTTATAGAAACGATGGTGAAGAAAAGGAACAAGTTTGACTCCCTCCAGGATATAGACCACCAATCCTCTGGTTCACCATTTTGGTCTTACCGTCAAAGTGGTAATCAAGAGTATTATGATTCCAGTTATCGCCTCGGTCGGGACCGGGATAATCAAGACAGGGGTTATAGGGATAAGCCACCCTAAGATAAACATCGATCAAGATCGAGACCCCCTCCTCCAAAGGGTCCTGAGATGCCAACTGATTGCTGGGACCTAACCATTGGTCCCTTGCATGGTCCTCCTCCCGCTTCAGTTCCTCTACAGACTTTGGTTTCTTCTTATTCTCAATGGTTGAGTGATCGTCATCGCCACAGTGAACATGCTGCTACCCATAGGCACGATAAAGAAAGTATTGAAGTTGAAGCTGCTACTGAAGATCCTATAGTCAATCCAGTTGCTCGTATGGCATAGCTTCATGAAGAGTTTTCAGACTTATGTTTTGAAGGGTTCTTTTTCCTTCCCAACCTAAAGAGGGTCCCAGATTATGTTCAGAAAATGACTATTGACTATGTCACTAACATCCACATGCAGTACCATGAATGGATGAGGGCAACAAAGAGAATATTGAAAGTCTACTTGAGCACGTGGCGAAAATTGAAAAGTTAAAAACGCTAGGAAGCTCAAGATAAAAGAATTATCGACACTCTAACAATTGAGCTAGAGGCTTCTAGGACCTCCCTAGCAGAAGCCGAGGGAAAAGCTAATGCTGCTGCCGAATTCATGGATAAGATGAAATCCAGTCACCTTGATATGGTTCAAGCGTTCAGTGATCGAAATCGAGAAATAGCGCTCGAGCGGGATACAGTCGAAGTAATGAATCTACAACCCTGAATGAGATAGCAGAACTCGAGGCTAAGCTTGAGTATGAAAATATGGAAAATGACGATGCTTAGAAAATCGCTCAAGATGCTTGTTACGAGCTGGTGAATGTCAAACTTGAGAGGGACACGACAGTTGAAAGGGTCAAAAATGTCAATGCACTTATTCAACGAGAAGCAAAAGCTACCAAGGATAAGGTTAGGGAGGAGATGATGAATGAGCTTGACCCACTTCTTATTCTTTGCAATGCCAACGTTCTCAAGCATAGAAATTTGACATGGCTTGGCGACGATTGTCCTTACTAGCTCTAGCGCACGTGGAAATTTCTTATTGCAGAAGAAAAGAAACTCTTAATTCGGAGGATATTGACTTGTCTAGACTTGAAAGTTAAATTCTATTCAACGATGAACCTAAAACATTGCATGATATCCAACTTACACTTCAGAAAGAATCGATGCTGCTTATTCACATAAAGTGGGTGAAGGATTTGGGTCAGTGCAACCCGATATTACAACTGAATTACCCCCGACACTCCAGGTTATCCCTAGCTCCACGGTAGGCTCTTCAACCATCCCCATGTATGATCCAGACAAGTCTCAGCTTTCGCTAATTCCCGAACGCAGCTCTGAGGATATTTTTGCTCAACTTAGGAGCCATACCGAGGAAGGTATTCCGTCGACATTTCCCATCTTTCAAAAAGTTAAGGTGTCATCATTTGATATTTCTAATCTTTTCACCTATTTTTCCTTAGATTTGAATATATCAGGTGTCGTTCCTCTTCCCTCACAAGAGCCTCAATTGGAATCGCAAGCGACCACAACAGAGTCCATCAAAGTTACAACTTCAACTGCTTCCTAGGGTGCTTAGAAAGAAGGCTTTGTTATTGATAATCAATTCATGGAGGCATTGTTCAAGGAAGGGAGTGACCAACACCATGAAATTCCCTTTGACGAGGATGTTGTGATCATGGGTTCTTCCGACCCCTCTAATGAGCTTGGCATGAAAGAGCACGTTGAGAGGGAAGAATTGTAGAAAAAGAAGGAAAAAACTGAGCCTGTTGATTTGGGCTTTAATTAACATATTCCCGTCCCGCTCCAGATGATCCCTCTTGGAGGGACAATTCCCTGGGATGATACCCCCTACTTCTAGTGCTGAGAGTGCCTCGGTCCTTCCTGCTTCTAAAGATGATACTGCCTCGATCTATATGACCGAAGATGCTTCTTCGAAGAGTAGCCGAGGCAGAAAAGGGTCGAAGGGAGGGTTGAGTGGTAGTTCAGAAGGAGCCACTCCAAAGAAGCAAAGGAAAGATAGGAAATCCAAGAAATAATCTTTGTGTTGGAGTGATGAGTAAATACCTTAGATGGCTACTCTTTCTTTTCGTTGGTCATGTTTGTTTGAGTATGATCCCCACTTTTATTTTTCATTGGATAAACTTGTATTATGTAAAACAAGTTTAGTGTCAATAATAATTCTTTCATTTTTTGTATATAATTTTTGCATATACTTCTTTAAATGATGGAGCTATCACATTTTTCATTTTATAGATTTGTGATTCGTTGCTTGTCGGATTGGATATCAATCAAATTTATCTATCCCAAGGCCTCCTTGAGGACATGGCCTCGAGTCGTATTGTTACGACCCGATTTTTCGTACCCCGAAAACCCACACTGATACTCCTCAACCATGAATTTCCAAGACACGAAAGAATGACTCATTAAGGATGAAATAAAAGAAACAAGAATAGAACAGAACAATAGCTGAACAGAAAAGAATCTCACAACTCATGGAAAATATATAATATCAAATTATAAACTTTACAGCGGAAAACATTTAAAAACATATCAATCGGAGTCTAACCTTTGATCAGCCTAGACGGTTATAAACTCTGTCCTTAAAATTGCAGAAACAGATAACAACAACAAACATGGCACAACAGAATAATAAGACTACGTTCGTATGTAGACGCAGATCTGTAACGCTCCTCTAGAAAACTCGAACCTCCTATCATATTGCACTATGCCAAAGAAAACACGATACCATATAATCTCAATGCAAGAAACTCCAAAATCATGCATCCTTGCTCCCCAGCTTGCATAGCTAATCCTGAAATCACTGGGTACTAACCTGTTAAAAACACCCAGATCAGGCTTGGAAAAAAACCAGCAAAAGAACACAATCCCAAATGTGACAGTGTCACATTTGGGCGCCAAACCAAAATCTTTATTTTGAAAATAAAGGGTATCTCATAAATCCACGCAGGATAAAAATGCTAAATGCGTTTTTTTACATATAATACCCATAAAATGATTATGCAAAGCATAAAGGATATTATTTTTAATGACATTGTTTTGAAAGTGCTTTTTAAGTAAACTTATGAATCTTAGCTGAAATTGTTACCTTCATTAAATTCTAGCATTTGGTCTACAATCAAAATCGTATAAGGCTCTTAATGGATATTGGATTCCATACTAGCAACCAAGGTAAGGGACTGCCTTCTGTACAGTACACCTCTAGAGGGATGCACCTATGTGTGAGTTCCCCAGCCAATGCCCAAACAAGACTGTCAACCCAACCAATAGATCGAATATGCCATTTCCCTTGGCCGTTTCCGACCTTCAGACCCAAAATATAGTGGGAGATCAGTTATATCCAGAAAGGAAAATGTAGGCATTCTCATGCGTGCTAAACCATGACTCATCTTGCCGCACGTCCGATTTCAGTCACTCCCCATTTGATGAGGCTTGTGGTAACGCATTAACTTTTCATTCTAGATCATTCATCCTGAATGCCACATTAATAGATCCACCAATTACTATTTAACTCCCACAAAAATACAACATTCGAGCTCATACGTCTCAGAGAAGGGTGTTAAGCTAAGAGAAGTTGTCTTTTCCGCCATCAAGCAAATGTATGTTTGTAAAAGTCAATGTACGTAATCGTTGAAAATGCTTTGCCAGACATCCATCCATACAAGTCATTCAGGTAAAGGATGAACCGAAGGCACTGCACCCTACTACATCCCTGGTCGCAGTAGCCATAGCCCTTGCATCATCGTAGGTCCCACAATAAGGAATCATTTCTATTCATTTACCTTGGTGGCCAGACCAAGGTTATCCATAAGCAAGCTGCCCATCATGAAAGATCTCTAGTCTTCCATACATCAAAAATTTCTAAACAAAGAAAGAACTACCGCTACTTTGTAGTTATATCCTTTTGACCGGCCATCCAAAATATTATGTCTTAAGGACCTACTCAACTAGTAGTCTTTCCTTGCCAAAGGGATTCCCAGTCTTCAATATTTCAATAACATGTATATTACTGGAACGTCGTAAATTGATTCGTATTGGTCTTTGAGATTTTACCCAAATCAGACTCCAGCTCCTTCGATATCAAACATCGAAATCAAAATTTGTACACGTATAGACAGATCATTAAGCCTCATTTAATTAATTGCCTAATCCTAGTTTTCCTATTAAAATCGATCCTCGATTGTAAAACATTAAGAGAACAATTTCCCAAGCGCAAACCCGAAGGCTTAAACTAACATCAGATCTACACCCAAAAACTATCCGACTTAACATCACAACAATTAAGTTCCAATTCCTTTTTACCCAATCTCTTTAACTTTTCTTATCAAAGTTTTATATGATCTTTGACAGATATCCGGATCCACCTTTCGATTCGTTCCACCCCTCGTCTAAGAAATAAATAAAGTCAGATGGATTTACCATCCTGTTGACTAACTTACTTGCTTTCTCAGATCTCACAGGTGGGACAAGATATACTCTTAAATATTAATGCATACCTCTTTCTATTATTTACTTTACTTCTCATTCAGAGATATTTTCTAAATATTGTTTCTTTTTAAACTATTCGTTTGATTCCAAAATTTGACAATTTTTATTTTTCCTTAGAAAATTCCCAAATAAATCTTAGAAATCATAATTAATTATTATGATCCCATTTGCAAAATATTTGGGTCAAAAATTCCTTCTAATATCTTAATTTCAAAATCCAGTTCCCTAATCGCAAGTGAATAATGATTAACTAGGTCATTTTCTATAACTATACTTATTACCAAGTATAAACTTATTTTTATCTTTCAAAGCTTCATTATTATATTAATAATGGTTTTTAATGAATTTAGGAATTTATTTCATATTTTTTGAAGTTGTAAAACTGCATTTTATAAAAAATTGGATTTTTGAACTACTTTTGCAACGACCTTTTTGAAAACTAATTTGCTCATAACTTGAGATTCCTAAATTAAAATATTATTTTTTCAAATTCAAAAGTAAACCATCCTTATTACGAGCAAAATGTTTCCATTTTCAAGTCATCCTGACTTGAAACGCATCATATGCTTCCGTTTGAAATTATAAGTCGCATTACTACGAACCGCCGCTACGGAAAGTGCTCAATTTTGACTGTTTGGGGAATTTTTATGAAACTTGTCCGAAACACTTCCAAACACTTATAAATGGTTATAAAATAAGATAACCATTTATTTTAGTTTTCTAACTTATAAAATATTATTTCCTAATATCTTATCGTTTATAATATTATATTACTACAATATTATATTTAACCTTTTATTAACTTATAAAATATTATTCCCTAATATTTTATCTTTATAATATTATATTAATATAACATTATATTTAACCTTTTATTAACTTATAAGAGGCTTAACCATTCTGGCTCGTACACATATTAATGTCAGTGTAACGTGAATTTGAATTCCGTTTTAAAATCATGATATAAACATGATTATAAAAATATAAATGTAATATCATATCCAAAAAAGTCATCCAAACATCCGTATAACATCCATTATTATCATCGAATATTAGTAAATTAAAATAAACAAGTTTACTAATCTTTTCTAGCTTTGTTTACTAACTTTTTATGACCTGTTAAGTAAACATGTTTTACTAACCAAACGAGTATTATCCAATTAGCTTATCATCTAATCATATATGACTTTTAATCACAGTAAATTAAGGTGAAGTGTAGCTTACTAACTTGCATCCATATTAATTAAACATTAATATCACTTTATAATCATAAAGCTAAACTTTAATCAGTGAAGTTTTCTTACAATCAAGCTCCCTGCTTCTCGTGATTTCTTTGGATGATTTTGCCATAGCTTCCACTCCGCGACAAGCTTCCAATCTCCTCCTCAGCACTATGTGGTTCGGCCTTGACATGAACCAAAGCAAAACTTCAACCTTTTCTCTTCTATTTGCTTCCACACTCCCTCGGTTCTTCACGCCTTTACTCCGGCAAACCTACCCTTGCTTTTTCTTCATCGGAGCTCCCAAACTTTGCCTCTACTTCATATTGCTCAAGGCCAAGGGTTGTTATTAGAGCTTTGTCGAGTTTCAAGTGACGTAGCTTGGCTTGTTGTGTGTAGAACGTTGTTTAGAGAGAGATTAATGTACACACATTGATTTTGAGTTGATATTGAACTAGTTTCCTAAGAATTTTCTTAAGAAGCCATTAGAGTTTCTAAGGAAGAAACAAAGCTTTTGAGAAAGAAAGCAAGGAAATGAAATGAAAAGAGAAAATATGAAGAGGTTGGACTTAGTTATAGATTAGAATTTGTATAAAAATAGCAATGCTTTATGTCACATCAAGCATAATAACTTACATCCATACCTCATCACATTCCCACACTCCTCCTAACACACCATAACCTATAACATCACACACTCATTTCTACACTTTACCCCTTCACATCACCACACTCCATCACATCATAAGTGCACACCCATACTCACTCATCCACACCCCTACACGACCCTCCCCTCTACACACATCCGTGCACATGCTTGTATTTCATTCCATCTCCTTCATATTTCAATACTCCTCCATTTATGTAAATATAATATCGAAATTATAAGAGTATATGTTTATCTATTTATGGCGTTTCGGCGACATTTCGAAAACTTCTGTGTACCGTTTTATGACGAATCAAATTTTGTTTCTCGGTCACATTATCCGATGTATTCTTATCTATGCAGTGATGTACAACAGAAATTATAAATTATATTTTAATGATTTTAGTTTAATTGAAACTCGTTAGATTAATTAAAAACCCATTTTATCACATATTTTAAAGTGCTGCGATTTCACGCTGTATAATCCCAGTAACGTTACAACTAGTGTTATCTTTTCTAAGCATGATCATAACTTCTTATGAATCATTATAATCTATTTCCTATCATTTTATAATATATAAAATGAATTATTAAATTACTCAATCTCGATTTAATCCAATAAATTTATTACTATTATGATGATGTCACAATTACTTTTTATTTCCAAAAATAAAATAATTATTTTATTTCATATGCTTACTTATTTAGATAAATAAATGTACCTATTCAAAGTCATGCCAGATTATTTAGAAAATCTCAAGTTTACAGAAAACTGATTTCTAGTCGTTTTTGACGAAAAATATGAATATCCTTCTTTTGTTTCTAAGCCTTTCAAAAAAGTATTATCATTATTTATTAGAGTTTAGATCCTCATAACTTATGTTATAAAGCCATATATTTGAATATTTAAAATTAAATATAATTGATAAAAACGATAAAATTGCAGGTCGTTACATTATCCTATCCTTAAAAGAATTTCGTCCCCGAAATTACCAAGATTAAAAAATATGACGAGAGCCAATTTTCTTCTCGTATAATGTTTATAAACCATCCATATGCAACCTGTATGATTCGATCTACTATCCGAATTCGCAACTATCCTTTCCGAACAAGTCTCGATCCCTTGATCCTTTAGTGCGGAATACTGATTAGACTTCTTGTTTCTAAGTCCTTTACTTTCCTTACATAGCGCTCAACTATGATAGAAAACTCAAGCATCCTATTCAATATTATTGTCAACATTTTCAATCAAGAATCAAGTTATCCATACTCTTTTGTACTGAGGCAAACACCTTAAGCTCTGTACTCGAATTTTCAACCGACCAAAATGCGATGATTTGATTCACGCATATTATACGTACTTGGTTATCTTTTAAAATAATTATAAATTATCCTAAAATGGTATATATCAAGAATTTCCAAAACAACTAAGATCTGGGTATTACCAATAGTATCTTTACATTCCCTTAACAAGGAGGGATATACTCAAGAGAAGTGCTTACCATCTATTTACACCAAAAATGGTCACAAACATGTAATTGTTAATGAAAGCACCCGTTCACAATCACAGATCTCAGATCACAAATACGTAGAGAAAATAAATGTGAAGAACACTCAAAATTTAAAAAGAATCACACAGAAATACACAGATTTAGCGTGGTTCGGCGTTTGGCCTACTCCATTATGAAATGGCTGACTTTTATTGATCTTTTTTTCGCTGGTTACAGTGAGTTACAACAATAGAATTGAAGTACAAAAGTGATCTCGGCAGAGCCTGGATGTAGAAGAGCCAAAAGTCCTTTTTCTGTAGGTCCTAGGCTACTTAGTGAAGGCTGTAAATATCTCGCTTAGATCTTGGAAGAACCTTTCTCACACATGGGCGGGCCCACATGATCGATCTCATGTCATTTGCACTCGGTTCGTGATCGATACGAATGAATTTGTATCGATCAAGATTTGATCCAATTGAGTCAAAATTGAGCACGAACATTCTTTAGCTTGTATGTAAGAACCTGTGAAAATTTGGTGACATTTCGACATGTAGATTGTCAATTATGATCGATGCAAATTTGTACTTTTCAATGGCTGTGTAGTTCGCATCGATGCTATTCGGATCGATTCGCTCGTAATGATCAGACGATGGCGACGTGGAGCGATAAGCTAGGGTAGATCCGCTTTTCATGTTGCGTTGATGGCTTCCTCCTTCATATCTATCGGGTGCTATGCTCTTCGTATCGATCACAATTGGTCTCTTCATATCGATCATAATTGGTCTCTTTATATCGATCAGAATTGGTCTCTTCGTATCGATCACATATGATTCGTATCCATATGTTCCCTACTGCTTCACATCGATTGAAGAGTGTCAGTTTCATATCGACCATCTAGTTGATCGATACGAAGTACACATCTATGTGACTGATACGAAGTAGACAACTGTGACTACTTCGCATCGATAGGAAGGGATGGGTTTCGTATCGATTATCTAGGTGATCGATACGAAATATGTATTAACTTGGATCAATACGAAGTAAATAACCTTGGTCGATTTGAAAGGTGCATATGTCTAATGGATACGAAGCAAACGAGTGCAAACTTGATGAAACCAAATAGCATGGATACGAAATTGGTGAGGACCTAGGTTGCCGATCTATTCATCGCCATGACTCGAAGTAATCTTCTTCTCGGCCCGAAGTAGACCTCCCAACGGCTTGAAGCAGACTGCCAGGAAACTCGATATAAATAGGGAAATGACTCGGAGCGAACACATTGCCAACCTGAAGTAGTTTTTTTGATGGCTCGAAGTGGATGAATGTCAATGGATACAAAGTGGGCCTGTTCTCTGATGGATACGAAATGAGGCTATCTTCTTGGCTTGTACCGATCATATCTTGAGGACGTGAACTCGGATTGGCTTGACATTTGGAATGTTGGAATCCGTAGCTTTGTTTGTCGTGTTGTATCAATTGTAGCTAGATCCGACTCGGTCAAAATTTACCAACATCCATAGTTGACTTGTACATAACTGACAACTAACGAGAACTATCTTTGGTTTTCAGTTAATCTTTTGGTATCACGGCCTTACTAAAAGGTGGGATAACACTTGCCCCCCAAAACATGCCTTGAGATAGGAAGGTGTGTTTTATAATGTCATAAGTTAGACGTTCATATCTTGTTAATGACGTGTAAAGAGATTGATAATCCTACTAGGCCGCGGATGGCGATCGTTCGAGATCGTATGCCGTTCGGGGTGTTATTTGACCATTCGAGGTCGGGCACCGTCCGTGGCGAAAAGTGATCGTCCGCGGTCAGGTGTCGTTTGAAGCGAATGGTGACCATTCGGAGTCGGCTGCCGTTTGAGGCGAATTATGACCGCTCACGGTCGGATGCCATTCGAGGCAGATTGTGACCGTTCGCTGTTGGATGCCATTCGAGACGGATTGTGATCATTTTGTGGTCGGATGCCGTTCGATGCAAATTTTGACCTTCACGATCGGATGCCGTTCGAGGCGGATTGTGACCATTCGCAGTCGGGTTTCTTTCGAGGCAAATTGTAACCATTCGCGGTCGGGTGCGGTTCGAGGTGAATTGTGACCATTCACGGTCGGGTGCCGTTCGAGGCTAATTGTGACCGTTCGAGGCGGATTGTGACCATTCACGGTTGGATGCCGTTTGAGGCGAATTGTGACCGTGAGGCGGATTGTGTGTGCCCAGGGAGACTTAGTATCATTAACGTTAGATTTCACGTTCAAGTGAGTTTCTAATTATTTGTTATGGCGGTTTATCGCCATCTCAAAGCATGCCCGAGGACCGTTCGCGATCCAGTACATGTGTAAGTGGCTTAGCCGTTATGGAATCACAAATAGCATTTTTATATTCAAAATGGATCTTTCAATAGAAATATCTAACAAAACCTAGTCAAAACATGAGAAATAGAGAAAAAAGCAAAAATAGAGACGTCAAAGTGCAAACATCTACACTGATGTGATTGATAGTCATGTCAGAGCATGCCTGAGGATCATTCATGATTCTATACCTGTGTACATGACTTAATCATGTTGGTGTGGATTTTGCCATTTATTCGTCATTATTTCAATCAGTTGATGACAAGCTGACGCCTCGATCCTGAGCCGTTCCCAGTTGGTGTAGGTAGTGGTCGTTCTTGCTCCAACATCGTGGCTCGCCTCCTCATGTACTATAATAGCATGCCATTTCAAATATGCCCTTCTGTCTCATCCCTTAAGTGCCTGCAATCATTCGTGCAGTGACCATTTAGCTCATGGAATAAGCAATACATGTCTGATCTTCTTTCATTGTTGGTCGGATCCCTCCACACCGGCTTTCGATAAGGAACCTGCCCCTGGTGTCCTGGTAGATCCGTTCCAAAGTTTAATTCAACTCCGTATAAGAGGTCAATCTTGATTCCTTACGTGGTCGTTTTGGTTCATCACCATTATCCTCGGCTTTTCGTTTTCCTTTATCCGTGCTTGAATCTTTTTCGAGAGTATTTCTGCCTTTGACTGCAAAACTTCTACTCCGTCTCCTTTCTCTCTTTCAACATTTGCATCCTCTAATCGCAGAAATCCTTCGGCCTCATGATAAAATTCTCGTAGATCCATAGGTTGATCCCTTGTCAGTGAATTTTTGAACTCCGTTCCATCAGCTATGCCTGATACGGCTGCCATTAAGACCATGGATGGATCTGGGTGATCGACCGATACTGCTGCTGCATTAAACCATGCTAGAAAATTCCTTAAAGATTCCCTATTTTTCTGTTTTAGCATCGGCATACTCATCACATTCTTGGGCCTCGAAATGTGAACTCTGAACTGCCTAATAAACTTCTTTCAGCTCGGTCCACGTTCCAATGGAACCGCTCTCCAATGTCTAAACCATAGAGTTGCTATGTCCATCAAATACAATGGGAAACACCTGGCCGTGACTTCCTCTGTTGCCCCCAGTACTTCTGTGTGCTGCATATATTTTGTCAGATGAACAGTAGGGTCTGTCCTCCCATCATATGTCTCCAGCGTTGGTAGCTTGAATTCAGGTGGGTTCCTGGCCTGCCTAATTGCTGGAGCGAAGGGGATCCTATTAACATCTTCCAGATCTCTATTCACTAATCCGCCTCTCATAGCTTGTCTGACCATCTCCACCAAACTATCATTGTCGTCAATTTGTAGTCCTTGTCTGTTGCTTCCATTTTGCCCCCCGAGTCCACGAGGGGATTCTGGAATCTGCTCTCTCGAACGAGTATCCACTCCTCTTCCAATGCCATGTTGCACAGTTCCATCTGATATCCTGCCCGAGATTGGACCAACATGCTCTGGGTGAGTGCCCCCTAGATCTGGTGCTGCTCCTAATGGTCCCGCCGTGTTCCGAATTCTAGTTACTCCGTGCCCCTAACTCCTGCCTTCAGCTTCTCTTGCAGCTGCGTTAGCTTGATTCTGTACTCCAATTTGTCTAGTTTGTCGAAGCAAATTCTGCATCATCTCCTATTGTCTTTTTAGAAGCTCTTCATGCATAGCTCTCATCATCATCTCAATCTCGTCTCTGGGGATGAAGGCTGAGGCCTAATTCGAACCTGAGGAAGCCTCCTGAATACCATCATGTCGACTCCTTTCAATCCTCTGTCTTCTTGCCGATTTCCTTACCATTGCTTTCTAGATCCAAGTCCTTAAGCCTTCAAATCCAAAATCCAAGCTCTAAAATCCCTGAATTCAGTTCTCAATGAACGCACCAAAATGTTTACGTCAAAAATGGTCACAAACATCCAATTGTCAATGAAAGCACCCATTCATAATCATAGATCTCAGATCACAAATATGTAGAGAAAATAAATGTAAAGAACACTCAAAATTTAAAAAGGATCACACAAAAACACACAGATTTAGAGTGGTTCCGCGTTCGGCCTATGTCCATTATGAAATAGCTGACTTTTATTGATCATTGTTCGCTGGTTACAGGGAGTTACAACAGTAGAATTGAAGTACAAAAGTGATCTCGGTAGAGTCTAGACGTAGAAGAGCCAAAAGTCCTTTTTCTATAGGTCCTGGGCTGCTATTTATAGGCATAGGCTGCAAATATCTCGCTTAGATCTTGGAAGAACCATTCTCTTATGTGGGCAGGCCCACACGATCGATCCATGTCATCTTCACTTAGTCAGTGATCGATACGAACAAATTTCGTATCGATCAAGATTTGATCCAATCGAGTCAAAATTGAGAAAGAACATTCTTTATGTTGTATGTAAGCTCCTACAAAAATTTGGTGATATTTGGACTTGTAGATTGTCAGTTATGATTGATAGAAATTTGTACTTTTCGATGGTAATGATCAGATGATGGCGACGTGGAGCGATAAGCTAGGGTAGATCCACTTTTCATGTCGCGTTGACTGCCTCCTCCTTCATACCCATCAGGTGCTATGCTCTTCGTATCGATCACAATTTGTCTCTTCGTATCGATCACAATTGGTTTCTTCGTATCGATCACATATGATTCATATCCATATGTTCCCTAGTGCTTCGCGTCGATGGAAGAGTGTCAGTTTCGTATCGACCATCTGGTTGATCGATACAAAGTACACATCTACGTGACCGATACGAAGTAGACAGCTGTGACTACTTCGCATCGATAGGAAGGGATGGGTTTTGTATCGATCATCTGGGTGATCGATACGAAACATGTATTAACATGGATCGATATGAAATGTATATCGATACAAAGTAAAAAACCTTGGTCGATTTGGAAGGTGCATGTGTCTGATGGATACGAAACGAACGAGTGCGAACTTGATGGATGCGAACATCATGGATACAAAATTGGTGAGGACCTACATTGCCGATTGATTCATGGCCACGACTCGAAGTAATCTTCTTCTCGGCCCGAAGTAGACCTCCCAACGGCTCGAAGAAGACTGCCATGAAACTCGAAATAAACAGGGAAATGAATCTGAGTGAACACATTACCTACCCAAAGTAGGTTGTTTGATGGCTCAAAGTGGATGGATGTCAACGGATATGAAGTGGGCCTGTTCTTCGATGGATACGAAATGAGGCTACCTTCTTGGCTTGTATCGATCATATCTTGAGCATATGAACTCGGATTGACTTGACATTTGGAATGTAGTATTCCGTAGCTTTGTTTGTTGTATTGCCCCAATTGTAGCTTGATCCGGACTCGGTCAAAATTTATCGACAATCGTAGTTGACCTATACATAACTGACGATCGAGGAGAACTGTCTTTGGTTTCCGGTTAATCTTTTGGTATCACAGCTTTGCGAAAAGGCGGGATAACAACATCCGAACACAATATCCTACCTATTTTTAGCTACTTTCGAGATACACAAATCAATCATCATTAAACCTTTTATTCTTTTTCTAATTTCTACTTTGAAATTGCTGTACCTTTTTTCTTTTCGAATAGACAGCGAGGTTGACTGGGCCCATACCAGATTTATTGAGACGGAATAAAAGAGAAAACACTGGGAACAAACGCAACAAGACAACCAAACTAAAAAAACACTACAAGAAAAAACACAATCACACAACCAACTACAGACACAACTCCACAAACACAATACAGAGATAGAACGAAGAACACCTAAGAAGAGGATAAAGGGGGCAGAGTACAAAACCCACCACCATAATCATGCAATGGCCATGCACAATGCAACCCCAGGAAAAAGAGAGAACTAATACCACATATCAAACTGATGTGGGGAGAAACTATGACCAGAAACACATATGCCGTACTTAATGTCTCTCATCACCTTCTGCCATAATTGTATAGCAGGAAGAAACTCAGAGTGAAAGCATCGCTTATTCCTCTCCATCCAAACATTCCTTATGTAGATTTTCACAACATAGAATACAATATCCCATCTGCTAGATCTCCAACGCGTTGCCTTGCGAAGAACAAGCCAGTCAGAAGTTGTGACTCCAAGAATGCCGTCAACCCCGACCTTTTGCATGATAGTTAGCCACAAATTGATAAGGTAACTGCACTCAAAGAGTAAGTGATCAACCGATTCAGGTGTGATATTGCAAAAAACACAAATATTGACCACATCCATACCAACTGCCTCAAGCCTATCCCTAGTCAACAAAGCTTTGTTAACAGCCTTCCAAAACAATAGATTATCAGAGCTAGATGAATATGTAGTCCAAGCAACTTTTGCCCATGAGAATACAGGCATATCCCCAACCCTGGCAAGAAGATCATAGACTGCACTGATGCTATGGGAAACACCCCTCCAGGAAAGAGCATCCTCAAGCGAAGTAACAGCAGTATGATGAGCCAAGCTTCTCCAGAGAGTGTTAACAGTTTGGTTACTTGTATGAGGTATGTTCATCTTCCCATGAGCAATGTAATTGACATCCCTCGCATTGAATCCAATTCCAGATTGAGCCTGATCATGAGAAGACAAGAATGAAGATAAGACACAACCATAGTTGACCCAAGGATCATTCCAAAAGCTCACAGAGCTAGTAGGGGACAGACTGTACTTAATAAGGGGAAGCAACAATGTCCGTATACCCATAATCTTCCGCCATATCTAACTACTACCCTGAGTGACCTCCATAGACCAAAAATCTTTGTCCTTTGTATGATATCTCCAAGTCCATTTCACCCGCAGGCTATCTTTCTTAACCAAGATGGCATTGACATGTGAACTGACCGCAGCAATATTCCATAATTTGATGTTTTTGATTCCAAGGCCACCATTTCTTTTTGGCCTCTCAAGGGTAGAGTAGTGAGCAGGGATTATCTTCCTATTATGTATTGTTACAGTCCATAAGAATCTCATCATTGCAACTCTTATCATGTGAAGAAGCTTGGTAGGTTGAATGAAGCATCTCGCCCAGTAAACAGTCATCGAAAAGCACACAGCTTTGATAAGAATAAGTCTTCCCGCCATAGATAGAAATTTAGTTGACCACGAGTTTAACCTGTTGGTGATTCTGTTGTAAAGAGGAAGGCATGCAGATTTAGTGACTCTCGAGGTGCATAAAGGAAGTCCTAAGTATGTCATGTTACTGTTCATAGTATGGAGACAGACATACTTGCAATCCTCAACCTATCAATATTGTCAATGCCAGCAATGAGGATCTGGGATTTAGAAGCGTTTAATTTGAGGCCTGTGGCTAGGTAAAAGGTATTCAATGTATCAAGGATATGTAGAGTGGATTGGTCAGTCGGCTTGGTGAAAATCATGATATCATCTGCGAAGAAGAGGGATGTTATATGAAGGGGTTGGCATTTAGGATGATACAAAACACTTTTGTCTTCAAACTTTATGGTTAGCATGCTGGAGAGAGCTTCCATGACTATTATGAATAAGTATGAAGATATTGGGTCCCCTTGCCTCACTCCTTGCTTCCCTTTGAAATACCCAGTAGTTTTCCCATTATAACAAAGAGTATAAGTGGGACTGGAAATGCATACATACACCCAGGAGACAAAAACTTTGGGAAATCCATTGTAGACATAATTCGTACAATTGTCGACCATTGTATGCTGTCATAGGCTTTGCTTATATCAAGTTTCATCATTGCACGAGGGGAGATCTGACTCCTACCATATCCATTAATTAATTCATGGGCTAGCATGACATTGTCAAGAATGTTTCTTCCAGGAATGAATGCAGATTGATTTGTCGAAATAACAGAAGTCAAAACAAGCAAAAGCCTAGAAGCGAGGATTTTTGATATACATTTGTAAACCACATTACAGCACGATATAGGTCTAAAGGATGTTGCATTAATAACAGGTCTAACCTTCGGGATGAGAACTAGATTAGTTTCATTAACTTCACCTAATAACTTAAATTTTTCGAAGAAGTTATGAACAGCAGCATAGAAGTCAGATTTAATTACATTACAACTACTTTTATAGAACACCATGTTAAAACCGTTTGGCCCACCATAGGAGATGGAATTCATGGAAAATAAAGCTTTTTTGATTTCGTGGTTAGTCACTTTAGCAACAAGCAACTCTTTCATTTCAGCTTGCAACTTGGGGAGGGGGATATTATTAAGCTTTTCGAGGTCAGGTATAAAGTTCGAGCTGTTACCAAGATGATCAGAGAAGGATTGGAGAAGATAATTGTCAATCTCCTAAGTTGTATTAAGTAAATTCCCTGTTTCATCCCACAATGTGGCGATACGATCTCTAGCACGTTTGACATTGATAGAAGCATGAAAAAATTTAGTATTTCTATCACCCTCAGTAACCCACTTCTGATGATACTGCTGCTTCCTCATACTAGCTTCAGCATTAAGAGCTTTATTGAGTTGTAGAAAAAGGTTGGATTCATTCTGTGAAAGGACAAGGTTGGTTGGGTCTTCATTTAGCATGTCCTGAGCGTGTTTGAGCTGGGCCTTGATATTCTTGATAAGTTGAGTTCCATCACCAAATTTGTCACGAGCCCATTGCCGTAAAGCATTCCTAGTTGCCTTTAATTTCCTGCAAAGAACAAACATAGGATTTCCATGTATATTAATAGACCAAGCAGTAGAAATAATATTATCATACTCTGGCTGTAATACCGAAGCATTATAAAATTTAAAAGCCCTCTTTCCACTTCTATCCAAACAAGAAAGGGAAAGAATTTGGGGGGAATGATCAGATAAGATTGGGTGAGGCATGAAAGTGTAAAGAGAAGGCCAGATAGTGAAGGCAGCAGCATTGCAAAAGGTGTGATCAATATTTAAGAAGGTTCGTAAGCCAAAACGACTTCTGTTATTCCAAGAATATGGAACACCAGAACGAACAACAGTGAGAAGACCAGAATCAGAAATGGAGATGTTTAATGGAGCAATATCCCTTGGCATCAGCGGCAGACCACCAAGCTTGTCGGTGAGATTAATGCAGCAGTT
Organism: Allium cepa; assembly: GCA_030765085.1. NCBI lineage: Eukaryota > Viridiplantae > Streptophyta > Magnoliopsida > Asparagales > Amaryllidaceae > Allium > Allium cepa. Next base: position 746,392,253 of record CM060941.1, read on the forward strand.
GAAATCCCCCAAAACTAACCATGGATGGGTATTTTAACGTAAAGATGGGAGGGTATTGAGAAGCGGTTGCCTCGAGGCAACAACATTATGCACATAAATGAAGGTAATATAAAAGGAAATTTGAGAAGGTTGAAAAAGAGCATGGAAGTGAATCATTTGCGAAGAAGAAGGAATATGTTTGAGTGAAAAAACTATGGGATCATGTACTACGAGGATACGACCATAAAGGGCTTCATTCAAGTTGTGATTATAATCCCGATTTGGGTTAATATAGTTTGCAGCTCTGATAGTTAAAGGGAGGGAGAGCTTGGTTTCCAAAATGGCAAACATTTTGATGTTGTTGTCATGAATGATGGACTTAATGTGATCATGTTTCTCATTATTATGGGCACCCCTTATGTTCCAAGCAGCAATCTTATTCATCATAAAAAACTACAAGGAGAGATGAGACACTCCTGCCCTACTCCTTGTTGAAGGAGGATCAACTCTAACATTCTTAAGTTTTGCAGAAAGTGTGAGAGACTTAGCTGATTTGTGATTAACAGTGGGTGGATCATCTGGTGGAGAGACCCAACCAGGAATGGTGCCCTTGAAGATATACGGGGAGGAGCTGGGGATGGATTGAGATGTCAGAGGGGTGGTTTCCTGATGTGGAGTCAGATTTGGTGATGATGGTCGAAAGAGAGATAGGACAGTTTTTTCAATGGTTTGCATGAAGTCTTGCTCAATGGACATCAGTAAGTTTGCTGTAGATATCACCTTTGCATGCGATTCGTGTGTTTTTGATAATTGTTGATCAGATGAAAATCCAAATTCAGTATCTGCTCTTTCAGAGACCAAAGTGCTTTTACTTTGATTTTCTTGACTTGATGCTTTTTCCAAAGGTGTGTGTAACTGGGTTGGTATTACTTTGTCTACCATAAAGTCTGTAGTTTCGTGATCAACTTCTGCTAATTTGGAGTTTATTTCCACATTTGGATCTTAACCAGTTCCAGAGCTTTGTAAAATATTAAATGGATTAGGGTTAATAACTGCTTCGGGCAATACAGCAGAATACACGGGTCCAACACGAAGTAAATTGGGATCTGCTTCGGGCACAATAACAATATTACCAAGAGAAGCTTTAGGTTTGTCCACCACTGCAATATCCCCTACCACTGATGGCAGTTTTCCTTTAATCAAACTATTTTCTTGATCAACCACTTTCCTTTTATCATAATTGCTTGACTTTCCCTTCCTATATGGTACCCTTCTCCACCCACTGTTTCTTCCTGTATCAACTTTATTATCTACATTATTACCCTCATTCTTATACGTGTTATCACACTTTTTATCACCAGTGTTATCATTTATGTGGGCTTCATCTTTCCTACCACTCAAACTTTTAATGACCAAACAATCTTGTTTGTCATGCCCAAATTCCTTGCAACTCACACAGATCTTTGGTTTCCACAAGTATTCAACCTTCACTACTTGCATCGAGCCATCTAACAATTTCACCGAGAATGACTCAGGTAATTCAAACTTTGCAGTAACCTCAACCATGCACTTTGCATACCCAATCCTGTCTAGCTTTTCAGTTGCTTCATCCATGCATAGAAATCTTCCAAGTCTTGTTGCTAGCCAGTTAACACCTAAATGTGACCAACAGAATAGGGGAATATTGGACAACTTTATCCATACTGGAACAGTTTAATGGTGTTGACACTATTTCCAATGGTGGGATCCCATTCCTTCACGGTAAACAACTTGTTCCTCATTATAATAGGGTCTGCCTGGATGATCTTCCTTCTATCCTCATCAGAGGACAGATTGAAGAGGAACAAGTTCCCATCAGACTTCACTTGAATGGAACCTTTGAGCTTCCAATATCTCTTCAGATGGTTCATGACAACAAGATACGGTAGATGATTGTCGAGGAAGAAGCCAACTAGGTTCTGGCCCCACACATCATTTCCAGCCTGAATAACTTCGGAAGGAGGAACAATTGCTTCCCCGTCAAAGACAAGTGGAAAGTTCACCGGGATGAATTTCCCAGCATTTCGTGGTCTGGTCTTGAAAAGTGTGGACCAAGGTAAGGCTTGGGAAGGTGTTGTTAGCAAGGGTGGAGAGGGGGAAGAAGAGGAAGGACAAGATATTGGGGGGGGGGGGTTGGTGCAGGAAGGAGAGGAGGACAGTTGACATGACGGGGTAGGGAATTGACATGACGTGGAGGAAAAAGTGGAGGATCTGGTGGTTGTGGTACGATGGAAGAGATGGAAGCATTGCACGTACTGTACGTAGGGATGATGGGGGAAGGAAGATGCGGGAAAGAAGAAGAAAAAGGACCGGGGGGGGGGGAGGCAATTAGTGGAAAAAGAGCTTTTGATTAATTGAAAATTGCTGTACCTTTTTATAACTCTAAAAAGTAATTTCTTATCTTTAGTATTTGTCCGTATTGAACCTGTTTTCAATTTCCCACTGACAAAGAGGATAATCCACTATGTATACGATCCCGATTGCCGCTATAAACATCAGACCAATACTCGGAAGATTATTCCGATCATTACCAAACAAATTAAGACTTGCCCACCGATCTTTCCATATTTTTCAAAACTTTGGAGATAATATCACTATGATTTCATTTTCTCAAATTCTTTATAAGTTCTATATTTACAACTTATTCTCCGTATAATATGACTATTCAAAATGTCTTTATCAATTTATTATCTTAATAAATTTAATCGATCTTTCATATCACAATTGTTATCTGTAACGACCCGTATTTTACGTGTCGATGGATCGTAGAATTTGTAGGTCGATAGTGTTGTTTGGATTGCCTCTAGCCTGAGTCGTATGGAGAGTAACTTGTGTGTTGAAGTGATGAGTCGTAACCGACTCATGGGGTTGAGTCGTGACCGACTCATAGGATAGGGCGTGCATGAGCTACGACTTAAGGAAGGTGGCCGGGTTAAGGAGGTTACGACCTAAGATGTTGCCGAGTTAAGGCTTGAGTCGTGACCGACTCATAGGGGACCGGCTCAAGGAGGGGTTGCGGTTTAGAGTGTTGGCCGAGATAAGGGAGCGACCGACTTAAGAGTCAACACGTTGCCGACTTAAGGAGGTTGGTGGTTTAAGGGTTGGCCGACTCATAGGAGTTAACTCGTGACCGAGTCATAGAATTGCCGACTCATAGTATTAGGGCTTAGGTCGTGGGGTCCTGAGTCGGTAGGGGTTTGGGTCGGCATGGCGTTATTCCATGTGTCGTTAGGTCGGTGGGCCGACTTAGTGGATAAGTCGTTGGGGACTTAGGCTTTTGAGTCGTGTCTCGAGGGATAAGGATTAGGCTTAGGTCGGCAGGGATAAGTCGTGTGACCTTCTTGCTGTGATGAGTCGGTAGAATTTAAGTCGGCATTGGTTGAGTCGGTGAGACAGTTGAGTCGTTAGCGACTTAAGGGTTAGTTTGGATAGGGGTTAGGTCGGCACTGATGAGTCGGTAGGGTGTTGAGTCGTGTAGTTGGGTTGTTTGAAGGATAGGTCGGCCTGTGTATGAGTCGCGTGTGTAGTGAGTCGGCAGCAGTTGAGTCGGCAAAGGGGATGAGTCGGGGGCGACTCAGGGGTTGGGTCGGCAACGACTCATAAGATAAGTCGGAGACGACTTATAGGCGACGACTCATGGGCATTCCAGCCTATAAATAGAGGGCTTTGGCTCACTTTTTGGCACCGGATTTCGAAGCGACGAAGTGCTGCCATTTTGAAGACTCGACTACAGCATTTCTTCATCTTCTTTCTCTACTTCCATCAAGTGCTAACATCCGTTGAAGATCGAAGATCAAGATCGAAGATCCAAGTGTCCAAGTTGAAGATTTTCATCCGTTTGAGCTGGAATTCACCGTTTCAAGTGAGATTTCTCCGGATCAAGTCCAAGACCTTGCTGTCCAGATCTGAAGTTGATTGATTTTAGGTTGTTTTGGTGATTTGGTGAGTGGTAGTTATCTCTCACGCGGATCCAAAGGAGTATATGGAGTTGGTGATATGTTTGTGTGTTAAAGTTAGCGTTTTCTCGCATTTTCCATAAGTCTGCATGTAGATCCATCATATTTGAAGATGTTTATCTATGAAAGTTGATTTAACAAGTATTAGAGATAAAACCCATGTTTTAGATTTGATAGACCTATGCTAAAAACTATGATTTCACATATGTTGGACTTTTGCTCACTTATTTACGAAATTGCCATTATAGTTGATATTGCTTAATATATCTTGTTTGAATGCTTGAATGTTTGAATGTATGTTAGATTGGATTGCTCCAAGTTAGCTTGTAGTTGATTTGGAACAAGATGGTGAAAATGATTCAAAAGCTAAGTGGAAAGGCTCTTGAATGTTGAAAGCTGCCGATGGCATATGAAGCGGATGTGGAAGCTCATATGGATGGATTCGATGATGGGACTTTGCCGTGATGCGAAGAGGCGAAGCATGAGATCGAGATGGGACTTTGCCATGATGCGAGAAGGCAAGCCATAATGTTGAGATGAGACTTTGCTATGTTGCGATGAAGCAAAGTGTGATGTTGAGATGGGACGGGTCATGATGACGTTCCAAGTTGAGAGACTTTGCTATGATATGATGAGGCAAGGCATATGATGTGATGGGACGGGTCACGAAGACGTTCCAAGCACGGGTCATGATGACGTGCAAAGTTATAACTCGGTGATGCGGTCCGGGTTGGGGTGGATAATGGTTAGCTTGAGAGGCGCTTGAGCTAGTATGGATGGTCGTCGAGGAGGATGACTAGGAGGCTAAGATCTCATCGTTGTTGAAGGTTCTAGCATACTCAAAGCAAGGGTACGTTGGAACGGGTCACGATGACGTTCCAGGCACGGGTCATGATGACGTGCTAGTACTCTGGGCTGATGCGTTCGGCTTAGGCACGGGTCACGATGACGTGCGGAGTTATGACTAGACCGGGGTTACCATTAGCTCTTGACAGGTGGTCATTCAACTAACGGTGAAATCAAGGCAATGATAACAGTGATAGCCAGAGTCATGGATGTTTGGATGTTTGGTTGTATCATCATTCGGCTTCAAGAGCGGTGTTTTCTGGGTGCTTATCTGATCTTGGTTTAGGCCTTGGGGGTTTGTATTTGGAAAACATCGTCCTTGACTCGAGTGATTATTGCTTTACCTTACTTATCTGCTATGTTATGCTTACTTCTCCTTAGTGTGTGTCTGGGGGCTATCACTGTAGAAAGAGGTGGAGTGGGATGGTTTGGTTCCTATTCCTTTTATTCCTTATGCTCTTTTGGTATGTTTGATAGTTAATTTACTGCTCACTAAGACTTTGTCTGACTCAAGGTTTTATGTCTCCTCTTATTACCTTGGGCTGTTCATCCATGTTGGGATGGGCAGACTAGGTAAGCAGGTGACAGGTGCTGTGCTAGGAGTTCTACGCTGAAGATGACGAAGACGAGCAGGAGGCTTTGCATATTTGTTTTCTTACTATATGTACTGGGTTCCGCTGTTGTATCTGATTGAGTGTTGTAGTGAGGCTCTGATGTATGGATGATTCATTTGATTGTATAAACTGCTATGTTGCTTATATGATGATGTTGTGTTCTATTGAGCTTCACTATATTTTAATTCTCTATTGTATTTTATCCATGCGCTGTGAGTTACGATAGAGATTCTGCGAATTTTATTTTACCCTGACTATCATCCATGGCTGCCTGGCACACCTTTCAGCGCACTATTCTCTTGTTTTGGTGCGGGAGTCATGGGCGGTCGTCACATTTGGTATCAGAGCGAGGTTAATCGATTTCAGCCAACGCTCGCTGACGTAACTACGTATGAGAGACGTAATTGTATTTTGATGGATGATTACTATATATAATATAGTAGCTTAGATGGATTTGAACTCCTTATGCAGTTGTTTCTTAAGGTGTTCTAATCATTCTTTTTACAGATATTAAGGATGAGCAGAAGCGAGAGACAAGCTGCGAGAGATAGCCGTGCTGCTAGGGAAGCTGTTGACTATGCTGCGATGTTCGAAGCAATGATGACTTCGATCATGAGGAGGGTACCAGCTTCAGGATCATCTGTGGATGTGGGGGTTCAAGTCCAGGCTCCAAGGCCAGTGGATTTTGCCAAGCTTTGCAAGGATTATACTTCGCTTGGAGGGAAAGCTTTCTTGGGGACAGAATCGACTATTGAAGTGCAGAGATGGATGGATGCTTGCCGAAGGATTTTTGGTGATTTAGGGATTGAGGATGCAACCAAGAGGAAGCTTGCATCGAGACAGCTTCAGGGAAGAGCTGCGGATTGGTGGAATTCTATCACCATAGATACACCAGAAGAGGATATTACTTGGGAGCAGTTCCAAGTTAGATTTGAAGCCAAGTTCATCTCTACTGCTCAGAGGTCTGTTTTGTTCAAGAGATTTGTGGAGCTCAAACAAGGCGGAAGGCCTGTTCTGGAGTATATTTCTGAGTTCGAAGCTTTGTCTAAGTATGCCAGATCATATATTGATTCTCCCTACCAGAAGAATGAAAAGTTTGTGACTGGTCTGGATGCTTATCTAGGAAGGCAGTTAGTGGATCATCTGGACGATCCATTTGAGAAGCTGGTGGAGAAAGCTCTGAGGCATGAGAGTTTGTTTCCTAGGGAAAGTTCTGTTGTTGCTGTAACCAGGGAAGAATCTAAACCACAGCAGAGTGGGAATAAGAAGAGGAAGCAGCAGCAACAGAAGGGAAAGGATGGTCAGAAGAAGCCAAAGGGCGAGGTGACTTGTTATAACTGCCGTCAGAAGGGTCATCTTTCTCGGGATTGCAAGAATTCGAAGGTGCAGTTGAAGTGTTACAACTGTGATAAGCTGGGACACATTAAGAAGGACTGTCCAGAACCGAGGAAAGATAGGCAGGTTGTGCAAGCCTATGCTTTGGGGGCTGTTCCATCGTCTTCAAAAGCTCCGACTGCTGAAGAAAAGGGGAAGAGTGTGGTGGTTCAAGGTACTCTTTCTATTTGTGGTGTTCCAGTTAGAGTGTTGTTTGATACTGGAGCGTCGCATTCTTTTGTTTGTGATGATTTGGTAAGCCGGTTAGGTATGAAACCGGATATTGTTGATAGGCCATTGGTTGTGACTAATCCAGTGGGGGGTTCGTCATGTTTGTGTATGATATGCCGTGGTCTAGTTGTGTCGAGTCATGATTGCTCGTTTGTTTGTGATTGCTTTGTTCTGAACTTTGCGGGGTTCGGAATTATTTTGGGTATGGACTGGCTTAGGAAGTATGCGGCTAGGATTGATTGTGAGAGGCTTGAGGTGACAGTCGGGAATGTGGAAGGGCGAAAGGTTGTGATACGATGTAAGCATGAAGAAGGCGTCTTCATGAGCTTCATGTATTCGCTAGTTGTTCCACGGGATGGACTGTCATCGGTGCCTATTGTGAATGAGTTTGAGAATGTCTTTGAGGAAGTCAAAGGGTTGCCGCCGCATAGGGAGATCGAGTTTCGTATCGATCTAGTTGAGGGAGCCAGACCTGTTGTGATGCCTCTTAGGCGGATGGCACCGAGGGAGCAGCAAGAGCTGAAGGTGCAAGTTGATGACCTTTTGCGGAAAGGATTCATTCGGAGAAGTGTGTCCGAATGGGGTGCGCCCGTTGTGTTCGCAACCAAAACGGATGGATCGTTGAGGTTGTGTGTTGATTATCGTGAGCTGAATAAGTTGACTAGGAAGAACAAGTATCCATTGCCGAGAATAGATGACTTGTTTGATCAGCTTCACGAGGCTAAGGTGTTTTCTCAGATGGATTTGGCAACGGGATTTCACCAGTTGAGAGTGGCGAAGGATAGTGTGCCGAAGACTGCTTTCAGGACACCATCCGGGTTTTATGAGTGGCTGGTAATGCCGTTTGGATTGACTAACGCGCCAGCATATTTTGTGGATCTTATGAATAGAGTGTTCAGAGATCAGTTGAATAAGTTCGTGCTTGTGTTCGTGGATGATATTTTGGTTTACTCCAGAACCGAGGAAGAGCACAAGACGCACTTGAGGATTGTTTTGGGAATTTTGTGGAAACATCAGCTGAAGGCTAAGTTTTCGAAGTGTCACTTCTGGAAGAGTGAAGTGAGGTTCTTAGGCCATGTTATCTCTGGAAATGGAATAGCGGTTGATCCCGCTAAGGTGGCAGCGATCCAGGATTGGGTTAGACCTAAGAATGCATCTGATGTGAGAAGTTTTCTTGGATTAGCAGGATATTATCGTCGGTTTATCAAAGACTTTTCCAAGATAGCTGCACCGTTGACAGGATTGACGAAGAAGAACCAAGTGTTCAGATGGGATGATAAGTGTGAGCAAGCTTTCGTAATCCTGAAAGAGCGACTGACGAGTGCTCCTGTTTTGACTATTCCTGGTGGGAATGATGAGATGGTGGTTTACACCGATGCATGTGGCACTGGACTTGGAGCAGTGCTAATGCAGAGAGATAAAGTTGTTGCGTATGCTAGTCGACAACTGAAGCCGCATGAAAGGAATTATCCGACTCATGATCTGGAGTTAGCGGCGATTGTGTTTGCTTTGAAGATGTGGAGACATTACCTATTGGGAGTTAGATTCGAGTTGTTTACAGATCATAAGTCGTTAAAGTATCTGTTCTCCCAAAAGGATTTGAATCTTCGACAGCAACGGTGGTTAGAGTTTCTAGCATCTTATGATTTTGGTATAGCCTATACTCCGGGAAAAGGAAACGCAGTGGCTGATGCGTTAAGTCGAAGACATGCAGGATTGGGAGCCATGTTTTCGGAATGGAAGAGTCTTGAGTATTTGGCTGGATTTGATTTCAGGCCTAGATGTGAATTGGAACCTGAAATGTTGGCAAACTTATCAATAAGGCCTACTCTTGTGGAAAGAATTGGCAAGAGCCAAAAGAAAGACGATAAGCTTGTCAAGATTATCCGTGATTTGGAATCTGGATTGGAACCAGAGAAGGATAAAGGATTCGAGGTCGATCGAGAGGGTTGGCTTCGAAAGCAAGGACGATTGGTTGTTCCCGATATTGATGGATTGAGAGATGAAGTTCTGAGGGAAAGTCATCACTCGAAGTTGACAATTCATCCAGGTGGAAATAAGATGTATCGGGATATGAAGAGAGCTTACTACTGGGAAGGTATGAAGAAGGATGTTGGAAATTTTATTTCCAAGTGTATGAATTGCCAGTTGGTGAAAGCTGAGCAGAAGAAGCCCAGTGGATTACTTCAGCCATTAGAGGTTCCTACGTGGAAGTGGGAGCAAGTGTCGATGGATTTTATTGATGGTCTACCTAGAACCAGGGCAGGGAATGAAGGGATTTGGGTCATTGTAGATCGTTTGACCAAGAGTGCAAGGTTCATTCCTGTTCGATCGACTAGAACTGCATCGAAGTTGGCTGAGTTGTATGTGAAGTGGATTGTTCGATTCCATGGTGTTCCGAAGAGTATAGTGAGCGATCGAGATCCATTGTTCACTAGTGAATTTTGGAAGAGCTTCCAGGAAGTTTTGGGAACCAAGTTGTGTTTGAGTACAGCTTATCACCCTCAAACGGATGGTCAGACTGAGAGAGTCAACCGAGTTTTGGAAGATCTTCTTAGAGCATGTGTTTTGGACTTCGGAGGATCATGGGAAGATCACCTTCATTTGGTGGAGTTTGCTTATAATAACAGTTATCAGTCGAGTATTGGTATGGCACCATATGAGGCATTATATGGAAGACCGTGTAACTCTCCGACATGTTGGATAGAAACTGGAGAAAAGCTGATACTTGGGCCAGAGATGATTCGACAGACTTCGGATTGTATAGAGATCATTCGGCAACGAATGAAGGCAGCCCAAGATCGTCAGAAAAGTTATGCAGATAATCGTCGAAAGGATTTGGAATTCGACGTAGGTGATATGGTTTTTGTGAAGATTTCTCCTCTGAAGAGTGTCATTAGATTCGGAAAGAAAGGAAAGTTAACTCCGAGATTTGTTGGACCATTTCCGATTATCGAGCGAATTGGAAAGCTCGCTTATAGAGTGGAGTTACCGGAAAAGATGGCGGGTGTGCACAATGTTTTTCATGTATCTTATCTACGGAAGTATGTGCACGACCCAACTACAGTAGTTTCTGCTGATAGCTGTGAAGACTTAGAGGTTGATCCCGTGGTTACGAGACCTCGTAAGCCGCTTCGTATTGTTGAAACCGATACGAAACAGCTTAGGAGGAAGACGATTACGTTGCTCAAGGTACAATGGAGTGATGATGTTAACGACTGTACATGGGAGGAGGAAGAGAGGATGAAGGCAGCTCATCCCGGACTCTTCGAGGTATGGCCCTAAAGTGTCGTGACATCTCATGAATTTGTAGCTTGTTCTGAGTCTTAGAATTCTGCATGCTAGGCTAGAATTGGTTGCATGGTTTGTTGATTGCTTTGGATGGTAGGCATGCGGAATATCTTTGATTTCTGATTGTTTGCTTGGAATTTCGGGGGCGAAATTCCTAAGGGGGAGAGAATGTAACGACCCGTATTTTACGTGTCGATGGATCGTAGAATTTGTAGGTCGATAGTGTTGTTTGGATTGCCTCTAGCCTGAGTCGTATGGAGAGTAACTTGTGTGTTGAAGTGATGAGTCGTAACCGACTCATGGGGTTGAGTCGTGACCGACTCATAGGATAGGGCGTGCATGAGCTACGACTTAAGGAAGGTGGCCGGGTTAAGGAGGTTACGACCTAAGATGTTGCCGAGTTAAGGCTTGAGTCGTGACCGACTCATAGGGGACCGGCTCAAGGAGGGGTTGCGGTTTAGAGTGTTGGCCGAGATAAGGGAGCGACCGACTTAAGAGTCAACACGTTGCCGACTTAAGGAGGTTGGTGGTTTAAGGGTTGGCCGACTCATAGGAGTTAACTCGTGACCGAGTCATAGAATTGCCGACTCATAGTATTAGGGCTTAGGTCGTGGGGTCCTGAGTCGGTAGGGGTTTGGGTCGGCATGGCGTTATTCCATGTGTCGTTAGGTCGGTGGGCCGACTTAGTGGATAAGTCGTTGGGGACTTAGGCTTTTGAGTCGTGTCTCGAGGGATAAGGATTAGGCTTAGGTCGGCAGGGATAAGTCGTGTGACCTTCTTGCTGTGATGAGTCGGTAGAATTTAAGTCGGCATTGGTTGAGTCGGTGAGACAGTTGAGTCGTTAGCGACTTAAGGGTTAGTTTGGATAGGGGTTAGGTCGGCACTGATGAGTCGGTAGGGTGTTGAGTCGTGTAGTTGGGTTGTTTGAAGGATAGGTCGGCCTGTGTATGAGTCGCGTGTGTAGTGAGTCGGCAGCAGTTGAGTCGGCAAAGGGGATGAGTCGGGGGCGACTCAGGGGTTGGGTCGGCAACGACTCATAAGATAAGTCGGAGACGACTTATAGGCGACGACTCATGGGCATTCCAGCCTATAAATAGAGGGCTTTGGCTCACTTTTTGGCACCGGATTTCGAAGCGACGAAGTGCTGCCATTTTGAAGACTCGACTACAGCATTTCTTCATCTTCTTTCTCTACTTCCATCAAGTGCTAACATCCGTTGAAGATCGAAGATCAAGATCGAAGATCCAAGTGTCCAAGTTGAAGATTTTCATCCGTTTGAGCTGGAATTCACCGTTTCAAGTGAGATTTCTCCGGATCAAGTCCAAGACCTTGCTGTCCAGATCTGAAGTTGATTGATTTTAGGTTGTTTTGGTGATTTGGTGAGTGGTAGTTATCTCTCACGCGGATCCAAAGGAGTATATGGAGTTGGTGATATGTTTGTGTGTTAAAGTTAGCGTTTTCTCGCATTTTCCATAAGTCTGCATGTAGATCCATCATATTTGAAGATGTTTATCTATGAAAGTTGATTTAACAAGTATTAGAGATAAAACCCATGTTTTAGATTTGATAGACCTATGCTAAAAACTATGATTTCACATATGTTGGACTTTTGCTCACTTATTTACGAAATTGCCATTATAGTTGATATTGCTTAATATATCTTGTTTGAATGCTTGAATGTTTGAATGTATGTTAGATTGGATTGCTCCAAGTTAGCTTGTAGTTGATTTGGAACAAGATGGTGAAAATGATTCAAAAGCTAAGTGGAAAGGCTCTTGAATGTTGAAAGCTGCCGATGGCATATGAAGCGGATGTGGAAGCTCATATGGATGGATTCGATGATGGGACTTTGCCGTGATGCGAAGAGGCGAAGCATGAGATCGAGATGGGACTTTGCCATGATGCGAGAAGGCAAGCCATAATGTTGAGATGAGACTTTGCTATGTTGCGATGAAGCAAAGTGTGATGTTGAGATGGGACGGGTCATGATGACGTTCCAAGTTGAGAGACTTTGCTATGATATGATGAGGCAAGGCATATGATGTGATGGGACGGGTCACGAAGACGTTCCAAGCACGGGTCATGATGACGTGCAAAGTTATAACTCGGTGATGCGGTCCGGGTTGGGGTGGATAATGGTTAGCTTGAGAGGCGCTTGAGCTAGTATGGATGGTCGTCGAGGAGGATGACTAGGAGGCTAAGATCTCATCGTTGTTGAAGGTTCTAGCATACTCAAAGCAAGGGTACGTTGGAACGGGTCACGATGACGTTCCAGGCACGGGTCATGATGACGTGCTAGTACTCTGGGCTGATGCGTTCGGCTTAGGCACGGGTCACGATGACGTGCGGAGTTATGACTAGACCGGGGTTACCATTAGCTCTTGACAGGTGGTCATTCAACTAACGGTGAAATCAAGGCAATGATAACAGTGATAGCCAGAGTCATGGATGTTTGGATGTTTGGTTGTATCATCATTCGGCTTCAAGAGCGGTGTTTTCTGGGTGCTTATCTGATCTTGGTTTAGGCCTTGGGGGTTTGTATTTGGAAAACATCGTCCTTGACTCGAGTGATTATTGCTTTACCTTACTTATCTGCTATGTTATGCTTACTTCTCCTTAGTGTGTGTCTGGGGGCTATCACTGTAGAAAGAGGTGGAGTGGGATGGTTTGGTTCCTATTCCTTTTATTCCTTATGCTCTTTTGGTATGTTTGATAGTTAATTTACTGCTCACTAAGACTTTGTCTGACTCAAGGTTTTATGTCTCCTCTTATTACCTTGGGCTGTTCATCCATGTTGGGATGGGCAGACTAGGTAAGCAGGTGACAGGTGCTGTGCTAGGAGTTCTACGCTGAAGATGACGAAGACGAGCAGGAGGCTTTGCATATTTGTTTTCTTACTATATGTACTGGGTTCCGCTGTTGTATCTGATTGAGTGTTGTAGTGAGGCTCTGATGTATGGATGATTCATTTGATTGTATAAACTGCTATGTTGCTTATATGATGATGTTGTGTTCTATTGAGCTTCACTATATTTTAATTCTCTATTGTATTTTATCCATGCGCTGTGAGTTACGATAGAGATTCTGCGAATTTTATTTTACCCTGACTATCATCCATGGCTGCCTGGCACACCTTTCAGCGCACTATTCTCTTGTTTTGGTGCGGGAGTCATGGGCGGTCGTCACATTATCAAACACCTTTTAGTCAAATCATGAAATTGAATTCACAAGGTGATTTTTATTCAAACCTTTTGTTCTTTGCACATATGAGGGTTAGTCATCTATTAACTAAGGATGTTGTTTTCTTTTACCAATTTTAGATTTCTTATCTTTGAAAAACTCTTAGTAGTCCCTTACATTTTTTTCGAGAAAACTCTTTATCCTTCTAGACAAGTGGATATGGATACAAAGAGAAATGTTTTACTTTGGCAACCGGTTACACAATTTCTTCTGCTAGATAGCCTTAATAAAAATAACATTCAACAAAAAGGTTTTTACTACATAATACTACCATAGCCCATTGGTCGAACATAATAATGATACATGAATCTGCTAATATATCCAACTCAAACTTCATTTCGGAACTCATGAACCTCGAACTCCTCCTCTGCCTTCGATTCTGACTCAGACTCTGATTCAGTATCATACCCTTTTTCCAGATCTTCAATGTCAGCTAAATTGCTGACGTCTTCCTCCTCTATCTCTTCCTCCTCTAGCCCATATGTTACATCATTTTCCCAGGTCTGGGAATGTGCATCCATGAACAACTGCTACTGGGCAAATGCAACCTCTGAAAAATTGATGGCGTCACTGTCGCTTAACCATGCCTCCTCATAACGTTCCTCCATGTATCCTAGGCCTCCATTGTGGTCGGAGTCTATACCGAAAACCGGGACATGAGTCACCTACCCATGGCTTAACCCACTCAAAACCTACCACTGGCTCGGTTGGAAATCCCTACCAATCCTCAAAGAAAAATCCTAAATAATCCTCTGCATCGGGACTAGCTGGAGCGGTGATCCACATATAACACCCTTCCTCGAAATAAATCATCTCAGAAAAGGGTATATCATAGTCTTTGTTACTGACCAAGTCTACTGCTTCTATTTCGGTCTAAGGTCTTAGCTTATCTCTGAACATCTTATAGTCAAATTGTGAGATTATAGTCAAAAGATGTCCAGGTTCTGATTTTAATTTAATAAGCAACCATCTTACATCAATCAATCCTTAATAATACTAAGCTTGATTACCTGTAACCCCGGTTGGAGATACAGTATCTTATTCTATCCATGATTATCAACCTAATCCTGGTTTTTATGTGTGATCCTATCAACGTAGTGTCATTTACCAAACAACTTATAGTCGAACTGTGAAGTTCTAATCACGATCTGTCTAGACTCAGATTGAATGTCTAACTTCAATCCATTCTTTTAAATTCAAACCATCACTAATCATATCAATCAATAAATGATATCGTTCCTTTGAAAGACATAATATAATTCTAAGGTAAAATTATTTCATTTACCATGAAAAATCATTTTATATATAAAAACAACAAATATGCGTTCGTACACACACATACTCAGATTCGTCATAGGGTATTGCTATCCCTATCTTTAATGAGTAACCCTCCTAGGATATTACTAATCCTATCTACGATGAGACATTCACCAAATCAAGCCTCGGTTGTCGCTTAACCAGTGCTCTGACACCAGCTATAACGACTCGATTTTTTGCACAAACCCGCACTGATACTCCTCGACCATGAATTACCAAGACACGAAAGACCGACTCATTAAGGATGAAATAAAAGAAACAAGAACAGAACAGAACAACACAATATAACATAAAAGAATCTCACAACTCCTGGTGATTATATAATATTAAATTATAAACTTTACAGTGAAAAACATTTAAAACATATCAATCAGAGTCTAACCTATGATCAACCTAGACAGTTATAAACTCTGTCCTTATAGTTGCTGAAACAGATAAACAACAACAAACATAGAATAGCAGAATAATAAGACTACACCCATACGTAGATGCAGATCTTCAACACTCCTCTGGAAAAATCGAACCTCCTATCATGTTGCACCACGCCAAAGAAAAGACGATAACATATAATCTCAATCCAAGAAACTCCAAAATCCAGCCTCCTCGCTCCTCACTTGCATAGCTAATCCTGGAATCACTCGATACCGACCCGAGTGTTAAAAACACCTGGATCATTTTTGGAAAAAAAACCGATGTAAGAACACAATCCCAAATATGAAAGTGTCACATTTGAATTCCATACCCAAAATCCGTATTTTGGAAACAAAGGGTATCACATAAGACAACACAGGATAAAAACGTTGAATGCGTTTTTCGCTTATGATAACCATAAAATGATTACGCCAAACAATTTTTTTTATTTTTAATGACATTTTTTTGTAATATCTCCTATATAGAGGGCCAAAACAAAGCATTACAGATGCTGCAGTCATCTATAGTGTTAGCTTCCGGCGACTAAATACGACTATGTTAATGGTATTTATAATATCAGAATCACTTGAATATGAAACAAAACACAGATTTCAAAACAACTTTTACTTCATTACATTTAAAACAGATGTTCCATATTCAAATTACATAATCCCAAATACATTCCCAGGCATAGATAAAATATATTTATTATAAAATATGCCAAGAACGGTGTATGAAGATACCTCCTGGGATGATCAGAGTCATATAGTCGTAATAGACTAAATACAAAACACATCGGAAATACATGGAAACAAAAAACAAGAATTGTAACTCCTAAATAGCCATCTGTTTGCCTCCTACAAGCCTTCGGTAGCCTCATTCATTATCCTACTAAAACCTGAAAAGACCTTAACCCCTCAACATACTCAAATCAATTTTGAGCATCCGAGAGTTTAAGGGGAAAACATAAACTTCGAGTCAGACATAATGCCTGGTGTGAATAACACTAGTTTAATATGTTAAGCGAGACCATGTCGCTTAGCGAATGGGTTTCCCCATCCTTTTAAAACATTTCTTTGCAAAACCTTTTCCTACAACCAAAACTGATTAAATACTTTAAAGAAATTCATTATGTAAGCATACATAAATATCAGGTAATAATGAACTATTTGTTCAAACACATAAGTTTTTTTGGATAACTTTTAACCTTTGACTGAATCGGGCCTTCCAGACAATATAATTAAAGTTAATCTAACACATGTTAGTTATTATTCTTCTGGACTATCCATCCTTAACTTTTTTGTTAAATAATTCACTTCTGGATAGTCTGTCCCTAACTTAATCATCTCCTAGGCCTTCCTGATCCGAATGGTTTTTCGGGCTCACCAATTATCTATCTGTATTCAACATATGTTCCTTTCAGTGTGTAATCATAATTTTAGTCTACATGTGACTATGCCCTACATATTGGAATTTTGGACAACAATTAGCTGTGGCTAATAGCTAACGTATGTGATGTGACCCCATACTAGTCCCATCTGGTATTCTAATATTTGAGTCATTTTCACTTAAGGATCCCCTCCCATAATTTTCCTTGAAGCATTTTCAAAATAATCTAAAACCACTAAATCAAACTCAAACAAGGAAAATATATAATCTTTATGCTTCACTCAAAATCACATTACTATGTTATATATATATATATATATATATATATATATATATATATATATATACACACACACATATCTCTTCTTTAGTCAAACCTTAGTTGGCCAAAAAAAAATAAATATTAGAAAGTTCCTTTTTCTAAACTTTTGAAAACATCTTTTTCAAAACCAAGTGAAACCCTTTAATTTTCTAAGCCAAAAGGCTAAAACCTTACCTTTAGAAACCAACCATCAACCTTTCAAAACCATTGAAATCATTCCTTTCAAAAGCAATAAAGCTTTAGATATCCTACTTTAAAAACAACTTAAAACGTTACCTCGAAAAACCTTTGGAAAACCTTCCATTTAAATCTTCCAAAACTATTCAAAGCAAACCTTTCGAAACCATTTAACTCAAAACTTTCGAAACTATTGAACTCAAACCTTTAGAAACCATTAAACTAAAACTTTTCGAAACCATTAAACTCTAACCTTTCGAAACCATTCAGAAAACAAAAGTCTTTTGTAACTTGTTGGGTTCAATTTATAACATATGGAAAATCTTCTTTTAATAACTTTCGACTTCATTGGAAGCAACCTTTTGACTTCGTCGAAAGCTCTGCTTCAAAAGCTTTAAAATGTATCATTTAAAACAATAGATCTACATCTTTAAAACAACTCCTTCAATAGATTGGGTTATACTTCCATTTAGAAAAATAAGGTAAAACATCTAAGTCAAAAGCTTTCTTTTGAAAGCATGGAGAAGCGACTGGTTTTAATAACAAGTAAACCTTTCGTCTTTGTCGAAAGCAACAACTTCGAAAGGTTGTAAAGCGACAATAACCTTTCGACATTTTCGAAAGGTTTCAAACCCTTATTTTACATGTTTAAATTGGTCGAAAGCAACCAAGTTAAAAGATATTATTCGAAATCAAAGCAGGTGTAAACTTTAGGTTTATAAACAAACATACCCTAACCACTTTGGCAACCAACCTTTCTACAAAGTACCCTTCGATACCTTGTTCAATTCATTACGTACCAAGTAACTTGATACCATATTGTTAACCTGCCTTTTATCAAGGCCGTAAACAGGCGGATTCAACCTAAACAACTTCATGACTATTGAGGCTGAAATATGATGGATTCAGTTTAGAGGGATGAAGTTCACCTGGATGTGCTGCTCGGCATTGAGGTGAGGTTATGCCGCTCGGCGTTGTGGTGAGGATGTGCCGCTCGGCGTTGTGGTGAGGTTATGCCGCTCGCATTGTGGTGAGGATATACTGATCGGCATTAAGGTGAGGCTATGCCGCTCGGCATCAAGGGTTGCTCGGCCTCATGGGTTGCTCGGCATCAAGGGTCG
The DNA here is from genome assembly GCA_030765085.1 of Allium cepa. Classification (NCBI taxonomy): domain Eukaryota; kingdom Viridiplantae; phylum Streptophyta; class Magnoliopsida; order Asparagales; family Amaryllidaceae; genus Allium; species Allium cepa. The sequence continues at coordinate 746,410,560 of CM060941.1, forward strand.
CTCGGCATCAAAGGTTGTTCGACATCGAGGGTCGCTCGGCATCGAGGGTCGCTCGGCATCCTGGGTCGCTCGGCATCGAGGGTCGCTTGGCATCGTGGGTCGCTCGACATTGTGGTGAGGCTAGGGTGGCTCGACCTTTGGATGGTTTGACAGAGGTGGTTCGGCCTCAATGGTGGTTCAGCATTTGGGTGAAGGTTACTTCAACTTAGGTTCGGCCTAAGCTATAGGTCATGTTACTTCGAGTCGCTCAGTATATCAAATCGAGTCAGTACCGTGGTTACTTAGAGTTGGCCTATGGAGGACTTGGGGTCGGATGAAGTGAAGGGTGTGAACTCGAAGAGGTCTTAATGGGCCTGTATCACTTGAGAAACCCAACTACCTGGTTTTGCCTATAAATACAACATGCAGGGCTTCATAAAAGGGAATCTTCCTTCCGCTCTCTCACTTTTCTATTTTCTAAGGCTAAGGCTACTCTGTCAGTTTGTAACTATAGCTGATTCTAACATCAATAAAAAGGAAATTTTTAGAGTGGACGTGGGCCGGATTCAGCCGAACCACTATAAATTCTGTGTCTTTACTGCTTTCTCTTTAAATTTTAACCGTGCTTCACATTTATACTCTCTACATACACTCTATCTGTGAACTGTGACTGGTACTTGGTACTTTCATATGGATTTGGGTGTTAGTTACCAAATTTGGCGCTAACAATTTGGTGCTTTCACTGAGAGGGCAAGCACTCAGGGATTTTGGTGCTAGGAACTTGGATTCTAGGAAGCAATGGCTAGTCCATCAACAAGAAAGCAAGTGACAGAAAGAAGCAATCAAGAGGGAAGTCAAGAGGTTTCCTTTGGTGCGGGAGCAGGTCAAGCATCCATCTACATCACCAGAGATGAGATGGAAGCGATGCTGAAAAGACATGAGGAGATGATGCAGGCTCTTCTCAGACAATTTGCAGAAGCTGGAAATGTAGGAGCTCAGATCCGTGGAGCTGGATCAGATGTGCTCAACCAACAAGAAAAGGGAATGGATCAGTAGGGGTAGCACCCAATCAGCAGACGGCTATCAATCCAGATGGATCTAGACTCAGGGGCATATCACTAGGAAATGGTGGACCAATCCATGGAGGGATACCAGATGACACTTTACAACCTGACACCAATTGAAGTGCAGGAGTACAAGATGAGGTGTATGTGCTAGAATTCCCTCATGAACTTGAGGGGCAGACCGGAGGCAACGGACAAGGATAACAGCTTAGGGACAACGACAGATTAGCGGAGATGGTCATGCAAGCAGTAAGAGGTGGATTGGTAAACAAAGACTAGGGGGATGTGAATAGGAGTCCCTTTACTCCGACTATCAGGCAAGCTAGGAATCTACTGGACTTTAAGCTACCAACGGTGGATATGTATGATGGGATAATGGATCCCACCATTCACCCGACGAGGTACATGAGGCATATGGAGGTACTGGGGCATCAAATGAGGTCGTGGCTCGATGCTTCCCATTGTATTTGACGAATATCATAGCTATGTGGTTCAGACAGCTGGAGAGTGGTTCTATTGACCTAGATGGAGCTGATTGAAAGGTTTATGAGATAGTTTCGAGTCCATATAGTCAGACCCAAGAACGTAATGACCTTGGCATCGATGAAAGAATGGAAGGGAGAGGCACTCAGGGATTTCTTAACCAGATTTAATGCGGTAGTGACTTCGGTGGATCGACCCGATCCATCGATGGTTTTGATGGCAGCAGTTTCTGGGATTGCGGACAATTCGGATTTCAAGATATCATTGAGATGGGACCCACCGAGGGATCTCGGAGAGTTCTACCATGAGGCGAAAAGATTTCTGAGGCAAGAAGATGCGCAAGCTAAGAGAATAGGGAGAGAGGCTGAAGGTTATGCAGTCCAAGGTGGAGGACCGCCCAGAGAGGATCCAAATAAAGGCGATAGAGGAAAAAGGAAAATGAACGGCAACGGTGGCACTTCGAAAAGGCCTCAGAGGGAGTCAAATTTTTCTATATACACAGATTTAACTGAGACTCTAGAAAGGATTTACTTGGATACTCGGGGGGCACCTCCAGCACCGAAGGCCGGCAAGAAGGGAACCTTCTGAGTACGGGCGGGCATCGGGAAAGCATTGTCTATTCCATGTGCTGGATGGGCACAACACAAACGATAGTAGGCATTTGAAAGATATCATGGAGGAGCATGTAAGGAATGGTCACCTGCAATAGTACATAAGGAATCGAGCTATGGCAAGGGAGCAGGACCGACCACCGCCTACCTTGAACGATGGTGGCACAGGATCTGGTCACCGCCGGCTTGTTATAAACTGAATGGTTTTATGGTTCTGAATAAGTAATAGTATCCAAATTAATATGGCTAGGTCATTTACACACTTATAGGATCGAGGACGGTCCCTAGGAGTGGTCGAAGATGATGTAAACCATACTACTTGGGTCTATGAAATCCTGTTTTCTTTCTGTGTTTCTACAAATTCTGGTTTCCTCTTTGGTACTTTGGACATTTATTTTTCTTTGGTATGGTTTTGGAGTTTGGATTGAACTCCCGGTTTGGTTGGTTTTTTGGTTTGGATGTTTGATTTTTGATTTGGATTTTGAGTAGGATTTTTGATATGGATTTCTAGTTTTTTGATTGGATTAGGATCAATATAATAAACAGTTTAGGTTTTGCGATTACTGTCCTGACCGAAGAGACGGGGCAGTTGTTTGCATCAAAATGGGTCACAACACTCTTCGGGAGTCGTTGAAGAGAAAATAACAAAGAATGTAAATTCAAAACGAGTATTATCTAACAAAAACTCCAACCAAAAGTAATGTAAATGCGTAGACAAGCGATTTATAGTGGTTCGGCGTGTTGCCTACGTCCACTGTGAAGTTTTTTACACTTTATTGCTCGATACTTGTAAGTGTAGAATTAGCGAAGTACAGCAGATAATAAGATTAAATTCGAGATCAATGGCGGCGATGATGATATGGAGTGATTCTGGCAGCGTCCGGGCGTGCTTTGTCTCTAAAAATTCTCCGATCCCCTTTCTGAATGACCCAGGGCTCTATTTATAGGCGTAGATTGCTGATATTTCGCTGAAAATTCGGGAGACCACTTCTGGCATGTGAGGGGGCCCACATTCCCGGCCTCAGGAAATTTGGGCCAACTTTAGGATCGATTCGAACTCCATTCGAATCGATCAGAAAATCATCCAATCGAGGTGAAATTTGGTGTGGACATTCTTCAACCTATATGCAAGCTTCTGTGAAAATTTCGTGGCATTTGGATTAGTAGATTGAGAGATATGGTCGATATGAAATGGGGTTCTTCGAGTGGCTTTTTGGTTCGAATCGATTCATTCGAATTGATCGCTTCGAACCGATGATGGCACACGCTGTTGTGATGATATGGAGCGCAATCTTCGACTCGATCCGGTCTTTGCTCCGAATTGACCGCTTCGACTACATACATCTCGGCGCGTTCGCATCGATGGAATGACACGTCACCTTGGCTTGCTGGTTCAGTGGATTTGGATGACGCCTCACTGGTGGATTCGAACAAGGCTTCACCGATGGAGTCGAACAACCGATGGTTGATGGATACGAAGCACTTCATCTGCTGATGGGTACGAAGTCCATCAATACGAACTTGATGGATTCGACCACGGCCGCTCCTGATCGATACGAACTCATGGGAGTTGATCGATACGAAGTAGGTGACCTGCCAATGGATGCGAAGTGGGTCTTCTGCCAATGGGTTCTAATGAGACCGATTCGAACCGTGTTACTTTTGATGGATTTGAACATCATGGATACAAACGAAGACACTATGATGGGTTTGAAGCTGATCGATACGAAGGGCAACACTTCGATGGATACGAAGTCATTGGAGCCTGATCGATACGAAAGTGATCGATACGAAACCGGTGTTTTTCCCTTCAAATTGAATGGATCATAACTTGAACGTATGAACTCGGATTGACTTGAGATTTGAGATGCCGATTTCTATGATCTTTCTTGTCGTGTCCTAACAATTGTAGCTCAATCTGGACTCAGACAGAATTCAGCGATATCCATAGTGAAGCATAGTATGACCAATCTCTGAAACGAACTATCCTTTGTTTTCGATCGATCTTTTGTATCACGGCTTTGCCAAAAAGCGGGATAACATTTGCCTCCCAAAGTACGTCTTGTGGAAACATGACGTGCTTTGAAAAGCTGCAATCTCTTTCTGAATAATCATTGCTCTCTTATCGAAGGTTGTAACCCTGCGTTGATATGATTGATTGCTGTATAATAGTGCTTAGCTGTTGGTTGTTGTATTCGTAACAAGATGAGTATTCGATCCCTGTAAATGTTTAAAATCGAATGTTAGCCCGACGTATATGCACATATGTTAGCTTGGCCCTCATTAACGTCGTGCGTCCACGATTTGTTGTCAGTTTTGTTTGTTATTGAATTTCGTATCGATTCTTTCCTGAACCTCTTTGGAAATTTGAGTTGAAACAACGCTTGATGGTTGTTTTTGACTATCCACTTGTATCGATCCTCTCCTAAATCGATGTAAAAGGTTGAAAAGTAATTTTTCATATCGAAGCGAGTCGAAATGATGGATACGAAATGATAGTTTGTATCGATGGGATTGGATGGATACGAAACGTCCATTCATACTGATGAGAAAGGATGGATACAAAATTGCTGTTCGTATCTACAGGTTTTGATGGATATGAAATTACGGTTCGTATTGATGAGAAATGATGGATACGAAGTTTCTGTTCGTATCGGTAGGTTGTGGATGGAGTCGTGAACTTGTTGATGTGAACGTGGGCTTTGAGCTGATGGAGTTCACAATCTTTGGCTGTTCCTGCTGCTTGCTTCGTATCGATGGATCTGTTGTTTATTTCGAATCGATGGAAGTTTTTTGGTGATGGATTCGAAACTATCGTTCAACTCGAACGTTGGGGGTGACCGGTGGTGACTGGTCATATGGACCGGGAGGCGAAACGACTCAGTTCTTCTACGGCTCCATATAAATAGTGTGGACTTAGCCACTTTTTCACTTTTTACTTTTACTGCTGCTTTTTTCTTTCGAATCGATAGAGAGAAAGAACGATTAGCCTTCGAATCGATTCGATCCTTCTGTTCTTCAGAGTTAAACAATAAAATCAGGTGATTAATGGATAGAAATATGCTTAGAATGATGAAACTCGAAATCTCAATCCATCCTCTTTGCTTTCATCATCGGTTTCGGTGAATTGAAGATCTGGGTGAGTGAGAGCAAGGTTGGGGATGGATGCGTTGCCATGGAGTCGAGGCCCTGTTTTGGAGAAGAAGGGGTCGTGGAGCTTTCGAATCGAAGGAAAGAATGCGATTTCGTATCGATACGAATGTGAGAGCGGTGATCGATGCGAAGCCGGTGTTCTCAGATCGATGCGAAATGGTGTGCCTTTGAGCGATACGAAACTCATCGTTTCGAACTGGATCGATACGAAACTCATCATTTCGAACTGATCGATACGAAACGTATCGAGTCGAACCCGATCGATACGAAGCGTATCGATTCGAAAGTAGTCGATACGAAGCGTATCGATCGAACATGGTTGATGATATTTCTTCGATTCGATACGAATTTGAACTGCAGTGACCGATTCCAAGTTGAAACTAAATGAACTTAGAGAATTTTTTGCACATAAAAATACTTGACTCCGACGAGCTGCTGCTTTGCATGATTGAACTTGACCGTAGAACTGCATATTGGACTACCTTTCGAAGCTCGCCGATGGAATTGTAACTTAACAAAAATGTAACGAACTTCAACTTGGGTCGATCGTTTGCAAGTGGATGGCACGGTTGTGACGGTCAGCGATGACGGTCATTTCCGGTTTGATTTCCAGAGTTTTGTCGTTCATACATTACAGTTTATTCCATAGAATTTGTTCAAGTAATGTATTGCACTGCATGACACATTCACACACTTTATTCCGGGGAATGCATGGGCTTTTTAGCATCTAATGATGATTTCTCGTGAGTTAGCTAGTTATGGAAACTTCAAGTTCACAGTCGCAAGAAACTCAGAGTTCAATCCCTCCCGTGCTTGAAGTACCGGAGATTGAGATTGAAGTTATTGGTCCAGCTCCAGATGAGTTACCTGACGCGTCCTTCATTAGTAACCCATCAGATTCTGTTCCGTCCAACATTTCGGAAGACATACTAGGGAGAATATGCTTAAGGCATGGTTTGTCGATGGATGACGTTCTACTGCCGGGGCTAAATGATAGACCGCACTATCCACCGGAGGGATATACCGCATTCAATCGCCACGCGTTCGCAGTTGGGACACTCCCTCCATTTAACCAGTATATAAGAGAAGTATTATCGTTTTTGAGGATCGCCCCGTCTCAGTTGCACCTGAATGGATATGCGTCACTCAATAGCTTGTTCATTGCATTTATGGAGTATCTCCATCGGCCGCCACTTCCGATTGAGATCAGATACTTGTTTAACTTCAAGAGTCCGGCCGATAGTCCATCTTTCACATTCTTGGAGGCGGTAAGAAATTGCCAAGTCATCACGGGGGCTTGGACAAGATTGAGCTACTTCAGGATGGAATGGTTTTATGTTAGATGCCCCTCAGGGTTTGCTCGACGCTGGCTATTTAGACGCAAGTATTGCTATCTTTTCAAGTAGTCGATAAAACTGATGTATTTGAAGTCGAACTCACATCTCTTTTCTTTTTTCAGTCGTAATTCAGCGACCTGAAGGTGAGCGTTTCAAAGAGATAGTTTGGGTATTTCAAGAAATCCCAAGTGAAGAGAGGAATATTGAGTTGCTACTGACAGATAGGAATCTCAGAATCCTTAGGTTGATTGAGCGGAGGCAAAACATAATGCTTGACGGTGTCTTAAGAACCGCCTCGAAAGAACGAGTCAAACGAAGAAAACCTAAAGTTGTCATAATTGAGGAGGCTGACTCGGAGAGAACTCATATTGATGATGAGCCATTAGGCGAATTTGCGGATGTAGCCCAAGACACCAAAGAACAAAGAAAAGGCAAGGCAGCCGTTGTTAAGCCATCTAAAAATGGAAGATGGAAATTGGTTGTCACGGCTCGATCTGCCCCCGGAGTTAGAATTTCGAAAATGTCTCCTTCGAGAACTGAAAATATTTATGAAGGGCTCGCTGATATTCCAATTCCGGATGATGTGTCCTTGCAGCATGATGCCGTATTGGAAGAATTATCAGAAGCTTTAGTTTTGAGCGAGTCTCTGCCCAATAGTGCGGCTGACACATCTGGTTGGTCGGGGGGTTGCACCCATATTCACACTTCACGGCACTACACGATTTCTAAGTGTAATACGTTCACTGTGAGAGATTACTAATTTTGATTTTTTTTTTCTTCGCAGATATCACGTCTGGCAGAGGTTCGATGCTTAGCAGTCTCTGTAAGAAACGCCAGTCTTCTTCATATTATGAAGCGTATAGGAGGGAAGGAGATAGAGATTATGACTATGGGCGCTCGAGTCATGAGCACTCTGACAGAGAAAAAGATTATAGGCGACGGTCTCGATCTCGCACGCCACCTCCTAGGGTTCATGCACCACCTCCAGAAGCTTCACGGCCCAAGCCGTCTTCCCAACCACCAAGGTCTGATACTCACCGCAGAATGGAAATCGCGGCCTCCCCGTCAATAGAGCAGACATTGACGGAGCCTTCGGGGGAAGGAGCGGTTAGGCTTGCTCAACCGAGGAAAGAATTTCCTGAAATTTGTTTTGACGGGTTTGTTTTTTCCCCGCATCTGAAGAGGATACCATCGATAGTTGCTTCTATGATGCACGATTATCTCTCGGACGTATTCTTTCAATATCAGGAATGGTCGAAGACCGCTAAGAAAGCGTCAAAGGTGGCCTTTGATCGAGCGGCTACGATTGAAAAGTTGGAGAAAGAACTCGGTCAAAAGACCGCATTATTCAACCGCTCGGCAGTGAGGCCGAATCTTCTCGAAAGTCAGAAATTGAAGCTCTCAGAAAAGCGGATGAAGCTCAAGCAGTGATGGATAGGATGAAGCGTGAGCATTACGCTACGGTGGAGGACATGGGCCACCGAAATACCGTCGTGACTGCTGAGCGGGATGCGGCCTTGAAAGAGATAAACGAGCTCAAGGCCAATGTTGCAGAGATTGTGAAGGAAAGAGACACCACTAACGTTTCCGCACAGGAAGCGTGTGACCAGGCGGTGGAATTTCGGAAAGAGAGAGACGCGGCCTTGGAGAAGGTCCGCGAAACAGAAGCCGAAGTCGATGAGAGAGTTCATCAAGCAGAGACTAAGCTGGAGTCGGAGATAGAAGAACTTCTCATCACTTATAATGCTAATGTGCTGAGGCACAAAAATTTGACATGGCTTGCTGACTATCCGACTCATTTGTTCAACGCCTGGAATTTACTAGTTGAAGAAGTGAAAGCATCACATCCAGGCGAAGTTTTTGATGAATTCGAGTTGGAGAACCACATATTGGCTGATGAAGAGAAGAAGGTTCTCCACGATTTCACGATCTCTCATGCTAGAGAGAAGCTGGGTACCCAACACTTGGAAGTTGGGGAAGGGTCTGGCGTTGTGCATCCAGCTACAAGTTCAGAGTTGATCACTTCATCCGGAACGGAGCCGATGCCAGCGACTGAGCCACAGTTGGTCCCAGGCTACGACCCTGAGAAGTCACGCTTATCTCCCATCAGGGAGCACTCTTCTGAAGCTGCTCAGTCAGCTGCGAGTCAAGTTGAGGAAGGTACTCTGCACAAATCTACTATGTGTTTGAACTGAAGTACTTGTATTGAAGCGTGTTCTGACAACTTCTTTTCTTTCTTGTCCAGTGAGTAAAGTAACATCGACAGTGCCTCCTGAAGTCCAAGAGCCACATCAAGAACAAGAGGCCATTATTACTGAAGCAATCGCCACGATGATAGCCGCGCCGACTGAGGTGACACAGGGGGGTTCAATTACTTCTGATGAACAGATGATGAATGAACTCTTGAGCCAGCACAGTAACCCCTTTGTTGACATGCCATTTGTTCTCGGCACGTTCCCACCTGCTTCTATTGCATCGTCACAGTCCACCGCCACCTATCGTGAGTCTCGTGCTGCTCGTGAGGCTGAGATACTCGCCTAAATCGAAGCAGAGATGGAAGCGGCAGCACACGGCGGCAATTCTTAATGTGCTACAATGGCGGTTGATCCCACTCCTCTTGCGGTGACATCTTCCGGGGACACGCTAGTCGGAACCAACGCGCCCGTTCCTCCCCCGGTGGTAGACCCGACTCCTCCGATTCCTCAAGAAGAGAATATTCCTTTAAGTTCAAGTTCGGAGGAGTATATTGATATCATGCCCTCATCAGAGGAAGATCCGCCAAAGGGTACGGGGTCGAAGCGGAAGACTGCTAGTGGTTCCGCATTGAAGAGGAGGCCGAAGAAAAAGAAGTAGATGATTCCCTCTAGTGCGTTTTTGGCAGCTAGGAAGTCATTTTTGTTTTCCTTTCATAGGCTATGTATAGATGCAGGCTTGGCCCCCTGCTAGTAGGAATTTTTTGGAAGAACTTGTACATGAATCTTCACATACAATTAGTCAAAATAAAATTCAATTTCTTTGTTTCAATTCTAATTTCTTTTGTGCTTAAGTATTTGCAGTGTTTGGCTTTCAGTCCGGTGTACTTGTGGTGTTTACCATCAGGTAGAGTTCGTTTTATTTGCTAAGTCTGAAAATCTTGGTCACATGTTGTGATTGATGAATAAGTTGAACTTCGAACATTGTATCGCTTTGGTTAGTGATTAATACTTAGCTTTTTTGCCCCCCAGTTTCGGGGAACAACATTTGTATTTTGGTGGTTGATCGCACTTATTGCAAATCTTAAACACATGTCCACACTTTGGGGACTTAGGATAATTTGAGGTCGATAATCTGGTTCGCACTCTGGGAATTTGAGAGTTATCGATGTTTGTAACACGGTTCGCGCTTCGGGAACCTGGAATTGATGTTTATACTCCACTTCACGCTCTGGGAACTTGAAGTTAGTATTGATATTTCGGTTCGCACACCGGAAACTTTGGCTTGGTATTTGTGCTCCAATTCACATTCTGGGAACTTGGAGATAGCATATATGTTTGAGTTCGCACTCCGGGAACCTGTAATTTATGTTTATACCCCATTCACGCTCTGAGAAGTTGGAGTTAGCACGGATGCTTCGGTTCGCGCTTCAGGAACCTGTAATCTATATTTATACTCCAATTCCTGGGAAGTTGGAGTTAGCACGGATGCTTCGGTTCGTGCTTCGAGAACCTGTAATCTATATTTATACTCCAATTCACGCTCTGGGAAGTTGGAGTTGGCCGATAGATGGTCAGTCACACCTGTTTGGGCTTTTTAGGAATTCGTTCACACTCTGGGAACAATGGATTCTATGTTTATACTCCAATTCACACTCTGGGAATTTGGAGTCCGTTCACACTCTGGGAATGATTTATTGGATGTTTATACTCCAATTCACACTCTGGGAAGTTGGAGTCCGTTCGCACTCTGGGAACGAGTTATTTGATGTTTATACTCCAATTCGCACTCTGGGAAGTTGGAGTCCGTTCGCACTCTGGGAACGAGTTATTTGATGTTTATACTCCAATTCGCACTTTGGGAATTTGGAGTCCGTTTGCACTCTGGGAACGAATTATTTGATGTTTATACTCCAATTCGCACTTTGGGAATTTGGAGTCCGTTCGCACTCTGGGAACGAGTTATTGGATGTTTATACTCCAATTCACGCTCTGGGTAGTTCGAGTCCGTTCGCACTCTGGGAACGAGTTATTTGATGTTTATACTCCAATTCGCACTCTGGGAAGTTGGAGTCCGTTCGCACTCTGGGAACGATTTATTTGATGTTTATACTCCAATTCGCACTCTGGGAATTTGGAGTCCGTTCGCACTCTGGGAACGAGTTATTGGATGTTTATACTCCAATTCGCACTGTGGGAATTTGGAATCCGTTTGCACTCTGGGAACGAGTTATTTGATGTTTATACTCCAATTCGCACTCTGGGAAGTTGGAGTCCGTTCGCACTCTGGGAACGATTTATTGGATGTTTATACTCCAATTCGCACTCTGGGAATTTGGAGTCCGTTCGCACTCTGGGAACGATTTATTGGATGTTTATACTCCAATTCGCATTCTGGGAATTTGGAATCCGTTCGCACTCTGGGAACGAGTTATTTGATGTTTATACTCCAATTCGCACTCTGGGAAGTTGGAGTCCGTTCGCATACTGGGAACGATTTATTGGATGTTTATACTCCAATTCACACTCTGGAAAGTTGGAGTTAGTTGTAGGACTGTCGTGTGTTAGTCCAGTTTAGCCTTTGATGTGATGGCTTGCCCCCGAGCTGGGGTTTCACTTGGTGAGTAGCCGGTCGTATCATAGTCACTCGCTATTTGAATAAATTCCATTGTTTGATGGAACTTAGCTCTTCGTGTGTCGTGATTGTTGAATGTTGCATTCGGTGAACCACAGCTCTAGCTTGAAGAGATAGTAATTTATTGCTGAAATAAGAAAATATGGAAAAGTCAGTGCCTCATTACAAGTTCAAATTTCAGAATGAAGAGGAAATTGCAAAGTATTCATAGATTGAATAGAGCTTGTCATGCGTAGCAATGGCGAAGGTTCGCGCTGCTCCAGGCTCTTGGCAAAATAGGACCGTCCATGGTCGACAGTAAGAATAGGTCATTTTCGAGTTTTTGTTCAATCACACATGGCCCTTCCCACGTTGGTTCCATGTGCGAGGGTATTGAGTGTACTCTTCTGTAGACGAAATCACCAATTCTGAAGGTTCGGGGTTGGACTTTGACATCGTGCAACCGAGGAACTCGCTTTTGGAGTATGACAGTTCTCAAGTCGGCCTGGTCTCCTATAACAACACCAACTCCTTCGTCAGTGGGGAATTTTAAGGTTAGGTACCATGGGGCAATAACAGCCCTGAATTTAGCAAGGGCTGGTCGGCCTAAGAAAGCATTGTACGACGAATCTATGTTCATCACCACGAATTGCAATGTCCGGACTCTACAACACTGTCCAGTTCCCAACTCCATTGGTATTTCTAGCATTCCAACGGGTATGGCCGCGCTACCGTCGAAGCCGCAAAGACTGGATTGGCATGGTTTCAAGTCTTTGGTATTCAGATTCATTTGGTCGTAGGCTCGCCTAAGTATTATATTCATGGAACTTCCGCTGTCAAACAGAATTCTTTTCATCCACACATGGCCTACCTGAGCTGATATGACTAGTGGATCAGTAGTCGGGACTATGATTCTGTCAGCATTACTACACTGAAATACGATGCCGTCAATCATTGCTTTTTGTCGTTTGATCGGAACTCTATCTTCCAAATTTCTACAGCATGCAAAATCCGCATGCCTAGTGGGATTGACATATGACTTCATCTCATCCCAGCTTCGCTTTGTTGGATGAGGGTTACCTCCAACAGCATTTACTGCTAACCTCCCGCCGGTGGGGGCGGAGTTTTCCTGTATCGGTCGATTGGGTTCATTATTTTGATTTGATGGGCCCGCTTCTCTAGGCTGCGGCGTCCGAACAAACTGTTCCAGTTTCCTTTCTCTAATCAATTTTTCTACGAGATCTTGTAAGTGACGACATTCTTTCGTAATGTGCCTGTAACTTTCATGGAACCTGCAAAATTTTCTCGTTTGGATTTGCCTCTCTGACGACGATTTTGGTGCAGGTTTTTGGTACTGAATTGTATTACAGGTTTGTAAATACAAGTTCTCTAGTGAAGTATTCAGAGGGGTGTAACTGTCAAACATGGGATTCTTGCGCTGCGGGCCACGATTTTGATCTCGTTTTTTAATTTGATTCACGCTTTCTCTCCGCCGAGCTTGTTTGTTTTTAACGTTCAACTGAACTTTTCCGGAGCTCTCACCGGACTATTTGATTGCGACATTGCTTTGGATTCCTTCCGTGCTTGGCCCTGCATCGGTTTGCTTCCTAGACTGTTTCGCATCTTCCCTTCTCAGGAATTGAGCCGCCTTGGCGTGGAAACGGTCCAATGATGCGGATGGTTTTCCAGCTAACCAGTTGCCAAACTCGGAATCAGGGTTGATCCCCTTAGTTAACGCCATAAGGATGGAGTTATCATTCGGATTGCTGATCTCCGCATATGCAGTATGAAATCTCTCTAAGTAGTGTCTGAGCGTTTCCCTAGGAGCTTGGGTGACGCTAGACAGAGTGTTGACAACTTTTGGCTTGCGATGTGCATGCAGAATTGTTCAACGAATCTTGCAGCCAAGTGGTCGAATGAAGAGATGGATCGAGGTGGCAGTCGAGTGAATCACATGGTAGCGATGCCCCCTAAGGATATAGGAAACTACGACACTTCACTGCATCGTCAGCTCTGGCAGCGGTCATCGACCATTCATATTTCAGAATATGCTGGTTGGGGTCGGAGTTTCCCTCGTACATGGGTAGAGTTGGCATCCTGAATCGCTGTGGGGGTTCCGCAGTAAGAATATCGTCCGTAAAAGGAGTGTGACTTTGGGAAATTCCCCAATCGTCGTTCGTGAGTCCCTAGCTCTCAAGGATCATCTGACGTATCATAGTTGAAAGATCCGGCATTTGCGCGTTTTGTGCGGCTTGCGCCGGAGTATGATTACGTTCCATTCTTTGGGGTTGGATCGGATGTTGTTGACGGTCCAAGTCTTGCCTTCTTGGCTCATAGTCTTCTGGGACGTATGGTTCAGGAGTACGTCCACTATGACAACGGTCCACGTTCGACTGATCTTAGGCATCGACCCCTGGTTCAGCCGCGACGTTAGTGGTGCGGTATTCTGCAGTGTGGTGAGGAACGACACCTCCTCGGGAGGAGGGTCCGGTTTGGAAACAGGTTGATGGACCAACTCTCAGTTGTCCAACGGTCAGTGCCGGTTGATCTCCTGCACCTGGCATGTGACTCCCATCTAGCCGGGGTCGTGGAGATTGATTATGAAAATCAGAAGACGAAGAACTTTCGCTAGAGGAGCGAGAAGCATGGTCTCTCTTGGATCTCTTTCGTTTCTAGAAATCCAGCTGGTTGATCAGCTCGGCGTTAGCGCGTAGCTGTTCTGCTATTTGTTGCCGACTCCGGGTCAACTCTTGGAGTAGCAACTGCAACTCTTGTCGGGTAACTGGACCTGATGGTTCCGAAAGTCCAGTAGCATCTTGATTAGATGGAGATAGTGGCGCAGGATTCTGTCTATCCTGTTCTTCTTGATTGATAGCATTAGAGGTGGTCCTTGTGCTAACCATCTTGAAGGTTGAATTCCTTTCCTAGACTTTGTGCAAATCTGAAAAGAAGGGAAGGAAGTTGGATTTGATGATCTGGACCTCTCTCTTAGATTTATTCAATTCGGCATCGATGATAGATCCAAAGAGCAGGAGAAAAGCTGGGTTTTCTCAGTGAAAGCACCAAAGTGTTTGCACCAAAATTGGTCACAACACTCTTCGGGAGTAGTTGAAGAGATAATAACAAAGAATGTAAATTCAAAACGAGTATTATCTAACAAAAACTCCAATCAAAAGTAATGTAAATGCGTAGACAAGCGATTTATAGTGGTTCGGCGTGTTGCCTACGTCCACTATGAAGTTTTTTGCACTTTATTGCTCGATACTTGAAGATTACAAGTGTAGAATTAGCGAAGTACAGCAGATAATAAGATTAAATTCGAGATCAATGGCGGCGATGATGATATGGAGTGATTCTGGCAGCGTCCGGGCGTGCTTTGTCTCTAAAAATTCTTCGAACCCCTTTCTGAATGACCAAGGGCTCTATTTATAGGCGTAGATTGCTGATATTTCGCTGAAAATTTGGGAGACCACTTCTGGCACGTGAGGGGGCCCACATGCCCGGCCTCAGGAAATTTGGGCCCACTTTAGGATCGATTTGAACTCCATTCGAATCGATCGCTTCGAACCGATGATGGCACGCGCTGTTGTGATGACGTGGAGCGCAATCTTCGACTCGATCCGGTCTTTGCTCCGAATTGACCGCTTCGACTCCATACATCTCGGCGTATTCGCATCGATGGAATGACACGTCACCTTGGCTTGCTGGTTCGATGGATTCGGATGATGCCTCACTCGTGGATTCGAACAAGGCTTCACTGATGGAGTCGAACAACCGATGGTTGATGGATACGAAGCATTTCATCTGCTGATGGATACGAAGTCCATCGATACGAACTTGATGGATTCGACCATGGTCGCTCCTGATCGATACGAACTCATGGGAGTTGATCGATACGAAGTAGGTGACCTACCGATGGACGCGAAGTGGGTCTTCTGCCAATGGGTTCTAATGAGACCGATTCGAACCGTGTTACTTTTGATGGATCCAAACATCATGGATACGAACGGAGACACTATGATGGGTTCGAAGCTGATCGATACGAAGGGCGGCACTTCGATGGATACGAAGTCATTGGAGCCTGATCGATACGAAAGTGATCGATACAAAACCGGTGTTTTTCCCTTCGAATTGAATCGATCATAACTTGAGGTATGAACTCGGATTGACTTGAGATTTGAGATGCTGACTTCTATGATCTTTCTTGTCATGTCCTAACAATTATAGCTCAATCTGGACTCGGACAGAATTCAGCGATATCCATAGTGAAGCATAGTATGACCAATCTCTAAGACGAACTGTCCTTTGTTTTCGATCGATCTTTTGGTATCACGACTTTGCCAAAAAGCGGGATAACAGCAGTGATCGCGAGTTATGAATCCCTTCGCCGGAGAGCAATGGAATAGACCTAAATAGAATGTAAAAGTCCTTGGCCGGAGTGCTGAGTCCGGTGAATATGAAAGTCTTTGGTCGGAGTGCCGAGGCTGATGAATATAAAAGTCCTTGGCTGGAGTGTGAGCCCGGTGAATATAAAAGTCTTTGGCTGAAGTGCTGAGGCCAGCAAATATCAAAGTCCTTGGCCGGAGAACCGAGGTCGGTGAATATAAAAAGTCCCTGACCGGAGAGTCGAGGCTAGAGAATATAAGAAGTCCTTGACCGGAGAGTGGAGGCCGGAGAACATACAACCCTTGATGGGAAAGTCGAAGCTAGAACAGGATAACGCGACCGGGCGAGGTCTACAGATTCAAGGTTAACCCCAGAGAGGTTGTGGATATACTAATATGGTTATGAGTAGCATATGAACTTCGGATATCGGATTTGAGGCTTTTCAAAACACACCTTCCAATAGTAACGCATGTTTTGGAGGGAAAATGTTAACCTGCCTTTTATCAAGGCCGTAAGAAGGCGGATTCAACCTAAATAATTTCACGGCTATTGAGGTTGAAATATGATGGATGCGGTTAAGAGGGATGGAGTTCACCTAGATATGGCGTTCGACGTTGAGGTGAGGTTATGCCACTTGACGTTTGTGGTGAGGTTATGCCACTCGGCATTGTGGTGAGGATATGCCGATCAGCATTGAGGTGAGGTTATGCCACTCGGCATTAAGGGTCGCTCGGCATCATGGGTCGCTCGGCATCAAGGGTCGTTTGACGTCAAGGGTCGCTCGGCGTCGAGGGTCGCTCGGCGTCGAGGGTCGCTCGGCATCAAAGGTCGCTCGACATCGAGGGTCGCTCGGCATCATGGTCGCTCGCATTGTGGTGAGGCCAGGGTGGCTCGGCCTTTGGATGTTTCGGCACAGGTGGCTCGACCTCAATGGTGATTTGGCATTTGGGTGAAGGTTACTTCGACTTAGGTTCTGCCTAGGCTATAGGTCATGTTACTTTGAGTTGCTGAGTATATCACTTTGGGTCAGTACCGTGGTTACTTCAAGTCGGCCTACGGAGGACTTGGGGTCGGTTGAAGTGAAGGGTGTACACTCAGCAGAGGTCTTAATGGGCTCGTATCACTTGAGAAGCCCAACTACCTGGTTTTTCCCGTAAATACAGCACGTAAGGCTTCAGAAAAAAGGATCTTCCTTCTGCTCTCTCACTTTCTATTTTCTAAGGCTAACGCTACTCTATCAGTTTGTAACTGTAGTTGATTCTAACATCAATAAAAATGAAAATTTTGGAGTGGACGTAGGCCGGAGTTAGACGAACCACTATAAATTCTATGTCTTTACTGCCTTCTCTTTAAATTTTTACTATGCTTCACATTTATACTCTCTACATACACTCTATCTATGAGCTGTGACTGGTACTTAGTGCTTTCATCTGGATTTGGGTGTTAGTGACCAAATTTGGAGCTAACACATATGCATTGAACTTTGACTTTGATGAAAGCCTTGTTTCTTTTGACCTTATCGGAAGATCTGGATCGGAAGGTTTAATGCCAAAATGGCCGAAACATGCTAAAAGTATGTTTTTCTTGTTTTTAACTTAAAAATGATAACTTTTCAACCAACCTGCCTTTGTTTGTCAAATTCTTATTGGTTAAAAAATATTTTTCAGAAAAGTATTGCCATTAATTTCAGAATTAAATAGTGATTTTCTTTTATGAAATGCCACTTCTCCTTAATTAAATATACAAAACATTTAAGTCCCATGCCTTAAATAATTTTTTATATATTTATCAAAACATTTAGGGAAAATCTGGAAAAATTACAAAAAATCTATTTTAATATGTTTTCCAACACATAAAAATTTCAAAGCCAAATAATTAATATTTTAGCTGTAAATAATTTATAAACCAATAAATCGTTTTCTTCACTAGAAAATTAATATAAAATCCACATAAATTCTGAAAATTGTGAAAATTGGAACTCATCTCTAAAATATCATTTTTTACCTATATTTAAGTTTTCAAGGCATTTAGATTTCGTTTTGTAGGGTTTTCACATTGAACATATCATAAAAACTAATATGAACAAGCATAAATCACCAACAACCGTATATATAAATTTAATCATCAAAACATGGCATATACTTGCAAAATCATTTCAGATCTAATGCTAAAACCAAAAAATATAAGAAAATGGGATGTAATAATTATTCACCTTAGCTTTGAGAGTAAAAGATGTGAGATTTGATGTTGAACTAGTTGATTATCTTCCTTCTCTTGAATCCTAGATTTATTCTTTCCTTGAGAACAATAATGGTGGCCTACCTTAAAAAAATTTAGTTCGGTAAAATGAGAATGAACGTGAGTTTCAAGTCCTAAGGGGTTAGGGTATAAGCCTCTCCTATTTCCCATATTGCCCTTACTCATTTCCTAACACATTAGTTTATGTTATCTCATTTTAATTTGCACATTAACATGGCACGGCTATCGTTAGTTTAATCAAATCTCAACCTATTAATCTTCACATTATTTTATTAAATTTAACCAATTAAATATCCTAAATAATGTTATAAAAATATAGAGTGTTACAGGCTCCCTACCTTAACGAACTTCTTCCTCGAAATTACGATAAGGTGCACATCAAAACAATCAAAGGTAAAACATACCATCAAAACAAATAAGGATACGAGTCTCTAATCCTGCCCTTAGTATCCCTAGTGCAGTATCTAGCATCGTCACTCCACTGGACCTTTAAAATCTGATTATTTTGCCCCTCAACTTCTTCTCATCTCTAGCCACAATCCGAATTGGCTTTCTGACTACAGTCAAGGACGGCTCTACTATTAAATCTTCTAACGCTGTAGGTGCTATAGTAGTCTCCGAGTCTCTAACACACTTTCATAGATGAGAAATTTGGAAAACACCATGGACTCCTGCCAAAATTTTCGGTAATCCCACTTTATAAGTGAGTTTCTCGATCCCCTTAACAATACAGAATGGTCCAATGAACCAAGGTGCTAACTTTCTTGACTTTCCAAATATAATCACACCTTTCATCGGTGAAACCTTAATAAACACATATCGGTATAAACAACTAAATCTAGATTCCCCTCCGGAACCACTAACACCGGTGCATGGGTCAATAAGTGCTTCAAGCTCTGGAATGCTTCCTCACACTTATCAGTCCATACAAAGTTCACACCTTTTCGCGTAAGCTTAGTCATCGATGTAGCCTATTCGTGAAAAATCCTTCGTAAACCTTCAATAATATCCAACCAATTCAAGAAAACTCTTTATCTCGGTCACCGTCTAGGGTCTCTTCCAGTTATTTGTCGCCTCAATCTTAGTCGGATCTACAGACAACCCTTTCTTTGAGACTACATAACCAAGGAACTTCACTTCCTTCTTGCAAAAATGGCATTATGAAAACTTAGCCTTCAACTGATGCTCCCTTAGCATCTCAAGCACAATTCTAAGATGAACTTCATGCTCCTTCTCTTCCTTAGAGTATATCAAAATATCATCTATGAAGACCAATACAAATCTATCCAAGTGCTTTTGGAAAATTCGGTTCGTCAAATCCACAAAGAATGCCAACGCATTAGTTAATCCGAATGACATAACTAACCATTCGTACGATCCATGTCTTGTCCTAAATGGCGTCAAAGGAATATAGTCCTCTACCACTCTAAGCTGATGAAATACCATCACTAAATCCAGTTGAGAGAATCCCTTAGCTCCACTTAACTGATCGAACAAATCGTCAATTCTCGGTAATGGATATCGTTTCTTTATCGTCTTGTCATTCAACTTACGATAATCGATACATAGCCTTAACGATCCGTCCGGCTTCTTAATAAACACTATGGCAGTTCTCCAAGGCGAACTACTTGGTTGAACGAAACTCTTGCCTTCCAAATCCACCAACTGCGCCTTCAACTCTCTCATCTGATTAGGTTTCATCCTGCTTGGCAGCCTACTCACCGGTTCTACTCCAGCCACCAAATCAGTCCGAAACCCATTGGCTCGTGTCTGCGGCAGTCCAATTACTGGTTTAAACACGTTAGCAAACTCTCTAAAAGCAAAGACTCGATGCAACTGACCCTCTAACTCCATGATACCCAATAAAGCATTCACTTTACAACTAGGGTTCTCTATAGTATAAACTATCCAATCGCTACAATCTGGATGTCTAAGTGATATTTTTCTATCATGGAAAAACATCCTAACATCATATTGACTTAACCAATTCATCTCAAGGATAATTACAAATCCCACAAAATCAAAAACATGCAAACAATAATCAAAGTATGACCTAGCAAAGCAAACTCTAAATGGTCACACCTCATCCTAAGTGTTGCATACCCTCCTATCGGATTTGCAAATCTTAGGAAGTAACTAAATACCAGGGTCCTAGGATAAGCTTATCTACTAAACATCGAGAAATAAAAAAAATGCGATGCACCAGTATCAAATAGAATGCTAACAGACATACTGTGAATCTATAACGAGCCTCCTAGAACAACCTTCCCTTTCTCTTGTACAACTGGCCTTGAATTTGCGAGCTCCAATGCATAAACTTGCCACTTTCCATCTCTAACAGGCTTCGGGCATTTGTTCTTATAATGGCCGATCTGATCACAATTAAAGCATTTGATATATTTTTCCACCCAGTCACTTCCTTTCCTTTCTCTTTTCCTTCTCCCGTACGACCCTCATTAGCAAAGTGTCCCTTCTTATCACATTTATAACAAGCCACCTCATATTTTCCCTTCTTCTGTGCTCCACCCTTCTGAGCATTCTTCTTATGGAAATTTTTTCTTTTCCAGCCTTGTCCCACCCGGAACTCATTCATTTTCTTCCTCAAATAAGCTGATCCTCTTCTTGCCTCGGCGCCATTTCTACCACTACATCACTGGGATCTCTTAGGTGCGGCAAGGTTGAACTTATCAACTCTGGCCTCAAGCCTCTTATAAACTTCTCATTCCTCTCGATTACCATATCAACCAAAGCATACCCGTACCGGGCCAACTCTTCAAATTTTGTTGTATATTCTAGAATGGACATCTCTCCTTGCTCTAGTTCAGCAAACTTCCCAACCAATGCCGACTGCACCATCACCGACATAAACCATTATTGAAACCTTCTCCTAAACTCCACCCAGGTCATGATTTCCTACTCAACACTAGCTACAACAGTATTCCACCAAAATAGAGCAGCTCCCTGAAGCTGTCTTGAAGCTAATCTCCTCTTCTGCTCGTCATTCAATCCTATGTAAGCAAAATCCTCTCGCAATGCAACAACCAGTTTTCAACCTCAATCGCATATTCAATTCCAATGAATGGCTTCCCTCCAAGCCTGGTATAGTCATTGCTCAAGTTAGCATATTGGTTGAACATTGGAGCTTCCTGAACTCCACCATCAGCAGCATTTCCTCTGATAACTCAAGCTGCAATTCCAACTTGCTTCGTGTTTACAAAGAACTGATACATGGCTCCCATGTCCACGTGGGGAACCCCAACATCGACATATTCAGCTTGAGCCTGACCTGGACCTCTCCTAGCATTTGGTCGGGCATTTCCATTAGCGGTGGCGCTCTCTTTTCAAAGGTTAACTTGCTTCTTCTTCCTTCCATATCTGTATTCAAGCCTCATGAGATATAAATGAATACCCTAACTAAGATAAGAGTCTAGAGATATAGCGCATACCTATAAATAGCAAGTATAGGTACGTTACTATGTCGTTACCCCGATCTTAAATCTAATTACTAAGGAACATGTTTTCAAAAACCATTTTTTGTTAAAGTATTTCATAAACCATGCTTTGATACCAAGCTGTAACATTCCATATCCAGTGGCCCAAAATTAAGTGCTACGGATGCTGCAGTCAACTATAGTATTAGCTTTTGGCGACTAAATATGGCAATGTTAATGGTATCTATAAGATCAGAAGCATTTGAATATGAAACAAAACACAGATCGCAAAACAACTTTTACTTCATTACATTTAAAATAGATGTTCTATATTCAGCTTACATAATCCCAAATACGTTCCCAGGCATAGATAAAATTTACTTATTATAAAAAATGTCAAGAGCGGTATATGAAGGCACCCCCTTGGATGATCAGAGTAATATAGTCATAATAGACTTTATACACAACATAGAGGAAATACATCAAAACATAAAACTAGAACTGCAACTCCTAAATAGCTATCCCTTTTCCTCCTACAAGCATCCAGTAGCTTTATTCGTCATCCTACAAAAATCTGAAAAGACCTTAGCCCTCAGTCTACTCAAATCAATTTTGAGCATCCGAGAGTTTAAGGGTAAAATATAAACTTCGAGTAAGACATAAAGCCTGGTGTGAATAATACTATACATCCTGATTTAATATGTTAAGTGAGACCACCCCTCTTAGCGGAATAGGTTTCGCATTACTAACATCCTTTTAGAACATTTCTTTGCAAAACCTTTTCCTGCAACCAAAACTAGTTAAATATTGTAAAGCAATTCATTATGTAAACATACGTAAATATCAGGTAATAATGAACTATCTGTTCAAACACATAAGTTTTGTTTGGATAACTTTTAACATTTGGCCGAGTTGGGCCTAACAGACAATATAATCAAAGTTAATCTAACATATAGTAGCTATTCTTCTCCTAAACTATCTACCCTTGACTATCTGTTAAAGACTTCACTTCTGGACGGTCTGTCCCTAACTTAATCATCTCCCAGGTCTTCCTGATCCTAATGGTTTTTCGGGCTCACCAACAACCTACCTGTATACAACATATATTCATTTCGGCGTATAATCATAATTTTAGTCTACTTGTGACCAAGCCCTACACACTGGAATTTTGGACAACAATTAGCTGGGGCTAATAGCTAATGTATAGGGCGCGACCCTATACTAGTCCCGTCTAGTATTCTAATATCTAAGTCATTTTCACTAAAGGATCCCCTCCCATAATTTTCCTTGAAAGAGTTTTCAAAATGATTTAAAACCTTTAAATCAAAATCAAACAAGGAATATATATAATCTTTATGCTTTACTCAAAATGACATTACATGTTATATATATATATATATATATATCTTTACTAAAACCTTAGTTAATGAAAACATTTAAACGTTTGAAAATATCTCTTTCTAAACTTTTGAAAACATCTCTTTCAAAACCAAGTGAAAACCTTTTAATTTTCTAAGCCAAAAGGCCAAAACCTAATCTTTCGAAACAAACTATCAAACCTTTCGAAACTATTGAAATCAATCCTTTCGAAAGCAATAAAACTTTGGACATCCTACTTTAAAAACAATTTGAAACATTGCCTTGGAAAACCTTTCATTTAAACCTTCCGTAGCCATTGAACTCAAACGTTTCGAAAGCATTGAACTCAAGCCTTTCGAAACAATTGAACTAAAACCTTTCGAAACCATTGAACTCAAACCTTTTGAAACCATTCATAAAATGAAAACCCTTTAAAAACTTACTTGGTTCGATCTATAACATGTAGAAAATTTGCTCTTAAAACCTTTCGACTTCATTGGAAGCAACCTTTCAACTTTGTCGAAAGCTCTACTTCGAAAGCTTTAAAACGTATCATTTAAAACAATAGAACTCTTCCTTTAAAACAACTCCTTAGAAAGGTTGGGTTATACTTCCATTTAGAAAAACAAGGTAAAACATCTAAGTCAAAAGCTTTCTTTCAGAAGCATGGAGAAGCGACTAGTTTTAAAAACAAGTAAACCTTTCATCTTTATCGATAGCAACAACTTCGAAAGGTTGTAAATCCGCAGTAACCTTCCGACCTTGTCGAAAGGTTTAAAACCTTTATTTTACATGTTTAACCTGGTCGAAAGCAACCAAGTCGAAAGCTCTTATTCGAAAGCAAAGCAGGTGTAAACTTTCGGTTTATAAAACAAACATACCCCAACCTATTTGGCAACCAACCTTTCGACTAAGTACCCTTTGACCTTGTTCAATTCATTACATACCAAGTAATTTGATACCATATGCATTGAACTTTGACTTTGTCGAAAGCTTTGTACCTTCCGACCTTGCCGGAAGGCCTGAGTCGGAAGGTTTGATACCAAAATGGCTGAAACATGATAAAAGTATGTTTTTCTTGTTTTTAACTTAAAAAAGATAACTTTTCAACTAACCTGCCTTTGTTTATCAAATTCTTATTAGCTACCAAATATTTTTTAGAAAAGTACTACCATTAATTTTAGAATTAAATAATAATTTTATTTTATAAAATTCCCCTCCTCCTTAATTAAATATATAAAACATTTAAGTCCCAAAACTTAAAAATAATTTTATATATTCATCAAAGCACTTAGGAAAGATCTAGAAAATTTTCAAAAAATCTATTTTAATATGTTTTCCAACATATAAAATTGCAAGCCCAAATAATTATTATTTTAACCCTAAATAATTTATAACCCAACAAATTATTTTCATCACTAGAAAATTAATATAAAATCCACATAAATTCAGAAAATTATGGAAATCGGAACCCATCTCTAGAATAACATTTTTGACCTATATTTAAATTTTCAAGGCATTTGGATGTCATTTATAGAGTTTTCATATCAAACATATCATAAAAACTAATATGAACATGCATAAACCACCAACAAGGGTATGTATAACTTTAATCATCAAAACATGACATATATTTGCAAAATCATTTTGGGTCTAATCTTAAAACTGAAAACCTTAAGAAAATGGGATGTAATAATTATTCACCATATCTTTGAGATTAAAAAATGTAAGATTTGATGTTGAATTAGTTGGTTATCTTCCTTCTCTTAAATCCTAACTTTAGTCTTTCCTTGAGAACAATAATTGTAGCCAGCCTTAAGAATTTTTAGT
Source organism: Allium cepa (assembly GCA_030765085.1). NCBI lineage: Eukaryota > Viridiplantae > Streptophyta > Magnoliopsida > Asparagales > Amaryllidaceae > Allium > Allium cepa. The sequence continues at coordinate 746,435,258 of CM060941.1, forward strand.
TTGGTAAAATGAGAATGAACATGAGTTTCAATTCCTAAGGGTTTAGGGTATATGCATCTCCTATTTCCCATATTGCCCTTACTCATTTCCTAACACATTAGTTTATGTTATCTCATTTTAATTCGCACACTAACATGGCATGACTATCCTTAGTTTAGTCAAATCTCAACCTTTTAATCTTTGCATTATTTTATTAAATTTAAACGATTGAATATCCTTAATAATTTAAAAAACATGGGGTGTTACAGTTTTGAAATTGCTTTTCAAGTAAACTTATGAATCTTAGCAGAAATTGTTACATTCATTAAATTCCAGCATTTGGTCTATAATCAAAATTGTATAATGCTCTTAACGGGTATTGGATTCCGCACTAGCAATCAAGGTAAGGGAATACCTTCTGTACAGTACATCTCAAGGTGGAAGCACCTGAGTGTGAATTTTCAACCTATTGCCCAAACAAGACTGTCTACCCAATCGATAAAACGAATATGCCATTTCTCCCAGTCGTTTTTGACCTTCCAAGAGCGCTTTCATCACAACCTTCAGACCCACAATATAGCACGATATCAGTTATATCTAGAAAGGAAAATGCGGGCATTCTTATGTGTGCTAAACCATGACTCATCTTGCTGCATGCCCTATTTCAGTCACTCCCCATTTGATGAGGCTCGAGGTAACATATAACCTTTTCATTCCAACTCATTCATTCTAAATGCCACATTGCCAGATCTGCCATTTACTAATTGACTCCTACAAAAATACCACCTCCGAGCTCATACGTCTTAGAGAAGAGTGTTAAGCTAGGAGAAATTGCCTTCTTCGCCACCAAACAGATGTATGTTTGTAAAAGTCAATGTACGTTTGGAAATGCTTTGTCAAACATCTGTCCATACAAGTCATCTAGGTAAAGGATGAAACAAAGGCACCACCCTACTGCATCCGTAGTCACCGTAGCTGTAGCCCCCGCATCATCGGACATCCCACAATAAGTTATCACTGCTATTCATTTACCTTGGTGGCCAGACCAAGGTTATCCACAAGCAATCCGCACATCATGAAAAATATCCGGTTTTTTATACATCAAAACTTTTCGAACAAAGAAAGAACCGCTAATTTATAGTTATATCCTTTCGGCCGGCCATCCAAAAGATTATATCTTAAGGACCTACTCAACTAGTACCCTTTCCTTGCCAAAGGGATTCTCGATCTTCAATATTTCAATAACGTGTCCATTTCTGGAACACCATAAATTGATTCGAAGTGGTCTTCGAATCTGGATTTTCCCCAAATCCGAACCCAGCTCCTTCCATATCAAACATCAAAATCAAAATGTGTATATGTATACGTAGAATCATTAAGCCTCATTTAATTAATTGCTTAACCCTAGTTTTCCCATTAGAATCGGTCCTCGATTGTAAAACATTAAGAGAATAATTTCCCAAGCGCAAACCCCGAAGGCCTCAACCAACATCAGATCAACACTTAGAAAATTATCCGACTTAACATCACAATAATTAAGTTCCAACACCTTTTTACCCGATCTCTTTAAGTTTTCTTGTCAAAACTTTTATATGATCTTTGACAAATATCCGGATCTACATTTCGATCCGTTCCACCCCTCGTTTAAGAAATAAACATGGTCAGATGGATTTCCCATCTTGTTGACTACCTTATATGCTTTCTCAGATTTCACAAGCGGGACAAGATGTACTCTTAAGTATTACCACTTACCTCTTTCAAATATTTACTTTACTCTCATTCCAAGATATTTTCCAAATATTGTTTCTTCTTAAACAATTCATTTAACTCCAAAATTTGACCAATTTTCTAAGTCCTTAGAAAATTCCCAAACAAATCCTAAAGATGATAATTAATTATTATGATTCCATTTGCAAGGTTCAGGTCATAAATTCCTTCTAATCTCTTAATTTCAAAATCCAGTTCCCTAATCCCTAGTGAATAGTGATTAACTAGATCATTTCTATAACTATGCTTTTTACGAAGTATAAACTCATTTTTTTATTTTAAAACTTCATTATTATATTAATAATTAATTTAGGAATTTATTCCATATTTTTCGGAGTTGTAAAACTGCATTTCATAAAAATCTGGACTAACTGCTTTCGCAACGACCTTCTTTAAAACTGCTTTACTCATAACTTGAGATTCCTAAATCAAAATCTTAATTTTTTAGATTCATATGAAAGCTATCCTTATTAATTACAAAATGATCGAGTTTGCTTCCTTTTGAAAATACATATCACATTACTACGAACTACCGCTACGGAAAGTGCTCAATTTTGACTATTTGGGGAATTGTTACGGAACTCGTCTGAAACACTTATAAATGATTGTTAAATAATATAACCAATTTGTTTTACTTTTCTAACTTATTAAATATTATTTCCTAATATTTTATATTTAAAAAATTATATACTATAATATTATAATTAACTTTTTATTAACTTATAAAATATTATTCCCTAATATTTTATCTTTATAATATTATATTACTATAATATTATATTTAACCTTTTATTAACTTATAAGAGACGTAACCATTCTGGTTTGTACACATGTTAATGTCGGTGTTACGTGACTTAGAATTCCATTTTAAAATCATGATATAAACATGATTATACCAATGTAAATGTAATATCATATCCAAACAAGTCATCCAAACATCCATATAACATCCACTGTTATCATCCAATATTAGTAAATCAACACAACCAACTTTACTAATCTTTTCTAAGTTTTTTACTAACTTTTTATAACCTGTTAATTGAACATGTTTTACAAACCAAAAATGTATTATCCAATTAGCTTATCATGTAATCATATATGACTTTTAATCACTGTAAATTAAGGCGAAGTGTAGCTTACTAACTTGCATCCATGTTAATTAAACATTTATATCACTTTATAATCATAAATCCAAACTTTATACAGCAAAGTGTTCTTACAATCAAGCTCCCTCCTTCCCGAGCTTTCTCTAGATGATTTGCCATAGCTTCTGCTCCGCAATAAGCTTCCAATCTCCTCCCCAACACTACGTGGTTCAGCCTTGACATTAACCAAGGAAAAACTTCAACCTTTGCTCTTCTATCTACTTCCACACTCCTCTGGTGCTTCATGCCTTTACTCCGGCATAAGATACCTTTACATTTTCTTCACCGAAGCTTCCAAACTCCACCTCCACTTCATATTGCTCACGGCCAAGGGTTGTTCTTGGAGCTTCGTTGAGTTTCAAGCGACATAGCTTGGCTCGTTGTGTGTAGAACGTTGTTTAGATAGAGATTGATGTACACACTTATTGATTTTGAGTTGATACTGAACTAGTTTCCTAAGAATTCTCTTAGGAAGAAATTAGAGTTTCTAAGGAAGAAATGAAGCTTTTGAGAAAGAAAGTAAGGAAATGAATGAAAGGAGAAGAAATGAAGAGGTTGTACTTATTTATAGCTTATGATTTGTATTAAAATAACAATTTTTTATGTCACTTCAAGCATACCACCTAATCTCCATACCCTGTCACATCCCCACACTCCTCCTTACACACCATAACCTATCACATCACAAACTCACTTCTACACCTTACCCCTTCACCTCACCTCACTCCATCACATCATAAGTACACACCCATACTCACTCATCCACACCCCTACACGTCCCCCCACACACCAGTGCACACACGTGTATTTCATTTATCTCCTTCGTATTTCAATACGTCTTCCATTTATGTAAATACAATGTCGAAATTCTAAGTGTGTATATTTATTTATTTACGACGTTTCGGTGATGTTTCGCCAACTTCGGCATACTGTTTTATAACGAAATCCAATTTTGTTTGTTGGTCATATTATCCAATGTATTCTTATCTATGCAGTGATGTAAACAGAAATTATAAATTATGTTTTAATAATTTCAATTTAACTAAAACTTGTCAGATTAATTAAAACCCATTTTATCACACATTTTAAAATGCCGTGATTTCACGCTGTAAAATCTCAATAACGTTACAACTATTGCTATCTTGTAAGCATGATCATAACTTCTTATGAATCATTATGATCTATTTCCTATCACTTTATAATATATAAAATTAATTATTAAATCATGAAATCTTGATTTAATCCAATAAATTAGTTACTAAGTATTACGATGATGTCATAATTACTTTTTATTTCCAAATTTATTTTATTTTATTTCATGTTCTCACTTATTTAGATAAATAAATGCACCTATCCAGAGTCGTGTGCGATTACTGAGAAAATCAAAAATTTACTGAAAACTGATTTCTCGTCGTTTTTGATGAAAAATCCGAATATCCTTCTTTTGTTTCTAAAAATTTTAAACAAGTATTATCATTATTTATTAGGTTTTAGATCCTCATAACTTATGTTATAAAGCCTTATATTTGAATATTTAAAAATAAATATAGCTTATCAAAGTGATAAATTTACGAGACGTTACACGTATCAAACACTAGGCTTGAGCCTTAGTGTTACGCTTGTCGAACTCAGTGGTTTTAGTAAATGTACTTTCTCCTACAGTCTTGGGTTAACGGAGTTAGATGGTGAATGGTCGAACTCTATCCTTAGCGATTTTAGAGTCCTCCTTCCATTTTTAGTCCAGATTTCATGGAATAGTGAGGTGTCGAACTGCACTCATCTATTTGTTTGCACCCATATCCACACTTCGGGGATAAGAGTTAGTTGATAGGTGGTTGAATCGCACCCAATTTATGTTTAGACTCTAGTCTGCACTCTAGTGACTTAGAGAGTTATTTTGCGGGAATTCGATTCACACTCGATTTATGTTTATACTCCAATCCGCACTTTGGGGACTTAGAGTTATTTCACGAGTGGTCGAACTACACCTGATTTATGTTTATAGTCCAGTCCGGTGTCCAGGACTTAGAGTATTTAGGAGAGCAATCAGATCTTACTCTCCATAATTGATTGATTTGCCCTCCAGGGGCCAGGGGTTTAATTTAGCGAGCGATCTATCGTGTCACGATCGATCTTATTTTATTTTTAGTTTCATCGTGTAACCGTTGCATAATGCAAAAGAAAAAATAAATACAAAGGGAGTCCAAGACTTTATTTGCGAAATGGAAAAGAATAATCTGTCATATTACATATTTGGAAAATAAAATGCTAAAGAAAATTTTGAAAGCAAATAAAACTAAATGAAAAAGAAATCAACTAAGTAAAATAGCATCCATTCCATGCCCTTGGCAGTATGATGCCATCAACAGTGGATAGCCAGCATATTCCCTTTCCAAGCCTCTGTTCAATGACATATGGTCCTTCCTAGATTACATTCATGTGCGACGGGGTAGGAAAAACGTTTCAGGACGAGATCTCCGATTTCAAAGGTTCTAGGCCAGACTTTAATGTTGTAGTATTAGGCAACTCGATGTTGATGCACAGCTGCCCTCAAATCGGCTTCCTCGTGCTTTCTATAAAATCTAGAGACTCCTAGAGGATATCTTTATTTGTTTTAGGATCATAGTAAGTCACTCGATGAGAAGGAACTTTAAGCTCAACAGGAATGACGGCTTCAGAACCGTATGACGAATGGAGTATAGCCAGTCGCGGACTTGTGGGTGGTTATGTATGCCTACAGTAATGTAGGGAGTTCATCCACCCACCTGCCTCTAGCCTTTTCCAATCGCTTCTTTAGAATGGACTTTATGATTTTGTTTATACCTTCAACCTGCCCATTCGATTGAGGATGAGCGACCGCTGCAAACCTCTTTTCAATATGATACCTTTGGCAGAAGTCTTTGAATTCGGCACTGTCGAATTGATTTCTATTGTTTGTTACAATAGTTTGTGGTAGATCGAAATGAAGTATGATGTTTTAAAAAATAAAGTTGATTAGTTTCTTGGTTGTGATAGTGGCAATAGATTCTGCTCTGACCCATTTGGTGAAGTAAGTAACTGCAACGATAGCGTACTTTACTCCACCTTTGGAGATCAATAAAGAACCAATAATGTTTATGCCCCATTTGGAAAATGGCCATGGGCTGACCATTTGCGTGATTTCCATCGGCGGAGCTCTTAAAACTTATGCATATATGTGGCACTTATCACATTATCTTACCTAGTTAGTGACTCAATTTACGGTTGGCCAATAATACCCGTAACAGAGTATTTTCTTTGCCAGAGTTTGCCCCTCATTATGATCACCATATTCCCCTCTATGAACTTCTCTTAGGACATGTTTTATCCCATCACGAGCAACACACTAGAGTAGGGGAACAGAGAGACCTTTCGTGTACATAATTCCTTCTTGGATGATATACCGTGAAGCTTTGCGAAGGATTTGTTGCTTTTTATTTCCCCGTTCGAGAAGAACTCCCTGTAGAAAATAGTCTTTTATCAGAGTCATCCATGATTCCGTCTCAAGCCCTACTTCCAGTATTCGATTGATTTCTATCATGTTTATACTTCGGGCATTTAATACTTCGATCGAAACCAAGCCCGTCCTCTGTGCATCACCGGTGCTAGCAAACTTTGCCAATGAATCAATCTCTCTGTTTCGATCCCATTGAATATGTGCAATGTCATAGTACTCGAATTCTTCCAATAATTTTTGGGATTGGGTAAGGTATGGAGTAAGCCGTTGTCTTAGCTTGATAATCTCCCCAGACTTGGTACACTACCAACTGTGAATCACAAAAGATTTCAAGAGACATTATTCCCAGTTCTCTAGTGAGTTTAAGTCCAACAATAATAGCTTCGTACCCAGCTTTGTTGTTTATCGTTTGGAAATCAAGCTTTAAAGCATAACAGATTGATCAACATTCAGTAGCTACAAGCACAATTCCAGCTCCATAACAATAATCATTGGACGTTCCATCTGCACACAATTTCCACCGCACGGTAAAGATTCCGCTTCCCTTCGAAGAATCATCCTGCATAATGAATTCTGCTATAAAATCTGCCAGTGCCTTACCTTGGTGCCTGACCTTGGATAGCCCTTTAAAGAGGATAAGTAATATCTAATTGACTGAGCTCGATATTCCACTTCAGTAACCTTCCAGACATCTCAGGACGCTGTAGGACCTAGCGTAATGGCTGGTTGGTGTAAACATTGATCGGGTGTGCCTAGAAACATGGAAAAAGCATTCGTGATGCAATCATCGAGTAGTATGCCAGTTTCTCTATTTATGGAGAGTTCCTTTCAGCTCCAATATATTATTTGCTGATGTAATATACCGGCCTCTAGATTCATTCCTCCTTGTGAAGTAATACGACATTTATAGCGCTGATATGGCCAAATAAAAGCACAAATCTTCATGATCACCGTCTTTGACAAGTTGAGAGGTCACTTCAAATGATTCGTCAAAGATTGAAACACGTCTTTACAATCCTATGTCTATTCGAAGTTTCTTTTTCCTTTCCTAATCAAGTCAAAGAAAGGAACGCATTTGTCGGTAGCTCTTGAAATAAATCGGTTTAATGCAGTAACTTTCCCATTTAGACTCTGTACTTGTTTAATAGTCTTTGGCGCTTGGATATCGCGGATAGTCTGGATCTTCTTGAGATTAGCTTCTATTCCATGAGCATTAACAATAAAGCCCAAGAATTTTCCCGATGCAACAATAAAAGAACATCTCAAAGGATTGATTTTCATCTTGTAATGTCGGAGGATGTCGAACATTTCTGCTAAGTCTCTAATGTGGTCGCTTGATTGTCGTGACCTCATGGGCATATCATCCACAAAAAATTCCATCATTTTTCCAATCTGATCTTTAAAAATACAGTTGACTAAGTGTTGATAAGCCACTCCTGCATTCTTTAATCCAAATAGCATCAATACATAACAGTATAATCCATCATCAGTAATGAAAGTAGTATGGTCCTAATTGGGAATAAGCATCGAGGTTTGGTTATATCATGAGTACGCATCGATGAAAAATAGAAATTCGTGTCCTGCGGTTGAATTCATTATCTAGTCGATCCTCGAAAGGAGAAAACTGTCTTTTGGACACACCATGTTCAAATCTAAATAGTTAATGCATGTTCTTCAATTCCCATTTACTTTTTTCACAAGTATAGGATTAGATACCCATTCAAGGTAGAGGGCATCGTGAATAAACCCATTGTCTTTGAGTCTATCCACTCCTCTTTGAGAGTGGAAAATCTCTCCAGGTCCATGCCGTGTCTTTTTGTTAGGATCAGTTTCACCCTTGAGGAGAGATGAATAGGGTGATACCGATAATAGTAAAAAATTAATGCGGAATTATATAAAATAATAGCAGCACAGATAATAGCAGAATAATAAAAGTAAAAATAAAACAAAATAGATTTAGCCAACTTTGGCAAAACTCTGCATACGTGTTGTCTCCAAGGTTTCTACTAGAAATTATGTGGTCAGATGCTTACACACGTAAACTTGCGACACCCACTATCGACTATCCTAACTCTACGCTCAAAACCCTGCCACAACTCAGCCACCGAGTTGCGAATTCTCGAACTACAAAAATATAGTTCGTAACCTAATTAAACACACCATAGTTTGAAAATTTTAAAAGAAAATTACAATTTAAAAACACTTAACAATAAAAAGCCTAAGCCCACTAAATAACAACCGACCCACTTGAGTAATAAACAAAAAAGGGCGACTTCCCTTTTCTTTTATTTCGTGAAAATATTTTCTCTGAGCACAAAAGCTTCGGCCGATCTTGTTTTCCTCTTTCGGAACTTGGGCTTGATTGAAGCTGTCGCTTGATTATCAAACGATTGAAGTGATTAAATCGTTCCACGTTGCTCCGTCAGTCGTCTCCTAGCTTGATTGGCTTTCGACTTCTCCAATTGTCGAGATCGAATGGTTAGAAAACTGGTGCGTGATTTGCCTATTTCGAATTTTGATTATTCTCGACTTGATTCGAGTTTTATGATTTATTTCTTTTAGTAATTGTTTGAACTCAAATCTGATGATATTTGCCGATGATGAATTTTGGGTTTTACAGGGATTATCTAAATATGCATTAGTACAAATTTCTTTGAATTCTTCATGAATTTATCACTTATGTTGCTTTATGCTTGGACAATGTTGATTTATTCTGACTGGTTCAATTCGAATATTTTTTATGCTTGCTTGGTCACCACCGCTTGTGTTTGACTTTTTGGATCTGTGATGCTTTCTTATCATGCTCGTGACTCTTTTTGAATTTGTTCAACTCGTCCTTGACTTGGTGACTACATTTAATCTGTTACCTTATTGTCTTGTTCTATTTGGGTCCTCTTACATTGATTTATGATTGAATGTGTGTTGTGATCTCTCACTTGATTTCACTAGCTTTGTTCCATTGTAGTTTTCTGGTGCACTGCATATATGTATACATGTGTATTCACGCATGTATATATTTGCATTGTGTGTTTTGTGTGCTTATGCACTTGATTGCCTCTGGTTTGATTTGAGTCATTACTGATTTGTACTTGAATGCATGCTCTTTGGTTGTGATGGTCTGTTTGTAGTCTGGTGTGTACATGTTCATGTGACTTAGTTGCATGAGTCTGGTCATTGTATAGTTGAGTTCATTTGTAGGTTTGTGCTTGAGTATCTTTGACTGGTTGTAGTTGTCTCCTATGTTGTATTGTGTGCTGTCTACCACTTTTTGTCTGGTTTACCACTTTGTTGTCTTTGCATATATATCTTGTTGTACTGGTGGTTTGATCTGAGTTGCTTCAGTTGCTTTAATTCTTGTATATGTCGTTTCCATATTTGCTTCAAGTTAAATTACAGCTTACCTCTTCACTTTCATATGTTGTTCACTTTAGTTTGTGCACTTGGTTGCACTGCGCCCTTGTTGCATATGTATTCATGTACATTTTATGGTAGATGTTGTTCCAATGTCATGTGTTGAGTCTTCATGTGTACTGCTTCGTCAAGGCTTCTCTGCATTTGGTTGTTTATACCTTTTTTTGATATTGAGGCTTTGTTGTTGAATTTTGTATGCTTGATTTGATTGTTCTCTGTTGATTGCTTTGCCACTATACATATATATACATATACATGTATACATGTGTGTATATGGACGTATATGTGTATGCTGTATTACTTTGACTTGTTCCACTTGCATTGATCTGGAGATGTTGTTTTGGTCGAGACTTGAACTCTATTGTAATTGTCTACATTTGTACTGCGAGTTAATTGTCCGGTCGCATTCGAAGTTTGGTCTTGTTATCCTTGTATCGCTTCGAGCTCTCTGTGTATTCTTTGTTGCACGTGAAGTTTTATTTTGTTTTAGTCGAGAATTTTGACTTGAGTTAAATCCAGCCTCGACTCGGGATTGACCTTGTGCTCACCTGTCCTTGGAACTTTATCAAGTGAATATCGATGTGCATGGCCTTGTGGCATGTACGGTGATACACTGTGCATGTCATAAGTTGTTTTGTGTAAGATGAATTTGAAATAAATATGATGATGAACAATCCAAATAGCCGAGGCAAATAATATTTTCATAAGAACACATTTTATTTTACATTGCAAAAATATTTCTTTTTCAATTTTATTGCTTCAGTTTTTATTTTGCAGATAATTTAGATGTTGGATTCAATCTGGAATAAAGTTAAAGATAAAATAATAATGAATGAATGATATGTAGTGAGGTGAACATTGTAAAGTGAATTTTGTGATGTAATCGAAATTGTATTGTAATTGAATATATATATATATATATATATATATATATATATATATATAGAGTGAGAGCTCAAATTTGTACTATTCAAAATTGTAATAAAATATCTGTTTGAATAAAATATTTGTTTGAATTTTAAATTATGTGTTATTTATTTTATCCAGCAAGTATTTATTTAATTATGTGAAAAATAAAATAGCATAATAACAAATACATTTAAAAGAATATGTATATATATGTGTGTGTATGTGTGTGTGTTTATTATCATCAAACAAAAATCATATACTAGCATATTCAACAATCTCCCCCTTTTGATGATAACAAACATATATTTAAGATTTTGAATTTATTAAATGTATTTGGTCATTGATGAACTCTATTTTCTCCCCCTATTTGAATGCTCCCTCTCTACGACAAAGCTCCCTATTTATATATGCATGAAAATAAATAAAAATATGCAAATGAACCTAGAAGGGAATATGCAAATAAAAAATATTCGACCTTTATTTGCTAAAATCTTAACTTCTCTCTCCCTTTTTTGTTATCAGCAAAAGAGTAACAGTTTTGGAAAAATAGAGATAAAGTGATAGATATTAATACCCACTCGAGTATACATATTAAATTTTAATAAAAATTCAAACAAAAATTATAAATACTCTATTAGACGCATATTCCACTTTAGAGTGATAGGGGTGATGTCGGCATATGAAACCATATAGTTGTGTCTATTTGTGGTATATTTATATCAGGAATTTGAACATCTACTAATCATGCATAACCGTTAGGACTTTTAAATGAGATTAGTAGTATTTCCAATTTTTATAAAAAAAAAATTCAAGCATCTTATAACCATGCATAACTGTAAGAACTTTTAAATGGGATTAAATCAACTTTTCTATTTAATAATCAATTTTGATATGTGTTCCATACATGCATAACCTGAGGACTTTTAAATGAGCATGAAAGCACACATACAAATATTCCAAGTAATTCACCCATGCATAACCGTGAGGACTTTTAAGTGAGGGTGAATACTATGGATGTTTTTATTAAGAAAATAAATGAAAACAAATAATTTCCTATTAAAATACCACGTTTTGACATACTATATTGGATTTTTGATGAGTGACGGTTGTTAGAAATATGATAGAACTAGAGATGGTCATGGAAATTTTACCAATGAAAGTTATTATAGATCTTGTTTAAATTTTTTTAAAGAAATTTACTAAGCATACCATCTCAAGTCATAATATATGACTAATGTTAACACTAATTGTATATATTTCAGTCACTATTTATCTTTTGATGATCACTAGAGAGTCAGATTAGTTAACATGGGCATTTAAGATCAAAATCAAAAATATAGAATCAAATTTCTAAAATGCCTAAACTGAGACGAAGTCGACAAAAGCTATTTTCTAGAAAGGGTTTTGTAAAAACATCTGCTAATTAAGAATCGACAGAAATAAAATTTATGCAAATATTTTCTTTGGAAATATGATCCCTAATAAAATGATGCCTAACATCTATATATTTTTTCCGTGAGTGATGTACAGGATTATTTGTGAGATCAATCGCATTTTTCCTATCACACATTAGTGGTACACGTTTAAAATTTATACCATAGTCTTGCAAAGTTTGTATCATCCGTAAAATTTGAGCAGAGAAACCAACTAAAGCAATGTACTCTGCCTCAGTGGTGGATAATGCAATACAATTCTGTTTTCTACTTGACCATGCAACTAACGAATGTCCTAACATAAAACACGTTCCACCAGTTATTTTTCTATCAACTAGACTTCCATAATAATCTGCATCTGAATATCCTTTTAATTCAAATTTACCATTAGTTAGATACCAAGGACCAAAACGTGGGGTGTGCAACTGATATCTTATAATCCTTTTAACAGTTTTTTTAAATGAGATTCTTTTGGATTTGATTGAAATCGTGCACATAAGTAGGCAGAAAACATGATGTCAGGTCTATAAATAGTGCGATAAAGAAGTGATCCAATCATACATCGATATTGCTTTTGATCAACTGCCTTACCTTTGTCATCCTTGTCAAGTTTAGTTGTTGTGCTCATGAGGGTTTTGTTGGTTTAGCATCTTTCAATCCAAATTTGTCGACAAGTTCCCCAATATATTTCGTTTGAAAGATGAATGCATCTTTATCACTTTTTTTGATTTGAAATCCTAGAAAGAATTTTAACTCTCCAACCAAGCTCATTTCAAACTTCTCCTACATGACTTTTTCAAGTTTCTCATACAACAAGTTGTTAGTGGCACCACAAATAATGTCATCAACATATATTTGAACAATCAAAAGATCATCATTTTCATGCAATAGAAATAGTATGGTGTCTACACAGCCCTTTTTGAACCCATTTTCAAGGAGATAAGTGCTAAGATATTCAGACCAAGCTCTAGTGGCTTGTTTTAATCCATATAATGCTTTCATAAGTTTATATACATGTTAGGGTATTCATGACTTTCAAAACCATCTGGTTGTTCAATAAATACATCTTTCAAAATTCCGTTAAGAAATGCACTTTTAATACCCATTTGTCTTAGTTTAAATCCTTTATAGCAAGCAAAAGCTAACAATATCCTAATGGATTCTAGTCTTGCTACTGGTGCAAAAGTTTTATCAAAATCAATTCGTTTAATTTGATTATAACCTTTAGCAACTAACCTAGCTTTATTCCTAATCACATTTCTAGATTCATCAAATTTATTTTAAAAATCCATTTTGTCCTCGACTGGATAATCATTAGGTCTAGGTGCTAGAGTCCAAACATCATTTCACTCAAAATTGATTTAGCTCTTCTTGCATAGCCATAAACCAATTTTCATCGTTAAGAGCCGTATCTATGTCTTTGGGTTCAATTTCTAAAATAAATCCAATATATAGGCACAAATTTCTAAAGGAGAAATGAGTTTGAACACCTGCGATAGGATTTCCTATTATCAATTTTGGAGGATGATCTGCTTTGAATTTCAATCTCTCTGGATCCAGATTTCTTTGGACTTCTTTCATGATTGTAGTTTCTTTTGGTTTTTCATTTTCATATTTTTCATTCTACTCTTCAACATTGCTTTTGATTGTTTCCTTATTTTGGTCCTCAATACCTTCATAAAATTTCACATTGATCGACTATATGACTGTGCTTGTTCTTTTTTTGTATACTCTATAAGCTTTGCTTATGGAAGAGTATCCCATAGACATGCCCTCATCAACTTTTGGTTCAAATTTTTCTACTTGATCACCTGTATTGAAAATATAACAGGACACCCAAAAACCTTTGAAGTATGCAATGTTTGGCTTATTTTTGAACCATAGCTCATAGGGTGTTTTCTTAAGAATTGGTCTAATCATAACTTTATTCATTACGTAATAGGCTGTATTTACTGCCTCTGCCCAAAAGAACAAGGGTAGTTCATAATCATTTATCGCAGACCTAACCAATTCTTGTAATGTTCGATTCTTTCTCTTGGCTACCCCATTTTGTTGTGAAGTACATGTAGCAGAGAATTCATGTTTACATCCATTTTCATCACCAAAAATTTCAAATTCACAATTTTCAAAATCTCCACCATGATCACTTCTTAGCGAAATGATAGAAATTCCTTTTTCATTTTGAACTAATTTTGTGAATTTAGCGAAGGATGAGTAAGTTTTTGATTTTTAGCTAAGAAGTATACCTATGTATATCTTGAGTAATCATCAACCAACACAAAACAATATTTTTACCACCTAAATTTGCAATATCATTAGGTCCAAACAGATCCATATGAACTAGTTCAAGGATTCTAGATGTTCTTATAGTATTCTTTGTATGAAAAGATGGTTTTTTTTAAGTTTTCCCATAGCACATGCTTTACATAGACTTTCTGTTTTGAAATTATGAAATGGTAAATCTCTTACCAAGTCTTTTATTTTTAATTTATTTAGAGATTCATACTAGCATGTCCTAATCGTCTGTGCCATAAGTTTACTTCTACATCCTTAGCTATCAGACATTTTCAAAGTGTGAGATCATCAAAAGTTAAAGAATATATATTACCGTTCCTTTTACTTGAAAACAATATTTCTTTTGATGATCGGTCAACAATTTTTGCACAAGTCAGAGTTAAAAATAACATTCATTCCCTTATCATATAGTTGGCTGATTGAAATCAAATCGTGTTGCAGATTTTCCACATATAATACGTCATTTAAGGTAAATGTACTATTATCTACTTTACCTTTACCAATAATTTTACATTTGTCATTGTTACCCATTTTGACTCTGCCACCTTTGTACTTTTCTAGGCTAAGGAACTTTGATTGGTCGCCTGTCATGAGCCTGGAATAACCAGAATCCAGATACCATTGTTGTTCTTTGCTTGCCAACATACCTACACAAGAAAAAAATTCCTATTTGTTTTTATTGGTCCATGATTCTTAGTGATAGAATTTTTTGCAAATATGTTTGTATAGACCCTAGACAATCTATATTTGTTCCTTCTGACACCCAAATTTGTTTGAATTAAAGGGACTTTATATTTGTGCCTTTTGAAATCCAAATTGGTATGGTTTTCACGAGTTTGGGTTTATACCAACAATTATTTTGATTGTGTCTAGTTTTTCCATAATTTGTGTACTTGGAATTGACTTGATTAATTTTGCTACCAACATGTTTAGATTGAGGATACCCGAGCCCTTGTCTAATAATATTGACTATTTGTTTTCCTATTAGCATATTTAGCGATTTTTCTCCTCTAGAGAATTTTTCTAAAGTCGTAGGCAATTGTTGGACTGTGTTTTGAGTGATTTATTTTCATTTAATAGCAAGGTGCACTTTTTAATAGAATTTTCTCTCCAAGTGTTTTCACTTTCTTTTAAAATCAGAATTTCATTTTCAAGTGATTTTATTTTATTTTTTGATTTTTTAGTTTCTTCTTCAAGTGATGGACACTTATTACACTTAAGGCTCTTGATTTGATAGTTTTTAACCAATTGATCAAGCTGTTTATTTAATTCTATCAAACTATCTCTTTGTGATTCAATTTTAGCATACTTTTACCTAAGTCATTCAAAACAACCATTTACTTCATGAAAATATATAAGTAATTCTGAATGAGTAAGTTTTGATACCTCGCTTTGCTCGTCATCATCACCATCAGTTATTTCTCCATGAAGACATAGATTTGCTTTTTCACTCTCACTGCCAGTGTTTTCACTTTCATCTTCATCACTTTCATTCTAAGTTGTTGCAAAACTTCTCCTTTTGGTTTCTTTCTTTGGCTAAATCAATTTTGAGGACAATTTGGATTGGTATGACCCGGTTTATTCCAATTATGGCAAATGATCTCATGTTTTTTTGAATTGTCTAGTACTTTGTTGATTCTGCTCTTTAGTTGATGATTTTTGACTGGATTTCCATATTTGCGATTCCACTTTTTGAATCTCTTTATTAGTAATGCTAGTTCAGCTTCACCACCACCATCATCATTATCGTCACTTTCAGTTGTTCCATTGAGAGCTATTGATTTCTTTCGAGTATCACACCTTCACGTTCTTCCTTGAATTTCATTTCTAGCTCATAAGTAGTGAGATTTCCGATGAGTTCTTTGATTTTAACTTGTTTCAAATCTTTTGATTCTTGAATGGCGGTAACTTTTGCTTAAAAATTTCATGGAAAGATTTTGAGGATTTTTCAGACTATTTCCAACTGTGTATGATTTTTCAAGAGCTTTTGATTTGTATACGAGATTGGAAAGTCATCCATACTTCTCTTTGACATTTCCATCCTTGGCCATTGAGAAGTTATCATATTCGCTACTAAGCATGGCAAGGCGAGATTCTTTGACTTGGGAGGTTCCTTCATGAGTCACTTCAAGTGTGTGGCAAATTTCCTACACAGTTAGACAATGTGAGACACGATTAAATTCAATTTGATCCAATGAACATATAATAGAATTCTTAGCCTTAGCATTAGCATTTTGTAGTTTATTTTCAAGGTTTGTCGATTGATCCATTGGTTTTTCAATTTCCTAATTATCCACCACTATAGTTAGTGTTCTATAACCTATGTCAACAATATTCCAAGCATTAATGATTTTCATAAAAAATTTCATTCTATTTTTCCAGTAAGCATATTCACCATTGAATATAGGGTGGACTAACTATGGCCCGACCCTCAGCAAAAGAAATATTAAAAGAAGTCATTTTAAAAAATTCAAAATTTTAAAATAAAAATTGGTTTTTGAAAAATCAAAATTTTAAAACAAAAATTGGTTTTTGTTCCTAGCTCTAATACCACTTGTAGGATCGATTTCACCCTAGAGGGGAGGTGAATAAGGTGATACTAATAATAATAATAAATAATGCAGAATTATACAAAATAATAGCAGCACAGACAATAGTAGAATAATAATAAAACAGAAATAAAACAACATAGATTTACCCAACTTCGGCAAAACTCTGCCGACATGTTCCCCCAAGGTTTCTACTTGAAGTTAAGTAGCCAGATGCTTACACACGTAAACTTGCGACACCGGCTATCGACTATCCTAAGTCTATGCTCAAAACCCTGCCATAACTTAGCCACTACGTTGCGAAGTCTTGAACTACAAAACTTTAGCTCGTAACCTAATTAAACACACTGGAATTTGAAAATTTTAAAAGAAAATTACAATTTAAAAACACTTAACAATAAAAATCCTAAGCCCATAAAATAACAACCGGCCCACTTGAGTAATAAACAAAAAGAGTGACTTACCTTTTCTTTTGTTTTGTGAAAATATTTTCTCTGCGTAAAAAAGCTACGACCGATCTTGCTTCCCTCTTTTAGAATTAGGGCTTGATTGAATCTGCCGTTTGATTTTCAAATGATTGAGGTGATTAAATCGCTTCGCTTTGCTCCGCCAGCCGTCTCTTAGCTTGATTGGCTTTCGGCTTCTCCAATTGTCGAGATCAAATGATTAGAAAACTGGTATGCGATTTGCCTTTTCTGAATTTTGATTATTCTCGACTTGATTCGAGTTTTATGATTTATTGCTTTAGGTAAATATTTGAACTCGAATCTGATGATTTTTCCCGATGATGATTTTTGGGTTTTATAGGGATTAAATCCTTAAATATACGTTCGTATAATTTGCTTTGAATTCTTCATGAATTTATCACATGCATTGCTTTATGCTTGTACGGTGTTGATTTATCCTGACTGGTTCAATTCAAATATTTTTTGTTATGATTGCTTGGTTACCACGGCTTGCGTTTGGTTTTTTAGGATCTATATGCTCATTCATCATGCCCGTGAATCTTCTTGAATTTGTTCATCCTAGCCTTGACTTGGTGACTACATTTAGACCGCTACCTTGTTATCTTGTTTTAGTTTCGGTCCTCTTGCATTGATTTGTGATTGAATGTGTGTTGTGACCTTTGACTTGATTTTACTGGCTTTGTTCCATTGGAGTATGTCTGGTGCACTGCATATATGTATACATGTGTGTTCACGCATGTATATATGTGCGCTGTGTGTTTTGTGTGCTTATGCACTTGATTGCCTCCGACCTGATTTGAGTCATTACTGATTTGTACTTGAGTGCATGCTCTCTGGTGTGGTGGTCTGTTTTTCTGGTGTGTACATGTTCGTTTGACTTGGTTGCATGAGTCTGGTCATTATATAGTTGAGTTCATTTGCAGGTCTGCACTTCAATTTTGCTTATTTTGGATCACTGACTTGTTGTAGTTGTCTCCTCTGTTGTATTATGTGCTATCCACCACTTTTTATCTAGTTTGCTACTTTGTTATCTTTGCATATATATCTTGTTGTACTGGTATTCTGGTCTGAGTTACTTCAGTTGCTTTGGGTCTTGTATATGCCGTTTCCTGAGTTGCTTTGAGTTAAAATTACAGTTTGCCTCTTCATTTTATATGTTTGTCACTTTGGTTTGCGCACTTGGTTGCATTGTCCACTTTGTTGCATATGTATTCATGTACATTATATGGTGGATGTTGTTCCACTGGCATGTGTTGAGTCTTCAGGTGTACTACTGTGTTAAGTCTTCTTTGCACTTTGGTTGTTCATACCTTGTTTTGATGTTGTGGCTTGGTTGTTGAATTTTGTATGCTCGATTTGATTATCCTCTGTTGATTGCTTTTCCACTATATATACATATACACACACAAGTATACATATGTGAATATGCATGTATATGTATATGCTGTGATACTTTGGCTTGTTGCATTTGCATTGATCTAGACATGTTGTTTTTGTAACGATCCATAATTTCGCTACTTCAAAAATAAGAGGTTTCACTTAAAAAGGTCTAAAACTTAAATAAAAAAGTTACATATAATAGATAGTAATAGAAAAATTATTTATTTTTATAGTTGATAATTTAAAAAGTATAAATTTGGATTTTAGAACAAATCAACAAAAGTTAAGAATAAATAAATGCTTAAATAAATAGGTTTAAATATTTATTTAAAAAGATAAATCTTATTGAAAACATCTAATAAAGATGATAATAAAAGCATATTAAAATATTTAAAAGTATGTTAGTACTTGTTTTGCAAAAATAACCGAACTTTGTCGCATTTTGTCCGTTTTACATACACTGTAAAATTAGAGATTTTGATTTTATTTAAATATGATTTTTAAATATAAAGAGACATGTTTTAATTTATTTAAGGAAGTGAAAAGTTCATTTTTAAATTTGGTTTACATAAATAAATAGTTTAACTAAAACGTCAAAATGTGACCGTGAAACATTTTATCGAAAAACAACGTTTTGTAGGATCGATTTCATTCTAGAGGGGGTGAATAGGGTGATACATAAATTATAAAAATTGTTGCGGAAGTATATAGAATAATTTCAGCATAGATATAGCAGAATAATAGCAACACAGATAGTAACAGAATAATAAATGCAGAAATAGAACAACACTGGTTTACCCAGTTTCGGCAAAACCCTGCCTACGTGCCGCCCCTAGGGTTTCTACTAGAAATTAAGCAGCCAGACGCTTACACATGTAGACTCGCGACACCCACTATCGACTAACCTTAACTCTACGCTCAAAACCCTACCACAACTCAGCCACCGAGTTGCAAATTCTCGAATTACATCACCGTAGTTCGTCCCCTAGTCACACGACTAGAATTTGTAAATGTTTAAAAGGAAATACAAATTTAAAAAAATTAAATAGAAAAAACTCTAATTTATAAAACTGAAGCCAAATAAAACAAGGCCGGCCCAAAATGTTTAAGTGATAAAATAGATCGTCCCTTTTCCTTTTAATCCTTCAGCCCAGCTTCTTTATGAAAATGTCTGCTTCCTTTTCTCTTTCGTTCGCTCTGAAATTAGGGCTTTTGTAGTTAAAGAAGCCGATTGTTTGTTTGTTGATTTCTATAAGCATTTATCTGATTTGCACACGACTCCTTCAAATTTGAGTCGAGTTCGAATGATGCTTAAATTCGTGCGTGTGCTCCTTTTCGATTTATATTACTCTCGACTTTGATTCGAGTTCCTAATTAATTTTATACTCTGTGATATTTCCTGAACTCGAATGCTTTAGGATGATGACGTATTAGGGTTTATATAGGATTTGAATTCCTATTTCTTCATTCGTCTGACGAATTGCTCAGCCGTTTGATTTTGAATGGATGAACGTGATTTTTTCTGACTAGTTCATAATCGTATATTTCCTCTTTCCTTAATTTGCACGACTTTGAAGATTTCTGACTTGGTTCGAACTTATTGCCTTGGTCATCACGGTTTTGAATTCTCTGTTGACATCGGCCTTGACTTTGATCATGGTAGGCTTTGGCCAGTGATTTGAATTTGCAAAATTTTGACTTTGTTTTGCTAAATTGCTGCTTGGATTTTTAACCCACGACTTCTTCTGTCAACATTCTAATTTGTTACATTATTTCTATAATTGCTGTATATATGTATTTCTTGTGCGTTCATCTTGTCACTGTTCTTATGCATTCATGTGCATGATGTTCACTGGTTCGTTTGTCTAGTGACATTTGATCTTTCACTACTTGCATATCCATATAAACTTGATGTATCACCATATGTACACATGTTCATCAATGTATGCTTACTTCATTGTTCATTGCCATGTGTCTTGTTTCATGTGATGGTTCATTTATTGTTCGAGACAGTTTGCAGTTCAGTTGTATTGTGTTTGGCTCGGTTTGAAGTTGCACTGGATTTGAATTTGGTCTTGGTTCCTGGTTTATGTGAGTCTGTTGGACTTCACTATGTTGTTGTCTAGTCGACACTTGGTGTTGGTCTTCACTGCACCATATTTTCACTATATATTGATTTATGTTGCTGTTATCTTTTTGTACTTGATTTAGTCGAGTCTGGTACCTTTTGTAGCATTGTTTCTTCATGAGTCCACTGTCCTTTTTTTGCAGTCCGAATTTTTATTGAAGTGTTGCAATGTTGTTAATCACTTGTTTTTGCTTGGAAATAATCTGGTTGCCTCGAGTCATGTTCATGTTCATTTGGGTCTGGTCTCTGTAGCATTGACTCATGTGAACTAAGCATGTTGAATTGTGTACATTTTTGTGCCTGCATTTCCATGAGTCACTTTTATCTTGTTCATGCTAGCTGAGTTGTCCTGTTGCCTGCCTTTTTGTTTACTACTACCAGAAGTGGTTTTGGTTGGGTCTGGTGCTGTTTTAGTCGAGATTGTGTTCTTGTTTGGTTATATTTAAATTCTTGTGCTCGACAATTTTGTGATGTTTTGTAGTGCACCTGAGTTGAATCCAGCTTAAAGCTCGGGTTTGACCTTACGCTGATATCGTGACTTTCACTTGAGTTGAACTCGGCTTTTGATTTGGGTTTGACCTTGTGCTCACCTGTCCCTGTAATCTTATCAAGTGTATATATCGGCGTGTACGGCCTTGTCGCATGTACAGTGATACACTAAGCATGTCACAAGTTGTTCGTGTGTGATGAAACCCAAATAACTAAGGCAAATAATATTTTCAAAAATCATTTTATTTTACACTGTAAAAATATTTTCTTTTCAATTTTATTACATCAGTATTTATTTTTACAGATTGCTCAGATGCTGGATTCAATCTGGAATGAAGTTGAAGATTAAGTACGAGTGAATGAGTGAAATGTGGTGAGGTGCTTATGTAAATTGAAATGTATTGTAATTGCAAATTGTATACATATAGTGAGAGCTCAAATTTGTACTATTCAACATTGTAATAAATATTTGGTTGAATAAAATATCCGTTTGAATTTAAATTCTGTGTTATTTATTTTATTCAGCAAATATTTATTTAATTATGTGAAAAATAAAATAGTACATTAACAAATATATTTAAATGAATATATATATATATATGTTTATTGTCATCAAACAGAACCATATACTTGCATATTCAACAATCTCCCCCTTTTGATTATAACAAACATATATTTAAGATTTTGAATTTAGTAAATGTATTTGTCCATTCAATTTGCTCCCCCTATTTGAATGCTCCCTCTCTACACCAAGCCCCCCCTTTATATATGCATGTAAATAAAAATATGCAAATAAGCCTAGATGCAAATATAAAATATTTGACCTTTATTTGTCAAAATCTTAACTTTTCTCTACCCCTTTTGTTATCAACAAAAGAGTAATAGTGTTAGAGAAATAGAGAAGAAGTGATAGACATTAATTCAACATTAAAACTCAAATGAGTATAAATATTAAATTTCAATAAAAAAAATCAAACAAAAATCATAAATACTCTATTTGACGCATATTCCAATTTAGAGTGATAGGGATGATATCATCATATAAAACCATACAGTTCTGTCTATTTGTTGTATACTTGCTTCGGGAATTTTAATATCTACTAACGATGCATAATCGTTAGGACTTTTAAATGAGATTGGTAGTATTCCCATTTTTTTTAAAATATAAATGAATTTAAGCATCTTCTAACCATGCATAACCATGAGGACTTTTAAATGAGATTAGAATCAACTTGTCTATTTAATTAATAAATTTTAATATGCATTCCATAATGCATAACCGTGAGGACTTTTAAATGTGCATGGAAGCACATAAAAAATTCCAAGTAATTTACCCATGCATAACCGTAAGGACTTTTAAATGAGAGTGAATACTTTGGATGTTTTTATTTGTTAAAAAATATAATAAAATGAAAAAACAAATGATTCCTGTTTAAATTACCACACATTGACATACTATATTGGATTTTGATGAGTGATGGTTGATAGAAATATGATAGGAATAGAGATGATCATGGAATTTTTACTAACATAAAGTTTTTATAACTCTTGTTTAAATTTCTAAAGAAATTTACTAATTATACTGTCTCAAGTTATAATATATGATTAATATCAACACTCATCACTTTTTCAATCACTATTTATCTTTTTGATAATCAATAAGGAGTCAGATTAGTCAATGTAGTTGTTTAAATTCAAATCCAAAAATAATTATAAAATCAAAATTTTCAAAATGACTAATCTAAAACAAGGTCAACAAAAAATGATTTTCTAGAAGGTTTTTACAAAAGAAAAAATGTCTGCAATTTGAAAATTATTTGAAATGAAAAACATGCAGATTTTTTCTTTGAAAAACAATGCAGCTACAGAATGTCTTAACATAAATCACATTCCCCTAATAATTTTTCTATCAACTAGATTACCAGTGTAATCTGCATCTGAATTTTTCTTTCACTCGAGATTATCATTAATTAGATGTTATAGGCCAGACCGTGATGTTGCAACAAATTCTTGAAGATCTTTTTGAATGAAATTCTTTTCAATTTTAATTGAAGTCGTGCAAATAAACAAAAACCGTGAATATAAAGTCAGCCAAATGTATTATCATCAACCAATATAACACCATCATCAATCCAAACTAATCTATATGAAATAGTCCAAAGACTCGAGAGATTTTTAAAGTGTTCTTGACATAGGAATATAATTGGCCAACAATTTTAAAAAAGTCAGAATTATTATCATCATTCATCTCATTATAACATAACTGGCTGATTTAAATTCAAATTATGGTGTAGATTATCACTTTTAATATATCGTTCAAAATAAATATAACATTAGCTGTTTTACCTTTACCGATAATTTTTCGTTGTTCCCCATTGTGATTCTGCCACCTTTATACTAGGATAAGGAATTGTGATTTGTCGCCTATTATGTTCTCGGAACAGCCAGAATCCAAGTAACATGGTTGTTGTTCCTTAGCCTGCCACCACACCTAACCACGATGAAAGATTTTTGTGACCTATTTGTTTTTATAGGTTCATGATTGTTAGTGGCAAGAGATTTTGAAAAATATGTTTGTAAAGACCCAAAATTAATTATATATGTTCCTTTCAGCATCCAAATTTGTTTAACTTTGAGGGATTATATATTTGTGCTTTTGCAACCCCAATTGGTATGGTTTTCACATTTTTAGGTCTATACCAGCAAATATTTTGATTGTGTCCAGTTTTTTCACATATTGTGCACTTTGAGTTGACTTGATTAATTTTGCTTTTAACAGGTTTAGATTGATTATATCGAAGTCCTTGTCTAACTGTATTAATAGTTTGTTTCCCTAATGGCATATGCAATGATCTTTCACTTTTGGAAAAAATTTCTAAAGTCGTTAACCGTTGTTGGACTTTTGTTTTGAGAGATTCATTTTCGTTCAATAATTATGTGCACTTTTTAATGGAATTTTCTCTTTTCGTGTTTTCACTTTCTTTTAGAATCAGAATTTCATTTTCAAGTGATTTTATTTTAATTTCTAATTTTTTAATCTCCTCTTCGAATGATGGACACTTATCACACTTAGGGATCCTACTTTGATAGTTTTTAACTAATTGATCAAGTTTTTAATTAAATCTATCAAAGTGTATTTTTATGATTCAAGTTTGGCATACTTCTCCCTAAGTCATTCAAAACAGCCATTTACTTCGTGGACATATATAAGTAATTCTGAGTGAGTGAGTTTTGATACATCGCTTGGCTCGTCATCGTCGCTATGTGTTATATCACCTCGAAGACACATATCTGCTTTCTCACTCTCACTGCTAGTACTTTTATTATCTTTGTCACTTGTATTTGATGTGGCTGCAAAATTTCTCCATTTTGATTTCTTTTCTAGGCCATGTCGATTTTGAGGACAATTGGGCTTGATGTCTCTGGGTTTGTCGCACTTATGAAAGATGATCTCCCGTTCTTCTGGTTTGTCTAGTGCTTTGGCTATTCTACTTTTCAATTATGATTTGGAGCTGGATTTTCATATTTGTGATTCCATTTTTTGGATTTCTTCATTAATAGTGCCAGCTTAGCTGCTCTATCATCATCATCATCATCCCTTTCCGTTGTTCCTTAAGCGCTGTTGATTTCTTTCGAGTATCACCTCCTTCTCGTTCTTTCTTGAATTTCATTTGTAACTCGTAAGTGGTGAGATATCCGATGAGCTCTTCAACTTTGATTTGTTTCAAATACTTTGAATCTTGAAAGGTTGTAACTTTTGCTTCAAAATTCCGTGGAAGGACTCTAAGGATTTTTTGGACTATTTCCAACTTTGTGTATGATTTTTTGAGAGCTGTTGATTTGTATATGAGATTGGAAAGTCGTGCATACTTCTCTTTAACATTCTCATCCTTGACCATTGTGAAGTACTCGTATTCGCTACTAAGCATTGCAAGGCGAGATTCTTGACTTGAGATGTTCCTTCGTGAGTCACTTCAAGTGTGTGCCGGATTTCCTACGCAGATAATAGAATTCATGGCTTTAGCATTAGCATTCTGTAACTTATTTTCTAGATCTGTCCATTGATCAATTGGTTTTTCAATTTCCTGATTATTTACTACTATATTTGGTCCTCTATAACCTCTCTCAACAATATTCCAAGCATCAATGGTTTTTAGAAAAAATTTCATTCTGTTTTTCCTGTAAGCATATTCACCATTGAACATTGGTGTTCTAACTATGGACCGACCCTCAGCAAAAGCGTTATTGAAAGAAGTCATTTTAAAATTTTAAATTTAAAACAAAATTAGGTTTTTGAAAACAAATCAAACCTTTTTTCCGAAAAAAATTGCTTTTATTCCTAGCTTTGATACCACTTGTAGGATCGATTTCACCCTAGAGTGGGTTGAATAGGGCGATACTATAAATTATAAAAATTATTGCGGAAGTATATAGAATAATTTCAGCATAGATATAGCAGAATAGTAGAAACACGGATAATAGAAGAATAATAGATGTAGAAATAGAACAACATAGATTTACCCAGCTTCGGCAAAACCGTGCCTACGTGCTCCCCCTAAAGTTTCTACTAGAAATTAAGCAGATAGACGCTTACACACGTAAACTCGAGACACCCGCTATGGACTAACCTTAACTCTACGCTCAAAACCCTGCCATAACTCAGCCATTGAGTTGCGAATTCTCGAACTACACCAACATAGTTCGTCCCCTAGTCACACGACTAGAATTTACAAATGTTTAAAAGGAAAATAAAAATTTAAAAACAAATTGAATAGCAAAAACCCTAGTTTATAAAACTGAAGCCAAATAAAAAAGGCTGGCCTAAAATGTTTAAGTGATAAAATAGATAGTCCCTTTTCCTTTTATTCCTTCGACCTGGCTTCTTTGTGAATAATGTCAACTTCCTTCTCTCTTTCATTCGCTCTGAAATTAGGGCTTTTGTAGTTCAAGAAGCCGAATGTTTTTTTGTTGATTTCATTAAGTATTCATCTGATTTGCACACAGCTCCTTCAAATTTGAGTCAAGTTCGAATGATGCTTAAATTGGTACGTGTGTCTTCTTTTCGATTTATATTACTCTCGACTTTGATTTGAGTTTCGAATTGATTTTATACTCAGTGATATTGTTTGAACTCGAATGCTTTAGGCCGATGATGTATTAGGGTTTATATAGGATTTGAATTCCTATTTCTTCGTTCTTCTGATAAATTGCTCGATCGTTTGATTTTGAATTGATGAACGTGATTTTTTGTGACTTGTTCATAATCGTATATTTCCTGTTTCCTTAATTCACATAGCTTTTGAAGATTTCTGACTTGGTTCGAACTTGTAGCCATGGTCATCACGGTTTTGAATTCTCTGTTGATATCAGCCTTGAATTTGATCATGGTTGGCTTCGGCCAGTGATTTGAATTTGTAAAATGTTGACTTTGTTTTGATAAATTGCTGCTTGGATTTTTGACATACGGCTTCTTCTATCAACATTCTAATTTTTACATTATTTTTGTAACTGCTGTATATATGTATTTCTTATGTGTTAATCTTGTCACTGTGTGCTTGATGTTCACTGGTTCGTTTGTCTTGTGACATTTAATCTTGTACTACTTGCATATCCATATAAACTTGCTGTATCACCATATGTACACATGTTCATCAATGTATGCATTGCACTTCATTGTTCACTGTCCTGTGTCTTGTTTTATGTGATGTTCATTTATTATTCGAGACAGTTTGCATTTCAGTTTTATTATGTTTGGTTCGGGTTGAAGTTGCACTGGATTTGAATTTGGTCTTGGTTCCTAGTCTATGTGAGTCTGTTGGATTTCACTCTATTGTTATCTTGTTGACACTAGTTGTTGGTCTTCACTGCACCATATTGTCACTGTATATTGATTTGTGTTGCTGTTATCTTGTTGTACTTGATTCACTCGAGTCTGGTACCTTTTGTAGCATTGTTTCTTCATGAGCCCATTGTCCTTTTTATTGCAGTCTGAGTTTTGATTGAAGTGTTGCAGTGTTGTTAATCACTTTTTTTTCTTGGATAAAATCTGGTTGCCTCGAGTCATGTTAATGTTCGTTTGGGTCTGGTCTCTGTAGCATTGACTCATGTGAACTAAGCATGTCGAATTGTGTACATTTTTGTGCCTGCATTTCCATGAGTCACCGTTATCTTGTTCATGCTAGCTGAGTTATCCTGTTGCACTGCCTTTTTGTTCACTGCTACCAGAAGTGGTTTTGGTCAAGTCTGGAGCTGTTTTGGTCGAGGCTGTGTTCTTGATTGGTTGTATTTGAATTCTTGTGCTCGATAGTTTTGTGATGTTAGTGCCCCTGAGTTGAATCCAGCTTAAAGCTTGGGCTAGACCTTGTGCTGATATCGTGACTTTCACTTGAGTTGAACACGAATTTTGATTTGGGTTTGACCTTGAGCTCACCTATCCCTGTAATTTTATGAAGTGTATATATCAGTGTGCACGACCTTGTGGCATGTATAGTGATACACTGTGCATGTCACAAGTTGTTCATGTATGATGAATTCAAAATTAAATGATGACGAACAACCCAAATAACCGAGGCAAATAATATTTTCAAAAATCATTTTATTTTACACTGCAAAAATATTTTCTTTTCAATTTTACTGCGTTAGTATTTACTTTTGTAGATTGCTCGGATGTTGGATTCAATCTGGAATGAAGTTAAAGATTAAATACGAGTGAATGAGTGAAATGTAGTGAGGTGCTTATGTAAATTGAAATGTATTATAATTGCAAATTATATATATATATATGGTGAGAGCTCAAATTTGTACTATACAAAATTGTAACAAATATTTGATTGAATAAAATATCCATTTGAATTTAATTTCTGTTTTATTTATTTTATTCAGCAAATATTTATTTAATTATATGAAAAATAAAATAGTACATTAACAAATACACTTAAATGAATATATATATATATATGTTTATTATCATCAAACAAAAATCATATACTTGCATATTCAACATGTTTTGTCGATTAAAAGTTGTCGCAACGTCATCGTTCCTTTATTTTCTTATATAGGAACATATATTCAAATGTATATGTATTAATTAATTAACTAATCAAGTTTGTTTTTACTAAACATACTTAGAAAATTCTAGAATATAATTAACAAAAAGTAAGCATAAAAAGACAAAGCAAGTACAAAAGTCAAAAAGTAAAACATTAAATAAAAGAAACATAATTATTACTTCCTTTACTTAATATCTAAGTGAAAATGACATAAAGTAATAATTTGAAATGTGATGTTATGTTTTGAAAAAAGATAAGGTTACTTAAGAAGTAAGTAAAGTTATTTTGGTAATTTGGTAAAGGGATATTTTGGTAACTTACCACTTTATTTCTTTTTCTATAAATAAGCATTCACTTTCTCATTTTTTTCACACCATTTTCTGCCTTCTTCTTCTTCCTTGAAGCTCTCTTTAATGGCTTCTTCTTCTCTTCCAAATGCTTACTAATTTTTTCAAAATCATATCAAACCAACTCCAGACACCGCCAAACTTTACCAAAGATCTTAGAATACCATTAGAACATGGTTTAGCACCTAAGAAGTGAAGAAATGATGGAGGAAGAGGGGAAATAGATGGAGGCCGAACATATGTAAGAGGAGGAGTAAGTCATGAAGCTCCGGAGCGAGAAAATGAAAAGGAAGTGTCGCCGATTTCATTACAAGAAGATATGAGCAAATTCAAGGTGCTGCGGAAGCACTACCAGATTTTTCGAAGTTGGTTAAAGTTAAAGAAAATAGTGAAGTGTTGGATGATGCGAATGTTGGTAAGAAGCGAACAATTTGGTTAAAGGTGAGTACTTATATTTACTAATTAATCCATAACTTATTTCAAGTATAATGATTTGAAAGTTTAAATACGTTGAATGAATGTTTGATAACTTGGTTGCAAATTGGTTGATAATATGGTTGATAACTTGTTTGATAAATGATAAGAGAAATGATTAGTAATTAAGCATATTTAATTAAATAAGAATTAAATCCATATGAATATGTGTATGGAAATTATTTAGCCTCTTAATGATTTTAAATGAGTTAAAATAGTTAAATATGGTTTAAAACAAATTTGAAGTGTTTCTCTCAACTTTCGAAGCAATTCACAAAATTGGTCAAAGTAGAGCTCGTCGCATTGCGGTAGTTCGTAAATTTCGACCCGTAACATCAAACTAATATGGAGAATGATTTATAAGTCGGATTTCTTCGAAATAAAAATTCTATGGTTCACAATGGTAATAGTTTTCAAAGTAAGAAAGAAAATCCAGATTTCATCAAGTAGATTTTGAAATATGTCCAAAACAATTTTCTAAAAATATCGCAGTTTTGCAGTTCGGAATCCAAAAAGTGATTTATTTATAATTTTTTTTTAAATGATTAAATTATGAAATAAATTTGATAAATCTATTAAAATAGTTTAAAAGAGATTTGGAATGGAAAATATGAATTTTCAAATATTAAAAAGTTGTTTAAATCAAATAAGCTTATATAGCACTTTCTGTAGCACTTTTATGCTGCAAATTCTATAAACTTTTGAAATGTAGTTTTAAACTTAACAATTGTTTTCTAAATCTTTTGTGAATGACTTTAAAAGAATAATTAAATAATTTAAAATGATTTGGAAGTTTTAATAAGACTTTCAATAAATGGTTAAGAGAAATTGTTTATAACATCTAAACAATAA
The DNA here is from genome assembly GCA_030765085.1 of Allium cepa. Classification (NCBI taxonomy): domain Eukaryota; kingdom Viridiplantae; phylum Streptophyta; class Magnoliopsida; order Asparagales; family Amaryllidaceae; genus Allium; species Allium cepa. The sequence continues at coordinate 746,465,407 of CM060941.1, forward strand.
TTGAAGTTGAATGTAATAACAAACTGAGCATGCTGGTTCCGAGTCGCGTACTCTGGTATATACCCTTAGGAAATATTAGATGTTGTAATAACCCTAATGGAAATTACTAGTACATTTGTCTCGCATATGAGATCTGAGAGGATAAAACAAGGTGCTTAACTAAGGTTAGGTATGGAGCAATCAGTGCCCTGAAGTTACCTGGCCTATGTTTTCTATTTTTAGGCGAGGGGTGGAATACATCGAAAGGAAAGTTCAGGTGCTCTAAAAAGATCATATTCAAGTTTTTTCAAAATAAAAGAAATAAATTCTTTGAATGCTATTTAACCACTAAACATCTTTTATTTGATGGTTTTTACAAAGGAACTAAGATCGGATTTGGGTGATTCTTATCCGAAAAACCCCTTCAAACTAATCTTTGAATTAAAATATATTGAAGACAAGGACCATTGATGAAAAAGATATTCACGATGTAGGATTACTTACCATTAGTCCCTGGAAGTGAAACTTATCATTAGTCCTTGGAGGTGAAACTTGCCATTTGTCTCTGGAGGCGAAATTTACCATATTTAAAGTGGCAATAGTGATTTGTTATGAAAATCTTCGATTTGCAAGAATATGATTTGAAGTTAAGAAAGAAATATTTGATTCAGATTTAATGAATGATTTAGGAACATTTTCCCTGAGTTAAAAGTTATAACTTGAATATAAGAAATCTTTGGTTAAGATTTAATGAATGATTTGGAAAGATTTTCCTAAATAAAAGAGAAAATAATTTGGAATTATTCTAGGATTTAAGAAAGGTTCTAATAAATCAAATGATTTGAGAAATGAGGCTTAACGATTCCATATACTCTTGAAAAAAAATGGAATAAATTGAAAAGAATATATCTAAGAAAGATATTTTATTTAAATAAAAGATGAAGTAATTGATTGATGATCGATATCCACATATGAACTTATCATCTTTTTAAGCAATGATTGGCTTCGAAGGTTATTTATAGCAGTGGTCTTCCCGTTGTGGATATTTTTCAGATTGCAAGGGCTTCTCGCCTTGTAATGGCCGAGGAAAGTGCCTTCAGTTTTGTCCTCTTCCTGGATAACTTGTATGGACGTTTGTCTGACATAATGTAATGGCTCATTTTTTCGTATCCTTTGAATCGACAATAAACCACACATGTCTAACTCAAATTGCACGAAAAGATGGATCATTAAGGGTAAAATGAAAATAAAGACAGAACAGAATCTTGCATGAATGGAATAACATATATTATTTCAATAATAATCTTTACAGCGGAAAATTTTAAATAGAATATCAGAGTCTAACCTAGATTCAGCATGGAAGTTGTAACACCTGCCCTTACAAATGCTGACAAACAACGAAATAAATGCAATAGATATAGCGGATAATAGCATACGTCCATACGATGATGAAGATCTCTAGCTTTTCTATTAAAACTCCAACCGTCTTCAACTAAACCTGAAACTGCTCGGATCTGACCCGAGTATTAAAAATACCCTGATCAGGCTTGATAAACCAGCGTGAGATACTCGAAACTTTAACCAACTTCGAAAAATTCGACAGAGCTTCTGTAGTACCTTGAATTTGCTTCTATCTCCTTGGAATGAAATCGGCTGCACTTCCTTCTCTTTTCTTGTTCCAAAGCTTCACAACTTACTCCTTCTCTTACATATTTCGGCCTCCATCTATTACCCCTCCACTCCATCATTTCTTCACTTCTTAGGTGCTAAACCATGTTCTAATGGTATTCTAAGGTCTTTGGCAAAGTTTGGTGGTGTTTGGAGTTGATTTGATATGATTTTGAAAAAGTTAGTAAGCATTTGGAAGAGAAGAAGAAGCCATTAAAGAGAGCTTCAAGAAAGAAGAAGAATGTAGAAAATGGTGTAAAAAAATTAGAAAGTGGATGCTTATTTATAGAAAAAGAAATGAAGTGGTAAGTTACCAAAATATCCCTTTACCAAATTGCCAAAATAACCTTACTTACTTCTTAAGTAACCTTATATTCTTTTCAACACTTAATATCATATTTCAAAACACTTCTTTACGTCATTTTCACTTAGATATTAAGTAAAGAAAGTAATAATTATGTTTCTTTGATTTGATGTTTTACTTTTTGACTTTTGTACTTGTTTTGCCTTTTTGTGCTTACTTTTTGTTAATTATATTCTAGAATTTTCTAGCTATGTTTCAATGGTTACATAAATTATCTTAATTAATTTATGAACGTTTATATTTTTAAATAGAATTATAAAAATTTATTTTTAATTTTGGTTTACATAAATAAATAGTTTAATTAAAACGTTAAAATGTGACCGTAAAACATGCGAAAATCAACGTTTTGTTCAAAATAAGTTGTCGCGACGTCGTCGCACATTTATGTTCATATATAGGAACATATATTCAAATAGTGTAAGTATTAATTAATTCATTGAACATGTTTAATTTTACTAAATAAGATTAAAAACTTCTAGAAGTCGTAAGTAAAAGTAAGTATGAATTAACAAAAGTAAGAAAAAGTAAACATCAAATCACATCAAATTACATCCAACATAATTATGATATTCTTTACTTAATCTTTAAGTGACTAAGACATAAAGTAAGGATGAGAAAGGTGATGTTAAGTATTGAGAAAGTGGAGATTGCTTTAGATTAAAGTAAGGTTAGTTTGGTAATTTGGTAAGAGGCTATTTTGGTAAATTTATCACTTCTTTTTTTCTATAAATATCCACATCCTTCTTCATTTTCATTCACATTTCTTATTCTTCTTTTCTCAAGCTTCTTCATCTTCTTCCTCTTCTCTTTAATAGCTTCCAAGCAATAGAAAATAATTAGAAAGAAATCATGCCAAAATATTTACAAAATATTCAAAAGAAATAAATGTTCATCCTCTTCAAATCAAACTCATTTTTTTTCATATTTTACCTCTTCTTGTCTCAGCCATAACTTCTTCAAAACAGAACCAAAATACATAATTCTTTTTTTAAATCATGTATTTATCCAATGGCTATGACTTTCATGTTGTCCACTTTGTCTCATTCTAAAGATATCTATGTCAAAAATATATTTCTTTCAAGTGCATTTTCTGGCCCAGTTTTTAAGTCAAAGAATAGGCCATTTTGTTTTTAATATAACTTGATAATAACAGAACCAAATTAAGAAATTATTTTTTTAAAACCATATTAAATTCTATTGGCTGCAATATTTTTGTTGATCACTTTTTTCAGTTTTGAGGTTCGCTATACCTGAAACTCAATTCTTTGAAGTGCATTTTCGAGATTTATTTTTGTCAATCCGAGAATACCTCTTCTTCATTCTATCATATCTCCCTCAAAACAACATGGATTCAATTAATTCTTTTTTATAAATTCAAGAGAATAGAATTTGCAACAATTTTTCAGTTAACATATTTTTCAATTTTTCAAATATTTTGCAACAATGCTTCATTCTATCAAATATTTATTATTGCGTTTATTTCATTGATTCATTGTTTGAATTAGGCTCGACCAGTTTATGAGCGCTGATTATTATTTATTGATTATTGACTTTGCTCACCCGTTTATGAGCTATTAATTATCCATATGCATGCCTGGGTAGAAAATAATTGTAGGCTAACCCTTGATTTATTTCACAATTTGACTATAAGGTGTTTAGCGGTAATATTTGGTTCACTTCAATTTAATGAATTGTTTTGGAAATTGGTTTTCAAATGGAAATTTCATGAAATGTTTTCCCTTTAAAAGAAATAGAAATGTTTAGTAATGAATATTTTGAAGTTATATTTTATAAAAGCGATTTATATAAAAATGGTTTTATAAAAATGATTTATAAAACCGAAAGAATTTCAAGGACTAAACTCGATGGTTTTAAGATGGTTTTTGAAAGGATTTGGGAAATGAAAATTATTATAGATTTGAAAATACTTATGAATATTAGTGTGAACTGATTTATTGCTTTGAGATATAAAATGATTTGTTATGTTACCAATGATTCTGGTAACCCGTAATTAAATTGTGGGCATGTGTTTTTGGTATAGTCCGCTCTTAGAATAGAGGGATATACTTATTTATCGATTGTATTAAGGCTGGGACCTAGTTACCTTATTATTGGAAGAAACCTTCCGATCTGGTTGCATATGGTTTGATTTGTTTTTATTACAGCATTTGGAATTTCCAAATAAACTTTTCAAAAGTGATTTGATTTAAGATCCCGAAGTAAATTATAATTTGAATATAAGGATATATATATATATATATATATATATTTCAAAAGTTTTTAAATAAGAATTCGAGAATAAATTTCAAATAGATAACTTCCGTAAAGGTAAATAGATTTGAAAATCTAAATTTAAAGATTAAGCCTAAATGGGTAGTTTTGCGAATTATATATTTGTTTGTTGCATCGTAGGCTCCATGAGTCCTATTTGCCGTAGTAGAACTGCGTTGGCTTGATCTTGTATCTAATTGGGTACCCAATTAGATAGGGGTACGTAGGCAGTCATAAGTGGTAGTGATGCAGCCCCTAAAACAATATAACCTTATCATGTTTATCTGTTATTCGTTGTTATTTATCTTGTGTTATTGTATCTTTCCTGCTTTCTATTTTATTCTGCATTTACATTGTCTATTGAGTTCACATGTAAGGATAGTGTTGCCTCTCTCATCAGAGTTGTGCAGTGGTAAATTTATAGTTATTGTATTTGGTATGTATTAAAGCACACTTTATAGAACTAATAAATAAATTAATTACTCTGATAAGTTGTGTAATTGAAATTGTATCATATATATTTAGTGATGTTGAATATTTATCAAATATGATGTATTAAGTTGGTAGTTTTCATTAGTAGTTTTATAACGGATGGATTTTTCAGCAATTTTAACGGGTTTGAAAATCCGGGATGTCACAGTTTTGGTTGAGACTTGAACTCTATTATAATTGTCTGCATTTGTGCTTCGAGTTAAATGTTCAATCGCATTCGAAGTTTGGTATTGTTATCCTTGTATTGCTTCGAGCTCTATGTATATTATCTATTGCAGGTGAAGTTTTGTTTTGTTTTGTTTTGGTCGAGCATTTTGACTTAAGTTGAATCCAGACTCGGCTTAGGTTTGAACCTGCGCTCACATGCCCTTGGAACTTTATCAAGTGTATATCGGTATGCACGATCTTGTGGCATGTACAGTGATACACTGCGCATGTCACAAGTTGGTTCGTGTAAGATGAGTTCAAAATAAATATGATGACGATAACCCAAATAACCGAGACAAATAATATTTTCAAAAACACAAACACTGCAAAAATATTTCTTTTTCAATTTTATTGTGTCAATGTTTATTTTTCAGATATTTCAGATGCTGGATTCAATCTGGAGTAAAATTAAGGATAAAATACAAGTGAAAGAGTGATATGTGGTGAGGTGAACATTGTTAAGTGAATTTTATGATGTAACTGAAATTGTATTGTAATTGAAAATGTACATACGTAGTGAGAGCTTAAATTTATGCTATTCAAAATTGCAATAAAATATATTTTTAAATAAAATATTTGTTTGAATTTTGAATTTTGTGTTACTTATTTTAATCAGCAAGTATTTATTTAATTATATGAAAAATAAAATAGTATAATAACAAATACATTTAAATGAACATATATATATGTGTGTGTGTGTGTTTGTGTGTGTGTTTATTATCATTGAGCAAAAATCATATACTAGCATATTCAACATTTTTTTTGCTTCATTAGGACATGCCTTAGTTGATATTCAATGCATGGCTCGCAATTACAGGCGAGATTCCACACATGTCTAAGTGAGTCCAAGCGAACACGTCTTGATCCGCTCAGAGAAAACCAGCAAGTTCTGTCATCATCGGGGGCTGAGCTGTGATATAATCCTTAGGACTCATGATAGGTCTTCCAGCTGACCCTGATATCAATTGTTAGCTCAATCGATGCAGCCTAGGTATCTTTGGGATCCTCTTCATCATCTCTCGAATCTATATCTCTATAGGACCGACCGTGGCGCCCGAACCAAGGCTCAGGTGCTAGTTGTCAATCTTTGGTAGCTTGGATGTAGACAGTCTTATCCATACCCTTACTTTTTTCTTTGCGCTAAGCATCTCTCAGCTCAGCTATATAATAGGCACATCTAATCACCTAATCGCTATGAACAACTCTAACAACATTATCTGTCAGAAACTTCAAAGTCAAACACCATGGGGCAAGAGCTGTCCAGAATTTGGCTAGGGCTGGTCGACCTAGAAAAACGTTGTATGGAGAGTCAACATCCAAATCTACAAACGGCAAGATCCACACTCTTTTTCATTCACCTTCTCCTAACTCCATAGGTAGCTTGACGTAATCAACAGCTTCAGTTGCAACATCGTTAAAACCATGTATATGAGCTTTAGACAGTTTTTAATCTTTGGCTTCCATCCTCATCTGATCATAATATTTTTTGAAAATTATATTCACTGAACTTCCATAATTAATCAATAACCTTCTCAGCAAAGCGGGGCCAATCATGGCCGAAATGACCATCGGTTTGATCGTCGGAGCCTTTACCTTATTTGCTTTTCTATTCCTAAACACAATATTATCTGCCGTCATACGTTGCTGTTTTGCCGGAGCTCCATCTTCCGTATCTGAACAGCCTTCAAAATCCACATGCCTAATCGTGCTAGTATAGCACTCCATCTCTTACTAACTCTTATCTGTTGGGTGCGGTCCTTCGACTATCATATTTATCACCAGTCCATGCGGGCTCCTTAACCCTACGTGGTGCTTGTTCTTGGTAGGGCTCAGATGTCCCTTACTGGTCATCCCGTAGGCCTTTCACAAACTGTTATAATTTCCTATCTCGGATCAGTTTTTTTGTAACATCCTAGAGATGCCTACAGTCATTTGTATTGTACCCATAGCACTCGTGAAACCGACAATATTTTCCGGTCTATTTCTGCTTCTCTATGGATTCTTTTGAAGGCAGCTTCTTATACTACATGGTATTGTAAGTAGACAGATCGATATTCTCCAAGGATGTATTCAACAACGTGTAAGTATTATGCATTGGTATCCTAGGCTTCCCTCTTATAGAATATCTCTTTCGTTTTCAGTTTCTATCTTCGCTTGTCTTTTGCTGATTTGGTTTATTCTGGACATCCACTTGGACTTTTCCAGAAATGCCATCAAACTATTTTATTGCAATGTTACTCTGCACTTCCTCTCCATTTTGTCCCGCAACATTCATTGTTATGGAGGACTTGGCTTCCTCCTTTCTCAAATACTAAGCCGCCTTTGCGTAAAAGAGCTCCAACGTTGCGAGCAACTTATCGGCTAACCAATCGCCAAAATCAGACTCGGGATCAATCCATCTCGTCATGGCCATGAGTATCGCATGGTCGTCTGGATTACTGACCTCCGTTATAGCTGTATGTAATCTTTCCAAGTAATCATTCAACAACTCTCCTGGAGCCCAAATCACGTTGGAAAGGGACATTACATCTTTAGAACGAGTTGCATGCATCCAAAACTACACCACAAACTTGGTTGCTAAATCATCGAATCTAGAAATTTGATCGTGTGGGTAGTTTTGTAAACCACATCATTGTTATTCTGGAGAGAGTTATGGGAAAGCATCTACACTGGGTTGCATCATCCGCTTATGCAGAATCCATCAGCCATTCGTATTTCATGATATGCTGCCTGGGGTTGGTATTTCTCCTGTAGGCAGGCATTGATGGCATGTTGAATCTCCTCGAGGATTCTGCATGTAGAACATTATCAATGAACGGGGTATGGCTTTTGGAGATTCCTCAGTCATCATTAGTCAAACCCTGGCTCTCTCTTACCAACTGTCTGAACATTGTCGATAAGTCCGATGTTTGGATGGTTGGTGTCAAGCGGCAATCGTGCACCTTACGTGAATGGTCTGATTGATGTATGCAGGCCATTTCATGCTTTCTTGGTTCAACATCTTCCCAATGCGCATCTTGTACATTCATTTCATCATCATTCTAGGGAAGAACCTAGTCAACATTCAATCGAACTCCATCATCCAAACCCACCGTAGCAGCTCAGGTTTGATCCCCAACATGCATAGGTAAATTCCCTTCTCTTGTGGAGGGATCAGCACTGAACATCCTGGAAGACCATGATGGTCTGCCTATTGACACCTTGAAGTTTCTACATAATATCCGTCTATTCTATGATGCCTATGTCTGTGATACTCATCCGATGAACTATAGCTCTTCGATGCCGAGCAAGGGGTAGGGTCCCTCCTAGTTTTTCCCCACTGTTGCTGAGTGAGTTGGTTCATTAGGTTGATATTGGAAAATTTGAGTAGTATAAGAAAATTATTGAAGATAACTGTAGATCTCTTTTGGGGGAATTATCCAAGCCAGTAGCAACAAAGAAATCCTAGCAAGTTAAGAATCAAGGCTCTCAGTGAAAGCACCAAAATGATTGCAATAAATTGGTCAAAACACCTAAGAATAGTTTTTGTAGAGAAGTAAATGAAGAAAAATAAAATTAAACTGCGTAGATGAATAGATAAGCAATATAGAATAAGCAATAATCAAAGACACAGATGTTTATAGTGGTTTGATATTGTATACCTACGTTGACTTTGGCGATTATTCTTTATTAATCACGTTTTAAACTGATTACAATAATAGAGATAGGAAGTACTTGATTACAATGGAGTCTAGAGTAACAAGCAGCATACTGATCCTAAAAATGAACCAAAAGGCTTGTATTTATAGGGAGAGATGATGAGATATTTCTGTAAGATTTCGAAAAAAGGATCTCTAGGTCCATAGGGGCCCCCCATAACTATAGGTACCCCTAATTTGATATCTTAGAATGATCGGCCAAAGTTCACCGACCGTTATTTCTGCCTCCAATTTATATGCGATCGTTTTTGGGGGTCACATGCCTTTTAAACCTATCCCTAATATATGAAGTCATTCTGAGTTGTAGATTGCAAGATATGGATCAACCGTTGTTACATTTGGAACATTAACTGAGCTACACCGGTAAATAAAGATTGGCCAAAAATGATCGGCTATCTTCATTTCTCAAGGTCTTGGCCTGCGATCGTTTTTGCAGGCTCCACTCTTTAATATACTGATGCTTTAAAAGTTTCAGGTGAATTGGCCTTATGGATTTTGAGATACCAATCGATCCCTGCTGATTTGAGTAGCAAAACAATCTGATTCCAAGGGTAGAAACCATACATATGAGATAGGTGACTTCATTTTGAAATGTGTCATTTTGGATATAGGCACTTGGTACAAATTGGAAAGTTCCCTTCGTGGTTGCATACAAGCATAGAGATGGAACTTTCAAGCATTCGAGTGTTGAAGGGACCCCAATTTCGTAGGAATGGAATTACGAGCACCTATAATGCTATTTTACTTGATATCATTTTGAAAATAAGATATTCTATTCATTAGTATTTAGTGTAATATGGCAAATACGACCCCAATAAATCACAAGTTAGGAAAGGACTTTTGCATTTTAGTAAGGTTAGGATTGCTAATTAGAACCGAGGCAACTATGGTGACATATGTAAAGGGAACCATAGAAGAATAATCTTTGCCGGACCTCTAAAATGTAGGTTCGGAAGTTGAAGAGTGTGTAGGCTTTATAACATGCTTGAATTTGTATGAGGGCATGAGAGCCATGTGAAAAGATGGTGTCGATGCATAAACAATAGTAATTCTAAGGGTAGGAGAATAGTCGGGCCTTGTAGAATGTCGGTTCTGAGACCTTGGAAGTGGAGAATGATCGTGGTACGGGGAGTATGATCTCCTAGTTGACCTAAAGTGATCATGTGAATCCCAATCGCATTCCACATGACATGGTCTCTCCTCTTCATCTTAGCTTTCCTTCTTTTTCCTTCAAAGGCATTCAATATAACTCTTACGATGAATCGTTGCTATGGTATGAAGAACTAGAGGGTCTACAACTAAGATATCCAACTGATTTTTCGCCAAAGCCAATAAAGAGCCAGGAGCATCCCATTGTACCTAAAAAGAAATCGAACCGAGTTAGAAACTAGAAGTTAGATAGTGGGAGGTGCGGAGTGAGCGTGTTGTGATCCTAAGTGTCATGCAAGGTGTTAGTATGCCCAACTGATTCTACGCACCATGCTGATGAGGTCGTCAAAGTTACTTCCCCCAATTGAAGTTTCCAATGTCATATTCTAAATTGAAATATGAATGCTACCAAGATATTTAACCGAACCAAAGATATCATCCCTGCTAGAGAGTGTAGTTTCCTCTTTAGGAGAAGTCTGATGTGGCTCGAGGATTAGTCAAGGAGATCAAATCCTTATTCCCTTTAGCCATCGTGTAGGTGATAGAGTTTTTATAACACCATCCATCTCCATTGTCACTTCATATGCACTATTTGTCATCATCCTTGTCTTCGTTCACTTCTTCATCCTCATTTTTATTTCATCTTTATTCTCTTCCTATTGAGAAGGGATGTCTTGTGTGGCATATGAAACATCATATTGAGAGTGAGATAGAGGATTAATGTCAACCTAAGGATCAATTTTTACCACTATTTGTGTTGAGGGCATGAGGCCAAGACTTCGACCATTTTATAGTAGCCGAAAATGGCATAGTTAAGAATGGTTCGAATGAGTTTCATCCTTCGCTTATCGGCTGAGGTGCTCTTTGAATGTTGAAGTGTTCGAGTTAGATCGACATTAGTGGGTCTTCGAGGGATATCTGTTAAATTTGAAGGATAATTGAGTCAAGTAAATTGGATAAGGTGGACCTTAGTATATTAAGGAGTGGAAGTGGAACTTACACCCTAATACCATTTCTAAGCAAAGCCATTTAGACAATGAACAAAGAGGTACCCATCCTTAAATTGGCTGAGATTTTTGTACTTACCAACGTTAATTTGACAACCTTTGGAGGATTAGAGGAAAGTTAGGCATGGATGACCATTTCTCTTTTTGAAACTGTAGAAAAAACAGATTTCTTCGAGTGTAGTTACCATTCTCAAGTGCCTAAGAAATATCATCATGTGCAATACAATGTGGCATACCCTTTTGGGTGAAGCCTAGTAGAGCGAGTTTTATGAATTAAAGGATCGGTCGGACAAAGTGATTAAATGGTGGAACACCTCTGGAGATACATGTAGCGGTTGCATGCTTTGTAACATTTTGGAAGGTTACGTGCCTATTGATGTCGCTTTGGAGTTAGATTTACTTCTATAGAGATCCCGTGGCGGTCATAGATTCTTTTGACTTTCATAGTTCTTAATGTCAAAGCTAGAGAATCTAGGGGTCATTAAGGTTCTCCAGGCCTTTTAGATAGACATTAGAAGCAACACCAATGTGAGGTTTTTCCATAGTAGCAAAGGGGACGACCTAAAGAGATCGTTCGAGCCAACTATGGAATGGTCAAGGTATGGTAAGCATTGAAGTAGATGTCCGTGCATAAGATGAAATGTTGTTAGGGGAGTGAACTTAGAAGTCGAGGGACTTGCATGCAAGGTGAAGATAGGTTGGGAACGTCTAAGGTCTATAATTTACTGAAAGCTTGATATATTCAATATGTACTTTAATTAAGTCCTTTGTAGCCGATGTATAGGATCCAACGGATGTTGATGTATATTACCCAATCAGGTTTTATACATTGACAAGGGCAGTGGTATATGATTCAATCTACATGGGGTGTGTGTGTCCTATGTCCTCTGCACAATGAACATATGTACTTTGTGTAGATAGTCCGCTCATACTCACAAATGAGTTTCGGCTTGTAATGGAACTATGTGTCAGATGTTACTCGTTAATGCAAGATCTACATTAACAATATCGCTGTCCAAAATTTGAAGCCTTTCTTTATAGATTGCATGGATATTGTATCAAGTTCAAGTGTCGATCGGATGAATGTCCTAGAGTGCATAGACCCTTGAATCTGATTGTGTGAGTGAATTTGTATGATTTCCTTAAGCATTGAACATCAAACTCTAGGTTACCAATCAGTGTCTAAAGCCGACCAAAGAATCATTTGGCATGGGTGAATTTTATTCTTGAATTCACCACTTTCACCCTAGGTGTTGTGGTGACCCGCCTTAGCCATGAAATATTTATGGCGAAAGTGATGAAGAAAGCACCAAATGGATCGGCGACATGCGGTTGGAGTTTACAATAGTTGGAGATGAACCAACGGCATGTGAAACTGTGGCGGCGGCAACACACATGTATGCGTTGATCTAAAATGAGTTAGAGGCATTGAAGTTTTAATAAAGTTTGAGTTGAAACCGAAATGGATCGGCAATGCTAAATCAAATGAATCGGAGTTTAAAGTTGGTTGGAAATCGACATGCTTTGGGGCTTGAAAGTGGCGGTAGTGGTGATAGTGTCATGGAGAAGATAAGATCTCAAGAGTTCAGTGAAAAGCAAAGGCAAAGAGAAAAGGTTAAAGTAAAAATTAACACTAAGAATTTCACCGAGTATTGCTTTTATATTGGCAACCTAAAATAGGTCGGTACTGATTGGTATGAAATAATTTATAAAAATAAATTAAAATGAATGATGTTGGAATAAGATGATGATGATGATATGGAAATCTTACATAACCAATGAAAGAGAACAACTTCTAGGAATCTCAGAACCGAATGAAAAGTACAAGTAGGGAACTTCAACTCTTATATCTACTATAGAGATGAGGTTCTATGATTCTTAAAGTGGTGTGCCGATATATCTAGAGAGGTGCAACGTTTCCAGAGGCAATTTAGAAGATAGAGCATCTCTATGGATCGAGGTTTGGGTTTAGTTGCATATCTCAATCCAAAGCATGCTTTACTGTCGCAAAAGCATACTATGGGGGCAAATGTTATCTCGCATTTGAACCAAGTAATATCTCTATCGATCTGGATTGGTGGTTTATCAAGGAATGCTTAAGGAAGTTAGGATATATCAAAAATGAAGGATAAAAGAGAAAAGACTGTGTGAAAAGATCAAATGGATTGGTACTAATCCATATAGGTTGGTATCGAACCATATGGGATCATGATGGACTTAACCAACTCAAAGAACTACAGTACGAAGATGAGTAAAGGAAGAGAAGACCTAAGAAAAGTAATAGGTCGGTACCAATCCATATAGATCAGTATCGAGCCATTTTGATTCTTCGTTGGGCCCGCTTCTACAATATTGAAGATAATTACATGGCTGAAGAAGAACATAAGGAAAAGGATAAAGAAATGGACTGGTACCAATTGATTATTGTTCTGTTCTAACTGATTCTCCTTGTTGAAATTTCGGATTGGAAGGCATGAACTTGTTCAAACCGACTCTAGCAATTTTGATGGTCGATTTCTCCTATAAATACCAGCCATTACAATTAGGAAAGGATCTTTCCATTTTTTACCGATCTTTGCATAGATAATCCGTCTAATTCATACCCGATGGTTCGAATGCTAAGACTGTTGTAACTCTATTGTAATTTCAAAGTAGTAAGTAACAAAGTTGATAATAGATGTAGCTTAATATTAGAGTTGAACCACTTTAAAATTTTGCAGTTCTTTCTCTTTGATTTCTATTCTTACGTTTTAATTTTCGTTTATCTTAGAATTTGAATGTTTGCCCAAATTATGAGCAAACAATAGATAAAAGCGAAGGGTCGGCTCCAGAGTTGATGAGGTTATTGATAAATGCTCCTGTCATGATTATATATGAAGTGAATTAGAAATAGGTTGCGTATAATGATGCTTGTGGAACCAGATTAGTAGCGATATTGATGCGAAAGGGGATGGTGATAGCTTATGCGTCTTGGAAGTTATGGCCGCATGAAGTTCATTATTTGACTCATAACTTAGAGTTGGTGGCCATGATCATTGCATTAAAGGTTTGGAGACATTATCCATTGGGAAAAAAATTTGAGTTGTATACGGGTTATAAGTCTCTTAAGTATTTATTCTCTCAAAAGGAACTAAATGCGAGGTAGCAATGATAGTTAGAGTTCTTGGTGGCATACGACTTTGATATCGAATATATATTAGGAAAAAGGAACCAGATTTTTAGTGCTTTGAGTTGGAAGTGGTAGAACAGAATGTTAGCCATAATTGGGTAATGGAAGGCGTTGGATGAATTTTCCTTATATGGAGTATAATTTAGGCTGAATGCAAGATCGAGCTGAGAGTCGAGCACAGCAGCAAATTTGGAAGTTCATCTAATGCTTATGGAAAAAATTTCTATAATGAAAAGAGAGAGGCCATCGTTAGCTGAGAGAATTAGATGATTAGAGATGGGTATGGATGTAGAAAATCTTAGAGGATTTAAGATTGACTCGAATAGATGACCTAGAAAAAATGAAAGATTATGCTTGACCATAGAAGATCTTCAGAAGTAAGTCCTATAAGAGAGCCATTGGCATAAGTTTACAATTCATTCTAGAGACATAAAGATATATCATGATATAAAGCATGTGTTCTTTTGGGAAGGGAGGAAAATAAATGTTGGTGAATTGAAAAGAAGTGTTTCAGATGTCAGCAAGTGAAGGCTGAGCATTACAAGTCAAGTGGTCTACTTCATACCTTGAAAGTACCGATTTGAAAGTGGGATTATCTATCTGTGGACTATCAAGGTCGGAAATAGGAATGGAACCATTTTAAGAACTTTATTATAGGCTTGAGAAAACAAAACTCATATCAGGAACCAGTTTAGTAAGAGATGTTGCTGAGAAAATAAAACTAAATCACGTTAGAATAAAGGTTGCACAGTTAAGGCATAAGAGTTGTGTTGATAAAAGATGAAAGAAACTAGAGTTCGTTGTAGCAACCATATGTTCGTGAAGGTTTCATCGATGAAAGGTGTGATGCACTTTGGGATGGCATGGAAGTTGGCTCCTAAGTATGTTGGCCTATGTCCAATGATTGAGAGGATTGGAAAACTAGCTTATTGAGTCTAGTTACCTAATAGTTTGGTGCGTGTGCATAATGTTTGTATGCATTGCATTTGAGAAAATGTGCGCACGACCCTAGTATAGTAGTAGAACTGAGAGCGATCGAGGATTTATCGATTGAACTAGATTTGAAGTATGTTAAAAGATCGAAAGGGATAATAGGTTGTTATACGAAGGAGTTAAGGAAAAAAGTTATTAGACCCATTCGTAACTAGTGGAGTGACGATATTGATGAATTTTTTTGTATTGATCTAGTTGTTGTTATAGTCTCTCTAGAGAGACTATAACAAAAATTAGATTAATAAAATTTGTTCCTAGGAAATAGATGATAAGATTAGGAATATTTATCCCAAGTTTTTTTTAGACATGTATGTTTTAGGAAAATTGATTTGTCCGACTATTGTTTGGAGTAGGAGTGAAATAAGTGTATCTTATGTTTGTGACATAGTTATGTATTAGTAGTTGTACAAATGCATTATGATTGATCGTTGATTATTTACAATAGTAGAGTCAGTCTAATGGTTGCATTATGTGTATATTTATAATTTGCGATGTTCATTATCCAGCCTTATCTGAATTTCGAGGACGAAATTCCTATCAGGAGTGTAGTTTGTGAAACTCCATATTCTAGAGCACCATAAGAAATATTAAAAGATAGTTAAGTGGATTAATTAAAGATAATTAAGTAAGGGGAAATTAATTAATTAAGTATGGGACATCTAAAAAGACTAATTTGGTGAATCAGGAGTAATTAAAATAATTATATTTGGCCATGGTAATAGAAATAGAAAAGGATTATTATAATAAAGGGATTAAGGAGCTGATATGATTAAGCTATTGAGGGATATTAGCCCAATCCCAAATTATTAGCCCTTAAATCTCCTAAACATCCCATTCCTTTATTCATTATCATTTCACAAAAACAAATAAATTAAAAAGCTAAGCCGATCACCATTTTTGAGAGGAAGAAGAGAAATAAAACTAAAGGAAGATCAAAGCTTTACTTTAAAGAAAAGAAAAGGATTTCTAAACGAAGTTTTCAAGTTTATGTGAGTAATACTTACCTTATTTTTCGATATGTTTTGAATGAAGGTAGACACGTTTTGAATATAACAGATTGATTCTATTCAAGTTTGGATATTAAATGACATTGTTTTCGATATGTTTAAAGGTAAAGCATGAATTAATGATCTCTTAATGCTTTGAAACCTTAATATGATTTTTGTAAAATTAAAATAGAGATGCCTTCATAATTCTCGAATGAGAAAATTATTTATTATGAATCTTTTAAATTGAAAATGAGCAGTTTTGGCTGTAAATTAATAGGTGAAAATATTAAAATTTGATATTTTGATCTGAAATTTTCACATCAGATGTTTTTGAATTTTATGTAGTTTTGGGTATTTTTCGATCATTTTTCAAATTATAACGGTAAGGAAGAAAATATCTTAATTAAGAAAAGTAATTAATCAAGGCATAATTAAAGAGATAAATTTTGGCTACCTTCAGATATTTCTCCATAAATAAAAGTAACGAAGAAGCAAATGACAAATATAAGGATTTAGTCGAAAGGTAGTTTCTTTATTATGGAAAATAGAGGTTTTCCACTTAATTATAGATTTGTCACTTTAAGCATGCAATAGCCATTAAGTTATTAATGAGATAGCCTTAAAATTTATACTTGCGATAGCCTTGTAAGGTATACCTATGATAGATTAAAAGTGTAATAGCCTTATAAGTTTAACTCTTTGGTTTTAGTTTCATCGGTTTTGGAAGCTAATGGTCAGTATAAGCAATAGATCATCTTAGAGTGAGGAAGCACAATAATGACTAGGAGGGTGTACCTCTCTAGCCTGCTCTTTTGTTTAAGTCATTGCCGACAAAGGATATTAATGCTCAAAAGAGTAACACCTCTCCTTAGAGTGATGGAATACAAAGAAGATAGTAAAATTGAAATCGATAGTTGATAAATCAACTATTGGGAACAACAAAGTGGATTGCATATAGGAATTAAATCACATACCATTACCATGATAAATGAATCAAACTTTTAAAACATTTGATTCATGCTTGAGCTTTAATTTTACATTCGAAAATCTGTAAAACACCTTCAAAATGCTCTTTGAAACATTCTTTTTTTTAAAAGGCAAATTATATTTCTAAGTGTATTAAAATAAGGGGTCAAAAACAAATGTCATTAAAACATTGTTTATTATAAACCCAAAACAATTTACACTTATCTTTATCTTTAAACATTTCTTCTTAAAAGATCATCTCAATTGTAAACTATTATTTATTAATTTTAACAATGTTTATTATCCCAGAAGATATTGAATCAATTAATTAACTTAATTACCTTTTTTAAATTAATTAATTAACTTTAAAACACCTTTTGAATTTAATCAGCAAATTAACTTTGAAACATCATTAACTAAAATTATTAATTAATATTTAAAACCTCATTAATTGAAATGTGTAATGACCCGGTTTTTCGACTTCTGAAAGTCAACATTAATACGTCCACTGAATCAACTGCCGAACCATCGAACGCTGGAAAATCGAACCGCTAGGGTTTAAGAGGTAGAAGAAGAAACAGAAACAATAACAGAATCTCACATATCGCAGCGGAACAACTTATAATAGATAAATGAATATCCTTAAAACAAAGAACTATATCAGTTATTACATTACATCACATTATATTATCAGAGTGTTATAACAACAACAGCGGGAAAGAAAATATAACATATACTAGTGATACGCTTCGCCATCCAGCTTGCTCCTGATCTCCACAGCATCTCCTGAATTCCAGAATAACTGAGAACCTGACTCTATGCTGCCCGTGTGGAAATTTGGTGGGCACCCAGAGTTTAGAAAGGGAACAATAAACTCCAGGTCAGTCATGAGACTGGTGTGAGATCTTTAAAACAGTTATTTTCACAAAGAAAATAAAAAGAAACCCGCTATGCTTTTTAAAAAAAATATGAAACTGCCATAAGGCCTCCTGCCACACACACAATGCAAACGCACACTTGGGGGAGATTTCTCCTTATCATAGTCAAACACGCTTAATACACAAAACCTTTAGATATTATTTTTAGTGCATAGTGCAGAAAACATTTCGAAAGTATAATATTAATCTTACTCAGCATGGGCATTTCGCACTTATGCCAACTATAGCTCCCATGTTCAATAGCAGGTTACCGCCATATTCCATAGCAGGTTATACAACTAAAAACCATGGCAGGTTATACAATAAAAAACGTACAAGGCGCGTATTGTTTCTTTGGATTTCCAACAAATGGTCAGGCAAAGGAACTTCCTACACCGAAATGGGTACGCCTCTAGAAGGACCCCCCGAGATTCAACCTGGTTCTCTGCCAACACAAGGCCGAGTTACCACACGCTTCTTGGTGCAATGAAGTAGTAACTTGATAACTCCACACAAAAAAGTATGCCATCCCCGGTCGTTACCGACCTTTATCCGAAGATTCTCAACCACAAAGCAACAACCATAAAGTATAATAATTTGCAGCATCAACATAGGTAAAATATCTGGGCTCCATACCATGATATCACCTTTTATCCAGAATAAAATGGACGTACCCTAGGGGCGTGACCCCTAAAAACCTTGCTGCAACATTCCTGTTTCGACCATTTCCAGTTTGTGAGGCTCGACGAAGTCTCATCCACAAAGCTACGCCTTTCACAAAATCCATGCTTCGATCAACAAATGATCAGCAGCACTTCGTATGCCACATTACCAAATTGGGAACGTATCACTAGTAACCATCAACTACATGACCACTGAGCTCGTACGTCTCAGAGAAGGGTGTTAAGCTAAGAGAATAAATTCTCCGCCACCAACAGAAATGTATTTGATAGAAACCAGCTTTACGTCTCAATTTGTAACGTCGGACACACATCCATGCAAGTCTGTTCCGGGTTCGAACAGAATCGAAGGCACTTCCGACGAAGCCCTTGCAATCCGGGTATTCACAATCCCGTTCGGACTTTCCATCACTTAGGGAATCTCTATACCGTAACTACTCAGTGCAGAGACAATCGATAGGTCATCCTATCATTCTCGCAAATACCCAGCCTTCCCCACCGATCTTCAAATGCAATCCCATTTCGCCGTATCATTATTGGAAATGGGTTTTATGACACAAAGGTCCTCTCCCGGCTAACCTGAATAACGAGCGTTTAGTTTTAAAAATAAGGGTTCATTCAGATTTCAAACAAATCACAACAATTTTTCACTTCGATCTTTTAAATAAAAGATCTATCACAATCACAAAGGTTCGTTGTGGTTTTTGAATATCCACATGGAATCCGAGCCCCGGTCGCATCGAAATTCAAACGATATTTAAAGGAAAATATTGATAGTCGGTTATTTAACTATCAATCAACATTCACAACAATTACAAGATTTAAATAATTTTCCCAAATTATTTATTTTCAAAATATCTTCGGAGGATATATTTAGAACACTTCATCACTTTGAAAATCAAATTTCAAATCAATCTATGATCCTTTGAAACATGTTTCAAATCTTTTCCATACTTTAAAAATAAACCAATGTTTATTTTAAAACCAATTTCCCTTTCCCATATAAATTTCCATTGTGAATATACATTTTTAAATATCAACTGATATACGATTTTAAATCGATTTCCCAGCATTCACTTTCAAACACCAAATTGATTTCTAAATTTATTTTCAAAACACAAAATCAATTTTCCTTCGAACACCAAATCAATTTTCATATTGATTTCCAAAATCTATTTCAATTACCAAATCAATTCCAATTTGATTTCCAAAATTGCTTCAAACACCAAATTAACTACAAGTTGGTTTCCCAAGGATTTATTTTCAAATACCAAGTCAATTTCCAAATCGATTTCAAAATTTTTATTTCAACTCCAAATTAAATCCCTAATTTAAATTTATAAATTTATTTCCTTTTTGAAATAAATTCCTTATCTCTTTCAAATATTTAAAATCCATATTTTAAATAAATTCTTCAACCTTTGAATAATATTACCCGTAATCCATTTATTAAGCCTTTTCCTCATATTTTAGAATTTTATTCAACAGGATTAAAAATAAAACTTTATCCTTTCAAAATTCCTTCTTTTAAATTTATCCAATCCTCAAAAACAAAGTTCACTATAAACTTTCAACTTGAGTTTTCAAAAATCCAATTTTATTTATTTATTTCCGGTATCCAACGATACCAAAAATATATTCGGTTAAAATATAGCCTTTAACGATTTTAACCATAAATAAAATCACACAGGGATTATAAATAATCAACACACAGCATATGAAACAAATTCAATATTTGAGGAATCCAGTTGGATCCCTCCAACCTGTTTTCCAACATCCATAGATGTTAGCACAACAATTTAATACCAATTCCACTTCGAGTTGGAATATCGTGGTATATGGGATTTATAAAATATTATCCGTTATTATGCGGCGCAAAAGGGTCTATTTCAAAACAAATAATAACAACCATCACCTAAGCACACAATCAACAATCTTAAATTTAACTATTTAAAATTTAACAAAACCCTTTGTTTGAGTGAGAAGATCTCTCCTTGCTTTTGTTTTGCAATCCATTTCCTTCTCAATTTGTTCCTTTAAGATGTTGACCTTGTATTTATACAATTCATTAATATCGAACTAATCAAACAATTAGTTTCCTTTTTAATAAATTAATCAACTAATAATTTAGTTTAAACAATTTTTTTTTCCTTTTTTAAAAATATCTTTTAGTAACTAAATAATTTAAATAAGAAAATTAGTCACCAAAATACATTGGTTTAAAATAAGCAAGTAGATCTTAAAAATGTACATATGTATATTTTATTTTCGAAATAATCTACATAGGTCTCTTTTTCTTTTCTTTTTAAAGAGAAAAAAATCTATTTTTTATATAAACTCTTATATTCCAAAAACTTACACATATGTATTTATTTTTATTATTTCATATGCAGATATACCTGTATATATACTTATTAAAACAAAATTTCTTTATATGTCTTACTGTCACATATAATTTTTTTTCTTCTATTTTCCTGTTCATATCCCAATATATATTAAATTGAAATAAATTGTCTATCTTACTGTTAAAATCAAACGGTAAGTTATATATATATATATATATATATATTCTTTACTATAAGATACCCTCTTCAGCATATAGATGTACTTATATATGTATAAATTAAAACCAAACTCTTCTTTACTGTAAATAGCTACAATTTACCGTGACACATTTTTTCTTTGTATATATATTTTTTTCTTTCCAGCAACTAACAAAAATAAAAATATTTATTTTACTGTGAATATTTGCTTTCCCTCCATTTTTTTAGCCATCTCAAATTAAACTTTCAAATATGATTTAAATTCTAATTATAGAAATACCTCCACTGCATTAGGCATCGCCTCCGTCGCCTCGCTGCTTCCCCTTCTCGATTTCAATGATTGTGGAACCCCACAGCGCCTGCAAATGCGCCTTCCATCGCCTGCCATCGCGCTCGCCTTCCCACCATCGTGCCTTCATTCTGGCCCTCAAATCGAACCCGCGACCCTAGCCCAAAGCTTCGCCTGAATGTGAATCGCCTATCCCCAGATTCGAAACCCCTTTCTGCAATTCGAACTCGAGTTCCATGCCCAGGATCACAAAATTCCATTGCACGAATGCCACACGCGTATGCCTACTCCAACGCAGCCTCCCCTTGCCTCGTCTTCTATCATCTGAATTTTGTCGGCTCCACCCAAAACTGTAGGTTGCCTTGACTTCGTTCACACCGACTCACGATCGCAAACCCTCCCTCCACTAGTGCGTGCTCGATCGCCTCTTGATTTTGAGAGATTCGAAACGAAACTTCTTTTGTTTCGATCGATATTTTTTTATAATCGCGGCCATGATTTTTTAAATTTGAACGAAGAGAGTGGGCCCTTCTTTCAAGTAAATAGGGAACGAGATGTTTTCTCTTTTGAAGGTGCGGCCATTAAGTTTATTTCTTAGTTTTTGCTTTTGAAAGAACTCGCGTGATATTTGTAAAGAAAAGGGGGAGATAAGGACGTACGTGACTTTGCAGAAAGTAGGTGGGCTTGCTCAGGAATAGAGTGGCTGAGATGAAAGATTTTCGGATGTGATTTGAGTGTATAAATTTATATTTAAATTAAATCGATTAATTATTGTCTAGATGTTTATATCTCTTACGGTCACACGATAGCTCCGAAAGCTACGAAATTTGAAATCCGGTAATAATTCAATATTACGGATCCCATGGAACTAGTTTCGTCGAATTCCGAGACTGTGCCTCGGAAGGCTATTTTTAAATATCGATTTAAACGATAAAATTTCAAAACTGAACAAAATGTTTCCAAATTAATTTCTGAAGCTTCCATTATCTTCAGTATTGTCAATATAAATTATCTAAGCCATCAAATTATTTTTAACAGGCTTAAATCGAAGATTTTCAATTTTTATTCAACATTAATAAATTAAATTCAATAACTTAATTGCCCAATCAATAATTAATTTTGAAATTCAAGTTAAACTACCCTCCAAATATTTAAAATCAATTAAATATTCCATTTCAAATGCAAAAAAAAAAATTCCGAGTCGTCACATCCTTCCCCCCTTAAAAGAATTTCGTATCGAAATTACTAGTTAAGAAGAATAATCCTTAACCCATTTATTATTTTTCCCAATCCAAATAGTTTCATCATCTTACCAAAACAAATCCTTTTATTTAAGAACCATCATTAATTCAACTAACTTCCCAACTTCAATTTTAAGTTTCGTACAACATTGTTTTCTTTAACAATTTAAATTTCAAACTTTCAAAATTTTCTCAAAATTTTTCTAACATCCTAAATTTTCGAAAAATTTCGCCAGCGTCTCCTTTGCGCAGCTAGCTCGGTACGACTTCAAAATGGCACCACATGCCCTCAAATCTAAAACGAAAACAAAAGGCCAAGTGGCTAGATCAAAACCCAATCAAATTTCATACTGAATTTTAAAACATACCTTCTTGTCGAGCAATTCAATTTTATCTTCAAAAATCAAATCCAATTTTTCCCCACTTGCTTTATAAAACCTGTACATCCAATTTAACCATATCCAACTACAGATTCCCAAATCATTTTATACATTCCTTTACAGAAGTTTCATATCTACTTCTATTTAAATTAGTTTCCCATTACTATGTGAATTCAATTTATCTTCAACTCCGAATATTGAATTTTTATCTTCCATTTATAATGATTTATACCATTATTTTAATTCAGTTTCATTCACTACTTTACTTCAATTTCCAATTTGAAATCGTTTGTCGCTAACAAAAAATTTTCAAAAATTTTCTAACTTCCAAAATTTTTAGAAAATTTTGGCAGAGTCCCCTTTGTACGGAGGAGCTTTTGCAATTTGACAAAAGATGTAAATATATATACATCAACCCACCCGGTTGGAAAAAAACAAAAATACTTCATATTTCCTATTTTTATTGCGTAGGCATACCTTATTTAGCATTTTTAAGCAAGCAGCTTATTTATTTAGCATTTTGCGCAATCAAAACCCATCCCAATGACTTTCCTGTATCTGTATCTACTCAATTTAAAAACATAAGTGACATATATAAGAAATTCATTTACATTTCACTTATTTCCAATAGTGAACACAATTTTCATAAGCAATGCACTCAAAATAATTCTCGTAAGCAATTTATAAGGTTTCAATACAATTTTAATTGATTACAATCAATTCACATACCATTTCTATTCAATTCAAGTGATTTACAACTTACTTTCTTTCATTGAATTTATTTTTAAGCGAAATGAACTCATATCTATTTCAATTAATCCAAAAATTAATTTTATTGGCTTTCCTTAACTCATAGTATTCCATACAATCCCGTTTGCGTCAAACGACAACCATTTCTATGCAAATTTGACGATATTCGCTTAATAGAATATCCAATCTACTTTATAACTAATTTAAATTAATATCAACTCAATTTACTCTTTATTCTATTTCATTTCCAATTGATTCCGTTCAATTCATTTTGCATTCCATATTCATATTCATTTTAATTAAAACTATTTCAAAATTTCCAGTTTATCCTCCATTTATTAATTTAGAATATTTCCCAACTCTAAATTTTACTTAAGAATTTTACCATTTATTTCTTAAGTTCAAGATATTTATTCTATATACTTCTTATATTTATTTCCAAATCATCACTTTGGTTTATAACCACTTACATTTAAACTGGATTCCAAATTCCATATGAATTCATTTTACCTTTCAGTTATAAATATTGAATTCACCTCATTTTAAACCATATTAAATTTGTCATTAGTTTCACTAACTAAATTTAATTCCTTTATTAACATTTAGCTCCATTTGATCCAATATTTACTTAAGTTATTTCAATTCAAAACTCAAATTTTTTTTATTCATTCACATTACCAATTTCATTACATTAATGAATTTTATTCCAAATTATAAATGACATTGACAATTTACATTTACAAATCCCATTTGTATATTTTTTTTTTCATTTTCTTAGCTTTTGGTTTTGATTTCAATTTCTCATACAACGATGATAATAATCTAATATTATCGCTTCCTAACAACCAAGCAACCATATATTATAATAACTCACAGAAAATTTATTTCTTTTATATACGAAAATAGTTTTGGGTAAAATTATCTCATTACCCTATTTTAAAATAATACTGTGTCAATTTATCTTGTTTAAGATTTTAGAAACCCCTATCAATACAGTTGGCCAAACTGCACCGACCAGAATCTATAAACAATTAACCGATGAGTCAACACAATATAAAACAATTTTATATTCCCTAACAAATACGCGCTAATATCTATTATTACACTCAAACTCATTCTACGGTACTACTGACTCTATCTGTAATGAGTAACACCCAACAGAGACAAGGTTGTCGCTTAACCAAATGCTCTGATAACACTTTGTAACGACCCGGTTTTTCGACTTCCGAAAGTCGACATTAATACGTCCACTGAATCAACTGCCGAACCATCGAACACCGAAAAACCAAACCATTAGGGTTTAAGAAGAAGAAGGTAGAAGAAGAAACAGAAACAACAACAGAATCTCACATATCGCAGCGGAACAACGTATAATAGATAAATGAATATCTTTAAAACAAAGAACTATATCAGTTATTACATTACATCACATTACATTATCAGAGTGTTACAACAAAGACAGCGGGAAAGAAAATATAACATATACTAGTGATACGCTTCACCATCCGGCTTGCTCCTGATCTCCACAGCTTCTCCTGAATTCCAGAATAACTGAGAATCTGACTCTAGGCTACCTGTGCGGTAATTTGGTGGGCACCCAGAGTTTAGAAAGGGAACAATAAACTCCAGGTCAGTCATGGGACAGGCGTGAGATCTTAAAAACAGTTATTTTCACAAAGAATATAAAAAGAAACCCGCTATGCTTTTTTTTAAATGAAACTGCCATAAGGCCTCCCGCCACACACACAATGCAAACACACACTTAGGGGAGATTTCTCCTTATCATAGTCAAACATGCTTAATACGCGAAAACCTTTGGATATTATTTTTAGTGCATAGTGTAAAAAACATTTCGAAAGTATAATATTAATCTTAGTCAGCATGGGCATTACGCACTTATGCCAACTATAGCTACGATGTTCAATAGCAGGTTACCGCCATATCCCATGGCAGGTTATACAACTAAAACCGTACAAGACACGTATTGTTTCTTTGGATTTCCAACAAATGGTCAGGCAAAGGAACTTCTTACACCGAAATGGGTACGGCTCTGGAAGGACGCCCCGAGAACCAACCTGGCTCTCTGCCAACACAAGGTCGAGTTACCACACGCTTCTGGGTGCAATGAAGCTGTAACTTGATAACTCCACACAAAAAAGTATGCCGTTCCCTGTCGTTACCGATCTTTATCCGAGGATCCTCAACCTCAAAGCAACAACCATAAAGTATAATAATTTACAGCATCAACATAGGTAAAATATCTGGGATCCATACCATGATATCACCTTTTATCTAGAAGAAAATGGACATAACCTAGGGGCGGGACCCCTAAAAACCTTGCCGCAACATTCCTGTTTTGACCATTTCCGGTTTATAAGGCTCAACGAAGTCTCGTCCACAAAGCTACGCTTTTCACAAAAGCCATACTCTAATCAACAAATGATTAGTAGCACTTCGTATGCCACATTACCAAATTGGGAATGTATCACTAGTAACAATCAACTACATGACCTCTGAGCTCGTACGTCTCAGAGAAGGGTGTTAAGCTAAGAGAATAAATTCTCCGCCACCAACAGAAATGTATTTGATAGAAACCAACTTTACATCTCATTTTGTAACGTTGGACACACATCCATACAAGTCTATTCCGGGTTCGAACAGAATCGAAGGCACTTTCGAAGAAGCCCTTGCAATCCAGGTATTCACAATCCCGATCGGACTTCCCATCACTTAAGAAATATCCATACCGTAGCTACTCAGTGCAGAGACAATCGATAGGCCATCCTATAATTCTCGCAAATACCTGGTCTTCACCATCGGTCTTCAAATGCAATCCAATTTCATCGTATCATTATACGAAATGGGTTTTATGACACAAAGATCCTCTCCCGACTAATCTGAATAACGAGCGCTTATTTTTAAAAATAAGTGTTCATTCAGATTTCAAAAAAATCACAACAATTTTTCACTTCGATCTTTTAAATAAAAGACTATCACAATCACAAAGGTTCGATGTGGTTTTTGGATATCCACTTGGAATCCGACCCCCGGTCGCATCGAAATTCAAACGCCATTTAAAGGCACATATTGATAGTCGGTTATTTAACTATCAATCAACATTCAAACAATTACCAGATTTAAATAATTTTCCTAAATTATTTATTTTCAAAATATCTTCGCAGGATATATTTTTAACACTTCATCACTTTGAAAATCAAATTTCAAATCAATCTATGATCCTTTGAAACATGTTTCAAATCTTTTCCATACTTTAAAAATAAACCAATGTTTATTTTAAAACCAATTTCCCTTTCCCATATAAATTTCCATTGTGAATATACATTTTTAAATATCAACTGATATACGATTTTAAATCGATTTCCCAGCATTCACTTTCAAACACCAAATTGATTTCTAAATTTATTTTCAAAACACAAAATCAATTTTCCTTCGAACACCAAATCAATTTTCATATTGATTTCCAAAATCTATTTCAATTACCAAATCAATTCCAATTTGATTTCCAAAATTGCTTCAAACACCAAATTAACTACAAGTTGGTTTCCCAAGGATTTATTTTCAAATACCAAGTCAATTTCCAAATCGATTTCAAAAATTTTATTCAACTCCAAATTAAATCCCTAATTTAAATTTCTAAATTTATTTCCTTTTGAAATAAATTCCTTTATCTCTTTCAAATATTTAAAATCCGTATTTTAAATAAATTCTTCAACCTTTGAATAATAATACCTGAAATCCATTTATTAACCACTTTCCTCATATTTTGGTATTTTATTCAATAGGATTAAAAATAAAACTTTATTCTTTTAAAATTGCTTCTTTTAAATTTATCCAATTCTCAAAAACAAAGTTCACTATAAACTTTCAATTTGAATTTTCAAAAATCCAATTTTTTCTATTTTTTTCGGGTATCCAACGATACCAAAAATATATTCGGTCAAATTATAGCCTTTAACGATTTTAACTACAAATAAAATCACACAGGGATTATAAATAATCAACACACAACATATGAAACAAATTCAATATTTGAGGAATCCAGTTGGATACCTCCAACCTGTTTCCCTGCATCTATAGATGTTGGCACAACAATTTAATACCAATTCCACTTCGAGGTGGAATATCACGGTTATGGTATTTATAAAATATTATCCGCTATTATGTGGTGCAACAGGGTCTATTTCAAAACAAATAATAACAACCATCATCCAAGCACACAATCAACAATCTTAAATTTAACTACTTAAAATTTAACAAAACCCTTTGTTTGAGTGAGAAGATCTCACCTTTGCTTTTGTTTTGCAATCCATTTCCTTCTCGATTTGTTCCTTTAAAATTTTGACCTTGTATAAACAATTTATACAATTCATTAATATCGAACTAATCAAACAATTAATTTTCTTTTTAATAAATTTATCAACTAATAATTTAGTTTAAACAAATTTTTTTCTTCCTTTTTTAAAAATATCTTTTAGTAACTAAATAATTTAAATAAGAAAATTAGTCACCAAAATACATTGTTTTAAAATAAGCAAGTAGATCTTAAAAATGTGCATATGTATATTTTATTTTCGAAATAATCTACATAGGTCTCCTTTTCTTTTCTTTTTAAAGAGAAAAAATCTATTTTTTATATAAACTCTTATATTCCAAAAACTTACACATATGTATGTATTTTTATTATTTCATATGCAGATATACGTGTATATATACTTATTAAAACAAATTTTTTTTATATGTCTTACTGTCACATATAATTTTTTTTTCTATTTTCCTGTTCATATCCCTATATATGTTAAATTGAAATAAATTGTCTATCTTACTGTTAAAATCAAACAGTAAGCTATATATATATATATATTCTTTTCTACAAGATACCCTCTTCAGCATATAGATATACTTATATATGTATAAATTAAAACCAAACTCTTCTTTACTGTAAATAGCTACAATTTACCGTGACACATTTTTTCTTTGTGTATGTATGTGTGTATATATATATATATATATATATATTCTTTCCAGCAACTATCAAAAATAAATGTTTACTTTACTGTGAATATTTGCTTTCCCTCCCTTTTTTAAGCCATCTCAAATTAAACTTTCATATATGATTTAAATTCTAATTATAGAAATACCTCCACTGCATTAGGCGTCGCCTCCGTCGCCCTCGCTGCTTCCCCCTCTCGATTTCAATGATCGTGAAACCCCACAGCGCCTGTAAATGCGCCTTCCATCGCCTGCCATCGCGCTCGCCTTCCCACCTTCGTGCCTCCATTTCGGCCCTCAAATCGAACTCGCGACCCTAGCCCAAAGCTTCGCCTGAACGTGAATCGCCTAACCCCAGATTCGAAACCCCTTTCTGCAATTCGAACTCGAGTTCCATGCCCAGGATCACTAAATTCCATTGCACGAATGCCATTCGCGTATGCCTACTCCAACGCAACCTCGACGTGACCAAATCAAGAGCCTCCCCTTGCCTTGTCTTCCATCATCTGATTTTTTCCGGCTCCACCCACAAATGTAGGTTGCCTTGACTTCGCTCACACCGACTCACGACCGCAAACCCTCCCTCCACTTGTGCGTGCTCGATCGCCTCTCGATTTTGAGAGATTCGAATTAGAAACGAAACTTCTTTTGTTTCGATTGATATTTTTTTTATAATCGCGGCCATGATTTGTTAAATTTGAACGAAGAGGGTGCGCCATTCTTTTAAGTAAAGGGGGAACGAGATGTTTTCTCTTTTGAAGGCGCGGCCATTAAAGTTTATTTCTTTGTTTCTGCTTTTGAAGGAATTCGCGTGAGATTTGTAAAGAAAATGGGAGACAAGGACGTACGTGACTTTGCAGAGAGTAGGTCGGCTTGCTCAGGAATATAGTGGCTGAGATGAAAGATTTTCGGCTGTGATTTGAGTGTATAAATTTATATTTAAATTAAATCGATTAATTATTGTCTAGATGTTTATATCTCGTACAATCACACGATAGCTCCGAAAGCTACGAAATTTGAAATCTGGTAATAATTCAATATTACGGATCCCATGGAACTAGCTTCGTCGAATTCCAAGACTGTGCCTCGGAAGGCTATTTTTAAATATCGATTTAAACGATAAAATTTCAAAACTGAACAAAACGTTTCCAAATCAATTTCTGAAGCTTCCTTTATCTTCAGTATTGTCAATTTAAATTATCTAAGACATTAAATTATTTTTAACAGGCTTAAATCGAAGATTTAATTTTTTATCCAACATTAATAAATTAAATTCAATAACTTAATTTCGCAATCCATAGTTAATTTTGAAATTCAAGTTAAACTACCCTCCAAATATTTAAAATCAATTAAATATTCCATTTCAAATGTAAAAAAAATCCCGAGTCGTCACAAAATGATTAACTAACTTCAAATATCTTTAACTAGAATGATTAATTAACTTTAAATATCATAAATTAAAATGATTTATTTGATTCAAAGGTTAATTTAAATGATTAATTAATTTCAAATTTTTATTTTATGAAAATACAAGCTTAAGTTCGACACACACAATGGGGTTAAGGAGGTGATAAGTAGCGGTATAGCGAAAAGTTGCTATAATGATAGTTGAACAATTCAAATAGAATGTCACAATTATTTTAAACCAAACATCAATATGGAAACACAAGGAAATAAATAAATAATTATTGATGAGAAACCCTTAAAGTCTCTCCACAAATGTCTCTTACAAAACAATAGTTATAGATAATGTATAAATAGTCAGATGGGTTCTCTACAATTTAGATATTATGTCATTAGGTCCCTATTTATTTGAGGTTTCTTATAGGTAATGGATAAAGAATCCCTTGGGGTTTAAAAACATTCTTTAAAAGAGAGTTTCTTTAAAAAAAAACCTTAATTAATAATTAATCTTTAACTAATTAACTAATTTTAATTAACTTACTTGATTAGTACTTAAATACTAATAATGATTGAGTACTACTTAACTTAATTAATTCATCATTAAATAATAAAAAATTAATTCAATAATATTAATTACTTATCCATACTTAAAATAAGCCTTGAAAAAACTTTTCAAAAATATACTCAAGTAAAAACAATTTAATTTCAAACCTGGGAGGTGTTTTTCTAAAATTTTAAAACCACTTTGCAAACATAGAGACAGGTTTTTTTTTAAAAAAAACTAATGAGTTTTAAACTTGAAAATATTTTTAAATTTTAAAACCCAAGTTCAAAGCCTTTACAAAAGGGATTTAATGTCGCTTAACTTATAAAGGTGCTAATTGTTCTTAGCATACAATAATATATTCAACATCATGACACACTTAATAACATCACAACATATACGCATTTTATAACCAACATATATAGACAAGATTATAACTTGCAAACTAACATAAGTATTAACTTCCATATTCAAAGTTATATATCATTTTATAACAACACAAACACATACATCCATGTCAACACAATATATATCCAAACAAACATCATATATTATAACAAGGTAACCATTTATTTGCATCATGATAATAAAGGTCAAAACTTCAATTATAAAGATGAGATTTTGCTCACCAAAAAGCAACCGAATTGAATTAAACTTCTAAGACCTCGGTAGGGTCAATATAGTCCGACCATAAGGGGTATTGGGCTCGGCCTTGGGTTAAAATAGGTGTTTTAGGTCTTGTTTTGGAAGAGAGGAGATGTAGAGAAGAAGGAAGCAAATTTTAGTGATTTTACTTAAGAAAGAAATGGAAAAAAGAATGGATTTTTGAAATTTGAAAACTATGAAGCCATTTAAAAGCTTTTCAAAAGCTCAAGGAATAAAATGAAAAGATGAGAATAATGAAACCAAGCTTCTTTTTTGAAGTGAATGAAGATATGTATTTATAGGCTAACAAAACTTCCAAGAAAGCTATTTAAAACCAGGCTTCTAAGAGAAGCTAAGAGAGGCTTAATAAGGCAAAGCTTCTATGAGAAGCTATCCTAAACAAGGCTTCTAAGAGAACCTAAGAGAAGCTTATTAAGACAAAGCTTCCATGAGAAGATAGCAACCATCATGAAGCGTATCATAGAAGGCAAGGTAAATTCTAAAATTAGGAAGTCTAGATAATCTCTTGATGAATTTTGAGCTTCTGAAATAAGTTGGACACATGAAAGTCATTATCAAAAATATAATTCATTTCAAACAATATATAGTCTCATTTTTAGCCAAAGAAATTAAAAGACAGAAAAAATAAACTAAAGAAAATCATATTATATTTCCTTGTTTACAGCATAAAAAATATTATTTAAAAATATATTAAATATTTAGTTTTGTAGTGATTATATTACGGATCATTACTTTCTTGTAGGAAATTTTGTCGTCGAAATTTATCATACACAACAATAGATGCAAAAAGAAACCCAAATGATATCATTTAATCACATAAGTGCAAAGAAAGTGACTCTACCACAACAGTTCGCTAAAAGGTTAAACAAGTATGATAATAACTCAGGATATAGACTTCTAATATAATTATCGGTTTATCAAGTACAATCTCTTGCTAAATCACTTTCATTTTCATTAATAGTTTTTCATTCAATACTACAATTATTTATGAATTATTTCATAAATTTTTGCTTAAGTTTATGAACATTTTATAAAGTCACATCTTTATAAAACATTAAATTAAAAACTTACTCCACCTTTATTCACTTGTATAATACTCTTTTACATCATAAGAGTGTATACAAAACATCAATTTTTTGTTTTGTTTCAAAACTCAAATAGAGGCTTAAAGTATACGGGTCTTAAAATTTCGACTACTTCGACCTTTTTAGCTTAGAGTATTCGAATACTTCGACCTTTTTAGCTAAGAGTATTCTAAGGAAAGATGTAATGGGTTGGCTCAATATCACCAAATATTTTATAAAACTTAGATGATTAACAAAAAATATGGCTTTAATAAAACAATGCTTATTATAACCTTCCTATCCAATTCAACCCATTTAAAACTTGAGTTAAATTATCTCTTTTCTATCCAAGAGTTTAAAATTTCCACTTATTAAGCTATTTATCAAAATATCCTTTTATTTTAATTCAATTTCATTTAAGGAAACTTAAGAACTAAATACCCGTTTTTATTTCGAAAACATCTTTTTGAAATCATACCACATATATTTATATATATATATATATATAAAGTAATCATATCACTTTATAAACTAACACTCGCTTTGGGTTCATTTTGGTTTGAATTCATTTCAATCACATAATGATAAAGAAAATAATTTACTAAGTGCACTATAACATTTGCCTAAGCAAACATCCAATCGACCCTTAGAAGATTATTCAGATTAGCACAGAATTACTCGAGATGTTTTGTCCAAACTATCCAAAGAAACTTCATTTTTCTCTTAAATTCTTCTGAAGTCGATTCATGCAATATGGGGATTTAATTTCTTAAAAACCTTTTTTTAAAATCATATAAATCACTTTATATACCACTCGTATAAAATGTACCTTTAAAATCATGTAATATTGTAATAACTTTCCTTTATTATAATAGACTCTTTCAAAACACATTTTATAAACGAAGTAAAATCATTTCATATTATAACAATTCTCTATTATAACAAAATTTTCTCAAATTTTTGTTCTCTAAATGTTTCATCTTCCAATTTAGATTAAATTAAACAACTTTGATTAAAAGTCTACTTTTAACTCAACATTACCAAAAGATGACTTTTAACTTAAATTTTTTATCAAACACCTCATAGTCAACTGTGAAAATTAATTCACAAGGGGTTTGTTTTACTATACTCACAATTATCAAAATAATAAATACCTATAAACTGGAAGAACATAGAATAACAACCAATTAATGATAGTCATTGCTTCCAAATTATTCAAGCACAACAATCAAATAATAATGATAATATTTAATAATAAATATTATCATTATCAAACTAACACCACTTAAATAACTACATAAATTTTGAAAATTATTCATTTATATATATAAAATATAAAAACTTAGGAAAAATATTTCATTTGCCAAATTTTTGAAAATCAATATCATGTTCGTTTTCCTTGTTCAAGCGTTTCAAAATTCCTACCGACACCATGACGTCACACCTCTCAACCATAATTCAAAAACAAATCAATAGATCAATTAACGCAATATATTTTTATAAAAATAATAAATATGCTCTCATATATATAATACTCTCAAACTCGTTCTATGGTGTCGCTCATCTTATCTCTAATGAGTCGTACCCTACCAAAGCCAAGGTTTTTGCTTAATCTTCACCTCAAATACTAAATGTAATGACCCGCCCATTCGACCATCGAAAGTCGACACCGAATACATCTATAATATTCAAATGTCGAACATATAATCACCATAAAGGCAGATCGTAGGCTAAAATAAAAGGAAAAGAACAAGGAATAGGGGAAGCAGTATCTCACAGCGGAATTAATAACATATAATATAACGAAGACGGTGTAAATTGTCACTCCAAAATACAAAGTACACTAAAGTTAAAAATAAACCTTATCAACTGGGCAGTTATAAAATCCTGGCCTTACAATTACTGATAGGTGCACAGTATAATACAGCGGAAATAAAATACTATGGAAGGTGAATATCTAGCTCTTCTTCAAAAACTCAATATCTCCAAGCCCAATCTAGGAAAATACTTGATCTGACCCGAGAGATTATAATAAAATAACACGCGGATCATTCTGGAAAACCAGCATGAGGAAACTAAAGTAATATAGCAAACATTTAATAGTTCTATGAGACCACGCCGCTAAAAGCGGAACTGGTTTTTACCTCACAAGAATAACATTCATAGATGAAGAAATGGGAAACAATTCAGAACAACAATCCAAATAAGAATAAATGAGCACAGACAATATTAAAATCCAAACTTAAAGAATGGACACAACTAATTAAACATCGAGAAAAACCATAGTCGCTTCTTGGTGCAATTAAGAAAACTATTCAAAGAATTTGACTCAACAATAAGGAAATGAATTTTCCAACAAATGACTAGGAGGTTGCACCCCCATTACTGAAATTATAACTCTAGAAATGTACTTGAGAACTCCGATGGCTCTCATAAAACTCCAAGCTCGACTCCGCCAACTGTTACCGAGAATCCGAGTTCACATCTTTGTAGCATAGTATTTAACATCTCCGAAGCATACAGCTGAATCCAATCTAGAGTAGATATGAAGATACCCTAATGGGAATAATCCCACATAACTATGCCCTCATTCTCTCTTTGGTTTTATTCATTTCTAATAAAGGATAACAATGTTGAAATAAGCAACAAATAGTCTTGGATTGACGAAACATAAAAGATGAAAGATTTATTCCAAGGTTCGAGATAGGGACAAGGAGAATGAATTTATTCAACATAACTGGGAGGGTGCACTCCCCTATACTGAAAGCATACTCTAGATAAAATGTACTTGAGAGCCCATGCCAAACACACAACACTCTCGAGAACTTCCAAGCGGCACCACGTCTCGTGTGAGTATCCGAATATACTCACATCAATGCAAGCATGCTATCAAAACAACTAGATAAATGTGAGTATACCCTAGGTGCGACCCATATGGCTTGGCTCCCACTCACTCTTTGGTTTACTGTAACGACCCAGAATTTCTGATAATTTGAATTTGAGTATTTAATTAATTTTAAATATTAATAAGTGGAATTTTTAAGTAGAATAATTTATTTTTCGAATATTGGATTTAATGGGATAATTAAATCGATAATTTAATAGTGAAATTCCAAAAATAATTAAATATTGGGTTAAATATGATTTGAAATGATTTGGAAAATTTTGTTTTATCATATTAAAGTTATAGAAATGTTTTAGAACTTTTAAAATTGAATTTGGAATTAATTTGTGAAAATTGAATATTTTAATATTTAATTATCGACTGAAAAATAGCCATTTTTCAAACGGTCTCGGATTTCGACGAAACCAGTTTCATCGGATCCGTAATGTGATATTATTGTAAGATTTCAAATTTCAAGTCAATCGGATATATCGTTTGTCCGGTACAAGCCAAAACGCCTAGAAATCGTTTAAATCGGTTTTAATTTAAATTGATCGTTTAATTCCATATCTCTCACATACGATCGAATTAGCTTACGAAACCTGTTCCATTGTGTCCGGAATGCGGAAAAACCTTAGAATCGCCTGTCGGAACGCGTAGATTGGAGGTCGTTTGCATAAGTGTTAAATTGGAGATTTTATTATTAAAATAATATTGGTATATATGTCATTTTCTTTTTCTAACCCTAGTTGCCAAGCCAGCCGCCGTTAGTTATATTCAATGGCCGAAGTACACTTTCGTTCTCCCTCCATTTTCTCAAAATCCTCACATCGAATCGAGAAAGTGTCAACTGCACTATTGTAGAGCATAGCGAGGCGAACCTATCCAACGGTGGAGATCGTTTAAGGAGCAGCCAATCGCTGTCAATCGGCATTCAAAGTCGTGCGTTCAACCTTGATTCGCGAGCTGGTGGCAGCTCTAGCTGAGGCCGGTCCTTGGCCGATAGTAGAGGGGAGTGAGGCCGTTCGTCTGGCGTTAGTGGATCGAAGCAGAAGTGGATGTGGTGGTTGCGAAAATTGGTCAAAGGGATCGTGCAAATGGGTTCGAACGCGTTCAATAGCCTGGAGAGGGGTTGCCGTGAACAAAGGAAGCATGCGCGTGCGTGCTAGGGTGATGAGCGGCCAGATGTGTTTGGGGGTAGGGTTTGTAATAGAATTTGTAAATCTATTTTTATTTAAATTCGTGTCAACTTTAAAATAACGTATCTTTGTCATACGAGGTCGAAAAATGCTGAATCAAAGTGCGTTGGGATCGTATGGTCGTGCTCTTCGCGATGAAGCCAGTTTGGAGTCGATTGGAGCTCGTTTGAATTTCGGGTAAAATTAAACGTTCGTTTAATTTTATACGAAACGAACGCCGAAACAGAAATAAAATCAAGGTGAGAACTCCTCACTCAATCAAACTGTTTGGTTTAAAATTTTAAATAGTTATTGTTGATTGATGATTGTTGATTGATTGTGGTAGTAGATATAATAGGATATATACTATATATAGCAATATATATATATTGGCATATGTATATATCGGATTTGATTTCCCGCCTCGTATAGCGGATGAGACCCTATTGCGCCGTTATTAAGCGGATATTTATAAAATCCCATATACCGCGATATTCCACCTCGAAGTGGAATTGGTTTTGTGCTAACGTCTGTGGTTGCAGGGAAACAGGTTGGAGGGATCCAACCGGATTCCTCACATATTTATTTGATTATTGATATTGTGTTATTGTTGATGTTCATATCGACATATGTTGTTAGTTCCCGTAATTGACCATATGATGCTGTTGCATTATCGGATTCAAAATTTTTAAGTTAAAAATAATGATTTGAATTTAAAAAGGGATTTTAAAGAAAATTTTCAAGTATATGTTTTTAGTAAAATTTTGAACTTGATGCAATTTAAAATAAATTAAGATTTAAAATTTTAAAATTATTAAACTATGATTTTTATGGAATATAACCAAAAGGGAAATTTAAAATAGATAGATTTATAAAATAGTTAAATTTTAGATTTTTGAATTTTTATAAAGGATGAATATAAAAGATTTTTTTTAAATTGATATTTTTAAATAGAATTTTTGGGATTATAAAATGAGTTTATAAAGTGCTAAGTTAATGTATAAGATGAATTTCATTTAAA
This sequence comes from Allium cepa, assembly GCA_030765085.1. Lineage (NCBI taxonomy): Eukaryota > Viridiplantae > Streptophyta > Magnoliopsida > Asparagales > Amaryllidaceae > Allium > Allium cepa. The sequence goes on from CM060941.1 coordinate 746,502,930, forward strand.
ATTTTAGATTTATAGAATGTGAAATTTATAAAACGAATGGTTATTGGAAAATTTTAAGTTTATAAGTTATTAACTTATAGAAATGGATTTGGGCATTAAAAAGGGGAATTTTATAGAAATTGTTAATAAATGAAGATTTCATTAGTTGAAATTATTATAAACCATAAAGAAATCTTGTAAGTGATAAGATTTTAAATTGGTGAAGTTCAAAGGAACGATTTGGTAAATAAATAATATTATAAGTATTTAACTTACAATATGGCTTTTGGGTATGAAATTGGGTTATGTAAATTGCATCGGATTAATAAAGGAATTTATAAAATTGGGGTTTATAATAGAAATGGAATTTATAAACTATGTTTATAAATTTGAAATCCATCGAATTTGATAAATTGAAATATGGGAATTTGTTAAGTGGGCTATATTCACTATTTTGAATATTGAATAGATTATTAAATAAAATGGGTTTGTTTTTGGGAAAGGAATGTTTTAAATGGAATTTAAAACGAATTAAAGGTGTTTTAAAATGTATTGAGTATTGAAAACATAGATTTCAACATTGATTGTTGAAATAGACGTTTTCGAGAAACAGAAGGGGATAATTTGTATAGTATTGGATTTATATATCTATTTTTAATTTCAAATCCATATACTAGTGTTTTTGGGTTGTCGTAACGATGTTTTTCGCAACATTCGTTTTTAACCCAAATAAATGTGAATAAAAGAATGTTTTCTCAAAGAGAATGGAATAAAATACTTAACGGTAACTTAAGTATGTTGAATATTTTCAAAATTGTTGAAAATAAATTAAAGTGTGAATTACTTATTATTAAATAAGTTTAGAGATGATTTTCTAATATGAAATGGAACATTTTGAAAATTCACCTTTTAAAGGTAAATCGAAGTGAATAGATGGAAATTGATTTGAAATCGTGTATGTGTAGATATTTGGGAAATTGGAAATTCACTTTGGAATTTATAAATAGGAAGGGAAATTTGTTTAAAAATAAATGTTGGTTTATTTTGAAGTATGGGATATAATTTTACGAATTTGAAACGTAAGTTAAAAATAAATCGGTAAAGATTTATTTGGTGATTTGAAATTTGTTTTCAAAAGGTATATATGGTTAAGGTGATTTGAAATTTGTTTTCAAAAGGTATATATGGTTAAGGTGATTTGGCATTAGTTTTCAAATGGTTAAGGTGATTTGAAATTGGTTTGCAAATGGTTAATGTGATTTGAAAATTGGTTTCAAATGGTAAAGGTAAATTGAAAATTGGTTTTTCAATTGATTTAGTGTGGAAATTTTATCGTGAAGATAATTTGGTGAAGCAAATAACTGGGGCAATTATTTGTAAATGGTGTATATATATATATCTCTTGTAAAGATATTTTGGGACTTAATAATTTTGGAAAAATTATTTGGAATCTGATGATGTGGCGCATCTTTATTGATAGTTAAATAACCGACTATCAATATTTACCCTTGGATGGTATTGATTGTGTTTGTTTGGAATTGAATGCACACTTATTTTTAAAAATAAGCGCTCGCTATTCGGTTTAGCCGGGAGAGGACCTTTGTGTCATATATCCCATTCCGAATATGCGATACGTCGTTTGGATTGCATTTGAAGACCGGTGTTGAAGACCGGGTATTTGTGAAAACGATAGGATGACCTATCGATTGTCTCCGCATTGTTAGCTACGATATGGAGATTTCCTTTGTGATGGGAAATTTTATCGGGATTGTGAATACCCGGATTTCAAGGGCTTCCTTGGAAGTGCCTTCGGTTCTGTTCGAACCCGGAACAGACTTGTATGGTTACATGTCTGACATTACATTTTGAGAGATAGAGCAGATTTCTTTCAAATACATTTCTGTTGGTGGCGGAGAATTTATTCTCTTAGCTTAACACCCTTCTCTGAGACGTACGAGCTCAGAGGTTATGTAGTTGAAGGTTATCAGCGATATTTCCCAATCTGGTAATGTGGCATGCTGAGTGCTGCTGTGTGATGATCATTGGTTGATCGTTTGGATATGATCATTTGTTTGATCATTTATCTTTGTGATTATTGCTTTGGTCATCTGTGGACCCAAAGCATGGCTTTGTTGCACAAAGCGTAGCTTTGTGGACGAGACTTCGTCAGGACCTCACTCCCCGGAAATGGTCGAAACAGGAATATGCGGCAAGGTTATGAGGGTCGCTCCCTTTAGGGTATGTCATTTCCTTCTGGAAAAGGGTGGTATCATGGTATGGAGCCCAGATATTTACTCATGTTGATACACTATATCTATTACTGTGTGGTGTTGTTGGATCGAGCGCTCGGATAAAGGTCCCAAAGGACCGGGGGATGACATATTCGTGTAGTAGTTACCTAGTTACAGAGGTAACCCGGCCTTGTGTTGGCAGAGATCTAACCGTAACGTTAGTTCTCGGGACGTCCCGCCAGAGGCGATCCCATGTGGCAGTAGGAAGTTCCTTAGCCTGACCATTTGTTGGAAATCCATTCATCCAATACGCGCCCTGTACGGTTTTAGTTGTAGAACCTGCCATTTAACATGGCAGCTATAGTAGGCATAGTATCATGGTACCTATGCTGGCTAGGATTTATATTATACTTTCGAAATATTTTCCACTATGCACTAGTAATAATATCAAAGAATTTTTCTCGTAGTAAGCATGTTTGACTATCATAAGGAGAAATCTCCCCCATGTGTGCGTTTGCATTGTGTGTGTGCCGGGAGGCCTTATGGTAGTTTCATTTTCCAAAAAGCATTGCGGATTTCAAAATTTAAACTTTCTTGTTGCGTGTTTAAAGATAAACTGTTTTGAGTTCTCACACCAGTCACATGACTGACCTGGAGTTTATTGTTCCTTTCCTAAACTCTGGGTGCCCACTATTTTCCACACGGGCAGTCTAGAGTTAGGTTATCAGGTTATTCTGGATTCGGGAGTTGCTGTGCAGATCTGGAGGCGAGCCAGATAGCGTAGTCTATTATCTATTGTATATAGTATTTCTTTCCGCTGTTGTTGTCGTACACTCTGATTGATGTAATGTAATGTGATGTAATGTATAAAATGTATAGTTCTTTTGTTTTAATGAATATTCATTTATCTATTATATGTTGTTCCGCTGCGACTGTGAGATTCTGTTATTGTTTCTCGTTCTGTTACTTGTATTTCTGTTTTCTCTTCTCTTTCTTTTCTTTCTTCTTCTACCTCTTTCTTCTTCTAAAACCCTAACGGTTCGATTTTTCGGCAACGAAAAATCGCGATCGTTACATTTGGTATCAGAGCATGTGGTTAAGCGACAACCATGGTTCTGTTGGGTATTACTCATTAGAGATAGAGTCAGCAGTACTCTAGAATGAGTGTGAGTGTAATAATAGATATGAGCGCGTATTTGTTAGTGAATATAATTTTTTTTTTATATTGTGACGATTGGTTTATTGAGTGGCATATGAACCTTCGTCGGCACAGTCTGTACAACTGGATCGAAGGGGTTTCTAAACACTTGAATAGAACAATTCGACACGATATTGTTTTAAATTGGGTAAATGAAATAATTTTGCCTCGATTATATTTTATATATAAAAAGAAAATAATTTTTCAAGGATTATTGAAGTGTGTATATAATTGATTGCTTGGTTGTTGTAAATGATATATATATAAAATAATTAAAAGTTGTTTGAATAAGCTAATAAAAGCAACTATTGTAAAAGAATAATGGTATAAACCAATGAATCATAAGATGAAATAATAATTAATGATGATTTACAATTGTAAGATAATCATGTATGTATATAAGAAGTAAAATTATATAAGTAAAAGGTTTATAAAAGTGACTTATGAATAATAAAAGAAAACTTTTTGAAAGAATAATTAGCATTGATTTCACTATTGTCACTGGGAAATAATAAGGGTGATGACTGCAGCATCATCAGTATCATTTTCGAGTTTCTATGTGATGGATTTGCTACAAAAATGAATTAAAAATTGAAGTTTTGTTGTAATAAACCAATTTGAAATTAAAATTCAATTTGAAATTGTTAAATATAAGTGAAAAAGGTTTTGAACTTATAATATAAGTTAGAAGTTGAATAATAAGTTGCATGACTTATAGAATGGGAAAATGTAAGTAAAACCAATTATTGAAGTGGTTAAACAATTAAGTTAAGTAAAATGAAATACGAATTTGATTGTTGATATGAATTTGACTTAAGTAAAAGTTAAATAGAATTTACTTTAGAATTGGAAACCGAATTGGATTGATAAGTGGAAACTTAAGTTTATTTGAACAAATTATGTTAAATGGAATAGAGTTTGAAATGAATTAGGAGAATACTTAAGTTGAATAGTGGAAGTAAATGTAAATGAAGTTGAATGGAATATAACTTGAATAATGTTGAAAGAATTGATGTTGATATCAAAATAAAATGAATAAAGTGAATTAATGAAATCGTTAAATGATGTGAACTTGAGTTATATAAATGAAGTCCAATTTTATATGTAAAAAGAATTGGCAACTGAATTAAAGTATGGATTGAATGTTAATTAATCGAATGTGAATAAGTTGATATGAAATGATGTATGTAAGTGTAAATTCATTTCGAGCTAGTTGAATAATTGAATGAAAATCAGTTGAATGTTAAATCAATTGGAATTAAAACTGTTGAACCAAATTGAATGTAATGAGAGAAAAATTAATAATTTGGTTTTATTGGATATACATTGGTTGTTAACTTGTTGTTGGTTGATTGTATGTAAATTCATTAAGTGTTAATGAAATTTAATTAGCGCATTTGAAAGCTATGTAATTGAATTCAAATTGAAAGTGAAGTAAATAAATTTGAATAGAATTGAATTTGAGTTGAGTTGAAAGTGAACCAATGTGAATTTAATTAGTGAATGTAACTAATTGAAACGAATGAATTGAATATGCAACTTCAATAATAAACCAAAAATGTATAAGAAGCATGTATTGGAAATTTTGAACTTGAATTGGCAAAATAGTTTTAATGTTGGAATTGGATACTACTACTAGCAGGATATACAGGTATATAATGGATTGGAATTTTGATTTTGAAGTTAAAAATTGAATGACTCGACAGAAAGGTACGTATTTCACTTTTAGTATGAGAATTGATGATTTCCTTCTCCAGCCACTTGGCTTTCTCTTTTCTTTTTGATTCTGAGGGGCCGTAGTGCCATTTTGTAGTCGTACCGATCTAGCCGCGCAAAGGAGACTCTGGCGAAATTTTTCGAAAATTTCGGGTGTTAGAAAATTTTTGAGAAAATTTTGAAAGTTTGAAATTTGAATTTAAATTTGAATTGTTGAGTAAACAATGTTGTTTGAAACCTATAATTGAAGTTAGAAAGCTAATTGAAATGATAGTAAATCTTTAATAAAAAGATTGGTGTTAGAAGGTGGATAAAACTATTAGTTTTGGAAAAATAATAGACGGTTTAGGAATCATTCTCCTTAACTTGCAATTTCGAGGACGAAATTCTTTTAAGGGGGGAAGATTGTAACGACCCAGAATTTCTGATAATTTGAATTTGAGTATTTAATTAATTTTAAATATTAATAAGTGGAATTTTTAAGTAGAATAATTTATTTTTCGAATATTGGATTTAATGGGATAATTAAATCGATAATTTAATAGTGAAATTCCAAAAATAATTAAATATTGGGTTAAATATGATTTGAAATGATTTGGAAAATTTTGTTTTATCATATTAAAGTTATAGAAATGTTTTAGAACTTTTAAAATTGAATTTGGAATTAATTTGTGAAAATTGAATATTTTAATATTTAATTATCGACTGAAAAATAGCCATTTTTCAAACGGTCTCGGATTTCGACGAAACCAGTTTCATCGGATCCGTAATGTGATATTATTGTAAGATTTCAAATTTCAAGTCAATCGGATATATCGTTTGTCCGGTACAAGCCAAAACGCCTAGAAATCGTTTAAATCGGTTTTAATTTAAATTGATCGTTTAATTCCATATCTCTCACATACGATCGAATTAGCTTACGAAACCTGTTCCATTGTGTCCGGAATGCGGAAAAACCTTAGAATCGCCTGTCGGAACGCGTAGATTGGAGGTCGTTTGCATAAGTGTTAAATTGGAGATTTTATTATTAAAATAATATTGGTATATATGTCATTTTCTTTTTCTAACCCTAGTTGCCAAGCCAGCCGCCGTTAGTTATATTCAATGGCCGAAGTACACTTTCGTTCTCCCTCCATTTTCTCAAAATCCTCACATCGAATCGAGAAAGTGTCAACTGCACTATTGTAGAGCATAGCGAGGCGAACCTATCCAACGGTGGAGATCGTTTAAGGAGCAGCCAATCGCTGTCAATCGGCATTCAAAGTCGTGCGTTCAACCTTGATTCGCGAGCTGGTGGCAGCTCTAGCTGAGGCCGGTCCTTGGCCGATAGTAGAGGGGAGTGAGGCCGTTCGTCTGGCGTTAGTGGATCGAAGCAGAAGTGGATGTGGTGGTTGCGAAAATTGGTCAAAGGGATCGTGCAAATGGGTTCGAACGCGTTCAATAGCCTGGAGAGGGGTTGCCGTGAACAAAGGAAGCATGCGCGTGCGTGCTAGGGTGATGAGCGGCCAGATGTGTTTGGGGGTAGGGTTTGTAATAGAATTTGTAAATCTATTTTTATTTAAATTCGTGTCAACTTTAAAATAACGTATCTTTGTCATACGAGGTCGAAAAATGCTGAATCAAAGTGCGTTGGGATCGTATGGTCGTGCTCTTCGCGATGAAGCCAGTTTGGAGTCGATTGGAGCTCGTTTGAATTTCGGGTAAAATTAAACGTTCGTTTAATTTTATACGAAACGAACGCCGAAACAGAAATAAAATCAAGGTGAGAACTCCTCACTCAATCAAACTGTTTGGTTTAAAATTTTAAATAGTTATTGTTGATTGATGATTGTTGATTGATTGTGGTAGTAGATATAATAGGATATATACTATATATAGCAATATATATATATTGGCATATGTATATATCGGATTTGATTTCCCGCCTCGTATAGCGGATGAGACCCTATTGCGCCGTTATTAAGCGGATATTTATAAAATCCCATATACCGCGATATTCCACCTCGAAGTGGAATTGGTTTTGTGCTAACGTCTGTGGTTGCAGGGAAACAGGTTGGAGGGATCCAACCGGATTCCTCACATATTTATTTGATTATTGATATTGTGTTATTGTTGATGTTCATATCGACATATGTTGTTAGTTCCCGTAATTGACCATATGATGCTGTTGCATTATCGGATTCAAAATTTTTAAGTTAAAAATAATGATTTGAATTTAAAAAGGGATTTTAAAGAAAATTTTCAAGTATATGTTTTTAGTAAAATTTTGAACTTGATGCAATTTAAAATAAATTAAGATTTAAAATTTTAAAATTATTAAACTATGATTTTTATGGAATATAACCAAAAGGGAAATTTAAAATAGATAGATTTATAAAATAGTTAAATTTTAGATTTTTGAATTTTTATAAAGGATGAATATAAAAGATTTTTTTTAAATTGATATTTTTAAATAGAATTTTTGGGATTATAAAATGAGTTTATAAAGTGCTAAGTTAATGTATAAGATGAATTTCATTTAAAATTTTAGATTTATAGAATGTGAAATTTATAAAACGAATGGTTATTGGAAAATTTTAAGTTTATAAGTTATTAACTTATAGAAATGGATTTGGGCATTAAAAAGGGGAATTTTATAGAAATTGTTAATAAATGAAGATTTCATTAGTTGAAATTATTATAAACCATAAAGAAATCTTGTAAGTGATAAGATTTTAAATTGGTGAAGTTCAAAGGAACGATTTGGTAAATAAATAATATTATAAGTATTTAACTTACAATATGGCTTTTGGGTATGAAATTGGGTTATGTAAATTGCATCGGATTAATAAAGGAATTTATAAAATTGGGGTTTATAATAGAAATGGAATTTATAAACTATGTTTATAAATTTGAAATCCATCGAATTTGATAAATTGAAATATGGGAATTTGTTAAGTGGGCTATATTCACTATTTTGAATATTGAATAGATTATTAAATAAAATGGGTTTGTTTTTGGGAAAGGAATGTTTTAAATGGAATTTAAAACGAATTAAAGGTGTTTTAAAATGTATTGAGTATTGAAAACATAGATTTCAACATTGATTGTTGAAATAGACGTTTTCGAGAAACAGAAGGGGATAATTTGTATAGTATTGGATTTATATATCTATTTTTAATTTCAAATCCATATACTAGTGTTTTTGGGTTGTCGTAACGATGTTTTTCGCAACATTCGTTTTTAACCCAAATAAATGTGAATAAAAGAATGTTTTCTCAAAGAGAATGGAATAAAATACTTAACGGTAACTTAAGTATGTTGAATATTTTCAAAATTGTTGAAAATAAATTAAAGTGTGAATTACTTATTATTAAATAAGTTTAGAGACGATTTTCTAATATGAAATGGAACATTTTGAAAATTCACCTTTTAAAGGTAAATCGAAGTGAATAGATGGAAATTGATTTGAAATCGTGTATGTGTAGATATTTGGGAAATTGGAAATTCACTTTGGAATTTATAAATAGGAAGGGAAATTTGTTTAAAAATAAATGTTGGTTTATTTTGAAGTATGGGATATAATTTTACGAATTTGAAACGTAAGTTAAAAATAAATCGGTAAAGATTTATTTGGTGATTTGAAATTTGTTTTCAAAAGGTATATATGGTTAAGGTGATTTGAAATTTGTTTTCAAAAGGTATATATGGTTAAGGTGATTTGGCATTAGTTTTCAAATGGTTAAGGTGATTTGAAATTGGTTTGCAAATGGTTAATGTGATTTGAAAATTGGTTTCAAATGGTAAAGGTAAATTGAAAATTGGTTTTTCAATTGATTTAGTGTGGAAATTTTATCGTGAAGATAATTTGGTGAAGCAAATAACTGGGGCAATTATTTGTAAATGGTGTATATATATATATCTCTTGTAAAGATATTTTGGGACTTAATAATTTTGGAAAAATTATTTGGAATCTGATGATGTGGCGCATCTTTATTGATAGTTAAATAACCGACTATCAATATTTACCCTTGGATGGTATTGATTGTGTTTGTTTGGAATTGAATGCACACTTATTTTTAAAAATAAGCGCTCGCTATTCGGTTTAGCCGGGAGAGGACCTTTGTGTCATATATCCCATTCCGAATATGCGATACGTCGTTTGGATTGCATTTGAAGACCGGTGTTGAAGACCGGGTATTTGTGAAAACGATAGGATGACCTATCGATTGTCTCCGCATTGTTAGCTACGATATGGAGATTTCCTTTGTGATGGGAAATTTTATCGGGATTGTGAATACCCGGATTTCAAGGGCTTCCTTGGAAGTGCCTTCGGTTCTGTTCGAACCCGGAACAGACTTGTATGGTTACATGTCTGACATTACATTTTGAGAGATAGAGCAGATTTCTTTCAAATACATTTCTGTTGGTGGCGGAGAATTTATTCTCTTAGCTTAACACCCTTCTCTGAGACGTACGAGCTCAGAGGTTATGTAGTTGAAGGTTATCAGCGATATTTCCCAATCTGGTAATGTGGCATGCTGAGTGCTGCTGTGTGATGATCATTGGTTGATCGTTTGGATATGATCATTTGTTTGATCATTTATCTTTGTGATTATTGCTTTGGTCATCTGTGGACCCAAAGCATGGCTTTGTTGCACAAAGCGTAGCTTTGTGGACGAGACTTCGTCAGGACCTCACTCCCCGGAAATGGTCGAAACAGGAATATGCGGCAAGGTTATGAGGGTCGCTCCCTTTAGGGTATGTCATTTCCTTCTGGAAAAGGGTGGTATCATGGTATGGAGCCCAGATATTTACTCATGTTGATACACTATATCTATTACTGTGTGGTGTTGTTGGATCGAGCGCTCGGATAAAGGTCCCAAAGGACCGGGGGATGACATATTCGTGTAGTAGTTACCTAGTTACAGAGGTAACCCGGCCTTGTGTTGGCAGAGATCTAACCGTAACGTTAGTTCTCGGGACGTCCCGCCAGAGGCGATCCCATGTGGCAGTAGGAAGTTCCTTAGCCTGACCATTTGTTGGAAATCCATTCATCCAATACGCGCCCTGTACGGTTTTAGTTGTAGAACCTGCCATTTAACATGGCAGCTATAGTAGGCATAGTATCATGGTACCTATGCTGGCTAGGATTTATATTATACTTTCGAAATATTTTCCACTATGCACTAGTAATAATATCAAAGAATTTTTCTCGTAGTAAGCATGTTTGACTATCATAAGGAGAAATCTCCCCCATGTGTGCGTTTGCATTGTGTGTGTGCCGGGAGGCCTTATGGTAGTTTCATTTTCCAAAAAGCATTGCGGATTTCAAAATTTAAACTTTCTTGTTGCGTGTTTAAAGATAAACTGTTTTGAGTTCTCACACCAGTCACATGACTGACCTGGAGTTTATTGTTCCTTTCCTAAACTCTGGGTGCCCACTATTTTCCACACGGGCAGTCTAGAGTTAGGTTATCAGGTTATTCTGGATTCGGGAGTTGCTGTGCAGATCTGGAGGCGAGCCAGATAGCGTAGTCTATTATCTATTGTATATAGTATTTCTTTCCGCTGTTGTTGTCGTACACTCTGATTGATGTAATGTAATGTGATGTAATGTATAAAATGTATAGTTCTTTTGTTTTAATGAATATTCATTTATCTATTATATGTTGTTCCGCTGCGACTGTGAGATTCTGTTATTGTTTCTCGTTCTGTTACTTGTATTTCTGTTTTCTCTTCTCTTTCTTTTCTTTCTTCTTCTACCTCTTTCTTCTTCTAAAACCCTAACGGTTCGATTTTTCGGCAACGAAAAATCGCGATCGTTACATTTACTTTCCATGGTGTTGGATGTCGACAGATCACCATAGAGTGATGAAGCATAATAATGACTAAGAGGGTGAATCCCCCTTACCCGCTCCTTGGTTTTATTCATTTTCGACAAAGGATATCAAAGGTCAGAAGAGCAATACCTCGTCTTAGAGTGATGAAATACAAAGAAGATAGTAGAATTGAAATCGATAGTCGATAAATCATCTATCAGGAATAACAAAGTGGTTCATATATGGGAATTAAATCACATACCATTACCATGAATAAATGAATCAACTTTTAAAACATTTGATTCACGCTTGAGCTTGATTTTCACATTTCAAATGTTGTAAAACACCTTAAAAAAATGCTCTTTGGAATATTCTTTTTTTTAAAAGGCAAATTATATTTCTATGCGTTTTAAAACAAGGGGTCAAAAACATATTTCATTAAAACATTGTTTATTATAAACCCAATATAATTTACACTTAGGTTTATCTTTAAAAAATTCTTCTTAAAAGATCTTCTCAATTGTAAACTATTATTTATAAATTTTTACAATACTTTTTATCCCAGAAGATATTAAATCAATAAATTAACTTAAATACCTTTGTTAAATTAGTTAATTAAATTTAAAACACCTTTTCAATAATCAGCAAATTAACTTTAAAACATCATTAACCAAAATTGTTAATTAGTATTTAAAACCTCATTAATTGAAATGATTAATTAACTTCAAATATCATTAATTAAAATGATTAATTAACTTTAAATATTATAAATTAAAATGATTTATTTGGCTTAAATTAGTTAAAATGATTAATTAATTTCAAATATTTATTTTGTGAAAATACAAGCTCAAGTTCAACACAGACAAAGGGGTTAAGGAGATGATAAGTACGATATAGCGAAAAATCGCTATAGCGACACTTGAACAATTCAAATAGAATGTCATAATTATTTTTAACCAAACATCAATATGGAAACATAAGGAAATAAATAAATAATTATTAATGAGAAACCCCTTAAGGTCTCTCTACAAATGTCCTCCACAAAACAATGGTTATCGATAATATATAAATAGTCTGATGAGTTCTCTACAATTTAGATAATATGTCATTGGGTTCCCTATTCATTTGAGGTTATTTAAAGGTAGTCGACAAAGAAATCCTTAGGTTTAAAAAACATTCTTTAAAAGCGATTTTCCTTAAAATCAAAACACTTAGTCAATAATTAATCTTTAATTAATTAGCTAGTTAATTAACTTACTTGATAATACTTAAGTACTAATTATCTTATTAACTAATGATTAAGTATTAATTAAGTTACTTAATTAAACAAATAATTATTTAATAAATAATAATTATTATTATTGATCCTTACTTAAAATAATTTTTGAAAACACTTTTCAAAATTTTACTTAAGTAAAAACACTTTAAATTAGCAAAAGGAGTGTGTTTTTACGAGCTGCATCTATAGTGACTATTGCTATATGACCCATAATTTTCAAAAGTTGAATTTTTTTTTTCTAAAATTTTAAAACCACTTTGCAAACATAAAGATAGATTTTTCCAAAAAAAACCTAAACAAGTTTTAAACTAGAAAATATTTTAAGATTTTAAAACTCAAGTTCTAAGCATTTACAAAAGGGATTTCATGTCGCTTAACCAGTAAAAGTGCAAACTTTTCTTAGCATACATTCATACATTCAACATCATAACACACATCAACATAGCACAACATATAATCATTTTATAGCCATACACATCCATCCAAGTAAACACAATATATATCCAAACAAATATCATATATTACAACAAAGGCAACCATATATTTACATCACAACAATAAAGGTCAAAACTTTAATATTAAAGATGAGATTTTGCTCACTGAAAAGCAACCGAACCAAATCAAACTTTAACCAAACTAGTACCCGACACACGAACAGAGCTTCCTTCTACAAAAACACAACTTTAAGATCTAGATATTGTCAATATGGTTCGGCTATATGGGGTATGAGGCTTCACCTTAGGTTAAAATAGGTGTTTTGGGTCTTGTTATGAAAGAAAGGAGGTGTAGAGAAGAAAGAAGTGAACTTTAGTGATTTTACTTAAGAAAGAAGTAGGAAAAAGAATGGGTTTTTTAAATTTGAAAATAAAGAAGCCACGGACAAGCTTTTCAAAACCTTAAGGAGGAAAATAGAAAGATGAGAATAATGAAAATAAGCTACTGTATTTGAATGAATGATTATGTGTATTTATAGGCTAACAAAGCTTCCAAGAGAAGCTATTCAAAACAAGGCTTATAAGAGAAGCTAAGAGAGGCTTATTAAGACAAAGCTTCCATGAGAAGCTACCCAAAACAAGGCTTCTAAGAGAAGTTAAGAGAAGCTTATTAATACAATTTACCATAAGAAGATAACAACTATCATGAAGCATATTCAAGAAGCTAAGGAAAATTCTAGAGTTAAGAAGTCTAGATAAGGTCTTGATGAATTTTGGGCTTGTGAAATAAGTTGGGCACATGAAAGTCATCATCACAAATATAAATCATTTTGAACAATATATGTATTCTCATTTTTAACCAATTTTTTTTTTAAAAAATATTTTTCTTAAAGAAAATCATATTATATTTCCTTGTTTACAAGTTAAAACTATTTAAAAATATATTAAATATTTAACTTTAAAGTGATTAAATTACGGGCCATTATAGGAGGCTAAGTTAAAAAGAAATAACTTATTTGAAAATGCGATGGACTAAGCTTAAGGAAGCTAAGGAATGATAGTTGTATCATTTTTGAAAGAAAAGATTAAAAAAGTTTTATCTAGAGAATTGAACAATTCTGATCTAAGCTTATTATATAGTGGTCTAAGGCTAATGTAGCAATCAATAATAGTAATAATATAGCATTAAGGAACAATAAAAATGTAATGCCTAAGGAGAAACCTACGAGGTTAAACATAAATTTAATTTTAGAAGTGTTGATGTAAGGCTTCAGTGGAAACTGTTTGTTTGTTCGCGACAATACTTGGTAGGGCCTAAGTGGAAATCTAGTGTCTGAACACAACATTTTATTTAGAAGTGTAGGTGTATGACCTAAGTAGTGAACCAATATTTAAAATTGATGTTGTTTTCAGAAGTATAGATGTAAGGCATAAGTGGAAAGCAGATATCCAAACATGTCGTTGTATTTCAGAAGCGATGATGTAAGGCCATAATGACAACTAATTGTTCGTTCATGATAATTTTTAAACATTGGTGTAAGGCGTAAATCGAAACATAAATGTTTGTTCATGAAATTACAAAGATGCAACGATATAAGGCTTGTGTAGAAATCTAAATATTAAACTCAACGTTAGTTAAGAGTGATGATTTAAGGCCTTACTGGCAACCTAAAAGATTTAGCTATAAAATTTAGTCATGATGTAATAGTAAGTGTAGGTAACACATAGGAAAATATGTTTTTTGGGGATTATGAATCATGTTACCATGTTCAATCTATTTGATATGACTATATTGATGATGTTGGATTAGTAAGGGGAAAACCTGTTCCGCTTAATAGTGTGGTCTCCGTGTGTTTTTAGTTTAGGGTATAGTATTACTCATCCCAGGCTGTATGTCTAACCCATGTTTTTCCATAAACTCATTGATACTTATTTGATTAGGCTAAGTTTATGGTTTAGACAGATTGCATTTGAAAGACAAATAAAAGCTCCAAAGATGAAGCATGAGGCTTAACGGATAATAAAAGTTTCTTTTGCGATTCTACTGTAGAGATTATATAACTTCTTAAGTGTTCACGTCGACGTCTTCATATGTCAGACATAACACTACTATTTATGTTTTTATTATATTTACCTTACGTGGACATTGTGTGGGATTATGAAAATATACAAACAATTATGTGTAATGAAATTTAGTTAGCTACTCCGATAACTTAATGTTATTGATAAAAAACTGATCCTACTTTATCTATTGAAAATAATTCTGGTGATGACTACATCATCAACAATATACTTTATCAGGTCTCAAAATAAGGGATGTTACAACCTTGGCCATATAATAAGAAAAAATATTAGCACTACAAAATTAGAAGAATTGGTTGAAATTTTATGTTCTTTGAAAAGTAGTTACAAATAAGAAAAAAACTCATGCAAATGAATAAAAGTTGTCGGCATTTAATGCTACAAATAAAATCATGATTATGACAATGATCATAAGGAAATTGCTTTCATGACCCAAAATTTCAAGAAATTCCAAGAATATCAGAAAATGAAATAATTTCAAAAAATGACAATTATACTGATTATTCTAGAAATATTAATTTTGTTAAGTTCTTTGAGTTTAACAAAACTACTTATTTGAAAAGGGGTTATCCTACTCTAAAAAATCATAGTACTCTTCAAATACGGGTACATTCAACATAAAGAGGAAGCGGGATTTCAACGCTGCAAGAAATGACATGATTCAGACACATCATCAAGTAGCGATGTGTCGAAAATAGAAAATGCTAACATGTGCTTCATAGCAGATGGGGGCCAGGTATGGGACTTTAATGAAGAAACTATGCATGTTTTGAATGACATTTATAAATGTTATAAAATACTTATAAATCAATAAAAATAATTTAGCAGAAATAGATAGATTTAAAATGTGTAATGAGATGCTAACTAAAGAAAAACACGTTGAGTCTATGGGATTGAAAGACTCAATGGAGTTAATGATGATCTAAAACAGAATTGTAACGATTCGAAATTTTGGTCGTTAGATTTTGAACATTTAATTCATTTTAAATGTTGAATGCGAACTATAATTTGATTTTGAATAAGAAAACTTTGGTTACATTAATAAAATTAGTTAAAATTTCAAATATGGCAGTTTAATTAGATTTGGATAATAATCATTTATTTAAAATTGAAAATATTGGTGAATCTGGGAGTAAATAGGTATGAAAATGGTTTCTAAAATTTATTTTAAGACTAGATGAGTTTGGATTATAATATTAGACTTTTGGGTAGAATCAAAAGACGATAAGTTAAAATTTGAAATTTTTTATATTGAATTTATTATACAATAATGCAAATAATCAGATTTTGATTTAAAATGAATCAGAATAATTTCTAATGTGATTATAAATTCTATATGATTTATTATTGAGTTAGTAAAATTTTAAAGGTGAAATTTTAAGTGGTTTCAACTACTTTGAAAATCGGTCGAATTAATCGACAAGTTAAAATAGACTTCCGGGGCATAGTCTCGGAATTCGACGAAACAAGTTCCATTGGATCCGTAATAGTGTATTATTATTAGATTTCAAATTTCCTAGTGTTTGGAGTTACCGTTTGCTCGAACGGGTGAGAAACTCGTCGGAATCTAAATCGATAATTTAGTATTTTAACTCGATTCAAAAAGCTATCTTCCACATATGACTGAATTGGGCTCCGAAACACGTTCTATTGTGTTCGGAACGCGGGTAAAACCTTATAATCACCCCGCGGCATGTCTGATTCAGATTCGTTTGAAAATATTGTTTAAAGTGGATTTAAAATTAAAATAATATTTATAAACGTATATATAGATATACGTTAAGCAGGGAAACCTTGGTCTTCTTCATCGACCGCCGCATTTTGTTTTCAATGGCCAAAAAATTATATCGTTCCTCCCTCTTTTTCTCACAATCCAGAAACTTTCATCAGAAATCTCCAACCAGGAAATTATAGAGCTTTGCGAGTTCTATCAATCTATACGGCGATGACGGCGTATAATGGGAAGATGGGCAGCGAATCGCATTTAAAGTATGGGCGTTCGAGCATGGAAATCGAGGCAAGCATGGATCGAGCCCGCCGAGATTTGGGGCGTGGGTGGAGTTTTCTTGGGCGCACGATTTGCTGGCCTCTGATCATGGCTGAGTGCAACGGAGAGGTCGCGTAATTTGATGAGTTTGGCGGCATCGTTCGAACCCTGGGAACGAACGTATCGGGGAAGAAGAGTAGTTGCGGCCTAGATTTGTTAGCTTAATCAATGGCCGATCTTGATGGATTCAAACGAAACAAGAAGCGCCAGAATCGTAGCGATGCGGTCTACGCGATGCAGCAAGTCCGGAGATGATTGGAGCAAGTAGAAATTTTAGATTAAATCGAACGGTTCGATTTAATTTAAAATTTAAAACGCTCGTCCAAACTCAAGGCGAGTTTATCTCACTCATATCTGGAATGCTAGTTAGTTTAAATAGTTAATATTCAAATGATTGATTGGTTGATTACTTGAATATGATAATTATTATCACATTGGATCGATATTTATTTGTCGTGCTAACATTTGTGGATGCTGGGAAACAGGTTGGAGGGATCCAACTGGATTCCTCACAAATAGAAATTATATTCATAATCTGTGGTATATCTCATTGATATCTTGTGATAAATTGATTTGGAATTTTGTTATGCTGTGTTATGGTTGGATAAATATAATTTGGTATTTAAAAATATCAATAAATGAATTGGGATTAAAGGAAAATGAAAGGAATTTTTAAGTAATGTAATTAAGGAAATTAAATTCAGGTAATTGATTTGCAAATGGTTAAGAGTTTTGCAACTGTGATGAGGAATGGGAATTTGTAAATTGGTTTTACGAATGAAGTGGAATAAAATATTTATCAGTGGATAAATTTGGAAATATATATTTTCGGTGGGAAATTCTATAAGAAAGGTATAACTGTTTTAAAAGTAAAGATGAGATTATCTTTAAAGGATGGAAAGTGCATTTTTCCTGGAAACTTGGTATGTTTCAAAGAAAAGCTTTCAAAATATAAGTTGTCAGTTTAAAACGTGTTTTAGAATATTTTAGAAAAAAATATTATTTTTAATTATTTTCAAGTATAATTAAATACTTATTTAAGTAATTATGATATTTAATTATTTTAAAGGTAAAGTAGTATTAAGTTTTCAAAAAGGAAATTATAATATAAATATTTGATTAATAACTTTATTTTAAAGGGTAATTTCGTTTTAAATTACTTAGAAACTCCTTTATATTTTCTTAAGTATTATTTTCATTTAAGAAATTTCTAGTAGCTTTATTCTAAATATTTTAAGCATATATTTGGAAGTGATTTCTAGGAAATGGGAAATGTGTTAAAAATAAAAAGGTGTTTATTTTTAAAGTGTTGGAAGAAATTTACAAGATTTAAACGTAAATTCGAATTGAGATAAATCAAGTAGGATTTATAAAAGGATTCTTTGGTTTATTCTGTAATGAAAGTGTATTTGTCTGAAAAGCCAAGTACGTTTTAAAGTAGATTTTTAAGTAAAAGTTAAAAGTTTTAAATTTTATTTTAAAAGAATGTTTTTAAGAAAATTCTTATTTAAGTTGTAAAAAATTTTAAAGGTAAATAGGTACTGAATTAGTTATAGTAATAGTTATTTTAAAAGGGGTAATTGGTATTGTGTTTTAAAAGAATATTACTAATATTTATATTTTATAAAATGGTTTTATTTTAAAGATAATTGGTTAAAGTTTTATTTGAAAATTGTATAGGATTTTGTGACCCTTCTTGCAAAATTTAGTTTAATTGAACTTTTATTTTAAAATTTGCTTATATTTTATAAAGTAGTTTTGCTTTAAATATGTTTAAATATATTTTAAGGTATATTTAGAATAAAGTGATCTAATGTTTTAAAATCTAAAGTATTTGACTTGGTTATTTTCAGTGGAAATAGAAAATGTTTGGGGAAATTTATTCCGTAAAAAGGAAGATGGTTTGAAAATTGTTGTCAAAAGGGTTGAAATTAGGAATATATCTTGTGAAGATAGTTTAAGGTTAATAAATAATATGGGAAATTATTTATCGTTTGATGGATGTTTGTGAATGTTAATTGATAGTTAAATCATCGACTATCAATACTGGCCAATGCGCTGATCGTTTCAAAGAGACTGGGATCGGGATATATTTCCCGAAAACCATTTTGATCCGGTTTGTACGTTTTCGTGAGGAAGACGAGTTTGGATTCGAAGATGGAGCAGTGATGTGCAAGGGCTAGTCGCTACTAATCCCGAGGATGATTCCAAAATGGATGTACTAGGAGTAGTGCCTTCGGTTCCATTCGAATCCGAGGCGGACTTATATTGATTAATGCTTTCGGAACATCGTCAGGTGGACGATGGGCATCTAAGTGAAACGTTCTAAAAAGTTAACGCTTAGCCTCAAGCCTCATCAACTGGGAATGACTAAAAATCAGGGGATATGCAGCAAGGCTAAGTGGGTGGTGCCCATTAAGGTGAGGTCATCCATGTCAAGATGTCCCTTTTTATTCGGCTGAGTGGTGCAATTGCTGATCCCAACCACGGGGTGATCTTACTCGGGATTTATCCAGTAAGGGGTGGTCCCGGTCTTGTGTTGCAGGGGATTGAGAGTAATCCTTGGTACGGTGATCTAGGCCACGTACTGTGACAGATGGTACCCCAGTGCCTAGTCATTAGTTGGAAACCCATTCTCCCTACGCGCCTTTTACGGTTTTGTTTGTATAACCTACTTTGTGGCTAGTATGCTAGAATTTAATAAATGTAACAATTTCGGCTATTTGAATAAGTACTTTTATATAGACACTATTATAATATCAAAGGATTTTGATAAGAAATGTTTTGGCTAACGTAAGGTAAAAACCGACATGTTTATTTGTGGCGTGGTCTTACGAGATGCTTTTGGTTTCAATGGATTTTAAAACTTTAATAATCAATTTGGGTGTATTTCTCTCACGCTGGTATTTCAGACTGACTTGGGTATTATTTCATTATAATGCTCAGGTTAGACCGAGTATTATAAAATACAGGATATGATGCTTGGGAGCTCAGGAGAGGAGCTGGAGTCCAAGACGTATTACCCATACTTGTTTATATCCGCTGCTGTGATTGTTTGAAATTGTCAGGCTGGTAATTTTTGTTTATTTGTGATACTTTGATGATGTAATATATAAAACAGATATAGTTTTCATTTTGTGAAAAGATCTGTTATTGACTAATATATTTTGTTCCGCTGCGATTGTGAGATTCTGTTATTGTTTAGTTCCTTCTTCCTTCTATCTTCCTTCTTTTCCCTCAACTATCTGTCTTTTCCGACACCCGATCGTCGGCATATTATAATGTGGTGTATTTTGTGTCGATTTTCGAGGGTCGAGAATAGCGGGTCGTCACATTTGGTATCAGAGCTTAGGTTAGCGATAACCTAGGCTTTGGTGGGAATTTCTCATTAGAAATAGAGTCCATAGTACTCTATAATGAGTTGAGTGTAATAATAGATATGAGAGCGTACTTGTTAGTGAATATAAAACTGTTTTTATACTGTGTTGACTTATCGGTTGAGAGTTTATGAATTCTGGTCGGTACGGGAAGTACAACCGTATCGATAGGGGTTTCTAAACTCTTAAACAAGATAAACCAATACGGTATTGTTTTTAAAGTGGGTAAACGAAATAATTTTACCCACAATTATATTTTGATATAAAAGGAATAATTTTCTGAAATTATTACATATATTTGGATGTTTGGTTGTTAATATTATAATATTATGTAAGAATTTAAAATTTAAAATGGTTTATAACCAAATAGGATCCTATAAGTATGATTTGTCCAAAATAAGAATAACTAAAACTTGATTTAAACCGGAATTTAAATCCTAGAAATTCTGAAAAGTGTTTAAAATGAATTTAAACAAAAAGTTTGGGAATTTAAAATCTTGGGAATGTTTGAAATGTTTTCCAAAGTGTTTGAAGGCAATAATGGAGTATTATTTTGGAAAATATTGTTGAATAGAAATTGATTTGAAAGGAATTTATCGTAGTAAGGAAGCATTGAACTCACTTCAGTCATTGGAAAATAATCCTGATGATGATGGCCACATCATCAGAATTCTTTTTCGAGTTTCTAAAGTGATGGATTGCTTCCATGGTGATTGGCTATGATATCTTTTTAGACTTGTTTGATGTACAAGGTGTTTTAGAAATTTCAAAAGGGAAAATGTTTCGGCAAAAATAGGTTGTTTTGGAAATCCGAAAGTTTAATTTGATATACCAGGTGTGTATAAGTTATTTATAGTTTCAAATTTGTTTTGAAATAAAACCGGGTAATTGAATTCTGAGAACTCTGTTTAATAATGTGAAAGGTAAAGACGAATCAACTATTGAACTTAAAGTAAAGTTGGTATAAATAAGAAAGGAAATTGGAAATTTTAATCCTGGAATTAAAATTTAACTTGAGTGTATGGAAGAGGATAAGACATATTTGAATTTAACTCCAAATAAGTTAAATAAATTTAAAATTGAATTAAATTGAATATAAAGTTGAAATATAAAATGATTATAATTGTGTAATGAAAATTTATAACCTTAAGCTATTAAGTGATATATATATATATATATATATATATATATATATATATATAATTTGGAATTGTGATTGTAAGGTGAAAACGACTCAAATGAGAAATATAAGCTTTTAAATAAATAAGTTTAAGAACTTAAGAATAGGAAATGAAAGTTGTAAAACCAAAAGAAAATGATTGGTATTTTATGGGAAATTCAAAACTTGATCCTAAATGACAAATAAATTGGAATAAGGTGAAGAAAAATAAAATGTGAATGGACTTAGGTTAGTAAATAAGTTTGAACTTATATATAAAGAAATAGAATTTAGTTGAATTTGAGTTGAATTTAAATCAAAACTAAGTTGTGTTATAAATAATCTTGAATAGAATTAAATTCTTATTTAAAATAGTAAAGGAAATGGTATGAATTTAAGTTGGCTAAATAAAATTTAGTTGGACTTGAATAAATGTTGATAAGAATTGAATTGAAAGAAAATTTAATTTAATTGAAATGATATTGAATGAAGTAAATGCTCACTCAACTAAATCCAAAGGAATTGTTTGAGGATGAATTTAGTGTAAACTAAATTAAATGGAAATTGTATAGAAATGAATAAAATTTTGGTAGCTTGTTAAAAATTTAAAAAGAAAAATTAAACCCAGTTCTGGCTTAGAATAATTGAAATGGTTATGTTATTAATAATAAATTCAGAAATGAATTGAGAACATGAATAAATTTAAAATGGATTGAGTAAGTAAATAAATTGAATTAAAATTTGTAATGGATTGGAATTTGATTGAATAAGAATCAAATTAAAATGGAAATAAGATTAAGGTGAGAAGAAATGGAGTTATTTTGTTATTTAAATAACTTAAGCAAATTGGAAAATGATTGTGGTTGAGCTTTAAATGGGGTCTTGAATGAAATTTGTTTAGGTAATAAAATTTTAATGCAAGTGAAAGAATTTTAATTTCTTATCGTGATGAAATATAAAGTATGAGTTGTAAATAGGAATGATATTAATATAAAACTAAATGTAGAATAAATTGGAAGTGTAAGAATAGGAATTTAATATGATAATGGAAGAAAAATGAGGATGTTTGGGTTGTAAATAATTTCGAATGGAGTAAAATTAATATAGTTTGAGTTGGAATTAATTTAAAATGGTTATAAACTTCAGTAATCGTTGTTTGCTTGAATGACATCAAATTTGCATTGAGACTAGTCGTTTTGTTGTAAACAAAGCTAATAAATTAAGGAAAGCAAATAAAGTTGGTTTTGGAATGGGTTGGGATCTAATTAAGTGGTTTTGCATATAAATGAAAGTGGATCATAAAAGAAATGAAAATATATCAAATTTAAAATAAAAGTTTGATTGTGAATCAATTTGAATTGAAGTAAATTGAAGTAAGTAAAGCATTGGCTAATCATATTAAAGAGAAAATGAATTGGTTGTAGTAAATATGAATTGTAAAAAGTAAACTTGATTGTAAATCATTCGAGTGGAATAAAACGAAGTTTAGATTGTTAGGAAAATTAAATAGTGTTGAAAACCTGTGATTTCTATAAAGATGGTACTTGTAGGATTATGAGATTTGTTGTTGGGCTATGTAATTGTTGTGTTTAGCTAAGATAAATGTATGGAATGTTGTTAAAAATTCTCACATTATTGAAAAATGATGTGTTTATTTAAGTACAGGTACGGAAGGTAATTGATAGAGTTGGATCACATAACTAGCTTTTAAAATGCTAATCTAAGGTACGGCTATGCAATAAAATTGAAAAATGATATATATATATATATATATATATATATTATGGTATATGTTGTTTTTCGATCATATGGGTCGATGTATATATATTTATATCTATTGTGATATTGTGAAACGCTCTCCGTACAAAGGAGACACTGTCAAAAAATTTCAAAATTTTTGGGAGCTAGAAAATTTTGGGTTCACTAGTAAGGTTGATTTTTGAAATGGTGTTGAAAACAAAGCTTTTGAGTGAGAATAAAAGTAATTGGTTTTGGATTAAGCTGAAGGGTTTTGAGAAGTGAATGTGAATTTTAACTAAGTAAGTTTGGGGTAAGTAAATAAGTTTAGTAGCATTTTTCGTACCTTAGCAAATTTCGAGGACGAAATCTTTATAAGGGGGAGGAATGTAACGACCCGGAATTTTGGTCGTTAGATTTTAAACATTTAATTCGTTTTAAATGTTGAATGTGAATTATAATTTGATTTTGAATAAGAAAATTTTGGTTAAATTAATAAAATTAGTTAAAATTACAAATATGGCAATTTAGTTAGATTTGGATAATAATCATTTATTTGAAATTGGAAATATTGGTGAGTCTGGGTATAAATAGATATGAAAACGGTTTCTAAAATTTATTTTAAGACTAGATGGGTTTGGATTATAATATTGGACTTTTGGGTAGAATCAAAAGACGATAAGTTAAAATTTGAAATTTTTTATATTGGTTTAAAAATGGAATTTATTATACAATATTGCAAATAATCAGATTTTGATTTAAAATGAATCAGAATAATTTCTAATGTGATTATAAATTCTATATGATTTATTATTGAGTTAGTAAAATTTTAAAGGTAAAATTTTTAGTGGTTTCAACGATTTTGAAAATCGCTCGAATTAGTCGACGAGTAAAATAGCCTTCCGGGACACAGTCTCGGCATTCGATGAAATTAGTTCCATTGGATCCGTAATAGTGTATTATTATCGGATTTCAAATTTCGTATTGTTTGGAGTTACCGTTTGCTCGAACGGGTAAGAAACGCGTTGGAATTTAAATCGTTAATTTAATATTTAAACTCGATTCAAAAAGTTATCTTCCACATATGACTGAACTGGGCTCCAAAACACGTTCCATTGTGTTCGGAACGCGGGTAAAACCTTATAATCTCCTGGCGGCATGTATGATTCGGAGTTGGTTCGAAAATATTGTTTAAAATGGATTTAATATTAAAATAATATTTATAAACGTATATATAGATATACGTTAAGCAGAGAAACCCTAGTCTTCTTCACCGGCCGCCGCATTTAGTTTTTAATGGCCGAAAACTTATATCGTTCCTTCCTTTTTTCTCTCAATCCAACAACTTTCATCAGAAATCTCCAACTAGGAAATTATAGAGCTTTGCGAGCTCTATCAATCAAAACGGCGATGATGACATTTAATGGGAAGATGGGCGGCGAATCGCATTTAAAGTGTGGGCATTCGAGTGTAGAAAGCGAGGCAAGCATGGGACCGAGCCCGTCGAGATTTGGGGCGTGGGTGGAGTTTTCTTGGGTGCACGATTTGGTGGCCTCCGATCATGGCTGAGTGCAAGGGAGAGGTCGCGTAATTTGATGAGTTTGGCGGCATCGTTCGAACCCTGGGAATGAATGTATCGGGGAAGAAGAGTAGATGCAGCCTAAATTTGTTAGCTTAATCAATGGCCGACCTTGGTGGATTCAAACGAAACAAGAAGCACCGAAATCGTAGCGACGCGGTCTACACGCTGCAGCAAGTCCGAAGATGATTGAAGCAAGTGGAAATTTTAGATTAAATCGAATGGTTTGATTTAATTTAAAATTTAAAACGCTCATCGAAACTCAAGGTGAGTTTATCTCACTCACATCTGGAATGCTAGTTAGTTTAAATAGTTAACATTTAAATGATTGATGGTTGATTAGTTGAATATGATAATTATTATCAGATTGGATTGATATTTATTTGTCATGCTAACATCTATGGATGCAGGGAAACGGGTTGAAGGGATCCAACTGGATTCATCACAAATAGAAATTATATTCATTATCTATGGTATATCTCATTGATATCTTGTGATAAATTGATTTGGAATTATTTTATGATGTGTTATGGTTGGATAAATATAATTTGGTATTTTAAAAATATCAATAAATGAATTGGGATTAAAGGAAAATGAAAAGAATTTTTAAGTAATGAAATTAAGGAAATTAAATTCAGGTAGTTGATTTGGAAATGGTTAAGAGTTTTGCAACTATGATGAGGAATGGGAATTTGTAAATTGGTTTTACAAATAAAGTGGAATAAAATATTTATCATTGGATAAATTTGGAAATATAGATTTCCGGTGGGAAATTCTATAAGAAAGGTATAATTGTTTTAAAAGTAAAGGTGAGATTATCATTAAAGGATGGAAAGTGCATTTTTCCTGAAAACTTGGTATGTTTCAAAGAAAAGCTTTCAAAATATAAGTTGGAAGTTTAAATGTGTTTTAGAATATTTTTGAAAAAAAAATATTATTTTTAAGTATAAGTAAATACTTATTTAAGTAATCATGATATTTAATTATTTTAAAGGTAAAGTAGTATTAAGTTTTGAAAAAGGAAATTATAATATAAATATTTGATTAATAACTATATTTTAAAGGGTAATTTCATTTTAAATTACTTAGAAACTCCTCTATATTTTCTTAAGTATTATTTTCGTTTAAGAAATTTCTAGCAGCCTTATTCTAAGTATTTTAAGCATATATTTTGGAAGTGATTTCCAGGAAATGGAAAATGTGTTAAAAATAAAAAGGTGTTTATTTTTAAAGTGTTGGAAGAAATTTAAGGGATTTAAACGTAAATTCGAATTGAGATAAATCAAGCAGGATTTATAAAAGGATTCTTTGGTTTATTCTGAAATGAAAGTGTATTTCCCTGAAAAGCCAAGTACGTTTTAAAGCAGATTTTAAAATAAAAGTTAAAAGTTTTAAATTTGATTTTAAAAGATGTTTTTAAGAAAATTCTTATTTAAGTTGTAAATTTTTTTAAAGGTAAATATGTACTAAATTAGTTATAGTAATAATTATTTTAAAAGGGGTAATTGGTATTATGTTGTAAAAGAATATTATTAATATTTATATTTTATAAAATGGTTTTATTTTAAATATAATTGGTTAATGTTTTATTTGAAAATTGTATAGGATTTGTAACCCTTCTTGTAAAATTTAGTTTAATTGAACTTTTATTTTAAAATTAGCCTATATTTTATAAAGTAGTTTTGCTTTAAATATTTTTAAATATATCTTAATGTATATTTAGAATAGTGATCTAATGTTTTAAAATCTAATGTCTTTGGACTTGGTTATTTTCAGTGGAAATAGATAAATGTTTGGGGAAATTTATTCCGTAAAAAGGAAGATGGTTTGAAAACTATTTTCAAAAGGGTTGAAATTGGGATTCTATCTTGTGAAGATATTTTGAGGTTAATAAATAATTTGGGAAATTATTTATTGTTTGATGGATATTTGTGAATGTTAATTGGTATTTAAATCACCAACTATCAATATTGGCCAATGCGTTGATCGTTTCGAAGAGACTGGGATCCAGATTTATTTCCTGAAAACCACTTCGATCCGGCTTGTATGTTTTCGTGAGGAAGATGAGTTTGAATTCGAAGATGGAGCAGTAAAGTGCAAGGGCTAGTCGCTACTAATCCTGAGGATGGTTCCAAAATGGATGTAGTAGGAGTAATGCCTTCGGTTCCATTCGAACCCGAGACGGACGTGTATGGATGAATGCTTTCGGAACATCGTCAGGTGGACGATGGGCATTCTAAGTGAAACGTTCTAAAAAGGTAACGCTTAGCCTTAAGCCTCATCAACCGGGAATGACAGAAAATCAGGGGATATACAGCAAGGCTAAGTGGGTAGTGCCCATTAGGGTGAGGCCATCCCTGTCTAGATGTCCCTTTTTATTCGGCTTAGCGGTGCGGTTGCCGATTCCAACCGCGGGGTGAGCTTACTCGGAATTATCCAGTAAGGGGTAGTCCCAGTCTTGTGTTGTAGAGGATTGGGAGTAATCCTCGGTATGGTGATCTAGGCCACGTACTGTGATAGGTGGTACCGAAGTGCCTAGTCATTAGTTGGAAATCCATTCTCCCTACGGGCCTTTTACGGTTTTGTTTGTATAACCCACTTTGTGGCTATTATGCTGGAATTTAATAAATATAACAATTTCGGCTATTTGAATAAGTACTTGTATATAGACACCTATCATAGGATTTGGATAAGAAATGTTTTGGCTATCGTAAGGTAAAAACCTGACATGTTTATTTGTGGCGTGGTCTTGTGTGATGCTTTTGATTTCAAAGGATTTTGAAACTTTAATAATCAATTTGGGTGTATTTCTCTCGCTGGTATTCCAGACTGACTCGGGTGTTATTTCATTATAATACTCGGATTGGACCGAGTATTATAAAATACAGGATAGGATGCTTGGATGCTCAAGAGAGGAGCCGGAGTCCGAGACGTATTACCCGTACTTGTTTTTATCCGTTACTGTAATTGTTTGAAATTGTCTGGCTGGTAATTGTTGTTTGTTTGCGATACTCTGATGATGTAATATATAAAACAGATATAGTTTTCATTTTGTGAAAAGATCTGTTATTGACTATTATATTTTGTTTTGCCGCAATTGTGAGATTCTGTTATTGTTTAGTTCCTTCTTCCTTCTATCTTCTTTCTTTTCCCTCAACTATCTGTCTTTTCCAGCACTCGATCGTCGGCATATTATACTGTGGCGTATTTTGTGTTGATTTTCAAGGGTTGAGAAGGGCAGGTCGTCATAAGAATACTTTTAGAAATATAATCTTTAAGTGAAATATGGGATAACTTGTTTATGACAAAATTACATCTCAATACCGTGTTGTTCTTAACTGCAATAAGGACACTGATAAAATGGAAATGGATGTTGGTAAATTTAATATAGGCAAAAAACGTAGATAACTTATCATCATCATCTAAACCTTCAAATAAAAAAAGGGACTTGAATATACCCCAAATCCTAAAATGAAGAAAAATGGCACTCGATGTACTAAATTTGTTAAGGCTGCAAAGTTCAAACCAAAACTAAAGTGGGTAAAATTAAAACCTCCAAATAAAGCTATTAATATATAGGTTCCTAAATTTTCCATAATATTAAAAAATTAAGAAAATATTGGTAATTATTGGTAAGGTTCATCTATATAACACTTATATCATTAAATGTTATAAAAATTCTTTATGGGGTTGACTTCCCAAAACTTAACCACATGGACCTCGAAATAAATAGGGTACCAATATGCATATTTCTTATTTTTCTAGTAGCTAATAATGCAATAAATGTTAAGAAGGAGAAATGGATACAAACCACAGTTATTTAAAACATATGATGGAAAATCCATAAAAATTGAGTGACGATATTTACAAAGATAGTGAAACTTTGAATTTCGAAGATAAATCAATAGAATATGCTATTGGCATTGGCAATGTTGATAACTCTAAAACTCCTCTTATTTCTGATGTTTTGCTTGTGGAAATATAAATTATTGAGTATAATTCTGCTATGTTCAAAGATTTAAAACTAGGTTTGAAATTGGTAATTGTTACTAAACAACTTTTGATGGTATAAGGAATATATATATATATGTATGTACTATATATGTATGTGTGTGTTTATATATATTGAGTATGAAAATTTCGATAATGTAGACTTATGTCTTATGGTTGACAAAAATGATCCTTGGATTTTGGACAGACATTTTGATCACTTAATTTTTTATGTTTGACAAGAGTTAACAAACAAGAACTTTTGAAACCACTTCCAAAACTAAATTCTAAAGCAAAAAATCATTGTGTTGGTTGTCTGTTTGGAAAACATTACAAGAAATCATTTGAATTGAAGAATATGATTTCTACTATTAATCCTCTAAACTTCTTCAATTGGATCTCTTTAGACTTTCACAAATCTAATCAATAAATCGTAGTAAATATGTTTTTGTAAATGCATATGTTTTCTAAGATATGCTAAGAAAATATTATTGAAACATAAAAATGAAGCTTTTGAAATGTTTAAAAGTTTTGCAAAAAGAATTCAAAATTTAAAATCAATTAAGATTAAGGCTGTTAGAAGGAATCACAGAAGTGCGTTCAAAAAATAATTTTGTAGTAAGAAAGATATAACTTATGATTTCCCTTTCCAAGAATTCAATAACAAAACAGAATTGTTTAATGTAAAAAATAAATCTATTCAAGAGTGCGGAGAATGGAATTAGGTGATAGTAATTAACCAAAGAACTTTTAGACTAAAGCATTTGTTATAACCTGTTATCTTTTGAATAGAACTTTATTAAGGCCTTTATCTGACAAATCTCCATATGAATTATTCTTTGATAAAATGCCTAAGGTTTCATACTTTAAGGCTTTTAGAAGAAAATGCTTTATGCATAACACAAAGGATAATTCAGATATGATGCTAAATGAAGGAATGTTAATTGAATATTCCAACATAAGTAAGGCATACAGAGTTTTCAATAGAAGGACTACCAATATTGAAAAAAGTATATGTATCCTTTGACGTAAATTTAAATTAAACTAAATCTAGTAATAATGATGGTGAAATAATTAACATAAATGAGAATAACAGAAACTCTATAAATATTGCACAACCGTTGAATCCTGTCTTTTTGAGTTTCGAGGACAGAATTATATATATTTCCATAAATATTGCACAACTATATTTCTTACAAGATATTTTCAGAGTAAACGATAAGCAAATGACAATCAAGGCATTGAAGGTTAACTGTCAAAAATTATTATGGTAGTAAGTCTAGAAATTAATTTACAATATCATTTGATGGCTACATACATCTTTTTAAACGATCAAAAAATAAATTTTCAATATCAAAATCATTTTTCAAAAATACCAGAAGTCAGACGTCTATAATATTATATCAGACGTTTGAATATTTCAAAATCATAAATTGTGATTTAGGGCCAAACGTCTGAGTGAATTTTATAGATGTCAGGATTATTTTAAAATAGCTTATACACTCTCAAAAAACCTATAAAGGCTATAAGTCTGACTCATTTAATCATACGTTTGACGTACTTTCTATTTTTATTTTTAAAGCTGGTCAGATATTTGATTAGTTTGACCTGACGTTTGATGAGGGTATCGGACGTCTGATCAAACCAACAAGACGTCTGACCTTATACAAACCAATTTTTTTTATAACAGAAGACAAATGTTTGAATCTTAGGGCCAGACATCTAAAATATGTTAAAAATGAACACATTCTTCTTCGTTTCTGGTTCAAACGTCTGTCCTACTTGTTCAGACATCACACCCTATTTAATATGTTTTTAAGATATCATTGTCAGATGACTGGCCTCATGGTTCAGACGTTGAAGAATGAATAAAACGACTGTATTTTTGAATGGACATCTATTTTTGAAAAGATATATTTGTTAATCAAAGGTTATGTAACGACTCATAATTTTGGTTATTTGAAATTTGAATATTTAATTGATTTTAAATATTTTAAAGTTAATTTTAACTTGAGTTTCATTTATAACGTTATACTGGATAATTTAGTTATTGAATTTAATAATTAAAAATTCGTCAAATTATTGAATCTTGAGTTTTAAGCTTGATAAAAACAAATTGAAGGCTTATAAAATTTATATTAATAATAATCGAGATAATAAAACTTTTTAAATTGAATTTAAAAGTGATTTGTTCAATTTTAAAAATATATCGTTTGAATTAACGTATATAAATAGCCATCCAGGACACAGTCTCGGAATTCGACAAAACTAGTTCCATTGGATCCGTAATAGTGTATTATTATCTGATTTCAAATTTCGTGGCGTTTGAATATATTGTTTGGTCATATGGAATAGAAACATGCTGAAATTTATATTGAAAATTCGATATAATAATTGGGTCCAAAAAGCTATCTTCTCCATACAATCGAATTAGTACTCAAAACCTTTTCCATGCATTCGAAATAGTGGTATAACATTGTGAACATGTAGCAGCACGCCTTGGTAAGAGTTCGAAATTTTGAGTTGCATAAAACGAGACATTTTAAAATTTAATTAATATATTGTCTAGTCACATTTTTTTCACATTAGCCTTTTCTTACTTCAAATCAATGTACCATTCCCCTTTCAACATGTCAACATCACTCCCCTCTTCTTTTTTTAAACTCATGCAACACAACAGTAGGAAGAAAAAATGGCAAAACTTGAAAAAAATTCCTAGCTTATTTATGAAGCCGCTTCCCTCTTCTTTTATAAAACGCGAATTCCTCTATCTCTTCACTTTACAGTTCGAATTCGATTCTCAGAGGAAAAAAGGCAACTTTTAAAATTAATAAAAAAAATCAAAATCAAGTCGTTCAAAACGAAAAATCAACCGCGATGGCATCCTCTATTGGGAGCCGCGATTGTTCATCGGCTGAAGGAGGAATTGTAACGACCCGTATTTTACGTGTCGATATATCGTAGAATTGACAGGTTGTTAGTGTTGTTGATGTTGTCTCTAGCCTGAGTCGTTTAGGAAGTTAATTCGTGTGCTTAAGTGTTAAGTCGTGGCCGAGTTAACAAGGCTTGGGTCGTGTTCGAGTTAGGAAGTGAGTCGCATACGAGTTAACAAGTTAAGGCAGTGAACGGCTCATGGATGAGTCGTGTACGACTTAAGGGAATGGGTCGTGCACGAGTTGTAAAGTTAACTCGTGTGATGATGAGTCGTGACCGAGTCAGTGGAGCCATAGGCTTACGAGTTAACATGATATGAGTTGAGTCGTTAACGACTTATAGGTGTTAGCGAGTTATAGGTTAGACCGACTCATAGCTTGGACGAGTCAGTGGCCTTGAGTCGTTAGCGAGTTATAGTGTGCAGGGTAGCTAACGAGTTAGTGTTCTTTACGTGTTACCGGGTTAAAGAGTTACCGAGGTAAGGATTAACTCGTGTACGAGTTAGTAGATATGGCCGAGTTAACAGGTTAGAAAGTTAGGTCGTAAGTCGTCTGGAACGACCTAGCGTGTTTGCGACCTAACGAGTTAGTAAGGCTTGTGTGTTAGCGAGTTACGAGTTAGCAGAGTGTTAGGTCGGCGGCGAGTTAAGGAGATAGGTTGTTAAGTCGTTTGAACGACTTAAGGGTTGAGTCGCTTTGGTGTTAGGTCGGCATGCTAGTTAAGTCGTCAGGCGACCTAGGACTTAGGAAATGCGGCAGTGTGTTGAGTCGTGTGACAGTTGGGTCGGCAGTACGTTGAGTCGTTAGGTCGGCCTGTGTTTTAGGTCGCGTCTGGGTTAAGTCGTAAGTCGGCCTTGGTTGTATGTTGTGTTGGTTAGGTCGTAGGTCGTAGGGGCTGATGAGTCGGCAACGACTCATAGTTAGGTCGGGGACGATCTAAGGGGCGACGACCTAAGGGGTTTCCAGCCTATAAATAGAGGGGTTCGGCTCACTTTTTGGCACCGGTTTTTGAAGCAACGAAGTGCTGCCATTTTGAAGACTCGACTACAACATTTCTTCATCTTCTTTTCTCCATTCCAATCAAGTGTTAGCATCCATCCAAGATCGAAGATCGGGATCGAAGATTCAAGTGTCCAAGTTGAAGATCTTCATCCAACAAAGCTAGATTTCATCGTTTTAAGCGAGGTTTCTCCGGATCAAGCTCAAGTCCTTGCTGTCCAGATCTGAAGTTGATTGATTTTAGGTTGTTTTGGTGATTTGGTGAGTGGTAGTTATCTCTCACGCGGATCCAAAGGAGTATATTGGATTGGTGGCATGTTTGGGTGTTAAAGTTAGAGATTTCATGCATTTTTCTTAAATCCGAGTCTAGCTCCATTGTTTTTGAAGATATTTACTTATGCAAGTTAGTTTAACAAGTATTAGAGATAAAACCCATGTTTAGATTTGATAGATCTATGCTAAAAACCATGATTTCACATATGTTGGACTTTTGCACACTTAATTACGAAATTGCCATTATAATTGTTATTGCTTAATATATCTTGTTTGAATGCTTGAATGTTTGAATGAATGCTAGATTTGATTGTTTCCAAGTTAGCTAGTAGTTGATTTGGAACAAGGTGATTGAAGATGATTCAAAAGCTACGGAAGAAGGCTCTTGAATGGTGAAAGCTGCTTAAGGCATATGTAGCGGATGTTGAAGCTCATATGTATGATGTTGAGATGGAATTTTGCCATGATGCGATGAGGCAAACCATGTTGTTGAGTTGAGATCTTGCTTTGATGTGATGAAGCGAGGCATGTTGATATCTTGAAGGGTAGTTCAAGTATGATGTGAGTCTTGGCTTAATCCAGGCAGGGATCATTCCAAGCATGTTGATAACTTGAAGGGTAGTTCAAGTTGGTTGATAAT
This sequence comes from Allium cepa, assembly GCA_030765085.1. Lineage (NCBI taxonomy): Eukaryota > Viridiplantae > Streptophyta > Magnoliopsida > Asparagales > Amaryllidaceae > Allium > Allium cepa. The sequence continues at coordinate 746,536,384 of CM060941.1, forward strand.
GGAGCTGCTCAAGAGGTAGCTTGGGCTAGGTTGAGGATAGTCGTCAAGAAGGATGGCTAGGAGGCTTGGATCTCGTTGTTGTTGAAGGTTCTAGCATGCTCAAAAGCAAGAGTACATGGGGCGCCCATAACGACTACAGGAAGGTAGTCGGGACACCCAAAAGACTACAGGTAGGTAGTTGAGTACTCTGGGCAAAGTAGATAAGTCCTAGGCACAAGGCAGTGTGCGGAGTATGGTTAGAACCGGGGTTACCATTAGCCCTTGACAGATGGTCATTCAACTAACGGTGAAATCGAGGCAAGGATAACAGTGATAGCCAGAGTCATGGATGTTTGGTTGTATTATCATTCGGCTTCAAGAGCGGTGTTTTCTGGGTGCTTATCTGATCTTGGTTTAGGCCTTGGGGGTTTGTATTTGGAAAACATCGTCCTTGACTCGAGTGATTATTGCTTTACCTTACTTATCTGCTATGTTATGCCTACTTCTCCTTAGTGTGTGTCTGGGGGCTATCACTGTAGAAAGAGGTGGAGTGGGATGGTTTGGTTCCTATTCCTTTATTTCCTTATGCTCTTTTGGTATGCTTGATTGTTAATTTACTGCTCACTAAGACTTTGTCTGACTCAAGGTTTTATGTCTCCTCTTATTACCTTGGGCTGTTCATCCATGTTGGGATGGGCAGACTAGGTAAGCAGGTGACAGGTGCTGTGCTTGGAGTTTCTACGTTGAAGATGACGAAGACGAGCAGGAGGCTATGCATATTATTTTCTTATATGTACTGGGTATCCGCTGCTGTATTTGATGAGTGCTTGTGGTGAGGGCTTTCATGTATGGATTTGAGTAGATGATTGTATGAAACTACTGTGATGCTTATATGATGATGTTCTGTTCTATGGAGCTTCACTATATTATATTTCTCTATTGTATTTTATCCTTGCGCTGTGAGTTACGATAGAGATTCTGCGATTTTATTTTACCCTGACTATCGTCCATGGCTGCCTGGCACACCTTTCAGCGCTCTATTCTCTTGTTTTGGTGCGGGAGTCATGGGCGGTCGTCACATTTGGTATCAGAGCTTTGGTGAATCGATTTCAGCCAACGCTCGCTGATGTAACTACGTAAGAGAGACGTAATTGTATTTTGATGGATGATTACTATATATAATATAGTAGCCTGGAAGGATTTGAACTCCTTATGCAGTTGTTTCTTAAGGTGTTCTAATCATTCTTATTACAGATATTAAGGATGAGTCGAAGAGGGAGACCAGCTGCAAGGGAAAGCCGTGCTGATGAAGGAGCTGTTGATTATGGAACTATGTTCGAAGCGATGATGACTTCGATCATGAGAAGGATACCAGCTTCAGGATCATCAGTGGATGTGGGAGTTCAAGTTCAAGCTCCAAGACCGGTGGATTTTGCTAAGCTTTGCAAGGATTATACTTCTCTTGGAGGAAAAGCTTTCTTGGGGACGGAGTCGACTATTGAGGTGCAGAGATGGATTGATGCATGTCGAAGGATCTTTGGTGACTTAGGGATTGAGGATGCAACTAAGAGAAAGCTTGCATCGAGACAGCTTCAGGGAAGAGCTGCTGATTGGTGGAATTCTATCACCATTGATACCCCAGAAGAAGAGATTACTTGGGAGCAATTCCAAGTTAGATTTGAAGCCAAGTTCATCTCTACGGCTCAGAAGTCTGTTTTGTTCAAGAGGTTTGTAGAGCTCAAGCAAGGTGGGAGACCAGTTCTTGAGTATATTTCTGAGTTTGAAGCTTTGTCCAAGTATGCCAGATCGTACATTGATTCTCCCTATCAGAAGAATGAGAAGTTTGTGACTGGTCTGGATGCTTATCTTGGGAGGCAGTTAGTGGATCATTTGGACGATCCATTTGAGAAGCTTGTGGAGAAAGCCCTTAGGCATGAGAGTTTGTTTCCTAAGGAAAGTTCTGTTGTTGCTGTAACCAGGGAAGGATCTAAACCACACCAGAATGGCAATAAGAGGAGGAAGCAGCAGCAGCAGAAGGGTAAGGATGGCCAGAAGAAGCCGAAAGGCGAAGTGACTTGTTATAACTGCCAACAGAAGGGCCATCTTTACAAAGATTGTAAGAATCCCAAGGTGCCGGGAAAGTGTTACAACTGTGATAAGCTGGGACATATCAAGAAGGACTGTCCAGAACCGAGGAAAGATAGGCAGGTTGTGCAAGCCTATGCTTTGGGGGCTGTTCCATCGTCTTCGAAAGCTCCTACTGCTGAGGAGAAGGGGAAGAGTGTGGTGGTTCAAGGTACTCTTTCTATTTGTGGTGTTCCAGTTAGAGTGTTGTTTGATACTGGAGCGTCGCATTCTTTTGTTTGTGATGAGTTGGTATGCCGGTTAGGTATGAAACCGGATATTGTTGATAGGCCATTGGTTGTGACTAATCCGGTTGGGGGTTCGTCATGTTTGTGTATGATATGCCGTGGTCTAGTTGTGTCGAGTCATGATTGCTCGTTTGTTTGTGATTGCTTTGTTCTGAACTTTGCGGGGTTCGGAATTATTTTGGGTATGGACTGGCTTAGGAAGTATGCGGCAAGGATTGATTGTGAGAGATTGGAGGTGACAGTCGGGAATGTGGAGGGGCGAAAGGTTGTGATACGATGTAAGCATGAAGAAGGCGTCTTCATGAGCTTCATGTATTCGCTGGTTGTTCCACGGGATGGACTGTCATCGATGCCAATCGTGAATGAGTTTGAGAATGTCTTTGAGGAAGTCAAAGGGTTGCCGCCGCATAGGGAGATCGAGTTTCGTATCGATCTAGTTGAGGGAGCCAGACCTGTTGTGATGCCTCTTAGGCGGATGGCACCGAGGGAGCAGCAAGAGCTGAAGGTGCAAGTTGATGACCTTTTGCAGAAAGGATTCATTCGGAGAAGTGTGTCCGAATGGGGTGCGCCAGTTGTGTTCGCAACCAAAACGGATGGATCGTTGAGGTTGTGTGTTGATTATCGTGAGCTGAATAAGGTGACTAAGAAGAACAAGTATCCATTGCCGAGAATAGATGACTTGTTTGACCAGCTTCACGAGGCTAAGGTGTTTTCTCAGATGGATTTGGCAACGGGATTTCACCAGTTGAGAGTGGCAAAGGATAGTGTGCCGAAGACTGCTTTCAGGACACCATCCGGGTTTTATGAGTGGCTGGTAATGCCGTTTGGATTGACTAACGCGCCAGCATATTTTGTGGATCTTATGAATAGGGTATTCAGAGATCAGTTGAATAAGTTCGTGCTTGTGTTCGTGGATGATATTTTGGTTTACTCCAGAACCGAGGAAGAGCACAAGACGCACTTGAGGATTGTTTTGGGAATTTTGTGGAAACATCAGCTGAAGGCTAAGTTTTCGAAGTGTCACTTCTGGAAGAGTGAAGTGAGGTTCTTAGGCCATGTTATCTCTGGAAATGGAATAGCGGTTGATCCCGCTAAGGTGGCAGCGATCCAGGATTGGGTTAGACCTAAGAATGCATCTGATGTGAGAAGTTTTCTTGGATTAGCAGGATATTATCGTCGGTTTATCAAAGACTTTTCCAAGATAGCTGCACCATTGACAGGATTGACGAAGAAGAACCAAGTGTTCAGATGGGATGACAAGTGTGAGCAAGCCTTCGTAATCCTGAAAGAGCGACTGACAAGTGCTCCTGTTTTGACTATTCCGAGTGGGAATGATGAGATGGTGGTTTACACCGATGCATGTGGCACTGGACTAGGAGCGGTGCTAATGCAGAAGGATAAAGTTGTTGCATATGCTAGTCGACAACTGAAGCCGCATGAAAGGAATTATCCGACTCATGATTTGGAGTTAGCGGCGATTGTGTTTGCTTTGAAGATATGGAGACATTACCTATTGGGAGTTAGATTCGAGTTGTTTACAGATCATAAGTCGTTAAAGTATCTGTTTTCCCAAAAGGATTTGAATCTTCGACAGCAACGGTGGCTAGAGTTCTTAGCATCGTATGATTTTGGTATAGCCTATACTCCAGGGAAAGGTAACGCAGTGGCTGATGCGTTAAGTCGAAGACATGCAGGATTGGGAGCCATGTTTTCGGAATGGAAGAGTCTTGAGTATTTGGCTGGATTTGATTTCAGGCCTAGATGCGAATTGGAACCTGAGATGTTGGCAAACTTATCAATAAGGCCTACTCTTGTGGAAAGAATTGGCGAGGGTCAAAAGCAAGACGATAAGCTTGTCAAGGTTATCCGAGATTTGGAATCTGGATTGGACCCAGAGAAGAATAAAGGATTTGAAGTCGATCGAGAGGGTTGGCTTCGAAAGCAAGGGCGACTAGTTGTTCCCGATGTAGATGGATTGAGAGATGAAGTTCTGAGGGAGAGTCATCACTCGAAGTTGACAATTCATCCAGGTGGAAATAAGATGTATCGGGATATGAAGAGAACCTACTACTGGGAAGGTATGAAGAAGGATGTTGGAAATTTTATTTCCAAGTGTATGAATTGCCAGTTGGTGAAAGCTGAGCAGAAGAAGCCCAGTGGATTGCTTCAGCCATTAGAGGTTCCTACATGGAAGTGGGAGCAAGTGTCGATGGACTTTATCGATGGTCTACCTAGGACAAGAGCAGGGAATGAAGGGATTTGGGTCATAGTAGATCGTTTGACCAAGAGTGCAAGGTTCATTCCTGTTCGATCGACTAGGACTGCATCGAAGTTGGCTGAATTATATGTGAAGTGGATAGTTCGTTTCCATGGTGTTCCGAAGAGTATAGTGAGCGATCGAGATCCATTGTTCACTAGTAGATTTTGGAAGAGCTTCCAGGAAGTTTTGGGAACTGAGTTGTGTTTGAGTACAGCTTATCACCCTCAAACAGATGGTCAGACTGAGAGAGTCAACCGAGTTTTGGAAGATCTTCTTAGAGCATGTGTTTTGGACTTCGGAGGATCATGGGAAGATCACCTTCATTTGGTGGAGTTTGCTTATAACAACAGTTATCAGTCGAGTATTGGTATGGCACCATATGAGGCATTATATGGAAGACCGTGTAACTCTCCGACATGTTGGTTGGAAACGGGAGAAAAGCTGATGCTTGGGCCAGAGATGATTCGTCAAACTACGGATTGTATAGAGATCATTCGGCAACGAATGAGGGCAGCCCAGGATCGTCAGAAGAGTTATGCAGATAATCGTCGAAAGGATTTGGAATTCGATGTGGGTGATATGGTTTTTGTGAAGATTTCCCCATTGAAGAATGTTGTTAGATTCGGGAAGAAAGGGAAATTGACTCCGAGATTTGTTGGACCATTTCCGATTATCGAGCGAATTGGAAAGCTCGCTTATAGATTGGAGTTACCGGAAAAGATGGCGGGTGTGCACAATGTTTTTCATGTATCTTATCTACGGAAGTATGTGCACGACCCAACTACGGTGGTTTCTGCTGATAGCTGTGAAGACTTGGAGGTTGATCCTGTTGTTTCGAGACCTCGTAAGCCGCTTCGTATTGTTGAAACCGATACGAAACAGCTTAGGAGGAAGACGATTACGTTGCTCAAGGTACAATGGAGTGATGATGTTAACGACTGTACATGGGAGGAGGAAGAGAGGATGAAGGCAGCTCATCCAGAACTCTTCGAGGTATGGCCCTAAGGTGTCGTGACATCTCATGAATTTGCATCTTGATTTCTATCTTAGAATTCTGCATGCTAGGCTAGAATTGGATGCATGGTTTGTTGTTTGCTATGGATGGTAGGCATGCGGAATATCTTTGATTGCTGTTGTTTGCTTGGAATTTCGGGGGCGAAATTCCTAAGGGGGAGAGAATGTAACGACCCGTATTTTACGTGTCGATATATCGTAGAATTGACAGGTTGTTAGTGTTGTTGATGTTGTCTCTAGCCTGAGTCGTTTAGGAAGTTAATTCGTGTGCTTAAGTGTTAAGTCGTGGCCGAGTTAACAAGGCTTGGGTCGTGTTCGAGTTAGGAAGTGAGTCGCATACGAGTTAACAAGTTAAGGCAGTGAACGGCTCATGGATGAGTCGTGTACGACTTAAGGGAATGGGTCGTGCACGAGTTGTAAAGTTAACTCGTGTGATGATGAGTCGTGACCGAGTCAGTGGAGCCATAGGCTTACGAGTTAACATGATATGAGTTGAGTCGTTAACGACTTATAGGTGTTAGCGAGTTATAGGTTAGACCGACTCATAGCTTGGACGAGTCAGTGGCCTTGAGTCGTTAGCGAGTTATAGTGTGCAGGGTAGCTAACGAGTTAGTGTTCTTTACGTGTTACCGGGTTAAAGAGTTACCGAGGTAAGGATTAACTCGTGTACGAGTTAGTAGATATGGCCGAGTTAACAGGTTAGAAAGTTAGGTCGTAAGTCGTCTGGAACGACCTAGCGTGTTTGCGACCTAACGAGTTAGTAAGGCTTGTGTGTTAGCGAGTTACGAGTTAGCAGAGTGTTAGGTCGGCGGCGAGTTAAGGAGATAGGTTGTTAAGTCGTTTGAACGACTTAAGGGTTGAGTCGCTTTGGTGTTAGGTCGGCATGCTAGTTAAGTCGTCAGGCGACCTAGGACTTAGGAAATGCGGCAGTGTGTTGAGTCGTGTGACAGTTGGGTCGGCAGTACGTTGAGTCGTTAGGTCGGCCTGTGTTTTAGGTCGCGTCTGGGTTAAGTCGTAAGTCGGCCTTGGTTGTATGTTGTGTTGGTTAGGTCGTAGGTCGTAGGGGCTGATGAGTCGGCAACGACTCATAGTTAGGTCGGGGACGATCTAAGGGGCGACGACCTAAGGGGTTTCCAGCCTATAAATAGAGGGGTTCGGCTCACTTTTTGGCACCGGTTTTTGAAGCAACGAAGTGCTGCCATTTTGAAGACTCGACTACAACATTTCTTCATCTTCTTTTCTCCATTCCAATCAAGTGTTAGCATCCATCCAAGATCGAAGATCGGGATCGAAGATTCAAGTGTCCAAGTTGAAGATCTTCATCCAACAAAGCTAGATTTCATCGTTTTAAGCGAGGTTTCTCCGGATCAAGCTCAAGTCCTTGCTGTCCAGATCTGAAGTTGATTGATTTTAGGTTGTTTTGGTGATTTGGTGAGTGGTAGTTATCTCTCACGCGGATCCAAAGGAGTATATTGGATTGGTGGCATGTTTGGGTGTTAAAGTTAGAGATTTCATGCATTTTTCTTAAATCCGAGTCTAGCTCCATTGTTTTTGAAGATATTTACTTATGCAAGTTAGTTTAACAAGTATTAGAGATAAAACCCATGTTTAGATTTGATAGATCTATGCTAAAAACCATGATTTCACATATGTTGGACTTTTGCACACTTAATTACGAAATTGCCATTATAATTGTTATTGCTTAATATATCTTGTTTGAATGCTTGAATGTTTGAATGAATGCTAGATTTGATTGTTTCCAAGTTAGCTAGTAGTTGATTTGGAACAAGGTGATTGAAGATGATTCAAAAGCTACGGAAGAAGGCTCTTGAATGGTGAAAGCTGCTTAAGGCATATGTAGCGGATGTTGAAGCTCATATGTATGATGTTGAGATGGAATTTTGCCATGATGCGATGAGGCAAACCATGTTGTTGAGTTGAGATCTTGCTTTGATGTGATGAAGCGAGGCATGTTGATATCTTGAAGGGTAGTTCAAGTATGATGTGAGTCTTGGCTTAATCCAGGCAGGGATCATTCCAAGCATGTTGATAACTTGAAGGGTAGTTCAAGTTGGTTGATAATGGAGCTGCTCAAGAGGTAGCTTGGGCTAGGTTGAGGATAGTCGTCAAGAAGGATGGCTAGGAGGCTTGGATCTCGTTGTTGTTGAAGGTTCTAGCATGCTCAAAAGCAAGAGTACATGGGGCGCCCATAACGACTACAGGAAGGTAGTCGGGACACCCAAAAGACTACAGGTAGGTAGTTGAGTACTCTGGGCAAAGTAGATAAGTCCTAGGCACAAGGCAGTGTGCGGAGTATGGTTAGAACCGGGGTTACCATTAGCCCTTGACAGATGGTCATTCAACTAACGGTGAAATCGAGGCAAGGATAACAGTGATAGCCAGAGTCATGGATGTTTGGTTGTATTATCATTCGGCTTCAAGAGCGGTGTTTTCTGGGTGCTTATCTGATCTTGGTTTAGGCCTTGGGGGTTTGTATTTGGAAAACATCGTCCTTGACTCGAGTGATTATTGCTTTACCTTACTTATCTGCTATGTTATGCCTACTTCTCCTTAGTGTGTGTCTGGGGGCTATCACTGTAGAAAGAGGTGGAGTGGGATGGTTTGGTTCCTATTCCTTTATTTCCTTATGCTCTTTTGGTATGCTTGATTGTTAATTTACTGCTCACTAAGACTTTGTCTGACTCAAGGTTTTATGTCTCCTCTTATTACCTTGGGCTGTTCATCCATGTTGGGATGGGCAGACTAGGTAAGCAGGTGACAGGTGCTGTGCTTGGAGTTTCTACGTTGAAGATGACGAAGACGAGCAGGAGGCTATGCATATTATTTTCTTATATGTACTGGGTATCCGCTGCTGTATTTGATGAGTGCTTGTGGTGAGGGCTTTCATGTATGGATTTGAGTAGATGATTGTATGAAACTACTGTGATGCTTATATGATGATGTTCTGTTCTATGGAGCTTCACTATATTATATTTCTCTATTGTATTTTATCCTTGCGCTGTGAGTTACGATAGAGATTCTGCGATTTTATTTTACCCTGACTATCGTCCATGGCTGCCTGGCACACCTTTCAGCGCTCTATTCTCTTGTTTTGGTGCGGGAGTCATGGGCGGTCGTCACAGGAATCGACATCGTGACTCGAAGTCGATAATACTGGAGGTTTTTTGCGCATAGGGAAGAGAGGCGATAGCAATAGTGGAGGGCGCAGGTGGTGGCACGACGAAGATGGGAGGGCATTCGAGCAGCTCCTGTGCTTAGGCACAATTTGTCTTGGGAGGGGGAGGGGAAGGTGCGACAGTTTGATGTCGAAGCTAGGGCATGGCTGTAGCTATTGTATATAGGGGTGTGGGCCGTTGTGGTTGTGATGAGGAGACGGATGACTATGCTAGGCATGCACACATATTGGAATCACTATTGCACTCTGATGATGATGAGGCTCGTGTAGTGGTTCGTCGACGGAGGAGAAGGAAGTGCTCTGTGCAGTAGCGTTTTAGGAAAAGATAAATTGGCATTTGGCATACTAGTAATCAGTTTTTTTAGAATGTAATTAGTGAATTTTATTTTCTTAAATTTATCGTTATCTTTGAAAGCTAATAACTCCCTAATACGATGTCAAAATTTAACGTGGTCAGTCATGTTAGGCTTGTATCGACGTTAGCTTAGCTATGGAATTTGTTTGGTGATTTTTGGAGTCAATTGCAATTTTTAGATTAAATCGAACATTCGGTTTAATTTAATGTTAGAACGATCAGCAAATTCGATAATTAAGGTGAGTTAATCTCACTCAATTTTGGATTACACGTTAATTTTAAATAGTTAAAATTAATTATTGGATGCCTGTTTGAATTTGATATATTTATCAGTTGGATGTTATAATAAATATAGTAGTATATATTAGTAGTTGGATTAATTATTCCCGCCTATTGGAGCGGATGAGACTCTATGCACCCCGCATAATAGCGAATGACCCTATATACCCCGATATCACCCTCGAAGTGGGATTGATGTTTTTACATTGTATTAACATATATGGTTGTAGGGAAACAGGTTAAAGGGATCCAACTGGATTACTCAAAAATGTTGAATTAAATCTCATATATATTGATATATGATCTGCTTGAATAATTTGTGATAGATTATAGTGTGATTTGAATTTATTGGACGCTAGGGTAGTTTTGGCCTAGATTTTCGTATTTTTGAATGCCAATATAATATGTTTTAAATTGGGAAGAAAATAAAAGGAAATTTGGAAGTGGGTATTTATTGGGAATTTTGTATTGAAATAAAGAAATGAATTTGGTAAAATAAATAGTTTGACTTTGAATTGTACTTAAGTATTACGGAATATTGTAAATGGAGATTGTGGAATGATGTAAAAGGATTTTTAATCATAATTCTTAAGTGGCACTTGTTAAATATAAAAGGTTTTTAAAATCGAGATTTGCAAATATATTAGAAGAATAAAAAGGAAATTTGGAAACAATTATAAAATTGGTTATATTAAATCCTCAGTAAGATTTCTAAATTACGAAATGAAAGTAAAATCGAGATTTGGTTGTTTTTGGAATATAGTTAGGTTATTCAAGAAGTTTAATTATAAATGGAATTTAAATTAAGGACGTGATTATAAATGGATTTAACTTAGAAGTCGATTTATAATGGATGTAAGTGATGAAAAACCGTTTTAAACTGGAATTGAAACTGTGAGATTTATAAACAATGTTTATAAATAAAGTGGAATGATTACAGGTCAATAAATTGAAGTTATAAATTCATGGTTAGAATTTACAAGGAGATGGGTAAATTGGCTTACAAAAAATGATAGATTTATTTTTAAAAATATGAAAAGGGGATTTACGGAATTGGGTCGTAAATCAAAATATGTGATAAATCGAGAAAGATTTATAAATATTAGACTGACTATTTGGGAATTGAACAACATGTTTTAGCGAGAAGTTAAGTTTGTTTAAAAAGAGGATTTTAAATTATTGAACAGGGTATTTTAAAAGTGTTTAAAAATATTCCAAAAAATAGTTATTCGAATATTTTAAAATTGTCGAAATGGATTATAAATAAGTCTTGCAAATCGATTAGAATTTTATTAATGAATCAGAATTAGTTATTGTTTCAAAGTTATATAGTTGTTTTAAATTGTTTAAAGCATACTAAACTATTAATTAACTTAGTTATTATGAGTTGATATTATGTTAATTATTATTAAGAATTCATCGGTATTATTATTTTAAAAGATAAAATTTTCGATATTAGTATTATTTTATATAATAACTTTTAAAAGAGTATTCGCCTAAATTAAACTTAGGAACTTATATGGAAATTTTATAAGTATTATTTTGAGAAAATTATTAAATAAGGTTTCGGAAAGTAATGATATACTTTCATGGCAAAATCGGAGGCAGGGGTTACCTGTAGTTAAGTATGGATTTCTTTGGTATAGAGACGTAACCTTTGAGCTGTGAATCCATGATGGATACTACGTGGTACTTTCCATATTTTTGAAAAAAAATTCAAATATTTTTTAAAAGAATGTTCAGTGAACGTAATTACTTCGATAAGATAAGTATATACTTTTGGATAAAGAGATTTAATTTATTTAAAATTTAAATTAAATGAGACCTGTTGTTTTTTGGTGGCAAATGAAATATTTGGTTGAATAATTTTTTATTCGATAGTAAAATAACCGACTATCAAATATGGATCCAAAAATATAACTTAGGAATATCTAGAAGAAACATGGGGATTATGTGGTACAGTTACCGTTCGAGGTGCTATACTGTACGCATAAACTTATTTCATTCTTCTAGGATGATGATAAGGAAATATGTCCACTAACGGTTAGGTGATGATCTTCAATCTTATTTTCATCATTTTATTTTCTAAATAATTGGGGTTGAGTTTACCGAAAATATCGAACGTTGTTTCGAAGAGACCTGATCGGATAGATTATCTGAAAACCACTTCGATCCAACGAATTCATTTTCGAAAGTGAAAACAAGAGCATGGAGTCAAAGTTGGAGCATTGAAGTGAAAGGGCTAATCGTTACTAATCCTAAGGATGATTTGAAAATGGATGTAGTAGGAATTGTGCCTTCGATTTCGTTCAAACCCAGAATGAACTTGTATGGATGAATGCTATCAATACATTGTCATTGTAGGACAATGAGCATTTCAAGTAAATTCTTTAAAAGGTAATTGTAACCTCAAGCCTCATCAACCGAGAATGAATGAAAATCAGGGGAGATGCAGCAAGGCTAAGTGCGTCGCACCCAATTAGGGTATGTTTATTACCTTTCTAGATACCCTCGGATATTATTACTACGGTGCGCGGAAGAACTCGAAAAGGGTGGGAACACCCAAGGTGATAGAATATTCGGTCTCTCTAGGGGTAGTCCGATCTTACATTGTAGGGGATTCCGACATAGTCCTTGGTGTATTTTTCTAGATGTGTACTGTGACAGGTAGTACCCCAATGCCTAGTCATTCGTATGGAATCCATCCTTCAATACATACCTTTACGGTTTTGGTTTTTGAGCCTAGTATGTTGGAATTTAATTAATGTAACAATTTCAGCTATTTGAATAAGTATTTATACCTAGACACTATTATGATTTTGATACAAAATGTTTTGGTTGCCGTAAGATAAAAACCCATCGTGTTTATTTTGGCGTGGTCTTACGAGATACCTTTGTATTTCAAAGGATTTGATAACTTTAATAATTCAAATTGAGTGTGTTTTCTCACATTGGTTTTTCAGACTGACTTGGATGTTATTTTATTATAATGCTCGGTTCAGACCGAGTACCACAGATACATGATAGGATGCTATGGAGCTCAAGAGACGAGCTGGATGATGAAGATGTATTACACATACTTGATTATATTCCGCTGTGTATTATATGTTGTATGTTCAGCACTTGTAAGGACAAGTTATTATAACTGTCCAGTATTGAGTTATTGATGTGTTGTACTCTAATGATGTTATGTGTAAATAACCATTATAGTTTTTTTGTATCAAGACATGTTATTATCTCTTATATTTTGTTCCGCTGTGATTGTGAGATACTGTGTTGTTGTTTTTGTTCCTTCTTCTACCTCTTTCTTCTTTTTCCCTAACGATCTAGTATTTCTGGCATTCGATTGTTCGACATGCTATATAGTGTATGCATTGTTGATTTTCGAGCATCGAAAATCTGGGATATGACACTTGGTACCAGAGCTGAAGGTTATGCGAGAACCTTGGCTTTGATGGGTAACTCATCAAAGATAGGATTAGTAGAACCCTAGAATGAGTTTGAGTGTATTAATAGATATGAGCATGTATTTGTTAGTGAATATAAATTGTTTTATATTGTGTTGATTGACCTACTGAGTGGCTTTTGGATTCTAGTCAATACAAGTAATTAACGTTATTGATAGGAATCTCTAAACACTTGAACAGAGCAATTCGACATGATATTATTTTTGAAATGGGGTAAACGAAATAATTCTACCCAAATTATTTTTATATATATAAAGAAATAATTTTTTAGAAATTATTATAGCTGTATACGGTGTTTGTTTGTTAGGAAATGATAATATTAAACCATTATCCTTTGTTGTTGTGGTGATTGAATAAAAGTTGATGTTATAGTCAAAGTTAAGAAATAATTTCATATAACAAAATGGAAATATGTAAATGTGATTTGAAAATAGATATGGTTTATAAAAACGGTTTTTAAAGAATTTAAAATTTGGAAATTTGGGAAATTAATTTCTCGTTGGTTTTAAAATGTTTTTCAAAGGTTTTGGAAAATAGTAGTGATATTATTTGGAGGATATCTTTGGAATAAAAAATAATTAAAATGGTTTTCAAAATAGGAAAAAGCACTAAACTCATTTCGGTCACTAGAAAACAATTCCGATGATGATCGCGACATCATCGATGTTCATTTTTGGGTTTCTGAGTGATGGATTTCTAACACCCCACATTTTATATAATTAAATAAAATAAATTGAATTAAAATAATTACAAAACAGAATATAAATTTCAAACATATTCATTTAAGAATTTAGAGGTTACAAAGATTTGCGCAAGTAATGAGTGTGTGATTAATTGACGCATCAATCAATTAAAAGGGGAATTAATTAAGAGACATAGAGTCATCAATTAGTCATAGAATATGTAACTTTTATAACATTAATTTATTAAGGGATCTTCTAATAAAGGGGAATGTATATGGGGAATAAATTAAATGATAACATACATATATTAATTTATAATTGACGCAATCAATTAATTAAGAAATTAATTAAAGACATTAAGTAAGCGTCAATTAATGAAAGAGGGAAACTTATATGTTAATTAATTGGGTAATGAATTGGCAGTTTAAATATATATACAACTAGTAAATGTGTGATTGAGTGACACATAAGAATTAATGTGGATATCGTTTAAAATGGAAAAACGTGTCAATTAATTAATTGGCAATCAGTTGAGCGTTTTGGAAAGGGTGTCAATTAATTAAAGAATATGCCCTTGTTACAATACCTAATAATGTAAATTAATTCGCTAGAAGAAAATGACAGTTATAGGATTATCTAGTTTCCAAGTTAAAAAGAAAATAATAATTGGAATGCATACAAAAATCAAACGTAGTAATTAAGTTTATGATGAAGATAAGTTAATAAGAATAAAAAAGTATAACTTTTATATACAATAATTTAATAGAGGTATTAATTGACGTGTTACAATAAGTAAGAAATTATAACGTATAAGAATCAATTAATATTGGATATACATACGTACATATATATATACATACGTATATATGTATGTATGATCTAACTAATTGGATAATTAATAGGAGAATCTAATTTAGAAGGAAATATGAACTAATAGGGTCGTATAACAAAGGAATAAATGAATAACATAGGAGAATTATACGTTATAAGCTAACGTAAACAAATCAATAAATGATGGTGATGATTGTTTTTAGGGTTAATAAAATGGTTCATAGTTGTCCACTACACCTATAAATTGAACGTAACTTAATCATAACCCACACTATTTTCTCTAAATCGGTTGTTATCATTTACAGCAAACTCCTCTTCTCTTCCTCCTCTTCCTTTCTCCTCTATCAATCAAATCTTTTCCCAAACAAAAAACAAAATTAAATAAAGATATACATACAAGCAGATCAGAGAGTTGCGCAAACAAATTAGAGAATTTACAGTGATTAAAAAGGGTAGGAAAGCGGAGAAAAGCGTAACAAATTAAAAGGAAGAGAGATTGAAGCTAAGGACGACATGTGAGTGGATTTATTTTTATACCTTTTAAGTTTAAGATATGATCGTTAGATTCCCGTTTAGAAAATTTTATTCAGTAATTAATTATATTAGTTAAATTAGGCCGAACTATAAGAAAACTTGCAGTTTATTTATAGTATCAGTATTTATACACTATTTTCTATGCCTTACTTACATCTTTTTCTACGTTTGATATTTTTATGCAAGCGTCAGTTTTCTTCTATCCCCTCTTCTTTTCTTCGCGTATGGATTAGAATACATTAAACACGAATATGGATTATATAATTAAGAAAACTAAAATGAAGGAAATTAGTTGTAAAATAATAAAGGTTGAGGAATAGAATCACTATAATAAATTACATTAAAATGGGAAAAGATAATTAGGAATAATTATTAGATTAATTGGTTGATTTAGAAATAGGATACAATTCCATAACTTAGTATCTAAAAGGTAACGATAAATGTAACTGCTAGAGTAAAAGAAATAAAAATAGGGAATTAGTGCAAAATAGAGAAACCGCTATATTTACACTACTCCAAAATAGTAAAAGAGATACCTTGTTGTTATGGATTATTGTTTATAGTATTATTCAATATTAAAATATGGATATGGATTACATGGTTTTCATAACCAACCAAATAAAATAGAATTACTTCCTAAAATAGTGGACAATAAAGTAAAGTATGATTTGAAACAAGAAAATTATTAATTTAAGAATATGAGGCTATAAAAAAATTTAAGAGCCTAAGTCTGCATTTACTGTGCAGGATATTTAACTAGGCAACTATTATGATCAGTGAATTATGTAATATTAGAGAATTAAAGAAAATTCTATATCATAATAAAATAAGGTAGACTAGAGCAGATAAGAAATGCTTATAATTACATAACGGACTATAAAAGAAGAAAAGGTAAGAATTACGAGTAGAATTATAACATAAGTTAGAATTATGAAATAAGAGCGGAAAAGCAAATCGTGAGACTTACAATAAATTGGTAAGCAATGATAGTAGAGAATAATGATAGAAGCTTATTTAAACAACATATATTAAATTGATAGGCAAATAACACAAAAATAATAAAAGAGGCTTATTTTATTGAACTTAAGAATTTATATATTAAGTTAAATAAGCAAGATAATGAATGTGGCTCATATTAACTACATTCTCTATTAGACCTATGGTTATCTCATAATAGTTAAAAGTGAGATGAGGGCAAGAATATGCTAATTAAATTAAAATAAGTAGCCAACAAAATAAGAAAGCAAACTAAATGCAAATTAAAAGATTAGACTTAGAATCTAATAAAAGAATCGAAATGCGTTTGGAGCAGCCCAAAGGATGAAGTGCCTAACGAAGCAGTTCACCATGGATTTTAACAATGGAGAAGCATGTCCAACTTAGTAATTTTGCGCTTCAAAGAAGTATGAGACTTCAACGGGACGTGAGGATACTCTAGGATGACCCTCTAAGTATGCCTAAAGAAGCCACAACCCCGGAGGTAGGTCTGTGGGTGTTCCTTCAAGAGAACATGCCGTGACTACATTTGCATTGTAGGCCTAATGAAGCAGACCTTTGTAGGCACTCAGAAGTGCTTGGTGTTCAGAGTAGAGTATTCGTATGTTCAGTACTTGCAAGTAAGGTTAAGGATAGTTGCATTCGAATATTGGCAAATATCAAGACCAAGACCAATTTCGGGAAAGACTAGAGTTAAACCGACATGCCAATGATTCTTTCACTATCGAGACATTGGATGGAGGGGAACCGCCAATTGGATGTTAGATTGTTTGCAGTAGGGCATGACCACTTAGCACTTTAGAAGTCTTTCGATTAGTCGAGGGATGACTGCATGGGGCCATAGCCATGATGAGAAAGGGATAGACCAACTAAAATATGTATTGTAGGTCTAAAAAAGCGGTCCTTTACAGATATAGAAAATCCTCGACTGAGTTCCATACAAGGCAAACCTTGTTGGCGGGATTCAGATAGTAGATAGAATAATTACGTAGTCCTTAATGTACGCACTGGGTGGTACATGTGGATGTCCAAGCACTGGTATAAACTAGTGCAGTTGCGATTAACGTTTTCCTAGTAGTGGAGCATCTTTATTGTAGGCCTTACGAAGCGATCCTTCATAGATTTAGTTATGGAACACTCTCGAAATTAGATGATTGAGCTCTTTTCGAGGAGTATATGGAAGGTACCATGGGTGGTACCTATAACCAATATGGTTGTTGGGCACATAGCTACATATATGTATATATTAGTTATTAGGTTTTAATCTACTATGGAGTAGATGGGCACGATTCACGAACAGAGGCGAAAGTATTGTAACTTAAGAACCTAATATAAGAGTAAATGGAAATAAAACGATATATGTAGAATTAAGCCTAGAAGTATATAATTTATTCATTCACCAGAACTTTTGTTTTGACCCCCTCCTCATAACATCCTACAGGTTAGGTAGATGGCAAAGACTTCTCAGCTTTACGAAACTTGCTTAGAAAGTGTTATTATTTGGGTGAGTATTTACTTATTATGATATTTTAGTCAATTCCGCCGTGAGATAATTAATTAAGCTCTGATATATTTATCTTTGCGTATTTGCAGGATAGCAGATACCCAACTCCGGCTTCAGTGGGCTTGGTTTTTAGCATTTTTGCGAAAAATCCGAACCACTGGAATTCGAGTTATTACAGGATTCTTACCTTAATGATTTGCAATTGGAGTTGTTTTGGAAAAACTAGTTTTGGTTTGAAATGCAAAAGGATAATTTGATATGCCAAGGAATTTTGTATGTGTGTGTATATACATACATACATATATATATATATATACACACACACGATTTCTAAAATGATTTGCAATACTTAGATCCAATAATATTTAAAGCTTGGGTATTTGATTTCCACGTTTATGGAAATATAAGAAAATAAAATTGAACTTATAAAATTTGGAATGCAGAATTGAAAAGAAATTTACCTTAGGGTAAGTTAATTAGAGTGGATAAAATTGAATGTGAAAATGGAGAATAAAATTTAAATTAAGAAAATTAAATGGAAGTAAGTGTGATAATGGAATAAGTTAGTAAAGTAAACTAATTAAGTGAAGTAAATTGGAAGAAAATTATGAATGTATTATGAATAAGTTAATAACTTATAAAATCTATAAATTGCAAGACAAAGCAATGTTTAAATTGTTGAATAAAAATATAAGGAAATGCTTTAAGTGTTGAATATGAGTGAAAAGGAAGTGAAATTTTGAAATTGAATTGTAGAATAGAAATTTAACTTGAATTGAGTTTAATAAAGTGGAATTGAAAATTTAGCCTAAGTTGGACTAAATAAATTAAATTATGGGAAATAGAATTGACTGAGATTTACATAAATTAGTGGATAGAACTAATTAAAATAATTAGTTAATTGAATATAATTTGGAATGTTAATTGATAAAAATCAAATGTGAAGTTGAGAAATTGGAATTGAATTTGATTAAAATGGGAAATGAAATTGAACTTGAATTGAAATGGATATAAAATTAAGTGGTGAAGTGAAAATAAATCTAAGAACATTTGTATAAAATGTTATAAATTGACTTAAGAAAATTGATGGTGTAATTCTTAAGTGAAATTGGCATAGGAAAAAAAATATGCTAAGTAAATAGGCAAATGGAATGAAGGTGAAAAATAATTTGATATAGCTAAGAATCAATTGGAGATTAATACATAAGTTGTAAGTATATTTTCTTATTCGCATAATGATTCAATCTGGATTCGAGCACAAATTTTCGGGATAATCTATATCGATCCGAATTTGGATTTTTCGCTTGATTTTCGACGGCAAACACTGGATATTGATTTTTGATTGATTCTAGAATTCTCTGTCATATTTAATGGCCATGCAAGGATAATGACAGTTTCTAATCAAGAAACTAGATCTAAGTTCGCACTGAAGTAGTTGTATGAACGATACTAGTTCGGAAGTGAAATTATGTGGTCGAGTGAGCGATCAGATTATTGTGTGCGGATGATATATATACATCGTATGGGTTTTGGTGAAATAAATATTGGAAATTGAAAATGCTGAATAAAATGATTTTGAATTGTATGATTGGATACTATGGGTAAGCAAGGTGCGGGTAACTAAATGCAAAAGCTAAATTGATGCCTTCGATTTCAAAAGTAAAATTTGATTGCCCGACAAAAAGGCATGTGTTTAAAAATGATGTTGAATTTGATGATTTTATGATTGATCCACTTGGCTTTTGTTTTCTTTTGATGATTTGAGCCCGTAGAGACGATTTGTAGTTGTTTGGATCTAGCTGCGCAAAGGAGACGCTGGCGAAATTTTGCAGAAATTTAAGGAGTTAGAATATTTTGAAGAATTTTTTTTGATAATTAAAAATTGATATTGGATTATAACTTGAAATGATTGAGGAAATAATATTACTGGAATCTATGGATAAATTTGTAAAATTAGTAAAAGTGATATTGTGTTTTCAGCAAATTGAATTTTGGAAGTTACTTCAATTTGGCTATGGGAAAATTAATGAGTTTTAGACCATTCTTCTTACCTAGAAATTTCAAGGACGAAATTCTTGTGGGGGGAAGGAATGTAATGACCTAGAATTATGGTTATTTGAAATTTGAATATTTAATTGATTTTAAATATTTAAAAGTTAATTTTAACTTGAGTATCAAATATAACGATATACTGGATAATTTAATATTGAATTTAATAATTTAAAATTTGTAAATTATTGAATCTTGAGTTTTAAGCTTAATAAAAATAATTTAAAGGCTTATAAAATTTATATTAATAATAATGGAGATAATAAAACTTTTTAAATTGAATTTAAAAGAGATTTGTTCAATTTTAAAAATATATCGTTTGAATTAACGTATACAAATAGCCATCTGGGGCACAGTCTTAGAATTCGACAAAACTAGTTCCATTAGATCCATAACAGTGTATTATTATCAAATTTCAAATTTAGCAGCGTTTGGAGTTATCGTTTGGTTGTACAGAATAGAAACGGGATAAAATTTAAGTCGAATATTCAATATAATAATTGGGTCCAAAAAGCCACCTTCTCCATACGATCGAATTAGGACTCGAAACCTTTTCTATTGCATTTGAAATAGGCGTATAACGTCATAAACGCCTAGAGGCATGCCTTTATAGGAGTTCTAAATTTTGAGTTGCGTAAAACGAGATATTTTGAAATTTAATTAATATAGTGTCGAGTCAAAATTATTCACATAAGCCTTTTTCTTACTTCAAATCACAGCCCCATTCCCCCCTTAAAGACACCAACACCACTTCCCTCTTCTTTTCTTAAACTCACGCAACACAATAGTAAGAATAAAAAGGGCAAAACTAAAAAAAAATTCCTAGCTTATCTGCGAAGCCGCCTCCCTCTTCTTTTACAAATCGTGAATTCCTCTATCTTTTCCCATTAAGGTTCGAGGTCGATTCTCAGAACAAAAAAAGAAACCACAATTTTTTAAAATTAAAAAAAAAAATCAAAATGAAGTCGTTCAAAATTAAAAATCAATCGTCGTGGCATCCTCTATTGGGATTCGCGATAGTTCATCGGCAGAAGGAGGAATCGACATCGTGACTCGAAGTCGAGAATATTAGAGGTGGTCCGCGCATTGGAAAGAGAGGCGATAGCGATGGTGGAGGGCATAGGCAATTGTATGACGAAGGAGGAAGGGCGTTCGAGCAGCTCTAGGGCTTGGATGCGATTGGTCTTGGGGGGGGGGTGGTGGGGGAATGGTTCGACAGTTTGATGTCGAAGCTAGGGCATGGCTGTCACAATTGTATATGGGGCTGTAGGCCATTGTGGTTATGACAGGGAGACGGATGATGATGCTGAGCGCGTGCACGTATTGGAATCTCTATTGCGCTCTGATGATGACGAGGCTCGTGTAGTAGTTCGCGACGGAGAAGAAGGCAGTGCTCTGTGTAGTAGCCCTTTGGGAAAAGATGGATTGACATTTGGCATACTGGTAATCGGTTTTTTTAGAATGTAATTAGTGAACTTTATTTTCTTAAATTTATCGTTCGATTTAATTTAAAATTGGAATGGTCGGCAAATTTAAAAATCAAGGTGAGTTAATCTCACTCAATTTGGATTACTAGTTAATTTTAAATAGTTAAAATTAATTATTGGATATCTAGTTGAATTTGATCTATATATCAGTTGGATTTCATAATATATATAGTAGTATATATTAGTGGTTGGATTGGTTATTCCCATCTATTGGAGCGGATGAGACCCAATGTGCCCCTAACAAAAGCGGATGACCCTATATACCGCGATATCCCCCTTGAAGTGGGATTAGTGTTTTTATGTTGTATTAACATCTGTGATTGCAGGGAAACATGTTGGAGGGATCCAACTGGGTTCCTCAAAAATATTGAAGTAAATCTCATATATACTGTTATATGATCTATTTGAATAATCTGTGGTAGATTATAGTGTGGTTCGAATTTATTGAACGCTAGGGTAGTTTTGGCCTAGATTTTGATATTTTTAAATACAAATAAAATATGTTTTAAATTGGAAAGAAATAAAATGAAATTTGGAAATGGATATTTATTGGGAATTTTGGATTGAATTAAAGAAATGAATTTGATAAAATAAATAGTTTGACTTTGAATTTGTACTTTACTATTTCGGACTATTGTAAATAGAGACCGTGGAATAATGTGTATAAAGGATTTTTAATCATAATTCTTAAGTGGTACTTGTTAAATATAAAAGGTTTTTAAAATCGAGATTTACATATAGATTGAAATAATAAAAAGGAAATTTGGAAATAACTATAAAATTGGTTGTATTAGATCCTTAGTAAGACTTCTAAATTACGGAATAAAAGTAAAATCAAGTTTTGGTTGTTTTTGGAATATAATTGGGTTATGTAAGAATTTAAATTATAAATGGCATTTAATTTGAGGAATTGATTTATAAATGGATTTGATTTAGAAATCGATTTATAATAGATGTAAGTGATGAAAAACCGTTATAAACTGGAATTGATACTATGAGATTTATAAAGAATGTTTATAAATAAAGTAAAATGATTACCAGCCGATAAATTAAATTTATAAATTCCAGTGAGGATTTATAAGGAGATGGGTAAATCGGCTTAAAAATAAATGATAGATTTATTTTTTTAAATATGAAAAGGGGATTTACGGAATTGGGACGCAAATCAAAATAGGTGATAAATCGAGAAAGATTCATAAATATTATACTGGCTATATTGGAATTGAAAAATATATTTTAGTGAGAAGTTAAATTTGTTTAAAAAGTGGATTTTAAATTATTAAACTGGGTAGTTTAAAAGTGTTTAAAAATATTCCAGAAAGTTAGTTATTTGAATTTTTAAAATTGTCAAAAAGTATTATATGATATAAATAAGTCTTGTAAATCGATAGAATTTTATTAGTGAATCAGAATTAACTATTGTTTCAAAGTTAAATTTTTTTAAATTGTTAAAGCATGTTAAATTAATAATTAAGTTAGTTTATAATGAGTTGACATTAAGTTAATTATTTTTAGGAATTAATCAGTATTATTATTTTAAAAGATAAATTATTCAATATTAATATTATTTTAAATAATAAATTTTATTTAAGAGTATTTTCCTACGTTAAACATGGGAATTTATATTGGAATTTTATAGTATTATATTGAGAAAATTATTAAATAAGCTTTTGGAAAGTAATGGTATACTTTCATAGTGAAATCGGGGGCAGGGATTTCCTGCAGTTAAGTTTCGATTTCTCTGGGATAGAGACGTAACCGTTGAGCTGTGAATCCATGGTTGATACCGCGTGGTACTTTTCATATTTATTATTTTAAAATTTTCAAATATTTTTGGAAAGAATGGTTAGCGAACGTACTTACTTCAATAAGATAAGTACATACTTTTGGATAAAGCGATTTAATTTATATAAAGTTTAAATTAAATGAGACTAGGTGTTTTTCAGTGGAAAATGAAATATTTGGTTGAATGATTGTTTATTTGATAGTTAAATAACCGACTATCAAATATGGACCCAAAAATATAACTTTGGGAATATCTAGAAGAAACATGAGGATTATGTGGTACAATTACTGTTCGAGATGCTATACTACGTATAAACTCGTTTCGTTCTTCTAGGATGATGATAAGGAAATCCATCCACTAACGGTTAGGAGATGATCTTCGATCTTATTTCGTTTGTTTATTTCCTAAAGATCCGAGGTTGAGTTTACCTGAAATATCAAACGTTGTTTCGAAGAGATCGGGATCGGATAAGATATCCGAAAACTATTTCGATCCAACGAATACATTTTCAAAAGTGAAAACAAGAGCATGGAGTCAAAGATTGAGCATTGAAGTGCAAGGGCTGATCGGTACCAATCCCGAGGATGACTACAAAATTGACGTAGTAGGAATAGTGTCTTCGGTTTCATTCAGACCCAAAACGGACTTGTATGGATGAACGCAATCGGTACATTGTCATTGGAGGACGATGACATTTGAAGTAAATTTCTTAAAAGGTAATCATAGCCTCAAGCCTCATCAATCGAGAATAACTGAAAATCAGAGAAGATGCAGAAGGCTAAGTGGTCACACCCATTAGGGTATGTTTATCACCTTTCTAGATAACCTCAGATATTATTACTACGGTGCGTGGAAGAACTCGAAAAGAGTGGGAACATCTGGGATGATAGCATATTCGGTCTATCCAGGTTAGGGTAATCCAATCTTGTGTTGCAGAGGATCCCGACGTGGCCCTCGGTATATTTTTATAGATGTGTATTGTGATAGGTGGTAACCCAGTGCCTAGTCATTTATGGAATCCATCCTTCAATACGTGCCTTTACGGTTTTGGTTGTAAGCCAAGTATGCTAGAATTTAATTAATGTAACAATTTCAGCTATTTGAATAAGTATTTGTACCTAGACACTATTATGATTTTGAGATAAAATGTTTTGGTTATTGTAAGGTAAAAACCCGTCGTGTTTATATGTAGAGTGGTCTTACAAGATACCTTTGTTTTTCAAAGGATTTTGATAACTTTAATAATCCAAATTGGGTGTGTTTTCTCACATTGGTTTTCCAGTCTGACTCGGATGTTATTTTATTATAATGCTTGGGTCAGATCGAGTGTTACAGGTACAGGATATGACGCTATGGAGCTCAGGAGACGAGCTAGATGACGAAGATGTATCACGCGTACTCGATTATATTCCACTGGGTATTGTATGCTGTATATTCAGCACTTGTGAGGACAAGTTATTATAATTGTCCATTATTGAGTTATTGATGTGTTGTACTCTGATGATGTTATTTGTAAATAAATGTTGTAGTTCTTTTTGTATAAAGACATGTTATTATCTATTATATATTGTTCCGCCGTGGTTGTGAGATTTTGTATTGTTGTTTGTGTTCCTTCTTCTACCTATTTCTTCTTTTTCCCTAACGATCTGGTATTTTTGGCATTCGATTGTTCGACATGTTGCACAGTGGACGTATTGATGTTGATTTTCAAGCGCCGAAAATCTGATCGATGATAGGTTACGGCTTCTTGAATATTTATAGACCTTTAATACAACTTTTCACTGTTATAAACACAGACTAGATTCATTTTTTGATTTCAACAACCTTGCTCTCTAAATCTTAATCTCTCTTTGTTATATTGAAATCAAAAGCAATCTAAAAAATACCCTATGCTTCCTATATCTCTGCATATTCAATTCACAAATCATCAAAAGATATTATATGAAGGGTATACTCAAGTGTGACTTATCCATGTTATTAAGAACACATTAAAGTCGAAAAAAAAGCGTTTGCTTTTGAGCTGGCTGAAATCATGTTAGAGTGTTGAAGCAGTGGTTAACTTATTCCATGGGGTAAAGTGAGGATTGTTGTTGTATAACTCTAAGTGGAGCTTAGGAACCAAACGTAGGGCGAGAGGTCCAAACTACTATAAAAATCATGATATGATCATGTTTTGCTTTATTTATCTGCTTATTATCTATATTTAGATATTATCCATATTATACTAGATCCTATAGAATTTTACCAAAAAATCTATTAAAGCTAATATTTTGAAAGGTCACCCTAAAGAAAATATTTTAAGAAATATTGATTCTTTTGTAAGAACAAGAAATCAACCAAATAAAATGAGTAATGTACATTTTTCTCCGCTATGCAACCCAGAAATCCAAAAGAACCACCATTAGTTTATTCTTGGATGCTTGCTATGCTAGAAGAACTGAATCAATTCACTAAAATGATGTTTGGGAATTATTTCGAAGATGAAAAACCAACCTGTAATTAGAGTTAAATAGGATTTAGAAACAAGTTGAATGAATAAGGGATGTTATAAAAAAAGGAACGTTTAGTGGAATAATGATGTAATCAAGAAGAAATCAATTTTGGTGAAACTTTTGCACCTCTTGCGAGACTAGAGGCTATAAGAATATTGCTTACCTTTATTAATCATAAAAACTTTTTAAAAGTGTATTCTTAAATAGAGTATTTAAAGAAGCTGTATACATTGAGGAACCTCCTCTTTTTGAAGATAAAAAGTTCCTCGATTATGTATACAAGCTTAAAGGAGTGTTATGTGGTTTAAAACAAGCACCCCAAACGTGATATGAGAAACTCAAATCTTACTTAACTAAGTCAAAATTTAAAATTTGAAAAGTTTATACTACACTATTTATAAAAAGAATTGTAAATATATATATATATATATATATATATATATATATATATATATGATATTATTTTTGGTTCAATAAATAAGCAATAAAACCTAGAATTTTCAGAAATAATGACAATGAATCTATGAGAGATTTAACGCTTTTCTTAGGACTCCAAATTGAGCTACTAGGTAACATAATTTTTATTAATCAAGACAATATGCCAAAGAATTTGTAAAAATATTTGGCATGTGTAACGCAAGTGGTAAACCTACTCTTATGGCATCTAGATCCACTTTAAACAAGGAATAAAACTCTAAAGATATTGATCGAAAATTATATCGTGGTAGATTGAACAACTAATTTATATAATGCTTAGTAGACCAAATATAATGCATAGTTTTTGTCTCTATGCAAGATATTCACCAAATTTGAAGGAAACACACATACATATGTATATGTCTACAGATAGCTAAAGATATTATTTTTATAACAAAAGAATTTAAAATGGGCTAAAATTTAGGGAACGTAGTAGTTTGACTTTTTTTACCTTTAGGATAAATTATAGATATTTTTGGCCTAAGAAACCTATAAAAGACATAACTTTTGTTAATTTAGACCTAAAATTATTCCAGATGAAAGATATGAATGTTTCTCATTACTTAAAGTATCGTGGTAGTAATTTGTTCTGGCCATTTGAGAAATATCATAGTATTAAATTAGATAGATTTTAGGCATTAAGCATAAAGTCCATAATTAGGATGATGAGAAATTTGAGGAATTATGCCAATTCCAATGTTATTGCATCTACAAAATCATTTTCCTAACTTTCTAAAATTGATCTAAACCTCAATTAATCGTCTTTCTTTTTAAATCTTCATCAAATCTCATTAATTAGAAAATAAATAAAAGATTAATGGAACTAGCTTAGGGGATTTATTAGAAATTATAAAAACTATATTTTTAGGAGGGAATTCCATGATCATTATTGTTTGAATCCAGTTTTTCTTGAATTTGAATTTATTTTATTGATTTTATATTGGTTCTTGAGGGGTTTATGATCACTCACTTATTATATATTGATATATGGTTAAAATTATTTTAGATCCATTTTTCATGATAAAAATGTTATTTTCAAATCAGATATAACGCAAAATAAGGATTAAAACGTGTTTACAAAATTTTAAGTGTTTAATCCTATGTTTGAATGAAATGGATATGCTTATGTATGCTAGGGTATGATATAATTATTGGTATATATGATATGCTTAATTTAATGTTATGTTTGTTGTTGTTGTTGTTGTTGTTTTACGTCTTATGTTTGAATGGATGAAACACTAACGTATAATAAAATTAGGACAACTATTCTATGAGCAAGGAACTTCGAGGGTCGATGGAGACTATTAGATGGAGTCTCTAATTCGATTACACTAGCGGCTAAAGGTCTATAGCATATAATAAGCTTCAATGGATCAGCTCAAATGTGTTTGGAATTTGATCACTATAAATAAGAGATGCATACATATCGAAGAGGCTAGAAAGATTTATATCGATGTAGAATGGACTAGACTAAAATACTTAGTTGAAATTAGCTAAGTGTATGGATTGACACCGGTCCATATAGTTGGTAGTGATTCATCCCACTTTTAGGACTCAACGTTTTTAGGGCATTGGAAGTATGTTCGATCGAATACATGAAATATGGAATAATAGTTGGCTAAGAAAATGGATCGATGCCAAACAATACTGGTTGATACCGATCCATCAAAGCAATCTATTTGGGCTTATTTGAGTTTTAGATGTAGGTTAAAGCTAAAATTGGATAAGTACATGACTTAGTAACGATCCATGATGGATCAATACTAATCCATGATATAGCAATAATTGGGCGTGGACCTCGAAAGGAAGTTAATTGGATAGCAAAGTCTTATACAATGATGACTTGTGTAGTGAAACAAGGGGTTCTACTTTTGATACTTGTGCTAAGGGATCAGTAAGTAATCAAAGGCTTTGATGTATGCTTGTAATGAAAGAGCAGATAAGGATGTTCATTGCATATCATGCGACGCAATCCTTATCTCTAGAACTTATCATGCTACTCTAGTTCCTAACTATCAGAGTAGTTAAGGATTCCAGCATTAAGCATGTCGCGATGTTGAGTAGTCATTGACCTTGCGACGTTGGTCATTTGATTTATCATATATCCATGGATTCTGAGTTTATGAGATGCAAGGTTGTGTAATGCTTTCTATAGTTCTATGGTTGTCTACGTGATGTGAGTATGTACTTAGATTTAATTGTACACCCATAGCTACGGTAGTAGATTAGCACATACTGTGTTTATGTGCTAAGTTGTTGGATGCAGGAGCAGGTCAGGTATAACTTTCCATATCTTATAGCCCTTGTTTATAACATATTGACTTTAATTTATTTGCATTGCTTCTTATATTCTCCGTACTCTTAAATGAGTGGATTGAGAGACATGTATGATGATAGCGCATAGAGCTGTGCGTAGGATGAAGCAAGATTTTTATGCTTTCGTATATATGCTATTTTCACGGAGCAACTACTGCTAATTCTGTTGTGCATTGCTATGGGGCCATTAGAATTTCATTCTTGTATATGAAGATAGTTTCATTATGTAGTTTATGATGTATTGGAGATGTATAGACTATTATATTTTGCTTTGTACGATCTAATGAATCTATGCTGCGTTCTGATGATATTTTTGGCTCTTTTGATTATGCCACTGTCTCTCATGTTTTATATTTATATTGGTCATTATACTTTTCCATGAACTATTAGATATATTAAATATTATCATTTGATTGCATCTTTTTGGTATCGTGATTCCTTATCGGCCCATTACAACAAATTATTACAGGTTTGTACAGATAATGGGTATTAGAGGTACAGAGTAATCATCGCACTTGGTATCAGAGCTAGGTTGAGCAAACTCCTAAGAATTTACAAGTAGATCTAATAGAGATGGGTAAGAGATACTCCTTAGAATGGATCGAAGTGATCTATGAGAGATCGTACTTATTATATTTTGGTTTTCAAACCATGTAGTGCATTTACGTGTGAGTATGGTAATATGAATTGCATATATGAGTACCGCTTATGTTGAGATCCAATATGAGGGGCTGATCAATCTTATTTCAAATTATAAGAATGAACTGACAATCATGGAACTTACTATCGGGAATCGAATATGGAATGGGTAGTTGGGCAGTTAACAACCTCGATATCTAGGCTATGTACCATAATGAACATGATGCATGATGCCAAGAAAAAGCTCTAAGTGAAGTGGATGGTAGTGATGCTTAAGTATAGATATCTAGAGTTGATTTCGCTAATGTTAAAATAGGTTACGCTAGTCTAGGAGTAAAAACATTTATGGGAATAGAGTTAGCTATGGATTTACTTGATTAGCTCAAGACTTTGGGTGTATTTTTAATGATCTTGAGTTGAAAGATGCTCAGAAAAGGAAGTTGGCCTCATGACAACTTCAAGGAAGAGCAATGAGTTGGTGAAATGCTATTAAAGTGGATACTTCAAAGGAACATCACTTGGGATCAATTTGTAGCTCGCTTTATGGAGAAATTCATTCTTGATGCTCAAAAAACCATTCTGGTTAGAAAATTTGCTGGTCTAAAGTAAGGTAATTTGTCTATTTCGGAGTGTGTTCAATTCAACTCTTTTTCGAAAAATGGGATGTCATTCATCAACACTCTATTGAAGAAAAAATTGAATTTTATCATCGGTTTGAATGACTATCCCAAAGAATGCTTAGCGAACTACATTGACAAATGCTTCGACAAGATTGTTAAAAGGAGAGCTTATACCTATAGCCAAATCCACATGTTGTTCCTAAGGAAGAAGTAAAATGGAAAATAGGTCGAGGCAAAGAGGAAGCAACCCTAGAACAACAAGGGAAATAAATAGCTGCAAAACAAAGAAGGCCAGAAGAATGGCAAATGGGAGACGATTTGCTTTAATTATAGAGAAAGAGGGCAACTCGGTAAGAACTACAAAAGAGATGAAATAAAGTGCTTTAACTACAACTGATTTGGGCATTATCCAGAAGGATTGTCTAGAACCAACTAAAATATGCATGTGCTAAAGGCTTAAGTGTTGAATGCTATTTCTATTTCATCGAGTACTCCATCAAAAATAGTGAAAGGGAAGGGTATCACGATCCAAGATATGCTTTCTGTTTATGATATACTATTTGTTTTTTATTTAAAATGAGGGCATCACATTGTTTATACTTAGTGACTTGGTAGATAGGTTAGACTGGAGACCTTACCTAGTAGATAAACCCTTATTAGTGTCAAATCCAGTTGGAGGTTCGACTAATTAGATTATGGGTTATCATGGCTTTATTTACTAAGTCATATGTGCATGTTTGCTTGCGATTTTTTATGCTTGGTTTTGTTTGGTTTGGGATTATTTTTGGGATGGACTGGCTTTAGAGATATGGAGTAGTGGCCAATTGTGAAAGGTTCTTG
Organism: Allium cepa; assembly: GCA_030765085.1. Taxonomy (NCBI): domain Eukaryota; kingdom Viridiplantae; phylum Streptophyta; class Magnoliopsida; order Asparagales; family Amaryllidaceae; genus Allium; species Allium cepa. The sequence goes on from CM060941.1 coordinate 746,566,560, forward strand.
GTGATGATAGGGAGTGATGATGGGCATATGCCAGAGTTAAGTCAAATACCAAAGGATGCAATGATGGTTAGTCTTTTGTATTCGCTTGAGATTCCACGTGATGATTTTTCATTAGTATCAATTGTAAGTTATTATCCTGATATTTTTAAGGAGGTGACCGAGTTACCACCACATAAAGAGGCTAAGTTCCATATGAATTTGGCAAAGGATACTTGTCCAATTTGGCAAAGGATATATATCCAATATGAGAAGGTGTTAAAGGTGCAGCTGATGGACTTAAAAGAGAAAAGTTTATTGGACCAAGCAGATCACCTTAGGGAATGGCTATGATATTCGTAAAGAAACCTGATAGGTGATTACGATTATGTATCGATTACAAAAAGATGAATGAGATGACGATGAAGGAAGAATATCCTTTGCCAAGAATCGATGATTCTTTTGATTAGTTGAGTGGATCTAAAGTTTTCTCTCTGTTGGATTTGGCGACAGGGTTCCATCAACTGAGGGTAGTGGAAGATATTATTCAGTTGACATCATTTTGAACAAGATATATTTCGTACGAGTGGTTATTAATGCCATTCAGACTGACTAATGTGCCATCCTTCTTCATAGATTTAATGAACTGAATCTTCCAAGAGTATTTGCATAGGCTCGTTTTAGTATTTATAGATGGCATTCTAATAAATTCTAGGAATATGCAAGATCATGAGGCTCGGCTTGAGACGCTAAGGTAGCATCAACTGAAAGCGATATTTTCGAAGTGTCATTTCTGGAAGAAGTAACGTTCCTTGGTCATGTAGTCTTAGTAAAAGGGATAGTCAGTGGATCCAACTAAGATAAAAGCTGTCAATAATTGAAAGAGACCCAAGATGGTGACTGAGATAAAGAGTTTTCTTAGGTTTGTTAGCTACTACTCGAAATTTATCAAAGATTTCTCCCATGTAGCAGCACAAATGAATAAGTTGATGTAACGACCCATAAATTTTAGTGGTTTGTTAAATTAATTAACTGATTTTTTTTGAAATTTTAACTAATAAAATTTTGAAATACGAAATTGACATTTGTAATACGTCTATTTAAACATAGCAAATGGTAAATTTTCATCTGAAAATATGGAAGTTTATTTTCTTATGTAATTTCATTTCAATTTATATCAGTTAAAATTTGATGATAATAAAATGTTTTTCAAACCTGAATATTTTTATATAGAAAATTTGTAAATCATCTTTTGAGTGAGATGTCATCTTTCGTTTTCTCAAATTTGAACTAGTATTGCTCCATCTATCTTAATTCTAATGTTTTAGCAGCATTTTCGGTACCGATTACCGACTTTTGATCAGATGATCGTACAACTAATATTCGTATACGGTTTTGATCGTCCCATCATGTTGATCTCTGTGGTATATTCGATTCTATGTTTTGAAATCCGATACGTAGCGGAATTAGTGAAAACTGTAACCGTATCGGATTTTTTGTTTTTTCGTGTCCTTTTGAATTCCTAGTTCATTCAACTTTCCATCTGGTAACTCAGTAGCCATAAGTTTTATTATTCACTGATTTTCACATACTTCGGGTTTAAAATTTATGTTGTTTCATTTTGTTTTCGTTCATCTTTCTATTTTATTTTAAAAAACAAAGAAGCTATTACCGCCTGTTCGTTTCTTCTGCCCACGTTCTTGAACCACCACTTCCACTGTCCACATCTCACTCAGCATGCACCTTCTCCTCTCGCCCGACCACCCATGCTCACCGTACAACCTATAGCCGAAGCACTCTGACTTCCAACTCCTCACCTTATCAACCGTGCCCGCCTACCACACTAAGAGCCTGCCCACCAAAGCAGCAACTACACATGCCTCCTCCCCGTTCCATCATCATCATCATCCGAGCTTCGCAGTTTAGCCAATGGCCAGCACCCAGGACGAGCCTCCCTTTCTGTCATTCAGCCTACCTTGGCTGAGTGCTTATTTCACGGAAGGTATATATATGTTGTATATATGTGTGTTTCAGAATTTTTTTACTAGTGTATATAAATAAAATCTATTTATATATATTAGTGTAAATGTTATATATGAGTTAGTTTGCAATACATACATTCTGTCTATTGTTTTATAAAATATACTTCCTATGTTATAAACCATATTATCGTTTGTGCTTTCAAATATATATGAAGTATGGAATATAAGGTATATATATAAGGTATGCCAGTATTATATATATTATATGTTACTATTCATTTAATCTTGATTGCAGTCATTGCTTTTGCAAAGCTTTCTGTTTGACATTATACAAATATTATTTTTACAGGTGTTGATTTAAGCATTGTTTTGAAATTTCTTTGCATATTGATATTTTGAATTTTGATTTATATGTATTATAAATATATATACATACATATACACACACAATATGTATGTACGGTTATATGTGCGTTGCATATTAGACTATATATAGTGTATGGTGTGTGTGTGTGTGTAAGTGTATATTTTATTATAGGTCAGCTCATACATTATAAGTTACCGGTATATATTTAGTTACAGAATGCTATATAATTTCATATAAAAACATAAAAGTTTGGCTAGCTTTTGGAAAGTTGTCAGAGAAGTATTTATATAGTTTTATGTTTGTTTCGTGCATATAAGGATGTAATACTGTGAAAAATGTATATGTGTTTAAATTCAAGTATTGATTTTTCAAAATAATATGATAATGTTTTGTTTTAATATGTGTTTCAAATTTAATACCAATTTCGAACTATGTGAATATTTATTTGAATATCTGTCTTAAACTAAAATATCGATTATAATGAAATTTAAATAACAAATATATATATATATATATATATATATTCTTTGTTTATATCAAACTGATTGATTTTCTTATCAATTCCTATCTATCAGCTTTGTCTGGCGAATCCGCTTTCAACTTCACTTTGAGACTGTTGTTTGGATTATTCGATTGTCTAGATCGTTATCCAATTCATATCTTGTTGTGTATCAAACTGCTCTAGCCTCGAAAGGTGAGCGATCACTCACGATTAATGTTCTTATGTTTATTTAATTTGAACTTGATTGAAATGACAATTGAAATATGTTGCTGCTAGTTATTTATATTACTATATATATGTTATAATCTCTATCTGTTCACCTGTAACATCTGACACCATTATCTGTTATTTATATTGATGATATATGCCTGTTACATTATTATCATATCTGTTATCACTCTACAATTTCTCTGTTAGTATAGAATTCACTATGGGTTGAAATGATACATACCTGAACGATCTGTAGAATAGGAGAAAATCCAATTCGTTGAATTGATAAACCCAAGCGATTTTCAATGAATTGAATTTGGGATCGCGAGTTGAAATGATATATACCCGTACATATTTAAATTGCGGATTGAAATGATAAATATCTACATCACTTGACAACAGGATAGAAAATAATATACAGACACCGTTGGTCTATATATAAATATTTTGAAATGATTTCTATGGTTTTTGGACAGAAATTTACGGTTTTATATAAATCTTTATTTTAGATATTATATAAATGTCATTTTTATAGTTAAATTCTTGATTTTTAAGCTATGTATAAATTTATTTTAATACAAAATAAGTTTATTAATAAAGTTTGATTTTGTTAAAATATAGCATGGCTAAGTGTTTATTTAAATTATGTTTTAATATAGAGTTTATAATAATTTAAAATTAATGTTGGGATGATAGATTTGAAATTTATTTGAAATGGTATTTAATTAAGAATTAATTTAATTAATCGATTTGAAACTTATGGAGTTTGAAATTTTTAAAGGATATGATTTTTTTAACTTGAGTTTGGTTTAAGGTGATTTAAATGAATATTTCAAGTTTAAATAAATTGAAGAAAATATTCAATTATTTGAAATTTGAGGTTTTATTTAAATGATATTGGATTTATTAAGTAAATAATTCAAAACTAAATAATAGAAAAGTGGATTAAGATATATATGAAATTATCAAATTTGGTTTTGAAAATGTGGAATATTTAAAGCTTTGAAATATATTGAAATTTAAATGGTTTATTTGAGGTTCAAATCTGTATTTGAAATCGATATAGTTCGAAATGGTTTATTGAGAACTGGATTGAGTTGAAATTGATGAATTAAGATTTGATTTAAATTGAATTTTGGGATTCAAGTTGATTTGAATCATTTGTGAAGTTTGAGGAAATTATTTTATATTATATAAAGTAATTTTTAAACATATTTAAAAATATTTATATATTTTAACTTAATAAATCATTTTTAACATAAACGATTTTAATATAAATTATGTAATATAAACTATTTATTTTATAAACTATTTTTATCATATATACTATTATTAATATCTAAACTGTTTAAGTTATTGAAGTTGTGATTTCAAGTTATGGTTTCCAAAGTATTATGTTTTGAAAATGTTACAATTCCAAGTGTTTAGTTTCGAAAGTGTTATAACTTTGAAATTACTATGATTTTGGAAATGGATGTATTTGAAGTGAAGAATGATATCGTATTGATTTGGTTTCTAAATGGAAATGATATCATATTGATATGGTTTTGAGATGGCAATGATATTTTGGTTTTGAAGTATAAACAATTTTGAAATGACCGTGATGTTATAATAACGTTTGGTTGTTAAAGAGACCAGGATCGGAAGTGGTCATGCTCTCTGCCAACTCCAAAAACCACTTTAACAACTATGTACATGATGGAGATTCCATAATGTAGTAGGATGGTGGCGACGATCCTATATGAGGTATATACATGGACCCGACTCCCATGAGGTGGCATAAGATGGCTAAAACAGGAGCAATTGACGGGCTAAGTGAGGTAGCTCCTCCGATCGGACACATTCCTTCGATACTGTATTCTGACTTTGTGATTGATTTGGTGGCCACTTTTGATTTTTGATTTGGGAGTGTGGCTCGAGGTGGGAGGTAGTGGTTACTATGCATTACCAACATCCCAGAAGTGTAATTGATATACTACCCTGGCATTGCCTAGTTGTGTCGTGTCACCTACTCTAGCGCGCCTTATACGAGTTTGATTTGTGCCGTACCTTTGGAGTATCCTCTGGTAGCCTCCCGATCTGGAGGTACTACGGTACTGTATAGACTATTGGCACTATAAAATGTGTTAAGGGGAATATGGATAACGCCTTAATGCTATTTTTAAATAGTTTACTTTACTTTAGACATTATTATAATAGCGTATATTACTACATAATAGATAGTTTAATGGATCCTTAGAGGATGGTTATCCCAAAAATCCTTTGAGTTACTTATATTTTAGTTGTTATTTCACTTGAGTTGGATTTATTGATATAAGAATGTTAATCCCGACTCGAGTCTTTTGTGTTTGCTTCACGCTCAGGTCAGACTAAGTGATACAGCTTTTGAGACACCCTTTGGAGTTGAAGCTTCGTTTGGAGATCCATCTACATCTTTTCAGCTTGTAGTTATTCAGTTGATTCACGTGATGTAATCTAATCTTGTATTCGAATATTGTATTTGAAACTTCTGTTGTATCTTATTTAACTCTATTATATATATATATATAGTAGCTTCATGAACTACTATTCCTTTGTTTCCGTTGCATATTGTATATTACTCTATGTCTGTGATTCTGTGATTTATTTATTTACTGTATATGCTGAGTTTTTCCAAATATAAATTAAAAATATGGTATTTAAGCAATTCAAATCCGGCAAGTGTGGATGCAAATGGTTGAAAATATCAGGCCGTTACAGTTGATAAGGAAGAACGTAATGTATGTTTGGACCGATAAATATGAGGAGGCATTTCAAAAGCCGAAACATTTATTAACCACTGTGCCCATGTTAGTTGTCTCGAATGGAAATGAAGATTTTGTGGTGTATACCGATGCGTGTGGAACAAGATTAAGAGCTGCTTTAATGCAAAGGTGTATAGTGATTGCCTACGCTTCTCGATAGCTTAGACCGAATGAAGTTAGATATCCAACTCAAGACTTAGAGTTGGCTGCGATAATTTTTTCTTTGAAAATGTGGAGACATTATCTTCTAGGAGAATAATTCGAGTTATATGTGGATCACAAGTCTTTAGGATATTTATTCTCTCAGAAGAAGTTAAACATGAGATAATAGAGATGGTTGGGTTTTTAGGTGCTTATGATTTTGGGATTGAGTATACGCTAGGAAAAGGGAACAAGGTAGCAGATGCGCTTAGTAGAAAACATCATAATGCAGTATCGGCAATGTTAGCCGAATGTAAGGATTTAGAAACATTAACTACTTGTAGTGTGTAGATAAGATCAACAGCTAGTTCTAGTTAGAGTATTGCAATGCTATCATGCTTAGAAGTCCGACTAGTACTGATTGAAAAGATTGCTTCTAAGCAAAGAGATGATCCATTACTAGTTGAACGAATTAGAAGGTTGGAAAGTGGAAATGAGATTGATGATTTGAAGGATTTTTACCTTGATCATAACGGATGGTCAAGGAAGATTGGATGGATATGTGTTTCAAATATTGGTAACCTAACGAAAGAAGTTCTTAGAGATTGTCATCAATCAAAGTTTACAATTCATCCTGGAAGGACTAAGATGTACCAGGACACAAAAAGGATTTTTTTCCTAGGAAGGGATGAAAAACGGTTAGGCTTATGATAAAGCATTGCTTGAATTGTCAACAAGTGAAACACGAGCATCAGAAGCCTAGTTGATTGCTTCAGCCTTCGGATATACTAGTATAGAAATGAGATTCTATATTAGTGGATTTCATAGATGGGTTTCCAGGGTCGAATAGAGGAAATGAAAGTATATGGGTTGTAGTGGATAGACTGACTAAGAGTGCACATTTTGTGCATTTATGTTGACAAGGATGGCACTTGCTTTAGCTAAGCTATTTATAAAGAATATAGTAAGACTGCATGGGATTCCTAGTAGTAAAGTTAGTGACAAAGATTCATTATTTACTAGTAAATTCTGGAGTCTACAAGAGGTTTTAGGTACCAAGCTCAAGTGATTACCGCTTACCATCCACAGATAGATGAGAAAACGGAAAGAGTTAACGAAGCCTTGGATGGTTTGTTAAGAGTTATGTGTTAAACTTTGGAGGATCATAGGAAGAACCATCTACACTTAGTCGAATTTTCCTAGAACATTAGTTAAGGATGACATCTTTTGAAGATTTATATGAAAGACCATGTAAATCACCAACACGTTGGTTGGAGACTGAAGATAGATTAGTTCTTGATCAAAATTTAGTGAGAATCCAAAGAAAAGATTGAGTTAATCCGAGCTAGGATGAAGGAAGCTCAATCTAGATAGAAAAGTTATGCAGATAAGAGACAAAAAGACTTAGAATTCTCAGTTGTGGATCAGGTTTTTTTTCAAATTATCACTAATGAAAGGAGGAGTAAGATTTTGAAAGTCGGGGAAATCAGCATCTGGGTTTGTTGGACCATTTCCCATTATATATAGGATCAAGAAACTCACTTATAGGATAGAGTTACCGAGAGTTTGGCAGAAGTCCACAATGAATTTCATGTTTCTCATCTTAGGAAGTGTGTTTCAGATACAGAAACTACTATCACTTCGAATGCATTGGAAGACTTAGTAGTGGAACTGGACATGATGGTAATTAGACATCCAGTTCATATTGTAGCTAAGGATGAGAAGAAGCACATGAACAACATAGTCAGATTAGTAAAGCTCCAATGGAGTGACAACGAGAGAGGCTGTACTTGGAAGACAGAGGATAGAATTAGAGACACTCATCCTAATTTTTTTTGATGGTATGTTCTACGTTTATAGTTATGATTGTTGTTATGTACCTTATTGTTATTTCACGGATGAAATAATTTAAGGAGGGGGGGTCTGTAACAACCCTAATTTTGATTGATACTATCTAGGATATTTTATCAGAATAAATAAATAAAATAATGTAAAAGGATAAGGGGATTGAAATTTGGTAATTAATCGGGGTCTTGCCTTAATGAATGAGTTAATAAGAATGGTTTAAAACTAAGATAAGAAGGAGGAATATATGCTAAGGGCAAAATGAGAGGCCTTAATTCCAAAACATAAACCCTTATTCTATTTTTTGCTACTTCACGTACGTTTCCACAAACTAAAGAAAGAGTGGGGCCGGTGATTTCATGGGAAGAAAGAGAAAGATAAAGCTATAAGATCAAGATTTAAGATAGGAGAAATCAATTTTTAACTCAAATCTCGAGTTTCTTTATCAAATCAAGGTGAATAATGGTTATGCATCCCAAGTTTTATCTATCATTTTCAATTGAGATTTAAAACCAAAAATTTTGACTATATTATGCCATATTTTAATTGTTTGGATGATATATGCTTGAAGGATGACTTATTGGATTATAATGAAATTATTTGATAGTTTTTTTAGTGTGAAATCTTAGTTTTTGATACCCAATCGACTTGAAATTTTGACATGACGTTAGAAACATTATTCTAGAAATGGTTTTAAATTTCATAATTTTCTAAGCAAGTATGAATTTATTATTAATTTTTTAAGTGAAGAAAATAATTTATTTCGGGTTTTAATTAAAATAATTATAAAAAGTTTTTGACCTTGAAATATTTATGTGTCAAAGAATATATTAAATTTGATTCATGGGGATTTTTCCTAAGTGTTTGTGATTTATTATGAATTATTTTAATTAGAGAAAGCTTAATAATTATATGAAAATATTAATATAAACCAATAGGTTTGAAAATGTTTTGGGAATGAAATTTCTGGACTTTGCTAAATTATTAAAAAGGTTTTGATAAAGAAAATTATTATCCAATAAGATTTTGACAAATAATAGGAGTTAGTGAAAAGGAATTATTTTTATTAGTAAAAGAACAATTTTCATAGTAATTATGACTTTGCTACATCAATGTTTACGATGCCACGCTTTATTATGCCACGTTTATGGTCTGCAACGTTAATCATGGGTGATACATAGGACATCAACTTCGGTTGATGTGAAATGGGACGACCATGGTTAAAGTATGAAGGAAAGTATCAAAGTCGATATCAAGAGCTTCGACATGAGTAATGCCTCATGTTTTCTATGACGACGCCGACTTCATAAGGCAGTGACGCCGCTTGTTTACTATATTAAATCTCTTATACCATGACGCCGCAAATAATCTATGTCAACGCTAATGATGCTGAAGGTTTAAAATGTAGACGCTAACCCTATAAGACAGTGATGCCGCTATTTTTACTATGTTAACTCCTTTAGGTGGTGACGTCGATCCCGTTACTTTCGAAGTTGCTATATAACAGCGATAATAATGTCGTGTTTCTCTTTATTGCATCGATGCTGCCGATCATCAATGTTGCCATTCCCATGCTTTTAAGCTTTATGACTTTATACTATGCAAACCAATGGAACTCGATACTATGATAAGTCACCTATATCTATATCGATCATATGGTCTTATGCTTTATAAATTCAAGTTCTTTACCATAGTTTTTGATAATAAGAAGGGTGTGAAGGCTCATGTCAATGATAATCATGCCATACGTTATTAATTTAAGAGTTATACTGTTTTGGCTTAGTAGCTTATAGTTTTGTGGAGTATCTACCTCAAAGTGATATCAGATTTCACCAATATTATTTTATAAAAGCATATGTTATGGCATAAATTGGTTGGATAAAGTAAAGGGCTATATTTTCCTTGTCTTAAAGTATGATTTCAAGGGTAAAATCATTTATAAAGAATTATGTTTTCAACGAAATAAAAAAGGATACTCTAGAATTTAACTAAAGAGATGATTGTTTTTATCACTGTTGGATAAGCTGTGACAGGATGAATTGAGTCAGAGATTAGAAAACTAGATGGGACCGGTGTAGGGTAGAACCCTATACTTTAACTGTCGACCCTTAGCTAATATAAGTCTAAAATTTTAGCATGTAGGGCTTTGTTGCGGGTAGGATTAAAAGTAGGTTTGCCCATAAAAAGGAATATACAAAGAGGAAAAGGGGTATTGGTGAGCCCGCAAAACTATTAGGATTAGAGTAACCCTACGAATAGTATGTTTCGGACAGACTGTCCAATTGTCTTCTAATAGCAGGTTAGAAAATTTGATATATCTGTTAGGCTTGAGTCAGCCATAGGTTTGTGATTACCATGAGAAAGCTATGATGTTGGAACAGATAGTCCACTAATTTAGACAGATTGGTCATGATTACCCATGTTGCATGATGCATGTTATTGTTTTTGTTGTCTATTTTAACCATTGTGGTTGTGGGAGTTTGATTTGAAAAAGATGTATTTTAAAAGATATTAGTGAGGGGAAAAATCGTTCCACTCAACGGTGTGGTCTCACTAGATATCCACTAACCGAGATGGCATATTATTATCCACACCAGACTTTTTGTCCGACCCAAAGTTTTTGTTTTTCCCCTTTAAATATTGATTTCTCATTAGAGTAGTTCAAGAGTAAGGTTTTCAAATTACTTAGATTGGATGAATAAGTCTTCCGAAGACGTACAGGAGGCATATCTGACTATGTAGGAACTTATCCATATTTATTACCTGTTGTTCTAAGATTTTGTTAGAGTGTATGTAAAGATAAATGTTATAACTGTCTAGTAGTAAATTCTGATCAACTAAGGGGACATCTTCATATGTCGCTCTTGGACTATTTCTAACAATTATATTTTATCCAAACCAGGGCAACGTTCGGGATTATTTTATGAATATAAAATGTTATCTTTGAAATGAAATGAGATTTTTTTTTAAATATATATGAGAATTTCATATTCTTTGCATTGATGTTATTAATACAATTAACATATCCACACTTTGTCATCAGAAGTTAATTTTAGACGACTACAACATCTGTAGCGGTTGGTTTCGGACCTCAAAATGGGGGATGTTACATGAATTGACACTATACACATATGCATGCGGTATCGGACTTGAGGCGATATTGATGTAGACGAGTAAAGTTATTGCTTATGCAAGTAGGCAGCTGAAACTGGAAAAACAAAAATGTCATACACATGATTAAGAGTTAGTTGTTATATTATTTGCATTGAAGGCGTGAAGTCATTATTTGCTAAAAAAAATGTTCCAGTCGTTCACCGCCAATAAGTCATCGAAATACCTCTTAGCACAGAAGGACCATATTGATAGTAGTAATGGTTATAGTTCTTAACCTCCTATGACTTTGATATTTACTTTACATCTGGTAAGAGAAATTCAATTGCATATGCATTGAGTATGAGATATTCCAGTTTGGAAGCTATGTTCGTGGAGGGGATGTAGTTAGAATATATAGATGGTTATGATTTCCAATCAAAGTGTGAGATTGAGCTAGAGATGTTAAAAAGCTTGACACTAAACCTTCTGTGATAGCACAAATTGGTACTAGCTAAAGGTGAGATGCTTGTTTAGCCGAGATTATTAATAAGATTGAGGTGGGAGTAGTGTTAGAAGAATTGAAGTAGTATGGATTTGATCGAGATGGTTGGCTCCGTAAGGATCGAGATGATTGGCTCTTGATGTAGATGGACTTAGAAATGGCTGTTACCAGAATATCATCATTCAAAGTTGACTATCTATTCGGTTGGAAATAAATTATATAGGGATATGGAGCAAATATTTTATTGGGAAGGAACGAAGAAATATGTTGGGACATTTATTGATAAATGTATGAACCATTAACTAGTATTGTTAAGAAAAAGAAAGCAAGCAATTTGTTGCAACTTCTTGAAGCCACATAGTGGAAGTTAGAGTAGATATTAATGGACTTCATCGATGGATTACTAAGTACTATAGAAGTGTATGATTCTATTTGGGCTATAGTCAATAGGTTGATAAAGAATGCTTGGTTCACACCTTTGAAATCCAACAAAATAACAACAAAATTGGTTGAGTTATATGTGTATAGATAGTATGATTCTATGAAGTATCAAATAGCATTGCAAGTAATAGAGACCCATTATTCATAAGTGGACTCTGGAAGAGCTTACAAGAGACATTTGAAAAAAAACTGAATTGAGAACAACTTATCACGTGTAGATTGACATTCGTGCAAAGAATGTGAATCATATACTTCAGGATCTTTTACGAGCTTGCATACCTAATTTAGTAGAGTTTACATACAACATTAGCTATCAGTTGAGCATAGGTAGCTTTATGTGGTTACCCATGCAATACACTTTTGTATTGGTGGAAAACTATAACACTCCACCTTTATACCCATACTATCTGAGAGTATTACAGAGTAATATTGGTATTAATACGGAGAATGGGGCTATATGGATATACACGTAATTATTCCTTTGGGCACTAATGTGTATTAAAAAATCATATATATTTCTTACTTATACATACATAGTACCAATACAAAGCAATAGACATGTGTATCTCCAAAATAGAACAATACATAATATACAAGATATACAAAGAACACAGAGTCAGAATCTCAGTGATAACATATAATATATAATACGATAATGGTATAATAATACAATACAATTCGAATGTCAATTATATGTACATACAGTGAATCTTTATCATGCTAATATCATGTAACAATCCTACTATAATCTTCTTTAAGCCAATAAAACAGATGCTGGTCATGTCGTCCCTCTGTCTGAAATGTCTTGGACTGACCTAAGTATTATAAAATAACACATGGGTCAGATTATGTCTAATCTAGTATCATAATAATAAGGGTTTGGTGGGTAAACATGGAATATTATAACATAAATAATTGTATCATCAGGCAACGCCAATTGATGTCTACAAATAAAATAGTGAATGTCTTGAGTATAAGAAGGATGCCATAGATATACATCAGAACACCACACCATCTAAGTAACTCACAATACTACCCAAATATCTCACATCCATATAAAACAATAAAAACTGCTATCAAAAGATGTCATCATCCATTTAAGAACATATCAATATCAGAAATCATAGAATCAACACAAATAGGTGCATCACACTTATCCAAAAATCAACGTTCAAATCCCAAAAACATCCATAACATCAATAGTAGACATGTAGAATCATAACATAGTAATGGCGACACACGATTGAAAATATAGTTGGCGCTAATAGTGGATAATCAATGACACACGCTAGGACAGATAATTGGCAACACATGCCAATGAATAATGGTCGATGACACACGTCAATGAGATATAAAAACAACACATAAAAATAAATAATAGTTGGCGACATACGCCAAAGAAAGATGATTGGTGACACATGGCAAAGAAGGATACATGATTGATCATACGCATGACACAATCTCTTATATAATCACAACTTATCATCTCTAGTAGGAGAATAAGTACTTGTTTATATCACAACACATCAGAACCAAATAGGAGACTGACGGACACACCTGCTCAAGGAGAGTACATACATAACTGGCGAGCATGACCTATGTACCCGACCAGCACGGCTCCCACAATCTTGGTTATCTCGATGGACATCGGGACTCTTATTCACCGCATGTCATAAACATGATGCAAGACTACGCTCTGCATTGGTCACAGCCTTGCTTTGCCCTTAGTGGTAATAGACTGCTGGCATAGGTGACACAAGAGGCTAAATATCACTGACACATGACTCCACAATTGCCGACAAATGGCTATAAATATTATCAATACACGACTGGAACATTGTCGACGCACGACTAGAACGATGCCAATACACAGCACTGAGGTGTCACAGAGCCAGGGAGCAACCACCGCAATCAGGCCACCAAGGTGGATTATGACCAATTTGGTTCACTCTCGAAATATAAAGGGAGTTAGACAGTGACAGACAAATATGTAAATATATATATAATACATATAATAGCCGACACATAGTCTATATACACATGCTAACACCCAGTGCTATATGTTTGCTGACACATAGCTAAATACATATGATGACACACGGCTTGATATAGTCGCCAACACACGGCTCCATTGAAGTCAACACATGACTATAATATATTCACCGCAGTGAATATCATACTTCGTATCCCCGTATTGAGTGTCATTTTCGAGCAAGGGATAACCGAATAAATAACACAACGACGTCCTATACCATCGTGTGTTACTAGTATGTTCATTCAAAGCTCATATATCATACTCACCCATCAACATTTTATATAACGAGTCCAAAGAATAACAGAGAAATATTATCGAATTCCTCATCCCAAATTATATTATAGCTCCATTTATTCAGATTTATTGTCACACAGAATAAGCACAAAATCATATCAAAGGATGTCGTCAACGTATCATATTAAAATCATCAATCAAATTAACATTAATGGTAAATCACTCATGTCATCAGAATCTATATAAAGAAGATAAGAAATCAGAAAACAGAAAACAGAAACTAATATAAAAATAGATTATTCAAATAAATATAAAAAGATGAATCCAGTCTTAATAGTGCAACATTCAAAACGTATAATTTTATGTAACAAAATAAATACTAAGAGACATACAACGAATACATATTTGAGAATTAATTAAATAATTATCTAAACTTAGATATAGGTTAATATTCACAATAAACAACAAATTTATTAGTTTCATATATAAATAATTAACCATTCACTGATATATTAGAAGATTCAATTCTTTTATTATAAAACTCCAAAATATTTATAAAGCTAATTACTATATATAGAAATTATTTCATGATTTTCATAATACTATTCTAAGTAATTTAAACTACCTGAATCGGCCAATTATATTTCAATCCTATAAAATATATAGTAGATTCTATTATAAATCTATTATATTTCAAATCCATAGAATACATTTTAAAACTTTATTTATATTCAAAATATCATAAAATATCCTTTATATCATGTAAAATATCAAACTAGAACTTATATAGGTTTAGATTTGCATAGCGTCCATAGTAATAGGAAAGTAGAATATTCAAATAAATATCGGTTCACTTACATATATGAATATATAAATATATATATATATATATATATATGACAACAAATAAATAAATAATAGTAAATCATTCCTAACATATATGCTTACTGCAATATATTTAGTATCTAGGAATGAGTAATTAATTGAAATCAAATATGATAATGTGTTACAATGAATAATCACTTTTCAAACTTTAATAAAATAAACAATATTTTTATCCTTGAATTATATTAGCGAACTTATTTCACTCATTTAAACTTAAAATAATAATTTACAAAACAAAATACATCATTATAGAAGTGAATAGTCAAATATATAAACTGTTCATGTATACTGCTCATTCACTCATGTATAAGTCAAGGATGCAAGCATGCAAATAAAATCAAGTATATAATAAAATGCAGAAACCCAAAGAAATGCACATGAGAAATCGAATGTAATGAATCACAACCAAATATAATACAACGTTAATTTTACTAATAGGATAATTGAGATTCTAAGGTGAAATCTAGAAAAAGTGCAGCTAACTCAAACATGTACATTTGTGAAGACATATAAATAAGGACATTGCACACACATTCTGGTATGAATACACACTCATAACCATACACAGACCCTAACATGCACATACATAACCCACTCACACTCTCAGCTAGAAACTATGCACACTAGATCACCTCCATCTCACAAGAACAGACACATTGCAACACCCATAAAAATAAATATAACCCTTTACCTTATAAATACGCTGCTTTTCTAATATAACGAGCTTAGACAAATTATAAAAATGGATGCAATTTTGAACCATCAAAATGATAAAATTAACGAGGTTAAAATATGGAATCAAATAGAAATACAATATCTAATACTTGATATAAAAAGACGGCAAAGCAAGGCATATGTAAATGGAAACACACTCTCATGTAATTACATGTACACCCCCTCCCCACACATAGATATATTGATGTCTACATAACGTATGAAATCACACACTCTACTTATTGCACCATCACTTACACACACACGAACATATATAGGCGCATACTAGCAAACACAAATTCATAGAGAGAGACTCGCACACATGCATATACAGGACACCATGTACATGAACACAATCACATAAAAAAATTAAACTCGTAATGGCACTCAGTCACCGGTCGATCGGTCACCACCATCGGTCAATCGGTTACCACCAACAATCGATCGGTCGCTAGCAATAGATGAAAGTTATTCGCCTGTTTTAGGCAACTCTCTCCCCTTTCATCAATTAATTCCATATTAGCCCAATGTCCACAATGTTTTATAGCTAAGTAATAAACCAATTCATGCATAAAGGTGTGTACATACATACATACATACATGCATATATACATGCATGCATACATACATACATACATATATATGATTATATGATTAACATAGATCATGTGAGTGGAATTCTCATTTACAGCTCCTTTCACCCTTCCTCCTCTCTTATAAACGCACGCTCCAGCACTCCGAAAGTTGATCGAATCATTCATTTCTTTATTGAGTTAACTATAGAATGTCATTGAGAAATATATATTTAAGTTTATAAATTTATGATAATTAATTATATTAATTTGATAAGTTAAAAGCGGAGGAAAATAAAGTAACGTCAAGTTGTTTTAGTGTGTAAATATGGTTTCTTTCATAAATAACGATGAAGAATATGAACTTGGAACAATCCAGATATGGAATAATCAAGATAAGGATTATAGGTTTGGGTTATTTGGGTTTGAGTACTTGACCTTGGGCCAGAAATTAAAGCGAGTAAACATACTTGTTTTTAATTTATTTTATTTATAATCTAAATACTATTTAATCTAAATAAATACCATTTTCCATAAAAATTACTTCTTTCCAAAACCAATACTTTTACCTCAATTATCTCACTTTTATAATATTCATTTTCCACATTACAACTTATTTTAAAATTTAAATATTATAACACGATTGAAATTTTATATTAAACAATCTTAAAATCCATTTATTAATTATATCGCCAAATTCTAATTTAATTAATTTAATTATTATCATTATCTTTAAATATTTATTACCCAAATTTGGGTTGTTACAGACTTCCCCCTTAACAAAATTGTGTCCTTGTAATTTCCTATTAGGGAAATCTATAACATACAAACTTAATTATTTCATCTAATTTACATATTATTTAGTTCAGACATAATTCAAATTCAAATTTTCCATCAAATAACTTCAAATAATTCAAATAAAAACCTAAAATCTTATTAATAAGTTTCTACTAAAGTCTCATTCTATGATTTAATGAAATATTTTCCACTATATTTCTCAATTCCTAACATCTCATAACACAAAATTAAAATCAAAATACTACTTTGCAAAATCATTTTTGAAATTTACAAAAATATTTGATACTCTTAAATTGACGTATAGAGGGAAGCTCTAAATTTGTTCAAATTAAAATCAAAATACTACTTTGCAAAATCATTTTTGAAATTTACAAAAATATTTGATACTCTTAAATTGACGTATAGAGGGAAGCTCTAAATTTGTTCTTAAATATCATTTTACCAAAAATGATTTACTTTGCTTCAATTTCTTATTTAAATTCCACTCTGAAATTTTTTTTTAATTGCTTTAATTTTGCCAACTAGTATGGTAAGATACGAGAAACGGAATATTATATCTAGACCACATGCAGTCCTCCCTAAAAAGCACAATATAGAAATGATATCATGAAAATACAACATGAAAATACATCAATCTGACCCAAGGTTATTAAAACAAATAACAACCTACGTCAGGCAAGAAACTAGCTATGAGTAAACTCAATTATCAAACAATAAAGAAAACATAATAAATCATCATATTAATATGTCAATTACCCGATCACCGTGTAGGTGTCGTATATGCATCACGTAAAAGATGTTCTTTTCCAATTAATGTGACCATAATCACAAATATACTCAATTGTGATTCTTCCTAATCATAAGTTGTTAATATCACATCATATAATTATATAATAGTAAATTTGATCAACTATCAAAAACCGAATTGGTAACTAGTAATACCGATTAACACCTACGACTCAAATATACCAGAAATTGAAACAACATCTACTGATACAGAGTATCACCTATGAATCAGAATCGTGGGCGAACCCACACATTCTATAATACAGTAGATAACCCTCCCTAGTCTACTCTACCTTACGTTACAACAATCCTCTATCCATCATCCTATCTAAGTCATGTAGTTAAGACACTAAATGCATGTACAGTAGATCATTGGACTAGTGACATTGGGGCAAGAATTCACACTCAGGGTGCTACCCCGAGTTAATCCAGCTAGGATGGATACTAGTCGTTGATAAATTTACAATATTTAACATGTTTCTATGACAATAATCCCACCTAATTGTCTTTAACCCGATGTCACTAAAGGGTTTAATATATTGAACTTACAATATGACAGCAATCCCACCTGACTATCGTTAATCAAATGTCACTAAAGAGTTTACCATATTTCGCCTTTTTATATACGATGGTAGTTCCTACCCAGCTATCGCATACCCACTCTCACTAAGGGTCATAAATTTGAACAAAAGGCAAATAACATACATGATCAACCATTCATAACAATATATGCAAATAATTATACATTTAATAGCATATTTAAATGTTAAATCCATTATGGTAACATATTTCAAAGCACATCAAGGAGTAGCATGGTAAGAAACAACCAAAGAAATTAAGGTTTAATCGTTATCAACCACCAACAATATCGACCATTTTCTAACAAAATTTCAATCAAAATAGAAAACCAAGCCATAATCAATAAAATAGGAATTAAAATATAAGCATGCTCCTCTGTAAATCATATGAATCAAATTAAAATCAAACTAACAATGAAGTTAACTCATCGAATGATCCTTCTTCTTGATCTTTAGGCGAAATGTTTTAATGGAGGAAAGGAAAATGATAAGTGTTATCCTGCTTTTTGGCAAAGCCGTGATACCAAAAGATCGATTAGAAACCGAAGGTAGTTCGTCTCAAAGATTGGTTATACATTACTTCGCTATGGATATCAATGAATTTTATCCGAGTCCGGATCGGGCCACAATTGACAAGACATGACAAGCAAAGCTGCAGAAGCCAGCGGTTCAAATTTCAGGTCAATCGGAGTTCATATGAATGAAATATGATCGATACAAGTTAGAGAGAATACGCAGTTCGTATCCATCAACGTTCGTATCGATCCATGTTCGAATCGATAGCATTCGTGTCCATCAGTATAGTGTAGCCATGCCTCATTCGTATCGATCAGATTCGAATCCATCCGGATGACGTCGCCTTGCTATATTCGAATCCACCGAGTTCCTCCTGCTTCGAATCCATGGAGTCATTCCTCTTCATATCCATCAGCTTGGAGTACTTCGAATCGATCAAGTCGCCCCACTTCGTATCCATCTGGACTCGATGGTTCGTATCCATCGGGTTGCTTCGTGTCCATTTGCATTTGCATCGATCAGGAGCGAATTAGCCTTGCGTTTACCTGATTCGTATCCCTCAAGATTAAAGAGTTTCGAATCCATGGAGTTGTTTTAGTTCGAATCCATCCTGCCACGACAAGCTTCGTATCGATCGACCAAAGGTCACCGTGATCGATACGAACGAGCCTCTGTTCGAATCCCTGAAAGCCCTCGAATCCACTAAGTCAAAATAGCGAAAATGATGGAGTCGACCCAGTCAACTCGGAGTGAATAGTGGATCGACACGAAAAGGGCACACCACGTCATCGCGAAAGCACGAGCGGCCATCGAGTCGAACCAATCGGTTCGAACGAGATCGAGTCGAAGTACGCAGCCTGCCAAAGAATAGCAATTCGAATCTACCATATCTTGCAATCTACAAGTCCAAATGCCATGAAATATTTACAGGAGCTTACATACATGTTGAATAATATCCACATCCAATTTCATCCCGATTGGATGATTTCTTTAACGATTCGAATGGAATTCGAATTGATCCCAAAGTGGGTCCAAATTTCCTGAGGCCGGGCATGTGGGCCCCATCACGTGCCAGAAGTGGTCTCCCTAAATCTAGGCGAAATATCAGCCTCCTACACCTATAAATAGAGCCCCAGGTCATTCAGAAAAGGGGATCTGAATTCTGAAGCGCCAAGACTCTACCGGATTCAATTCTACACCTTATCATCGTTGTTGCATTCAAGTTTCAGAGCTATAATCCTTTGTAACTTGCTGTAACCAACTGTAATCATCAAGAGAATATCAATAAAGATATAAACTTCAGAGTGGACGTAGGCAAGATCGCCGAACCACTATAAATCCTGTGTTTATGATTGTGATTGTTGAATTACTCTGATTGTTACAGCTTAGATCTGAATTCTGTATTGATTATTGCTGATTTGTGTTCGTAAACGGGTGCTTTCACGATATTGGGGTTTGTGACCAATTTTGGCGCAAACATTTCGGTGCTTTCATTGAGAGTTGAACTCAAGATAAGTTGAATTTGAAGATTTAAGAATTTTGATCTAAGAGCTATGACAAGACAAACGAGTAAAAAACAATGACCAGAGAGAAGTGACCACCTAGGGAGTCAAGAGGCTTCTTCAGGAGAGAATCAAGCATCGGTCTTCATCACCAGGGACGAGATGGAGACAATGATGAAGAAATAAGAGGAGTTGATCCAGAGTTTATTCCAGCAGATAGGGTAACTTGGAGCACAGAATAGAGAAGCTGACGGAGTTCAGAACGGAGCAGGACCAACTGGCGTAGCACCGGGATTAGGAGGCACGCGCATGGAGAATGTTGATCCAATCTCGGAGAGTGAGAGGAGCATCTGCGCAACCTGGGAGTAGCAGAGGAGTGAACGCCCAGTCAAGGGGGCAGACCCCAGAGTTCCCTCGTGAACTCGGGGGGCAGGTTGAAAGTGACGAACGAAGATTGCATCTCGAAGACAATGACAGATTGGCGAAGATGGTTAGAAGAGCCATGAGAGGTGGATTGGTAAACAAGGATTTAGAGGATGTTAATAAGAGCCCTTTTACAACGGCAATCGGGCGAGCAAGGAACCCACCAAATTTTAAGCTACCATCGTTAGACATGTATAATGGGAGAACGGACCCCACGGTTCATCTGACGAAGTATATGAGGCATATGGAAGTGCTGGGGGCATCAGAGGAGGTTATGGCCTGGTGCTTTCCGTTGTACTTGGCGGACATTGCGGCATTATGGTTTAGACAACTAGAGAGCAAATCCATAGGAACATGGGCAGATTTAACTGAGAGATTCATGAGGCAATTCAGGGTTCACATTGCAAGACCCAAGAATGTGATGACTTTGGCAACTCTAAAACAGAAAGCTGGGGAGACTTTGAGAAATTTTCTGGCGCGCTTCAACGCGGCAGCAGCTTTAGTGGATCGACCAGATCTGTAACGATCGCGGTTTTTCGGCTTCGTTTCGAATAAAATTAAACGAACGTTTAATTTTACCCGAAATTCAAACGAGCTCCAATCGACTCCAAACTAGCTGCATTGCGAAGAGCTCGGCGATACGAAGCCAACGCAAAAAATCTCGTTCAATTTGGACCTCGCAGCAAAAAGATATCACGTTTTAAAGTTGCATGATCTGAATTTCGAATTTAAACAAAAAAAAAAAAAAAAATAAAAGAAAAGGTGAGAACTCCTCACTCAATCGAAAGGTTTTGTTTAAAATTTTAAATAGTTAATATTGATTGATGATTGTTGATTGATTGTGGTAGTAGATATAATAGGATATATACTATATTTAGCGATATATATATATATTGGCATATGTATATATCGGATTTGATTTCCCGCCTCGTATAGCGGATGAGACCCTATTGCGCCGTTATTAAGCGGATATTTATAAAATCCCATATACCGCGATATTCCACCTCGAAGTGGAATTGGTATTGTGCTAACGTCTGTGGTTGCAGGGAAACAGGTTGGAGGGATCCAACTGGATTCCTCACATATTTATTTGATTATTGATATTGTGTTATTGTTGATGTTCATATCGACATATGTTGTTAGTTCCCGTAATTGACCATATGATGCTGTTGCATTATCGGATTCAAAATTTTTAAGTTAAAAATAATGATTTGAATTTAAAAAGGGATTTTAAAGAAAATTTTCAAGTATATGTTTTTAGTAAAATTTTGAACTTGATGCAATTTAAAATAAATTAAGATTTAAAATTTTAAAATTATTAAACTATGATTTTTATGGAATATAACCAAAAGGGAAATTTAAAATAGATAGATTTATAAAATAGTTAAATTTTAGATTTTTGAATTTTTATAAAGGATGAATATAAAAGATTTTTTTTTAAATTGATATTTTTAAATAGAATTTTTGGGATTATAAAATGAGTTTATAAAGTGCTAAGTTAATGTATAAGATGAATTTCATTTAAAATTTTAGATTTATAGAATGTGAAATTTATAAAACGAATGGTTATTGGAAAATTTTAAGTTTATAAGTTATTAACTTATAGAAATGGATTTGGGCATTAAAAAGGGGAATTTTATAGAAATTGTTAATAAATGAAGATTTCATTAGTTGAAATTATTATAAACCATAAAGAAATCTTGTAAGTGATAAGATTTTAAATTGGTGAAGTTCAAAGGAACGATTTGGTAAATAAATAATATTATAAGTATTTAACTTACAATATGGCTTTTGGGTATGAAATTGGGTTATGTAAATTGCATTGGATTAATAAAGGAATTTATAAAATTGGGGTTTATAATAGAAATGGAATTTATAAACTATGTTTATAAATTTGAAATTCATCGAATTTGATAAATTGAAATATGGGAATTTGTTAAGTGGGCCCATAACCCACAGAGCAATGTAACGATCGCGGTTTTTCGTTGCCGAAAAATCGAACCGTTAGGGTTTTAGAAGAAGAAAGAGGTAGAAGAAGAAAGAAAAGAAAGAGAAGAGAAAACAGAAAAACAAGTAACAGAACGAGAAACAATAACAGAATCTCACAGTCGCAGCGGAACAACATATAATAGATAAATGAATATTCATTAAAACAAAAGAACTATACATTTTATACATTACATCACATTACATTACATCAATCAGAGTGTACGACAACAACAGCGGAAAGAAATACTATATACAATAGATAATAGACTACGCTATCTGGCTCGCCTCCAGATCTGCACAGCAACTCCCGAATCCAGAATAACCTGATAACCTAACTCTAGACTGCCCGTGTGGAAAATAGTGGGCACCCATAGTTTAGGAAAGGAACAATAAACTCCAGGTCAGTCATGTGACTGGTGTGAGAACTCAAAACAGTTTATCTTTAAACACGCAACAAGAAAGTTTAAATTTTGAAATCCGCAATGCTTTTTGGAAAATGAAACTACCATAAGGCCTCCCGCCACACACACAATGCAACCGCAGAATTGGAGGAGATTTCTCCTTATGATAGTCAAAGATGCTTACTACGCGAAAATCAAATCATTTTTGATATTATTACTAGTGCATAGTGTAGAAAACAATTTCGAAAGTAGAATATAAATCCTAGCCAGCATAGACATTCCGAACTATGCCTACTATAGCTACCATCCAAACAGTGGTGACCACCATAAGTGAATGGCAGGTAATACAACTAAAACCGTACAAGGCGCGTATTGTTTTGATTGGATTTCCAACAAATGGTCAGGCTAAGGAACTTCCTACTGCCACATGGGATCGCCTCTGGCGGGACGTCCCGAGAAACTAACGTTACGGTTAGATCTCTGCCAACACAAGGCCGGGTTACCTCTGTAACTAGGTAACTACTACACGAATATGTCATCCCCCGGTCCTTTGGGACCTTTATCCGAGCGCTCGCAACAACACCACACACAGAAATATATATAGTGTATCAACATGAGTAAGCATCTGGGCTCCATACCATGATACCACCCTTTTCCAGAAGGAAATGACATACCCTAAAGGGCGCGACCCTCATAACCTTGCCGCATATTCCTGTTTCGACCATTTCCGGGGAGTGAGGTCCTGACGAAGTCTCGTCCACAAAGCTACGCTTTGTGCAACAAAGCCATGCTTTGGGTCCACAGATGACCAAAGCAAGATCACACAGATAAATGATCAACAAATGATCCAATCCAAACGATCAACCAATGATCATCACACAGCAGCACTCAGCATGCCACATTACCAGATTGGGAAATATCGCCGATAACCTTCAACTACATAACCTCTGAGCTCGTACGTCTCAGAGAAGGGTGTTAAGCTAAGAGAATAAATTCTCCGCCACCAACAGAAATGTATTTGAAAGAAATCTGCTCTATCTCTCAAAACGTAATGTCAGACACGTAACCATACAAGTCTGTTCCGGGTTCGAACAGAACCGAAGGCACTTCCAAAGAAGCCCTTGCAATCCGGGTATTCACAATCCCGATAAAATTTCCCATCACAAAGGAAATCTCCATATCGTAGCTAACGATGCGGAGACAATCGATAGGTCATCCTATCGTTTTCACAAATACCCGGTCTTCAACACCGGTCTTCAAATGCAATCCAAACGACGTATCGCATATTCGGAATGGGATATATGACACAAAGGTCCTCTCCCGGCTAAACCGAATAGCGAGCGCTTATTTTAAAAATAAGTGTGCATTCAATTCCAAACAAACACAATCAATACCATCCAAGGGTAAATATTGATAGTCGGTTATTTAACTATCAATAAAGATGCGCCACATCATCAGATTCCAAATAATTTTTCCAAAATTATTAAATCCCAAAATATTTTTACAAGATATATATACACAATTTCCAAATAATTGCCCAATTTATTTGCTTTACCGAAACCACTTCACGATAAAATTTTCCACACTCAACCAATTGAAAAATCAATTTTCAATTTTCCTTCACCATTTGAAAACCAATTTTCAAATTACATTAACCATTTGCAAACCAATTTCAAATCACCTTAACCATTTGAAAACTAATTTCAAATCACCTTAACCATATATACCTTTTGAACAAATTTCAAACCACCAAATAAATCTTTACCGATTTATTTTAACTTACGTTCCAAATTCGTAAATTATATTTTCATATTCAAAAATAAATCAACATTTATATTTTAAACAAATTTCCCTTCATATATATAAATTCCAAAGTGAATTTAAATTCCAAGCATCTACTAGCATACGATTCCCAAATCGATTTCAAGTTATTTGCTTTCAATTACCTTAAAGGTGAATTCACAAAAACCGTTCCATTTCATATTAGAAAACCATTCCCATGCTTATTTTAAAAATAAGTAATTCACAAATTTATTTATTTTCAACGATTTGAAAATATTCCATATACTTAAATCACAGTTAAGTATTTATTCCATTCTCTTTAAGAAAACATTCCTTTATTCACATTTATTTGGGTTAAAACGAATGTTGCGTAAAACATCGTTACGACAACCCAAAAACACTAGTATATGGATTTGAAATTAAAAATAGATATATAAATCCAATACTATACAAATTATCCCCTTCTGTTTCTCGAAAACGTCTATTTCAACAATCAATGTTGAAATCTATGTTTTCAATACTCAATACATTTTAAAACACCTTTAATTCGTTTTAAATTCCATTTAAAACATTCCTTTCCCAAAAACAAACCCATTTTATTTAATAATCTATTCAATATTCAAAATAGTGAATATAGCCCACTTAACAAATTCCCATATTTCAATTTATCAAATTCGATGAATTTCAAATTTATAAACATAGTTTATAAATTCCATTTCTGTTATAAACCCCAATTTTATAAATTCCTTTATTAATCCGATGCAATTTTTACATAACCCAATTTCATACCCAAAAGCCATATTGTAAGTTAAATACTTATAATATTATTTATTTACCAAATCGTTCCTTTGAACTTCACCGATTTAAAATCTTATCACTTACAAGATTTCTTTATGGTTTATAATAATTTCAACTAATGAAATCTTCATTTATTAACAATTTCTATAAAATTCCCCTTTTTAATGCCCAAATCCATTTCTATAAGTTAATAACTTATAAACTTAAAATTTTCCAATAACCATTCGTTTTATAAATTTCACATTTATTAATCTATAAATCCTAGTGAAATTCATGTTATACATCAACTTAACACTTTATAAATTTATTCTATAACTTCAATAATTTTTATTTAAAAACATCCATTTATAAAATCCTTTATATAAACCATTAATAATAATAACTTCCCAAAAACCAAATTTAACTATTTTATAAAAACCTATCATTGTTAAAAATTCCTTTTAAATTATATTTTATAAAGATATAAATTTTTAAAACATAAAAATTTATCCATCTATTTATTTTAAAATTTAATCAATTCAAAATTTTTAATAAACCATATTCTTTGAGAAATCACTTTTAAATCCCTTTTTAAATTCAAAAACCGTTTTTTTTTTAATTTTTAAAAATTTGAATCCGATGATGCAACGACATCGAATGGTCAATCACGGGAATAAGTGTCATATATCAATATGATTATCAACAATCAACATAATATTTATAAACAAATAAATATGTGAGGAATCCAGTTGGATCCCTCCAACCTGTTACCCTGCATCCACAGACGTTAGCACAATACCAATTCCACTTCAAGGTGGAATATCGCGGTATATGGGATTTTATAAAATATCCGCTTAATAGGCGGCGCAATAGGGTCTCATCCGCTATACGAGGCGGGGAATCAAATCCGATATATACATATGCCAATATATATATATCGCTATATATAGTATATATCCTACTATATCTACTAGCACAATCAAACAGCAATCATCAATCAACATTAACTACTTAAAATTTTAAACAAAACCTTTCGATTGAGTGAGGAGTTCTCACCTTGATTTTATTTCCGTTTTCGCGTTCGTTTCGAATAAAATTAAACGAACGTTTAATTTTACCCGAAATTCACACGAGCTCCAATCGACTCCAAACCAGCTGCATTGCGAAGAGCACGACGATACGAAGCCAACGCAAAAAATCTCGTTCGAATCCGACCTTGCATGCAAAAGTTATCGCAGTTTAAAGTCTGTACAATCCAATTTACAATTCAATTAATATTTCAAAAATAAAATAAAAATGCAACCTCCTCTTCTCTGGTGGGCCGCACCTCCTCTCCTCCATCATCAGAAAACGCACGCAAGTTTTTTCTGCCCAGGAAACAAAAACGCACAAGCAAACCCATGGACATAGAACTAGGGTTTCACTTTTCCACCACCACGCTCCGCTTGAAAGCGATCAGGATACTCCATTCCAAAGCCCTTGCCGCCACCTACCACCGCCCCCAAGCACCTGGAACTCGGCCCCCCATCAGGCCTCGAATTGCGTGAAAAACGCAGCCCCTTCCTGCACGATTTCCCGTTGACTCGAAGCTCCGTTTTCGATCATCTCCGTATGGATTTGAAGCTTTCATCGCCCTCTACAACTTTGTAGTTGAGAGTTTTTGCTAATTCCTTACGGATTGAGAGATCTTGAGGGATGAAATTCGAAAATTTCTGGCCATCAATGGAGAGGTGGCGGCTGGAGCAATATTCTAGGGTTTTGAACAAGAAAATGATATATATACCCATATTATTTTAATAATAAAATACCCAATTTAACACTTTTGCAAACGATCTCCAAACAACGCATGCCGACAGGCGTTCCTAAGGTTTTTCCGCGTTCCGGACGCAATGGAACAGGTTTCGTAAGCTAATTCCATCGTATGTGTGAGATACGACTATAAACGCTCAATTTAAACTTAAACCGATTTAAACGATTTCTAGGCGTTTTGGCTTGTACCGGACAAACGATAAATCCGATTGACTTGAAATTTGAAATCTTGCAATAATATCACATTACGGATCCGATGAAACTAGTTTCGTCGAAATCCGAGACCGTTTGAAAAATGGCTATTTTAACTCGCTAAATAAATATTAAAACGATATCGATGCGTTTCGAGCTGCCACGGTCAAACGACAACTCCGTTTGCTACGAAAATTGAAATCCAATAATAACTAACTATTACGGATCCAATGGAACTCGTTTCGTTCAATTCCGAGACTGTTCAAAAATTGGCTATTTTTCAGTCGATAATTAAATATTAAAATATTCAATTTTTACAAATTAGCTCCAAATTCAATTTTACAAGTTCTAGAATATCTCTATAACTTTAATATGATAAAATAAAATTTTCCAAATCATTTTCAATCATATTTAACCCAATATCAAATTATTTGTGGAATTTCACTATTAAATAATCGATTTAATTGTCCAATTAAATCCAATATTCAAGAAATAAATTATTTAACTTCAAAATTTCTACTTATTAATATTTAAAATTAATTAAATACTCAAATTTAAATTATTAAAATTTCTGGGTCGTTACAATCTTCCCCCCTTAAAAGAATTTCGTCCTCGAAATTACAAGTTAAGGAGAATGATCCTAAACCGTTTATTATTTTTTCCAAAACTAATAGTTTTATCAACCTTCTAACACCAATCTTTTTATTAAGGATTTACTATCATTTCAATTAGCTTTCCAAACTCAATTTTAGGTTTCAAACAACATTGTTTACTCAACAATTCAAATTTAAATTTAAATTCAAATTTCAAACTTTCAAAATTTCTCAAAATTTTACTAACTCTCTAAATTTTCGAAAAATTTCGCCAGAGTCTCCTTTGCGCGGCTAGATCGGCACGACTACAAAATGGCACTACGGCCCCTCAGAATCAAAAAGAAAAGAGAAAGTCAAGTGGCTAGAGAAGGAAATCATCAAATCTCATATAAAAACTGAAATACGTACCTTTTTGTCGAGCCATTCAATTTTTAACTTCAAAATCAAAATTCCAATCCATTATATACCTGTATATCCTGCTAGCATAATATCCAATTATAATATTCAAACCAATTTGCCCATTCAATTATAAAATTCCCAATACATGCTTCTTATACCACTTTTAGTTTACTATTAAAGTTGCATATTCATTTTCATTCAACTTTGCATTTCAATTTTCATTTGAATTCAATTACATAGCTTTCAAATTTTACTAATTCAATTTCATTAACACTTAATGAATTTACATACAACCAACCAACAAGCAATAACGACCAATGTACATCCAATACAACCAAATTTATTTATTTTACTTACATTCAATTTGGTTCAACTGTTTTAATTCCAATTGGTTTAACATTCACTTGATTTTCATTCTATTATTAAACTATTTTCAAATGAATTTACACTTGCATGCATCATTTCATATCAACTTATTCATATTCTATTGATTAACATTCAATTCATACTTTAACTCAATTGCTAGTTCTTTTTTTTTTACAAATAAAATTGAATTTCATTTATATAACTTAAGTTCACCTCTTTAACAATTTCATTTACTCACTTTATTCATTTATTTTGATATTAACATCAATTCTTTCAACATTACTTAACTTGCATTCCATTTCAACTTTATTTACATCATTTAATTCACTTGATAATTTAACTTTGATGCAAAGATCGATTTTTTATTCAACTTCACTTAAGTTATTCCATTTAAACATCATTTGTTCAAATAAACTTAAGCTTTACACTTATCAGTCAAGTTCGAATTTCAATTCTAAAGTTAATTCCATTTAACACTTACTTAAGACAACTTCATATCAACATTTAAATCCATATTCCATTTTACTTAACTTTATTGTTTAACCACTTCAATAACTGGTTTCACTTACATCTTCCATACTATAAGTTATACAATTTATTATTCAACTTCCAACATTTATTATAAGTCCAAAACCTTTTTCACGTATATTTAACAATTTCAAATTGAATTTTAATTTCAAATTGGTTTATTACAACAAAACTTCAATTTTAAATTCATTATTGTAGCAAATCCATCACATAGAAACTCGAAAATGATACTGATGATGCTGCAGTCATCACCCTTATTATTTCCCAGGGACAATAGTGAAATCAATGCTAATTATTCTTTCAAAAAGTTTTCTTTCTATTCATAAATCACTTTTATAAACCTTTTACTTATATAATTTTACTTCTTATATACATACATGATTATCTTACAATTGTAAATCATTATTAAGTATTATTTCATCTTATGATTCATTGGTTTATACCATTATTCTTTTACAATAGTTGCTTTTATTAGCTTATTCAAACAACTTTTAATTATTTTATATATATATCATTTACAACAACCAAGCAATCAATTATATACACACTTCAATAATCCTTGAAAAATTATTTTCTTTATATACAAAATATAATCAAGGTAAAATTATTTCATTCACCCAATTTAAAACAATATTGTGTCGAATTGTTCTATTCAAGTGTTTAGGAACCCCTTCGATTCAGTTTTCGAGGCTGCGCCGACAAAGGTTCATATACCACTCAACAAACCAATCATCACAATATAAAACAATTTTATATTCACTAACAAATACGCACTCATATCTATTATTACACTCACACTCATTCTAGAGTACTGCTGACTCTATCTCTAATGAGTAATACCCAACAGAGCAGGTTGTCGCTTAACCATATGCTCTGATACCAAATGTAACGATCGCGATTTTTCGGCAACGAAAAACCGCGATCGTTACAAGATCCATCTATGGTTGTGATGGCAGCTGTGCCCGGAGTAGCTGACGGCACAGAATTCAAAAATTCATTGACTAAAGATCCACCTACGGATCTAGGGGAATTCTACGATGTGGTAGAAAAGTTTTTACGATTGGAAGATGCAAACGCCGAAAGAGAAGAAGGAGAAAGAATTGATATTTATGCGATCAAAGGAGGAAATCCCCCTGAGAAAGGTGCAGAAACTAGTAAGGGAAAGCAATATGCTGAGGATAACAATGACAGATCAGTGCGACCACGGAGGGAACCGAGATTCACCACATACTCAGAGTTGAATGAGACTTTCGAACAGATCTACAAGGACACTAAGGGGCAAGTTCCTTATCGAAAGCCAACGAGAAGAGATCCGACTAGCAACGAGCGAAGGTCGGACAAGTATTGCTCATTCCATGAGTTGAACGGTCATAACACAAACAACTGTAGGCATCTGAAGGATGAGGTGGAAGGGCACATCAGGAATGGCATGTTGCTTCAATACGTGAGGAGGCGAGCTCTAGCGGTGGAGCCGGAGCGACCACCGTCTACATCAGCCAGGGTTGGCCCTGAACCGGGACGCCGTATGATTATCAATTGATTGAAATAACGATGCATAAGTCGTAAGCTTCCCTCTAACACAATTAAATCATTTACACATGTATGAGGTCGCGAACGATCCCTAGGCATGCTCTGAATGATAATTAACCGTTTCGTAGTGGGAACCTACACTTTGACATCCTTGCTTTGCTTTTGTTTCATTTTGATTTGGACATTTCTATTTTAAAACTCATCTGTTGAATAGATATTTGGTTCTGATAATTCTGAAATGGCTAAGCTACTTACATATGTACGGGGTCGCGAACGGTCCTTAGGCATGCTCTGAGATGGCGATAAACCGCCCTGACAAACGATCTAGGGACCCACTCGAACGTGAGCCTGGCATCGATAATATTAAGTCCCCTTCGGGCACACATAATCCTCCTCGAACGGCATCCGATCGCGAACGATCACAACTCGCCTCGAACGGCACACGACTTCGAACGGTCACAATTTGCCTCGAACGGCACCCGACCTCGAACGATCACAATTCGCCTCGAACGGCACACGATCGCGAACGGTCACAATTTGCCGCGAACGGCATCGACCGCGAACAGTCCCATTCCATCCTTTGCCGCGAACGGCACCGACCGCGAACGGTCCCGATTCATCTCAAATGACATGCGATCCCGAACGATCATCATTTGAGGTCATATGAAATTATCAAGTTCTTTACAGGTTGCTGACGGGATATGAACATCCAACTCAAGGCATTACAAAACACGCCTTCCTGCCGCAAGGCATGTTTTGGGGAGCAAATGTTATCCTGTTTTTTGGCAAAGCCGTGATACCAAAAGATCGATCAGAAACCGAAGGTAGTTCGTCTCAAAGATTGGTTATACATTGCTTCGCTATGGATATCAATGAATTTTATCCGAGTCCGGATCGGGCCACAATTGACAAGACATGACAAGCAAAGCTGCAGAAGCCAGCGGTTCAAATTTTAGGTCAATCGGGGTTCATATGAATGAAATATGATCGATACAAGTTAGAAATAATACGTTGTTCGTATCCATGAGCGTTAGTACCGATCCATGTTCGAATCGATAACATTCATGTCCATCAGTATAGCGTAGCCATGCCTCATTCTTATCGATCAGATTCGAATCCATCAGGATGACGTCGCCTTGCTCTATTCGAATCCACCGAGTTCCTCCTGCTTTGAATCCATGGAGTCATTCCTCTTCGTATCCATCAGCATGGAGTACTTCGAATCGATCAAGTCGCCCCACTTCGTATCCATCTGGAATCGATGGTTCGTATCCTTCGGGTTGCTTCGTGTCCATTTGCATTTGCATCAATCAGGAGCGAATTAGCCTCGCGTCTACCTGATTCGTATCCCTCAAGATTAAAGAGTTTCGAATCCATGGAGTTGTTTTTGTTCGAATCCATCCTGCCACGACAAGCTTTGTATCGATCGACCAAAGCTCACCGTGATCGATACGAACGAGCCTCTGTTCGAATCCCTGAAAGCCCTCGAATCTACAAAGTCAAAATAGCAAAAATGATGGAGTCGACCCAGTCAACTCGGAGTGAATAGTGGATCGACATGAAAAGTGTGCACCATGTCATCGCGAAAGCATGAGCGGCCATCGAATCGAACCAATCGATTCGAACGAGATCGAGTCGAAGTACGCAGCCTGCCAAAGAATAGCAATTCGAATCGACCATATCTTGCAATCTACAAGTCCAAATGCCATGAAATTTTTACAGGAGCTTACGCACATGTTGAAGAATGTCCACACCAAATTTCATCCTGATTGGATGATTTCTTGATCGATTCGAATGGAGTTCGAATAGATCCCAAAGTGGGCCCAAATTTCTTAAGGCCGGGCATGTGGGCCCCCTCACGTGTCAGAAGTGGTCTCCCTAAATCTAGGCGAAATATCAGCCTCCTACTCCTATAAATAGAGCCCTAGGTCATTTAGAAAAGGGGATCTGAATTTTGAAGCGCCAAGACTCTACCGGATTCAATTCTACACCTTATCATCGCTGTTGCATTCAAGTTTCAGAGCTATAATCCATTGTAACTTGCTGTAACCAACTGTAATCATCAAGAGAATATCAATAAAGATATAAACTTCAGAGTGGACGTAGGCAAGATCGCCGAACCACTATAAATCCTGTGTTTGTGATTGTGATTGCTGAATTACTCTGATTGTTACTGCTTAGATTTGAATTCTGTATTGATTATTGCTTATTTGTGTTCATAAACGGGTGCTTTCACGATATTGGGGTTTGTGACCAATTTTGGCGCAAACAATAAGGAAGTGGGAATGAATGAACTAAAAGGAGAGGGTTGGTAGTTTATACATAAATAGATATAATCGTACTATTTTGTTTTATTAAGTAATTATATTTTATTTTATTAGGCAATTCATTATGCTATTTTGTTTAATTAGGCAAGTCATTATGCTATTATGTTTTATACTATTTTGTTATATTTGGGAGGTAATTATGCTATTTCTTTCATTAGGCAAGTAATTATGGTATTTTGTTTTATTGGGCAAGTAATTATGGTATTTTATTTTATACTACTTTGTTTTATTAGGCAAAGAAAATAATTGTTTTCCTAATTTATTTTGCTAATTTTCGAGGAAATAAAATTTCTTCCTTTTTCCAAAAAAGCCCAAATTGTCTTATAAATATCATAATCAAATTTCAAATTTACTTCCAAATATTTTTAGATATCAAATTACAATATTGTCAAATTTTAGGTTGTTAGAGACTCCCCCTTATAAAAAACTGCATCCTCACAATTTCTAAACATGGTTAATTTATATAAAAAATAACAGTTAAAACATTCAATCTTCCATGACTAAAATAAAACAAAACACATATTTATTTTAAATTGGAGCTGATTATGTAGAGAATAAGTGAAGATGTGTCTGTCTTGTTATCTCCTATGTCTCTCACATATAGTTTTTTGGATTGTCAGACCATTGAACCTTAGTAATGGAACATGATTGTTTCTTAATTGCGTCACCTTTAAATCTACAATCCGCACTAGCTTGACGTGAAAGTCGGGTTTCGTTCAATTTCTGGCTCCTTAAGTTTTCTTGGCTTTATAATAATATCTGGATGTTTTGGACATTTCCTGCACTGTGACACATGGAATAAGTTGTGTACTCTTGCTAGATAGTTTGGTAAATCAACTTGATATGCTAAGCTTCCAATGCGCTCCAAAACCAGATAAGTATCAATATATCTTGAGGCTAATTTCCCAGCTATTCCATTTTTTTTACTCTTTTCAACGAAGATATCTTTACAAATACATAATCCCTGATTGAAAATTCTATGTATTTTCTATATTTTTCAGTAGAATTCTTCTATATAGACTGAGAAGTTTTCATACGATCTCTGATAAAGTCGATCTCTCAGTCATCACTCGCACCATGTCTAAACTTAATATAAATCTATCACTAGTCTCCAACAAACAAGCAGGAGATGAAATAGCCTTCCATAAAGAGCTTCGAAAGGAGCTATGCCAATGCTGGACTAGAAATTGTTGTTGTAAGAGAATTCTACTAGATAAAGATGGTATTCCCAAGAATCAATAAATTTGAGAATGCAAGTTTAAAAGGTCTTCAACAATTCAATTTACTAGTTCAGTTTGTCCATACGTTTGTGGATGATAGGTCGTACCTAGATTGATTTGATTTCCTAATGCACTCCGCAAACATTGCCAAAAATCTCTAGTGAAATGAGGATCACGATCACTAGTTATATTACCGAGCACTTGATGTAGTTAGATAATATGTTTAACAAATAAACTGGCTAACTTTTATGCTATTCGATTCGGGCATATAGGAATAAAATGTACACTTTTAGTAGGTCTATTAATTATCACCCAAATGCTTCCATTTTCTTGGTTTGAACGTGGAGGTCCATCAATAAAGTTCATATAAATCTCATCCCATTTCCACTGTGGTACTTCTAATGGCTGAAGTGATCAATTGTGCTTTTGATGTTCTCCTTTCACTAGCTGACATATTGTGCACTTCTTCATATATTATGTTATATCATGCTTCATACCTTCCCAATAATACATGCATTTCTGTAACATCCTCTATTTAGAGGCCCGAAGCTAAGCACTATAAATGCTGCAATCATATATAGTTTAACTTCTGACAACCAAATGCGATAATGTTAATGGTATTCATAATATCAGAATCACATGAATACGAAACAAAATCATAGATTTCAAAAACAACATTCTCATTATATTTCATAAAACATGTTCCATATTCAAATTACAAAATCCCATAATGTTTCCCAGGCATTGATTAAATATAATAATTACAAATACGCCCAGAGCGATAGACGAAAATGTCCCCTTAGAAGCACAGGGAATACTAGACTAACTATCTTAATACACACAATGAAATTTTAAAACAAATCTCTTTATATATCTAGAAATCAGCCTCTTGCACATCTTTGGAATCTTTATTCGTCCACTTACAAAAACCTGAAAACCTTTAATATTCACATATTATTCGTCCACCTATTAAAACTTGAAAACCTTCAACCCTCAGTCTACTCAAATCAATTTTGAGAACCCGAGAGTTTAAGGGGAAAAACATAAACTTCGAGTCAGACATAAAGCCTGGTGTGAATTATACTATACATCTCGGCTATATATGATACTGAGTGAGATCACGCCGCTTAGCGAAACGGGTTTCCCCTCACTAATATCAATTTCAAAATATAAATTTTGCAAATCATAAACCTGCAACGAAACAGGTTAATCAAATTGATTATATCAAAATAGCAATATCTTTTATGCTAAAAATAGGTAATTTACTGGACCAGCTACCTAAAACAAATGTAGTTTTGTTTGGCTGACTACTAACCATTGGCTGACTCGGGCCAACCAGACAAAATAACAACATGATCTAACAACTGTTGGATAAGTCTTCTAGATGGTCTATACCTAACTTCTTTACGGGTCTCCTGATCCTAATGGTTTTATGGGATCACCAGTAACCTTTTCTTATATATATATATATATATATATATATATATATATATATATATGTGTGGGTAACCATCATTTAAGTCTAACTGACTAAGCCCTACACACTAGAATTTGTACTAAAATTAGCATGGGGCTAAAGCTAATGTATAGGGCACGACCAGTCCCATATGGTCTACTATATCCGAGTCATTTTTCTTAGGGTTAACTACATAGTTAAATTTTTCCTTGAAAACCTTTTTAAAATGATTTAACCCTTTAAATCATACATATACAAGGAAAATATACCCTTTGCTTTACTCTAAGCTATTGCCATACCATATATACTTTATCCAAAATAATGTTGATGAAATACTTTAAGGATTTCCTATCCCTCTAAAATAAGTTAAACTCTTTTTAACTTAAAACACTTAGGCTATATTGCCAAAAGCAATTCATTCGAAACCATTGTTTAAAACCTTTAATCAACCCTATCGAAACCATCAAAATACCCCTTTCGTAATCATTGAAAGTAACCCTTTCAAAACCATTGAGAGTTCCCCTTTCATAATCATTGAAAGTACCCCTTTAGAAACTACTGAAAGTACTCCTTTCGATATAAGCAAACTATATTGCTTCATAACCAAGGCCGAAAGGCCAAACCATAGTTTTCGAAACCATTTACAAAGCCTTTTTGAAAAACATTGCATACGCTTCCCTTCAAAAGCTTTAAAACCTTAGACATCCTTTTCAAAACATAAAACTTGCCTTCGAAAGCAATTAGAAACCTTCTATTTAGAATGCTTTAAATACCCTTTTGAAACCATTGAGGAAACTCCCCTTTGAAACCATAATTTATGCCTTTCGAAATACTGGGGATCCTCCCTTTCGAAACTTATATTAGGTACCTTTCGAAAGCATTAAAGTATACTATTTAATACAAACCTTTCGAAAGCATTGAGTACAAGTAAAAGCTTATGGAACAAACTTTCAAAACCATTAAAACCGTTTAAATTAAAACCTTTGGGTTTATCTTTCAACAGAACTAAGGGTCATAAAACATCTAAGTCGAAAGCCCTCTTTCAAAATCATTTATCTTAAGCAAAGAAAGTAGATGGTTTCAACACCATCCCTTTCGAAAGCATTAGAGAGTGGCTTCTTTGATAAAATCGAAAGCATCCTTCTAAAACCATGTTTAAAGGCAATAGCCTCAACTAGGTCGAAGGGTAGAATAACGGAAACGTTGGTTTCAACACTGGCGAAAGACAATTTAAAAACAAAGGTGGCAACCTGAGTCGAAAGCCCTTCTTTAAGCCAATCAAGTCGAAAGCCATCTCATTCAAAAGCAATGCAGGCACATTTCTTTAGAAAACAAAGCATAGCCTCGACTCCTATTGAAACCCTTAGTTTCGACGCCACACCTTTTTCCTGAGTCCAATTCATAATGTACCAAGTCTTGAAAATATGTGCATTAGTTTCGACTGAGGTTGGAGGCGAAGGAATGAAGTTGAAAGCTGGTGGTCGAAGGAGGTGAGACAACGGAACCTTATAAAACCTTATTCTTTACTTAAAGAGGTAATTCTTTTCAACTAACCCGCTTATTTGTCAAAATCTAATTGGTTGCCGATTTCTTTTCTAAAAGCTTTTCTAAAAGTGGTGCCGAATTCAAATTTTGTTTAATTAAAACATTTTCAAAATGCTCCTTCTCCTATTTTAAACATATAAAACATTTAAGTCCCATACCTTAAATAATTTTATACACTTAACAAAACACTAAGGAATATTCTCCAAAAATTTCAGAAAATCTCTTTTTATATGCTTTCCAGCACATTTAAATTTCAGACCCATAGCCATTATGTCTTGGCTGTAAATTAATTTAAACCCAAAATAATATTTTCTTCACTATAAAAATTCATAATAAATCCACAATATTCAGAAAATTATAAAACTTGAAACCAATATCCAAAATAATATATCTGACCTCAGATTAAATTTCCAAGTCACTTGGATGTCATAAAGTTGGTTCCCTAAAGCAATTTTCATCATAAATGCATACAAAATAGCCTAAATCATCAATATATATATATATATCATTTAAAACATGGCAAAACATTTGCAAATACTTTCGGGATCATCTTAAATCGAAATCAATCAAAATAAGACATGTAGTCATTATTCACCTTGCCTTGATGTTAAGCAGTTGAGATTTAATCTTTGATTTATGTTGAATATCTTCTTCCTCTTTATTTAGCTTGATTTCCCATCTTTTCTTCTTAATGCTGACCAGCCTCTTGGTGTTTTAGTTTTGGTGAATTATGAATGAACGTGAAAATGAGTGTGGAGAGGGTTTAGGGTATAAGGTTATTGCTCTTTCCTATTATGCCCTTGTGTATTGACCCTAACTTTGTAACGATCCCCATTTTTAATTAAATTTAAATTGATAATTAAAATAAATTTTTGAATAAAATTGTAAATTAATTTGAATTTTTCAGATTTACTAGGATATTTGCTTATTTGGATATTGATTTTTAAATTTAACTTTGGATTTGAAATTGGATATTTATTACCTTATTAATAAAAAGTAACATCCCAAAAATTTATCAATTTAAATTAATAATATATTTTAAACTTTTGGAATTTAATTTGAAAATAAATTGAAAAAAAATCTCAAACAAATAAAATAAGTGATAATAATATATAAATAAATTCCAATTTATATTGAGTTTAAAATTTTGAAATAATGAGTGTTTAAAAAAAAGTCAATTGAATTTAAAATTATATACATCATATATGAGTAAGATTGAATACATATTGAAGTTGAATTTAAATTGTGCAAGTGTATGTATAAATATGTATAAATGGACATAAATGGATTTTAATTCAAGTGAATTGGAAATTTGAATCTACATTTAAAATGAATGTTTTTAAAATAAAAATTTGGCTTTTAAAATCATTAAGGTAAAATTTATATAATATAAAGATTAGTTAAAAACAATTCTTCTTTCAACATTGTATATATACACATACAAATGAATAAAGAGGTGTGTTCATTTATAAAGTAAATATGATAAAAAAATTATTTTAAAAATAAAAATAAAAATTCTTTTGTCTTTGAAAATTATAAATGTTAAACATATACAAAAGGGATGGAGTGAAGGAATCAACAAATATGGAGATCTCATGATCATCTTTGAACAAATGGCACCCGATATATTTAATTGAATAAAATAATGAAATTTAAAATTAAAATAAACTTTCCATCCTCCCATATGCAATCATATAATATCTCAGCAAATATGAACAAAACAGTAAAAAAAAGATTTGGGCATTTCTCATCTCAACACCAAAGAAAAAAAATAGAAAAAAAAATCATAAAAAAAGAAACAGCAACCTGAAATTCAAAGCTGCAAGATCAAAGTAAAATCTAAGATCTGAAAGCCACAATCCTGAAGCAACTAGATTCAAACATCAAGTGACAACCAGTTTCAAAGCTGCAAAGAAAATTTACAGATCAAAAAGGCTTGGAAATCAAAAACCTGAGAAATTAGAGCAAGAGCAAACAAATGCAGGGTCAACTTAGGTAATTAAGTTTAGTAAAAAAATATTTTAAGGAATTTTGAATTTGAAGTTGCTAATCAGTGATAAACCAAGAATTTAAAGCAATTAATCAATTTGTTGCAGGAGAAAACCAAGATTTAGCACCATTTCTGGTTTCAACTGCAGAAGAAAAAAGAAGAAGCTTCTCTACGTATAATAAAAGGATTCAAACAGTAAGTAAAATTAAAATTGTTGTGTTTGATGAATTAAGTAAACAAATACAATAGCGATTAAGCAAAGATTTTTGTTTACGAGTTCCAGAGCTTTCAAAACTAAAGCAATGAAAATCAAAGCAGTTCTTCCTCTGTTCCTGTTCTCTGTCAACATATTTTTCAGGTGAGCAAACCTCCATTCAAACTTGAATCTGCTTATGTGTTTGATTTTTCTTTATGATGTATGCTTGTGTGTTATGTAAAAGTTATTTTATGCCTGCATATGACTTATATATGTGAAAAGGTGACTGTACATGGTTGATTACAAGAAAACAGGTTTCTGGTTTTAGTTTACAGGTTTTGAAATTTTAGTCAAAAATTCCAATCCTCTTCCTCTGATCTCTTTTAACCTATGATTTTTAAAAGAAAATTGTTTATTTTGATATAATACGAATTTTAAAAATAAAAACAAGGGAAATCATTAAGCAATTTATCTGGGAAATTGAAAAATACAGCCAATGTATTAAGACAGAAGAGAAATCAATGTTTATAAACTCAAGGTTGGATTGCAAATTTTGATTTGTGATAGGAAATGATGAATTTAGGTGATAAATTCATAAAATTTAAGCTTGGGAACATTGAGATAATTCGAGTTGAACAGAAAACACATTATTGTCAAATTTCGTCGATCGTCGTCGAATTATGGGCCGTGATTCTTGGTGAAGCCAGTTGGGGCATCGGTGGGCTTAGGAAAAACATGGGTTTAATTTATAAAACACTGTGGCGATGTCAGAAGGTGGATTTTGTTTTTAACCCTAGTTTTGGGTGATGGTCGAGGAAGTGGTGAATTCATCACCACTGGTGGATCGAGCTCCATTGTACTTTGGGGTTCGATAGCTTGTAGGTAGGAGAAGGATTGGCTGGAAGGTTCGGCACTCCGGTGATCGGAGTTTCAAGAGCGAGTTGTTTTTTTAGCTTGAGTGGTGTTCCAGACTCCTGTTCCAGGGCGGGTTTTAGAACTCGATTTCGATTTCGATTTTATGGTGGCGATGGGATGATCGTGATCGGGTACGAAGTTGATCGGCGACATGTAGAGGTCATCGGGGATGGTCGGAGAGGACCGCGTTGTGGGTGCATGTGCACGCATGTGCATTTGAATCTGGGTTGTTGAAGTTTGGGGAAGAAGCAGTCGTATTCAGAATTGTCGAGTTTTTCTTGGGGAAACATGAGTTTGTCTCGGGTCATTGCTCGAGTAAATTTTTATGTACTATGTAAACAGTTATAAAAACTTATGTTTTGAAAAATTTAATTCTACTCGGGTTGATTTTCAGAAAACTCGAAGTAAATAGGAAATCGTCTCGGGGAATACTCGAAATTGACTCGGGTTTCATAATTTTCAGCTTTTAAAACTGTAACAATCTAATCATTTTCAAATAGTGCTTATTTTTGAGTTGAAACATGTAATTAAAGGTTTTAAAATGAAGATATTTTAAATTGATTAAGTTCAAAATGTTTTAAACTTATAATTTTAAAAGAGTTACATTTTACCTAATTTTAACTATGTAATAAAGGAGTTAATCAAATGTTTCTAAATTGTCAACTTAAAAGTTAAGTTAACTTATAAAATTAAGGATAATTAATGAATGATTAGAAGTTTAACAAATCAAGAAATTAAGGAATAAATAATTTAAGAATGATTAATTTCTTAAAAATAATTACTTAATGAAAGTAATTAAAAAATGAATAATTAATGATTTAAAGATTTATAAATCAAGTGTTTTAAGGTTAGTTAATTTAAAGAATAATTAATGTGATTAATTAATAAAAGGGTAATTATAAGGGATAAGTTTATTTATGAAAGTAAATTGAAGATAATTACCTTGTATAATTAAATAGAAGATAATTACCTTGTGCAATTAAACAATAGCTAATTCCTTAGTGAAATTAATAAAGGATAATTAATTAAATGGCAATTAATTAAATGGTGATTAGTTAAGGTACTTTAAGGATAATAAATTAATTTAAAGTTTAATTAATTAATGAAGGATGATAATTAATTGAGGGTTAAATAGTTAAGGATAATTAATTAAGAATTAATTAATGATTAAAGATTAATTAGATTATTAGTGAATGGTTACTTCATAAATGATTAAAGAATAATTAATCAAAAATTATTTGTAATAAATTTTTGTTAATCAACCAGGATTAGTAACTCATAAGTAATTAATCTGATTTGAATTAATCAGACGATATTAAGTAATCTCACTTATGATTGTTTGGATTCTTTTAGATGATTGAATTGTTTGATACCGCTGATATGTTCTGTTTTGGTTTGAGCTGTGTTTGATGTAATTTATTATCTGTGATATATATCTGTGATCTGTGAATAAAAGATAAGCGTTATGGTTTATACCGCTTATCAAATATAAGCGTTACAGTTTATACCGCTTATCAAATATATTGATGTATTTGAATCTGTGCTGATTGATGATGTTGCACTTCTATTGTGTAAACCCCTGGACCACACACAAACATGGGTTGCACGTGGAAATGGGTTAAGTCACAGATTTTTGAAATTATTTAAAATTGAATTTTTGAATCCAAATAGTTTTGGAAATGGGTTGGGATTAAAATAAAAAGTTTTTGAAAAGGAATTTCAAAGATTAAAGTTATTTTTGAATAACTTAATTTAGTTTTGAAATTTGATTTAAATTTGAATTCAAAATTTGAAATTGAATTCAATTTATGATTTAAAGAGGTTATACAAGTTTATATAGGTTTTAAGAACATTTTTAAAGTGTTGTTTTGGGAATTTAAATCTAACCCAAAGATTTTAACTTGTTTAAATAAAATTGGATTTTTCTGAAAACGAAAACTGTT
Source organism: Allium cepa (assembly GCA_030765085.1). NCBI lineage: Eukaryota > Viridiplantae > Streptophyta > Magnoliopsida > Asparagales > Amaryllidaceae > Allium > Allium cepa. Next base: position 746,609,403 of record CM060941.1, read on the forward strand.
TGTTTTCAAATAATAAGAGCTTTCACATAAGAAATGAACTTCCAATTGGTGTTAAAAGGTATTTCAAGTCTAAAATGAAAATGGTTTTCGAAGTTATGAAAAAATCTGTGGAAACCTGTTTGAAAGCTATAAGTTAATCTTTAATTTAAAGATTTGGATGAGTTAATCCTAATTGAAATGGAAATTGTTTAGAAATCTATGAATTGATCTTTGTGAATCTAGGTGAACTTTGTGAAACCAATCTTTTTGTTAAAAGATTTGAAATGGTAATTTGTTTAAACCATCTAAAGGTTTTGGGTTTTTTAAAAGTTGTGACTTGACTGAAATCCCATATCCATATGTTTTTAAAATATTGCGCTCGTTATTCGGTTTAGCCGGGAGAGGACCTTGCATATAACCGATTCTGTATAGTGATACAACGTTATGGATAACATTTGAAGACCGGTGGTGAAGACCGGGTGTCTTCGAGGATGATAGGATAACCTGTCGATTGACTATGCACCGAGTTACTCCGGTATAGAGTTCTCCCTAGGTGACGGGAAGTCCGGTTAGAATTGTGGATGCCCGGATTGCAAGGGCTTCTTCGGAAGTGCCTTCGATTCTGTACGCACATGGAACAGACTTGTATGGTTGTATGTCTAACACTACACTTTGAGATATTAAAATGATCTCTATCAAATACATTTCTGCTTGGTGGCGTAGAGTTTATTCTCTTAGCTTAACACTCTTCTCTGAGATGTACGAGCTCAGAGGTTATGTAGTTGATATTTATCGGTGATATACTCCCAATTTGGTAGTGTGGCACGCTGAGGGCTACTGTGTATCATTTGTTGATCAAAGCATGGCTTTTGTATAAAGCGTAGCTTTGTGGACGAGATTGCATCAGGACCTCACACCTCAGAAATGGTCGAAACAGGAAAGATGCGGCAAGGTTATGAGAGTCTCTCCCTTTAGGGTGTGCCATTACCTTCTGGAAAAGGGTGGTATCATGGTATGGAGCCTAGATACTTTACTCATATGGACACTGTAAATCTATTACTTTGTGATTGCTTTGTGGTTGTGAGGCGCCTCGGATAAAGGTCCCAAAGGACCGAGAAATGGCATGCTCGAGTAGTAGTTACCTAGTTACAGAGGTAACCCGGCCTTGTGTTGGCAGAGATTTGGTTAGTTTCTCGGGACGTCCCGCCAGAGGCGTACCCGTGGGGCAGTAGGAAGTTCCTTAGCCTGACCATTTGTTGGAAATCCAAACAAAACAATATGCGCCCTATATGGTTATAGTTGTATAACCTGCCATGGAATGTGGCGGTAACCTGCTATCGAACATGGTAGCTATAGTAGGCATAAGTGCGAAATGCCTATGCTGGCTAGATTAATATTATACTTTCGAATGGTTTTTTCTACACTGTGCACTAGTAATAATATCAACAAAAAAAAATCTCGTATCAAGCACGTTTTACTATCATAAGGAGAAATCTCCTCCAATTCTGCGTTTGCATTATGTGTGTGGCGGGAGGCCTTATGGTAGTTTCATTTTCCAAAAAGCATTGCGGATTTATTTTTAATTCATTTTTTGTTTGTTTTAAAGATAAAACTGCTTTTGTTTGCTCATACCAGTCCCACGACTGACCTGGAGTTTATTGTCCCTTTCCTAAACGCTAGGTGCCCATAATTTTCCCACACGGGCAGTCTAGAGTTGGGTTTCTCAGATAATCGAATAGTAGGTGTAGATTCAATAGCTTTCAGCCTTAAGATTTTGCAATCACATTTGGATTGAGTTGTTTCACTTCATTTTGATTGGGAGTTCGACCTATTTCTGGATTGGTGCCTTAGAGATGGAGATTACTGATACTGGAGATCTTCTTGAAGACCATATTGGAGATTTTGTTCCGCTGTTGGTGTTATCTTTCCTTTCCGCTGCTATTGTCTTGTATCATATCTTTGATGTATATTGAAATCTATTGTATCATTCAGTTGTATCAGTTATTGTGTCAAATGCTGTATATCATATGTATTATTCATTTGTTCCGCTGTGTTGTACTTAATGAGTTATAAGCTCCGACGAACCAGATTTGACGTTTAGATCTGCGGCGTTTGAATACGAGTGTCGTATTCGGTGCTGATTTTCGAAGGTCGAGTCAGGGCCGCTACAACTTAATTCATTTAATTTCTTTAGTTCATTAGTTTTGCTAGGTACGTATAATCCCTTTCTAAATCACAAATTTCATTCTCTTAACAATTTAATTATTTCATTTAGTTTACCTAATTAAATGTTTTAAATAATGTTACTAAAAATATGGGGTGTTACAGACTCTCCTCCTTAAAGAATTTCTTCCTCGAAATTACGTTAAGGCACTCATCAAATAGATCAAAAGGTAAAACATACCATGAAACAAGTTAGGATAAGTATCTCGAATCCTGCTTTCAGTTCCCCAAGTGCAGTCTCTCTCATCATCACTCCACTGGACTCTGACTAATCTGACTGTCTTGCTTCTTAGCTTCTTCTCTTCTCTCGCGACTATATGGACAGGCTTCCTAACTATAGTCAAATTTGGCTCTACTACTAAATGATCTAGCACTATCGGTGTAATAGTAGTCTCTTGATCACGAATATACTTCCTTAGATGATAAACATAAAAATCATCATGGACAGCTGCCAAACTATTTGGTAACTCTACTCTATATGCGAGTTTCCTAGTCCTCTCAATAATAGGAGGGTCCAACGAATCTCGATGCTAACTTTCGTATCTTTCTGAACCTGATAATGCCTTTCATCGGCGATACTTTGACAAAAATATAATCTCCAACTGAGAACTCCAAGTCTTTTCGTCTCTTATCAGCATAACTTTTCTACCTAGATTGAGCATCCTACATTCTCGCTTGAATCAACTCAATCTTCTCTACAGCTTCTCTTACCAATTCTAGACCAAGAATCAACCTATTTCCAGTCTCTAAAAAGAAAACGGAAGATTTGCATAGCCATCCTACAAAGCTTCAAACAGCTTCGTCCCTATACTAGTCTGATAACTATTGTTATAAAAAAACTCGACTAAGTGTAGATGGTCTTTTCATGATCCCCAAAAGTCTAATACGCAAGCTCATAACAAATCTTCCAAGATTTTGTTAACTCTTTCCATTTTCACATCTATCTACGCATGTTAAGCAGTACTTATCTCAAGCTTGGTACCTAAAGTCTCTTGTAGACTCTTCCAGAACTCACTAGTGAATACGAATCTCTATTGCTTACTATACTACTAGGAATTCCATGTAGTCTAACAATGTTCTTCATAAACAACTTAGCTAAAACAGGTGCTATCTTAGTTGACTTAACTAGAATGAAATGGGTACTATTGGTCAATCTATCCATTATGACCCATATATTTTCATTTCCTTTGTTTGACCTCAGCAATCCGTCTATAAAATCCATCGAAATGGAATTCCACTTCCAAACTGAAACATCTAAAGGCTAAAGTATCCCACTTGGTTTCTGATGTTCGGCTTTCACTTGCTGACAATTCAAACCCCGTTTCACCCATAATCCTACATCCCTCTTCATGCTTTTGTAGAAGAAACTTATCTTCATATACTCATATATCTTTGTTCCTCCTAGATGAATGGTAAACTTCGAACGATGGCTTTCCTCAAGAATATCTTTCCTAATGCTTCCCACATTCGGAACGCACAATCTTCCTTTCTTTCTCTACCAACTATTTTTGTCAAGACAGAAATCCTTTAAGTTATCGCTCTCCATTCTACCCTTTAACTTCTTGATCCCTTCAGCTAACACTATATCCTCTCCTTGCTTAGAAGCAATCTTTTTGATCATAACTAGTTGAACTTTTAAACATTACAACATAGCAGTCTCTGTACTTGAACTTCTCTTAGATCTCAACTGTACCATGCACGTAGTCAATGCTTTCAAATCCTTCCACTTAGCTATCATTTCCAATAATGCATTTTGATGCTTCCTATTAAGTGCATCTGCAACTTTGTTGTCTTTTCCCAGTACGTACTCAATACCAATGTCATAGGTAGTTAGAAACTCTAACCACCTCTGCTATCTCATATTCAGCTCCTTTTGAGAGAATAAATACTTCAGGGACATATGATCCAGAAATAACTCGAATCTCTCTCCTAAAATGTAATGTCTTTATACCTTTAAAGAAAAAAATCGCTGCTGCCAATTCCAAGTCATTGGTCGGATATCTAAGCTTATAAGGTCTAAGCTGTCTAGAAGCGTAGGCAATCACTTTACCTCTTTGCATTAGCATAGCTCGTAATCCTACTCCACAAGCATCTGTGTATACAACCAAATCTTGACTCCCCTATGGAACGACTAACACATGTGCATTCATCAGTAAGTGTTTCAGCTTCTAGAATGCATCCTCACACTTATCTGTCCAGATGAATTTTACATCTTTCAGAGTTAGCTTAGTTATCGGTGCTGCTATCCGCCAAAAATCCTTAGTAACTCTCCGATAATATCCAGCTAATCCTAGAAATCTTCTTATCTCAGTCGCTATTTTAGGTCTCTTCCAACTATTCACTGCCTCGATCTTAGGTGGTTCCACCGACAACCCTTTTTTTGAAACTACATGACCAAGACATTTCACTTCTCTCTTCCATAAATGGCTCTTTGAAATCTTCGCCTTCAGCTACTGTTATCTCAAAGTCTCAAGCATTACTTTAAGATGAACTTCATGCACTCTCTCATCCTTAGAGTGTATCAAAATATCATCTATGAACACCGACACAAACCTATCCAAGTGTTTTTGCAAAATTTGGTCATCAAATCTACGAGAAAGCCAGTGCATTAGCCAGTCTGAATGACATCACTAACCATTCGTACGATCCATATCTGGTCCTAAACGTCATCAAATGAATATACTCTTCAGCTACTCTAAGCTGATGAAATCCAATCGCCAAATCCAACAAAGAAAATACTTTGGCTCTGCTTAACTGGTCGAATAAATCATCAATTCTAGGCAATGGATATCGATTCTTTATCATCCTCTCATTCAACTTACGATAATCGATACATAGCCTTAAACGTTCCGTCCTATTTCTTCACAAAAACCGCTACTGCACTCCCAGGAGAACTGCTTGGTCTAATAAGATTCTTACGTTCCAAGTCCACCAACTACACCTTTGACTCCCTAATCTTGGTAGGTGTCATCCTACTTGGCAGCTTACTCACCAGTTCTGCTTCGAGTACTAAATCTATCCGAAACTCGATGGCACATTTCGGTGGCAATCTAACTACAGGCTTAAAAACATCAGCGAATTCTCTAACTGTGAAAAATCATCTTATCTCATCTTCTACCTCCATAACACCTAACAACACATTTACCTCACAACTAGGGTTTTCTATGGAATATACTATCTGATCTCTACAGTGAGGGTATCTACGTGATAGTGTCATATCATTGCAAAATATCCTAGCATCGTATTTAGTTAACCAATCCATCACCTGAATAATTTAGAACCCTACGAAATCAAACATCCTTGGCTTTATTTTTCCAACTGGATTTGCAACCCTTAAGGAGGTAACTAGATATAAGGGTTCTAGGTTAAGCTTATCTATCAAACATCGAGGTATAAAAGAATGCGATGCATCGGTATCAAACAATACACTAATAGACATACCATGAATCAAAAGCATACCTACCAACTATCTTTCCCTTTCTCCTATGTTATGGGTCTTGCGGTAGCTGGTTCCAATGCGAGTACTTGGCCTTTATCTCTCTTAGCTGGCTCTTTGCACTGGTTCTTGTAGTTCCCAACTTGATCACATTTGAAACATCTAACTCCTTTCTTCTCAGCAGCCTTCTTTCCTTTACTCGTCCGGCACTCATGAGCATAATGGACTTTCTTATCACACTTATAAAAGACCACTTGAGACTTCCCCTTCTTAGCAGCTCCTCCTTTTTGAGATCCCTTCTTGTGGAAGAACTTTTTTGTTGACCTTAACCTCCTTGAACTTCCTTGGCTTTATTTTTTCCAACAAGGCAAGCATCTCCTCCTGCCTTAAAGCCATCTCTACAACCATATTACAAGGATCTCTGAGGTGTGGCAACATAACTCTAACAAGCTCAGACTTCAAACCTCTTATGAACTTCTTCTTCCTCTTCATTACAGTGTCCATTATAGCATATCCATACCTTGCTAGCTCCTCAAACCTCCTAGCTACTCAAAAACAGTCCTTTCTCCTTGCTGCAACTCAGCAAACTTCCAAAGCAAGGTAGACTTTGCAACTTCAGACATGAACCTTCCTTCAAATCTCCTCTTGAATTCATCCTATGTCAAAGCTTCTTCATTGACTCCGACTGTAACGTTGTTCCACCAATGCAGCGCTGCTCCTCCAATGCAGCGCTGCTCCTTGCAACTATCTAGAAGCAAGCCTTCTCTTTTATTCGTATTTGAGCCCCATATCTGAAAAGATCCTTTTACGGTGTAATAATTAATTCTCTAGCCCATTATCATCTTTGGTACCAATAAATGGCTTTCCTTCTAGTTGGGTATAATCTCTACTCGGTATGGCATAATTGGTCATCGTTGTAACTTCTAGATTCCTTCCTACAGCATTACCTCTAACTACTCCAACATCAATTCCCGCTTGCACTTTGTTGTGAAGAACTGATATATTGCTCCCATGTCCAATTGTGGGATTCTAGCACCCACATTCTCTGCTTGTGCCTAACCTGGATTTCTCCTAGTACTTGGTTTGGCATTTTCGTTTGTCGTGGCGCTTCCCCCACCAATGTTAACTCTTCCAACATCCATATTTGCAGTCGAGCCTCGTTAGATACAGAAGAATAGCCTAACAAAGATATGAGACTAAAGATATAGCTTATACTTATATATAGCAAATACAAGTACGTAAATTTAGCATTATCTCATACCCCAATATTTTCTCTAATTCCTAAGGATTATGTTTTCAAAACCATTTTTAGTTAAAGTATTTCATAAACTGTGCTCTAGTACCAAGTTGTAACATCCCCTATTTGGAGGCCCGAAGTTAAGTGCTACAGATGTTGCATTCATCGATAGTATTAACTTCCGGTAACCAAATACGGTAATATTAATGGTATTCATAATATCATAATCATATGAATACGAAATAAAATCACAGATTTCAAAAACAAATTTTTCATTACATTTCATAAAACATTTTCCATATTCAAATTACATAATCCAATAATGTTTCCCAGGCATTGTACAAATATAATAACTACAAATACACCAAGAGCGATAAATAAAGATGTCTCCTCAGAAGATCGAAGATACTAGACTAACTGACTTAATACGCACAGTGGAATTTTAAAATAAATCTCTTCATAAATCTAGAAATCTGCCTCCTGCACGACTTCAGAAGATTTACTCGTTCACCAGCTAAAACCTAAAAACCTTCAACCCTCAGTCTACTCAAATCAATTTTTTGCACCTGAGAGTTTTGAGGGAAAAACATAAACTTTGAGTCAAACATAAAGCCTGGTGTGAATAATACTATACATCTCGGCTATATTTGATATTAGGGGAGACCATGCCGCTTACCGGAATGGATTTCCCCTTACTAATATCTCTTTCAAAACTTATCTTTTGCAAATCATAAACCTGCAGCCAAACTGATTATATCAAAATAGCAAAATACTTTATGCTAAAAACGGGTAATATACTGGACCAGCTGTTCGAAATAAATGTAGTTTTGTTTGGCTGACTAATAACCTTTGGCTGACTCGGTCTTACTAGACGAAATGATAAATGTGATCTAACAACTGTTAGATAAGTCTTTTGGATGGTCTGTCCCTAACTTACTTCTCCAAGGGTATCCAGATTCTAATGGTTTTACGGGCTCACTAATAACCTTTTTCTTCTCTGTACATATATTCCATTTTGGTGTGTAACCATCATTTAAGTCTAACTGACTAAGCTCTATACCTTGGAATTTAGACTGAAATTAGCTTGGAGTTAAAGCTAATGTATAGGGGCGACCCTACACTAGTCTCATCTAGTCTTCTATATCTAAGTCATTTTTCTTATAGTTAACTACCTCTTAAATTTTTTCTTGTAAACCTTTTCAAAATGATTTAACCATTTAACTCATACTTATACAAGGAAAATGTGCCCTTTAAATCATACTTATACAAGGAAAATATTGCCAAAATCAATTAAGTCAAAATCTTTGTTTAAAACTTTTAAACAACTCTTTCAAAACCATTGAAAGTACCCCTTTCATAATCATTGAAAGTACCCCTTTCGAAACCATTGAAAGTACACCTTTTGTAATCATTGAAAGTATCGCTTTCGAAACCATTGAAAGTACCCCTTTCGACATAAGTAAACTATATAACTTCATAAAAATAGGCCGAAAGGCCAAAACATAGCTTTTGAAACCATTTACAAAGCCCTTTCGAAAACATTGCATACTCTTCCCTTCGAATGATTTAAAACCTTAGACATCCTTTTCAAAACATAAAACTTGCCCTTCGAAAGTAATTGGAAACCATCCATTAAGAATGCTTTAAATACCTTTCGAAACCATTGAGGAAACTCCCCATCAAAACCATAGTTTATACCTTTCAAAAATACTGGGGATCCTCCCCTTCGAAACCTATATTGGATACCTTTCGAAAGCATTAAAGTATACTACTCAATACAAACCTTTCGAAAGCATTGGGTTCAAGTAAAGCTTATGGAACATAGTTTCAAAACCATTAAAATCATTTAATTCGAAACCTGTGGGTTTATCTTTCAACAAAACTTAGGTCATAAAACATCTAAGTCAAAAGCCCTCCTTCAATATCATTTTTCCTAAGTAAAGAAAGTAGATGGTTTGACACCATCCCTTTTGAAAGCATTGGAGGGTGGCTTCTTTGATAAAATTGAAAGCATCCTTTCGAAACCATGTTTAAAGGTAATGGACTCAACTGGATCAAAAGGTTTAATAGCGGCAACGTTGGTTTCGACACCATCGAAAGCCAATTTAAAAACAAAGGCGACAACCTGAGCCGAAAGCTCTTCTTTAAACCAATCAAGTTGAAAGCCATCTGATTTGAAAGCTTAGCAGGTGCATTTCTTTAGAAAAAAAGCAAAGTCTCAACTCCTTTTGAAACATGTAGTTCCGATACTACACCTTTCACTTGAGTCCAATTCATTTTGTACCAAGTCTTGATATTATGTGCATTGGTTTCAACCGAAGTTGGAGGTGGAGGAATGAAGTTGAAAGGTGGTTGCCGAAGGAGGTGAGACAGCGAAACCTTATAAAACCTTATTTTTTTACTTAAAAAGGTTATTATTTTCAACTAACTTGCTTATTTGTCAAAATCTACTTGGTTGCCAATTTCTTTTCTAAAATCTTTTCTACAAGTGTTGCCGAATTCAGATTTTGCTTAATTAAAACATTTGCAAAATGCCCCTTCTCCTATTTTAAACATATGAAACACTTAAGTCCCATATCTTATATAATTTTATATATTTAACATAACACTTGAAAATTTTCCAATTATTTCATAATATCTCTTTTAATGTGTTTTCTAACATATTTAATTTTCAGACCCATGGCCATTATATCTTGACCGTAAATAATTTTAAACCCAAAATAACATTTTATTCACTAGAGTATGCACAATAAATCCACAAATTCAAAAAATTATGAAATTTGAAACCCATAACCAAAGTAATATATATGACCTTAGATAAAATTCGCAAATCAATTGGATGTCATAAAATAGGTTTTCGAAATCAATTATCGTCATAAAATGCATATAAAATAGCCTAAATCATCAACAAGTGTGTGTGTGTGTGTCTATATATATATATATATATATATATATATATATATATATATATATCATTTAAAACGTGGATAAACGTTTGCAAATATTTTCGAAATCTTATTAAACTGAAATCAATCAAAGTAAGAGATGTAATCATTATTCACCTGATTTGATGTTAAGCGGATAAGATTTGATCTTTGATTTATGTTGATTATCTTCTTCCTCTTAATTTAGCTTGATTTCCCCTCTTTTCTTCTTAATGGTGGTCATCCTCTAGGTGTTTTAGTTTTGGTGAATTATGAATGAATGTGAAAATGAATGTAGAGAGGATTTAGGGTATAAGGTTATTGCTCTTTCCTATTATGCTCTTGTCTGTTCACCCTAAGTTAATTCATTTAATTTCTTTAGTTCATTAGTTTTACTAGGCACGGCTACCCCCTTTCTAAATCACAAATCTCATTCTCTTAATAACTTACATTATTTCATTTAGTTTATCTAATTAAATATTATAAATAATGTTATTCAAAATATGGGGTGTTACAATTTCATATCTTTATACATATTCGTTCCAGTGAACATGAGACAATAACATTCGTCCAGAATGTCCTTCCCTAGGTCAACTATGTTAGGAACGCATAACCTTCCTTTTGATCGTGAGCTATCATTTGAGTCAAGCTCGAACTTCTTTAGATTTTCACTATCTTCTTCATTTTATAGCCATTAAATTAGATCAATCAGCATAGGATCATCTTTCTGACTAGCTCGAATTTTATCAAGTAAACTTCATTGAATTTCAATACTAAACAATATAGCGGATGAGTCATCCATCATTCTAAACTGAACGCTACAAGAACTTAACCACTCTAAATCTTTTCATACATCGATTATCATAGGAACCATGGTTTTTTGCTTTTGATTAAGAGCATCAACCACTCTATTTCCTTTTCCTAGTATGTACTGTATCTCAAAATAATAAGTGGCTAGAAAATCTAGCCACATCTGTTGTCACATACTTAGATCTTTTCAAGAAAATAAGTATCTCAAGGATTTATGATCTATATAGAGAACAAATCATTCTCCAAACGGATAATGTTTCCATAATTTGAAAGCAAATATTACCGCTATTAGCTCTAGGTCATGATACTATATCTGGTTTCATTAGTTCTTAATTATCTCGATGTATATCCTACGACCCTATCACGTTACATAAACACAACTCCTAGACCAGTCCTGCAAGAATTTGTATATATTACAAGATTTTATTACCACCAGGCATTATAATAGGTGCATGAGATAATGATTCTTTCAGCTTTTGAAATGTTGTTTCACAGTTCTCTGATCAGTTATACTTTACCCCTTTCTTCATAAAATGGGTCGGTAGAGTTGGTATTTTTTATCATGAACAAAATGTCTATAATATCCAACCAATCCCAAGTAACTACAAGTCTCTATAACTGACTTTGGTCTCTTTCACTACTGAATAGCTTCAATCTTTTTCGGATCAATAGAATGCCTTTTTAAGTGAATTTTCTTAGCATGACAAATGTTATAACTCTATATCGCACATGCCAGTTGTGACAATTATGAAGAGTTTATATAGAGATTTTAGATTGTTACTATCGATATAATTTTTTTAGTAAGAAAAAGATATAAATTATAATCTTGAATGGTTTGAACCTTATTTTAACTAGAATATATATATATATATACACACACACACAAAAAATACAGTTTTTAGAAGAACATAGTTACTTTTTCTCCCATGAATTTGGTTTCTCCTTTGTATCTTTTTTTAGTAGTCGTAGTGGAAACCAAGAAGGAGGTACTTGACTGAATTGGGCTTCAGATGTTCCTTCTCCCCATAGTTTACATGGAGTCATTTGATGAGCACGTGGAGGAGTTTCTATCATATGAGGAGATCGTACATGAACCTTTGTGTGAGAGTGCACATATTGCAAGAATGCACTTTTCTAAAAAGTTTAGATGAGATCCTTACTTTCGTTGTGTATAGTACATTTCTTTTTGAACGTTCATCATTTCTTTTTGATAATGAATAACTTCGTCAATTTTTCTTGAAGAGAAGCATTTTGAAGATTATACCATATTTGGCCTTTTTCTTATGGAGAATACTAGGTATGGTACACAGGAGTAGTAGTAGGAACAATGTGTGTGGAAGGAGAGGATTTTGGTGTTGTATTATTAGGAGATGTATACGAACTGCCGAAAGAAGGGGAAGAGAAATCAATGGCTGAGTAAGTCGAATAGTGATTAAATGACATTATATATAAAAGTTTAAATGTTTTTTTGGGAGTGAATATTATATATTAAAAAAAATTATCTTTGAAATATATATAAGTTTTTCAATTTCTAATTAAGGAAAAAATTTGTTTGTTAGTTAAAGAAATTCACGGTTGAAAATTATTTATATTAAAAACAATTTGTGGTGTTTAGAAGGTTTCAGAACGAAAGTGAAGAAGGTTTTTTGTTCATTTGCTTTTTTGAGTAACCATTTGGGATAATATAGTTTAGTTTATTAATTCATTATATGAACAAATTCCTAAATTTCGTCTAAGTTTTACAAATGATTGTTCATTTAATGGTTTGGTGAATATATCGGCAATTTGATTGTCGGTATTAACAAACTCAAGGGAGATAGTTCTTTTATCGACATTATATCTTAGAAAATGGTGTCGTATATCCATATGTTTAGTTCGAGAATGGTTGACTGGACTTTTAGATAAATTGATAGCACTAGTATTGTCGTAGTATATCGGAGATATTTCAATTATTTTACCAAAATCTCTAAGTGTTTGTTTCATATAGATAACTTGAGCACAAGCTAAGGCGGTAGAGATATATTCTGCTTCATATGTTGAAAGTGAAAACACAATTTTGCTTTTTGCTAAACCATGAAACTAAAGATTGATCGATAAAATGGTAAGTACCACTTGTGCTTTTTCTATCTGTTTTACATCCTCCGAAGTCTGCATCGCTATATGAAACGAGTTGGAAAGTTGTTCCTTTAGGATGAAATAAGTCGTAATCTGTGGTGTTAGTTAAGTAACGTAAAATTCATTTGACCGCTTGATGATGTGATTCCTTAGGTTGAGCTTGAAAGCGTGCACACAGACATACACTCATCATTATATCGGATCTACTAGCTGTTAAGTATAATAAAGAGTCGATCATACTACGATAAGATTTTTGATAATAGTCTTTTCCCTTACTAGTGGTGTTCTCCATTCCAAAACGTTTAAGTAAATTTTTACAATACTTTTCTTGATTTATAAAAATAACGTTGTCCAATTGTTTTATTTGTAATCCAAGGAAAAAATTTAATTTGCCCATATGTGACGTTTCAAACTCATTTTTCATTATTTCAGAAAATTCATTGCATAAAATTTCATTAGTTGATGCAAATATGATGTCGTAAACATATATTTGTACAACCGATATATCATTATTTTTATGTTTTATAAATAGTGTTGTGTCTATTTTGCCTATTGAAATCCAGAATTTTGTATATGATTTTTAGTCGATCATACCAAGCACGTGGTACTTGTTTTAGGCCGTATAAAGCCTTTTTGAGTTTAAAAACATGATCTTGATATTTTTCATGAATAAATAATGGCTGTTGTTCTACAAAAACTTTTTCTTTGATAAAATCGTTTAAGAAGGCGCTCTTAACGTCCATTTGAAATAATTTAAAGTTGTGATGACATGCAAAAGCAAGTAGAGTATGAATTGCCTCAAGGCAAAAACGGGAGCAAATGTCTCTTCATAATAAATTCCCTCTTCTTGGTTGTATCCTTAAGCCACTAATCATGCTTTGTTACGCACAATATTCCATTTTCATCTGCTTTGTTTTTGAAAACCCATTTTATTCCTATGAATGATTGATCTGATGGTCTAGGAACTAGTTCCCATACACTTTTACATTCAAATTGATTTAATTCATCTTGCATTGCTAAGATCCAAGAATCATCTTTAGATGCTTCTTTATAATTTTTAGGTTCGATACTTGAGATAAAAGCAACGTGACTCATTTGATTTAATCTATTTCTAGTGACTCGAGAATTTAAATCTCCAATTATATTATCTAAAGGATGATTTTTAATATTCGTGTAAGTGATCTTAAAAGATTTTCATTATTATCAAAGGATGAATTATTCATATTATATGTATTTTCAGTTTGATTTTGAGTTAAAATTTCATTTTCTTCTTCTTTGATAGTTTGTTGGAAATTTTCATCAAAAGACACATGTAAGCTTTCTTCTGTAATATTTGTTCATTTGTTATAAATTCTATAAGCTTTACTACATTCTGAATAACCAATAAAAATTTCTTTGTCGGCTTTAGGGTCAAATTTTCCAAGATTGTCTTTAGTATTATAACTTTCCAAGATTATCTTTAGCTTTTGCGACCTATGACCCAAAAGTTTTGAAATGCGAAATTTTGATTTCTTTCCATATAATATTTTATAACATGCATTTTCAGTCATAGGTCGAAGTGTGACACGATTTAATACATAATAGACAGTGGCAATAGCTTTAGCCCAAAAATGTTTGAGCAGGTTACTACTATTTAGTAGCGTTCGTGCACATTCCTGAAAAGTTCTATTTTTCCTTTCAACCGCACCATTTTGCTGTGGTGTTCGTGGAACCGAAAAAATATGATAATTCCTTTTTTATTACAAAAATTAGTGCAAATATCATTGTCGAATTCTCCTCCATGATCATTGTGTACATTTTTAATTTTTAAATCCATTAAGTTAGTAATTCATTTTGCAAAGATTTTAAACATTCCAAAGTGTCACTTTTATGTTTTAAAAATAATGTCCAAGTATGTCTTGAAAAATCATCTACAATTACAAACTCATATTTGTTATGATTTATTGATCGCACTTGGGTTGGTCCAACTAAATCTAAATGAAGTAATTCCAATGGTTTCTTAGTAGATATGTTATTTTTAGATTTGAAAGAACTTTTCTTTAACTTGCCCATTTGACAACCATCACATAAATTTTAATTTTATAGTTAATTTTAGGAAGACCTCTAACTAGATCAAGTTTTGCTAGTTTGTTACTATATTTAAAATTTATATGACACAAACGTTTGTGCTAAATCCAAGGATCATCATGTTTTGCGGCTAGACATAAATCTAAATTATTTTTTATGTTCATATTTAGGATATATATATTACGATTTATAAGTTCTTCAAAGAGTAAATTTTTGCTTTGATCAAGAATTTTACATTTATCCTTTTCAAATTTTATTTCAAACCCTTTATCACACAACTTACTTATACTAAAAAGATTATGTTTTAGGTGTTCTACTAGTAAAACATTAGAAATAGTATGAGAATTACAGTAACCGATATTGATGACTTCTCCAATGCCAATGACGAACCCTTTTGAATTGTCACCAAAGGTTACAGTGTCACCATCAATGTACTTTATATTTGATAGAATGTTAGCATTTCCCATCATATGCTTGGAGCATCCACTATCTCATCTCCATTCTCTTTATTTTTGTATTTGGATACCTACAAAAAAATAAAAAAGTTTAAATTGGTACCCTTTTTAACTTTTTGGAT
This sequence comes from Allium cepa, assembly GCA_030765085.1. Lineage (NCBI taxonomy): Eukaryota > Viridiplantae > Streptophyta > Magnoliopsida > Asparagales > Amaryllidaceae > Allium > Allium cepa. The sequence continues at coordinate 746,624,771 of CM060941.1, forward strand.
CCTAAGTGTTAGTAGATGAGGGTAACCATACCCTTGATGGTCTGGTTCCTTTTGAAATATAATTATTATTGTGAATTACTTCTTTCGTATAATTACCTATATATTTCTATTTAATTAGGTTGTTATTCGTTTTGGGAACCCATATTTTATCATTTTTGAACTTGTGATTAATTTCTTATTTCTGGAAGAAGGTTCTTTTATCTTAGTATAAATCTTACTATACTTTGTCATTTTTGTTTTATTCTCAAACTCTATTCCATTTCGATTTTTGAATGGCTTGGAAATTTTAATTAAATTCTCCAAATCTAGTTTTCCTTTGTTAAATTTTGTAACATTATTTGTAATTTTATCCAATTTTTTTTTAAGATTAGTAATTTCGGATTTTGAAGTTTCTAGATTATCTTTTAAGATAATGTGCTCATTACTAATTTTATTATTTTTTAGTTTAACTTTTTCTAATTCAGAAGATAAAGCATCATTTTTAATAAAAATATTCTTACACTTTTCTTGGGCATTTTCTAAATCGTTTTCTAAAATAGATTTTTCATCTTTTAGTAACCCTATTTCAAGTTCTAATTGATTTATCCTAGCAACATTGTAACGACCCGAAATTTTCGAATCCGAAAATTCCAGATAGTTATGAAAAAGAAGAAAGAGATAGAAGAAGAAGATCAGAAACACCAGACATCTCACATTCGCAGCGGATAAAATATAATAATAAATAATAACAGTTTATAAAGAATATTATAACTGTCGATTACATTTAATATACATCAGAGTTTCACATAATATACAGTCACTGAATATTTACAATTATCATGACTCGGATAAACAACAATATAAATACAGCGGATATACTCCATACGATACTGCCACCAGCTCGCCTCCTGAGCTCCAGAACATCCTAACCTGGAAATCTGTAATACTCGGTCTGACCCGAGCATTACACCAAAGTAACACTCGGGTCAGGCTGGAAACCAGCGTGAGTAAACCCGACTAACATAGAATACCAAAGAAATCAACTTATATAAACCCGGGTAACTTTTATCAATTAAACAAATTTACAATTTGTCTATAGACAACAGTTTTCCCAACATATCAATTTTCTAAGTTCCCAACTTAGAAAAATTTAATCCAACTCACTTAAACCATTTCTTTTCAGCCTATTGTTTCACAAATCAATTTATAAAATCGAAGTGGTTTCGGGTATTTCTTAATACCCGACCCAGCCTCTTCGAAACTAATGTTAACCTAACCCAAGTTATTCGATTGAAATACACAACATTTCATATCAGAGAGATACACTTATTCAAAACATCCAATACCAATCAATCATCCATAAACAAAGCTTAATCACATACAATTCAATGCAATTGATTCTAATTGAATTTCAAATCTCAATTGCTCGGATTCCTTTATTAATTAATTCCAAACCAATTTATCAGTCATCCATTCCCTATCCATTCATCTTAATTATTCACCCTGGATTAATTATGTTGCAATTACATTCAAGTAATTATCTTTAACTAATTTCACGATATTAATTATTCTTAACCCAAAATCAATAAGTAATCTTAATTACTTCATAAATTAATTAACTATATTAATTACATTAATCCTTAATTACTTGTATTAAGTAATTTCTTATAAGTCACTTATTGGGATTAATTCATCTTAAATTACACCCTTAATTACATAAATTATGAATTCCAATTATATTTCCAATATCCTAATCCAATTAAGTTTCATTAATCAAATCATGATATTCATCACTCTCAAACAATCTCGACCTGTATTTAACTATCTTTTATTTACTTCATTAAATAAATTACTTACTCCTTAGTTAATTATCTTATTTACCCTTTTTGATTCCTTCCGCAAAGTAATTATATTTCATTAATTTCATTAGGCAATTACTTGCCACTTTATTCAATTATTATTCTGAATTACTTACTCTTTATAAATTAACTTCAAACTTAATTAATTTGTTCAAACCATTCATCACTAAATTAATTAACCAAATCACTAATTATTTTTTTATTAATTAATTATTTATTTTAATTACCTTGCTAATTTAATGGATCTCAAACCATCAAATCCTTATTAACATGAAAATGGAAACACTTCTTACTTATGATTTAAGTTGAAACAATTTAAACCCCAATACTTCAAGTCAAACCACAATTAACTCGAGATCCAACCAAACAAAGTCATATCATCATCAATGCACATCCAATCAATTTAAGCACTCAAACAATTATTTAAATTTAACCATTTAAATAAAAATCCAGAAAATGTGAGGTTTACTCACCTTCGATATTGCAATCCAAATCCAATCTCGATTTGTTTCCTTCAATTTTTGGACCTTGTGAAAATATTTATACTACTCATCAACATTCGATTTAAGCAAACAATTAACCAATGTTTGATAGTTTAAATTGTAACTAATGATTTAATAAATTTTCTTCCTTTTGTTGTGAATATAAAACAGATGCTCTCTTTACATCTATATATATATATATATATATATATTCTTTACTGTTAAAACTTCCTTTCTTTAAAACAGTTAATAAATACGAAATAATTTCTTCCTTTAAATTCTATACGTACACAGATTAATTTGCTTTAATAAATAGGAATAATGAACTTACTGCTCTGAATCCAACCTTAGCCTCACCCGATTGTCTCTCCTCATGCGGCAAGCAAACCCCTCCCCTAATCGCTTCGAACTCCAGCGCCGCCTTCACCTCACACGTTCGACTCGGCCCTCTCGAGATGATGTCGTGCTCACAACCCAATGCGACACCTAGACTTCACCGTCGTCGAAACCCGTCTTCGAGTCGACTATCTCCTCGTCACCCCGTCACGAGTGCCTCCGCCATAACACCACTTGAAAGCGAGCCCAAACAGTAGCGATTGGAGCCACATCGAGTCATGTCGACTAGATTCGAACTCGGCTTCTTTTTTTTTTGAATCTTTGCTAATTTGAGGTACGAAGGAGAAAAGAGGATGGAGAAATATCGATCTAACTGGAACGAGACAAGGGTTTTAACGCTCGGCCATTAAATTTCTTTTTTTTTCCGATTTCTTTTTCACCAATTTGCTTTGATTTTATTCCCCTGTTTGTAGAATAGAGATAGGGGATGAAGAATAAATGTCGGCTTGGGCATATGGCTTCTCGAGTACGCCATTATAAAAAAATATCTCTGCCTGTTTTGACTTTAATTTATATAATATTATAAAACTCCCTAAACGTCCCGTTAATTGCCATATAAATTTTCGAACTCCTCTTAAGAAATGCCGCGAGGCGATTACAAAGTTTTACCCGCGTTACAAACTCAAATGGAACGTGTTTCGGAAGCTAATTTAATTGTATGTGCGAGTTACAGAAGAAAACGATCAATTTTAAATTAAATCGATTAAAACAATTCTAAGCGTTTCGAGCTGCCAGGGTCAAACGACAACTCCGATTGCTACGAAAATTGAAATCCGATAATAACTAACTATTACGGATCCAATGGAATTGGTTTCATCAAATTCCGAGACTGTGCCTCTGAAGGCTATTTTTAAACGATATATTTTCAAAATTGAACAAATCACACTCAATTTAAATTTCAACCATTCTATTATCTTCAATATCATCCTTATAAATTTTATAAGCCTTCAAATTATTTTAACAGGCTTAAAATTTCATATTCAACCATTTACCCTGTTTTCAATTATTAAATTCAATATTTAAACTATACAATTCATTGATTAAATTTTCAAGTATATATTGATATCTTAAATCCAAATTAAAATTAACTTTTAAATATTTAAACCCAAGTAACTATTCAAATTTAAACTGCTAGAAATTCCGGGTCATCACATTCCTTCCCCCTTAAAAGAATTTCGTCCCCGAAATTACTGATTAGGAAGAATTGACCAACACCCGTTTATCTTTTCCGAAATTCACAATTGAACATCCTACCAATTATCTTTTATTAAAGGCCCACTATCACCTTATCCAACTTTCCCAAAACCTTCTATAGTATCAAACAATACCCTCTTCTCAATCATTTAAATTTCGATTTTAAAACCAAATTTCGAATTATCAAAATTTCTCAAAATTTTTCTAACTCTCTAAATTCCCGAAAATTTTTGCCAGCGTCTCCTTTGCACGGCTAGCTCGGTACTACTACAAAAGGCCTCTACGGGCTCCCAAATTCCAAAAAGAAAACAAAAGCCAAGTGGCTACATCAAAACCCAATCCAATTTCATACAGAAATGTAAATACATACCTTTTTGTCGGGCAATTCACATTTATCATTTGTAATCAAATCCAATTCCCTTTTTCCTTTAATACCTGCATATCTTATTTAGCAACAATATTCAATTGTAACTTACAAATCATTTATACTTCCCTTATAGAAATTTTCACATATACCACTATACAAATTAGTTTTCCTTGTTTCATGCGAATTTAATACGTCTTCAATTGTGAATATTAAATTTTATTTTCCATTTATAGCTGATTCATACTAGTTTCATTTACTAATTTACTTTGGTTTCAAATTTGAAATTGTTTTGTCGTTAATAAAATTTTCCAAAAATTTTCAGAAAATTTTGGCAGAGTCTCCTTTGTACAGAGGAGCTTTTGCAATTTGACAAGAGATATAAATATGTATACATCGACCCACCCGGTCGGAAAAAGCAAAAACAGTTCATATTTCCTATTTTTATTGCGTAGACGTACCTTATTTAGCATTTTAAGCAAGCAGCTTATTAATTTAAGCAATTAGCGCAATCCAAACCAGCCAAACGGCATCCAGGTACCTGTACTTACTCAATTTAAATATGTAAGTGCCATATATAGAAATTCTATTAGCATTTCACTTACTTTCAATAGCCAACACAAGCATTACATAAATAACAAGCACCAAACACTTCCAATAAGCAATTTATATGTTTTAAAGCACATCTAATTGTTTCCAACCAAATTTATATGCCCTTTCATTCAATTCTAATGGTTTACACACAATTACTTGCATTCAACTCATTTTAAGCGAAACAATCTCATATTCACTTCAATTGATTCAAAAATCAATTATTTCGCTTCCACTAATTCATAGCATTTAATTTGATTAAATCATGCTTACGTTAAACGATAATCATTTCTATGCAATTTGATAATATCCATGTGAATAATTAATTATTTAAGTTTTATAACCAATTAAAATTGATTCCAACTCAGTTTTATTTAATTCAATTCCATTTTAATTTATTCTCAACCATTCATCATTTAATTCACCGGCTTGATTCATTTTAGCATATAACTACTCTAAATTAATTTTCCACTCTTATCCAAAATCAAATTTCCATAAATTTTAAACTTAAGTTAATTTACTTTAATTTATTCCAATATCAACTTGAGCTTACTTCTATTTGATTATCATTAAAACAACTTCCATTAAATTCAATAAGCCCATCTATTTTAATTTTAATTTTCATTCATCTTCTCAATTTATCAAAATAATATCCAACCACATACTGAACTCATTTATGCTTCAAATTAATATATCACCAAATTTAAGTTCAGTCGGATAATCTAATTTCAATCACAACTTTGATTTAGTTTTTATTCAACCAGACTTCATCCATTTATTATTCAACTCATTCAACCCATTTTAAATTTTTAATTTACTTACTTAATTCGTTATCGAATTTATTTTATTAATATAAGTCCATTCTCAATTTATTTCTATCCACATGGGTTTTTTTTTGCAACTCAAACCATTTCTATTATAATCACTTTTCTTATATCCAATTTACTTGCAAATTCATTAAATATTATTCAAATCACCCTTGGATTTTATTTTTAATTCAAACCATCACATTTTTCAATCCAATTCTATTTTATTTTACTTTACAACATCTCCTCTTATTTAATTTATTACCAAATCCAAGTCGAATTCTATCTACAATTCGAATTCATTCTCAAACTCCATTATTAACTTACAATCCACTTTATTTAGCCTAGTTAAATTTGATTAACATACTCTATCAGATAATTATTTAGCCAATTAGCTTACTTCCAATTTTAAATCAACATTCGATTTTATTACTAAAATCCCTTTACTTAATTTCCTGAGTTCGGTTTTATTTTATAATTCCAGTTTGGATTTCTTTCATTTTTCCAAAATTCCAACATTTTATTTAAAAATTTTAGAAAAACTTTTAAATTCACATAATACAATTAAAATAGCTTTTTATAAAAATATTTCTTATAACTCGATGTCTCAACCAGTCCATCCTTGTTCTCACAGAAATTCAGTCTTACGTTAATCAGGCGTAGGACTGAAAATCTATAAGTACTTGGTAAACCCGCTTTCAACATCCAGTGAAAATACTCGGAAATAAATTTTATTAAAAATATAAAAAACAGTTTTTGAAAATAGAGGAAATATCTTTGGTGATAATGCTCTGAAAATCATCACCCCCATTCCATGGTCCCAGTTACACACCAGGGTTACGTTGCAGTCGCAACAAAAGTCCATGTAACTGCAGGCTCTCCACGGCACTCTCGATTACGCCATGGAACCCACACAACAGATCACGGTTACATCCAGGGTTACGTTGCAGTCACAACAAAAGTCCATGTAGCTGCAGGCTCTCCGCGCACTCTGATCTCGCTATCAAAATGAAACTTCTCCACTCTTACATAGGTCGCAGTCTATCGAGATAAACCCAAATGCAGACTGTTGGCTCTCAGCGGCACACACGACTTTCGCTATATTATACCATAGGTCGCAGTCTACCGATATAGAATCAAACGTAAACTGTTGGCTCTCCACGGCACACACGACTTCCGCTATGGTATACATTATTCATAGTCCCCAGGAACTAGTTTTGTCCGGACTCCTCACAGGATCATCTTTAGAACCCCTCGGGCTCCAGGCAGCACCACCCAGTGGCACTCCTGAGAAGTTCATTTCAAGGAGACGCCTTTTTCCCCAGAGCCATCATCAAAATATTTTATACTATACACATATAGTATCTTCAAATCATACACCTAGTATGATATCATACAAAGCTCTTTTACACAATATCGATTATCCCAAAATCGATAATTCTCAAAATAGGCTTTCCAAAACTCAATATTGATTTTTCCCAAAAATCAAAAGCCTTTCCCAAAATCCTCAAACGATCCTTTATATATATTCAGATATATATATAAATTTTTAAAACTTTGGATCCTTACTTTCTTGTATAAAACCCTTTTATATTCCAAACACTCTCAAAACCATAGAAATATCCAATTTCCATCCTTATTCATTTCATATTTCTCAAAATATTCTTTCAGTTCAAAAGAAATATTTCACATTCCTTATTTACCTTTACATTAATCCCCATTTGGATTATTACTTCAATCCTTATCTCAGTTAGGTACTTTAATCAATAACAGTTTGAACTCCGACCAGTTTAGAAAAATAGCTTGAAAATTTTAAAATTAGGTAAGTAGTTGAAAAATAATTATTAGTTTGCAAAATAATTGTAAGATAATTAACTAATTATAAAATAATTGGAAAATAATTAAATAGTTATAGAAATCTTAATAATTGCAAAATAGTTGTAAATTAGTAATTAATTTGTAACATAGTTGAAATATAGTATTAAATTTAGAAAACAGTTGAAAAATGGTTGAATAGTTCCAAAATAATTGTAAAACAAGTATAAAATAATTTGGCTTTAAGAAAGAAAGGTTGTATATATTTAATAGCTTAGAAACAATACGTTTATATTAAGACAATTTATATTGAAAGAGCCCAGAGTCAAAACTGTTCACTTCCCCAACAATTCAATTTAAATTTTAACTCCCATTTAATTTAACCAATTCCAATTTAAATCATCTTCAATTTCCATTGAAATTGATTTTACTCCAATTCAAGTTGAATCAATCATGATTTCTTTTCCAATACAATTTAAATTCTATTCGATCTTTAAACTTGTATAACTTAATTATAATTTCAATTTTACAATTACTATTTAATATCAATTACATTCACATTTTGCTTTAACTCGGAATTATACATTTCATTTAGTCAATATATGTTTATTATTCCATAAACATTTAATCAAGGTTTCAGAGTTTAAACAATATTCCAAAATTTCAATATCACCTTAGAATTCAACTATATCCAAAATTCTTTGGCAAATTCAATTATCCCCTTTTGAATTTCAAAGCCAAACCCAATTCACAAACAATTCCAATTTAAAACAATTTGGTAGCAAAATTTCTCTTCTAGAAACTCGAAAATGAACATCGATGATGCTGCAGTCATCACCGACATTATTTTCCAGTGACCGAAAGAGTTTAATGCTTTTATCTCTTTAAAAACATTTCCAAACATTTTTAATTTCAAATCTTCCAGATCTCAAATCCAACACAAAATATTTTTGAAATAATATTATTATTTCTCCAAAACCTTTGGAAACCATTTTCAAATCCAAAGGAATTTTAAATTTTCCCAAAAATTCCAAATTCCCAATCCATCCAATTCATATTTAAACATTTCCCTGGAATTTTCATCTTACTTTATTTGCAAATATTCTCTGGAATTCTATTTCAACTTATAATCTCATTTATTTATAAAGTTTATTTCAATTAATAAATTACGTTTACAATCTATACTTCAAATTCCTTTTGATTTTAAACCAATTCCACTTTAATTACAATTCCAAAGTTATTCCAATTACTTTGGACTAATATTCATTCAATTGAACTCACTTCAATTTCAATCATTCCAATTCAATCCAATTCAAATCTCCCGTTTAAATTTTTGAACTTATACATCTTCAATTCCAAATTCAATTAATCCAAATCGGATTCAATTTAAATGAGTTCAATTCCAACTTCAAATTTAAACCATCTCGAATTATATAATTCGAGCTACGTTCTCAAAGATTAGTTTAACCTTTTTAAACCAAATTTAACTTGTTCATTTCAAGTTTTCAAGCAATTCTAATTTTTGAGTTCTAATTCTAGAACTTCATTTTTAATTAATTTAATTTTAATTTGGTTGTATTATATTCCTTCTTCACTTAATTTCAATAATTTAACACCCAATCACCTAAAATTTTATTAGAAGGAAATATTGTTTTTTATATATATATTTTTATATATAAAATCATTAAAAATCTTTATAAGCAAATAACAAGTGCGCTCTCATATATATATATATATACACACACACTCAACTCATTCTACAGTACTATGGACTCTATTCAATGAGTAATTCCCACCAAAGCCAAGGTTCTCGCTTAACCTTCAGCTCTGATACCAAATGTAACGATCCGAAATTTTCGAATCCGAAAATTCCAGATAGTTATGAAAAAGAAGAAAGAGATAGAAGAAGAAGATCAGAAAAACCAGACATCTCACATTCGCAGCGGATAAAATATAATAATAAATAATAACAGTTTATAAAGAATATTATAACTGTCGATTACATTTAATATACATCAGAGTTTCACATAATATACAGTCACTGAATATTTACAATTATCATGACTCGGATAAACAACAATATAAATACAGCGGATATACTCCATACGATACTGCCACCAGCTCGCCTCCTGAGCTCCAGAACATCCTAACCTGGAAATCTGTAATACTCGGTCTGACACGAGCATTACACCAAAGTAACGCCCGGGTCAGGCTGGAAACCAGCGTGAGTAAACCCGACTAACATAGAATACCAAAGAAATCAACTTATATAAACCCGGGTAACTTTTATCAATTAAACAAATTTACAATTTGTCTATAGACAACACTTTTCCCAACATATCAATTTTCTAAGTTCCAAACTTAGAAAAATTTAATCCAACTCACTTAAACCATTTCTTTTCAGCCTATTGTTTCACAAATCAATTTATAAAATCGAAGTGGTTTCGGGTATTTCTTAATACCCGACCCAGCCTCTTCGAAACTAATGTTAACCTAACCCAAGTTATTCGATTGAAATACACAACATTTCATATCAGAGAGATCCACTTATTCAAAACATCCAATACCAATCAATCATCCATAAACAAAGCTTAATCACATACAATTCAATGCAATTGATTCTAATTAAATTTCAAATCTCAATTGCTCGGATTCCTTTATTAATTAATTCCAAACCAATTTATCAGTCATCCATTCCCTATCCATTCATCTTAATTAATCACCCTGGATTAATTATGTTGCAATTACATTCAAGTATTATCTTTAACTAATTTCACGATATTAATTATTCTTAACCCAAAATCAATAAGTAATCTTAATTACTTCATAAATTAATTAACTATATTAATTACATTAATCCTTAATTACTTGTATTAAGTAATTTCTTATAAGTCACTTATTGGGATTAATTCATCTTAAATTACACCCTTAATTATATAAATTATGAATTCCAATTATATTTCCAGTATCCTAATCCAATTAGGTTTCATTAATCAAATCATGATATTCATCACTCTCAAACAATCTCGACCTGTATTTAACTATCTTTTATTTACTTCATTAAATAAATTACTTACTCCTTAGTTAATTATCTTATTTACCCTTTTTGATTCCTTCCGCAAAGTAATTATATTTCATTAATTTCATTAGGCAATTACTTGCCACTCTATTCAATTATTATTCTGAATTACTTACTCTTCATAAATTAACTTCAAACTTAATTAATTTGTTCAAACCATTCATTACTAAATTAATTAACCAAATCACTAATTATTTTTTTATTAATTATTTTTTTATTTTAATTACCTTGCTAATTTAATGGATCTCAAACCATCAAATCCTTATTAACATGAAAATGGAAACACTTCTTATTTATGATTTAAGTTTAAACAATTTAAACCCCAATACTTCAAGTCAAACCACAATTAACTCGAGATCCAATCAAACAAAGTCATATCATCATCAATGCACATCCAATCAATTTAAGCACTCAAACAATTATTTAAATTTAACCGTTTCAATAAAAATCCAGAAAATGTGAGGTTTACTCACCTTTGATATTGCAATCCAAATCCAATCTCGATTTGTTTCCTTCAATTTTTGGACCTTGTGAAAATATTTATACCACTCATCAATATTCGATTTAAGCAAACAATTAACCAATGTTTAATAGTTTAAATTGTAACTAATGATTTAATAAATTTTCTTCCTTTTGTTGTGAATATAAAACAGATGCTCTCTTTGCATCTATATATATATATATATATATATATATATTCTTTACTGTTAAAACTTCCTTTCTTTAAAACAGTTAATAAATACGAAATAATTTCTTCCTTCAAATTCTATACGTACACAGATTAATTTGCTTTAATAAATAGGAACAATGAACTTACTGCTCTGAATCCAACCTTAGCCTCACCCGATTGTCGCTCCTCATGCGGCAAGCAAACCCCTCCCCTAATCGCTTCGAACTCCAGCGCCGCCTTCACCTCACGCGTTCGACTCGGCCCTCTCGAGATGATGTCGTTCTCACAACCCAATGCGACACCTAGACTTCACCGTCGTCGAAACCCGTCTTCGAGTCGACTATCTCCTCGTCTCCCCGTCACGAGTGCCTCCGCCATAACACCACTTGAAAGCGAGCCCAAACAGTAGCGATTGGAGCCACATCGAGTCATGTCGACTAGATTCGAACTCGGCTTCTTTTTTTTTTTGAATCTTTGCTAATTTGAGGTACGAAGGAGAAAAGAGGATGGAGAATATCGATCTAACTGGAACGAGACAAGGGTTTTAACGCTCGGCCATTAAATTTCCTTTTTTTTCCGATTTCTTTTTCACCGATTTGCTTTGATTTTATTCCCCTGTTTGTAGAATAGAGAGAGGGGATGAAGAATAAATGTTGGCTTGGGCATATGGCTTCTCGAGTACGCCATTATAAAAAAATATCTCTGCCTGTTTTGACTTTAATTTATATAATATAATAAAACTCCCTAAACGTCCCGTTAATTGCCATATAAATTTTCGAACTCCTCTTAAGAAATGCCGCGAGGCGATTACAAGGTTTTACCCGCGTTACAAACTCAAATGGAACGTGTTTCGGAAGCTAATTTAATTGTATGTGCGAGTTACAGAAGAAAACGATCAATTTTAAATTAAATCGATTAAAACAATTCTAAGCGTTTCGAGCTGCCAGGGTCAAACGACAACTCCGATTGCTACGAAAATTGAAATCCGATAATAACTAACTATTACGGATCCAATGGAATTGGTTTCGTCAAATTCCGAGACTGTGCCTCTGAAGGCTATTTTTAAACGATATATTTTCAAAATTGAACAAATCACACTCAATTTAAATTTCAACCATTCTATTATCTTCAATATCATCCTTATAAATTTTATAAGCCTTCAAATTATTTTAACAGGCTTAAAATTTCATATTCAACCATTTACCCTATTTTCAATTATTAAATTCAATATTTAAACTATACAATTCATTGATTAAATTTTCAAGTATATATTGATATCTTAAATCCAAATTAAAATTAACTTTTAAATATTTAAACCCAAGTAACTATTCAAATTTAAACTGCTAGAAATTCTGGGTCATCACAAACATATTCCTTATTTAATTTCTTATTTTCTCTATAATTGTCATCAAGTTCCATACTTATTTCTAAAATTTCATCATAAGTATGATCATGATATACCTCATTAATGTGTGCCATGAAACATATATTTGCTTGCTCTATATCACTTTCACTGTCACTATCGGATAAATAGAAAGAGTCAGAGTCATCCCATGTGACTTGGAATGCCTTTCTCTTTTTCTTAAATTTCTCAAACTTATTTTTCTTTTTCTCATTATTGGTTCTAGCAATCCTTCTTCATATTTCCAAACTGGCCACATTCACTTGAATGAAGTTTGATTCGATGAATTTGATTTTCCGCTATTTTGGAATCTTGTCATTGTCTTGAGTTTCTTAAATTTTTTGTAGTTCTTGGCAATAAATACAATTTCATCTTCAACCAATTCAAAATCTTCATTACTTACTTGAAATGCAATGTTCTTCTTTTCATAGTTTTGTTCCTTCCTGGCCTATAAATTAGCTTCATACGACATTAAATTTCCAATAAACTCTTCAACTTTGAGTACAGAAAGATCATTAGCTTCTTCGATAGCCAATACTTTTCTTTCCCACTCAATTTTTAAAGATTTGAGAATTCGAGATACTAAATCAAAATCATTAAACTTGACTCTTAGTGCCATAAGATCATGTTGTATAGTTTGAAAGCTTGAGTATACGTCAACAATTGACTCATTTTTTTTCACTTTGAAAGATGAAAATTGATTTCGTAAAATTTATATTTTTGTTGGTTTGACCTTAGTTGTACCTTCGTGTGTAACTTGTAAAGTACGTTATATATCATAAGCAGTGGTACATAATATAACACGTGGAAATTCATTTTTATCGAGAAAGCAAAACAACAGTCTTTTGTGCATCTGTCCATGTGCTAATATTTGTTTCAGGTGCTACATACTTAATTTGAGTTGGTGACCATATTTCTAAACCATTTTCTTCCATAAAAATTCTCATACGGGTTGACCAATATGCATAATTAGATCCGGTGAATAGAGGAAGACGTGCAGTGTAATGACCCGTAAATTTTCGATAATTAAAATAGCTAATTTAATAAGATTTCGTGATTTAGTGTTAGAAAAAAAATGTAAGTCGTTTGGAATAATAATAACTGGAATGAATTGCAACAATAATTATCCAAGTAATTATTTATAGATTGAATGGAGTTCTAGTCTAATTGAATTGACTCAAATGTTATAACTTGGTTAAGGGAATATATGGAAAAACCAATGCAAATAAGTGAATAAGAATTGTGAATTATTTAGGTAGTAATACAAATTTTAATAGATTGGTTTCGAAGATTTGAATAGTAATAAGTATTGAAAAATAAATGCTACTTGGTGAATGCCTTTGCAATCAATAGTTGGATAGGATAATAAATGTCGAATTCATTGGGTATAATAGAGTAATTGATTGATAAGTAAAATCTAGTTCAAATCAAATAATTGAATATTGAGCAGGTAAATTGTTTAAAGTAAATATTTAAAACTTATTAAATAATTGAATAATGGAAATTGGATAACTGATTAATGAAAATGGTTGTTCTATAATTTGAATTAGTTTTAAAGGTTAAATCTTATAAGTTCGTTTTGAATATTTCAAAAGATAGTGATTTAAGAATAATCAAATTCGTTTGAATTTAATATTACAAATGTTTGAATAATTAAATTCCGAATTTGATATGATTAATTTGATATTGAAATTTAATATATGAAAATAGAATGAATAATTGAAATTTGATTTAATATGATTCAAATTGGTTTCCAAAGTGAATGTAAGTTATATTGGGATTATAATAGAGTTAATAAGATTTTAAAATTTGAATTTATTGGATAACTGAATAACGGGTTTAATATGATTAAAAATGATTTGTAAAATTTTATTTTATCATATTAAAGTTAGAATGATGTTGTAGAACTTCTAAAATCGAATTAAAAGTAAATTTGTGAAAATTGAATATTTTAATATTTAATTGACGAGTTAAAATAGCCATTTTTCAAGCAGTCTCGAAGTTCGACGAAACCAGTTTCATTGGATCCGTAACGTGATATTATTGTAAGATTTCAAATTTCGTGTCAATCAGATTTACCGTTTGTCCGGGGCAAGCCGAAACGCTTAGAAATTTAGTTAACCGATTTAATTTAAATTCGATCATTTATTGCCATAACTCGCACAGATGATCGAATTGGCTTTCGAAACATATTCCATTGTGTCCGGAACGTGGGATAAACCTTAGGAACGTCGGTCACCGCACGAGATTTGGAGTTCGGAAAATCCGGAACGAATAGTGTTCGTCAGAATTTCTATATAAGCACGATATTATCTTCATTTTGCAAAATTAAGAAAACCCTAGGGTTTGTTTACAGCCGCCGCCTCTTATACATTCAATGGCCAGAAAACACCGAACTTTCCCCTCAAATATCTCTCAATCCGTAAACATTTATGAAAACTTATCAACTACAAAGTTGTAGAGGGCGATGAAATTGACAAATCCAACGGTCGTGATCGTTTATAGACGCAGGGATCATTGGGAAATCGAGCTAGAGTGTCCGGCGTTCGTGCACGTTTTCACATGCATGGGGACCACCGAGTTGCACGTGAATTGTGGCGGGGGTGCTTGGCGAGTAGGGCTTCGATTTGAAGTCGCCTGATCGTTGTCTCGTCGAGTGTGGTGGTCGCGACATCTAGGTTTCGAACGGCAGCGTTGGGTTTCCTCGTGTTCGACTTTGCCTGTACGTGATGGAGAAGAGAAAGTCATGTGCGGCCACGATCAGGAATTGCAGAATGGACGGCCGTGATGGAGGTTAGGTGAAAATAAATAAAATAAATGTAAATTAAGTTGTAATTTAAATCATGTGATGTTTAAAACGTTGTATCTTTGTCATACGAGATCGAAAAATTGCGAAAACAAGTTGCGTTGGAATCGTATGGACGAGCACTACGCTATGGAATTTGATTGGAGTCGTTTGGAGCTAGTGAAAATTTTGGGTAAAATTAAAGCTCGTTTAATTTTATTCGAAATAAAACACTGGAACTTCATTGAAATCAAGGTGAGTGTTTTATAACGCTCACAACGTACTGAATATCTTTATGCTAGTTAAATTTGACATTATGAAATGATATGATTTTTATTTGTCGTTGTTTGATAAAATTTAATTGTCATATAGATTGTCATTTGAATTAACCGTTGAAAATTTAATTGACAGTTAAATTGAAATTAAAATTGAATTGCGATTAAATTACCTGACATTGATAACTAGGAAATTGTCATGAATTGTATTGTCTATTGGATGATGTATTTCGATGGATGCTATTGGTTGATATTTAAATGTTTGGATGTTTATTTGCTTATATATATATCCTGTTATGCATACATATGACACTGTGATTTGATTTAAGTGATATATATTCATCCCTGACATTTAATTGAAATAACTAATCACTTGGCCATAGGATAGAAAATTATATACGGACACCGGATTGGTTAAATTAATAATTTTTAAAATCGTTGATTTGAAATTTATTTAAATGTTTTGATTTAAAAGTTATAAATAAAATCAATTTATAGAAATCGAATTTATCGCATAATTGAGTTTGAAATGTTGAAATAAATTTTGGTTTAAAGAAATTGTTAAATGATTTAAGTTGAGACTTTGAAATTTAAAATTGGGATATGATTGAATTTTGAAAATATATTTGTTTTAAAGATTGAACATTATTTCGAGCTTTGAGTATTACTAAGTAAAAGTGATATAAAAATGATATTTTGAAATTGAGCTTGAAATTGAATCATATTTGAAATTTGGATTTAAATTTGAATATTGAAGGATAATTTTGTTAAGTGTTATAAACTGGTATTTTGAAAATCAACCTCCAAATCGATATAAATTGAAATTGAATTAATTGAAGGTGAATGTAAAATTGAATTAATTTGAAGTCAAAGTAGACATTGATTTGAATTGAAATCGAAATTGACTCGGTAGAATGGAAATTGAAATTGATTTAAATTGGAAAGTTATAATTGAAATGGACTGGTTTTGAAGCTGTTTTATTTTGTTTTCCAAATTACTCTGTTATATAAACCATTTTTGAATACTTCAACTATTTTAATCTATTTTAAATCTACTTAACCAATTTAAATTATTTTAAACTAATTTATCTATTTTAAATCCATTTTAAGATTTTAAGTATTTTAACTATTTTAATTATTTAAAACTACTTTTAAACTACTTAAAACTATTTTCTAAGAATTCAAGCTGGTCAATAAGGTGAAATGTTTATGTTTAAATCTCGAATGTAAATACGAATTGGTTAAATGAAGTTGCAACCTAAATTGAAATTCGAAATGATTTGGAAATCGAAATGAGATATTGAGGCGAAAAAATGTTTTTGAAACGGAACCTTACATTTGAATAGATATGATGATATTTGAAATGGATTTGATTTTTGAAGCGAATATGATATTTTGATATCAATTATGAATCGATTTGAAATGTAAAAGAGCCACCGGTTTAATAATACGTAGTTATTAAAGAGATCGGGATCGGATATGGACATACTCTCTGTCGATACCGAAAACCACTTTAATAACTAGTATACGTGGAGTGTTGATCCAAAACGAAGTGGATGGTTTGGTGAACGTGTTGACTGAAGAAAGAGAACGATATTGGACGACCCCTGACATGACTAAAACAGGAGTCGCGCCATTGAGGTTCGCCATCTCTAGCGGACACACTTCTTCAATACCATATCTATTACATTTGTGATTCGATTTGGGTGCACCCCTTGATTTGGGCGTGTTGTTTCGCGGTGTTGGGGTAGCTGCTGGCTATGCTCAACATCAGTCCGGATCACGCAACTAGTAGTATCCTAGTTGTTATCGCCTCATGTACCTTGTCATACTGATTATCCTATTCGCGACCACTACGTTTTGTTTTGTGTTATACCTATGGGGTACCCTCTGATAACCACTAGTTTAGTGGGGCTTACGGTGCTGTATAGACTATGGCATTATAAAAATGTGTTAAGGGGGATTATGGTAACGCCTTAACGCTATTTTAGTACTTTTACTTTACTGTAGACATATTATAATAGCGTATTGTACTACATAGTAGATAGTTTAACGGATCCTTGAGAGATGGAAAATCCCATAACATCTCTTAAGTTATTGCACGCACGTTGACACTGGATATGAGATGTCAAACCCTGTAAACATCTCTGACGCCTTTACACTCATATTTATTTACGATTGATTTAACTTACATAAGGATATTTAGTCCTGACTCGAGTGTTTTGTCTTTTCATTACGCTCGGGTCAGACCTGAGTTTTCAGCTTATTGAAGATCTATTCTGGAGGACGAAGACGAAGATTTGGTATACTATTACTATTATTATCTTTGCATCATGTTGTCTGCTGCATTATTTTATTTGTTCTGTTGTATATGTATGACTCTGATAAATGTTGTATAAATAATGATCAAAGTATAGTAAACAACTTCATGAATTGTTTATTTGATTATTATATTTTATCGTTCCGCTGCAAGATTCTGTGTTGTTTCCTTTCTTTTATTTCTCTTTCCTCTTCTTTTCTTATTTACCCCAATAACCATCTGCCCTTTTGAATGGTTTGGAATCGACGTGTGTATTTGATCGTCGGTTTAAACTGTCCATAAAGGCGGGTCGTTACATGCAGTTGACTGACCTTCTTGAAAGATACTTGCTATATTAACAAGTTTCAAATACATGTTACTGTGATTTGAACTAACCTTGCTCTGATACTAATTGAAAATCTATGTGGATCGTGTGTGTATATATAGTATATGACAAGTACGTGTATGATAGTATGAATCACACAGAATAATAATGCAGGTAAAATTAGAAGTAATCACGGTAGGATTTTTATACTGGTTTGGGCCTCCCATCCTCCAATACCAAAGCTCCCCTTCGAAAATATACTAACCAATTGCCCTCGCTTCACTCGGAGGAATAGGCTTTTGTACAAGAGTATTTCGTTGACAAATGCGTGTTTTGGGTAACATTGATTTTGACTACAAGTACAGTTTCTTTCTATAATCTTCTCTGAGTAGTATGTAATTTTAAGATTTGATATAAGGAAGAGATGAAAGTATGCATTTGAGAACTTTTAGAAATCATAGAGATCACAGGAGTATAAGAAAATAAAGAGAGAAGAGTTCAGAATGTCAAGTTAGTTTTACTTTTCAAATTCATGCTTATTTATAGATGTTGAAGAGTTCGTTTGAGAAGTAACGACCATTGGTTCATTCTATTTCAGTCCAAGAGTTGCAATGTTTGAGGAGGAGATTATGACCAGAGATAGAGGATGCAACTCTTCGATTGAAGAAGATGTCTATTGGGAAGTGCTGGCCGTTACCCAGGTCAGACGTCTGGCCATTTATGTCAGATGTCTTGTCTGTATAAAAAAATTAAAAAGAAAATATTGCAAGACGTCTGAGTACATATGTCAAATGTTTGACATATGTATAGCCTGTTAAATTCTCTTCTTGAGTATGTAAAAACCTTTTAAATAATTCGTATGTGCATATTCTTGTAAAGACTACTCAAGGAGATTGTACATATCATCTATTGAAGACATTGATAGAATATACTAATATTTCTTAATATAATGATCCTTGTGTTTGTCTTCAATTCTTGGTCGTGAAAGTCTACCTGCATATGGATGATATATATACCTATATTGTATAGTTGTTGTCATCGAAATCATAGAGTAGAGGTTCTAACAATTTCTTCCTTTTTATCATTACCTAAATTCTCAGGAATCATACATTAATAAACTTATTTGAGGATTTTAACTTTAATTTTCTAGGTTTGGGTTTGAACTTGGTCACCTTAACAGATTCATTACTTTAAGCATTTTTCTTCGGTTTAGGCTTCGGGGTATATCTAAGTCCATGTTTATTATTTGAGACCTTAAATTAAGATAATAAATTTTCTTTACCTTTGTTAAATTTATCCGCATCACTTTTTATTTTATCGACTTGCTTATTGCAGTTAAGAATAACATTGTCTCAGGATGTAATTTTGTGATTTAGACAAGTTAATTTTGATTTCATTAAAAGGTTCTTTGTTTTCAATGATTCATTTTCAGTTTTAAGTTTCTCAAAACATTCCAGTTTTAGATCATTTTAATCATTAAGTCTTTTAATTGTAACGATCCTGAATTTTGAACAATTTAAATTGAAAATATTTAATTAATTTTAAATATTTGAATGATAATTTAAATTGAATTCCCAATATAACTGTGAATTTGGCGATTAAATATTAAACTTTAATCTATAAAAAGTTGAATAAAAAAATTTAAATTTGACATTGGCGTTGAAATTGAATATTGAATTTGTATTTTAAATTCAAACTAATGACTTAGGAAAATAATTTGGATACAAGTATTATTTATGTAAATTTATAAATGGGTGGTTAGTTTTTAAATAACATTTTTCTTTTCTATAAAATAAAAAGGAATAAAATTTTAATCAATACAAATTAGATAAATAAATACACATAGTAAAAATTTAAACAACATATTTATAAATTTTGAAAAATATTATGGAAATTTTAACAACATAATTTAAACAAAAACATAACAAAGCAAAGTAATAACAAAACCAATTGAAATTCAAAATAAAAATATAAAAGGAAAATTTGTTAATTTTTGTTTGGGCTTTGAAAATTTTGGCCAGCCCACGTTTGATATTGATGCCGTGATTAAGTATACCCGTCTCCTTTTACCCATTTTCATTTTTTTTAAAACCCTAAACAAAATAAACGAACGAAAGAAACAACAATGGCGGCTTCGCGTTCCTCTTTGCAACAGAAATCAGGACTCGTTGAATTCGAAGGCGCCAGCTTCGATCTGCTGCTTCGTTCTTGTTCATCCTCTTTGGAAAAATTTTGGGTTTTCGTATTCGCTTCGAAAAAGGTGAGTTTTTTCTCACGATTAATTTTTATTCAAGTTTTTAGATTTGTTTGAATTGGGTGTTTGGTTGCATGCTATGATTTGGGGGTGATTTGTTATCACTTGCTCCGATAATTTAATCTAAACTGGTATGAACAGATAAGTCTCTGCATGTTTGTTTGTTGTGTGTTATTTGCTATCATTTGCTCGATTGCTTGAATTTAAACTGATAAGAATAGATGTTTTTAAATTGATAAGAACAGATGCTATATCAAAAAACTTTGCTTGTTTGTTGTTGCTGCATGTGATGGATCTTTGAATCTGGTTAAGGAAAATGTAGTAAAGAAAATGAATACTTGTGAGTAAACTTCTTAACTTGGTTATTTAGGTAGAAGTTCGAGTTAATATCGAAGTATGCTTTGATAAATGTATGTTCAATTGTGATTTTTGGTTGCATGGTTGTTTTAACTGGATTTTTGATTTGAAATACACTGCACACTTGTGTGTATGCTTAAAGATAAGCTCAATCCAGTTTGTAGCCTTCAAACTAAAGAAAAAAAATATAGGTTAAAATTTTGTTAAGTTAAAAAGAAACTTTTGTTTATTGGAAATAAGAAATCAACAGCTAGAAAAAAATAGGTGGGCAAACTCTGACTTGTTTTAACTAAACTTTGGTTGCATGACTAGAAGCTCGATGATAAATATGTTTGTATGTTGTTGAACTAAGTATATTTGTTTGAAATCTACTTGCGTGTGAATGAAATATCCAAATATATCTCTGTTTTGAAAATGTGCAGAGTACAAATTAGAGAAAGAAAACCCATTTTCTTTTGATTTGATTTTTGTTAGACTTTGATTCTTTAACAAAATATGTTGGTTAATGTTTAAACCAAAATTTGAAAATATCTTTAAGCTTAAAAAAAAAAGAAATAAAAAAAAAAAACACATTTCTGGAAATTTTAAAATATAGAGGAACAATGATTTTTTTTTATTTTCTAAAAGCAGTTTGATTAGTGACTGTCTTAAATCCATGAGTTGATCTGTGAATTGTTATTGATGTTGCATGAAAACTGTTCAGTCTTTATGTAATTGAATTGGTATGAATATATGTGTGGAAGTATGTCAGTATGTATATTTTGTTCTCTGTTGTTTCACAGGCAATGTTTGCTTTCAGAAATTCAATTCTCTAAAACAAATGAACATTAATGCTAATTATTTACAGACCTGCTTCTGTTTATGTTTGAATCTTAGTTTGAGATTTTTATGTAAACAATTTGTGTTGATTAGCATAAATTTAAGTTTGTAAAATTTTAATTTTGATAAATAAAACCTGTTACTTCTGGAAATCCATAATAACAGACAATATTTTCAAAAGTAAGATTATCAAACATTATTAAAAAGATTAGTAAATAAATGTTGTTGCATATGAACTTCTGTGATGAAGAGTGTTGCATGTGTATCTTAGCATAACCTCTGTATTTTGGTACCTGGTTTAAGCATGCATGTTTGATAGCCTGGTTGTACCCTGTTTACAGTTCAGGATTTAAAGTGTTATCGAAAATAAAAAAAATTCAAATCTTCCCATCTGCACTTCTTTAGATTTTGGGATTCAACAAGAATGATTTGTTCAAACCTAATTTAAGATATGAAATTTTTAATTAATGAAGGAAAGTTAGAGTATCACTTGGGAAGGTAAATAACAGTAAAACATTTGCTAAATGTTAAAAATTCACTTGAACTTGTGTTATTTGAAATTTGTTTTTTTTTAAATCCTGAATATTAGTTTCAAAATTTTAAATTTGAATCTTTTAATGTTAAGAAAATTTTGAACCCAGTTTCATTTGTCTTGACTTGATCATTGCTTTGTTTCATGGGTATCTTCACTGTGTTGATTTTACTTCACTTGAACTTTTGTGACTTGTGGTTTCATAATCATTGTTTCATTTGGTAGCTTCGGGTTGCACTGATCTTTCTGAAGCTCCTGTTGCACACTGCTGCTTGTTGTTGTATACTTGTGGTCTTGATAGTCAAGTTGCACTTACCCCTTAGTTTGCACTGTGTCTTGCATTTAGTCTGTACTTGTGTATATCTTAGTTTGCATCCAACTGAGTTATATCTCCTCTGGAAATAATTAAGCATCAACAGAACTGAGTGCATATGCTTATATAAATATATATATATAAGAGAAAAAAAAGTCCTGTTAACTAGTCCACTGTTTTGAGTTTCACTGTCATACTTCCATGTATTCAGTTGAGTTGATTGTTGCATTTGTTTGCGTTTGACATTGTCGAACTCGGTGTTGTAACTGGATTTGTGTTCTGGTTCATGTATCACTTGTATACATTTGCCACCATCTTGATTGCTGCTGTGTTGTGTAGTAGTTGTGGTCTCTGTTGTTGTAGCATGCATTGCAGGCTTCTTCTGTCAACATTCTGATGCATATAACTTGACCTTGTACCTGTAGTTGTGTTCATATGCACTGCTGCATATCACTGTTCATGTTGTTGCTTCTTTTTGCTTATTTTAGTTTGCTTGGTGGCATTTTGTGGTCTGCACTGAGCACTTGAACTTGTATTTGGTTTCCATTGTCTAGTTGAGTTGTCTGCACCTTGTATGATGTTGCATTGGTGCATTGGGTTTGTCTCAGCCTTAAACCTTTGTAGTTGTAGTTGTATTTCATGAACACTACTGCCTCGAACTTCTGTTGGACACTTGATTCAGTAGTTTGTTTTCATTTGGCTTGAGTGTTGTCTCTGACCTGAGGGCTTGTTTTCCATTGTCCACACATGTTCATGCTTTATGGCTGTTACCATTTTATTTAGTTCATTGCAAATTTATTTACTTGAATAAAGATTAATCCTGACTCGATTGTTTTTGTGTTTTGCATAAAACGCTCGGGTCAGACCGAGTATTTTTACAGCTTGGAGATTTTCTCGCAGCGAAGTTAGAGAGAGAGGGGAAAGCACTTCACTAAAGCTTTTCAGAAAAAATTTCTTGTACTTTAAAAAGATATATGTTTATTCCGCTGTATAAAATGTAATTCATTGTTTAACTCTGATATTTGTATATAAAAGAAAAGTTCATTTATAAAATATATTATTGTTTCTGTGATTCTGTGACTGATTCTGTTTAAATGTTATAAACTAAATAACAATCCGTCATTTTGAACGTTTCTAGTTGGTTTAATTACCGACTAGAGGCGGTCAGAGCGGCAGGTCGTTACAAAGTGGTATCAGAGCTTTGGTTTACACAAAGCTTAGTTTATGGCGTTTAATATGAATAGTTACTAGAATCACTTTAAAGAAAGTGTTTTCAAATCTAAAGAAGTATAAAATTGTTTTCTTTAAAATAAAAAGTATTTTGAAAATTAGAATTATTTTTGAAAATTCCCCTCTCTAAATTTAGGTTTGCGATAGTTTCTCTTCGGTAAGGTCTCCTTAGATTTGAGTTTCGATTGTTCGGAAACTCGTTATCGAATTTTTGAGATTTACGGAAAGTGAAATATAAGTTAAGTGAATTAATGAATTGGTTTAAATTGGTTTAAATCGAATATTGTGAATATCTCCAAAGTAACAATTGGGAAATGAAATGACATGTCAATTTGGTTATAATCAAGAGAATTATTGAACTATAACTTGGAAATTTGATTCTGAATTCTTTTGGAAAAATTGATTTCAAATGTTTTGAAGAATGATTTGTAAATAAATGGATTATAAGTACTTAACTTATAAATGGACTTTTGGTATATAATTGAGTTATATAAATTGAATTGAATTAATAAAGGAGATTATAAATTGAAGTTTTATAAATAGAAATGGAATTTGTAAAGATTGTTTATAATTCGAAACCAATTGAATTTGATAAATGAAACATAGAAGTTATTAAAGAAGATATATTCGTGATTTTGGACAGCGAATTATCCTTTAAGTTAAATATTGTGATAATAAAAGTTGGTTGGGAATTTTATTCGTAATTTTGGACAGTGAATATATTATTAAATAAATCGGTTATGTCTTGGGAAAATGATTGAATGATCCGACCTTTGCTAATGAGGACTGCAAATTTTGATAGGAAATTTAAATGTCGACTTAACTGTATGAATTAAACAAGTTTTGATGTAAAGCTTATATTTCAAGTTTAGACTAATGTCTGAAATAGTTAATATGGAGATATAAATCTAATGAAACCAAGTCGATAAATGGTTTACTAAAGAACTAGTTGACTATTTTGGAAATAGAAAGCAAATGCAAAGTTCAAATGAGATTTAGATTTCAAATTAAAATTTGCCAACATGAAAATCCATAATAGATTTAATAGATTCAGTGATGAATTTGAATTTGAATGTGCAGAAAGTGAAGTTAATCCACTTCAAGTTGTTTTAAAATGTGTTAAGAATCGAAAGCATAGATTTCAACATTTATTGTTGAAATAGACGTTTTCGAGAGAAAGAAAGGAAATGGTGGACTATAACACTGTTGTTATAGTAAATGATTTCTGAAAGGAAAAGTTTTATATAGTATTGGGATTTATATATCTATCTTAAATTCGAATTCCTATACTAATGATTTGGGTCGTCGTAACGATGTTTTACGCAACATTCGTTTTGACTCAAGATAATGTGTTTAAAAGAATGATTTCCTTTAAGAATGAAATATATACTTGATTTTGGTTTAAGTATATCGAATATTTTCAAAGTGTTGAAAATAAATGGATTTGTGAATTACTTATTATTGAATAAGTATGGAAATATTTTCCAATATGAAATGAAAGGTTTGAAATTTTATCTTTTAAAGATAAAGTGTAAAGTGAATGTTTTGAGATTTTATCTTTTAAAGATAAATTGAAAATGAATATGTGAAATCGATTTGAAAATCGTATATTCATAAGATATTTTGGAAATGTAAATTCACTATGGAATTTATAAAAGAAAGGGAAATTTGTTAAAAAATAAATATTGATTTATTTTTGAAATGTGGAAATAAATTTACGGATTTGGAACGTAAGTTTAAAATAAATCGGTAAGGATTTATTTGATTGATTTAAATGAACCATTTTAAGTTTAAAATGGATAAATATTTGGAAATGTTTCTGTTTAAGAAAATTGATTTGAAATTTGTTTTCAAAGATTGAAAGGTGAAAAATGATTTGAAATTTGTTTTCAAATGGTTAAGTGTGGAAAAAAAATTATATATATCTTGTGTAGATATTTTTGGGAAATTTGAACAATTAGTTCAACTTGAAATTTTGAATGGTTGATTTGGATTATATGTCTAACATTGTGAATTGACGACATAGCATTGATCTCTATTAAATATATATCTGTTGGTGGCGGAGAATTTATTCTCTTAGTTTAACACCCTTCTCTGAGACATACGAGCTCAGAGGTTATATATCGGTAGACATAATTATGTGTTGAGAATTGACGATGTAACATGAAATCCAAATCGAGTGTGAAGTCGATAATAAATTGGATTATGAATGTGAATTAGGTTTGAGATAACCTTAAATTTCCTAATCGACTTAGAGGAAAATTTTAAATGGATAATGAAATGGAAAATTTGTGAATCCTCTATTTGTTATGGGTATGAGATATTGAGGTTTTCAGAACGTATATATGAGAATACATTAAATTCGAAAACAATTAGTTTGGAAAGAAATTGTTATGGAAAACTTATGTAAGTACATGAGTATGATATGTATGAATTGTGAAATGAAATATTATATATGTATGTATGATATTATGTTTTCCAAATTGAGGATATGGAAAAGTACCTTCCATTTAAAATTTGTGAAGGTTGTTGGAACTCGAGATGAGTGTCCATTTGAAAATCGTAGCTACGTAGAATTCCATTAGTTGGATTGACCATTTGATTTCCATTAGTTGGATTGGCCATTTGTTTTCCATAAGTTGGATTGGCCATTTGTTTTCCATTAGTTGGAGTGACTAGCGTAATTTGAGGGGCGAGATGCCTACAGTTACAAGCGATTCCACTGGGATAGTGGCGTAACCGCCGAGTAAACTGCAATCTAGAAGCCAAAGCAAAATTCGAGGGGAGAGATGCCTACAGTCACAAGCGATTCTATTGGGATAGTAGCGTAACCGCCGTGTGGACCGCGATCTATGGCAACAACCATGGCGAAATTCAAGAGATGAGAAATCTATAGTTTACAAGCGATTCTACTGGGATAGTAGCGAAACCGCCGGGTAAACTGTGATCCATGGGGGAATATGCTTTCCATATCCATTTTTAAAAAAAAAAGATTTTTAAAGTATTTTCACTGTGTAACGACCCAACTTCCTAACTCCAGGAAGTCGCATCGTTAAAAAGAAAGAAAGGGATAGAGAATAGAAAGAAAGAGAAGAAAGAAGAAACAACACATCAGAATCTAAACAGCGGAACGAATAAATTATATTAATAATCAAAAGTATTTACATAATATACAATATCTGTCAGAGATACACAGCATACACATCACATATACTAGACAGTTATAAACACCTGTCTAGTATTTACAACTCAATACAACATCACAAATAACTCAGAGATACTAAACACAGCGGACTATTATATCTACAACGCGGAAGCCTCCTGCTCCATTGCTCTTCCATTATTCGTCAAAGCTAATCCTGAATCCTAACCTGAATCCCTTGGCTACTCGTAAAAATTTGAGTACCCAAGAGTTTATGAAAAACAAAAATAAACTCCGGGTCAGACATGGGTCTGGTGTGAGTAACAGGTTAAAGTTGCTTAACTTTCAAAATCCTTTAAAAAGAAAGGTATCACGTAAGACTTCCCACACATAAACATGGAAAAGTTTTTACCTTACGCTAACCAAAACATTTGATAGGAAATTCTGTGATATTATAATAGTGTCTAGGGTTTTCAAGTAAATATGAAATAGCCGAAATTGTTACATCTATTAAATTCCAGCTACTAGCCACAAAAGTGGGTAATACAATCAAAACCGTTGGCACTTATTGGATTTTGGATTCCATACAATGGCAGGGCTACTGGGGTACCGCCCGTCACAGTACGTGGCCTAGATCACCGTACCGAGGAGCCACCCTAACTCCCCTGCAACACAAGGCCGGACCCGTTCCTTACTGAACAGTTCCGAACAAGACAACCCCGGCAGTTGTCGCGATTCAACCGCCCCACACAGCCGAAATAAAAAGGGACCTCTAGACAGGGATCAATCTTGCTCTCCAGTGGGGGCTACCCACGAAGCCTTGCTGCACCTCCCCTGTTTTAGCCATTCCCGGTTGATGAGGCTTGAGGTTACGATTACCTTTATAGGACATCAAATCTTAGAATGCTCATCGTCCACCTGACGATGTGCTGAAAGCATTCAATCCATACAAGTTCGTTCCGGGTTCGAACGAAACCGAAGGCACTATCTCGTTGCACTCATTATTGGAATCACCCTCAGAGTCAACGACCATAGCCCTTGCACTCTGATTCACCATCTCGAATCTATAAGCACTATTCCGTCAAACTCATTACGGAATCACCCACAGAGTTATACTGACGTATAGCCCTTACACCTCGAGTCTTCACTTGCTCCACTTAGATTCACGACCTAACGTTAACTGGAATCGATGTGGTTTTCGGATATCCAAATATGGAAACCCGATCCCGGTCTCATCGAAATCCAATGCGTGTCTTTTAGGTCCAAGTTGTTTTAAGTTTAAAACAATTCAATTTAAACTATCAATATACACACAGATAGATAATTCACATCATCATAAGAGATAATCAACCATATTATCATAAACAGGTAATCTATATTATCATCATAACTTGATAATCTACATTATCATCATCCATAGATAACTCATATCACCATCACAATATACCAATGCATCCATATCACACAATACTAATCTCATATTTGAGATTCAAATCATTCAAGTCAAACCATAACATCTATTCATAAGCAAGAATCCTCAATCACACCATCCATAATTAATTTAAAAATAAATTAAATTAATTACTTCTATTTCTAATTAATTTAAAATGAATTAAATTAATTACCTATCTTTAATTAATTTAAAATGAATTAAATTAATTACTTCACCATTTAAATCTTGCTTACTTAACCCTTAATTGATTATCAATCAATTAAATAATTATCCTCAAATTAATCACTTTAATTAATCACCCTTGATTAATTATCCCTTAATTACATTCAAGTAATTATCTTTAAATAATTTTACAAATTAATTATCCCTAACCACAATCAGTAATTATCCTTAAATTATTTCATAAATTAATTAATTACATTAATAAATTACTTCCTTAATCACTTATCATTGATTAATTAATCCTAATTAATTAATCCTTAATTACATCATTAATTATATTAATTAATGATCCTAAATTAATTACTTTATTTAAATTAATTACATTAAGTAATTAACCTTAATTAAATCAAAATTATAAATCACTTTTAGTAATTAACTAACCTTAATTACTTTCTTAATTAATCCTAAATTAATTACATTTTATAATTAATTATATTTATTAATCAATCTTGATTAATCTCATTTGTAATTAATTACTTTTAATTAATTACATTACTTAATTATTTCCAAAAGACTTAATCAATTAATGCTTAAATTAATTACACTCAGTAATTAATTATTAATTACTTCATAAAGAAATTACCTTTCATATTGATTACACAAGTAATTAATTTCCAAAACTCTTCACTTACTTTAATTAATTACCTCCAGTAATTTACTTATCTTAATTACTTCTTTAAGTAATTATACTTCATTGATTACTTATCAATCAAACGATTATTCTAAATTAATTAAACTTAATTAATTAATTTAAATTAATCCAATTAATAAATTAATTACAAAGAGTAATTAATATCTTTAATTATTTCCAAAAAGTAATCATACTTAATTAAATTCCTAATTGATTATTTAAATTAATTAATCCAATTAATTATCAAAATTAATTACATTAATTAATTAATAAATAATCATAAGTTAATGACCTTCATTAACTTATCATTAAATTCTTTATTACCTTTAATAAATTTACTTAAATTAATTAATATTAATTACAAATTAAATTAACCTTAATTAATTTATTTCAAACCCTTAATTTAATTAAATAATTAAATTAATTACCCAATTAATTACCTTACTAATTTAATAAATCAAAAATCATTAAAACTTTGATTTCCTTTTAAACTAAACATTTCTTATTAATGATTACTTTATTAGCAAAGTAATTTAAAACAACTTAATTTGTTTTCCAAATTTCATTTTAAAATTTAAATTTAAAATGAAAACTAAACTTAACTTATCAAAGTTTTTAAACATTTTAAAACCTTTTTAAAACTTATGCTAAATAATTATTCAATTTATAAAAGGAAGCAAAACCCATATTTATCCAAGATACCAATCATATTTAAAATAGAATTCAATATTAAAAGCTATTTAAATATTTCAAAAAGACTTCTTTTATTTTCAAACCTGATTCAAACTTGAATCTTATTTCCAGATTTAAACTTATGTTTAAATCTTCTATTTCAAATTTTAAACCTTAAATTCAATTCAATTATACCTCTTTAAAGTTTTAAACATTCTACCTTTCTTTTCTTTTGAAATTTGAATTAAATTTTAAAACTGAAATTCAAATCTTAGCTTGAAAACTTTACTTTTTGAATTTAAGTTTAAATCCATGTTTTAAAACCTTGCATTCAGGTTTTTAAAACAAATTTTAAATTTTAAAGCTACAGGTTTCAAAAACCTGTAACTCAGGAATTAAACCCGAGCTTCCTCTAACATTACTTCGAGTAAAATCATGAATTACTTCGAGCTAATCTTCAAATTTCTCGAGAAACACTCGAGTCAAAACACAGCAAACCCCAAACCAATTTCCCCCTGATACAATCTCTTCACCGTGCACATGTACGGTGATCGTAGCCACCTCCGGCCACTACCCAGCCAACAAACAAGTCGCCGTCCATCACTGCATCACCTCGCGGTCATTAAAATCTTCCCAAACACTCGAAATCAAATTCAAGTATCCCTAAACCAAACCTGTCAACAGCAACAGGCACCACCGTTCCCAAAACCTGGAAAATTCCACATCCACTCTCCTTTGACCATCGACGGCGTTGAAACTCCGTCCATCACCTCTTCAATACCCAAGCTAACTCCACCTCAAAAATCTAAGCACTCGGTCCACTGTGGTCTTCCCACAGATCCAATCATGTTGTGCCTAAAAACTAGGTTTACACTTCCCCTCTTTTACACTACCCAGTAAGAAAAATAGCAATGCACTTGAATCTCAACACTGAATGTTGAAATTTGATTTTTAGAAATCTCAATTTAGTTTTAGCTTTTGATTCGAGCACCTGAAAACTATCAATCAACTGGATTTTTGACAGATTTTAATCTACTTTGTTATAACTTTGTTTTCCAGTAAAACTTACAGGTATAATTTTCTCTCTTTTCATTTCATCTTAATCAAAATCTTCAACTGATCATTTATGATGTATTGAACATATATTGTTCAAATCTCTGGTGTTATTACAGATTAATTTAGGAACACTTAAGTTTTTGGACCCAGAACTAAGTAAAACAAATATAGTAATAATCATAAAACAGTAAGATTATACCCATATACTCAATATAAATCATATTACAGGAACAAACATACATCATTATATCTATACTTGAGTTTTAAACTAATGAGGTAAATCATACAAATCAACATGAAATCTAGGTAACACACATAAGTCATAATCAGGCATCATTTTAATACTTAAAATTTAGGAAAGAAAAGGTTACTCACAAGCATACTACTCAACATGCAATCAGATATGATACTTAGAGCATACTTATTTAAGCATCCAACTTATATTTAAATTTTAAAAAGTGTTACTCACCAGGCATTCATAAAACAGAGGCCAGATTTGAAGTTGCTTTTGAAACCCCCTTTTTTTTTAAAAACTGAAGTGCCATGACTTCATTACTCATTATAAAATTTGAGTAGCTTGCTGTTAAAGACTTGTATGCAGGCCTAACTCCATATGCATTTGAATCTTTACATTTGAAAAAGCTTTAAATTTGCAGTTGCATGCTTTAATGGCTTGATTCCCAGGTTGCAGAAGACAAAAACCCAGATTTAAAAGAAATGCAGACTTATGCTTTTGGAAATGGATTTCAGGTGCAGGCTATTTCTTTTTGAACTTGAGGATTAACAGAGAACTTGCTTGTGTGGTTTAAAACTTTTGTTGAAAGAAAAGGATTGCATGTGATCTGAACAGACTTTGCATTTTAAACTTGAGGATTTGCTTGAAACTTGCATGCAGATTCTCATTTTGCTTTTGAAAATGATTTTACAGAGGAAAGGAATTACAGATTCAAGTTTTCAAAGAATGCAGAGGCTTTCATTATGCTTTTGAAATCAATTTCAGGTTTGATTTTGAAAACAAATTGTAGGATGTGGATTACAGGAATCAAAACATGCAGGCATAAGCTTTTGATTTCCAGATTTTGATTTTTGAGAAGGAAATTTCAGATTTTGGTTAGAAACATGATTTTGGTTTTCAGCTGAGATTTATTTCTCTTAACTTTGAGAAAAATGACCATTAGAAAAAAATGAGATTGAAGAAACATGTTTTATATAAGTGTAATGATTTATTTTACAAATTAAAAGAAAAATAAAAATAAAAGACACTTGTCTCAAATTTATGCTAACACATGTATTTAAGATATTAGAATCTAAACACTTGTCTCATTAGTTACTTAGGATATTAACACTTGTTTTATACATCATTTACTTATGTTTTATAAATGAAGTTTATTTGTTTTTATGTATATATATTTTATCTTCATTTTTAAAATGTTTATGCATTTCTTTTTAAAGAAAAAGAAATGAAACAATTTATATAAAAGTGAAAACTTGCTTACATAATTTAAATATGGTTATTCATATATGTTAATTTATTTGAATTCAAAATAAATTCAAGTTCAAATTTTATTCATACATTCAAAATCAAAGGTTAAAACTAATTTATATTAACATACTTAATTTTAAAAATAATAATATTGTCTTTTAAAACATATCTATAATTACACATTTATTATTATTATTATTTAAAAATAACATATTTATTCAATTTAAATCATTTATAAAAGAAATTATATATCACTTATCTTATTTAACTTATTTAAATGAAACAATGTTTATATATAAAAGTGTATTTTAAATTTACTTAAACAATTCAAATTATCAAAATGAATTATTAGGATTTAAAACAAGATTTTATTTGTTAATTAATTTCAATTCAAAACTTATCCATTTACAATATATATATAAATATATATACATACATTATAAATAGGAAATCATTTTATTAGCTTTTAAAAGATAAAATTTATCAATTAAACATTTATTTAATTGAATTATTCAATCAAGTTAATTTTATAAACAAAATTTTATCAAATCAATTTAATTTTAATTACAGATCATTAAATTGATACTGCTAAAATTTCCGGGATATCACATTCCTCCCCCCTTAAAAGAATTTCGTCCCCGAAATTTAAAAGCAAAAGTAATTTAATAACCCATTTAAAATTTAAAATTTTAAATCACAAGCATACATCAATCATATGCTAACAACCATAGCAACCAATTTATCTAATCAAACAAATTTAATTATCCAGATAAAATTCTGGATAAATTTTTCTCGAGTTTTCCCCAAGTATATATATATACCGGGATACTCGCCCTACAGAATCTAAACAATCAAAACTACGAAGCTATAGAGCTTCTACTCATCTAGATCTACAGATCTAAACACATATCAGACTACAGACGAGTCTGACTCAACTACCAAACCTTCCTGAACAGCTGGTTCCACAACCAGAGCTAACTCATACACGTACTCCCTCAGAGATACGTGAAACTCACTGAATCCCAATTATCCAACTGTCAATTCAATTCTTGAAAACTAAACACCAAAACACAGAAGATATCCATAACATCACGGAGCTAGCTTCTCAGACTTACTCAAAACTTATAGCTCCCTTGATCGGAGAAAACTTATCCAAATCAAATCTCCGTCTCCAGAATCCAAATTCATTTATCTCTTATCCATAAAATTCTTCTTGTTGATCCTGGGCTGTCTACATCCAAATTGATCAGCTTAACTCTTGCTGATACCCTAAAAACAATCTAAACCAAAAACATCCCAACACAACGATCTCCTCAAGATCAACCAAGACTAAGATCACCAACTCTACTCTTCAAACATCAGAAGAACAAACTCACTTCTTCTAGGAAAAGACAAACAGAAACATTCTCAAACTGCTTCCGCTGCACAACTCTGATCTATCCTGAGTTGATTCACCAAACACTATCACAAGAAATCCTTCAATGCCTCAAAAGAACACTCAACCTATCGCAAGTCACTTTTGCGATCAATCTAGACCAATTCCAAAGAAAACTGTTCTCTCTTTACCAAACAGAACAGCTCACTCTTAACTAGTCAATCCATCGCAGAAACAGATCCACTCTACTGCCTTTGAACTCCAGCTTCAGAAACTACTCAGCCAGTCAACTTCCTGATCCAAAGTTCTTCAAGAAACTCAGGCCTCAAAGCCAAACACAAACAACTAGCTGAACTCAGCCACAACACCAAGCAAACTCACTTCCCAAAACTTGTTTCCAAAGAAAGCTTCTTCGGAGACATCCGTATTCACTGCATCTCATCACGCAGCTACTACTCTCTGAGGTATCAAAATACCATCACACACTTCTGCCAAAACGACAGATCTAAACTCATCTTATCCATCTTAAAAAATAAGAATCTCTGAACCTTAACATGCTTCCTTCAGGGATTGATGAAATCTCTACACACTGCATAACTCACTTGAGACGGTATTAGGTCTACAGTCTCAACAAATACACTTCCAACCTCAAACATTCAAACTCCAACCAATGGCAGTAATCGTGTTACACACACAACTACCTTATCTACCTTTATAACTTATATTGGAATACCTGAACAGGTAACCCAACAGATAGGTAGAAATAATAAATATATATGGATATATATCAAAACTACAAATACGCTCTCTCATATATATATACACTCAACTCATCCTAGGGTACCACTTACCCTATCCTTAATGAGTAATCCCACCAGAGCCAAGGTTCTCGCTTAACCTTCAGCTCTGATACCACTGTAACGACCCAACTTCCTAACTCCAGGAAGTCGCATCGTTAAAAAGAAAGAAAGGGATAGAGAATAGAAAGAAAGAGAAGAAAGAAGAAACAACACATCAGAATCTAAACAGCGGAACGAATAAATTATATTAATAATCAAAAGTATTTACATAATATACAATATCTGTCAGAGATACACAGCATACACATCACATATACTAGACAGTTATAAACACCTGTCTAGTATTTACAACTCAATACAACATCACAAATAACTCAGAGATACTAAACACAGCGGACTATTATATCTACAACGCGGAAGCCTCCTGCTCCATTGCTCTTCCATTATTCGTCAAAGCTAATCCTGAATCCTAACCTGAATCCCTTGGCTACTCGTAAAAATTTGAGTACCCAAGAGTTTATGAAAAACAAAAATAAACTCCGGGTCAGACATGGGTCTGGTGTGAGTAACAGGTTAAAGTTGCTTAACTTTCAAAATCCTTTAAAAAGAAAGGTATCACGTAAGACTTCCCACACATAAACATGGAAAAGTTTTTACCTTACGCTAACCAAAACATTTGATAGGAAATTCTGTGATATTATAATAGTGTCTAGGGTTTTCAAGTAAATATGAAATAGCCGAAATTGTTACATCTATTAAATTCCAGCTACTAGCCACAAAAGTGGGTAATACAATCAAAACCGTTGGCACTTATTGGATTTTGGATTCCATACAATGGCAGGGCTACTGGGGTACCGCCCGTCACAGTACGTGGCCTAGATCACCGTACCGAGGAGCCACCCTAACTCCCCTGCAACACAAGGCCGGACCCGTTCCTTACTGAACAGTTCCGAACAAGACAACCCCGGCAGTTGTCGCGATTCAACCGCCCCACACAGCCGAAATAAAAAGGGACCTCTAGACAGGGATCAATCTTGCTCTCCAGTGGGGGCTACCCACGAAGCCTTGCTGCACCTCCCCTGTTTTAGCCATTCCCGGTTGATGAGGCTTGAGGTTACGATTACCTTTATAGGACATCAAATCTTAGAATGCTCATCGTCCACCTGACGATGTGCTGAAAGCATTCAATCCATACAAGTTCGTTCCGGGTTCGAACGAAACCGAAGGCACTATCTCGTTGCACTCATTATTGGAATCACCCTCAGAGTCAACGACCATAG
The DNA here is from genome assembly GCA_030765085.1 of Allium cepa. NCBI lineage: Eukaryota > Viridiplantae > Streptophyta > Magnoliopsida > Asparagales > Amaryllidaceae > Allium > Allium cepa. The sequence continues at coordinate 746,660,711 of CM060941.1, forward strand.
CCCTTGCACTCTGATTCACCATCTCGAATCTATAAGCACTATTCCGTCAAACTCATTACGGAATCACCCACAGAGTTATACTGACGTATAGCCCTTACACCTCGAGTCTTCACTTGCTCCACTTAGATTCACGACCTAACGTTAACTGGAATCGATGTGGTTTTCGGATATCCAAATATGGAAACCCGATCCCGGTCTCATCGAAATCCAATGCGTGTCTTTTAGGTCCAAGTTGTTTTAAGTTTAAAACAATTCAATTTAAACTATCAATATACACACAGATAGATAATTCACATCATCATAAGAGATAATCAACCATATTATCATAAACAGGTAATCTATATTATCATCATAACTTGATAATCTACATTATCATCATCCATAGATAACTCATATCACCATCACAATATACCAATGCATCCATATCACACAATACTAATCTCATATTTGAGATTCAAATCATTCAAGTCAAACCATAACATCTATTCATAAGCAAGAATCCTCAATCACACCATCCATAATTAATTTAAAAATAAATTAAATTAATTACTTCTATTTCTAATTAATTTAAAATGAATTAAATTAATTACCTATCTTTAATTAATTTAAAATGAATTAAATTAATTACTTCACCATTTAAATCTTGCTTACTTAACCCTTAATTGATTATCAATCAATTAAATAATTATCCTCAAATTAATCACTTTAATTAATCACCCTTGATTAATTATCCCTTATTTACATTCAAGTAATTATCTTTAAATAATTTTACAAATTAATTATCCCTAACCACAATCAGTAATTATCCTTAAATTATTTCATAAATTAATTAATTACATTAATAAATTACTTCCTTAATCACTTATCATTGATTAATTAATCCTAATTAATTAATCCTTAATTACATCATTAATTATATTAATTAATGATCCTAAATTAATTACTTTATTTAAATTAATTACATTAAGTAATTAACCTTAATTAAATCAAAATTATAAATCACTTTTAGTAATTAACTAACCTTAATTACTTTCTTAATTAATCCTAAATTAATTACATTTTATAATTAATTATATTTATTAATCAATCTTGATTAATCTCATTTGTAATTAATTACTTTTAATTAATTACATTACTTAATTATTTCCAAAAGACTTAATCAATTAATGCTTAAATTAATTACACTCAGTAATTAATTATTAATTACTTCATAAAGAAATTACCTTTCATATTGATTACACAAGTAATTAATTTCCAAAACTCTTCACTTACTTTAATTAATTACCTCCAGTAATTTACTTATCTTAATTACTTCTTTAAGTAATTATACTTCATTGATTACTTATCAATCAAACGATTATTCTAAATTAATTAAACTTAATTAATTAATTTAAATTAATCCAATTAATAAATTAATTACAAAGAGTAATTAATATCTTTAATTATTTCCAAAAAGTAATCATACTTAATTAAATTCCTAATTGATTATTTAAATTAATTAATCCAATTAATTATCAAAATTAATTACATTAATTAATTAATAAATAATCATAAGTTAATGACCTTCATTAACTTATCATTAAATTCTTTATTACCTTTAATAAATTTACTTAAATTAATTAATATTAATTACAAATTAAATTAACCTTAATTAATTTATTTCAAACCCTTAATTTAATTAAATAATTAAATTAATTACCCAATTAATTACCTTACTAATTTAATAAATCAAAAATCATTAAAACTTTGATTTCCTTTTAAACTAAACATTTCTTATTAATGATTACTTTATTAGCAAAGTAATTTAAAACAACTTAATTTGTTTTCCAAATTTCATTTTAAAATTTAAATTTAAAATGAAAACTAAACTTAACTTATCAAAGTTTTTAAACATTTTAAAACCTTTTTAAAACTTATGCTAAATAATTATTCAATTTATAAAAGGAAGCAAAACCCATATTTATCCAAGATACCAATCATATTTAAAATAGAATTCAATATTAAAAGCTATTTAAATATTTCAAAAAGACTTCTTTTATTTTCAAACCTGATTCAAACTTGAATCTTATTTCCAGATTTAAACTTATGTTTAAATCTTCTATTTCAAATTTTAAACCTTAAATTCAATTCAATTATACCTCTTTAAAGTTTTAAACATTCTACCTTTCTTTTCTTTTGAAATTTGAATTAAATTTTAAAACTGAAATTCAAATCTTAGCTTGAAAACTTTACTTTTTGAATTTAAGTTTAAATCCATGTTTTAAAACCTTGCATTCAGGTTTTTAAAACAAATTTTAAATTTTAAAGCTACAGGTTTCAAAAACCTGTAACTCAGGAATTAAACCCGAGCTTCCTCTAACATTACTTCGAGTAAAATCATGAATTACTTCGAGCTAATCTTCAAATTTCTCGAGAAACACTCGAGTCAAAACACAGCAAACCCCAAACCAATTTCCCCCTGATACAATCTCTTCACCGTGCACATGTACGGTGATCGTAGCCACCTCCGGCCACTACCCAGCCAACAAACAAGTCGCCGTCCATCACTGCATCACCTCGCGGTCATTAAAATCTTCCCAAACACTCGAAATCAAATTCAAGTATCCCTAAACCAAACCTGTCAACAGCAACAGGCACCACCGTTCCCAAAACCTGGAAAATTCCACATCCACTCTCCTTTGACCATCGACGGCGTTGAAACTCCGTCCATCACCTCTTCAATACCCAAGCTAACTCCACCTCAAAAATCTAAGCACTCGGTCCACTGTGGTCTTCCCACAGATCCAATCATGTTGTGCCTAAAAACTAGGTTTACACTTCCCCTCTTTTACACTACCCAGTAAGAAAAATAGCAATGCACTTGAATCTCAACACTGAATGTTGAAATTTGATTTTTAGAAATCTCAATTTAGTTTTAGCTTTTGATTCGAGCACCTGAAAACTATCAATCAACTGGATTTTTGACAGATTTTAATCTACTTTGTTATAACTTTGTTTTCCAGTAAAACTTACAGGTATAATTTTCTCTCTTTTCATTTCATCTTAATCAAAATCTTCAACTGATCATTTATGATGTATTGAACATATATTGTTCAAATCTCTGGTGTTATTACAGATTAATTTAGGAACACTTAAGTTTTTGGACCCAGAACTAAGTAAAACAAATATAGTAATAATCATAAAACAGTAAGATTATACCCATATACTCAATATAAATCATATTACAGGAACAAACATACATCATTATATCTATACTTGAGTTTTAAACTAATGAGGTAAATCATACAAATCAACATGAAATCTAGGTAACACACATAAGTCATAATCAGGCATCATTTTAATACTTAAAATTTAGGAAAGAAAAGGTTACTCACAAGCATACTACTCAACATGCAATCAGATATGATACTTAGAGCATACTTATTTAAGCATCCAACTTATATTTAAATTTTAAAAAGTGTTACTCACCAGGCATTCATAAAACAGAGGCCAGATTTGAAGTTGCTTTTGAAACCCCCTTTTTTTTTAAAAACTGAAGTGCCATGACTTCATTACTCATTATAAAATTTGAGTAGCTTGCTGTTAAAGACTTGTATGCAGGCCTAACTCCATATGCATTTGAATCTTTACATTTGAAAAAGCTTTAAATTTGCAGTTGCATGCTTTAATGGCTTGATTCCCAGGTTGCAGAAGACAAAAACCCAGATTTAAAAGAAATGCAGACTTATGCTTTTGGAAATGGATTTCAGGTGCAGGCTATTTCTTTTTGAACTTGAGGATTAACAGAGAACTTGCTTGTGTGGTTTAAAACTTTTGTTGAAAGAAAAGGATTGCATGTGATCTGAACAGACTTTGCATTTTAAACTTGAGGATTTGCTTGAAACTTGCATGCAGATTCTCATTTTGCTTTTGAAAATGATTTTACAGAGGAAAGGAATTACAGATTCAAGTTTTCAAAGAATGCAGAGGCTTTCATTATGCTTTTGAAATCAATTTCAGGTTTGATTTTGAAAACAAATTGTAGGATGTGGATTACAGGAATCAAAACATGCAGGCATAAGCTTTTGATTTCCAGATTTTGATTTTTGAGAAGGAAATTTCAGATTTTGGTTAGAAACATGATTTTGGTTTTCAGCTGAGATTTATTTCTCTTAACTTTGAGAAAAATGACCATTAGAAAAAAATGAGATTGAAGAAACATGTTTTATATAAGTGTAATGATTTATTTTACAAATTAAAAGAAAAATAAAAATAAAAGACACTTGTCTCAAATTTATGCTAACACATGTATTTAAGATATTAGAATCTAAACACTTGTCTCATTAGTTACTTAGGATATTAACACTTGTTTTATACATCATTTACTTATGTTTTATAAATGAAGTTTATTTGTTTTTATGTATATATATTTTATCTTCATTTTTAAAATGTTTATGCATTTCTTTTTAAAGAAAAAGAAATGAAACAATTTATATAAAAGTGAAAACTTGCTTACATAATTTAAATATGGTTATTCATATATGTTAATTTATTTGAATTCAAAATAAATTCAAGTTCAAATTTTATTCATACATTCAAAATCAAAGGTTAAAACTAATTTATATTAACATACTTAATTTTAAAAATAATAATATTGTCTTTTAAAACATATCTATAATTACACATTTATTATTATTATTATTTAAAAATAACATATTTATTCAATTTAAATCATTTATAAAAGAAATTATATATCACTTATCTTATTTAACTTATTTAAATGAAACAATGTTTATATATAAAAGTGTATTTTAAATTTACTTAAACAATTCAAATTATCAAAATGAATTATTAGGATTTAAAACAAGATTTTATTTGTTAATTAATTTCAATTCAAAACTTATCCATTTACAATATATATATAAATATATATACATACATTATAAATAGGAAATCATTTTATTAGCTTTTAAAAGATAAAATTTATCAATTAAACATTTATTTAATTGAATTATTCAATCAAGTTAATTTTATAAACAAAATTTTATCAAATCAATTTAATTTTAATTACAGATCATTAAATTGATACTGCTAAAATTTCCGGGATATCACACACTGGGAATTGAAGCAAGTATATTTAGTACTTGGAGATTTTTAGACTTGCGCCTGGCCATCGTATGCCTAATGTCTTTAAGAACGACAATAGACTTGTCAAATTTCGAGTTTGCAAGTATTTTCAAACTTTAAATAGAAAATCAATAATTTGAAATTAAAGCAACATAAATTCCAACCTAATGAACTAAGGAAGAGGATTTTTGAAATTTTTTGAAAGTCCACAGCTTTTGAAAGGTTATACTATGTAAATTTCTTAAATGAAGAATTGCAAATTTAAAATTTGGGTTTTGTAAGTTGAAAACTTTAGTAAAAGACTTTTGTGTCTTGATTGTAGAAAATGATGAGCAAATGAGTTAATTAACAAAGCTAATGAGACAAAACAAATAAAATGAATCCTATACTTATTTATTTATTTTTAATAAGTTTCAAACTTGATAAAATTGAGTAGGGTATAAATATCAGTGAAATTTTAACAATCGTTTTTCCTTACTTGTAATTTCGGGACGAAATTCTTTTAAGGAGGGGAGATTGTAACGATCCTGAATTTTGAACAATTTAAATTGAAAATATTTAATTAATTTTAAATATTTGAATGATAATTTAAATTGAATTCCCAATATAACTGTGAATTTGGCGATTAAATATTAAACTTTAATCTATAAAAAGTTGAATAAAAAAATTTAAATTTGACATTGGCGTTGAAATTGAATATTGAATTTGTATTTTAAATTCAAACTAATGACTTAGGAAAATAATTTGGATACAAGTATTATTTATGTAAATTTATAAATGGGTGGTTAGTTTTTAAATAACAATTTTCTTTTCTATAAAATAAAAAGGAATAAAATTTTAATCAATACAAATTAGATAAATAAATACACATAGTAAAAATTTAAACAACATATTTATAAATTTTGAAAAATATTATGGAAATTTTAACAACATAATTTAAACAAAAACATAACAAAGCAAAGTAATAACAAAACCAATTGAAATTCAAAATAAAAATATAAAAGGAAAATTTGTTAATTTTTGTTTGGGCTTTGAAAATTTTGGCCAGCCCACGTTTGATATTGATGTCGTGATTAAGTATACCCGTCTCCTTTTACCTATTTTCATTTTTTTTTAAAACCCTAAACAAAATAAACGAACGAAAGAAACAACAATGGCGGCTTCGCGTTCCTCTTTGCAACAGAAATCAGGACTCGTTGAATTCGAAGGCGCCGGCTTCGATCTGCTGCTTCGTTCTTGTTCATCCTCTTCGGAAAAATTTTGGGTTTTCGTATTCGCTTCGAAAAAGGTGAGTTTTTTCTCACGATTAATTTTTATTCAAGTTTTTAGATTTGTTTGAATTGGGTGTTTGGTTGCATGCTATGATTTGGGGGTTATTTGTTATCATTTGCTCTGATAATTTAATCTAAACTGGTATGAACAGATAAGTCTCTGCATATTTGTATGTTGGGTGTTATTTGCTATCATTTGCTCGATTGCTTGAATTTAAACTGATAAGAACAGATGTTTTTAAATTGATAAGAACAGATGCTATATCAAAAAACTTTGCTTGTTTGTTGTTGCTGCATGTGATGGATCTTTGAATCTGGTTAAGGAAAATGTAGTAAAGAAAATGAATACTTGTGAGTAAACTTCTTAACTTGGTTATTTAGGTAGAAGTTCGAGTTAATATCGAAGTATGCTTTGATAAATGTATGTTCAATTGTGATTTTTGGTTGCATGGTTGTTTTAACTGGATTTTTGATTTGAAATACACTGCACACTTGTGTGTATGCTTAAAGATAAGCTCAATCCAGTTTGTAGCCTTCAAACTAAAGAAAAAAAATATAGGTTAAAATTTTTTTAAGTTAAAAAGAAAATTTTGTTTACTGGAAATAAGAAATCAATAGCAAGAAAAAAATAGGTGGGCAAACTCTGACTTGTTTTAACTAAACTTTGGTTGCATGACTAGAAGCTCGATGATAAATATGTTTGTATGTTTTTGAACTAAGTATATTTGTTTGAAATCTACTTGCATGTGAATGAAATATCCAAATATATCTCTGTTTTGAAAATGTGCAGAGTACAAATTAGAGAAAGAAAACCCATTTTCTTTTGATTTGATTTTTGTTAGACTTTGATTCTTTAACAAAATATGTTGGTTAATGTTTAAACCAAAATTTGAAAATATCTTTAAGTTTAAAAAAAAAGAAATAAAAATAAAAAAAATAAAATAAACAAATTTCTGGAAATTTTAAAATATAGAGGAACAATGATTTTTTTTATTTTCTAAAAGCAGTTTGATTAGTGACTGTCTTAAATCCATGAGTTAGTCTGTGAATTGTTATTGATATTGCATGAAAACTGTTCAGTCTTTATGTAATTGAATTGGTATGAATATATGTGTGGAAGTGTGTCAGTATGTATATTTTGTTCTCTGTTGTTTCACAGGCAATGTTTGCTTTCAAAAATTCAATTCTCTAAAACAAATGAACATTAATGCTAATTATTTACAGACCTGCTTCTGTTTATGTTTGAATCTTAGTTTGAGATTTTTATGTAAACAATTTGTGTTGATTAGCATAAATTTAAGTTTGTAAAATTTTAATTTTGATAAATAAAACCTGTTACTTCTGGAAATCCATAATAACAGACAATATTTTCAAAAGTAAGATTATCAAACATTATTAAAAAGATTAGTAGATAAATGTTGTTGCATATGAACTTCTGTGATGAAGAGTGTTGCATGTGTATCTTAGCATAACCTCTGTATTTTGGTACCTGGTTTAAGCATGCATGTTTGATAGCCTGGTTATACCCTGTTTACAGTTCAGGATTTAAAGTGTTATCAAAAAGAAAAAAAATTTCAAATCTTCCCATCTGCACTTCTTTAGATTTTGGGATTCAACAAGAATGATTTGTTCAAACCTAATTTAAGATATGAAATTTTTAATTAATGAAGGAAAGTTAGAGTATCACTTGGGAAGGTAAATAACAGTAAAACATTTGCTAAATGTTAAAAATTCACTTGAACTTGTGTTATTTGAAATTTGTTTTTTTTTTAAATCCTGAATATTAGTTTCACATTTTTAAATCTGAATCTTTTAATGTTAAGAAAATTTTGAACCCAGTTTCATTTGTCTTGACTTGATCATTGCTTTGTTTCACGGGTATCTTCACTGTGTTGATTTTACTTCACTTGAACTTTTGTGACTTGTGGTTTCATAATCATTGTTTCATTTGGTAGCTTCGGGTTGCACCGATCTTTCTGAAGCTCCTGTCGCACACTGCTGCTTGTTGTTGTATACTTGTGGTCTTGATAGTCAAGTTGCACTTACCCCTTAGTTTGCACTGTGTCTTGCATTTAGTCTGTACTTGTGTATATCTTAGTTTGCATCCAACTGAGTTATATCTCCTCTGGAAATAATTAAGCATCAACAAGCTTAAAAAATGAACTGAGTGCATATGCTTGTATAAATATATATAAGAGAAAAAAAAGTCCTGTTAACTTGTGCACTGTTTTGAGTTTCACTGTCATACTTCCATGTATTCAGTTGAGTTGATTGTTGCATTTGTTTGCGTTTGACATTGTCGAACTCAGTGTTGTAACTGGATTTGTGTTCTGGTTCATGTATCATTTGTATACATTTGCCACCATCTTGATTGCTGCTGTGTTGTGTAGTAGCTGTGGTCTCTATTGTTGTAGCATGCATTGCAGTCTTCTTCTGTCAACATTCTGATGCATATAACTTGACCTTGTACCTGTAGTTGTGTTCATATACACTGCTGCATATCACTGTTCATGCTGTTGCTTCTTTTTGCTTATTTTAGTTTGCTTGGTGGCATTTTGTGGTCTGCACTGAGCACTTGAACTTGTATTTGGTTTCCATTGTCTAGTTGAGTTGTCTGCACCTTGTATGCTGTTGCATTGGTGCATTGGGTTTGTCTCAGCCTTGAACCTTTGTAGTTGTAGTTGTATTTCATGAACACTACTGCCTCGAACTTCTGTTGGACACTTGATTCGGTAGTTTGTTTTCATTTGGCTTGAGTGTTGTCTCTGACCTGAGGGCTTGTTTTCCATTGTCCACACATGTTCATGCTTTATGGCTGTTACCATTTTATTTAGTTCATTGCAAATTTATTTACTTGAATAAAGATTAATCCTGACTCGAGTGTTTTTGTGTTTTGCATAAAACGCTCGGGTCAGACCGAGTATTTTTACAGCTTGGAGATTTTCTCGCAGCGAAGTTAGAGAGAGAGGGGAAAGCACTTCACTAAAGCTTTTCAGAAAAATTTTCTTGTACTTTAAAAAGATATATGTTTATTCCGCTGCATAAAATGTAATTCATTGTATAACTCTGATATTTGTATATAAAAGAAAAGTTCATTTATAAAATATATTATTGTTTCTGTGATTCTGTGACTGGTTCTGTTTAAATGTTATAAACTAAATGACAATCTGTCATTTTGAACATTTCTAGTTGGTTTAATTACCGACTAGAGGCGGTCAAAGCGGCGGGTCGTTACATTTAATCTTCTAATCTCATCTCCTAGGCATATAATTTTATTCAGTTAGCATTCATTGAACATTTTTAATCTGTTTTTCCTACTGAACTGTTTTTACACTACTTTCTATGTGTTTTACAACCTTTATACATTCCATTTAAACAATTCATAATTTTCCTCATTGGAACTCCATACATGGTCATCATTTGTCATGGAGAACATGTTGGCATTTCCTATCTCTAGCTCACTATCACTTTATGGTGTGCCCTAACCATTTCATGTAGCATTGAAAGCCCGTTTCTTTTACTTGTCGAACATGTTAGTATTTGAAGAGTACTTTGATTTCTTCACATTATGACAATCACTTTTCAAATGATCTATTTTGTCACATTTTAAACACTCAACCACATTTCCATTTCTGGAACTATCTATATAGTTGTCAATTTTTTGAAACTTGTTTATTTGTTTATATTCCAAGATTTTTTTTGAAATTCTTGGTCTTGAAACATGATTTTCATTTGTAGTGTTAAATGCTTGTGGCTTTTCTCATTTACATGATTTTCTTTTCTTCCCTTCAACTGTACTTCATAGGACATAAGATTTCTAACTAATTCTTATATTTTCATTGTACTTATATCATTTATTACTTCTATGACCATGGTATTTTGATCCTACTCACTATAAAGTGAATTTAAGATCTTTCTAACTTGGCCCTCTTTAGAAAAATATCTTTCCTACTGGTACCACTACATGTAAAATTTCTTTAAATCTTGCATACAGATAACATATAGGCGCATTTTTTTTCATTTTGAAAAGTTGAAACCGATTTGTTAACATAGATATTCTAGTCTATTTAACTTTACTAGTGCTTTCATATGCAACTTATAGATTCCTTTAAATTTATTATTCACTTTTAGAGGCCGGCACCCTATTATGCTCATTTTTATCCAGGATACAAAATAAAATATTCATGGCCATTGAACTATTGAGCACTTGTGCCTTTCCTTCAAAGGTCCATAATCCATAATCTATTTAGGACTCAGTGTAATTAGTTCATATGACATTGCAAATATCTGATCCGTTTGATTGAAAATATATGTTCATTCCATGAAATCTACAAGCATAATTACTATCATTAAATATTAATGGTCAAGCAGTAGATTAACCTTCTACAAAGTGTTAAAAGTGTATTACTAGTATTATCAGCTATTTATCCTTTTCAAAAATTAAAATTGTGAAACTTTTGAAAACTATGCGCTATGACATCAAATCTAGGTTATGGAATGCTCGTTAAAACTTATGCGGAATGGACCTTAAGACAAATAATACACTACAGAGTAGGGGTGAATAGTGTGTATCAAATATTTAAAAATTAACTTACAAATTTATATGTTATTTACTTTTTTAAATAAATCATAAATACATGTAGATATTCAAACAGTAAATGCAAAGTAAAGTACCAGTAAAGAGTAAAAGATACGAAGTTTTTTTTGGTGGGCAAAACAAAGGACATTAATTTCCAAATGCAAGTCAAATTATAGTGGTTATATCACTTTACAAAGATAAATCGAGTGTGAAGCCAAAACGCCTCAACAGCTACAATCGATTTCACAATATCCGGACCACTTGTATATATATAAAAGATGTGTAAAGCTGACATTGTAATGACCCGAAAATTTTGATCCTGAAAATTCCAGATAGTTAGGAAAATGAAGAAAGAGATAGAAGAAGAAGAAGATCATAAACACTAACATCTCACATTCGCAGCAGATAAAATATAATAAATAAAAATAACAGTTTACAAAGAATTCTGTATCTGTCAAAATACCTTTATAATACATCAGAGTTACCCATATTTACAGACACTGGATATACACAATCATCATATCTCATATATACAACAATATAATACAACGGAGACACTCCATACGTTCTTGCCATCCAGCTCGCCTCTTGAGCTCCAGAACGTCCTTACTTTAAAATCTGTAAAACTCGGTATGACCCGAGCATTACATCAAAGTAACACTCGGGTCAGGCTGGAAACCAGCGTGAGTAAACCCATCTAACAAGGAATACAAAACATAAAACCCGGGGTAACTCGTATAAATTTACAAATTCTTAATTTTGTTATAGACATCACTTATTTCACACATCAATTTTCTAAGTACCAAAATTTAGATTAAATAGTCCAATTCGCGTAAATCATTTCATCACAGCCTATTGATTTCACATATCAATCTATAAAAATTTGAAGTGGTTTCGGGTATTTCCTAATACCCGACACCGGTCTCTTCGAGTCTCATGTCATCCTAACCCAAGTTATCCAAATGAAATACACAACATTTCATGTCAAAGATATCAACTCATTTCAAGCATTCAATACCATTCAATCATCCATAAGCAAAGCTTGATCACTACCAAAATTAATTTAATTAATTCTAATTGAATTACTAACCTCGATCACTTAGATTCCTTCATTTAACATTAATTAATTTCAAACCAATTAATTAATCATCCCTTAATTATCCATCTTAATTAATCACCCTGGATTAATTATCCTTCAATTACATTCAAGTAATTATCTTTAATTAATTTCATAATATTAATCATTCTTAACCAAAAACAGTAATTAATCTTTAATTACTTCATAAATTAATTAAAAATATTAATTACATTAATCCTTATTTACTTATATCAATTAATTTCTCATAAGTCACTTAGTATTTCTTAATTAATCAACCTTTAATTTATGTCATTGATTATATAAATTAATGATTTTTAATTACATTTCAGTTTATCCTAATCTAAATTAATTACATTAAGAAATTAATCACTAATTAAACCACAAATATTAATCACTCTTGGTTAATTTCAACCAGTAATTAGTTACCTTTTTGTTTACTTCATTAAATAAATAAATTACTCATTTTAAAACAAGAGTTTAAAGTAATTTAAAACCAAAATCATTTTTTTATTCAAATCAATTTTAAAAATGCACTTTAACATTCAAGTTGTGAAAACAATTTAGATGTAAAAAGTTTATTTGTTTAAAAACCCATATGCACTAACTTGAATTCCAGATTTAAATTTGATTCAAAACATGATTTAAATCTCTACTTTACAATTTAACTTCAGTTTTTAAATACCATTTTTATTTCTTTCCAATTCATTCTTATTTTTATTTTATAATTATTTCACTTCCAAAATTCACCCTTATATTTCTTTCAAAAACCCAATTTTATATATATTTTGATAACTCAGGGTACCGAAATATTCAAGCAAACCACAACATTCAATATTCCATTTACCAATAATATTCATCACAGAATATCAATCACTCCAATATATTCTATATATTACTATATATATAATATAGCACATCAAAACAATTCAATCATTCAACCAATTATTTAAATTTAACCACTTAAATTTAAATAAAAATCCAGAAGAGTGAGATTAACTCACCTTTGGTTTTCTTTAAATTTGCAAATTCGTTCCACTTCACCATTATGAGCCAAACTCGACTTGTTTCATAGATTTGAACCTCGTATGAATATATTATAAACTTTATTAGTTATTTAAATCTATATTTTTTTAACTACTAATTATAAAACTAATTTTAATTTCAGAATAATACCTTCACGATCTCGTCCAAAACACGAACCCCGACATCCACCTCTGGTCGAAACTCCGACGCCCTCCTCTGCTTCATGGGTCACAACCCCTACAGCCCGTGCACGATTTAAAACACCCCAAGTTCGACTGCCTTTGCTGCCTCCACCAAGAATGACGACCTTGGAACCCACTGCTACAGCAAACGCATCGCCTCCATTCATCTCTTTCGAAACCCTCTAGGTCAAACACGAAACTAAAACCGTCGACGAACCCTAGCTTGTGACACTCAACTCGACAGCTCGAGACCAAACGACACGACCCAAGCTTGCGCAATAGGTTTTGGCCGCTCTCGTCCTTCGCGATGACGATTCAATTCGATTTCGCTCCAACCCCATTTTTTTCTTTTCTCGTTTGATTTCGGTATCAAGACTTGAGGGAGACGACATATTATAATTTGGGAATGGCTTCTTAAGTACGAGTGTTTATTTATAAAAATATCTTTGGCTAGTTGACTTCTAATTTTTATTATATTATAAAACTTCCAAAATGTCTCGTAAATTGCTACTTAAAATTTCGAACTCCTCTTAAGGAGTGCCGCTAGGTGTTTATAAGGTTTTACCCACATTCCAAACACAATAGAACGTGTTTCGGAGGCTAATTCGATCATAGGCGCAAGTTATGGAAATAAACGACCAATTTTAAATAAATCGATTAAAATAGTTTCTATTCGTATTGAGTTGTCAGGGTCAAACGACAACTCTGATTGCTACGAAAATAGAAATCTGATGATAACTAACTATTACGGATCCAATGGAACTGGTTTCGTCGAACTCCGAGACTGTGCCCCGAGAGGCTATTTTAAAATTCAATTTAAACGATATATTATTAAAACTGAACAAATCACCTTTAAATTAAATTTCAACCATTCTATTATCTTCAGTATCATCAGTATAAATTTTATAAGCCTTCAAATTATTTTTAACAGGCTAAAAACTCCATATTCAACATTTTAACCAATTTCAAATTATATAATTCAATAATTTAATTTCAAGTAAATAGTGATATTTGGAATTCAAGTTAAAATTAACCTTTCAAATATTTAAAATCAATAAATATTCCAATCTAAATTTTTCAAACTTCTGGGTCGTCACATTTCTCCCCCCTTAAAAGAATTTCGTCCCAGAAATTACTAGTTAGGAAGAATGGTCCAATACCCGTTTACTTTTTTCCAAAACCAAACAATTCCAAACAATTCTCAAAGCAAACTTTTTATTAAAGACACATTAACCCTTTTTCTAGCTTTCCAGACTTATCCTTAAGTCCCAATAATATTATTTACTTAACAATTCAAATTTAAATTTAAATTATCAAAACTTTATCAAAAAAAATCTAACTTTCTAAGTTCCTGAAAAATTTCGCCAGCGTCTTCTTTGCGCGGCTAGCTCGTTACGACTACAAAATGCCTCTACAAGCTCCCAAATTCCAAAAGAAAACAAAAGCCAAGTGGCTAGATCAAAAAGCCAATCAAATTTCATACAGAAATTTAAACACATACCTTTTTGTCGAGCAATTCAAATTTATCTTCTGAAATCAAAACTAATTTTCCTTTCCCTTTATAATGCCTGCATATCCTACTTATCAATAATATCCAATCATAGCTTTTAAAATCATTTCACACATTTCCTTACAGAAGTTTTCATATCTACTTCTATTCAAATTAGTTTTTCCCATTTCCATATGAATTCAATTTATCTTCATTTCTGAATATTGAATTTTATCTTCCAATTATAACTGATTCATATCATTATTTTAAATTAGTTTCATCCACTAATTTATTTCAACTTCCAATTCGAAAACGTTTTGTCGCTAACAAAAAATTTCCCAAAAAATTTCAAAAAAATTTCTAACTCCCAAAATTTTCGAAATTTTTTGGCAGAGTCTCCTTTGTAAGGAGGAGCTTTTGCAATTTGACAAGAGATATAAATATATATATACATCGACCCACATGGTCGGAAAAACAAAAACAGTTCATATTTCCTATTTTTATTGCGTAGGCGTACCTTTATTTAGCATTTTTAAGCAAGCGGCTCATTAATTTAGCAATTAGTGCGTCCAAATCCAGCCAAACGGCCTTTAGGTACCTATAGTTACTCAATTTAAATATGTAAGTACTAAATATATGAAATTTATTAACATTTCACTTACTTTTAATAGCTAAACACATGCAATTTCATAAGCAATATATACTAAACAATACCCGAATGCAATTTATAAGATTTCAAAACTAATTCAACTGCTTTCAGCCAATTCATATGCCATTTGATGATATCCATGTGAATAAATGATTACTTAAGTTTTATAATCAATTTAAATTAATCCCGACTCAATTTATTTTAATTCCTTCCATTTTAATTCATTCACAACCATTTTATTTAGCTCGACACATTCCATGCTTGTGTACTACTAACCATTCCCCAAATTAATTTAACCCAAGCTTTTATTTAATGGTCTATCCCTTCCTACTTGAAGTCGAGCTTCTATAAACTTTAAACTTATGTTAATTTACATAAATTTAGTCCAACTTCAAAACTTAAGCTCGCTTCATTTGCAAAATAAATTTTCCTTTTTAATTTTCTTGGTTCCTTTTCAATCAAAACTCATTTCAATTTACAAATTTATTTGATTAGTTCTTTTGTTTCGTCCATTACAAATTTTAATTTCCAAATTCAATTCATTCACGACTCATTTAATTAATTACAAGATCATTTCATTCGACAACACTTCCATTATAATTTACTTGCAAATTACGTTAAATATTATTTATAACTCTCTTGAATTTTATTTGTAATTCAAACCATCACTATTTCGATCCAACTCTATTTTATTTAACTTAAGTTCATTTCCAACTCCATCAATAACTCCCAATTCAACTTCTATTTAACCAATTTAAATCTTATTAATATACTCTATCAAATAATTTATTTAGCTAATTAGCTTACTCCCAACTTTTATATCAATATTCGATTTTATTACAAAAATCACTTCATTAAATTTTTCTGAATTCAATTTTTTTTCACAATTCCAGTTTGGAATTTTTTCATTTTCCAAAATTCCAACATTTTTATTTTAAAATTTTAGAAATACTTTTAAATTTACATAATACTATTAAAATAGCTTTTTATAAAAATACTTCTTATAACTCGATGCATCAACCAGTCCATCCTTGTTCTCACAGAAATTCGGTCATACGTTGATCAGGCGTAGGACTGAAAATCTATAAGTACTTAGCAGACCCATTTTCAACATCCAATGAAAATACTTGGGAAAATAATTTTATTAAAAATATAGAAAGCAGCTTTTGAAAATAGAGGAAATATCTTAGGTGAGAATGCTCTGGAAGTCATCACCCCCATCCATGGTCGCAGTTACATCCTAGGTTACGTTACCATCACAACAAAAGTCCATGTAACTGTAGGCACTCCATGCCCCTCGATTACGCCATGGAACCCACAACAGGTCGCAGTTACATTACAGGGTTACGTTGCCATCGTAGCAAAAGTCCATGTAACTGTAGGCATCAGCGCCCTCGATTTTCACTGTAAAAAATGAAACTTCTCCACTCCCACATAGGTCGCAGTCTACCGAGGTAAAATCAAATGCAGACTGTTGGCTCTCAGCGGCACACACGACTTTCGCTATGGTTTGTAGTAGATCGCAGTGACATCGAGTTACACTGTCGTCATAGCATAACCCAAATGCCTCTGCAGGCATCAACGCCCCTCGACTTCCGCTACACACTACTCATAATCCTCAGGAACTAGTTTTGTCCGGACTCCTCACAGGATCAACTTTAGAACCCCCCTTAGGGTTCAAGGAAGTACCACCCTGTGACACTCCTGAGAAGTTCATTTCAAGGGAGCGCCTTTTTCCCCAGAGCCATTATCAAAACACTTTATACTATACACATATACTATCTTCCAAATCATACACCTAGTATGAATCTCATATAAATTTCCTTTACACAAAATCAATTATCCCAAAATCGATAATTCTCAAACTAGGCTTCCCAAATTCCAATATTTATTTTCTCCAAAAATCAAAAGCCTTTCCAAATCCAAAGGTTCCAAAACCTTTTTCCAAAATCCTCATAAGATCCTTTATATATATATATAGATATATATAAGTTTTTTTTTAACTTTGGATCATTTCAAATTTTTATAAAACTCCTTTTATACTTCAAACACCTTCAAAATCCTTTCCTTCCGGCAATAGATTCAACAAGGGAAGATTTATCTTATATAACAAAGATATATAACTTTGTTTATTCAAAATTAAATATTCAAATTTGATTACTCTTCTTTATAAAGTTGTTTCCATCTTACTTATCATCATAAAAATATTCAACTTTCACTTTTATCCATTGTATATTTCGCAAAATATACTTCATTTCAAAAGAAATCATTTCACATTTGTTACTCATAAATTTTCAATATCAATTTCATTCAAATCCGTACGATGTACACATATCATCCGTACGCTATACCAATCTGATCGCTCACTCCATTACACAATTTCACTTCCGAACTGGTATCGTCCACCCGACTTCCTATGCGGACTCAGATCTGGTT
Source organism: Allium cepa (assembly GCA_030765085.1). Classification (NCBI taxonomy): domain Eukaryota; kingdom Viridiplantae; phylum Streptophyta; class Magnoliopsida; order Asparagales; family Amaryllidaceae; genus Allium; species Allium cepa. Next base: position 746,678,545 of record CM060941.1, read on the forward strand.
TCTTGATCAAAAACCATCATTCTCCTTGCATAGTCATAACTATGATAGAGAATATCCAGAACCAATCAACAATCCATATCCAAGTTCGCCGTCGAAAATCGAGTGAAAAATCCCAACTCGGATCGATAAAATATCTCGAAATTCTGTGCTCGAATCTGGATCAAATCACTATGCGAATAGAATAACATACGTACATCCTACCTATTTATTTTCATTGAGTATTAACTAAATCAATTTCCTTTCTATTCATCCTCACTTTGATTTTATTCACTTATTCACATTTGCCTTAATCCCCATTTGGATTATCACTTCAATTCTTACCTCGGTTGGGTATTTAATCAATAACAGTTTGAACTCCGACCAGTTTATACTTAGTAATAGCTTGAAAATTTTAAAAATAGGTAAGCAGTTGAAAAACAATTAATGGTTTTTCAAAATAGATGTAAAATAGTTAAGTAATTGTAAAATAGTTGAAAAATAGTTAAATAGTTTCAAAGATTTTAGATAATGGCAAAATAGTTGTAAAATAGCCATTAATTTGTAAAATAGTTGAAAAATAGTAATTAGTTTATAAAACAGTTGAAAAATTGTTAAATAGTTCCAAAAATAATTAAAATGAATATAAAATAATTTGGCTTTAAAAAGAAAGGTTGTATATATTAAATAGCTTGGAAAAATAAGTTTACATTAAAACAATTTATATTGAAAATAGTCCAGAGTCAAAACTGTTCACTTCCCCACCAACTCAATTTAAATTTCCACTTCCATTTAAATTGACCAAATTCCAATTTAAATAACTTCAATTTCCATTGAAATTGATTTAACCCCAATTCAAGTTGAATTAATCTTGATTTCTTTCCAAATTCAAATCGAATTCCATTTGATTTTAAACCTATTCAAGTTTAGTTACAATTCCAAATTATCCAATCGATTTGGACTAATATCAATTGAACCCACTTCAATTTCAAATCATCTTAATTCAATCTAATTCAAATTTTGAATTTTTAAACTTATCCATCTTCAATCACAATTCCAATTAATTCAAATCAAATTCAATTTCGAACTAATTCAATATTTTAAACCATCTCAAATTATATAAATTCGAGTTAAATTCTCAAATGTTGGTTTAACCTTTTAAACCAAATTAACCTTTATTCAAAGTTTTTTAAACAATTTAATTTCTGTGTTCAAATTCTAGAATTTCATTTTAAATCAATTTAATCTTTCAAAAAACCAATTTATTACCCAAATTGAACCTTTAAAATCAAATTTCAACAATTTCAGTTGAAATTCTATTTAATCCCTATGGTTTAACAACCAATTTTACTTAATATTAGAAATATTATTTTATATATTAAAATATAAACTTATATAAAATCATTTAAAATCTTTATATAAGAAAATAACAAGTACGCTCTCATATATACATACATTCAACTCATTCTAGGGTACCATTGACCTATCTTTAATGAGTATCCCCATCATAGCCGAGGTTCTCGCTTAACCTTTCAGCTCTGATACCAAATGCAACGACCCAAAATTTTCGATCCCGAAAATTCCAGATAGTTAGGAAAAAGAAGAAAGAGATAGAAGAAGAAGAAGATCAGAAATACCAACATCTCACATTCGCAGCGGATAAAATATAATAAATAAAAATAACAGTTTACAAAGAATTTTGTATCTGTCAAAATACCTTTATAATACATCAGAGTTACACATATATACAGACACTGGATATACACAATCAACATGTCTCAGATATACAACAATATAATACAACGGACATACTCCATACGTTCTTGCCATCCAGCTTGCCTCCTGAGCTCCAAAATGTCATTACCTGAAAATCTATAATACTCGGTCTGACCCGAGCATTACATCAAAGTAACACCTGGGTCAGGTTGGAAACCAACGTGATTAAACCCATCTAACAAGGAATACAAAACATAAAACCCAGGGTAACTCGTATAAATTTACAAATTCTATAGACATCACTTATTTCACACATCAATTTTCTAAGTACCAAAATTTAGATTAAGTATTCCAATTCACTTAAATCATTTCATCCCAGCCTATTGATTTCACATATCAATCTATAAAAATTCGAAGTGGTTTCGGGTATTTCCTAATACCCGACCCCGGTCTCTTCGAGTCTCATGTCATCCTAACCCAAGTTATCCAATGAAATACACAACATTTCATATCAGAGATATCAACTCATTTCAATCATTCAATACCATTCAATCATCCATAAGCAAAGCTTGATCACTACCAAAATTAATTTAATCAATTCTAATTGAATTACTAACCTAAATCACTTAGATTCCTTCATTTAACATTAATTAATTTCAAATCAATTAATTAATCATCCCTTAATTATCCATCTTAATTAATCACCCTGGATTAATTATCCTTCAATTAAATTCAAGTAATTATCTTTAATTAATTTCAAAATATTAATTATTCTTAACTAAAAAGAGTAATTAATCTTTAATTACTTCATAAATTGATTAACTATATTAATTACATTAATCCTTAATTACTTTTATCAATTAATTTCTCATAAGTCACTTAGTATTGCTTAATTAATCAATCTTTAGTTTATGTCATTGATTATATACATTAATGATTTCTAATTACATTTCAATTTATCCTAATCTAAATTAATTACATTAAGAAATTAATCATTAGCTAAACCACAAATATTAATCACTCTTGATTAATTTCAACCAATAATTAATTACCTTTTTGTTTACTTCATTAAATAAATGAATTACTCATTTTAAAATAGGAGTTTAAAGGAATTTAAAACCAAATTCATTTTTTTATTCAAATCAATTTTAAAAATGCACTTTAACATTCAAGTTGTTAAAACAATCTAGATTTAAAAACTTTATTTGTTTAAAACCAGATTCACTAACTTGAATTCCAGATTTAACTTTGATTCAAAACTTGATTTAAATCTCTACTTTACAATTTAACTTCAGTTTTTAAATATCACTTTTATTTCTTTCCAATTAATTCTTATTTGTATTCTATAATTATTTCACTTCCAAAATTCACCCTTATATTTCATTCAAAAATCCAATTTTATATATATTTTGATAACTCAGGGTACCGAAATATTCAAGCAAACCACAGCATTCAATATTCCAGTTACCAATAATATTTATCAAAGAATATCAATCACTCCAATATATTCTATATACTACTATATATATAATATAGCACATCAAAACAATTCAATCATTCAACCAATTATTTAAATTTAACCATTTAAATTTAAATAGAAATCCAGAAGAGTGAGATTAACTCACCTTTGTTTTTCTTTAAATTTGCAAATTCGTTCCGCTTCACCGCTATGAGCCAAACTCGACTTGTTTCATAGATTTGAACCTCGTATGAATAGATTATAAACTTTATTAGTTATCTAAATCTATATAATTTTTTTAACTACTAATTATAAAATTAATTTTAATTTCAGAATAATTCCTCCACGATCTCGTCCAAAACACGAACCCCGACATCCACCTCTGGTCGAACTCCGACGCCCTCCTCTGCTTCATGGGCCACGACCACTACAGCCCGTGCACGATTTAAAACACCCCAAGTTCGACTGCTCTTGCTGCCTCTACCAAGAATGACGACCTTGGAACCCACTGCTACAGCGAACGCATCGCCTCCACTCATCTCTGTCAAAACCCTCCAGGTCAAACGCGAAACTGAAACCGCCGGCGAACCCTAGCTTGCGACACTCAACTCGACAGCTCGAGACCAAACGACGCGACCCAAGCTTGTGCGACCGATTCTGGCCGCTCTCGTCCCTCGCGATGACGATTCAATTCGATTTCGCTCCAACCCCATTTATTTTTTTCTTTTCTCGTTTGATTTCGGTATCAAGACTTGAGGGAGACGACATATTATAATTTGGGAATGGCTTTTTGAGTACGAGTGTTTATTTATAAAAATTTCTTTGACTAGTTGACTTCTAAGTTTTATTATATTATAAAACTTCCAAAATGTCTCGCTAATTGCTACTTATAATTTCGAACTCCTCTTAAAGAGTGCCGCTAGGCGTTTATAAGGTTTTACCCGCATTCCGAACACAATGGAACATGTTTTGGAGGCTAACTCGATTATAAGCGCAAGTTACGGAAATAAACGACCAGTTTTAAATTAAATCAATTAAAATAGTTTCTATACGTTTTGAGCTGTCAGGGTCAAACGAAAACTCTGATTGTTATGAAAATTGAAATCCAATAATAACTAACTATTACGGATCCAATGGAACTGATTTCGTCGAATTTCGAGACTATGCCCCGGAAGGCTATTTTAAAATTCTATTTAAGCGATATATTATTAAAACAGAAAAAATCACCTTTAAATTAAATTTCAACCATTCTATTATCTTCAGTATCATCAGTATAAATTTTATAAGCCTTCAAATTACTTTTAACATGCTTAAAACTCCATATTCAACATTTTACCCAATTTCAAATTATATATTTCAATAATTTAATTATCAAGTAAATAGTGATATTTGGAATTCAAGTCAAAATTAACCTTTCAAATATTTAAAATCAATTAAATATTCCAATCTAAATTGTCCAAATTCTGGGTCGTCATAGACATGCCCCTAAAAACTACAATGAAATAGTAATGAATAGGAGCGAGACTATAGCATCTCAACTACTATAACTAATACATACTAATCCCCAAAAAACGAGGATGAAACACTTCCAACTAGAATAGTTAGCATTGAGTGTTGTTAGCCTTTGCATTGTCACAAATAGGTAACGTGCGTACAGAACTTTTACAATTGCAACATTCTCCCCTACAACTGGCACTATACCGCTTCCGTTGCACACGTTGTTTGCAACATAGTTTCTAACACTATCAACATAGCAACTGAAAAGCACACACACTCATTTTCAGTTGAGTTCAAGTTCACGACATATCTATCACAACCGCCACTGGTGTTTGAACATCTTCAGTCATTTCGATGCTAGAGATAGAGGCACATGATATTCGATTGCAGGTCGACTAGCTGTGACATCTAGCATAGAAGAGTGGCCTAAAGCAGTCGGAGTGGAGATCGGCATCTGTGTCAATTGAATAAAAGGCGTATGTGGAAAAACATTAACTTGCAAAGTCTTATTCGACGTGATTTCTGAAGCACTATCCATAGTAGAAGGTAAAATCGAGTTAAAGCATCAACCAAAGCGAGTCAGAGAACCCTCAGTGTTTTATGGATCTAGATCCAACCTGTTAGAATAATGATGCTTAATTCTCCTCTTCTTCTTCAGCATGTGGATGGATAAGGTGGAGTGAAAGACGTAGAGGCGGAGGGCAGGGGTGAAGTCAGATGAGGGAAGAAGAGGAAAAGAAAAGGTCGGTAGTAAGAGAATGACGCCATTGAAAAAAATTAAACTGATTATAGTATTTTTTATATTGGTTTGGGTATCTACTCCTACCTCCAATGTTGTATTCCAATATAGAATTTCACTATCACTTTCCTGCTTTCCATAGGTGGAAAGAAGGCCTTTACGGTATTAAAGTTCAACAGGTGGTAAAGTACACCGTTCCCCTTAACTTTCCATTGATGGTAAGAATATCTTTTCTTGACTTTCCATGGTGGCAAGAGAACTTTTTCATTACAATGGTAAAATAGAGAAAGGTTGTTTATACACAAATCTTGCAGTTTTAGTACAACAACCTTATAAACCTTTAAAAGAAATAGATCTTTGAAATCAAATGAGAAATAAAATGAGACAAGAGAGAGAATGATCGAGAATTCAAGTACAAACTCTTTGATCTTATACTATTTACAAATCCTTGAAGAATATGAATGAAAGAGCATGAATTTGGAAAAAGAGTGGAAGTACATTAAGAAGCTTTTCTCACAGAAGCATAGAAGTGTTGTAGTAAGAGAGAAATATAAAATATTGATCAAAATTCATTTTTGTAGGCCTCCTTAACTAGAATATGAAAGGATCTGTCTATTGACGAAGAGAGGACCCTAAAATCCTTTCATTTGAATTTTTAAAAACAATATGATTGCCACTATGTCAACATAGAGCCAAGGGTATGTCAACATACCCTAATATATTTTGTTATCATTTTCTAAAATTAATTAAGAATCCATGACTTACAACTCAGAATATGTGCTTATATGAAGTTGTCAGTATGAAATAGAGATAAATGAAAGAAGAATTTCAAAAGGTATTGCTATGAGGCATTTAACAAAAATTTTAAAGACTCCGTAAACATACTAAACACTTCTTGTATCTTTGTATTTGAAGCACTTTCTTTTATTGGTCTTTATTCAAACATATCTTTCATTGCTCGAATATATTATTCGTGTGTGTGTGTGTATATAAATCATTTTCTTACTTTTATTCATCGAGCATCCTGTTTGTCTCTTTATAATATCTTGATAATATATCTCAAAATTTTGCATAACTTGAAGAAAAATTGTAGTGATAGTTATATGGTTATTGTTATGAAAATAAGTACTTAGTGTATTAACGCGTCCATCCTCTATTTTTGTTGCATAATCATTTAACTTTGGTGGTTCAAGTTCTAATGTGATGGCCTTACTGCCCTCAACTTCGAACCTAATTATCATTGACCCTATGGACCCATGGTATGATGAGTTTTCCAATCGTATACTGCTTGGAATCTGGTTGCTTGTTGACCCCCTAACTAGATAATATCCCAAGGTTCTAAAAGATCGTCTTCGAATCATTATTGATCTTTGAACCTTATCCAAATACCACTCCATGGTGGTTCAAGCTTATGAGGACATCGGGAGTGGACATGTAACAAACACTGCATCTTTGAGCTCCACAACAATTTAGAGATTTGAAGCTATGTATTTATGGAACACTCGAGAAATAAAAGAGGTGAAGAAGGGTTTGTGTAACATTGTCTAGTTTGACACTCGAAAATATTTATTAATGGTTCTCCAATCATCCTTAATATTATTTTCTAGTGATAAAATGGTATTAGTTATTATAGCATTAAAATCAAGGGATCAAAAATTTACAAATTTTCACAAAACATTTTTCATTCATTCATTTCAAGTTTTTTACATGCCAATTACATAACCAAATAGTTACTTGATTCAGATAAAATATAATATGTACAAAATATATAACTCCAAGATAAATATATGATGAACCCCGCATGGATGATCAAAGTCAAAACTACTGACGGTTATACAACCCATCTTTACATATAAGCAAAAATGTTATACTACACAACAAAATAACATAAGCTACAACTTGCTTGCCTTCTCCACGTCATTGGAAGTTTTATTCATCTTAAACCTAAAATACCCTAATCTCAACATACTCAAACAAGTATCCGAGTGTTTAAGGGGAAATAAAAAACATAGGATCAAACAAAAAGTCTAGTTTGAATAACATTAGTCCATCCCATCAAAATAGATACATAGTGAAACCACATCACGAGTGAAATGGGTTTCCACCCACTAGTATCTTATAATTAAATACAAAGAATAATATCCAATGGATAGGATGAAACTAGCTTAATTCACCATGCTCTTCTCATCTATTTACAATGGCAATGATTAGAACATAACATGACTTCATGCAAAACGGGTCAAAATGAACACCTAGGGCTAAGGGTAACAAAATCCCAAATCTTCCCATCCTATTATGTCAATGTGTCTATTTAGTTTTCTTAAAGTGACTGTAAACCTATTAGTTTTCATAGGTCAACTAAAATGCTATAAGGCTGACTTGGGCCAAAAACTAGTTAATTCTAACGGTCTTCCTTTCCAAAAAGAGCACCTAATTACTTCTATAACAAAAAATATCACCCTTCCATTCCTACTAGAATACCAAAATATCCCCGTAATAAAACAAAAGTAATAGTAAGCCTCTCTACTCGATTCCTATATTCTTAAAAAAAAATTAGCCTCAATGTTGGTAAAACCTTATGCATTAGAATCGTCGACCTTCGTAGCTGAAGGGCTTAATCGATTATACTGCGAAGCTACCTAGACACTATTCCACACCACTTAAATCTGTTTTATAAACATCAAACAAAGCAGTTCTTTTAATCAGAACCGGGTATCCTAACATAATTTAACATTCTTGTTCCTCGGGATGCAATTCTACTTAGACATGAGTTTAGTCTAACCATACCCACTAATTGAACAACCCTAATAGGTCATCAGTTCCTAATCCCTAGGTTCGTAATTATAGGGAGATGTCATATGAGTGAGCATGTAATAATTTACATAACCAATAACATAACTGATCAAAGTACATAATTGGACATATAAAGTTATCATCAACCATACAAATATGTTCTCATAATATCCATACATACATAAATCTCATTAAACATGAACGTAGTTTATCATATGTAAACTTAAATAGTTTGGGCTAAATTTCAATTTTCCATTCTTAAAAAAAAAATTGTTCAAATTTATAAATTCATCGAAACCCATTTCAGGCTCTTAGAAAAAGTCCAGCCATTATTTAACAAAGTGCCATCGTAAGTGTAAAAACATGGCTATCACGTGTATAGCAACCTCAAGTATAAAGTCATCGCAGCCATAAACTATCACAACAATAAAGTTATTGCACGTGTAGCTATCACACTTCTAAAAGAATAGCTAACACCTTTCTAGATCATGCGCTACATCATCTCTAGATTTTAAGCTATCACATCTCTAGATCATGTGCATCACATTTCTAAAACATATGCTATCGCACATATAATTCAAGAACTATCATATGTATAGCTCGAGTGTTATCGCACGTATAAAACCAATAGCTATTGCAAGTACAGAAGTTGTGTTATCGTGCACATAAAACTAATAGTTATCACAAGTATATAAATTATTATATTGCACATATAAAACCAACAGGTATCTCAAGTACAAAATTTGTTCTATCGTATGTAAAAAACTCTTAGCCATTTAGAAGTATAAAACACAGTGCTTTCGCACTTTTAAAACACTAAAGTTATCGCAAGTATAAAACTTTTTCCTCCTGCACTTATAAAACTCATGGTGCATCACATTTATAAAACTCTAATTATGATAATAAAACTCCTAGTGTTATCGCACTTATAAAACTGTTAATGATATCGCTCTTATAAAACTCTTAATGGTATCGCACTTATAAAATGCTTATGCTATCACAAATATAAACTGTTGTTTCTTTAAATAACATTAAAACTTATTTATTTCCTTTAAAAGCAACTACTTTTCACCAAACATTTATATATGTCAAATATCTATTCGTTAACCATAATCTATTCTTTTCAAGAAATTTCAGAGATAATTTCTTTCTTTTTAAAATTTTAATTAACACCATCATTAATAATTAGTTTCTATTAAAAATCCAATTTGCCCTATACCAATAAATTATATGAATTCGAAAATACATGTGAAAACCCTCGAAAATTCCCATGGTCGGATTTTCTATCTTTTAACATATATAATTTTTAATGTAAATAATAATTTTTCCTATTTTAAATAATGAAAACCCAAAATTAACCATTTTTTAGCTTATAAAATTCAAAGAAAATCCAAACAAACCAATATCAAAATTTCAACGTATTAGGAGGTCATTAACTTAGGTTTTAAATATTAAAACCTTTTAACTAATTCCACAATTCAGATACAATGTTCATAAATCCAATTTAGTGAATATCTCAACAAGAATCATGTTCAAGCATCATAAAATATTCAGATTCCATCCAAATATGAAAATAAAAACGTAGTAAAATTATGGGATGTTAATTTTATTCACCTTGGTTTGCTGTAGTATGAAGGTGTTTGCCTTAACTATCTTCTTCTAATCTTTTCTTCTTCTTCCTCTTCTTCTTTTTTAGTCTAAAGGATTTTAATGGAGTTTCCCTTTTTCTTTGGTCTTTTTTAATTACAAAATGTGATCGAAATTATAAGGGAGACTGGGAGAGAAGAGTTAGGAAAATAATATAATGGCATATACCTTCTTTCTTTATTTTATCTCTTAATTAAATCAAAACGTTCATTTATTTATCTTTGTAGAATCTTATTTCCCCATTTATCAATTCAAATTCGAAATTAAACATTATGGAATATCATCATACTTAACCTACCATCCCACATTATTTATTTAATTACTAATTAATTAAATTTCTTGAATAATTTGCTATAAAATGGGGGAGCTATAAGCTCCCCTCCTTATAAACGTTTTGTCCTCCAAATTCCAATATGGTATAAAAAAAAATACTAAACATGTGACGTAAGCATATATGAAATCAAATATTACTTGTAAAAGTACTTATCAAAAGTCCATACAACCATATAGAACGTATAATATAATAACTCAGGATAAGTCTCTCTAATCCTATCCTCACCTAAGCACAGTCTCCTTTATCGTCACTCCATTGGACTTTCACTAACTTAACCATCTTATTTCTAAGTTCCTTCATATCTCAATCCATAATATGAATTGGTCATATAATAATAGTCATACCCGGTTCCAGTACTAAACCCGATAAAACTATTAGCTCAACAGTAGTCTTTGGGTCATATACATGCTTTCTCAAATGAGAGGCGTGAAAAACATTATAGACTCCTACCAAAATATTCAGTAACTTGAAATGATATGCGAATTTCCTGATCCTCACTAAAATATGAAATGGTCTAACATATCTTGGTGTCAACTTCCCTAACTTCTCAAATTGTATAACACACTTTGTTGGTGATACATCCACAAAAACACAATTTCCAAATGAGTACTCCAAATCCTTACGTCTTTGATCAGGTAGCTTTTCTTCCTTTATTGAGCTTCCTTCATCTTTATGTGGATTAACTTAATCTTCCCATTCACTTCCCTGACCAAATTTGGACCAAGCATGGGTCTATCACTAGCTCCAACCAACACGCTAGTGATTACAAGGCTATATGTAAAGTGCTTCAAAAAGTATCAATCATATACAATTCTGATAACAATTATTATAGGAAAATTCCATTAAGTGCAAATGGTCTTCCCATGAACCTTTAATATCTAATACACAAGCTCTTAATAAATATTCATGTACCTTGTTGTCTCTTTCTGTTTGCTCATCTGTCTATGGATGGTAAGTGATACTCTTCTTCAGCTTAGGACCTAATATTTCATGTAAGCTCTTCTAGAATGCATAGTAAACAATGGATCTTGATCACTTACGATATTTCTATGTATTGCATGTAGTATTATTACTTTCTTCATAAAAAGTCTTGTAAGACGTTGTGCCATTCTTGTCGACTTAACGGGAATAAGGTATGCACTCTTCGTCAGCCGATCAACCACTGCCCATATGCTTTTGTTTCCCTTATTCGATCCTGGCAACCCATCTATATAATCCATCGATATAAAATCCAACTTCCATAGTGTTACTTCAAAAGGTTTAAGTAATCCACTTGGTTTTTTATGTTTGGAGTTTACTTGTTGATTGTTCAAACATTGCTTAACCCATAAGCCTACATCTCTCTTCATTCCCTCCTAGAAGAAACTCTTTTTCATATCTTGATACATCTTTGTACCTCTAGGATAAATAGAAATTTTTGATCGACATTCTCTATGAACTTTCTTCCTTAGATTATCCACATTTGGAACACATAACCATCACTTCTTTCTTAACTATCCTCTTTGGTCAAATGAATTTTTTTCATGTCATCGATATCATTTCCTACTTCTAGTCTCTTTATCCATTCACCTAAAAATGGATAATCTTTTATCCCTATGGCAAATCTTACGATCAATATCGGTCGAACTTATAGACATGAGATCATCGTAGTGCATTAGCTAGAATTGGTCGACCTTATATAAACAACACCAGAAGCCAACATCTCTAACCCGTTCCATTCTACCGATGTTTTCCATAGAATGTCAACCACCTTATTTCTTTTCACTGGCTTACACTTAATTCCAAATTCATAACTCGCCAAAAATTAGAGCCGTCTTTGTTACCTCATAGTCAGCTCTTTCTAGAAGAATAAATACATCAAAGACATATGATGGTAAACAACTCGAATCATTCTCCTAAAAGATACCATCTCAAGACTTTCAATTTAAAGATTATTTCGACTAACTCTATATCATAAGTAAGGAAATGAATTTCATGCGGTTGAAGCTATCAAGAATAAGAGGCAACAACTCTACCTTTCTGCATTAATATAACTTTCATCCTAGTTCTACATGCATCATATACACAACTATTTTCTGATTCCTATCTAGCATAACTAACATGGGCGCATTTGTAACAACCCTATTCTGAAAAGGTAATATTAAAGTAATTTAATTAAAATAGAAGTGTTTGAATTAGATATTTTTAAACAATTATTATTTTTGGAACCAAATTATTATTTAGTTTGTTTAATAAAGGATTTCATTATAATAAAAATTTAGTTGGTTAATAAATTCCTTTTTAGATAATATATTAAAATTCAAATAAAATGTGTAAATAAATATGAAATATTTTAAAAGCATAAATAATTAAGTATACTTGAAATGGATGAAAAGGAGTTCTATTCGATGTTCACTAAAATCGATAAATTGATGAATATGAATAATTAATTAATTTAAATAATTTAGGTAAAAGATATGATATATCAATTTAAATTGAAAATACATTTATAATCCAACGATAGAATTACTTATATGGGAATGAAGGGATTTCAATTTAAAATTTTAGAGAAATAAAAATGGGAATTGAATTCGATGAGGACTTAGATGAAAGTAACAATTGTTATAGATTTACTTCATTTCCTTTTTTCCTCTTTAACACCGAAAGCCCAAAGCCACATCTCTTATTCCCAAACCATTTCCTCCTTAGCATGCCCTAACCCCAAAAATGATTCATGAAAGAAAAACATTTAGAAAAAATAAAAATGGAAATAAAAATATGCGATCTCGCGATTATGGCCAAAGTTGATGGTCACCACATGGAGGAAGGTTACAACGGCGACTGAAGCAAGGGATTGGGTGATGTTCTTGGAGGTGGTAGCGATGGAGTAGGGTTCATGATGGAGGGTGTCGAGGTGAAGATATGGCTGCTGGCTAGCATCGATCATGGCACGATTGAGGCTGGAGGTTGTATGGTGAGTAGCGATGCAATGGTGTTCGCGACAATGTCTAGTGGTTAGGCTCGTGCATGAGGTTAGAAATCTTAGCTTCAACAACAACTGAAGGTAGAAGTTTTTGACAACGCCATATGTATAGAAGTTTTAACGAGCGATTGGTTAAGGGAATTATTCTATTAACTTACACATCTATATCTATATAGTTAAATCCTATTTGCGTGCCATGTTTGGATTATGAATTGCATAAATCATTGGTAGTGATTGAATGGAATTATTGAAATTTGCATGCTATGGGTTCAATAGGATGCATGTTGTGATTTATCTAATTCTTCAAATGATATAAATTAGGTTTGTTTGTTCGGTATTATGTGGATTGAAAGAGGCCAATTTGTAAACGGAGTTTCGTTCATTTGCAAATTAAATTCTTTTAATTATACAGTAGTACATACATTATTTCTATGATCGAAGTTTTCAAAAAGCAACTCGGGTCGCTAAATAATTCCATATTATTAAATGATATTTTATAGAGCGTTATTTGCTCTAGATGTTGAATTTTCGATGGGTTTATTGTTTGAATTGTTTAAATGTTTTAAAAGAATTTCAAAAAATGGGACTTTATCTTTTTTGATCCTTATTGAAATTTAATTCAAAAAATATCATTAAAATTTTATTACATTCTTTGACTTGTTATTATTTAAAAATTTCTGTTCAAATTTTTTGAAAATGAGTAATATTTATTATAAAACCATTTTAAATTTACTAATTTAAGTATATAAGTTTGGAACTGTTTTTGAGTCAAAAGATAAAATATAGTATTACTTTATAAAAGCTGTTATGAAAGTAACAATTTCAGTTTCAAGTTATTTTAGTTATTGTTATCCCGCCTTTTGGCAAGACCGAGATATCATCGACTTTGCTAGGAACGGATGGTTATCAGCTCTAAGAATCGATTATATATGACACAGTGGATGATGGTCGGGCAAATCCGGACCTGGTCCCAATCAAGGTGCAATCATTATGGATTGACTGGCATGGTTCCATGAAGTTACAATTCAAATTTCAAGGTGATCGAAGTTCATACACTCGAATTACGGTGAAAGCAAAAATTTGTATGGATTGATCGGGAACGATCCATAAAATAGTTCAAATTAGTGAAGATCAATCGATATCTCAAAATCCACAAGGCCAATCCAGTTGAAACTTTTAGAGCATCAATATATTAAAGAATGTAGCCCATAGAAATGATTGAGGTCAAAACCTTGAGATACGAAGACAGCTAATCGTTTTAGGCAGATCCTTTTTGCTGATCCTTCATAACGATCTGTGTAGCCCGGTGAACATCTCAAACATGACAAGGGTTGATCCATATCTCACGATCTACAACTTATAATGACTTCATATTTTAGGGCCAAGTTCAAAAGGCATATGGAACCCCCTAGAAATGATCGCACATCATTTGGAGGTAAAAACAAAAATTGACATAACTATAGTCGATCGTTCTTAAACATCGAGTTAGGGCTACTGTTCGTTTGGTTAGCCCTCTATGGACATGGAGAGCCTTCTACCGAAATCTTAGCAAAATATATCATCGTCTCTCTTTATAAATACAAGCCTTTTGGTTTATTTTCAAGATATTTATGTTGCTAGTTACTCTAGACTCCATTGTAATCAAGCACCTTCCATCTTCTTCTACTATAATCAAAGTTATAATGATTAACATTGGATAATCTTCAAAGCGTATGTAGGCATACAACACCGAACCACCATAAATCTATGCGTCTCTGATTATAGTTGATTCTCTGTTACTTGTAAATTCATTTTACTCGGTTTAATTTTGTTCTTCATTTATTTCTCTACAAAAACTATTCTTGGGTGTTTGTGATTAATTTAGTTGCAAACATTTTGGTGCTTTCACTGAGAAGGCTTGATTCTTAGTTTATTAGGATCCCATTGTTACTACTGGATTAAATAAATCCCCTAAAAAAGATCTATAGTTATCTTTAAGAAGTTGTCATAGTACTCAGATTTGTAGAAATCTAAGCAAAGCTATTAATAATGTTGAGGAATACCAGATCTACTTCTCAGAACGTGGAAGGAAATGAAAACACTTTTAATCCAATAAAGAGGCCCGAGCAGTCAACCAGCAAATGTGAATGTTGAAGCAGTTGAAGTCCAGAATCCAACTGACTCTGAGAGTTGAATTCCAGAATCTGACGAGAGAGCTAATAAATAGCCGTTGAGAGTTGAATCAGCAGATCCAGGCCAATATTTACCTAATGAACTAACTCACTTAGCAACAGCAGGGAAAAGCTAGGAGGGACCCTACCGCTTACTTGGCATCAGAGAGCTCTAGTTCGCCGGATGGGTATCATAGACACAGGCATCGCAAAACAGATAGATATCATGCAAAAAATTTAGGACGTCAACAGGCAGACCATTATGGTCTACAAGGTATGATCCGTATCGATGCCTCCACTAGAGAAGGGAACTTACCTATGCACACCGAGATTCAAACCGAAGCTACTACAGTTGATTTGAATGATCGAGTTCTGTTAAATGTTGACCAAATGCTTCCCCGAAATGATGATGAAGTGAATTTATGAGATGCAAATTGGGAGCATGGTGTACCAAGAGTGCGTGAGATGACTCGTAGGCATCGAGCGGACCATTCACATGAGGTGGAATGCGACCACCGCTTGGTACCAACCATCCAGACACCAGACTTATTAGCAATAGTCAAACAGTTAGCGAGAGAGAGCTAGGACTTGACTGACGATGACTGGGAAATCTCAGGAAGCCATACCTTATTCATTGATAATGTTATGCATGCAGCATATCAAAGGAGGTTCAGAATGCCGTCGGTGCTTGCCTATGAAGGAAAAACCAATCCTAGACGGCACATCATGAGATATGAATGGCTGATGGATTTCGCACGAGCGAATGATGTAACCAAGTGTAGATGATTTTCCATAACTCTCTCTCGAATAGCGATAATGTGGTTCACAAGGCTACCCCCATGATTAATATCTAGATTTGCTTATTTGGTAACAAAGTTTGTGAAGCAATTCTGAATGCACGCAACTCATCCTAAGGATGTAATATTTCTGTCCAATGGATCCAGGTTCTGGGAGAATCGTTGAAAGATTATATATAAAGATTTTATATGGCTGTTACAAAGATCAGTAATCCAAATGACCATGCGATATTGGTGGCCGTAATGAAGGGGATTGATCCAGAATCTGACTTCGACGATTGGTTAGCTGGCAAGCTGCCTAAAACGTTGGAATACGTTAAGGCAGCTCGATACTTGAGAAAGGAGGAAGCCAGATCCTCTAGGAAGAAGAATGACGCAGGACCAAATGGAGAGGAAGTGTTGAGCAATATTGTTGTAAAGCAATTTGATGAAAGCTTTAGAAAAGTTTAAGTGAATGTCCAGAACAAATTGAATCAGCAAAAGAAAGGCAGAGATAGGAGCCGAGAACGGAAGAGGGATTCTGGAAGAGGAGATCATAGGAATCCGATATACAACACTTACACGCCACTGAATATGACCTTGCAGAATGTCTATTTGTTTACCCATAATACTATGCAGTATAGGAAGCCGCCTTCGAAAGAATCAATAGAGAAGTAGAAATAAACCAAGAAATATTGTAGTTTTAAGAATGCTATGGGTATAACACCAATGAATTCAGGGCACCTCCAGGATGTTATTGAAAAGTTAATTCAAGAAAGGAAGTTATAACAGTTTGTAAAAAACCCGCAGGATGGCTGGCGGGGACATCCGACCCTAACCGAGTACAAGTACCGCACAGGGATGAGGAACCTGTGTAGACCGAAAGAAGATTAGTGATTAATACAATAGTCAGAGGACTACATCTGGCTATTAAAAGTTTCCATGAGATGGAGTGCTACGCTAGTTCGATTAAGCATGTGGACTTCGAATGATGTTCAAACACAGAGGATGGAGCTCCGATGAAAGAGCAAAGTACAATGACAAATGATATCGTGTTTAGAAGTAAAGATGCAAACAAGGTGGAGGCTCCAACAATTGACCTAATGATCGTTTCGGCCATGATCAGCGTCGCTTTATGAAAAGGATATCGATTGACTGTGGAAGTTCTGTAAACATAATTTCAAGAAAGCCTATGATCAGATGAGGATAGAAGCAAAGGATTTAAAGCCGTCTAAAGCTCGCATACACGGTTTTAACGATGTTGCAACTGAAGGTGTTGGTTATGTGGAGTTACTTATAGAGTTGGGAGAAGGAAATCGAAGAAGAGTGCGAATCTTGCCATTTGTTGTTTTGGATATTGAGTCTCCTTACAATGTTTTTCTAGGTCATGGTGTTTAACGTTGAAGTTCCAACAGATAATGGTGTTGGAGTTTTTCATGGTAATCAGGCAACATGATGTGCCTGTTATGTAGCCGACTTGAGGGTTGCTCAACATAGAGAGAAAGGTAAGGGCGTGGACAAGACCGTTCGCATCCAAGCTACTAAAGATCGATAGTTAGTACCTGAGCCTTGGATCGGGCGCCACAGTCAGTTCTATAGACATATAGATCCGAGAGATGATGAGGATGAACTCAAAGAGAACAAGGCTGCATTGGCTGAGCTGAAAATTGATATCGCAGTCAACCACGATGACCCGTCACGGATCTTAATGATCGAATCACAGCTTAGCCCTTCGATGATAAAGAACTTAATAGATTTCTCCAAGCGAAACTTGACGTATTCATTTGTACTCACTCTGTTATGTGTGGGATCTCGCCTACCATTGCGAGCCATGTACTGAATATCGACCCGAGACATGTCCCGGTGAAACAAAAAAGATGCGACATGGATTCAGAGAGATCTCCTGCTCTCGAAGAGGAGGTGGATAGACCCAAAGACAATAGGTTTATCCATGACACCCTTTACCCTAAACGGTTATCTAATCCTGTACTTGTGAAAAAGGCAAATGAAAAATGCAGAAATGCATTGAATATTCAGACTTGAACAAGGCGTGTCCAAAAGATAGTTTTCCCCTTTTGAGGATTGACCGGCTGGTAGACTCAACCGCAGGACACGAATTACTATCTTTCATGAATTTTTACTAGGGATATAACCAAATCCAAGTGCACATTCCTGATCAAGAGCACACAATTTTTACTGGTGTTGGATTATATTGCTATGTGGTGATCCCGTTTGGACTAAAAGAACGTAGGAGTGACTTACCAATGCTTAGTCAACAAGATGTTTAAAGATTATATTGGAAAAATGATGGAAGTATATGTGCATGATATGCTCATGAAGTCACGACAATCAAGCGACCACACTGGAGATTTGGCAGAAATGTTCGGCATTCTTAGACATTACAAGTTGAGAATTAATCCTCCAAAGTGCTCTTTTCGCATAGCATCCGGAAAGTTCGTTGGTCTTATTATTGATGCCCGTGGAATCTAAGCTAATTCTAAGAAGATTCAGGCTATCCACAATATCCAAGCGCCAAAGATCATCAAACAAGTGCAAAGTCTTAATGGGAAAGTTGCTGCCTTAAGCTGATTCTTTTCCAGAGCTACCAACAAATGCATCCCTTTCTTTGACTTGATTAGGAAAAGGAAAAGAAACTTTGAATGGATATAGGATTATAAAGCTGCATTTCAAGCTTTGATGGATCATTTGGAGGGACTCTCCATCTTGTCAAAGCAAGTAGATCATAAAGTGTATACATCTATTTGGCTATGTCGGTACATGCTATAAGTGTTGCATTACTTCATGAGGAGGATCAAATTCAGAGACTGGTTTATTACGCCAGTAAGCGATTGACGGGAGTTGAAAGGAACTATCCAATAATAGAAAAACTGGCATACTGCTAGATGATCGCATCATGGAAGCGCCGCCATACTTCCAAGCACACCCGATCAACGTTTACACCGACCAGCTATTACGACAGGTCCTAAAGCAACCTGAGACATATGGAAGATTACTCAAGTGGAATATCTGGCTTAGTCAATTTGATATCACTTATATCCCTCGAAGAGCTATCCAGGGTCAGGCATTGGTAGACTTTATAGCAAAATTCACTATGCAAGATGATTCCCCCAAGAATAGGGAAATCCCTACCATACGTGGAAATTGTATACTAATAAGCATCTAATGATCGTTGTTCTGGAGCTAGCATTATGCTTGTAACTCCTGAAGATCGGTCGCTCTGTTATGCTTAAAAGCTTGTTTTATAAGCAATAAACAACGAAGATGAGTATTACTAGACTTAACTTACTAAAAAACTGAGAATAAGGTCCCTCGAAATATTTTTCGATTCACGGTTGGTAGTATACCAATTCAAGGTAGATTATCAAGCTAAAGGACAATGGCTTGCTCCATATCTAGCCCAAGTCCAAGACTTGTTGATTGAATTTGAGTATTATGATGTTTTGGATATTCCATGGGTTTGAGACAGAGAGGCTGATTCGTTAGCAAAGTTTGCTAGCACCAGTGATGCACAACAGATGGGCCTTGTTACAATCGAGGTATTGAATGCCTCGAGTATAAATCTGATGGAAATTGACCAAGTACTAGAGACGGAGCCTAAGAAGGAATCATGGATGACTCCATTTAAAGACTATGTTCTATAGAGAGTTCTTCCCGAATGATGGAATGAAAAGCAAAAAATCCTTTACAAAGCTTTACAGTATATCTTGCATGAAGGAATTATGTACAGAAAGGGTTTTCCTGCTACTCTACTCTAGTGTATCGCTCACGACGAGATAAACTGGGTCCTAAAAGTAGTTCATTAAGGGGAACGTGACTATCATACAAGGGGCAAACCCTCGCAAAGAAAATACTCTGTTATGGGTATTATTGACCGATAGTTAATCGAGATGCTGTCGATTATGTAAGGTGGTGCAACAAGTACCAAATATATGTGAAAGTTCCAAGAGCTCCATCAACTGAAATTACATATATGATCAGCCCATGGCCATTTTCCATCTGGGGTATAGATATTATCGGTTCCTTACCAATCTCTAAGGGTGGTGCAAAGTACGCTATTATCGCAGTTGATTGCTTCACTAAATGGGCCAAACGGGAACCTTTAGCCACGATCAACATTAAGAAAGCAATCAATTTCATTGTTCGAAACATCATCTGTCGCTTTGGTCTTCTACGAACTATTGTAACAGACAATCAGACTCAATTCGATCATGCCGAATTCAAATACTTCTACCAGAAGTATCGTATTGGTAAGAGATTTGTAGCGATCGATCATCCTTAAGGAATGGATAGGTTGAAGTTGTAAAAAAATAATGAAGCCCATTCTGAATAAGCGTTTGGAAAAGGCTAGAGACAAGTGGGTGGATGAACTCTCTACAGCATTATGGGCTTATAGGACCGCCCACAAGTCTACAAAGTGGACATACTCCATTCACCCTTGCTTACGGTTCTGAAGCCGTCATTCCTGTTGAGCTTGAAGTTTCTTCTCATCGAGTGATTTACAATGATTCCAAAAAGAATAAAGATCTCCTCTTGGAATCTCTCGATTTTATAGATGAGAAGCACGAGGAAGCCGATCTAAAGGCAGTTGCGCATCGACATCGGGTCGCCTAATATTACAACATTTAATTTCGATCTTAAACCTTTGAAATCGACGATCTCGTCCTTATACAAGTTTTTCCTATCCCATCGCACATGAATCCAATCTGAGAAGGACCATATGTCATTGAATAGAGGCTTGGAGAGGGAACTTTCAAGCAAGCAATTGTTGACGGTATCACACTCCAAAGGGCGTGGAATAGCAAGCATTTACGATGATATTTCACTTAGTTGATTACTTTTTCATTCATTTGTATTTACTTTCAAAATTTGCTTTAGAATTTGATTTTTTAGATATGTAATAAGATTGATTATTTACTTCTTTTCCATCTAGCAAATAAAGTCTTGGACTTCCTTTATATATATTTGCCATAGCGTTATGTATTAGTTACATGATGAAATTGATTGATGTTAATATGTCCGAACAGGTTCCCAAAGCTTGGAATAGATCAATTCCGCTAGTTCCCAATAGGATTAAACAAGATGACCTTAGTCTACTTGTTCATTTGATAACTCCTATTCATTATCCAACGGATAGGATAAATAATTAGGAGTGGATATAATTCAACCATCCAATGATCAAATAAATCCTACCAAATGATGGAACTGAAATAAAATAAGAGCGATCGTGACACGACCGATTGCTTGCTAAATTAAACCCCTGACCTCTAGAGGCAATCAATCAATTATGGAGAGTACGATCCGACTGCTCACCAAAATAACTCTAAGTCCCCAGAGTGTAGACTGATGTATAAACATTAGTCCGGCGTGAATCGACCACCCACAAAATAACTCTAAGTCCTCGGAGTACATATTAGAGTCTAAACATAAATTGGGTGTGATTCGTCCACCCATCAACTAACTCTTATTCCAAGAGTGTGGATATGAGTATAAATAGATAGATGAGTGAAGTTCGACCATTCACTTTTCCACGAACTCCGACATGAAATCAATAGGAATAATATAAACTCGTTAAGGATGGAGTTTGACCATCCACCACTTAGCTCTACTAACCCAAGACTGGGGCCAGGAGTACATTACTGAAACCTCTGAATTCAATAAGCATAATTCTAAGGCTTAAGCCTAGTGTTTGATGCAACTCGAGGCCACAACCTCAGGGAGGCCATGGGATTGATAAAATGGATCGATATCCAATCCGACAAGGACGGATCACAAATACATTAAATGGGAAACGTGATAGCTCGATCATTCAAAAAAGTGTATAAAGAGTTATACACAAAATAAATGAATTCTTATTTACACTAAAACTTACTATACACAATACAAGCTTATCCAAAATGAGAAATAAAAGTAGTGGTCATACCCAAACAAACACGAACAATGAAAAGAAAAAGTAGCCATCCAAGCTTTTTACATATCACTCCAACCCAAAGATTATTTCTTGAATTTCCTATCTTTTATTTTCTTTTTTGGAGTGCCTTCTTCCGAACCACCACCCGATGCTCTCTTCGACCCTTTTCCGCCTTTACTTCTCTTCGAAGAAGCATCTTCAGTTGTATGGATCGAGGAGGTATCATCTTTAGAAGCAGGAGCGATCGAGGAACTCCAAGCACCAATAGCAGGAGGGACTCATCCTTGGGAATTTTCTCTCCATGAGGGATCATCTAGAGTAGGACAGGAATCGGTTCATTGAAATCCAAATCAAAAGGCTCAATTTTTGGCTCCTTTTTCAGCAGTTCTTCCCTCTTAACTTGTTCCTTCATGTTGAGCTCCTCAGTGTGGTTGGAAGAACCTATTATCACAACATCCACATTAAAGGGAATTTCATGGTGTGTGTTACTTCCTTACTTGAATAATGCCTCCATAAATTCATCATCAATAACAAAGGCTTCTTCTTGAGCACCTTGAGCAACGATCAAAGTTCTAACTTTAATGGATTCTGTCGCGGCTGCTTGGGATCCTGATTGAGGATCTTGTGAGGGAAGAGGAATGACACCCAATTGATTCAAAGCTAATAAAAATTAGGCATAAAGATAAGAAATATCAACAGTTAACACCCTAACTTTTTGAAAGACGGGAAATGTCGACGGAATACCTTCCTCGGTGTGAGTAACGACCCTAATTTTTGATTACATTATTTAGGATATTTAATTATTCAAATTAAATTAATAATGTAATGATTAGGGGATTGAAATTTGTTATTAAAAAGGGTAGTCGTGCCATGTTAACAAATGAGCTATTGATGGATTTGAACTTAAAATAAGAGAGGGAAAGAGGTGAGGGCAAAATAGGAAATGACACATCCTTATATCCTAAACCCTTACACTCATTCACTTCACTCATTCATTTTCTATAAACAAACAAAAACTGTTGAGGCCGGCCACCATTAAAGGAAAAACATGAGGAAGATAAAGAAATTAAAGGAAGGAAGATTAAGTAATCAAATTCATTCTCAAATCTAAACTCCTCAATCAAAAACTAAGGTGAATAATGACACCATCTAAAGTTTTTAATGATATTCGGGTTTTTAATATGAAATCTGAATTATTTGCAAATTTTTGCCATGTTTTGGACGATAAAATGTATATTTATAAGTTGTTGATGATTTATGATAATTCACATAGATTTTATGATATGTTTTGATATGAAAACCCTATTTTATGACATCTAATTGCCTTATGAATTTGGATTTAGACCTGATATGATATTTTAGAAATGGGTTTCAATTTACATAATTTTCTGAATTAATATGGATTTTATATGAATTTTCTAGTGAAGAAAATATTATTTTTGGTTTAAAAATAATTACGGCCAAATTATATAAGCTTAAGGTCTGAAATTTATATATGTTGGAAAACATGTTGAAATGATTTACAGGAATTTTTGAAGAATTTTCCTAAATGTTTTAATGGATATATAAAATTATTTAAGGTATAGGACTTAAATGCTTTTTATATTTATAAAAAGGAGAAGGGATATTTTGTAAATAATACAAATAGTTATTCCAAAAAATCGAAAGTACTCTTATAAAAGAAAATTTGCAACCAATCATAGTTTGATAAACAAGGCAGGTTGTGTATAAAGAATTAATTTAAAAAATCAAATAAAAATGCCTTCTTCTATTTTAATGCTGTCGGCACCAGGCTTTCGACTCCTTACATCCGCCTCCGACTCCATTGAAACCAATGCAAATGTTATCAGATACCTTGTACGTAGTGAACTGGATATAAGTGGAAGGTACTGGGTCAAAATCAAAGGTTTCGAGAGGGATTGAAGCATGCTTTGCTTTCAAATGAAAATGCGCCTGCCTTGCTTTCGAAAGGAATGCTTTCAACTTAGCTGGCTTTTGACCAGGACAAATGGTTTTAAAGAAATAGTTTCAAATAAGTTGTGCCTTTGGTTTTAAAAGAATGCTTTCGAAGTGGTCGAAACCCCTAACTGCCGCTTTTTACCTTCCAAAGCAAATGGTTTCAAAATGATACGTTGTTTTAAAACTTGGCCACTTCTCCAAAGCTTTTAGAAGGCTAGTTTCGAGAACATCACTTCTTTGCTTAGGAATTGCTTTCGAAAGAAATGCTTTCGACTTAAACGGTTTTAATGACCCTTTTGCTTTGTTGAAGTATAACCTCAAATGGTTTCGAAGAGGATGGTTTTAATTGGTTTCAAAAGGTGTTTCCACATGTTCTAAATTGAATCTAAATGATTTTGAAAGGTTTGATGTTTAAAAGGAGTTTATTCTTTCGAAAGGTTTAAAGAATTGTTTTGAAGCGGTGTTTCCCCAATGTTTTCGAAAGGTTTAAATAATGGTTTCGAAGGGGTGTTTCCCCAATGTTTTTGAAAGGTTCGGAAGGAAACGTTTTCCAATTATTTTGAAAGATAACGTTTTAAGGTTTAAAGAAGGATGTCTAAGGTTTTATAGCTTTCAAAGGATTGGTTTTTCAATGATTTCGAAAGGTCTTGAAAGGAAGGTTTTGGCCTTTCGGTCTAGGTTATACGTAGGATTTTACTTGGTTTCAAAATGAGTACTTTCAATGTTTTCGGAAGGGGTAATTTTGAAAAGTTTAAGCATTTTCATCAATAAGGTTTTGTGTAAAGAATATGTAACATAGCAAATAGCTTAGAGTAAAGCAAAGAATGTATTTCCCTTGTATAAGTATGATTTAAAGGTTTAAATCATTTTGAAAAGGTTTTCATGGAAAGTTTTAAAGGGTAGTTAACCCTTAGAAAAATGACTCGGATATAGAAGACTAGATGAGACTGGTGTAGAGTTGCGTCCTATGCATTAGCTTTAGCTCCAGGCTGATTTTAGTCCAAATTCCAATATGTATGGCTTAGTCAGGTAGACTTAAATGATGGTTACACATAGAAAGGAATGTATGAACAGAGAAGAAAGAGGTTATTGGTGAGACCACAAAACTTAGGACCAAGAGACCCTTGGAGAAGTAAGTTAGGGACAGACCGTCGAGAAGACTTATCTAACGGTTATTAGATCATATTTATTATTTTTTCTGGTAGGCCCGAGTCAGCCAAGAGTTAGTAGTTAGCCAAACAAAAATACAGTGTTTGGAAGATAGTCCATTCGATAACAGATATGTACATATACATGATATTATTTTACAGATTTAACCAGTTTTGGTTGCGGTATTATAACTTGCAAAAGATATGTTTTAAAAGGATATTAGTGAGGGGAAACCCATTCCGCTAAGCGGTGTGATCTCACTTAATATCAGATAACCGAGATGTATAATATTATTCATACCAGGCTTTATGTCTGACTTGAAGTTTATGTTTTCCCTTAAACTCCTGGGTGCTTAAAAATTGATTTGAGTAGGCTGAGGGTTGAGGATTTTCAAGTTTTAGTGGGTTGGCGAATAAAGCTTTCGAAGACGAGCAGATGGTCGATGAATAGCTATTTACGAGTTACTATTTTATTTTGTTTGATTCCGCTATGTTGTATTAAGTCAGTTATAACTATATAGTACTCTGGTCAACTAAGGGGGCATCTTCATATGTCGCTTTTGACGTATTTATGTAAAGATAATAATTGGTCTGAACCTGGGAAAATGATATGAGACTATGTAATGAGATATGAAATACATTTTGTGAAATGTAACATGAAAAGATGTTTGTTTTGAAATTAAGATTTTATTTCACATTTATGTGTATCTGATATTATGGATACCATTAGAATTACCATATCTTGTTACCAGAAGTTAATATTATAGATGACTGCAACATCTATAGCGCTTAGCTTTTGGCCTCTAGATACGGCGTGTTACAACTTGGTATCTCTAGTCTCCTATATCTATTAGGTTATTTTTCCGTATCTCATGAAGATTTGAATGCAGATATGGATTCTCGAAGAGTTAATGTTGGAGGAGGAAGCACTACTACGAATGTTAATGCCTGACCGAATACTAGAAGGAACCAAGGTTAGGCACAAGCAAGAAATGTTGATGTTGGAGTCCCATAATTGGATATGGGAGCCATGTATCAATTTTTCGTGAATATGATGCAAGTGGGGGTTGCTATTGGAGTAGTTGGAGGGAGAGTCTAGGAAGCTCCAGTAGTCAACAATTATGCTGCTTTAAGTAGGGACTATGCTAGGTTGGGAGGGAAACCATTCATTGGGACTAAAGACTCCATAGAAGTGGAGAACTGGTTGCTACATTACTAGAGGATTTTTGCAGATTTACGATTCAGTAATGAGCTAAAGAGAAGCCTTACTTTGAGATAGCTTCAAGGAGCATCTTTATAATGGTGGAATAGTGTGACGGTTGGAGCGGATGAAGAAACGATGATATGGGAAGAATTTAGGAGGAGGTTCGAGGAGAGATTCATGTCTATGATGGCGAAGTCTACCTTGCTCTGAAAATTTGTTGAGTTAGAGCAGGGAGAGATGACTATGTTAGAGTATGCTACAAGGTATGAGGAGTTTGCAAGGTATGGTTATGTCACTATGCATACCGTGATTAAGAGAAATGAGAAGTTTATTATGGGTTGAAGCATGAATTGGCCAGGGATACATTACCTCATATCAAGGATCCTTGTGATATTATAGTAGAGATGGCTCTATGACATAAAGAAATGATTACTTCTGTGGAGAAGAATAAGGAAAAGGAGGTGCAAGTGGGGCAGAATCAAAAAGGAAATTCTTTCCAAAGAAGAGAGCCCAGAAGGATGGAGCCGTGAAGAAGGGAAAGTCAAAAGTTGTCTGTATTAAGTGGATAAGAAAGGGCATTTTGCAAATGAATGTTGTTCTAGAAAGATTAAGAAGGTGACTAGAAAGAAGAATATCCGGTGCTTCAACTACGCTCAGATTGGTCATAAGAATCAACGCAAAGAGCCTGCTAAAGATGGAAGGGGCAAGGTATTTGCATTGGAGCTTGCTACTTCAAAGCCAACAACGCAGGAGAAAGGGAAGGCAATGCTAGGAGGTACGCTTCTGATCCATTGTATGTCCGTTAGCGTTTTGTTTAATATTGGTGCCTCACATTCTTTTATATCTCGTTGTTTGGTAGATAAGCTTAACCTAGAACCCTCATACCTAGTTACTTCCTTAAGGGTTGCAAATCTGATAAGAGGGTATGCAACACCTGGGATGAGATGTGACCACCTAGAGTTTGACTTTTTAGGTCATACCTTTGTTTGCAGTTTGCATATGTTTGATTTTTTAGGGTTCATAATTATTTTGGGTATGGATTAGTTAAGTAAGTGCGATGCTAGGATATTTTTCCATGATAGGAAAATATCGCTTGGACACCCAAACATCAGGGAGCAGATAGTATATACCGAAGAAAACTCTAGCTTTGAGGTGAATGCTTTGTTGGGTGTTGTGGAGTTGGAAGATGAGTTGAACCGAGTTTTCGTGGTTAGAGAATTGTCAAATGTGTTAGATTCTGTAGTAGGATTGCCACCAAAATGAGCCATTGAGTTTTGGATAGATTTGGTGCCTAGAGCAGAACTAGTGATTCGAGCGCCATGCCGGATGACACCTACCGAAATGAGGGAGCTCAAGGTTTTGGTGGATTTGGAAGGCAAGAGTTTTATCAGACCGAGAAGTTCACCTTGAGAAACAGTTGCAGTGTTTGCTCAGAAGCCGGATGGATCGTTAAGGTTATGTATCAATTATCCTAAGTTGAATGAGAAAACAGTAAAGAATCCATATCTATTGCCTAGGATTAACGATTAGTTTGATCAGTTGAGTGGAGCCAAGATATTTTCTCAATTGGATTTAACAACAGGTTTCCATCAGGCAGAGGATAGTATTCCTTTGGTGGCGTTTAGAACCAGATATGAATCATACGAATGGTTAGTGATCCCGTTCGAATTGACTAATGTGCCAGATTTCTTTATAGATTTGATGAACCAAATTTTCCAAGAGCACCTAGATAGGTTCGTATTGGTTTTCGTCGATGATATTTTGGTGCACTCTAAGGATGAAAGAGGACATGAAGTTCATCTTAGAATAGTGCTTGAGATGCTGAGGTAGCATCAACTGAAGGCAAAGTTTTCGATGTGTCATTTCTAGAAGAGAGAAATGAAGTTTTTTGATCATGTAGTTTTAGAGAAAGGGTAGTCAGTGGATCCAGCTAAGATCGAGCCAGTGAATAGTTCGAAGAGACCCAAAATGGTGACTGAGATAAGAAGTTTTTTGGTATTAGCTGCATATTATCAGAGATTTATTAAGGAATTTTCACTGAGAGCAACACCGATGACTAAACTAACTCGGAAGGATGTGAAGTTCGTTTGGATAGATAACAGCGAGAATGCATTCCAGAAGCTGAAACACTTATTGACGAATGCACCTACGTTAGTCGTTCCAGAAGGTAATCAAGATTTAGTTGTATACACAGATGCTTGAGAGTAGGATTAGGAGCTGTGCTAATGCAAAGAGGTAAAGTGATTGCCTGCGCTTGTAGACAGCTTAGACCTCATGAGGTTAAATATCCAACCCATGACTTGGAATTAGCAATAGTGATTTTTTACTTTGAAGGTGGAAGACATTACCTTTTTGGAGAGAGATATGAGTTATTTACGAATCATAAGTCGCTAATTATGTATTTTCTCAAAAGGAGTTGAATATGAGACTGTAGAGGTGGTTAGAGTTTCTAGCCGCCTATGATTTTTGTATTGAGTACATACCCGGAAAAGGCAACAAAGTTGTAGATGAACTTTGCAGGAAGCATCAGAATACAGTGTTGGCGATGATAGTTGAATGGAAAGATTTGGAAGCATTGACTACATGCAGGGTACAGTGGAGATCTAAGAGTAATTCAAGTACAGAGACTACTATACTGTCATGTTTTGAAGTTCAACTAGTTATGATAGAAAAGATTGCTTCTAAGCAAGGAGAGAATCCAGTGTTAGATGAACGGATCAAGAAGATAAAGGATAGAAAAGAGAGCGATGACTTGAAGGATTTCCGTCTGGACCAGAATGATTGGTTGAGAAAGAGAGGAAGATTGTGTGTTCCGAATGTGGGAAGCATTAGACAACGTATTCTTAAGGAATGCCATCATTTGAAGTTTACCATTCATCCAAGAGGAACGAAGATGTATTACGATATAAAGGGAAGTTTCTTTTGGGAAGGTACGAAGAGGGATGTAGGCTTGTGGGTGAAACAGTGTTTAAACTGCTAGCAAGCGAAATTCGAACATCAAAAACTAAGTGGGTTACTTCAGCTTTTGGATGTTCCGGTTTGGAAGTGGGATTCCATTTCCATGGATTTCATAGACGAGTTGCCGAGGTCAATAGAGGAAATGAAAGTATATGGGTCATAGTGGACAGATTGACCAAGAGTGCCCATTTCATTCCAGTTAATTCAACCAGGACGGCACCTGTTTTGGCTAAGTTGTTCATAAAGAACATAGGTAGACTTCATGGAATTTCTAGTAATATAGTAAGCGATAGAGATTCCTTATTCACTAGCGAGTTTTGTAAGAGTCTACACGAGACTTTACTTACCAAGCTCAAGTTATGCTAACCATTCGCAGATAGATGGGAAAACAGAAAGGATTAACAAAGACTTGGACGATTTTTTACAAGCTTGTGTGCTAAATTTTGGAGGATAATGGGAAGACCATCTACATTTAGTTGAGTTTTCGTATAACAACAGTTATCAGGCTAGTATATGGATGACACCATTTGAAGCTTTGTACGCAAGGCTATGCAAATCTATAGTTTGCTGGCTATAGACTGGAGATAGGTTGGTTCTTGGTCTAGATTTGGTTAGAGAAGCTGCAGAAAAGATTGAGTTGATTTGAGCTAGAATGAAGAAAGCTCAATCTAGGAAGAAGAGTTATGAGGATAGAAGATGAAAAAACACAGAGTTCTCTGTTGGAGTACATGTTTTTATTAAGTTGTCACCGATGAAAGTTGTGATTCGATTTGGGAAATCAGAGAAGTTGGCATTAGCACCAATATATGTTGGACCATTTCCTATTATTGAGAGGATCAGGAAATTCGCGTATAGAGTAGAGTTATCGAGCAGTTTGGCAGGGGTCCATAATGTATTTCATGTTTCTCATCTAAGAAAGTACATTCGAGATCCGAAGACTACTATAGCACCGACTGTGTTAGATGACTTAGTCGTAGAGTCGAATTTGACTATAGTTCGAAAGCCGGTTCGCATTGTCGCGAGAGATGAGAAGAGGCTTAGGAACAAGACAGTCAGATTAGTAAAAGTCCAATGAAGCGAGGAAGAGAGAGATTGTACTTGGGAGACTGAGAACAGGATGAGAGATGCTTATCCCGATTTTGTTTGATGGTATGTTTTACCTATTTGGTTGATTTGTTGTGTACTTTATCATAATTTCGAGTATGAAATTCAAGGAGTATGTAATGACCCTAATTTTTGGTAACATTATTTAGGATATTTAATTATTTAAATTAAATACATAATGTAACGATTAGGGATTGAAATTTGTTATTAAAAAGGGTAGTCATGCCATGTTAACAAATGAATTAAGGGTGGATTTGAACTTAAAATAAGAGAGGGAAATAGGTGAGGAAATAGGAAAGGACGCATCTTTATACCCTATATCCTTACACTCATTCACTTGACATGTTCTTTTTCTACAAATAAAAAACCATTGAGGCCGGCCACCATTATAGGAAAAAATAGGAAGAAGGTAAAGAAATTAAAGGAAGAAAGATTAAGTAATCAAATTCATTCTCGATTCTCAACTCGTTCATCAAAAAACTAAGTTGAATAATTACTACATCTCAAGTTTTTAATGATTTTTGGTTTTTAGTTGAAATCTAAATTATTTTCTAATGTTTTTCCATGTTTTGAATGATAAAATGTATATCCATAAGTTGTTGATGATTTATGCTAATTCACATAGATTTTGTGATATGTTTTGATATGAAAACCGTATTTTATGACAGCCAATTGCTTTGTGAATTTGGATTTAGATCAGAAATGATAATTTAGAAATGGGTTTCAATTTTCATAATTTTCTTAATTAATGTGGATTTTGTATGAATTTTCTAAAGAACAAAATGCTATTTTTGGTTCAAACTAATTATGGCCAAATTATATTGGCTTAGGGTCTGAAATTTATATATGTTGGAAAACATATTGAAAATGATTTACAGGAATTTTTGTAGAAGTTTCCTAAGTGTTTTGCTGGATATATAAAATTATTTAAGGTATGAGACTTAAATGTTTTATATATTTATAAAAAGAAGAAGGGGTATTTTGTAAATAATTCAAAAGGATATTCCTAAAAATTGGCAGTACTTTTATAATAAAAAAATCTGCAATCAGTCATAATTTGACAAACAAGGCAAGTTAGGTACGCAGAATTAATTCAAAAAGTAAAATTAAAAAGCTTTTTCCTATTTCAATGCTTTCGGCACCAGGCTTCCGAATCCTTACCTTCGCCTCTGACTCCATTGAAACCAATGCACATGGTATCATATACCTGGTATGTAGTGAATTGGATATATGCGGAAGGTACTGGGCCAGCATCAAAGGTTCCGAAGGGATCGAAGCATGCTTCGCTTTCAAATAAAATGTGCCTGCCTTGCTTTCGAAAGGAATGCTTTCAACTTGGTTGGCTTCCGACCGGGTCAAATGGTTTTAAAGAAATGGTTTCGTATGGGTTGTTCCTTTGGTTTTAAAAGAATGCTTTCAAATGGGTTGAAACCCCCGACTGACGCTTTTTACCTTCCTAAGTAGATGGTTTCGAAAGGATACGTTGTTTTGAAACTTAGCTACTTCTCCAATACCCGAAGATGGTTGAAGAGCCTGCCATGGAGCTAGGGATGACCTGGGGTGCCGGGGCCAATTACGTTGTAATATCGGGTTCTGTCGACTCGGATCCTTCACCCATTTCATGTAAAGAAGCAGCAGTAGATTCTTTCTGAAGTGTAAGCTGGACATCGTGCAATGTTTTGGGTTTATCACCCAATAGCATTTCACCTTCAATCCTAGACAGGTCGATATCCTCCGAATTAAGAAGTTTCTTTTCTTTTGCGATAAGAAATTCCCATGCGCCCTAGAGTTGGTAGGGATAATAATCACCAAGCCATGTTAAATTTCAATGCTTGAGAACGTTGGCATTGTAAAGAACAATAAATGGGTAACCTTATCCTTGGTAGCTTCTGCTTTACGTGCACCGAATTTTTGGCCCTTTGAACAGCCATGTCTCTCCCAATTCTTACATTCATTAGCTCATCACAAGCACCTTGAGCGATTTTCAGAGCATCATATTTCTCTTTATTTGCATACTCGAGCTTAGCCTTGAGTTTTGCTATCTCCTTCAAGGCTGCATATTCATTACTTCGAGCTATATCCCGCTCGAGTTATATTTTTTGATTTCGATGGTGCAACACTTGAACCTCATCAAGATGACTGGATTTCATGTCCTCCATGGATTTGATAGCAGAAGTAGCTTTTCCTTCGGCTTCTGCTAGAGAGGTCCTAGAAGCCTCTAACTCGTTTGTCAAAGTATCGATAATTCTTTTATCTTGAGCTTCCTGACATTTTAACTTTTTAATTTCCACTACGCGCTCAAAAGATTCTTTTGACATTTTCTCTGCTGCCTTCATCCATTCGCGGTACTGCATATGTATGTCAGTCACAAAGTCAATAGTCATTTTTGGAACATGGTGTGGGACCCTCTTCTGGTTGGGATGGAAAAAGAACCCTTTAAAGCATAAGTTTGGAAACTCTTCATAAAGTTGTGCCATAGGAGCAGCTGGATTGACCGTAGGACCTTCAGTAGCAATTTCAACTTCGTTACTTTCCTTGACGGGTCTTTGGGTAACAACATGTTCGCTATGGCGACAACGATCACTGAGCCGCTGAGAATGGGAAGGAATTAATGGCTATGGAGGAACTAAAGTGGAAGCAAGACCACGAGAGGTATCGATAGGTATGTCCTGACTATCAGTTGGCTTTTTGGGGACCCTTTGGGGGGAGGGGGAGATCTCGACCTTGATCGATGCTTGTCTTGGAGTGGCTTATCCCTAACACCTCTATCTTGATGACCCTGGTCCCAACTGAAGCGATAAATGGAGTCGTACTACTCTCGACTATCTCCATGATGGTAAGAGAAAGAGCGTGAACCATAGGATTGATGATGTATATCCCGAAGGGAATGAAACATGTTCCTTTTCTTCACCATCGTTTCTGCAGAGGAAAACTGAAATCAATCAACTTTAAACATTAAAAAAGTACAAGTTGAGTATAATGTAATGTTGAGGGCTGCAAGTATATGCAAGTGTCCTTGTGTTACCCCCCGACAAACCAGGTGCTGGAGCTTTTCTCACTGGAGTAACTTCTCCTTTAGAAGTTGGAATCTTGGTGCTAATTCTGGTGGGAGATTCTGATCCCTCATGCTCACATCAATAAAATGAAAAGCGTCAAGGTCATGCGGAATTGGTGGACCAAACAAAGAATTAAGTGGTAAACTTGAACGCTCTGAAGGTTGAGAAGAAGATTCATCTTGAACAATCTTAGGAGCCATCGACAACTTGAATTGATCATAAAGATAACTTTTCGAAAATTTATGAACAAATGATTTCTTCTTTCTCTTATCGAGAATCAAGGGTTGTGAGGTCTGCGAGAATCTGACATCGATTCCAAGACTGGATTCATCACCATTATCATCGGGCACATCGCCTTTATATCCTTTGGCATCGATACTAGTTAATTCCTGAGCACTCATGACTGGAGGCACCGTGGGATGGGTTCAATTGTCTCTTTGATTAACTGTAGCCCATGGTCTTGTCCCTGCAGTCTTAGCGACTTTAGTTAGCCCTACACTTAGGCCCTCTTCTATCAAACATAAAGTAATGAGACATCGTCCATGAGCAGATATTCAATGTTCATGTTCTCAGGCGTGCATTTTTCAAAGTTGTGACTGCCTCCTCATAAAGATTGCTACTAGGCCAAATGATGATGCCTGTAAAGGAGTAACATAGTCAAGCGACCAAAATATTGTTTTTCCATGCTAATATAAAGATAGTAGATAACACTTACGTCTTTCCAGCCATTGTCGAGCAAAACCAAGCAGACATCGAATGAAGAACCACTGGCTTTTAAAGGCACTTAATTTATTCTGTGCGCCGGCTAGAATGTAGCACCTCTTCGTTGACTCAAGAAATGTATAATGAAGGACTCCCTGTCCGCCGCTTGAAAGAGAATATGAATCAAATGTCATCGATGTTTAGAGGACGACGTAAGAAGTCCATCGATGTACAGTTGATAAGAGCGTAGCCGTTTGGATGAAGCTGTGCTAGAGTTAACCTTAAATAATGAAGAATTTCGCGAATGTATGAATTATATGGCGGGATTCATCTCGCCTAGCACATGAACTTGTTGCACACCATATATCGTTCTGGGGGTCTCTCAGCCCTGTCATCCCATAATGGAACTAACACATCATCAAAAGGAATTTTATGCCTTACGCAGATTCAACGAAGTGCATCTTCCTTAATTTTAGATACTACCAAATCAGCGTGGTTCTCCAGAATAAATGCGTCCTCTAGAGTGTCGGGAGCAGGATCGACCATTTCCAATGGAAGAATGGGAACAACATTAGAAAGATCAATTTGAGGGCTTTCGAGCTTTCCAGTTGTTATAATGAATAGAGGACAGACTATCAGATTTAGTTGAAAAACTCGATTCCACGTCAAGGTTATCCTGTTGAGAAGATGATTCAGCTGGCCTAGCTGCAAGATGCCTAGAAAGTCTAGAACCCATTGCTACTAAACTTAGTAAAAATCATGAATAGTTAAAGTAACCTATACCGCAGTGCATAGTGAGTGCTAGTGTGGTGCGATGAAGTGCTATGCAATATACTAATAAGTTGTACGAAATTAAAGATGAAGAAGACCATGAGACTTCGAGGTTTGACTTGAGAGACTGTCATTCCTGACCATCTCAATCGTTTTTCTATGTCATCGGGGAATGATGCAGTTTGAGTTTCACGATCGATCATCAGCAAGCAAAAGTTTGATTTTTATTTTCAAGTCATTGATGAGCTTCAATAGAACAGTCAAATATGCTAATTCTTGTTAAATTTCACATGTCGTGCGTTACCAAATATGTAGTTCAAGTCATATAAAAGCCATATGTGTTCATTCGGATATCAAGGTCAAAGCTCATGATTGGGTTTTAGTTCATTTGTTTAAGTTACATTTTTAGAGCCTATGTGCCGAACACTGATCTTTCTCCTTAATGCCTCATTCCTGATCGTTCCTCTAGACAACATCTACCAATTGTTCATTGTTGGCCATGTTCACTGATCATTATCCTTAACCTTTAATGCCAATCATTATCTCCATGCCATCAACCGATCGTCCCATTTTACCTTGTCTACCTCAAAAGCCTCCAACTCCAAAACATTGTCGATCGTTCGTAGACGATCGTTAAACACTCAAGCTTCAATGTCATTCCATGATGATCAGTACATCGTCACGATCGTCTGCTCCAGATTTATCCAAGAGCAATCATAGTGGATCGATTGAACAACTTCCCCAACTCCGCTGCTTCATCCTACTCATCAAACTATTAGTTAAGGTCGCCGCCTCCTTCAATCTCCATCTTCATCAACCTTTCTCAATCATTTTATTGATCGATTCCATCATAGAAGATGAAGGCCACAACATTAATGAAACTCAAAGTCTCATCCCCGAGTCATAATGCAAGTTTAAATCGTCCTACCTAAATTTAAGATCTGAGGAAAGGAGGTGTAACATCTCTAACTTTTAATAACATTATTCAGGAGATTTAATTAGATAAATTAAATAGAATAATGTAAATGTTAAGTGATAAAGGGATTGATATTTTTATAAATATTAAGTGGCGTGCTTATTAATTTAAATGGGCTTAAGAATGGTTTATAAGCTAATTAAATTATATAAGAGCATAAAAGGAATTTGCTACACCTAACCTTTACCCTTATATATATATTTCCCCCTAAGCCATTCATGTTCATTCTTCATTTTTCACGTAAATAAAGCATAAACAAAAGAAGGGGAGTCGGCCATAATCAAAGAGGAAGAGAAGATAATTCAAAGAAAATTTAAAAAAATAAAGAAGGGGAATCAATCTCAAACTCAATCCACTTTCCCTATCTTAATCAAGGTGAATAATAATTTCATTTCTATTTTATGAATATATGTTTCAAATTTAAGATTAAATTCTTATATATGATGTTTGGATGATATGCTTGAATTAAAGTTTGTTTAATTTAAATAAGATTCTTTAAATTAAGTTTTATAGGATTTTAGAGTAAAATCGATAAAAAATGGTGTTCAAATGCCATGAAAAAATTATATGTTATGAAAAAACATGATTTTGGAGTTGGGTTTTAATTTTGATAATCTTTCAAGCGATGGAAAGATTAATATGAATTTTTAATTGAAAATATGGTCAATTGGATTTAGAAATTCATTTCAGAAATTATATAAAGAATTTAGGTATGAAATTTTGATATGTCACATAACATGATCAAAGTAAATTTATTTAATTTTTGGGGATTTTTCTTAAATGATTTACTATACGAATTAAATTATTTTGAGAGGAGAATCTAATTGATTTAAATGTATTTTAAAGGATGGGCTTACCTACAAAAATAAATCTTGATACTTGTCTAAAAATTAAGAGGCGGTAATTTTTGTAAAGAAGTAACAATTTGAGGCAACCAATTACATATTTACATGTAGGCATGTTAGTTAGACATAACTTGTTTTAAGTGGCTTTAATCGGCCTTTACCCAAAAAAAGAGGTTTCACCTCTATTAGAGGTACTTTTCGACCCTTACCTT
This sequence comes from Allium cepa, assembly GCA_030765085.1. Taxonomy (NCBI): domain Eukaryota; kingdom Viridiplantae; phylum Streptophyta; class Magnoliopsida; order Asparagales; family Amaryllidaceae; genus Allium; species Allium cepa. The sequence continues at coordinate 746,715,458 of CM060941.1, forward strand.
TCACCTTCGATCAATTCGAAACCCCATTAAGCCAAAAGCAATACACAAGGTATCGCCTTGATGGTGCGTAGTGGATTGGAGGAAAGACAGAAGGTATGGTGTCGAAAACATTGCTTCCGATGGAGTCGATCCCTTAGTTTGTTTTAAAAAGATAAGTACCTGCCTTTGTTTTACTAAAGCTTTCGACAGAGTCGATCATATGTTTTCAAAAGGTGTTTTCTAATAGCTTTCGAAGAGGTTGCCATTTTCTGTTTTAAAATACGGGCTTTCGAATGAGTTCCTTTAGTAATAAATAAATGCTTTCGAAAGAAGAGATTCTGACCTAGTCGAAGCCCGACTACCTTTCTTCTTCCATTCTACTGTATTTAAGTTATCAATGCTTTCGAAGGGTAGTGTTTATATTAAAGATATATTAATCCACTTCCTAAATGCTTTCGAAAGGGTTTGTGCATTTCGAAGGCAATGGCTTCGGAAGGGGGTTTCGAAGCAATCCTTCGTTGTTTAGCTTAAATGTTTCGGAACTTTCGAAAGGGATGATGCCGATGCCATTAAGTTTTCCACATAATTTTATATAATAAAGAATGGTTTCAAAATAGATACTTTCGTTTATATTCACTTTGATACAAATATTATTTTAAGTATAAACCCAATAGTTTCAAAAGGTACTTTCAATTGGTTTCGAAGCTATGATTCTAAAGTTAAATTCTAATACTTTAGTACATTCGAAAGGTTTCAAAATAAAGGTATTAAAGTGTTCGAAAGGCAGGAGCCTGTTGTTTTAAAAAGAGATTTTTATGCTTTCGAAGAAGGTTATCCAGTAAAGTAAAAGCAAGGTTTCAAAGGCACTGAAAGGCTTTGTTTTTCAAAACAAATAACCCAATCTCGTTTAAAAAGAAAACCATAACATAAATAAATAAAATGTTTTGAAAAGGAGTTTTTAAAGAAGTTTTCTTTGATTGAAAGGTTAAAGGGATTAACCAAGTTATTGTGTTTGCTTCTTCATATATGTATATTCTCATAATGTAATGGACCCATAACTGTAATTTAGGGGAGGGCAGAATAATTAGCTAGGTTGACCCAGTAGTGAATGTAAATTAAGTTTACTCCTGAATAAGTAGAGTTGCATCCAGGATATCAGGAAGTTATAGGATGCAAAAATAATAAAGAAAGATATTGGCATGGACCAATAGGTTCTCAATAAGCCTATGAAAACTGTGTATAGGAAAAGATATTGGCAGGACCAATATCTTCATGGTTATCCCATAGAAACTATGTATAAAGGAAGATATCAGAAAGACAGGTTCATTGTAAGCCCATGAAAACTATGATTTGATACTTGCAGGGGCCAGTAGGTTTATAGTTAGCCCATGAAAACTATGTCCAGATTAAGATATTGATAGGTCCCAATAGATTCTTGGTCAGCCTATGAAAACTAGGATAAGAAGAAAAGATATTGGAGTTACCAATAGGTTCCTAGTCAACCCATGAAAACTAGGATAAGAAGAAAAGATATTGGAGTTATCAATTGCTTCATAGTGATCCTATGAAAACTATGTAATTGGACAGGGAGTCCTTAAACATTTAACCGGTTATTAGTTAGCCCATGAAAACTATTAGGTTAATAGTAATCCTAGAAATTATAACCATGACAAATAGTCAAAATGAATGGGATGGGTAATCCAGAATTGATTCACTTGTTTTGCATATCATCATACCATATTATTTTGAGTTATTTTAACCATTATTGTTGCAGGAGCACATTATATGTTTTTATAAAATGGTTTTTGGATATTAGTGAAGGGAAAACTGATCCACTAAACGATATGGTCTCACTAGATATCTAAATGATTTAAAATGGTAGATTATTATTCATACCATACTTTATGTCTGACTCAAAGTTTATGTTTTCCCCTTAAAATCTCAGGTACTCAATTGATTTTGAGTAGTTTGAGAGTTGATGTTTTTAAATAGCTCGTTAGACGAATAAAGCTTTCGAAGACGTGCATGGGACATGATAGATATATAGAGTTCTCTTTTATTTGATTCCGCTGTATTGTTTGTAATGGCAAAGTTGTTAAATTGCCTTTATATACTCTGATCGCCCAAAGAGGCATCTACATATGTTACTCTTGGCGTATGTTGTAATAAATGTATCTTCTCTGAAAGTGGTTAACTATGGTGGGATTGTGTAATGAATTTGGAAATGTTTTGAAATGAAATATGATCTTGTTTGATGTTTTAATTATTTTTTCATATTCATGTTATTCTGTGTATCTGGCACCGCTTTATTTGGTCATCGAGGAATAATAATTATGGATGACTGCAGCATCCATAGCCGTTAGTTTCGGGCCTCCAAGTAGGGGGATGTCACAAGTTGGTATCAGAGCATAGGTTTATGAGAACTTAAGCAATTTAAACTTAAAAGCTTTTTGAAACATAATCCAATGAATCAGAAATATGATAGGGGTTCGGGTTAACGCTATTATAACATACTTGTATTTAATACATATAGATTTGTATATATATATAAGTGCGTATTTCTCTCTCTCTCAGACCGTTCTTCTATATCTTACTAAGGCTCATAAGCAGATTAACGTGAAAGAAGATATGGAAGCAGGAAACAGAAGAGGAAATCTAGGTGGAGGAAGCACCACAACCGATGGAAATGGTCGACCTAACACCCGAAGGAACCAAGGTCGACAGGCTAACGCTTATCAAAATACGAAAGCCAATCTGGGTGCCGAAAATCCACCAATAGATGCGGGGATGATGTATCAGTTCTTTGCTATTTTGATGCATGCTGGAGCTGCTACTTGTGTTGTTGGAAATATTGGAGGAGAAAATCTTGTAGTTCCAGTTGGGAATAATTATGCTAAGCTGAGTAGAGACTACACCAGTTTAGGTGGAAAGCCATTTATGAGAACGGAGGATGCTACCAAAGTGGAGAATTGGCTGTTGCACCGTGAAAGAATATTTGATGATCTAGGTTTAGAAGATGAGCAGAAGAGAAGGTTGGCCTCTAGGCAATTGCAAGGGTCGGCACTTCACTGGTGGAATAATGTGACTGCAGAAGTTCTGGAGGAAAAGTTGACTTGGGCTGATTTTCAAAGAAGATTTAAACAGAGGTTTATTTCTAAGGTTGCTAAATTAGCAATGATGAGGAGGTTTTTGGATTTAGATCAGGAAGATATGTCAGTTATCGAGTATGCTAACAAGTTTGATGAGCTATCTCGATATGGATACACTATAGACACTGACATCAGAAGGAATGAAAGGTTCATTCGAGGAATGAGGCCTAAGCTTGTAGGGCAACCCTAACACATATTCGTTATCCTAGTAATGTAATGGTGGAGATGGCAATCCGCCATGAAGAGATGCCTATTGTTTATGCTAGAGAGATGCCGGTTGAATCATAGGATCCTCAGGGAAAGAAGAGGAAGTTCTTCAAAAAGAAATGAGCCCAGAAGGGAGATACAACAACGAAAGCAAAAGCTGATTTAGTTTACTACAAATGTTATAATAAGGGTCATTTTGCAAATAAATGCCGCTTAGGCAAGGGGAAGAAGACCACAGATAAGAAGCATGTGAAATGCTACAACTGTGACCTAGTTAGGCATTATAAGAATCAGTGTCCAGAACTAGTTAGGGCAGACAAGGGAAAAGTTTTTGCTATTGGACCATCATCTGCTAAGCCAACTGCAACTAATAAAGGAAAGATTGTGATGGAAGGTATGTTTTTGATTTAGAGTACTCCAGTTTGGACACTATTTGATACCAGTGCATCACATTCATTTATATCTCAGAATCTGGTTGATAGGTTATGCTTAAAACCCACCTACCTTGTTTCTTCCTTAAGGGTTGCGACTCTAGGGATGAGATGTAACCAGTTAGAACTTGTCTGTGAGGTCATATGTTTGCATGCAGTCTATATGTATGTGATTTCGTAGATTTCAGGATCATTTTAGGAATGGACTGGTTGGGTGGATATGAGGCTAGGATATTTTGCTAGGATGGGGAAATATCGGTAAGACACCCAGATAGTAATAACCGAATCTTCTTCTCAGTGGAGAATTCTGACAAGAATGTTTGTTCTTTATTAAGTGCTATAGAAGTGGGCAAAGTGCTAAGCCAGGTTCAAGTTGCAAGAGAGTTTGCAGATGTTTTTGAGCCAGTTACAGGACCAGCTTCGAAACGAGCTGTTAAGTTTCAGATAGATCTTGTGCCAGGGGCTGAACCTGTCAGTAGATCACCTAACAGGATGACACCGACTGAGATGGAAGAATTAAAGGTGCAGCTAGTGGATCTAAACGGAAGAAATTTTATTAGACCAAGCTGTTCGCCTTGGGGAATGGCCATGATTTTTGTGAAGAAACCAGATGGGTCGTTAAGAATGTGCATCGACTTTCATAAGTTGAATGAAAGAAGGATCAATAATAAGTATCATTTGCTAAGAATAGATGATCTGTTCAATAAGTTGAGTGGGGCCAGAGTGTTTTCGTAATTGGATTTGGCGATGGGGTTCCATCAGTTGAGAGTGATAGAGGACAGTATTCCATTGACAACATTTCAAACTAAGTATGGTTTGTACAAATGGTTAGTGATGCCATTTGGGTTGACGAATGCAACTGCTTTCTTCATGAATTTGATGAACCGAACTTTCCGAGAGCATTTAGATAGGTTACGATTGTTATTCATAGATGACATTTTGGTGTACTCGAAAGATGAAAGGGAGCATGAAGATCATTTAAGAGTAGTGCTTGAGACGCTGAGGCAGTATCAACTATATGTGAAGTTTTTCAAGTGTCATTTTTGGAAGAAAGAGGTCAAGTTTCTTGGTCATGTGGTTTCAAAGGAGGGTTTGGCGGTAGATCTAGTTAAGGTCGAAGCTGTCAATAATTGGAAGAGACCAGAGACGGCAACCGAGATTAGAAGTTTTCTCAGACTTGTTGGCTATTACCGAAGATTCATTAGGGATTTTTCACGAATAGTAGCACCTTTGAGTAATTTGTCCAAGAAGGATGTGAAGTTCATTTGGTCCGACAAATGTGAGGAAGGGTTCCTTAAGTTAAAGCATTTGTTGATCGACGCACCAGTGTTAGCTGTTCCAGATGGAAACCAAGGGTTGGTGGTGTACACTGATGCATGTGGAACGGGATTAGGAGCTGTGTTGATGCAGAATGGCTTAGTCTTTGCATACGCTTCTTGACAGCTTAGACCGCATAAAATGAGATATCCTACTCATGATATGGAGTTGGCTGCGGTAATCTTCACATTGCAGATATGGAGGCATTGTCTCTTAGGGGAGAGATTTGAGCTATACACAGATCATAAGTCTTTAAGATACTTATTCTCTCAGAAGCAGTTGAATATGGGACAATAGAGTTGGTTGGAGTTTTTGACGGCTTATGATTTTGGTATAGAATATACACCATGGAAAGATAATAAAGTAGCAGACGCTCTTAGCAGAAGACACCAGTGTTGGCTATGTTGGCAGAATGGAAGGATCTAGAAGCTTTGACCGGTTGTGGTGTGTAGTTAAGATCAACTGCTAGTTCTAGTCAGAGTACTGCCACGTTGTCCTGGTTAGAAGTTCGACCAGTGTTGATCAAGAGAATTGCTACTAAGTAGAAGGATGATCCATTATTAGCTAAGAAGATCAAAAGGCTTGAGATTGAAACCGAGATCGATGATTTGAAAGATTTCTGTCTCGACCAAAGAGGATGGTTAAGAAAGAAAGGGCGATTATGTGTTCCAGGTGTTGAAAACTTGAGGAAAGAAGTATGTCATCGATCCAAGTTTACGATTCATCTTGGAGGGACCAAAATGTATCAGGATATGAAGGGGAGCTTCTATTGGGAAGGTATGAAGAGGGATGTTGGCTTGTGGGTTAGGCAGTGTGCTAACTGTCAACAAGTGAAAGCCAAACACCAGAAACCGAGCAGGTTGCTTCAGCCTTCAGAGATTCCAATATGAAAGTGGGATTTTATATCCATGAATTTCGTTGACGGGTTGCCAAGGTTTAATAGGGAAAATGAAAGCATATGGGTCATAGTGGGCAGATTGACCAAGAGCGCTAATTTCGTTCCAATCAAGTCAACCAGGATGGCACCTATTTTAGCGAAGTTGTTCATGAAGAACATAGTTAGACTGCATGGAATTCCTTATAGCATAGTAAGTGACAGAGATGCATTATTCGCTAGCGAATTTTGGAAAAGTCTACAAAGAGTATTAGGTATTAAGCTAAAGATGAGTATGGCATATCACTCATAGACGGACGGGCAGACTGTGATAGTCAATAAAGTACTCGAAGATTTATTGAGAGCTTGTATGTTGGACTTTGGTGGATCTTGGGAAGATCACCTATATTTGATTAAATTTTCCTATAATAATAGTTATCAGACTAGTATAGGAATGGCGCCTTTTTGAAACTTTGTATGGGAAGCCCTGAAATCGCCAACACGTTGGTTAGAGACTAGAGGTAGATTGGTCTTAGGTCTAGAGATGGTTAGAGAGGCGTCAGAGAAGATTGATTTGATCCGAGAACGGATAAAGGAAGCTTAATCAAGAAAGAAGAGTTATGCAGATAAAAGGCGTAAAGACCTAGAGTTCTCAGTTGGATATAGAGTTTTTATTAAGATGTCACCGATGAAGGGTGTGATACGATTCAAAAAATCGGAGAAGCTGGCACCAAGATATGTTAGACCAGTCCAGATTATAGAAAGGGTTGGAATGCTCGCATACAGAGTAGAGTTGCCAAGCAATATGGCAAGTGTCCATGATATACTCCACGTGTCTCATCTTCGCAAGTATGTGCATGATATAGAGATTACCATTCCTCTGATAGAGTTGGAAGAGCTGATAGTAGAGCCTAATTTGATAGTTGTTAGACAACCAGTGTGAGTTGTGGCGAGAGATGAGGAAAGATTGATATCAAAGACAGTTAAGTTGGTAAAAGTTTAGTAGAGCGACAACGAGAAAGACTGTACTTGGGAGGCATAAGACAAGATTTGGGATACTTATCCTGATCTACTTTGAGTATATGTCTATATTTGATTTATATAGATAATTGCTATTCAGGTAGACTAGCATGGTTGTTAGGAGTTATTATAGATGATTGCTATGTTTATTATTTAGTTCTTACTAAATTTGGAGGATGAAATTCTTTAAAGAGGGGAGTCTATAACACCCCTAACTTTTAATAACATTATTCAAGAGATTTAATTAGATAAATTAAATAGAATAATGTAAATATTAAGTGATAAGGGGATTGAGATTTGAATAAATATTAAGCGGCCATGCTTATTAATTTAATGGACTTAAGAATGGTTTAAAAGCAAATTAAATTATATAAGGTCATAATAGGAATTAGCTACATCTAACCTTTACCCTTATATATATTTTGTCCCCTAAGCCATTTACGTTCATTCTTCATTTTTCACATAAATATAACGTAAACAAAAGAAGGGGAGCCTACATAATCAAAGAGAAAAGAGAAGATAATTCAAAGAAAAGTTACAGAAACTAAAGAAGGGGAATCAAGCTCAAACACAATCCACATTCCTTATCTTAATCAAGGTGAATAATAATTCCATCTCTATTATTTGAATATATGTTTCAGTTTTATGATTAAATTCATATATATATATATATATATATATATATATATGATGTTTGGATGATGATATGCTTGAATTAAAGTTTTTTTTAATTTAAACAAGATTGTTTAAACTAAGATTTATATGGTTTTAGAGTAAAACCGATAGAAATTGATGTTTAAATGCCATTGAAAAATTATATGTTATGAAAAACATGATTTTGGAGTTGGCTTTTAATTTTGATAATTTTCCAAGCCATGGAAAGATTAATATGAATTTTTGAATGATAATATAGTCAATTGGGTTTAGAAATTTATTTCTGAAATTATTTAAAGAATTTGGGACTGAAATTGGTATGTTTGATAACATGATCAAAGTGAATTTCTATAATTTTTAGGTATTTTTCTTAAGTGATTTATTATACGAACTAAATTACTTTGAGAGGAGGATCTAAATGATTTAATTGTATTTTTAATGGAAGGGCATATCTACAAAAATAAATCTTGATACTTATCCAGAAATTAAGAGGCGATGATTTTGGTAAAGCATGTAAAAAGTTGAGGCAACCAATCACGTATTTACACGTAGGTAGGTTAGTTAGATATAACTTGTTTTAAGTGGCTTTAATTAGCCTTTACCTAGAAAAACAGGTTTCGCCTCTATTAGAGGTACCTTTCGACCCTTATCTTTCACCTTCGATCAAGTCGAAACTCCACTAAGCCGAAACCAATACACAAGTTATCGCCTAGATGGTAGGTAGTGGATTGGAAGAAAAGCGAAAGGTATGGTGTCAAAATCATTGCTTCCGATGGGATCAATACCCTAGTTTGTTTTAAAAAGTTAAGTGCATGCCTCTGTTTTACTAAAGCTTTCAACATAGTCGAATCATATGTTTTTGAAAGGAAATTTCTATTCGCTTTCGAAGGGGTTGCCATTTTTGTTTTAAAAACAAGGGCTTTCGAATGACTTCCTTTAGTTATAAATAAATGCTTTCAAAAGAAGGGGTTCATGGGTTTCGAAGGCAACTCCTTCGGAAGGGGGTTTCAAAGTTATCCTTCGGCTTTTGCTTAATTTTTTTTTTAGAGTTTTCGAAAGGGATGTTGTCGACGCCATGAAGTTTTCCCCAATACTTTTATATGATACAGAATGGTTTCGAAATAGATACTTTCATTTTTATTCACTCTGACCCAAATAATATTTTAAGTATAAACCCAATGGTTTTAAAAGGGGTGCTTTCAATTGGTTTCGAAGCTATGCTTCTAAACTTAAATGCTAATACTTTAATTCATTCGAAAGGTTTCGAAAGGTTTTAAAAGAAAGGTTTTAAAGTGTCCGAAAGGCAGGAGCCCAATGTTTTGAAAAGATTATGGTTTCGAAGGAGGTTATCCAGTGAAGTCGAAATTAAAGTTTTTGTTTAACGACAGATTTTCTATCGAATTAGAAAACCGCCAATAAATTTTGAGTTAAATTTATACCGCAAGCGCACGGTGTACGATCATAGCACGTGGCAAATACCGGTCGATCTGTAGGAAATTATAGATTTTAAATTTCTATTCAGTCAAATTAAAACAAAGTTGAAAGTGATTAGCTAGAAAATGTAAGAAAAATGAAAAAAAGAAAGTGATAAAAAATATGAGATTAAATGGCAATTTAGAGATAATTCCACTCTCTAAATCATATAGTTCAACAAATTATGAAATTATGATCTCTCTTTTTTGGTCATAAGTGAGTTTAAATGATGTGTTTATCATAAGTACGTCTCAATTGTGCTATTAATTATCTCACATAAGCTATCAAACTATAACACAACCTTTAACCACTTTTAAGTCTCATGAAAAATATTAAGAAGTTGAAAATGAAATATATTTTAAGCATAGCCTATTAACTATTGATTAGAAATATAAATCATCAAATTTTAATTTAATTTCACTTCCATTACCATAATCATATGTAGATGAAGAGGCAATTTGTGATTCATATGACTAAGCATAGCCAAAAAATTAGGCTATCAAACTCAATACCAAACATAAAATTACATAAACATCAACTTTCCATTAAGCACAAAAAGAGAGCAAAGATTATCAAATTGTTGAAGCTACACGATTAGAGGCTTCATTACCCCTAAATGGTAGGGATTAGCCTATCATTTGTGTTATCATATCAACACAAGTAGCATGCAACATGGAATAAACAAGAGGAAAAATAGAGCAAAATGAAAAGAAAAGCTAAGTAAAGAGAAGTAAAAACTAATCTACTTGCATGAAAAATAAACTGACTACTAACAAAAAAGAAATAGAGCATGTAAATGTAAAAGAGCATTAACTAACATTGAATAAAAGAAAGGAAAATTACACGAAATGAAATATGACTAGGTAGCCATGAAAAGAGAAAGAGAGCTTGTGTTTTATTTTGAGCCTAAAACTAACTAAAGAGAGACTAAGGAAGAGAAGGGTTACATGAAACATAAGGGGTATTTATACAAGTTAGAAAGCCTAATCCATATTTTTGGAAAATGCCCAAAATGCCCTTGTAGGAAGTATGGTGGTCAAGTTATCATTAGCGTCAATAGTCAACCATTAAGTGTGCATGAAAGTGTAATGACCATTAGCATGTTGATTAGCTTCTAATTTGTACATGAAGGAAGGTGGGTAAGTGAGGTCCCCCATGTTCACGAGTTTGAATTATATTCATCTTCATTTGCATTGTTTCCTTTTGTGCATGCATATCTTCATGAAACCACATGTAATTTCCATCCAATTTTCCTACAAAATAACATAGAAAGTTCCAATTAAATTTTCTCAAATTAATATTTGCACAAAATGACCATTTTGCCCCTATATAAAGATGAATATGTGACGTTTTGAAAATAATTTGAATTTTGGTTTAAACATGTGAAATTACCCAATATGATCATTTATTTGATTTAGTTGGATTAAATATGGTGGTAAAAATATGCACATTTACGTGGCCATCAGTTTCGAAGGCTCTGAAAGGCTTTGTTTTTCAAAACAAATAACACAATCTCATTTTAAAAGAAAAACTTGGAATAAATAAATAAAGTGTTTTAAAAACGAGTTTTTGAAGAAGTTTTCTTTGATTAAAAGGTTGAAGGGATTAACTAAGTTATTGTGTTTTCTTCTTCATATATGTATATATTGACATCATAATGGACCTATAACTGTAATTTGGGGAAGGGTAGAATAACCAGCTTGGTTGACCCAGTAGTGAATATAAATCAAGTTAACTCCTGAATGAGTAGAGTTGCATCCAAAAGATCAGGAAGACCAGAATATAGGATGCTAAAATAATAAAGAAAGATATTGGCAAGGGCCAATAGGTTCTCTGTAAGCCCGTGAAAACCGTGTAAATGAAAATATATTGGTACGAGCCAATAGGTTCATAGTTAGCCCATGAAAACTATGCATAATGGAAGATGCTAGAAACACAAGTTCATAGTTATTCCATGAAAACTATGATTTTAAATTGGCAGAGGCCGATAGGTTTATAGTTAGCCTATGAAAACTATATTTGAATTAAGATATTGATATAGGTCAATAGGTTCCCAGTCAGCCCGTGAAAACTCGGATAAGAAGAAAAGATATTTGAGTTACCAATAGGTTCCCAGTCAGCCCATGAAAACTAGGATAAGAAGAAAAGATATTGGAGTGACCAATAGGTTCTTAGTGATCCCATGAAAAACTATGTAACTGGACAGGGAGTTCTTAAATATTTAACTGGAGTTGACCCATGAAAAATTATTAGGTTAATTGTAATCCTATAAAACTATAACTGTGACGGATTGTCAAAATGAATGGGGATAGGTAATCCGGAATTGATTCACTTGTTTTTCATATCATTATATCATATTATTTTGAAATATTTTAACCATAATGATTGAAGGAGCACAAATATGGATTTATAAAATGGTTTTACGATATTAGTGAAGGGAAAGCCGTTCCGCTAAGCGGCATGATGTCATTTGATATCTAAATGATTTGAGATGGTAGATTATTATTCGTACCAAGATTTATGTCTGACTCGAAGTTTATGTTGTCCCCTTAAAATCTCGGGTACTCAATTGATTTTGAGTAGTTTGAGAGTTGAGGTTTTCAGATACCTCATTAGACGAATAAAGCTTTCGGAGACGTGCATGAGACATGATAGATATATAGATTTCTCTATTATTTGATTCCGTTGTATTGCTTATAATGGAAAAGTTATTAAATTTCCTTTATATACTCTGATCACCCAAAAGGGCATCTTCATATGTCGCTCTTGGCATATGTTGTAATAAATATTTCTTCTCTGAACGTGGTTAACGATAGTGCGATTATACAACGAATTTGGAATTTTTTTGAAATGAAATGTGATCTTGTTTGATGTTTAAAATTTTGTCCATATTCATTGTTACTATTTATGAATGTACTTAACACCGTCGTAATTGGTCGTCGAAGATTAATAACTATGGATGACTACAACATCCATAGCCGTTAGTTTTGGGCCTCCAAGTAGGGAGATGTTACATAAGGTAGATTTGAGCACAAACCGAATGGGATCTGGAGAAGTATAATGGTTCGTGAATACAGAAAATTGAATTTGGGAGCTGGGATCATTTTTTGGGCCGATAGGGAAAAAAGGGGAGGGAGACTTTTTTTCTCTATTTCTACTTCGAGTTGGAACGATACGAAGTGAACTGAAGAATAAAGGGAAAATGGCTAAGTATAAATGCATTTATAGATAGGACGTACATCGATTGTTTGTGGCGCCGAAATTATGTCGATCATTTCGTGGTAACGATGTTATACTGATCGTCCAACAACTTTGAGCAATCCAAATTGTATGTTCTAAAGATCGGCTATGATCATATAAAAGGGAGAGAAGTAGTAATGATCCATGATGATCATTTTTATAAAAATGGAAATAACGGTCGACAGAGATTATTTATAAAATTTCAAAACTTGACAATGACCCGCGAACGTTGAACCGTAATCGAGAGTCAGGGAAAACACGTATACGTGCTGGTATATGCTTCAAAATTCAATTCTTAGAAATCAACAAAAATTAAATGTTCCCTAAAATCGACCGAAGAAGGGTTAAAACCAAGTTGTTGAAGCTTAGAATTTGCCAGAAACAAAGCAGGATGATCAGCAACAAGTTATGATCACGTATTTATACTATTGGAAATCGACCAATCATCATGACGAATAATGGAATTACGACCTTCAACGAGAAAACAAATCTATGGAAGGATGACGACTATTTGATAAACCAGATGGATTTTTTTGGCTTGTGACGATTCAAAGCACATCATGCTCGCAACAAGACATGCTTTAGGGGGCAAATGTTATCCAGCCTTTTGGGGAATCTCAATCAAACCTCGAGCCCTGAACACCAAGGCATAGGAAAGGCCTTGATATCATCGACTTGGTTAGGAACGGATGGTTATCAGCTCTAGGAACCGATTATATACAACATTGTGGACGATGGTCAGGAAAATCCAGACCAGGTCCCAATCAAGGTCAATCAGTATGGAGTGACTGGCACGGTTCCATGAAATTACAATTTAGATTTCAAGACAATTGGAGTTCATACACTTGAATTATAGACAAAGCAAACATCTATATGGATCGATAAGGAATGATCAATAAAACAGCTCAAATTAGCGAAGATCAATTGATATCTTAAAATCCACAAGGGCAATCCGTTTAAAACTTTCAGAGCATCAATATATTGAAGAATATAGCCCACAAAAAAGATCGCAGGTCAAAATCTTGAGAAATGAAAATTGCCGATCGTTTTAGGCCGATCGTTTTTGCCGATCCTTCATAATGATTGGTATAGCCTAGTGAACATCTCAAATATAACAAGGTTTGATACATATTTCACGATCTACAACTCAGAACAAGTTCAAAGGGTACATGGGAACCTCTAGAAACGATCATACATCATTTGCCGGAAAAATAACGATCGGTGTAACTATAGCCAATCGTTTTTAAACATCGAGTAAGGGCCATCGATCATTATGGTGGGCCCTTATGGACCTAGAGAGTCTTCTGTGGAAATCTTAATGAAATATCTCATCAACTCTACTTATAAATACAGGCCTTTTGGTTCTTTTTAGGATCTTTACACTACTTGTTACTTTAGACTTCATTGTAATCAAGCACCTGCTGTCTTCTTCTATTGTAATCAGAGTTATAATTGATTAATAAAGAATAATCTTCAAAATGGACGTGGTCGCACAATGCCGAACCACTATAAATTTCTATGTCTTTGATTATAGTTGATTCTCTATTGCTTGTAAATTCATTTTACTTGGTTTAATTTTGTACTTCTTCATTTACTTCTCTACAAAAACTACTCTTGGGTTTTTATGACCAATTTAGTCGCAAACAATTATAAAAGAGGTTAAATATTTTGAAAGAGTTTCAAAAGCTCTTATAAGTAACTCTTCTTTAAAATGAATTTATGGATATTAAAGTGATCTTGGAAAATTATATTTTTGTGTATACAAAATTAATTTAAGTCTCTTATATTTTATTTATTATGGATTTGAAATTTTAGTGAGATTTCATGCTTTTCTATGAAATAAAGAATTTTAATAAAGAATTGAATTATCGGATTGGTATGGGACATTTCGTACAATTCTTTTGATTATTATTATAATTTGTTAAATAGAGTTTGAGTGGAATTTACTAGTTTTTGTAAATACTTGAATTTACTATCTGGTATGGGACAATTAGTTAAGTTCTTGTGATTACTTGAGTGACAGTGACCTACACTTTAGAGTTCTATTATCTTTGGGTGTTTGGAATTTATTTTAGGAGGATAGATCCCTAAGAGACAACTCATTTTTCATTGATTCGAGAGTCGATACATTCTAAGATTTGGGCATGTAGACCTATTTGGTTGCGTTAGGTTTGTTCTGGTGCAATGCGGCTGTTCTTTTGCTGTTTGTATAGGTGTTACATATAGCCCTATCAGTTTAGTTGGTTTACAATTAGTCAATGTTTGCCTATTTGGTTGTCTTAGGTAAATTCACAACGTTGATCTATTTTGTTGGGTTAGACTATTAGACTATGTGGTGGAGTTTATTTTTGTTAGTTAGATTTAAATCGGTCTATTTGGTTTTAGAACTCAGTGTCGCTGTATTTAATTGATAGTTCACTACCATTATTATTTCATTAGTGACGATTATTCTTCAGAGATTTTGGGATGGATATTTAGTATCTTTTGGCTTTGGAGAATTTTCAATTGTTATCACCATATTTTGATGATGGTCCATTTGAGACTTGATATGGACTTATGAAATGGTGATTTAGTTTGATATGCCTTATTCTGATCACTTGATCTGGCATTTTTTTTATGGCTTATTTTATTGTTAAGTCATATATTGATATGGATTTTGAAATGGAGATTTAGTTAGATATGCCATATTATGATCAATTGGTTTTAGGCATATTTTGAGACGACTTATTTTATGGTCAAGTCATATATTATGATATCGGTATCTCACCTTTTTACTAGATATAGTCTGGCTTATTTATTTTATAATACTTGGGTCAGGCCGAGACTCTACAGGCATAGGACTCGTTGACCTTTGGATTTATGCTAGCACTGGAGTATATCTTTTGACTGTTTCAATTTACTTCATTCTTTTTTATATTGACATTTAAGAGGATATGACATTTATATTATTAGTAGTCACTGTGTACCTAATATATTATTTTTGATATGATATATTTCTTCTGTGCGTCTAGTACCGATATTTTGTAGACTTGCATTTTATTATGTATATAATTATATTCTTATACTATATCTATGACTCTGAGTATGATTTATCCATATTATATACTTTCTGAATATTTTTAGTCGGTGTGTTTATTTTATTGTATTAATACTGTACACCTTAAAATTTTCTGTTCAGATCCTTAAAAGGTAATAAAGATGTGTCAGTGTTAGTCAAAAGATATATTCACATTTGATCACCCTTAACCAGCTGTATTTTCCATGTTATTAGACGACATTACTTTTAATGTTCTTTAAAAATATGGGTATAGCAGTGGGGTCATCACAGTTTGGTATCAAAGCTGAATTCAGAGCATTATAGAATATAATTTGCACAGAGTCGAGATCTAAACCTAGATGAGTCATCACAGTTTGGTATCAAAGCTGAATTCAGAGCATTATAGAATATAATTTGCACAGAGTCGAGATCTAAACCTAGATGACTTAGATTTCTATCCCTTGGGTGTGTGGTAGTTAGTAATTTAATTAACTATTAAGGATAGGAATATCAAATCATTATTGGGTAATCATCGGGACATATTTGAATTTTTTTTGGATTTATATATATATAGTATTACTATGAAAATGATACTAAAATTGGGAGCTCACTTTTGTTAGAGTGTGAGAATTTTAGATAGCATAAATTAGACCTTAGGCGGTTTAGAATTGAATATTGTTGTGTCCTAATCTGTTAATGATCAAAATGCATAATCAAAGCTAGAAGATAGCTTTCTGGTGAAGGCAATTGTTTGTTTGATTAATTAAAATGTATGCTTTTGCGTCAATGTTTTTTTATTTATGCTTAGTTTAAAATGTGGAATTGAATAAGAAGTTCATTTAAATAATTTATAAACCTATTTTTTTGATGAACCCAATTATTAATAAAAGCCAGCAGTTCTCCAAAACAGAACCGTTAGGGAATAATAAAAATATTTAAGTAATTAATATTTGTAATATATAGTACGATAAATTATATAAATCTACTAATTAAATTTGGAATTGGAAAATATACTTAATAAATAAAATAAAATAAAATATGATATTATTTTAGAAAAGTATTTATGAAAGAAAATTCAAGTAATTTTAGTTATAAAAACACTTTAAATGGTTTGAGAAAGAGTTTAAAAGCCTTTGGAAATTTCACACTTATATTTTAATATATTAACTAAAAAGGAATTTATTAACCAATTAAATTTTTATTATAACAAAATCCTTTATTAAACAGTGTACTGTCCTCTATCTAGAGGCCAAAACTAAGTGCTACAAATGCCGCAGTCATCCATAGTATTAACTTCCAACGATTAAATACGGATATGTTAATGGTATCCGTAATATCAGAAGCACTTGAATATGAAACAAATTACAGATTTCAAAAAAACAACATTTTACTGATTACATCTCAAAAAACATGTTTCACATTCAAAATACATAATCCTATAATCGTTTCCTAGGTAAAGATAAAATATAATTATTACATAAATATACCAAGAGCGACATTTGATGATGCCCTCTTGGTTGGCCAGAGTACTATATAGCCATAAATGACTTAATACAACACAGCGGAAATAAATAAAATAAAACTGCAACTCTGAATAGCGATCCGTCAGCCTCTTGCACGTCTACGGTAGCTTTATTCGTCAACCAATTAAAAACCTATAAACCTCAACCCTTGGCCTACTCAAATCAATTTTGAGCACCCGAGATTTTAAGGGTAAAAACATAAACTTCGAGTCAGACATAAAGCCTGGTATGAATAATGCTATACATCTCGGTATTTGATACTAAGTGACACCACGCCACTCAGCGGAATGCGTTTCCACTCATTAATATTCTTTCAAAATATCTTTTGCAAACCTTTATCCTGCAACCAAAACTAGTTAAACTGTAAAGCATTATTATGTAAACATAGATATAAAGTAACAAATGAACAATCTTTCCGAAAACCATAGTTTTATTTGGCTAACTGCCAACCTTTGGCTAACTCGGGCCTTCTAGACAATACAAACAAAATAATCTAATACCCGTTAGATACTCCTGCTATAGACGGTCTGTCCTTAACTATCTATTAAATACTCCTCTTCTGGACGGTCTGTCCCTAACTTAACATCTCCCAAGGTCACCTGATCCTAATGATTTTGCGAGCTCACTAATAACCTATCTATATACAAATATATATTCTAATCTGTGTGTAATCATCATTTTACTCTTACCTGTGACAAAACCCTACACGTTGGAATTTTGGGCTAAATTAGCTGGGGCTGATAGCTAATGTATAGGGCGCAACCCTATACCAGTCCCATTTGATATTCTAATATCTGAGTCATTTTACTTAGAGAAATCTTCCTAAAAATTTCCTTGAAAACCTTTCCATTTGAAATTAATTAAAAACCTTTAAATCAAACTTAAACAAGTTAAACACATATACTCTATGCTTTACGCAAAATCACATTGCCATATTATATATATAGACACACACACACACACACACGCATATACGTACTTTACACAAATCTTTGTTGATGAAAAAATTAAATCTTTGAAAGAACCCATTTCGAAACCATTGAATGTTCCCCTTTTGAAACTAAGTAAAACCTTTCTTTATAACCTAGGCCGAAAGCCGGAACATTCCTTTTGAAACCATTCAATCTTCCTTTCGAAAACACTTGAAAAACCTTTCCTTTGAAAGCCATAGAACCTTAGACACCCTTTTTTTCAAAACATTTTAAACTGCCTTTCGAAAACTTTGGAAACCCAATCCTTTCATACTTTTCGAAACCTTTGGAAACCATCCTTTCAAACCTTTCGAAACCATTGGGGAATCACCCTTTTGAAACCATCCTTTAAAACCTTTAAAAAACATAAAACATTAATCCTTTCGAAAGCCTTTGGGTTCAAGTAAAACATGTGCAAATACCTTTCGAAACCATTAAAAATTAACTCCTTTGAAACCATTTGGGCTCTACCTTCAACGGTGCAAAAGGGTCATAAAAAATTTAAGTCAAAAGCATTCTTTCGAAAGCATTTCCTAAGTAAACAAGAGATGGTGTCAAAACCAACCTTCTGAAAGCATTGGAGAAGCGGCTAAGTTTTAAAAGCAAAATATACCTTCCAAAACCATTGGCGTCGAAAGGTAGAAAAGCGACAACAATGGGCTTCGACCTAGTCGAAAGCATATACTTAAAATGAAGGCGCAACCTCTTGAAACCATTGACTTAGTTGAAAGAAAACCAAGTCGAAAGCTATACTGTTGAAAGAAAAGTGGGCGTATTTTCATTTAAATCAAAACAGTGCTTCGACCACTTCGTAACCCCTGGTTTCGACCTCATACCTTCCGCCTGCTTTCCAATTCACTGTGCACCAAGTCTTTGAAGCCATGTGTATTGGTTTTGATGGTGATGGAGGCAGAGGAACTAAGTCGAAAGATACATAAGATGGAAGCAGGGTGTCGAAAGTGGCGAAACATGCAATTTTACACGTAAAACTAATTTTTAACCTTTTTAAGTAATCTTTATAACTAACTTACCTTGTTGGTCAAAATATTATTGGTTGCTAATTTTCTTTTCTAAATGCACTGCCAATATTTCAGGAACAAACAATTTAATTTATTTACAAAATAACTTTTCTCCTTTTATAAATATACAAAACATTTAAGTCCCATACCTTAAATAAATTTATATATTCATCAAAACACTTAGGAAAATTCTACAAAAAATTCAGAAAATCCTTTTTAATATTTTTTTTGACATATATTAATTCTAGACCCAAAATATTAATTATTTATCCATAAATAATTTAAAACCCAAATAATCAATTTCTACACTAGAAAATTTATATATAATTCACATTAACTCAGAAAATTATGAAAATTGAAACACATCTTTATAGTATCATTTCTGGTCTAAATCTAAAATTGCAAGGCATTTGATTTCATTAAATAGGGTTTTCACATTAAAACATATCATAAAATCTATATGAACAAGCATAAATCATCAATGGGCATATATTAACATTTAATCATTCAAAACATCGCATAATCATGCAAAACACTTCGGATTTATCTTTAATCGAAAACAATTAGAAAAGTGAGATGTAGTCATTATTCACCTTAGCTTTTGAGATTAAAGAGTTTGAGATTTGAATGAATTTGATTTAATTAAGCTTCCCTTTGAATTCCTTTATCTTTCTTCCTCTACTTCTTTAAAATGGTGGGCGGCCTCTACTTTGATAGTATTAGTAAATGAAATGAATGTGTGAATTGAATTCCTAAGGGTTTAAGTATAATAATATCATTCTTCCTATTTTCCCTTACCTATTTCCCTAACACATTTTATTTTAACTCTTCTTTAGTTCATTGGTTAGATGGCATGACTACCCTTTATTAAAATCAAATCTCAGTTCCCTAATCAACACATTATTTTATTTGATTTAATCAACTAAATATACTAAATAATGTTACTAAAAATATTGGGTTCGAATAATAATTTGATTAAAAAATTAATAATCGTTTACGAAAAATCATATTAAAAAAACTATTTTAATCAAATTAGTTTAATATTACCATTTCAAAACAAGGTTGTTACAGCATTTGTCAATGAATGCTTTAGCTTCTAAAATGCTTCTGCACATTTATCGATCTAAAAATCTTCACATCCTTCCTTGTTGATTTAGTCATCATTTCTGCTATATAAGAGAAGTCCTTAATGAATCTCTAATAATAGCTAGCCAACCCCAAGAAACTTCTAATCTCAAATTAGATCTCTTCGAAGTATTGATGGCCTCAATCTTTGATGGGTGTGCTGACAACCCTTTCTCAAAAACTATAAGACCAAGGAACTTCGCTATTCTTTCCTAGAAATTACTTTTTGAAAACTTCATCTTTCACTGATCCTGCCTCAACGTATCCAGCACTATTCTCAAAAGAACTTCATGATCATGTTTATCATTGTAATATATCAAAATACCATGTATAAGCACCAAAATTAATCTAGCTAAATGCTCTTGGAACATTCAATTCTTTAAATCTACATAGAAAGTAGGCACGTTAATCAGTCTGAAGGACATGACAAACCACTCCTACAAACCATATCTTATTTGAAATACTGTTAACAATGTACTTTCCTCCTCCACTCTTAAAGCACCTTGGATCCAATTAATTGATCAAACAAATCATCTACTCTAGGTTAAGGATACCGATTCTTCACGGTATTCTCATTTAGCTTTCTATAATTAATGCACATTCTTAATGACCCATTCGGTATCTTCACGAAAACCACTACAGCTCCCTCAAGCGAGCTACTTGGTTTAATAAAGTTCTTTCCTTCCAATTCCTCCAATTGCTTTTTTAGCTTCATTATTTCGGTATGTGTCATTCTGCTAGGTGCTTCACCTATAGGTTCAACCTCTAATATGAGATTTATGCGAAGCATGATTACTCGCTTCGACAATAGTCCCATAGTTATCTCAAAGATGTCGACATATTCTCTTACTATAAAAAGAAAATTTATTTCAACTTCCACACCTTCACTAGCACCCAACAATGTACATACATCAAAGTTCGATTCTTTTAACAAGTATAAAGGGTGTCTAAGGATATTATTCTATCTTGAAATTATTCCTAGCATCATGTAAGCTTGACCATTCCATACCTAGAATTATCCCAAAACCTACAAAGTCAAAAACATGAAAATTGTAAGTAAACGAGTGACCTAACAAATCAAATTCTACATGGTCACGTCTCATTCGAAGATTTACATAGATGAATATCAGATTCGCAACCCTTAGGTATGATATTAGGTATGTTGAGTCAAGATTTAATCTATCTACATAGCATTTAGAATAAAAGAATGTTATGCTCTAGTATTGAATAACACTTTAATGGGTATGCTATATATCAAAAGTATACCTCCCAGCATAGCCTTTACCTTTTCCCCGGTAGTTGATCATGAAGCTTTATGTTCCATAGCATAAACCCTTCCCTGACCAACTGTGAACGGTTCAAGAATTGTCCCTTGAAATGCCCCATCTTGTTGTAATTATAATATATCGGTCCTTTCTTATCCATAACCTTATTGCTATCCTAGAATGACAAGCATTAGCAAAGTGCCCCTTCTTATCACGCTTATAAAAAGTTACCTAGGATTTTCCTTTGGAACTTCACCTTTCTGAGATCCCTTCTTAAAGAACTATCTCTTCTTTCCTTAAAAAACTGTGGCTCCATAGATTTATTCTTCCCAAATGATGCAAATAAATCTTCATTCCTCAAACCCATGTCCACCACAATGTTATACGTTTTTCAAAGGCGTGATACTATTTCCCTAGTGATTTCAGACTTCAGCCCCCGAATAATCTTCTCATTCTTCTTAAGAAAGGCGTTAATCAAAGCTTGAATTTGTCTTAAAAGCTCAGTACACTTAGTCGAATACTTCAAAATCATCATCTCTCCTTATTCTAACCCAGTACATTTTCTGAACAAAGTAGATTTTGCTACTTCAGATAAGAACTTTTCCTTGAACCTTTCTCTAAAGTCGGCCTAAGTAAGGTCACCTTCCAATACATCCATAGTTACAATATTCCACTAATGCAAAGTAACTCCCTACATCCTCTTAGAAGCCATCCTTCACTTTTTTCCATCAGTCATTCCCAAATCAGCAAAAACCCTTTCATAGTGAAGAAGCCAATCCTCCATTTCGATGGCATTACACATACCCATAAATGGCTTGCTCCTAGGTTGGTGAAATTTCTACTTAACGCGACATAATTATTACGAGCAGCCACTTTAGGCATAATAGTTCCCACTTTACCAAGTTTTTTCCTATCAACCCAGCCACTACTCCGACTTGCATTATATTTACAAAGAATTAATGCATCGCCCCTTATCCACCGACGGGTTCCAATACCCATATTGGCATTAACATCGATAGTTAGGTTATCATTTCTAGGATTGGGCCGAATGTTTCCAATAGTTGTGGCGATTCTGCCTCCCAAGTTAAGTCTTCCACTTTTGGTGCCTATATCTTCCATTCTCATAATCTGAATACGAGTCTTCATGAGATTTAGAAGAGTGGAATAAAGGTAGAGAGGAGAGTATAAATAAATATACATACTTATATATACATACATACATATATATATATATATATATATATATGTACATATGTATGTGTGTGTATCCAATAACAAGTACGTTACTATAGCGTAATCCCTTCCCCAATTTATTTTCTCTATTTAATTTGGTTATGTTTTGCAAAAACCATACTAAATTTTAAGTAAACATAAGCTATGGTACTAAGTTGTAACAACCCACATTTTAAGGTTCCAAAATAGATATTTATGATGTTATAGTCATCCCTGATATTATTTCCTAGCGACAAAATAAGATTAGTTATTGTATCATTAACATCAGGAGCATAAGAGTTTACAAGTTTTCACAGAACATTCTTCATTCGTTCATTTCAGGTTCATTACACGCCAATTAAATAACCCCACGACTACGTCGTTTGGATAAAATATAATAAATATGAAATATATAGTTCCATGAGCGAGATACGAAGATGCTCCCTTAGATGATCAAAGTCATAACCACTAACGTCATACAACCCATCTTTACATATAAATAAAGCATTCATATATATTACATAGTGTAAATAACATAAGTACTACTAGCTTGCCTTTTTCACATCTTCAAAAGCTTTATTCATCTTAAACCTTAAATACCCTACTATCAGCCTATTCAAATGACCACCTGAGAGTTTATGAGGAAATAAAAAAATTTGGGTCTGATAAAAAGTCCATTACGAATAGTATTAGTCCATTAATAAAAATATATACATAGTGAGACTAGACCACCGAGCAGAGCAGGTTTCCTAGTATCTTATAACCAAATACAAAATATAATATCCAATAGATAGGAATAGATAGGACTAATGCACTGTGCTCTCCTCATCCACCTGCAACCATAATTGTAGAACGTAACATGACATCCTACAAAATGTATAGTCTAATATTCAATAGGAGCTAAGGGTTACATATTCATAAAACTGCCCATCTTATTAAGCCAATAGTTAATACATTGATATAGTTTTCTCGAGGTCATTATAAACCTATTAGATTTCATAGGCCAATTAAAAACCCACAAGGCTAACTTGGGGCAAGAACCAGATAATTCATAATGGTCTTCCTTTCCCATAAATGTACCAAGATACTCCCGTAACAAAAGAAAGTAACAACGACCATCTTTTCCTACAAGCATACCAAGATACCCTGTGATAGGAAAAAAACAATAGTGAGATCCTCCATATGATTTTAGATGCGCAAACAAATTTTAGCCTCTATGTTTACAAAGCACTATATGGTAGAATCGTTGACCTTAATAGGCGAAGGGCTTAATCGGCTATAGCATGAGGCGTTACCCTGACACCAGTCCATACAGCTTAAATCCAAGATTGAATCGCTAGGCGGATGCTAGGCTGTAAGCATGGATTAGGGATTAATCGCTTAAGTGAGGATTAATTGAAACTATGCATTTTCGATAAACTCATGCCTTTTGGATGAAATTTTAATATATTTTCTAGTACTAACTCTCCCACAATGGGATATCATGGATTTGGATGGGTTTTGGAAGCAACAATGTTGACATAATCGCTTTAAACAAACATCTTGATGCTTATAAGTGGCATTTAGTCTAAATTGGTGCAAATATGGTGCATATAAACCTCTTTATATGCTTAGATAATGTAGTAGGTCTCATCTAGGTGAACGAGGAAAATATCTAGGTGTTAAGGCTAGCCTAGCGCCTTAGCAGGGCCTAGGTGGGTGCTTAGAAAGATTTTTATAACATTGCTCAAATCTAGTTTATAAGCATCAGACATGTCATTTCTTTTGATCAGTTCCAGGCATCCTAACACAATTAGATCTTCCCAAGCACCTCGAGGCATCCTACTCACATTGTAGTTTAGTTTGACTATACCTAGTAACGGAACAACCCTAATCGCCCATCGGTTTTCAATCCCTAAGGTCATAATTATAAGGTGATTTCATACGCGTGAGCATGTTAAAAATTTACATAAACAATAACATAAATGATAACTATACACAATTAAAAGTATAAATTTATCATTAGCTATGCAAATATGTTCTCATGATAGACATAAATCACATTCAAACAGGCATGCAATTTATCACATATAAACTTAAATAATTTGGTCTAAATTTCCTTCTTACATTCTCAAAAAGCTTGTTGATAACATTTATAAATTCATTAAAATTCAACTTAGGTTATTAAAAAGTCCATCCCATTATTTAACAAAGTGCTATTGCATGTGTAAAATAAGGCTATCGCAATTATAAAGTTATCGCAACCAAAAACATTGCAACAATAAAGTTATTGAATGTTTAGCGTCACACTTTTAAAAGCATAGCTATCACATGTCTAAATTATGTGCTACTACATCTCTCAATTTTGAGCTATCGCATCTCATGCATTGTATTTCTAGATCATGTGTTATTGCACATATAAATCAATAGCTATCACAAGTTTAGCACTAGTGCTATCGCACATATAAAACCAATAGTTATCGTAAGTAAAAAATTATGTTATTCTATATAAAAAAATAGCCATCACAAATACTAAAATTGTGTTATCGTACTATCAAGTTAAAAAATTATGCCATCGCATATATAAAACTCTTACCTATCGTAAGTAAAAAACATAGGATATCACACTTGTAAAACACTTGAAGCTATTGCAAGTATAAAACTTGGTGCTATCACTCTTATAAATTTTTTAGTGCTATCGTACTTACTAAACTCTAAGTGCGATGATAAAACTCTTTGTACTATCGCACTTGTAACTATTAGTGATATCATTCTTATAAAACTCTTAATATTATCACACTTATAAAATGCTTGTGCTATCACAGGTATAAAATGACGTGTTTGTAAAATATATTTAAAACTTATATATTCCCCTTAAAAGCATTTACTTTTAATCAAATCTTTGCGCATGTGAAATATCAATTCGTTAACCATAATCTTCATAAAATTATTTTTAAGAAATTTCAAAGATAATTTTTTTCTTTTCAAAACATTAATTGATGCCATAATTAATTAATTGATTTCCATTAAAACTCCAACTTTCCCTTTAACAAATAAATCATACAAATTCGAAAATACATAGGAAAACCCATTAAAAATTCCTAAAGGTTAGATTTTCTATCTTTTAACATATATAAAAAATTCAAGGTGAAATAATTACTTATCCTATTTTAAAAAAATTAAACCCGAATTAACTATTTTCTTAACTTAAAAATTTATAGAATTTCCAAACAAACTCGAAAAATTATTTAAATTAAAAACCCATCTTTAAACTAATTTTATAAATAATATATAAGTTTTTTAAAGAATTTGGAGATCTATAATTCTGGTTCTAAATTTGAAAACCTTTTAGTTATTTCCTTAATTTCACATACAATATTCATAAATCTAAATGACTAACTTAACTAGAATCTTGTTCTAGCGTCATAACCAATTAGGATTCCATCTATATCAAAAAATTAAAACATAGGAAAAGTATGGGATGTTAATATTATTTACCTTAGTTTATTGTAATATGAAGGTGTTTGCTCTAGCTTTCTTCTTCTTTAGTTTAGAGAATTTTAATGGAGTTTCTCTTTTCTTTTGTCTTGCATAGTTATAAAATATTGCAGAAATTATAATGGAGAGGGGAGAGAAGAGTTAGGTAAACAAGCAAAGGCTTTAACCTTATTTCCTTATTTTCTTTCTTAACTAAATTAAAGCATTCATTTCTTGCTCTTTATATAATGATATTACTCCATTTATCAATTCAAATTTAAAATTAAATAATAAGGCAAATATAAGTACTTAATCCACTTTCCTATGTAATTTGTTTAATTACTAATCAATTAAATTTCCATAATAACGTGCCATAAAAATTCGGATGTTACAGTTTAGCTGGGCAAATTGCTAACTGAAGGGAGGAGAATCCTTGGTTTAAGGCATAACTGGCCTTACTATCCTCCAAAAAGCGAGCCTTATCCGAGGAGATCAGGCAGGTAAACCTTAACAAGTAGCCGGCTAGCCAAAAGTTGAAGAACCTCAACATTCTTGAGAACATATGTGAAGAGATGGATAAGCAGCTTGACTTTATGGGTGAGCTATTGGATGAAGCATATTGTAACATGTACACTAAGGCAATCTTCATTAGCTTCGGGATTAAGACTAAGCCATTGCTTCCGTCATCAATGTCTTGTCAAAAAGGTGAGGGAAGCAATCGAGAGCAAGGGAAAGCTTTTTACACTAAAATATTTTGAGGAAATCCTCTTTTCAAAGAGGAGATGGATACCATCAAGACGGGATATATCATATAAGTGATAGTTTAGAAGGAGGAAAAGAAAAAGGAAAGCTAATGCTTCATTAGCTCTGGTCAACTTTCCTCAACCGGTGGCCCATCCTATGGCTTATGTTCCTTGGCGACCCTACCTTTCGCTAAACATTACATGATTGTAACTCTTCGAGATGGTAGTTCGTATCCATGGCCTTCAACCTATTGCTTATTTGAGGATATGAACAACATTTACATCCTCATAGTACTACTCCTTATTTCGAAGGGACATAATACTTACTTTCCCATTTATCTTCGTATAGATGGATTTTCTCATGTGGATCCAGGAGGAGTAGTTGTTTCCATTCTCAATATTACTTCATTGGATGCGGTTGTGATGTGCTTATGGCCATCCCAGAATCCTCGAAGCAAATTAAAGCTCTTTAGGGAGACACTAAGAGAAACTATCATGGTACCTTGATCTAGATAATGTTGAGGAAGTCATCGATTCTTTGATCACCTATTTGAAACAAATTTAACCCTCTGAAGTCGCTAAAGTTAAGATTTATAAGGCAGAGAAATCAAGGTTGATTTCGAAAGAGAACCCATCAGAAACTCTCCCGCACACAAGTCCCCCTCTTTCAGTGTGCTCAAAGACCTAAAGGGGCTGAGGATAAAGGATGGAGGCTCTGGAATATTTATCTCCATCCAAAAAGTACCGCAAGCAGTAGACTTCTTTATTTTGTTGGTTTTGCGATTTCGATATGTAAAGGCATAAGTCCTAAATACCATCGACTTGCTTTTTATGTTGTAATGCATGAGACACGTGGTTGGATGATGAAGTAATTATTATCTTATTCCAATATTATGTGTATGTAATGTGCATTTCAGTCTTTCACTTGCCATTAGTTTACATGTATGTTTGTATTTCTCGATATTTTATTATGTTTCATGTAACTTGCATATCTCGGTTTTTTATTATGCTTTGTGTCTGTAAATGTTTTTATGCATGAACATACATCATTAAGTAAATATATTTCATGTATCTGTCCAGCATTGGTGTTACACTGAACAAACACACTTGATCGTCTAGCCTACTCATAGATTCCTACATACCACTTAGGCTACCAATTAAATTGTAATTTATTATCAAGTTTGACTAAATTATGTAATTTCAATAGCTTTACGGCTTTTCTTTTGATATAAAGGGGTTTAAGGAAATATGTCTTTGCAACCCATGTGGGAGAGGTTTCTTATTACGGAATGGAAAAGGGCTTTATCTTATGCTCTATGTAAGAATATCTTCTTAAGCTTTTCAAGGGAATTAATTTTACTATTCATTTGGATACATAACTATTAATGGAATTCAGGGAGATTAGATCCATTAATCTTAATAACACATCCACTTTAATATATCAAGGGAATTCAATTAGTTATCAAGAAAACATCCCTTTATTGTGTTTAGGGAAATTCATGTCATAGGTTAATAAGAAAATATCCTCTTTTAGGTTCTCTATGGGGATTAATTTCACAAATAAAGTGAAAACATTTCAATAATAATGGTGATGTCAATGCAAGAGTTCAAATTAAACTACCAATAAAATTCCATTGTAGATTGGTTCATGCCTCAAATTCGGGTAACTTCATCCGTGTTATCGATGTGGAACACTTGCTACATCTACTTAGGGAAGGTTCATATTATTTTTCAATGTTGAACTACCTATTTTGATTATTTCTCTCTATTTGTCGGTAAGTCGGGCCACCATCAATAACAAAGTTAATTTAGATCTTAGTTTGTAAGTAAATTGGCATAACAAAATAGGATGACCCCTGCCTAAATTCATGCGGTGCTCATGCAACCTTGGGTTATCGAGACTTTTATCGGTATGATTCACATATGATTTTTGTCGCTAATTTAAGATAGGGTACTCTAACAACAAGCAAATTTAACATAATTATTATTAGTTAATTTCAACGGTAGTATGACATAATTTGATGGTTAAAGTCGGTTTTGAGTAGAATTACCTTTTGGCAATTTCTCTATTTCTATTGTTCAGAATATTTGAGAAACAAATTGTGATATATAGCATGTTATGGTTTGGATACATTGAACGATTGGATAATTTTGAGCCTAGAACTATTTTGGCTTAAAAATCAATTACTTGCTATAAATATATGTTTATCTTAATCCAAGTCGCCATCATATCTATTTCTTCTTCTTAATCTTGAAATCCTCCTTAGTTAGATTTTGATGGTAGTTGATCTTCTAAATTTAGAACGTGTCAAAAATTGAATAATGGCCAAACCTCATCAAATTATGTAACTAATTGTTCATCTCAGGAAGACGAAGAGACGATAATAATCCACTTTTTGAAATAATGCTCGAGTTGGTCAGTATCACAGTCAAAATCATGGCGAAAAAACTATAGATTGGAAAATTGTGATGTTTTAATTTAGAAAAAATTGGATATTTGCACCAGTTGAAATTGATGCTTCTTATCTTGCTAAGTTTAACACTAGCTTCAATTTTTTGAATTAATGGCCGAAGCTTCAAAATTTGGCATTGAAAGTTTGTGGTGGTGAGAAAGGTAATGGCCAACACTGGCTACTAGTGGGCAGCGCTGGTGTCAATCGGCAAATGGGAAGTAGTAGGGACGTACATGGTGGTAGGTGATGCTCAGATGGACGAAGAGCATCAAATTGCGCATCCAAATGTCGAGTTTGATCGTTTGGAGTAATATAGGGAATAAGGTGATTTTATAAATATGTCCCTAAAATTTTATTATTTACATTTTAAAACCCTAGATCATTTAACCATGGTAACTTTTGCATATGGCCTCCGTTTTAATCATGGTTTGTTCCGTTGGGTTCACGGCAAGATTTTAGACGTTTTGATATATGGATTACTAATTTTTGGAACTGTTTGTGAAAGCTCCTTGGTAAGATTCAAAATTCATAAGCATTTATCTTTTTAGAACATTAAACTGATATTCACAAATATGTATGCACCCGTTAAGATGTATTATATCTCTTATATGATCATTTGGTAATTGTGATGATTTTGTTGTGACATATGATAACATCTGATTTTTATTTGTTTGATCGCTACAATGTTGGACTATGAATAATTTATGATAATTAGTTATAGATTTAGGGAAAGTAAATAATTAGTTGGGATTAAGTGAAATGTGCGAAGAGGTGTTAAATAAGATTATTTAATAAATGTTGGAGTGATATTTGAGAATAATCATAACTGATATTTTGCACTGAATTAATGTGTAGTAAGGTTATTATTTATGAATTTCTAGAGAAATTCATAAATAATCACCAAAAACCAACTAATAACCAAATATATTGGAATCTAGGACAGATTAACACTATTCAGCATAGATAGTAATATTATGCTTCTTGAAGCTTTAACGAGAATTATCTATTTTAGGTAAATAATAATATGTTTTTATAAGATTCATTAAGAAACGAATTTATTCCTTAATTAGTAATAAGCAAATACTTAGAGTATAATAATAATAATAATTAGGTTTAATTACTATTAATATCGAGGAGAATAATAAAGAGACAAGTTTAGAAATATTTTTGTTAAATTATTATTTCCTTTAAGATAAATAATTATATAATTTAAGTATTTTTGAAATAATAATTTATATTTATAAGATAGTTATTTTGAGTTATAAGGTGAATAAAGTTGTTTGAAAGATGGTTTACATGGAAAACTGCTATTTTAAAGAAAACAAATATGTTATGTTATAAAGGAATCGAAGAAAACTTACTGTTATTTTGATTAAATGGAAATACAATGTTTTTAAAGCATTTAAAGTGAACTGATACTAATGTTTTAGAAAAATTATAAAGTGGCCTGTAGGTATATGAAGTAAAATTAGAATCAATAAATAATAATAAAGTAATTTATATTATTTGAAGTAAATTGATTATGCTTTAATAATGGAATGATTCTACTACACTGGGAATGAAGTTGCATTATTTGTCATTGTTCATTTGTCATGTGAGTTAGCTGTTACCGTTATAGGGCATGCTATTTGGGTAGGTATTTACTACTTTTGAAGGAATACCATTTTGTATTTACCATGTGGGAAGGTGATTACTTTTAGAATGGGAAATTTCTGTTTATCAGTATTTATTTGTTTTGCAGGCAAAACAAAATATTATTATTTTACATGAGCATGCTTATTTTATGATTTCCATACCACTTTACAAATTATCAATAGGTGTAAAGCAAAGTACTTTAGCGGCTAAAAAAGAACAACTAAAGTAAAGCAGCTATATCACAGGAGTTAGGCGATATGCCTAAACTACTAAAGTTGAAGGTTGGCATCCCTTAAAAGAGGAGGAACAACTACCATCAACAGAAGAATATGGTCCCATAACATGGACAAACCCAGAAAAAAGTGAAGCAAGGTTAGTAATAAAATTAGGAGAGCCACAACTATAATCCATTTCCTGTCCCAACTGTCATTCGAAAAATAATCATGGTCAAATCACTAAGTCAACCTACTAATGTAAGGGTAAGACCTTCTCCCACAATGCGATAGCATAAACGTCCGCTCTCACCATTGTTATCACACACGTACTTGTGGTAAGTGTCACTCTCAGGAGTGTATCTCATTTTTGAAGCTACATGGATCCAAGATTGCTATTCAAAATTCCAAGTAATAAAATCGACCATAGAGGTACCATGTAAAATAGTAGGATGCACAATGTCATATGAAGCGACTAGAAGAACAACCTGACACAAAGGAGTTGAATCATCGACCTCAACCTGCAAAGGAGCAATAGGAAGTCTGACTTTAGGAATCCACCTCAAACAGGGGTCCTAGGTAAAGGATGTTCATACCAAAATTGGGAACAACACTCTTCAGAATTTTTTGAAGAGATAAAAATGAAGAATAGAAATGTAAAACGATGATTATCTAGCAAACGCTTAAAAAACGAATATGAAAACACGAAGAAACACAGAAACTTAGAGTGGTTCGGCATATGGCCTACGTCCACTATGAAGTTGATGAATTTATTGATATTCACTTGTCGATTATAATTGATTACAAAGGATTACAACGTATTATAGTTTTGAAATTCGAGTATAACTGCAGCTATGCAGTGCAAATTTGAATTCGACAGAGTCTGGGCATCGAAAAGCCAAAAGATCCTTCTTCTGTAGCCCCCGAGGTTCTATCTATAGGCGTAGGAGGCAAATATCTTGCTCAGATCTTGGGAGACTTCTTCTGGCATGTGGGCGGGCCCACCCGATCGATCCCAAGCGATTTCGAATCGATCCATGATCGAAACGAACGAATTTCGTATCGATCAATAATTGATCCAATAGAGTTGAAGTTTGACAAGAATATTCTTTAGGTTGTACGCAACCTCCTGTGAAAATTTCATAGCATTTGGAATTATAGATTATGAGATATGCTCGATGCAAGTTCATGTTTTCGGTAGGCTATTTGGTTCGTATGGATCACTTTTGCATCGTTCGGTTCGAATCGATCAATGCTCGTGCTCGTAAGCTGACGTGGTGCTAAATCATCTCACCGATCCACTTTTAGCACCAACTTGACTTCTTCCATCCTCGTTTCCGTCGAATGATATGTCTTGTTGATCGATGCTTGATGCTTCTTTTCGTATCGATCATCTGCGCTCTCCTTCGTGTCGATCACGCTATATTTCCTATCGATTCCCAGTGCTCCATTTCGTATCGATGGGTGGGTTTCTACTTCGTATCGATCTGTGGTCGATCGATGTGAAATATGCATGATGTTTGATCGACTCGATGGATACAAAATGGGCAACAACCGACCGATTCTAAGTGGACTTGCCTTCAGATGGACACGAAGAAGGCCATCCTCGATGGATACGAAGATGGCAACTATCGATCGATATGAAGTGGAGTTGTTTGATGATGGAGCCGAATACATGTGTACGAACATAGTGTATTCCCCTAATGGATACGAATCAATGGAGACAGCCTAACTGATACGAAACGATGGATGCGAACAGGGTGGTTGCAATGTGATGGATACGAACGAGGCATCGGGGATGGATTTGAACGGGATGATTTCTTTGGCTTGTACCGATCATAACATGAGCATACGAACTTGGATTGACTTGAAATTTGTAACGCTGACTTTTATGGCTTTGCTGGTCATATCATATCAATTTTAGCTTGATCCGGACTTAGAAAAAATTCATCGACAGCCATAGTGAACTTGTGCTTACTCGACATTCGAGATGAGCGATCCTTGGTCTCCAGTCAATTCCTTGATATCTCGGCCTTGCCAAAAGGTAAGATAACATTTGCCCCCCAAAGTATGTCTTGTGATAACATAACGTGCTTTGAATAGTCACATCTTTCATCTTGAATAGTTCTGTCCGACTTGCAGAATGATAGTCGTCTTTCCATTGAAAATTGTAACTCCAGACTGATTTTTCTGTAATATGAGCTACTGATTGCCAACTGTTGTACCCTGTACTGTTGTAACTGATAGCTGCATGAAAGTGATTGGCTGTTTGTTGTTGTAATCATCATTAGGTGGGCATTTGACCAGTGAGTTTTGAAAATTGAAAATTAGTCTGACATACATGCATATATGTTAACCTGACTCTTGTTAACGTTCGCATGTTTACAAGTCATTGTCAGTTTTTCCGTATCGAATTCTGTACAATCCTCTCTTGAATCCATGTGAAATTCAAGTTGCAACAATGCTTGATGGTTGTTTTGGAATGTCCCTTCGTATCGATCCTCTTCTACATTGATGTAAGAGGTTGAAAGATCGTTCTCCACTCTGAAGTTTTCTACGCTGATGGACACGAATTTGGCATTTCGTATTGATGGACGCATGAAGGATGCGAATGGAGCAGCTGTTCATATCGACGCGTCTTGAATGGAGT
Organism: Allium cepa; assembly: GCA_030765085.1. NCBI lineage: Eukaryota > Viridiplantae > Streptophyta > Magnoliopsida > Asparagales > Amaryllidaceae > Allium > Allium cepa. The sequence continues at coordinate 746,749,103 of CM060941.1, forward strand.
CGAAAACAGTGGATACAAATAAGTGTTTCGCGTCGATGGAATCCAATGCTTTAGAGGAGCCTTCGTTCACATTTCGTATCGACGAGGCTCGGGTCGATGGATACGAATAAACAATTCTTATCAATCCAATGAGAAGCCTTTTGAAACCGTTTAAAATAACCGGGAGACGAATCGTTTTACTTTGACTATGCATCCATTTAAATATGTTTGTACGTAGCCATTTTTCCTCATTTGCTCATCGATTTGAGTGGAAGGAAATTAAAACTGCCTTTGTCTCCAAATCGCTTAACCCATTAATTCCTCCATCCAATCACTTAAGCTAGGTAATTAAAACATGAATTCGCATCAAAAAAGATGAGGCTTGAAATTCTTTGCCGTTCAATTTGCGTATATGATCGATTCTGGCGATGCCAGGGCCGAAGTTAAGCCGGGACTTGATTGAGGAAGGAGGTGATAAAGCTTGGGTCGATCTAGAGAAGAAAGAGTCTGGGAGCCATCGTATCGATTATGTGTAAGGGGCAAGTTCGTATTGATTCCAACGAAGCACATCTGAATTTCATATTGGATATAGAAGTGGCTTCGTATCGATAGGAGGAGATAGGAGTTCGCATCGGTCTGAAATATTGGTTATGTTGACCGATGCAAAGACGTCGCCCATGCTCGATACGAAGGGAGAGCCTTAAGATCGATATAAAGTCACTACCTGGTGATCGATGCGAAATAGCCTTTACCACGATCGCTACGAATAGAGTCTTTACCACGATCGATATGAACAGAGTCTTTACCACGATCGGTACGCACAGAGTCTTTACCATGATCGATACAAATAGAGCTTTTTGTGACTGACCCAAGTCCCGACCTTGAAAATTTTCACACTCGAACATTCGATTCCAACAAGCTTTCGCCTTGCATAACTAGACTTAACTTTTTCACCGCACACTGGACGGTCTTTCGAAGCTTGTCGATGGAACTATAATTTAACTGAACTTTTTAACGAACTTTAACTTGGATCAATCGCCGTCGTCTAGATGGCATGGTTGTGACGGTCGGCGATGATGGTAACTCCAGTTGAATTTTGAAGTCTCGTCGTTTGCATATTTTTTTCATATTGTTGAATTTATCAAGTAATATACAGCATTGCACCGCATAGCACATTCACACACTTCACACTGGGGGTGTGCATAGGCTTATTATTGTCTAATGATGATTTCTCATAAGTTAGATAGTTATGGAACCTTCAAGCTCACAACAACAGGAAGTTCAAAGTTCACACCCCCTAATAATTGAGATACCGGCCATCGCGGCCGGAGTCATAGATCCAACTCCGAATGAGATACCAGGTGCTGTTTTTATCTATAATCCGCCAGACTCTGTACCATCCAACATTTCTGAAGACATGCTGGGACGAATATGCTTAAGGCACGGTTTGTCATTGGATGACTTACTATTGCCGGGACCAAGCGACAAACCGCATTTACCACCGAAAGGGTTTACTGCTTTCAATCATCACGCTTGTACAACTGGGAAGCTTCCTCCGTTTAATCAGTATATTAGGGAAGTGCTATCTTTCCTCGGAATCGCCTCATCTCAGCTACACCCCAACAGATATGCGTTGCTGAACAATTTATTCATCGTATTCATGGAACATCTCTTTCAACTACCGATCACGATCGAGATTAGATACCTATTTATTGTCAAAAGTCGGGGAGATAGCCCTTCTTATACGTTGCTGGAATCGGTCAGGAATTGTCAGGTGGTAACGGGGGCTTGGACTAGGTTGAGTTACTTCAAAACGGAATGGTTCTACGTCCGATGTCCCTCGGGATTTTCTAGCCGATGTTTAGCCAAACGTAAATGCTGCGACCTTTTCCAATAGTTATCAAGACAGTCATAATTGATGTTCAAACTAATATTTCCTTTTCCTTTACAGCTGCAATTCCATGACCTGAAGGCGTGCATTTCAAAGAAATGGTACGGGTTCTCCAAGAAGTTTCGAGCGAAATGAGGGAGATCGACTTGATTCTAACAGATAGGAATTTGAGAATTGTCGCGCTGATTGAGCGAAACCGGAGTATAAAGCTTGAGGGAACGCTGAGCTTTGCCTCGAAGAAATGGGTGAAATGTAAGACGCCTGGAGTTGTTATAACCGAGGAGGTCGATCAGAAAGAATGCCCACTGATGATGAACTTGTGATCAGGCCTTCTGATGCCTTTGAGGGTTCCGAAGGAAAGAGAAAAGGCAAGGAAGCTGTTTTCAAATGCTTTAAATCCGGGAGATGGAAATCTATGATTGTTTTTTGCCTATTCCTGGAATTAGTATTTCAGAGGCTCCTCCTTCGCAGATGGAAGACCTCTTCGAAGAGCTCGTCGATATTTCAATCCCGGATTATGTGTCACTCCAGGATGACACCGAGTTGGATGAGCTTCAGTCTGCTTTAGATTTAAGTGAATCTCTGCCCAAAAGCATGGCCGACATTTCCAGTTGGTCGAGGGGTTGCACATACATATACACTTCACGACACTACATAATTTCCGACCATAAGTTGCTTACTTTGGAAGATTATTAACTCTGTTCTTCTGTTACTTTGCAGATACAATGTCCGGCCGAGGCTCGATGTTAGGGAGTCTTTGAAAAGCTCGACGATCTTCCACATATTATGAGTCGCGTAGAAGAGAGGCAGATAGGGACTATGATCATGGATACTCTAGTAGGAGCGACATGACAGAGGTAGAAAGTACAGATACCGATCACGATCTCATTCTCCACCTCCTAGAATCCTTACATACCCCTTAAACTACGGAAAACAAGTGGCAGAGCCTCCCCACCAGAAACCGTCTTCTCAAGTCCCTAGGCCTGAATCACACCATCATAGAACTGAAACAATGGCTCCCATAGTTGCAGAACAGGTCCCTACCAAGCCTACGGGTGAAGGAGCGATTAGATTCGCCCAATTGAAGAAGGATTTCCCAGATATTTGCTTCGATGGTTATATTTTCCCCCCGCACTTAAAGAGAATTCCAGTCGAGGCTGAGAACACAATGCACGATTCCATCCATGACATTTACACTCAATACAAGGAATGGAGAAAAGCCGCGAAGAAAGCATCGAAACTGGCCTTTGAGCGTGCGGCCACCATTGAAAAGTTAAAGACCGATCTCGTCCAGAAAGATCGCATCATTCAAGTGCTTAATACTAAAGCTGAATCCTCCCGAAAGTCAGAGATGGAGGCTATTCAAAAAGCCGACGAGGATAATTTGGCCATGGAGAGGATGAGGCAGGCACACTATGCTTTAGTGGAAGAGATGGGCGAACGCCACCGTTACTACGAACGGGTTGCGGCCCTGATTTTAAGGCCAAATTCTTCGAAATTGCCAAGGATAGGGATGATGCGACCAACGCTGCCCAGGAGGCATGTGAGAAGGCCGTAGTGCTTCGAGCTGAACGGGATGTGGTAGTGGAGAGATTTCGCATGATGGAGTCTGAGGTTGAGGAGAAAGTTCGGATGGCGGAGTCTAGGCTGAGGCTGTTATCGAAGATCTTCTCGTCACCTATAACATTAACGTGCTGAAACATAGAAATTTGGCCTGGCTCGAAAACTATTCGACACATCGTTACAGCGCCTGGGGCCGATTGGTCGAGGAGGAGAAGGCGGTGCAGCTGGGTGAATCATTCGACGAGTTCAAGCTTGAGAATCGCGTCCTGACTGAAGATGAAAGGAAGATTCTCCACAAGTCAACGATTTCACATGAAAGGGAGAAGCTCAACACCCAACACCTGGAGATTGGGGAAGGTTCAGGTTTCGAGCATCACGCTACAAGCCTTGAGATCCTGGCTCCACCTCAATTTGAACCTGCATCAGCAGTTGATCCCCAGTCTGTCCCTGCTTATAATTCGGAACAGCTGCAGCTACCCCCTGTTAAAGAGCACACCTCTGAACCCGTCCAGTCGTCCGCGAGCCAAATTGAGGAAGATACTCTGAGCATTTCCCGTGTGTGTTCAAAATAAGTAACTTGACTTGAAGCATTTACTAATAGTCTCTCTTCTTCTATTTCCAATGATGGAGTTACACAGATAGCGCCTCTTGCAACCCAAGAATCACATCAACGAAGGAGGCCATCATTACTGAGGCAATTACCATAACGACAATTGCACCGATTGGTGGGACGCAGGGGCGCACTTTCTTTTGACGGGCAGATGATGGATGAACTCCTCAATCGCTACAGTCACCCTTTTGCGGACCTACCGTTCGTCATAAGTGGACTCACGCCTACTACTGATTCTTCAATGCAGACCGTCGATGCCCCCAGCGAGGCTCAATCAATTAACAAAGAAGAAATATTGGCTAAAATCATTGCTGAAATGGAGGCAACGAATTGCAGTGGCAGTTCTGGAGGTGGAATGGCGGCGCCTTGTCCGGCTCCATTGAGAATGATATCGCCCGGCGGCACGGTTACTGACACCAGCATGTCCATTCCACCTTCTGTAGCAATCCAATTCCTCCGACTCCACTTTTTGGAAGCATCCCCATACACTCGAGTTCGGAGGAAGATGTCGAAATCAAGCACCGACCTGGAGATTGGCGGCCGAAAACTAAAGCCTTAAAGAGGAAAATTACGGGTGGCTCCGGTAGGTCCACGCCAAAGAGGAAGTCGAAAAAGGAAAAGGGGTAGATAGGCCTCTTCGGCACATTTTTTGGTAGATAGAAATTTGTTTTGCTTTCCTTTCGTAGGCCGTGTATAGATGCGGGTTCGGCCCCTGCTAGTAGGAATTTTGCAAAAACTTGTATATGAATTTTTTCGTAAATAATCGAAATGAAACTCTTTTTTGGTCTCAACTTTATTATTGTCTTTTATGCTTAGGTGTTCCAGTATTTGAATTATAGTCCAGTGCACTTGTAGAGTTCCAACCTTTGAGTCGGGTTTTTTTTATTTGTCAAATCCGGAAATCACGAAAACAAGCCACGATCAAGGATTACGTTGAACTTCGATGTTGCACTGCTTCAGTAGATGGTTGTCGCTTAAGCTCTACCCCCAGTTTCAGGAATGAGTTGTAAAGATTGGCTAGCAATTGCATTTTGTCTTCATTTCGTCGAGCTTAGCATCATCGAATCGATGCTAACACAGGTGAGAGTTAAGTGGTTGAATCACACTCGCTCACTTAATAACCATTGCATCCGCTCTTTGGGGATTTGTATTTGAACTTCGACGGTCGATCACGCTTGTTTAAGTTTTAAGTATGCGTCCACGTTCTAGGGATCTAAGTTAGTTTTTGAATGGTCATTCGTACTCGAGTTATGTTTATACTCTAACCATACTCTGGGGACTCAGAGTTACTTACAATCGATAATCTGGTTCGCATTCTGGGAATCCAGAGATAATCGACGTTTGTACTCCAGTTCGCACTCTTGGAACTTGGATTTGTTCATATTTATGCTCCAACTCGCACTCTAGGAATTTAAAGTTGATGTTCATACTCCAATTCGCACTATGGGAATTTGGAGTTGATATTTATACTCCAGTTAGCACTCTGGAAACTTAGATTTGATGTTTATACCCCAATTCACACTCTGGGAATTTAGAGTTGATATTTATACTCCAGTTCGCACTCTGGAAACCTAGAGTTATTGTTTATACTCCGATTCGCACTCTAGGAATTTAGAGTTGAAATTTATACTCCATTTCGCACTCTGGAAACCTGAAGTTAATGTTTATACTCCAATTCGCACTCTGGGAGTTTGGAGTTAGTTAAAGGATTGTCATGTATCAATCCTTTTTTGGCTTTAGTGTAGTGACCTGCCCCTGAGCTTGGGTTTCACTTAGTAAGTGGTTGGTCGTATCATTGTGACTCCCTATTTGAATAAATTCCACCGTATGATGGAACTTAGCTCTTCGTGCATTGTGATGGTTGTATGTCACATTCGATGAATCATAGCTCTGGCTTGAAGAGATGGCATTTTATTGTTGAAATGAGAAAATACGACAAAGTCAGTTGCCTTATTATAAATTCAAATGTCGAAATGCACAAACAAATTGCAAAGGATTAATAGACTAAATAAATAAAGCCTATCATGTGTAGCAGTGACGAAGATCCTCGCTGTTCTAGGCTCTTGACAAAGTAGGATCGCCACTAATAGCATTTATCAGTAGCCTCCCGCCGGTACGAGCAGGTTCCTCATGTCATGCCTGTTTGGGCGTATCATTCAGATTCGATGGGCCCGCACCTCTAGACTGCAGCGCCCGCACAAACTGTTCCAACTTCCTTTTTCTATTCAACTTTGCAACGAGATCTTGCAAATGAAGGCATTCATTTGTATTGTGGCCACAGCTTTCATGAAATCTACAAAAAAATTCCGTCTGGATTTGCCTTTCTAACGATGGTTTGGGGGCATGTTTCTTATACTGCATAGCATTGCAGGTTTGTAGATATACATTCTCTAGCGACGTGTTCAGTGGAGTGCAACTATCAAACACTGGAGCTCTACGTCGCGGACCACGTTTTTGATCTCTTTTTTGTTTTGGTTTCCATTATTCCTCTGCTGAGTTTGCTTATTCTAGATATTCAACTGAACTTTCCCGGAGCTCTCGCCGGACTGTTTAACCGCAACATTGCTATGGATCCCTTCCATACTGAGCCCCGCATCATTCTATTTCCTAGACTGTTTCGCGTCCTCCCTTCTCAAAAATTGGGTTGCCTTAGAGTAGAAACGGTCTAATGACACGGGAGGCTTCCCAGCCAACCAATTCTCGAACTCGGAATCAGGATCAATCCGCTTAGTCAATGCCATCAAGATAGAGTTGTCATTGGGATTGCTTATCTCTACACACGCAAAATGAAACCATTCTAATTAATGTCTAAGTGTCTCTCTAGGAGCTTGAGTGACACCAGACAGAGTGTTGCCGTCCTTAGGCCTCGCAACATGCATGCGGAATTGATCTACAAACTTAGTGGCCAATTGGTCAAAGCAAGGAATGGATCGAGGTGGTAATCGTATGAACCACATTGTAGCAATGACCCCTAAAGAAATGGGAAAACTACGGCATTTAACTACATCATCAGCTCTCACAGCATTCGTCAGCCACTCGTACTTCAAAATGTGCTAGCTTGGATCAGAACTTCCTTCATGGACCGGTAATGCCGACATTCTAAATCGCCGAGAGAAGTTTAGCATAAAATATCTCATCTATAAAAGGAGTATGACTCTAGAAAATTCCCCAGTCTTCATTTCTGAGGCCTTGACTCTCTTGAATCATCTGACGAATCATAATAGGGATGTCTGGCATTTGTAAATTCTACGCATGTTGAGCCAAGGTGTGGTCGGGTTCCACAATGCGAGGCTCGACCGGACGCTGTCGACGGTCCATGTCTCGCCTCCTTGGTTCCAAGTCTTTAGGGATGTATGGTTCGGGAATACGTCCACGCTGATGATGGTTTAGATCTGTCTGATTTCAAGCATCAACCCCTGGATCAACAACGGCGGTGGTAGCATGGTTGTCCATGGTGAAGTGAGGAACAGTACCTCTCCGAGAGGAGGGTCTAGTCTGGAAGCTGGTCGATGGGCCAACTCTCAGTTGTCCAATGTTCAGAGTAGGTTGATGTATGGTGGCTTAGGTGTAACTTACGTCCAGTCATGGGCATGCTAGATTTGTGATGGTAGTCAGACGAGGATGAACTTTCGGTGGATGAGTAAGAGTTGTTCAGTCAGTTGTTGCCGACTCTGGGTTAACTCTTGAAGCAGCATCTGAAACTCTTGTCTGGTAAATGGGCCAGACGGATTTGACGGTCCGGCAGTATTCTGGTTGGAGAGAGGCAGTTGTATGGGATTCTGTCTGTCACGTGCTTCTTGATCTGTAGTTGTAGAGGCGGTTCTTGTGCTACCCATGGTGGATAAGAAAGTCCTTGCCTAGATTTTATGCAGATCTGAATAGCTTGGAAGGATTCTGAACTTGAATCTGGATCTTCCTCTTGGATTTGTGCAATCTGGTATCGATAGTAGATCCAAAGATCAGGATAAAAACTATGTTTTCTCAGTGAAAGCACCAAAGTATTTGTACCAAAATTGGGCACAACACTCTTTAGAGGTATTTAAAGAGATAAAAATGAAGAATATAAATTTAAAACGAGGATTATCTAACAAATACTTCAAAAATGATTATGAAAACACGTAGAAACATAGCAATTTAGAGTGGTTCGGCATATGGCCTATGTACACTATGAAGTTGATGACTTTATTGATATTCACTTGTCGATTACAACTGATTACAAAGGATTACAATGGATTATAGTTCTGAAATCGAGTACAACAGCAGCTATGGAGTGCAAAGTTGAATTCGACAGAGTCTGGACGTCAAAAAGCCAAAAGATCCTTCTTCTGTAGGCCCTAGGGCTCTATTTATAGGGGTAGGAGGCAAATATCTCGCTTAGATCTTAGGAGACTTCTTATGGCACTTGGGTAGGCTCACGCGATCGATCCCACATGATTTCGACTCGATCCGTGGTCGATACCAACGTATTTCATATCGATCAATAATCGATCCAATCGAGTCGAAATTTGGCAGGAACATTCTTTAGGTTGTACGCAATCTCCTGTGAAAATTTCATAGCATTTGGACATATAGATTGTGAGATATGATCGATACAAGTTTTGTTTTCGGTAGGCTGTTTGGTTCGTATCGATCACCTTCGCATCGTTCGGTTCGAATAGATCAGTGCACGTGCTCATAAGCCGACGAGGTGCTAAATCTTCAGATGGATTCACTTTTAGCACCGAGTTGACTACTTCCATCCTCGTATCCGTTGAGTGATATGTCTTTGTGATCGATGCTTGGTGCTACTTTTCATATCGATCATCTGTGCCCTCCTTCGTATCGATCACGCTTTATTTCGTATCGATGCCCGGTGCTCCATTTCATATCGATGGGTAGGTTTCTACTTCGTATCGATTTGTGGTCAATCGATACGAAGTATGCATGATGTTTGATCGACTCAATGGATACGAAATGGGCAACAACCAATCGATTTGAAGTGGACCAGCCTACGGATGGACACGAAGAAGGCCATCCTCGATGGATACGAAGATGGCAACTGCTGATCGATACGAAGTAGAGTTGTTTGATGATTGAGTCGAATAGATCGGTATGAACACAGTGTATTCCCCTAATGGATACGAATCAATGGAGACGGTCTAACCGATACGAAATGATGGATGCGAACAGGGTGGTTGCAAGGTGATGGATGCGAATGAGGCCTCGGGGATGGATTTGAACGGGATGATTTTTTTGGCTTGTATCGATCATAACATGAGCATACGAACTCGAATTGACTTGAAATTTGAAACATTGACTTTTATGGCTTTGCTCGTCATGTCATATCAATTGTATCTCGATCCGAACTCAGACAAAATTCATTGACATCCATAGTGAACATGTGCTTACTCGACATCCGGGATGAGTGATCCTTGGTCTTCAGTCAATTCCTTGATATCTCGGCCTTGCCAAAAGGCGGAATAACAAAAGAGTTGAATTATGAGTATTTACGTGATGCTGGTACACATAGATTGTTGGTATTTACCAGTTGTTAACATGTGTGATTATTAGTTTTCACTAAAAGCTGATATTGTCGTTTGATCTGTATCAAGCTATTTTTATATGTGTATTGGTATGTTTGCTTCTCTGCTAAGCATTAGCGTTTTGTTTGATACTTTTGATTATCATTGTTGTAAATAGGGATTGTATGACTTTTGGTTTTGCGTACTTATCGTTCCTTATTCCCTATCATCAATTTATGGTTGATATGGTAGGTATGTCTGAATTATTATGTTGATGCCCTAACAATAAATGTTATCTTATACTAACATTTGCGACTACAAGAGAAGAGCTCGTCCATGTATGAAAGCAGAACTATGTGGGCATGATCTCAAAAGAGTAGTAGCCAGTCTTTTCCTATGTAAAACTAGTGAATCGCTTGTGTTGGCTTAGTGTGTGCACTATGGCATAATCGAAGCTGGTTGATTACCCTTTTCCCCTTTTATCTCTATATTTCCCTTAAAGTTTGCAGTGGAAAGCAAAGGAAAAGAATTTTGGTTAGAGGCAACGTCCACTAGATGCATATTTTAATATGTTTCTATTATACTGTAGTTGAATTTTTGGTAAACTATGTAGTTAATTGATGTAATTGGAACATAGGCAGCTATAGGTATCTTACTTGTTATATTGTCCATTGTGTGTTATATATTTTTTGAGGTAATATATTATTTCTCAATTATACTATGAGATAAATTAAGTGTGTTAAATAGTTGTTTTAAACTACTCACCCAACAACCCAATGTTTTTAACGTTTGGTATTAGTGCTAAAGCGTATCTGTATGTATTAGACACTAAATTTTAGGTGTTACGAATAATGAGGCGTTAAAGGTAATGATCATTGGTCATAACATTACATACTTGATTCTTAATATTCGGAAAAGTTACAATAGCCATGGTACCTATATGTTTTGGTTAATATAGTAATTATAAATCAACGCACAGAACCAAAACATGATTCACTCCATTTTACGAAAGCATATTTATTAATCTTTGTAGAAAATCTATCATTGTTACATGACCAAATGTAGTGCATAAGAATATTATTAAGATATCACAAATGTAATTAATTAAGGAAAAAGTAATGGAGGTTTTATGCATTCTAGGCTTTCCTTAATACCGCGCTATTTATGGTGCTCGAAATCTAAGTTTCATTCCGTAAATCCATACCGAGGACATACAGACCCTCCTAAATTGGGTCAAGCATCCCCTGTCTTGGAAAAATCCATTTCACGACAAATATCCTACCATAAGAGGGAGATCCGTTGCTTTTGCATTATACTATCTTTCTAGATTTTGTTTGTGAGCAGCTATTTACAAGACAACTTCATCTCTCTTTTCTTTATTTAAGTCAATGGCATGTTCAAGAGTTCATCTTTCTCATCACGGTCATAGTGGATATATCAATGAGATGGGAACAAAATTTCGATGGGAGCCATAGGTTTTAATCGTTTTCCAAGGCGAAGGGCGTATGTCCCATTGCAGTCTTACGTGTGATATGATATGCCTATAATGTCTGTGCAATTTATCAACCCATGCCCTTTTAGCCTTCTATTGCTACTTTTGGTTGAAATCCTTAAGAATTTTGTTGATGCCTCGACTTGACCATTGGATTGTGAATGACCCACTACCGAGAAACTCTTCCTACACCCATGTTAGTTGCAAAATTCAACAAAATCCTTGCTATCAAATTATATTCCATTGTTTAATATAATCTATTATGGGATCTAATAGTTGCAAATAAGAGTTTGCATTAAAAAGTTAATTACCTTAGCAAAAAGTACCTTAGTTGGCGATTCCATGTCTACTTATTTACTAAGTAGCCTATTGCAACGATCGCTTGGCTCCACCTTTGGCCATGGGAAATTCTTTGATTAAATTATTCCCCCATATAGCGGATGACTATGGACAACGTAACAACCCGCACTTTCTGACACACTGATCTAAAGTTTAGTGTGGTTATCGGCCTTGTGTCGTGCCGAGAAATACAAGCTGTAGGGAATTTAAAACTTTATAAAGCATAAATATAAGGATAAGTTCTAAGACTTTCTACACTTACAGATCTCAAAGCGGAATAAATTAAAATACAAATACACAAAAATAGACATCTCAGAAAAATAGTCTCCAACATACTTATTTTACATATACACTGTTTTCAAGTACAATATAAGCTTTACGGATATTTAGTACAATAAGTGACCACAAGAGAAATAAGGAATAATATGAGAACTCTAATATGATGCTCCTTTATCCACATACTATGTCCAATCAACTTCTAACCCGTCATCCTTTGATGGGGAAAAATGGAAAAGAGGGAGTGGTTCATAAAAAAGTTAGGTGATTGAGTACATGTTAAATATGTGATGATCATGTGTAGTTAACTTCAAAATTATTCTAAATGTCATTGGGTATAACACCAGTATCTGTGAATTCGTAAGGTCCATTACCTAAGGATTCTTTTTTAAAACCTATCTACACTACTACATGTGTAGACTACTACAAGGATCGAACGATGGATCGAGCCTTACACTAACGATTGGATAACGCTCCTAGAGCTGCCTAATAAGAAATCACCGCCCATAGGCTACTGTGGAAACCCTTTTTCCCACTAGTGCTATTGTGGGAACTGCTCTCCCATGAATACTATAACCATCACTATGCCTGTAAAGGGGGAAACCCAAAATGCAAATTCACTGCATGACTCATTATATGCACCCATTATTCACCTCTCGATCGTAGTGGCAATATGCCTCTTATCATACTATGTCGACGTCTACCTGTACCAGTCACATTAGAACAGGCGTACAAGAATTCCCATTAGTTCTAGCCTCCTTCTTTTAATTAAATAGCCTCTTATCGTGCTGCTCTAGGTCCGACTGTCCTTTAGAATCAACCGTTAGCACCAGGCTCACTTACCTGATGTCTACATCCGTAATGCGCATCCATTATGGAACAACCCCTAAATGTCTATGAAATACGTCACCCTAATCAAATCTTAACTCCTGTTTGTGTATTTAACAGTTATCCAAACCATGGTAACCTTTTGCCTTTTTAACTGGGATCTGACTTCCCTGCAATCTCTAGCATGTGTATTTAGCCCAAAATAAGCTCAAATAATCAATTCTTCATTGCTATAATTTTTTTATGAAATTATATAATTTATATCCTTTAACTTGGACTTTAGGCTGAGGTTTATTCTCATAATTTATGCTATAAATGGTTGACCGCTGCTCCTCTCCGTTTGACTGCTACCGATCGATCGCTAGGCTTCTTGGGTCGACCGATCAAGCATCAAAATTAGGGGTTTTTGAAATTTTCTGATGATGATTGTTTATATACTCGATTCATGTCATTTGCAATGAATTAACCCTAGTTTACTAAGTGACTAGTTTACTTATCAAATTTCAATCCAGTTTAGGGTCCATGAATTTAGGGTTTGCAAATTTGATGAAAGAATATGTGTCTAGACAAGTAATCACATTAGCAATTTACTACTATTCAAATTCTGGGGTTTTAGATTCGAATTTAGGATTTTAGATTCAATTCTAGAGTTTTATATTCACTCTTAGGGTTTTGTATATAGAATTCAAATTTAGCATGTTCAAATTTAGCATCTCTAACGTCCTAATAAATTCAAATAGTTTAAATTTAACTACAATAATCAAACTATCAAATTTATGCCTACTCACCTCAAGCCTAAGCTCTTCCTAATGATTATGCTTGAGAATCGCTGCCAAATCGATAGCTCCACCTTGATTTAGTTTCTTTTATGCTTCTAAGTTGAAATGATTTGATTTTTAAGAATTTTTAGGGTTGATAGAAAAGTTTGGCAGAGTTTGGTTATTGTAAACTTTTGTGTGGGTGTTAGGGTTTCATTAGTTAGTTATTTATAGGGGTGGGGTTTTATTTAAGCCGTTAGATTAGCTTAGGGAATATGCTCAGAGAATCCAGTTCGCACATCGCATCCTTCGTTCTCAAGAAATTGTTTCGAGCCACATGAACACGTCATAGGAAAATTGAGAACGCTCGATTTTACTCAGGTTAAGGTCGACCGTCATCTTATCTGGGTCGACCGCCACCGGTCGACCGTCAATGCCTATGGTTCGACCAGTGGCTTTGTAAATTTCGAAATTTAATTTTTTTTTTCTGATTCAATTAACCACCCATAGTTTCTCCATACTAACTCGGATTACAATATGTTATATATGAAAATCATCCAGTAAATGCTACGAATGCAATGATGCAAGTTTCGTAGCCATATTCAGATCTTTATGAAAATTTCGTTTTTAGACTTTGTTATATTTAATTTAATTTTCTTATTAAATTTCCATTTAAATTTGTATTAAATTCTTATTTAGTTTTACATAAATTTCCGTGGTATTACATACTCCTTCTTTAAAAGGATTTCATCCTCGAAATCTTAAAGGATGAAAAAAATATAATTTATTAACACCGCAACCAATAGCTACAACCATCTAGTCATCCATGAGCAATCATTATCCTTAGAAGTTTTTCTAATGAAAAATGTACATATATATGCAAAGTAAAATGCATCCGAGCCTATATTAATTTAAAAAAGTAGGCGGTCTACTGATCGAGTTGATCTCTTGCCATGCATTCAAATGTATGCAACATCCTAAACAAGTATACTTGTAACTCTATATGTATGCGCAACAATTCCATTCGAATGCAATATCCATATCATGATAAACAACAATCAAGCATCCATATGTATTATATAAAAAAATCTAGATAATAACAAGGGATAATGTGAATGTGTGTGTACTACTTAGAGGATATACTATCCTAAACATGTAAAAGAATACAATCCGAATAATACATCTAAATACATCCGCAAGCATCAATCATCCATAACACATCCCATTGACATGTTGCAACCATTCCTACCATCTAATGTTCTCTACCTAACTAGAACCTAAATATAAAGGCAACTACATTTTTCTAACTAAAACGGCTTGATTACGGTGGTTATACCATATAGACACTTTCACAAGTACCTAATGATGGCTGCTCAATAATTAGGCCGTATCCTATCTTTCCTTGGGTATTTTTTACCTGTTTGTTCTTTATTATGGACTTAGCTCCATGGACTACCCCTTGTAGCCCTTGACAATACTTGCTTTCTGCATATCTAGTGCAGTCCTTACTTTCTATAAATCCTTAACTATTCTAACCAACATTCACCACTGGCATAAAGTTTTAATTCAATTGCATAGGCATCGGCTACCTTCAACAATCCTTGCTAACTCGAATGGTGTCGTCTTGAACCATGCTAAATAACTTTAGCATAAGTGTACTCTCGCTAACTGTAGCTCTATACAATCTCCAATGCATAACATACTGTCATAACTCTTCCAGTGTATGCCTAATCACCTCAACTCCTAAATACCAAGCGAGATAACTCAATCGTGGACTATACTTCTTTCTATGGTACTTCTTACTTAGCTCTTTGTTATACCTCTACTTTCCTCATGGCTACCCAAACTGATGATTCCCAAATATTAAAAAAACATGACTTCTTCTTCAGTTTGGCCCAGCTTCAGTCATTTCTTTTTACTTATGGGTGGTTTCATAGTCTTCAAAAATCATGGTACCTAGGTATCATGTTTATGTTCTATGTGGATCTAGCCCAAGTGCAATAAATGAAAGTTTAGTCTACAATCCCATTCAACCTTAACAATAAAAGTCCTCAAATTAATTGGAGTTATAATCTAAAATCATTCAGATGAAATCACTTAAGGGTATTTAATTCACATGTGCTTATTATGCACACAACTACGTATTACATGTTAGTCTTCCATACATTTCCTTAGGAATACTCTTCCTCCATTTCGAGGGATGATTGAGAAAAATCCTTTTTATCTTTTTATCCAAATCTTACCAAGATTTTATGATCTTATTTTCAATTAAAATCGCTTCCACCTTCAATGCATGCAAATAATCGTATCTTTCTCTTGATGGAAACCCATATCCTTGAATTAACCATCTATTAAAAAATCTCGACTGCTATTTTATCTAAGATATCTTTTGAAATTCTAAACTTCAAAAATTTCTTATCATATTCCTTGATGTCATTACATGAATGAGACCTTTTTATTAAACCCAACTTATCACTTCATTTCAATATTTTAATTATCTTATTGTTGAGACTCTTTAATCTGGAAGTGCGACTTGCCATTTTAATCCAATAGACGTGATGACTATTGCTTTGGTTTGTACTTAAGGATTGCTACATTTTAATGCACTGGAACTACACTTTCCCAAAATGAATGTGAATGCCATAACTTTTCATAAATTATCTACAAAGGATTTGTGTCATATTTGGAATTACAAGGAATTACCTCTCTTGTTTATTATTGAAATAGACAGTACAAAATATAATGACTATCCCAATTTTGTACATCTCTTTCTTTTGGATATATTCCTTATTATTTCGAATGATACACTGTATATTAAAACTAGATAATTTATAGAAATCCACGTAGTCACACATTTCATCCCAATAGATTAAAATACTACTTAAATCCCTTTTTCATTTCATAATAACTTTCAGAACATATGTTTACTAATCCGTATCAATTATCTAATAATTTGCTGTGATGACTAATTTTACATTTTACTTGCCTAAGTCATTTAAGTCTACAAATCTTGAACTTATCATGCAACTTCCTTAATGATGTTCCTCATTAATTTAGGGATTACTTTCCCCTTATTTTCCCTATCCAACTATATGCCACATTCAAATCATCAATTCTAAGATTCACATTTGGGCATCTATGGAATGCAACTATTATGATATAAATCCAATAACATGTATAAAATCCATACTTTCCTATTCATGTCCATCTAGTCCGGCCGTAGTCTTCAGGGACAACATAATATCTGGATTGCCCGTTGCCTATCGGTATCCTATCCTCATAAATGTGGTATCGATAAATGCAATGCTGCTACAACGCCGAGCATATAATTAGCATCCCATTTTAGACTGTCTAATGTAATCAAGGAAATTCCTATTTGTTACTTAACACTCTTAACACGGATTGAAGTAGACCCTACTTTTCCTTTAATACTTCAAACCGAAAGACTTCTCGCATCCATAGTATTCTTTAATACAACTAAAACATCTTGGCTTACTCTTTCATTATTCTAAAATATGTTTAGTCAAATCATACTCCTCATTCTTCCTTACATTAAATTTTATACAATTTAAATCATACTTAGGTGGAGAAACAAAATGTGGTGCTTCCCTTTCACTACTACTGGAAGTTCGATTTAGTACTATCTCCTTCATAAGCCCATTGATTGAAAAGGTTACTAAATACCCATGTTACTCTTTATTTCTGTCCCAGCCATCCCAATGCACCCTAATTCCATAGTAAATTATGCCCTAGTGTGCTATTTAATCAAATTTATCTAACTCCAACCTATTTCTTTTCTTTTAAATTTTAAGTAATAGTCGTAATAATTTCATTTTACCTTTTTAAATCAAAATCTTCGATTTCCCATTTTTCACAAAACTAGTTAGTTTTCTAAAACTTCAATATCCTTCATTCATTTTTAACAAACATTTTATTTTTACTAAAATCATGACATTTCCTTTAATTAAATCATCAAAAATGATTAAACTTGACTTAGCAGAAATGTACATAAAAACACACCTTTCTAAAATTCTCTTTTATAAATAAGGGATTGTCACAAAAGCATATTTCCAAAAATAATGTTGTACTTTTAACTTGTGGTTGTTACTACTACTACTACTACTACTACTACTACTACTACTACTACTATTATTATTATTTAGAGTATAACGTAATATTTACAAGACATTTTCGGATACATAGCTATTTCTTATTTACAAAAGGTCTTCAAAAGTTAGACCTTACATACTCTTAACTTTTTATTTTTATTTTTAAAAGTTCTATTGTTAAAAGCAAAGTGCATGTTGAGATATGTATAACAGTATGCCCAAATACAAAACAAAAGCTTTAAAACAGTTATTATCCAAAATAACTTTTCACTAAATTCTTTAATTTTTTCTTTTCAACTAAATCTCATAAAGTTTATCTGATTATTTTATATAAAATCGTAATAGAAAATTTCTATTTAAAATATTAGACATCTATCGTTTCAAACCTTTTAGAAATTATTTTCATTGGTTTGTCACTTAAATTAGATTAGATAATAGTAATTTAATTACCTAAGCCCACTTATACCTAATGTTTCTTTGAGTGTAACAAGTTATGTCTTCCTTATCAAAGATGGTTACTCAAGTTTATTTTTCAACACAGTCTCCAACTTTAATATGGAAGTAATCTAGGCATACCTTTCAGTAAATACGAGTCCTTGCAATAACTACCGTTAGGGCTTCTATTTTAATGGGGAAATTTGTCTTAAGTTGTAAAGTTCTTTTCCATGTTTCCTTTTTCACTTTATAGGCATCTTATTTTTATTTTATGGGTCTCTTAGTACCAATCTCCTTCATTTACCCCTAAATCCATAATTTACTCATCACTCCTAGTTCGTAGAAGAAACCTCTACTAACATTACTTTGACGACTGTCTTGAACCTCCGGCACCAAAAACACAAAAGAGAGTGTGTTGTTCTAGCGCCTGGTCGATGTAGGACTATTGTCAAGGGTGAAAAGAATGAAAACCAAACACGAAACTGGCAGAACAACTCATAACGCACATATAATTGGAATATAACAACTTAGATGCAAAACAGGCGAGACAATGATATAATCAATTGACCCATAAATAAGAACATCGGAGCACAACCGGTTCACAGACTATACAAGAATTAAAATAAAGAGTTTATACATCTTGCACCTCCTAAAAAATAATCTAATATCGTCTCTGATAATATAAGTACCATCATAGCTAAATGGTACCGTATAGTAGAATCCACACTCCATTTCCTCTTCTACTCTTTCCTGTAACTTCACACTTGTGCAGACATATGGAATTAAAAGGAAAAAGGTTTCTACTATTTTTAGACTATGCCAATTTATATACACCCCAGCCCAACTCAAGGGAACTATGGCTGTTGCATAGAAAAAGACTACCTACATACCATTTTAGGGAGATCAAGCCGACGTAATTCTTATTCCTGCTCTTTTCCTGCTCCAAATAGTCATTAGCACATAACAACCATAACATCCATACAACCATTTGAAATCATCATAGTCAATTTAACTAATGCAAACATTGTAATCATCACGCCAATGCAATCAATATAACTAATTCAACCATTTCAACCATCGCAACAAATGCAATCAATGCAAGCAGGAAACACTACACCTATGCAACCACCAAATCACCGAATGTACTCACCCACCATGTTAGTTATACAACATTCACAACAACCAACTATACATTGCGTAGTAATAATAGTAAATAGGGTATTGGGTACGAACTATCATACCTCACATGTCCCTACATCCAAAGAGTTAGTGCATAAACACAATATATGCTAAACTATTACCACAAGATGATAATATGGGATATAGGATACCACACAATATATCAAGAACACAACATCCTTCACACAGCCTCACATCACTCACCAAAGTGCATTGGTTATATGATAATTCATATGGCACTATTGCAAACAATGGATTCAACCGAGATCCCTATCCAAACGTTTCCATAATGGAATTCAATCGTTATTCTATTTCGACTGTGTCCATAGTAGGACATAATCGCAAATCCCACTCGCAAGTCACTATCGCTTACTTACCCTTATGGATAGCCGACAAATCCCATCATTGAGTCATCATCCTCGGAATGCCTCTAAACACCCTTCGTAAGTCATAGAGCCACCGTGCCAAAGTCCTAAAGCCATCCTATCGTTGACATCGAAGCATCACACTACCGCTTCACTAATCTCTACACGAAGTCCAAGGCCATCCCGTCATTCCAAAGTCATCCATCCTTACTCCCCATTGACTCATCAAATACTCCACTTCGCCTCGTATTCATCTATACCATGCTGGAAGCCTATAGCTAAGCTCCATGCTTCACCCCTATCAATCCATCCTATGGCCGAACCAAGCATGATGCAAGCCAACGTACAGCTAACCAAGTCACCTCCCATGGTCCGGCTTCCACCACCTAATCGAATTCTGCACTCGATCGCGCTCTGCCTTGCCACCGAACAGATCACCATGACCAGCTATCGAACTAAGCTCCACAACCAAATAGATCACCATGGCTGGCCATTGACCAAAGCTCCACCACTAAATATCCAATCTTTCTCGGCCACTGGGCAAACACCCACCGAACCGATCTTCATACTCAACCACTAATCCACCACCCTACCGAACCAAACCCAATTCCAAACCACCAAATCGAATATTCATCTTGGCTATCGGACTAAACCCTCTACCGAACCGACTTCCTTGCTTGGATACCGCACCGTTCCACTGCCAAACCAACCAATGTCAAACTAAGCTTCACTACTGGAGGTTGAGACTTGAATGGGAAGTGGTGGAAATAGAGAGTGATTTGGAAGGGATGTCTCACCTATTTATAGGAAAAACCCCAAGCACCCCTCCGAACCGGCCATTGTCGAACCAAGGCAACTCCTTTCTAAACTCCGAACATGCCTTACACCAACAAGAGTCAAATATTCAAATGACCATATCTCCTAGCCAGATAATCCAAATCGCTATTATGACCACTCTACAAAAAAGAAAACCATTGTATCTTTCTAATTGAAGTGATCTTGGATGCAAATTCGACTCCCATCCAATGTTATAGTCGAAACAAGACTTCCAAGGATAAAATTGCCTAGAAAATATTCAAAAATAGGAAATGTCACTAATAGGCATTTCCCAAAGCTATACGGGCATACAACCTCAAATGAATTAAATACTAATATTTTATGATCCTCTATACGTAAAATACGGGTCATTATAATTTCTTTAAAAGGTAAACCAAAATAAATATGAAAGGATCATTTTTCCATCTCAATTGTTATAACCTTAACATTTATTCTAACCCACAATTGATTCTTATATAATAGATATGCCAATAACTACCTTATAAGTCCAAATGTATAGGGTGTTGTCTATTATTACACATGTCATAAAATCATAATTTCATTCCCTTAGTCGAATTAGACTCATTTTGTCTCCTCGCTTGTAGGTACTGGCGGAACCATTTAGGAATGTTCAGGAATGGAATAACACTAGTACTTATTCTCACTATCCGTGTTTGGGAATTACTTTCAACTTTCCCGTAGATAGTATAGGCACAAATAAAAAGAATTTTGATATATAGATAAAATCTTTGGAAATCTTCTTGAAAATTTACACACATACACACACACATATATATACATACATATGTATGTATGTATGTGTCAGCGCTAAAATTGGTCACTAACACCCAATCGCCGATGAAAACACCAAACAACCATACATCACAGATAGAGTGTATGTAAAGAGTATAAATATGAAGAACAATCAAAATTAAAATGAAAGCAGTAATAATAGAAGATTTACAGTGGTTCGACTGACTCTGGCCTACGTCCACTCTAGAAATTTCCTTTTTCTTGATATGAGAATTAATTAAAGTTACAATCCAGAGTTTTTAAAACAATAATGGCAGAGTAGCCTTAATGAAGAAGATGAAGAAAGAAACATAATGTAGATCCCCTTTTCTGAAGCCCCGCATGTTGTATTTATAGGCAAAATTTGGGTTACAGGTCTTCCAGAGTTATATGGGTCCACCACCGACATAGCCGAGCCTATATACTTCGTCGATACCAATCCCAAGTTGCATATACGCTGACCCAAATTTCCTTAGGCGATGACCCAAAGCACGCCTACCTGTGATTCGAAGTAGCCGAGGCTGGGACTCGAAGTAGAAAACACGCCGATCCCCTTTTCTTTGATATGTCGACCCGAAGCTCATAAGTAGCAGACCCGAGGAAAACATGTAGTCGCCCCGAAGCGGAGTGTCAATGTCGATCCCCTTAAATGTATCGACCTAACTATAACGCCGACCCAAAGGAAATTGAGCGCCGATCCAAAGTTTGTAGCTCACCGACCCGATGTAGAAATAGATACTGACCCGAGTACTTTTTCCATGCCGACCTCATGGCTTGCCGACCAAAGAACAAAAGGCCGACCCCCTAACTCGAAGTTGCAAGTGTGCCAACCTGGAGTTAACCTTCAAACATGTCGATCCCATCCATTTCCTCAATGCCGACCTGATCTCCAAATGCCTTGCCAACCCCTTCTTCCTTCTACCGACCCGAAGAATCACTACAGCCGACTCAATTTCCTATATGCCGATCCCATTCTAAGCTTTCGGCCCGAAGCAGAAGAGGAACCGACCCGGAGTAAACCAAAACGCACTGATCCCATCTACTCATTCAATGCCGACCCGAGTGACTCGAAGAAGCCTTGCAAATGACTTGAACGAGGCAGCCTGAAAACTCGAAGCAACTCTAATGACGACTCGAAGCAAATTCCAAGCTATCCATAAAACTCGACTTTTGTCGAAACTCGTATTTCAAGTAACCCACGCCTTTTGTCTATGGACTATGTCGAATCCCGTCTTCATAATCATGTTTATCATCCGTGATTGATTGTTTGTCCATCCATTGACTCAAACCCATCATATTTCAGCCACGATAATCGAGCAATTGATTTATGTAAATTTGTCCGCCTATGGCCTCGCCAAAAAGCGAGTTAACCTTGCCCCCCCAAACATGCCTTGCTATTAGAAGATGTGTTTTGAATAGATTTAAATCTGATATCCAAATCCACGACCGTTCTAAGTCGTTATTCGATTCCAAATCCATTCCAAATCCATTAATAGAATCTACGACCCCACCAGATAGTTTTATCTAAGTCCGAGACCTCTCTGTGTCCTGCAATCCAAACCGAAGACATCGTTGGGTCCAAATCCAAAGCCAGAACCTCGTTGGGTCCTATAATCTGTATTTGGGACCTCGTCTGGTCAACCACCAAAACCGGGACCTCGCTGGGTCTTATAATCCAAAACCAGGACCATTTCGAGTCCTTAGCTAAATCCATAGCTTTTTGAAGCTGCTATCTAAATCCATTTCACACCTTGGGAGTTGGTACTCATATCCTACGATCTCTCCGGATCGTTGACGGCCTCTCCGGATCCTTGTTGAGCTCAATCCAAACTTAACGATTGAATAGACAGATCATGTCGCGCTCCGATAAAGCAACCTATCCCTTGCACTTCGATTCAGTATCCCTAAACACTAAGCGATGTCTTGATCCTCCTAGACCGATACCAGCCTCTCCGAGCTCTTATTGGATCCCAACCCATCACCCTCCGATGAAGGGGAAATAGTGTTGACCGAGCCGATAATGTCGCTCTCCAGCGAAGCGGCGTCGCTCTCTCCACTCCGGTTCAGTATCCCTGAACAGTAAGCGATGCCATGGCCTAAGTCCTAGACTAATTATAGCCTATTCGGGCTCTTGCTAGATCCCATCTCGTCACTCTTTGGTGAAGAGGAAACAACGATGAGCGAGCCAATCCTAACGATGTTCGGCAAAGCGGCGCCACTGCCTGCTCTTCCGTTCAATGTCCTTGAACATTAAGCGATCAATTTTCAAATGACTTCCAATATCCATCCTGTAACTCTCTAGTTAGGGGTTTGTTTCATAAAATCAAAATTCATTTATTAAATCCAAGCTTCAAATTTTCAATAGGAAAAACAGAAAAATCTAAGTGCTGCCGCTCCGGCCAGAGCAGCCTATTACCATCTCAGAGCATGCCTAGGGATCGCTCTAGTTCCCCTACATATGTAAGTGGCATAGCTGCTTTACTATTTTAAAAAAAAAATCAAAAAATATTACTCGATGACCGAAATCTAAATCATGAACTCGGCCCTGGCCATCACGATCAGCGGATGATGAGTCGTGACCCTATCCAGGGTCATTCCAATTTGATCCTGGTGGTAGTTGCTCGTGTTTTACCACTCTCGTGTGGTCCCTCACATACTGTGGTAATCTGCCACTCCTGACATGTTCCTCCACCATGTTCTTCAAGTGAAGGAATTCATTTGTGGCATGCCCTTCCAACTTGTGGAATAGCCAATACTTCCCGCTCCTGCGTTCCCATTCACTGGGATCTGTAACATCCTGATATTTTCTACCATTCGCATCCACATATGCCGGATTTGAATTGCTCAAAATACCATATTGTTAATTTATATTTGGCAACACTCGGCATATACAGTAAATAAATTAATCATAGAATCACAGACGCAGAGTAATATACAATATGTAGCAGAAACAAAAGGATAGTAGTTCATGAAGCTACTATATATATAACAGAGTTAAATAAAATACAACAGAAGTCTCAAATACAATAATCAAATACAAGATCGGAATACATCACTGGAATCACTGAATAACTGCAAGCTGAAAAAAGTAGATGGATCACCAAACGAAGCTCCAACTCTAAAGGTGAGTCTCAAAAGCTGGTACACTCAGTCTGACGTGAGCGTAAAGCAAAACACAAAACACTCGAGTCAGGATTAACATTCTTATATCAATAAATCCAACTCAAGTGAAATAACAACTGAAATATAAGTAACTTAAAGGATGTTTGGGATAACCATCCTCTAAGGATCCGTTAAAATATCTACTATGTAGTAATATACGTTATTATAATAATGTCTACAGTAAACTATTAAAATAGTATTAATGCGTTACCCATATCCCCTTTAACACATTTTATAGTGCCAATAGTCTATATAGTACCATCGTACCTCCAAATCGGGAGGCTACCATAAATACTCCATACGTAAGGTCCAAATCAAACTCATAGTAAAGCACGCTAGGGTAGGTGATATGGCACAACTAGGCAATGCCAGGGTAGATATACCAATTACGCATCCGGGCTGGTGGTAACGCATAGCATCCACTACCGCCCACCTCTAGCCACACTCCCAAAATCAAAAATCAAAAGAGCGCACCAAATTAATCACTAAGTAATAGAATGACATACGAAGGAGTGTGTCCGATCAGAGGTGCTACCTCATTGGCCCGAGAATCACTCCTGTTTTAGCCACCTTATGCCAACTCACGGGAGTCGGGTCCACGTATATATCTCAATAGATGTAGCCGCCATCCTACTTCATTCTAGAATCTCCACCATGTACACAGTTGTTAAAGTGGTTTTCGGAGTTGGCAGAGAGTATGACAACTTCCGATCCCGGTCTCTTTAACAACCAAACTTATTATAACACCACAGTCATTTCGAAATAGTTTATACTTCAAAACTAAAATATCATTGCCATTTCAAAACCATATCAATACAAGATCATTTCCATTTCAAAACTAAATACGATATCATTTCCATTTCAAATATATCCTTTTCCAAAATCATAGCACTTAAACACTTCTAAAACCAACACTTTGAAATTATAACATAATACTTTGAAATTCATAACTTTGAAAACATAACTTCCACCACTTATTAATACTAATAATAGTGTATATATAATAAAATAGTTTATAATATAAAATAGTTTAAGTTAAAATAGTTTTTATATTAAAATAATTAGTATATTAAAGTAGTTTATAATAAAATAGTTTATATTAAAAATGGTTTATAATAAAATAGTTTACAATAAAATATTTTATGAAGTAAAATATAAAATAGTTTTAAATATAATTTAAAAATACTTTATATAATAAAATAGTTTCCTTAAATTCATAAATAAATTCCAAATCAACTTAAATTCAAAAATTCAAGTTTAATCAAATATCCAATTATCAATTTAGATTTATTTTAGTTTCTCAATAAACTATTTCAAATTATATCGATTTCAAATATAGATTTTGAACCACAAAATAAACCATTTCAATCTCAATATTTCCAAAGCTTTAAATATTAAAACATTTCAAAACTAAATTTGATAATTTCATATATATCTTAATTCAGTTTACTATTATTTAGTTTTGAAGTATTTACTAAATAAATTCAATATCTTTTAAATAAAATTCAAACTTGACATATTCATTAATTACCTTAAACCAAAATCAAGTTATAAAATCATATCCTTTAAAATATCAAATTCAATAAATGCCAAATCGATTTAATTAAATAAAATTCTTAATTAAATACAATTTCAAATAAATTCAAATCTATCTTCCGAACCTTAATTTATTAAAATCATTATAAACTCTATATTTATATAATTTAAAATACTTAACAATATTATATTTAATAAAATCAAACTTTATCACTAACTTATTTTATATTAAAACAAATTTATACGTAGTTTAAAATCAAGAATTTAACGATATATAAAATGACACTTTATAATATCGAAAATCAATATTTACATAAAACCATATATTTCTTTCCATAACCATAGAAATCATTTCAAAATATTTATATATAGATCAACGGTGTTTGTATATAATTTTCTATCCTATAGTCAAGTGATACGGATATTTATCATTTCAATCCGTAATTTAAATATATACGGGTTTATATCATTTCAACCCGCAATCCCCAATTTAATTCAATGAAAATCGCTTAGGCCTATCATTTCGACCCATAACGATTTTCTCCTACTCTACAGATCATTTGGGTATGTATCATTTCAACCCATAGTGAATTCTATACTAACAGAGGACTTGTAGAGTGATAACAGATATGACATGCATATATCATCAATATAAATAACAAATAATGATGTCAGATGTCATAGGTGAACAGATAGCATATATATAGCAATGTAAGTAACTAACAGCAGCATATTTCAATTGTTGTTCCAATTGAAATCAAATTTAATAAATATAAGAACAGTAATCGTGAGTGATTGCTTACCTTTCAAGGCTAGAGATGAACGAGAATGATTTCAGTTATGAATCCAAGCACAAATTTCAAAGCAAAGCTAGATGGGCACAAATTCGACGAACAAAGCTGATAAATAAGAATTTACAAAATTAATAAGAACTAGATTGATGATGATAAATGGTCTAAGTAAACTTATATATAACTATATATAACAACATATATAAAGATCATGTTCTAATTTCACACATATACTAAATTAAATATATATATATATATGCATTTCAAAATCCATTGTTTAAAATAAAACATATAAAAAAATAAAATCAAATACAAACAAGATTCCCATATAAAAAAAATTCAAATCAATATTCTTAAAATCCCAGCATTAAGGATCAAAGATATATAGGTTATACTTAAAACCATTACCAAACAAAATCTTAAACATATATGTATAAAATGGATTTGAACAAAACATTGTAAAGAATATATATCAAAACCGTTTTGAAACAATATACAATACTGTAACAACTATATGTATAAAATATATAAATTGTATAAACTTTTGTAACTCTATCAACTTTATAAATTGTATAACAACATATATAATAATTATTATTACGACATACCTAAACTGGCATATTTGTAAACATATACATACAACAAATATATATACATAATGTATACCTTAAAGCTGTAGTGTCCATATATATGTAGAGTAAATAAGTTATATATAAACTGTAAGTTTGAAAAGCTGCAAAAGGAAACTCAAAAATAAACATATATATAAAGATATATATATATATATATATATAAACTAAAACAGGTAACATGTCAACTTATATAACATATATACACACACACATACACACTCACCCAACTCTGTTTATTTATGTATAAGGCAAATGTAAAGCAGTCCAAGATATATACAACACCTATATATTCAGCGACCAACAACATATTATAAAACAAAATACTTAACCTATGTATATAAACCCATACAGTTTCCCATATACAATTATATATCATTTAAGAAAATACAGTTATAGATAAAATACTTTAATATTGTAAATCGGACCAATTATAAGCTTGAATGTACTATATCCAAATGTATATAACTGATATATATATATATGTGTGTGTGTGTGTGTGTGTGTGTGTGTGTGTGTATAAAAACAACTTTTAGAAATCTATACTTGTTTCCAAGTTGAACACGAGCTTTACATATATAACATATATATAGTATGTGTTATACTGTATTTTTCTAATTTATAAAAACAGAAAAATCAAAATTTAGGAACCATTTACTTATAAAGTTCCATACGTATATATAGTTTAAAAGAACATTTAACAGTAACATAAAAGCACCAAAATATATTTTATCTATTATTAGAGATCTGTACTATGCAAATATATATATATATATATTAACAAATATTTAACTAAGATATATGGATACATATGCTTACATTCAACTATGAACGAAGGGTGAGAGATTTGATGCGTGGAGGACGGTGACCGTGACGAAGGAGGCAGGTGCGTTCACATAGAGGGGCTCGGCAACAAAAAGGGAAAGAGGAGGTGGTGGATTCGGTGCCGGGTGTGGATCTCGGTTCCAGTTCATGCAGTAAAGATTTTATATATATATATATATATATATATATATATATATATATATATATATATATATATATATATATATATATATAACAAGAGGAGGCGGCCGACAAGCAAAGGAAAGGAGGAGGAGAAAGATAGAGTGAAGATGATGAGCTAGGGTTATAAAGGCCGAAGAGACAAAAGGAGAGGCAGTTGAAGTGCTTGGGCAGAGGAGTGGTGCTTGGGCAGATAGGTTGAAGTACTAGATGAAGGAATCTCAAGGTGGCTGTAGTGCCATGGGCATGGCCGATGCTTTAAGGAGTCGGGTTTTTTGTGAGGTTGCTTGAGGCGCAAGAGGGAGGATTATTCGGCCATGGGCAACAAGAAGAAAACAAACAAAGTTTTCTGGAAAGAAGAAAAAACATGGTGAACCATGAAAATTTGGGACTAGGGGAAATAAAGCAACGTAGAAATATTGAATATAGTAATTAACCAAAGGATTTTCCCATTGAATTTAGAAAATAGTAATTGCAAATAGCCGTTGGGTTTGAACGGTGAAAAGTTGGAAAGACGTAGGAAACAAAAAGTTAGAATTGGGTACCGGTACGATTAAATCGTTTTATCGATTTCGTTGAGTACCAAACTTCAAAACACACAAACGAATATACTATGGAGATCAGCATGACGAGACGATCAGAATGGTACACAGATATCAGTTATGCGACCATCCTATCAAAAGTCGATAATCGGTATTGGAAATGCTGCTAAAACGCCGAAAATAAGATAAATGTAGCTAAAGCAGTCAAAATTTGGAGAAACGAAATATGACGTTAGAAGATGATTTAAAAATTTATTGTATAAAAATATTCAGATTTGGAAGACATTTTTTATCATCGAACATTAACTGAGTTGAATTCAAATAAAATTTCAAAATAAAATGAACTTCCATATTATCAGATGAAAATTTACCATTTGCTAAGTTTTATTAGACATATTCCAAATATCCAATTTATACTTCAAAATTCAAATATTTAAAATTTCACAAAAATTTAGTTCAATTACGTTATTAAAACAGTTAAAAATTACGGGTCGTTACACTCTCTCCCACTCAAAACTTTTCATCCCCAAAAAGGAAGGAGGTAAGTGAATAGAACAACCGGAAGAAAAATATATTGAAATACATAATATGACAATTAATTTAAAATCATATAAATTTCTGTTTAAATTAAATAATATTCAATACTTGATTTTAAGTTCAAGGTATTACAATAAGTTGATTTAATTTCAATTTATTAATGTATGTCACAAAAAAGTTTCTTCTAAAACAAAATTTTATTTATCTCACTTATTATTCGATTAAATTTTTTATTTTATTTATCTCTATTAACATTTTTATAATTAAAATTTAAGTGTATAACATTTATTATAACCACTCAAATTTTATTTATAATTTCTTTAACATCATTTTTCATTATAAATTATTCAATTACTTATTCAGCTTCTGAATAATTTAGGTAAGTTGTATTGGGATGTAATTGAGTATTATAAAATAAAATTTTTCTAATTCAATTATTTCAAGTTTAAATTTTTATTCAAAATCTTGGCTTCATTTATAATTGAAATCGTCCTTTAAGAAAATTTAAGAATTAAATTTCCAATTATCTTCAAACCATTTAGATATAATATATAAGTCAAAACAAATATATAAACATATACATATATACTATAAACTAAATCATACTTCAGAAATTCAGATCAAAAATCATTTTCCAAACCAAAAGTGTAGCAAAGCTACAGAACGGTCTCTCCACTCTGAAACTCGAAAATGAATGTAGATGATGCAGCTGCCATCACCAAGATTATTTTCCAGCGACAAAAGAGAAGAGCACTGATTTAAACATCTAAAATCTTTGGAAACAATTTCTATTCAAAAATACTTCAAATAATAGGCATTTTAAAACTTTAAAACCATAGTGTGAAATTATCGAAAATTAAATTCTCAAATTCTAATTTAAATTCATTTGGATTCCAAATCAATTTTATAAGCTAAATTTTATAATTTCATTTTTATATGTTGGTATTTACAAAACAATAAATGAAAATCAAATATGACCATTTTTGATAAAAATTCATTAACAATTTAATTTCAAAATTTTTTTTATACTTATATATTATATAATCATACAAAATTATTTTATTTACCAAATTTGAAAACAACATTGTGTCAGTTTGCGCTGTTCAAGTGTTTTGGAAATCCTATCGATAGCGTTGATCAAACGAATCGATCAAAAACCCAAATCAACATCAACAACTCAAATAACACAATATATATATATATATATATATATATATATATATATAACATTTAAACATTAATTCAAATACACTCCCTCACTTGATGATTCCAGAATGGATTTCAAACAAAGCTAGAGATTGAAGTACAAAGGGACCCTAACCAACGAGAATTCTATATCGTGGATAGGTTCAAAACGAAGATGAGATGGTTAAATAACAAAAGAGAAAGATGGATATACTGATATTAATCGTGGGCGACCTTAACCGGGTTAACCGTGACTTCAAGAATAAGATTGATGCAGAATTCTAAGGCAAATCAATATTCGATCGCCAGAGATAGAATTCGGTTATAGTAAAAGATTACAGCATCATAAACCAAGGATACAGAAATCTTCGGTGAATCGATGCTTGTTGTAAAGGAGTTCCACCCCTTTACAAATCATTATAAGATTGGCGAGACTGCCAATTTATTATAAAAATCGTTCGAAGGGAGTTATAGGATACTCCAGAATCAGTAAACACGAATAGAGGGAGACAAGATTGGATTTTGGAACCGAGGAAACGTTCCAAAAATTCAAAGGAAACCGAATCGAAGAAGAAGGAATTCAAGCTCGAACGAAGGCGATTCTGTAATTAAATTTACTGCATATGCTAAGTTTTGCTTAAAACCAAAGCTCTGATACCACATGTAACATCCTGATATTTTCAACCATTCGCATCCACACATGTCGGATTTGAATTGCTTAAAATACCAGATTGTTAATATATATTTGGCAAAACTCAACATGTACGGTAAATAAATCAATCACAGAATCACAGACAAAGAGTAATATACAATATGAAACGGAAACAAAAGGATAGTAGTTCATGAAGCTACTATATATATAACAGAGTTAAATAAGATACAATAGAAGTCTCAAATACAAGATCAGAATACATCACTAGAATCGACTGAATAACTGCAAGCTGAAAAGAAGCAGATGGATCTCCAAATGAAGCTCCAACTCCAATGGTGAGTCTCAAAAGCTAGTACACTCAGTTTGACCCAAGCGTAAAGCAAAACACAAAACACTCGAGTCAGGATTAACATTCTTATATCAATAAATCCAACTCAAGTGAAATAACAACTGAAATACAAGTAACTCTAAGGATGTTTGGGATAACCATCCTCTAAGGATCCGTTAAACTATCTACTATGTAGTAATATACGCTATTATAATAATGTCTATAGTAAAGTAAACTATTAAAATAGCATTAAGGCGTTACCCATATCCCCCTTAACACATTATATAGTGCCAATAGTCTATACAGTTCCAACATTCCTCCAGATCGAGTGGCCACCATAAATACTCCATAGGTACGACACAAATCAAACTCGTAGTAAAGCACGCTAGAGTAGGTGACACGGAACAACTAGGCAATGCTAGGGTAGATATACCAATTACGCATCCGGGCTGGTGGTAACGCATAGCAGCCACTACCGCCCACCTCGATACACACTCCAAAAATCAAAAATCAAAGGTGCGTACCAAATCAATCACAAAGTAATAGAATGGCATACGAATGAGTATGTCCGATCAGAGGTGCTACCTCATTGGCTCGAGAATCGCTCCTGTTTTAACCACCTTATGCCAACTCACGGGAGTCGGGTCCACGTATATATCTCAATAGGACGTCGCCGCCATCCTACTTCATTCTAGAATCTCCACCATGTACACAGTTGTTAAAGTGGTTTTCGGAGTTGACAGAGAGTATGACAACTTCCGATCCCGGTCTCTTTAACAACCAAACTTATTATAACACCACAGTCATTTCAAAATAGTTTATACTTCAAAACCAAAATATCATTGCCATTTCAAAACCATATCAATACGACATCATTTCCATTTCAAAACTAAATACGATATCATTTCCATTTCAAATATATCCTTTTCCAAAATCATAGCACTTTTAAAATTATAACACTTCTAAAACCAACGCTTTGAAATTATAACATAATACTTTGAAATTCATAACTTTGAAAACATAACTTCCACCACTTATTAATACTAATAATAGCATATATAATAAAATAGTTTATAATATAAAATAGTTTAAGTTAAAATAGTTTTTATATTAAAATAATTAGTATATTAAAATAGTTTATAATAAAATAGTTTATATTAAAAATGGTTTATAATAAAAAAGTTTACAATAAAATAATTTATGAATTAAAATATAAAATAGTTTTAAGTATAATTTAAAAATAATTTATATATTAAAATAGTTTCCTCAAACTTTACAAACCAATTCCAAATCAAATCGAATTCAAAAATTCAAGTCTAATCAGATCTCTGTTTATCAATTTTGATTTATTTCAGTTTCTCAATAAACTATTTCAAATTATATCGATTTCAAATATAGATTTTTGACCATAAAATAAACCATTTCAATCTCAATATTTCCAAAGCTTTAAATATTCAGACATTTCAAAACTAAATTTGATAATTCCATATATATCTTAATTCAATTTACTATTATTTATTTTTGAAATATTTATTAAATAAATTCAATATCTTTTAAATAATACTCAAACTTGAAATATTCATTAATCACCTTAAACCAAAATTAAGTTATAAAATCATATCCTTTAAAATATCATATTCAATAAATTTCAAATCGATTTAATTAAATAAAATTCTTAATTAAATGCCATTTTAACTAAATTCAAATCTATCTTCCCAGCCTTAATTTATTAAAATCATTATAAACTCTATATTGATATATAATTTTAAATATTTAACCATATTATGTTTAATAAAATCAAACTTCATCATTAACTTATTCATATTAAAATAAATTTATACATAGCTTAAAATCAAGAATTTAACGATATATAAAATGACATTTAAATAATATCTAAAATCAATATTTATATAAAACCATATATTTTTTTCCAAAACCATAGAAATCATTGCAAAATATTTATATGTAGACCAACGGTGTTTGTATATAATTTTCTATCCTATGGTCAAGTGATACGGATATTTATCATTTCAATCATTAATTTAAATATATACGGTTATATATCATTTCAATCTGCAATCCCAAATTCAATTCAGTGAAAATCGCTTGGGTCTATCATTTCAACCCATAACGATTTTCTCCTATTCTATAGATTGTTTGGGTATGTATCAGTTCAACCCATAGTGAATCCTATACTAACAGGGAGCTTGCAGAGTGATAACAAATATGACAAGCATGTATCATCAATATAAATAACAGATAATGTTCTCAGATGTCACAGGTGAACAGATGGCATATATATAGCAATCTAAGCAACTAAAAATAGCATATTTCAATTGTCGTTCCAATTGAAATCAAATTTAATAAATATAAGAACAATAATAATGAGTGATTGCTCACCTTTCGAGGCTAGAGATGAACGAGAACGAGATGAGTTATGAATCCAATCACAAATTTCAAAGCAAAGCTAGATGGGAATGAATTCGACGAACAAAGCTAATAAATAAGAATTTACAAAATCAATAAGAACTGGATTGATGATGATAAATGGTCTAAGTAAACTTATATACAACTATATATAACTACATATATAAAATCATGTTCTAATTTCAAACATATACTGAATTAAATATATATATATATATATATATATATGCATTTATAAATCCATTGTTTAAAATAAAACATATAAAAAAATAAAATAAAAAACGAATAAGATTTCCATATAAAAAATATTTCAAATCAATATTCTTAAAACCCCAGCATTAAGGATTAAATATATATAGGTTATACTTAAAACCAATACCAAACAAAATCTTAGACACATATGTATAAAACGGCTTTGAACAAAACATTGTATACGAATATATATCAAAACCATTTTCAAACAATATGCAATATTGTAACAACTGTATGTATAAAATATATAAATTGTATAAACTTTTATAACTCTATCAACTTTATAAATTGTATAACAACATATATTATTATTATTATTATTATAACATACCTAAACTGGCATATTCGTAAATACGTATATACAACAAACATATATATATATATATATATATATATATATATAATGTAATATATACCTTAAAGCTGCAGTGTCCATATATATATAGAGAAAATAAGTTATATATAAACTGTAAGTTTGAAAAGCTGCAATAAGAAACTCAAAATATACATATATAAAAAGATATATATAAACTAAAATAGGTAATATACAAACTTATATAACATATGTATATACTAAACTAACTCTGCTTATATGTGTATAAGGCAAATGTAAAGCAGTTCAAGATATATACAACACCTATATATGCAGCAACCAACAACATATTATAAAACAAAATACTTAACCTGTGTATATAAACCCATACAGTTTCCCATATACAATTATACATCTTTTAAGCAATTATAGTTATAGATTAAATAATATAATATTGTAAACCAGGCCAATTATAAGCTTGAATGTACTATATCCAAATGTATATAAGTGATATATATATATATGTGTATAAAAACAACTTTTAGAAATCTATACTTGTTTCCATGTTGAACGAGCTTTATATATATAGTATAACATACTGTATTTTACTGATTTACAGACAGAAAAATCCAAATTTAACAACCATTTACCTATAAAGTTTCATACGTATATATAGCTCAAAAGAACATTTAACAGTAACATAAAAGCACCAACATATCTTCTATACTATTAGAGATCTGTACTATGCAAATATATATATTAACGAATATTTAACTAAGATATATGGATACATATTCTTACATTCAACTATGCACGACTGGTGAGAGATTTGATGCTTGGAGGACGGTGACTATGACGAAGGAGGCAGGCGCGTTCACATAGAGGGGCTCGGCAATGAAAAGGGAAAGAGGAAGTGGTGGATTCAGTGCCGGGTGTGGATCGCGGTTCCAGTTCATGTAGTAAATATTTTTTATATATATATAACAAGAGGAGGCGGCCAGCAAGCAAAGGAAAGGAGGAGGAGAAAGATGGAGTGAAGGTGATGAGTTCGAGTTACAAAGGCCGAAGAGACAAAAGGAGAGGCAGTCGAAGTGCTTGGGCAATGGTGTGGTGCTTGGGCAGATTGGTTGAAGTACTGGATGGAGGAATATCAAGGTGGCTGCGATACCATGGGAATGGCCGATGCTTTAGAGAGTTGGGTTTTTTTGTGAGGTTGCTTGAGGCGCAAAAAGGAGGATGATTTGGCCATGGGAAACATGATGAAGAGAACAACAAAGTTTTCTGGAAAGAAGAAAAAAAATGGTGAACCGCGAAAATTTGGAACCAGGGGAAATAAAGCAACGTAGAAATATTGAATACAGTAATCAACCAAAAGAATTTCCCATTGAATTCAGAAAATAGTAATTGTAAATAGCTGTTGGGTTTAAACGGTGGAAAGTTGAAAAGATGTAGGAATCAAAAAGTTAGAATTAGGTACCGGCACGATTAAATCGTTTTATCGATTTCGTCGAGTACCGAACTTCGAAACACACAAATGAATATACTGTGGAGATCGACACGAGGAGACGATCAGAACAGTACATAGATATCAGCTATGCGACCATCCTATCAAAATTCGATAATCGGTATTGAAAATGCTGCTAAAACGCCGAAAATAAGATAAATGGTGCAAAAGCAGTCAAAATTTGGAGAAATGAAATACGACGTCTCACTAAGAAGATGATTTACAAATTTTATTGTGTAAAAATATTTAGAATTGGAAAACATTTTATTATCATCAAATATTAACAGAGTCGAATTCAAATAAAATTTCAAACTAAAATAAACTTCCATGTTATCAGATGAAAATTTACCATTTGCTACGATTATTTAGATGTATTCCAAATATTCAATTTATCTTTCAAAATTCAAACATTTAAAATTTCACCAAAATTCGGTTTACTTATGTTATTAAACAGATAAAAATTACGGTTCGTTACAGGATCCCTCCTCGGAGGTTTCCAATAAGGAGAGTTTCCCCCGAGTATCCACGTAAATCCGTTCCAGCTTATCTGTCGGGTACGCATACTTTGCGAATTTGGGTTCCCAACCTTCCCTCTGTTTGTCAAAACCGCCATATCCATCATCCTGCTTGAGCTTTCCTTTATCTATCCCACGTCCTTCTCCAGACATTCCTTCGCCTTGCACAGCATTGATCTCTTGCCTTTTGGTGCATGAATCCTCTAACGGAATGAATCTTTCCACCTCATGATAGAACTCTCCAAGATCCTATGGTGGATCCCGTGCTATTGAATCCCTGAATTCAGTGCCTTCCGCAATACCTTCTACCGCCGCCATCAAAATCATTGATGGATCCGGGAGATCTACCAAATACACAGCTGCGTTAAATCGCAATAGAAAACCCCTCATCGACTCTCCTGCCCTCTGCTTCATTGATGCCAGTGTGCTTACATTCTTGGGTCACGTCACGTGGACCGTGAACTGTCTCATGAAGCATTTCACTAGCTGGCCCCATGCCCTGATCGACCCATTCTTTAGCTGCCTGAACCAGAGTGCAGCCAAATCCGTTAAGTATAAAGGGAATCATATTGCCATCACCTCCTCGGATGCCCCAGCACTTCCATATGTCTGTTGTATTTGGTTACATGCGTAGTGGCATCTAATTTTCCATCATATGCTCCAGTGTTGGCAGTTTGAATTTTGGAGGGTTCCTTGCATTTTTCATATTCGGAGTGAACAAATCCCGACTAACTTCCTCCAAGCCTCTGCTCGTACCCCTTCTCATAATCCTTCTTATCAATCCAACCATCCTCTCTTCTCCATCCCAGAGTGGTCCTCGGTTTGCATCTCTACTCTGCCTCCATGTCTTGGAGAGTACTTTGGGTAGTACTCCTTATATTCCTCATTCACGTTCATGTTAGGCCCAACTCGCTGTGCTTCATTTACAGGCATTTGCTGATTTCCTTCAATCTCTCCATTTCGGGTTTTGGATCTGACCACTAGAAATTGTTTTAGCTCCGACTCCTGGCTCTGCATTGCCAGTAGCTGTGGTTGGTCCATTCCCTTGAATTTGCACTCCATCTTGTCCAACCTATCGGAATAGGTTCTGTATCATGTCCTCTTGTCTTTTCAGCATCATCTCCATCTCATCTCCAGTGATTTATATTGAGGCCTGATTAGCTCCAGAGGAAGTCTCCTGACTTCCCTCTTGCTGACTCCTTCCCATCCTCTATCTCCTTGTTGATTGCTTCGCCATAGTCTCCAAAATCAGAGTTCCTAAGCCTTTAAATCCAAGACACAAGCTTCTGAATCCCTCAGCATTAGCTTTCTCATTGAAAGCACCAAAATGTTAGCACCAAAATTTGTCACTAACACCTAATCATCGATGAAAACACCAACTAACAACCACAAATTACAGATAGAGTGTATATAGAGAGTATGAATTTGAAGAACAATCAAAATTAAAAAGAAAACAGTAATAACAGAAGATTTACTGTGGTTCGGCTGACTCTGACCTACGTCGACTCCATATATTTTCTATTTATTGATATGAGAACCAATTACAGTTAAAATTCAAAGTTTTTGAAACAATAATGGTAGAGTATCCTTAATGAAGAAGATGAAGGGAAACATAATGAAGATCCCCTTTTCTAAAGCCCCGCATGTTGTATTTATAGGCAAAATCCAGGTTACATGGATTCTTGAGTGATATGGGCCTACCACCGACATAGCCGAGCCCATATACTTCATCGATACCGATCCTAAGTTGCATATACGCCGACCCGAAATTCCCTAGGTGATGACCCGAAGCACGCCTACCTGTAACTCGATGTAAATGAGGCTAGGACTCGAAGTAGAAAACACACCAATCCCCTTTTCTTTGATATGCCGACTCGGAGCTCATAAGTAGCCGACTCAAGAAAACATGTAGCCACACCGAAGCAGAGTGTTAATGTCGGTCCACTCGAATGCACCGACCTGACTATAACGCCGACCTGAAGGAAATTGAGCGCCGACCAAAGTTTTGTAGCTCACCGACCCGATGTAGAAATAGATGACGACCCGAGTGCTTTTTCCATGCCGATCCTGTAGCTTACCGACCCGAGAATGAAAGGCCGACCCCTTAACTTGAATTGCAAGTGTGCCGACCCAAAATTATCCTCCAAACACGTCGATCACATCCATTTCCCCAATGCTTACCTGATCTTTAAAAGCCTTGTCAATCCCTTCTTCCTTCTGCAGACCCGAAGAATCACCACAGCCAACCCATTTCCTATATGTCGATCCCTTTTGAAGCTGCTGGTCCGGAGTATACCAAAACACGTTGTTCCTATCCACTCGTTTAATGCCGACTCTAGTGACTCAAAGCAGCCTTACAAATGACTCGAAGCAGGCAGCTTGAAAACCCGAAGCAACTCTAATGATTATTCGAGGCAAACTCCAAGCAATCCGAAAGGACTCGACTTTTGTCGAAACTCGTATTTCAAGTATCCCACACCTTTTGTTCATCGACTATGCCAACTCCAGGCTTCATAATCATGTTTATCATCTGTGATCGATTATTTGTCCATCCAGTTGACTCAAACCCATCGATTCCAGCCTCGATAATCGAGCAATCGATTTAGTTAAATCCTCCTATGTATGTCCTTCCAAAAGGTGGGTTAATAGTATGTATGTATGTTTGTATATGTATGTATATATGTACGTATATTTTTCAAACCCACATTTTTGAAAAATTTTGGAAACATTTTGGAAAAACTATTGAAAAACATTTTATCTTCAAAAAAATTTCAAGTACATTCGCTCAATACGTGCCTAAGTCCTAGGGAATCCTAAACCTAAGATCTGCTACCAAATGTAATTAGTCGCACTGCCCAACACACCATTCCAAAGCTCAGTGTGGCTTTCGGCCTCGTGTCATGCCAAGAAATATGAGCCGTTGGGATTTTAGAATATTGTAGAGCATAATTATGAGGGTAAGTTCTAATATATTCTGCACTTTAAAATCTTACGGCTATATAATAAAATTACAAATGCATAAAAATCGACATCTCAGAAAAACAATCTCCATTACATATACACTGTTTTTAAGGTACAATATAAGCTTTACAAATATTTAGTACGATACTTGACTACAAGAGGAACAAGGAATAATATGAGAACCCCAACATGAAGCTCCTATCTCCACATGCTATGCCTAATCAATTTCTAACATGTCATCCCATGGTAGGGAAAAATGAAAAGGAGAGAGTAGGTTAGACAAAAGTCCGGTAAATGAGTACAAGTTTAATTTGTGATGATCATGTGTAGTTAACTTCTGAACTATTCTAAATGACATAGGGTGTAACACCAGTTTTTGTGAATTTCTAAGGTCTATTACCTAAGGGTTAATATTTAATATATATCCACACAACTACTTGTATAGAATGCTATAAGGATCGAGCTACAGATTGAACCTCACATTAACGATTGGATAACACTCCTAGAGCTACCCAATAAGAAATCACTGCTCATAAGCTATCGTGGAACCCCTTGTTCCACTATTACTACTATGGGAACTGCTATCCCTTGAATACCTATGACCATCACTATGCTTGGAGGGGAGAATGTAACTACCCGTATGTTAACAATTTAAAAATATTGAATTAAATATTTGATTTCGAATAAAAGTATTCAAAATTTTATAATTTATGATTTAAAAATGTGTTTTAATAAGTTTATAAAAAAGAATTTATTTTTTATTTTGGAAACCTATTCTGCTTTCGATTTCAGTTCAAGACTGATTAATATTTGGTAAGTAAAACTAAAATGGTAAAATTTTGGTTCTTCTTTTGAGATTTGAAATTACTAGCATCTTTTTCGAATATAGTTAGTGTCGGTATTGATTGTATGTCTACTGTTAAATCTTCTATGGGAAATATTATTGCATATCGTGATTTAACTATAATAATTTCCTTTAAATTTTCATTTGTTACATTTATTTTTTCATTTTATTTGAAGGGTGGTAATGAAATTTTTGCTCGATATTTACACTTTAAAACTCATCAAATTTTGATACAAACTGATATAAGACATTACATAAATAGTAAGGGGAAATGAAGGCAAATAAGAAAACTAATAAGCGTGAGAAGAAGTTCGAAATTCATATATGAGTTGTTTCTTTCCACCATTAAGCTTCTATATTTTTAATACACCTCTTTACGAGTGTGGCAAGTGTATCCAGTTATTGAAATTAATTGCAATTAAAATGATTGGAATCTTTCAATTAAAATAAATAAAAATTTAATTTTAATTAACTACATTTAATAAAGGAAACATATGTTTGTACCAAAATAAAAGAAATGCTTTAAATAAAAATAAAAGAATGTTTTGAGAAATAAAATGAACGTTTCATTTTAAAGGCAAGTATAATTTTATAAAAAGAAAAAAAAATGAATTTTGAAACAATATATATAAATACACATATTAGTATTCAAATTTTAAAATATATCAGAGTGTTAGTACTAATATAAATGTTGTGGAATCAATTAGAAATTACCTCGTATTAACAATTGTACATTTCATTACACATGTTCACATATATTTAAATTTCCATTTTATATATTGTTAAAACTTGTAATTTGGAAACAATTAATTAATAAGAATTTACTTGGCTTAGTCCTTAAACCCTCCATATGTATAGTATATGAATGCAAAACATTTACGTTCATTTTATATAGTTATGGCATGTAACTGTGAAACAAAATTCGTTTTTTTTTTCTTTAAATTTATTTTCATTTAACAATTAATGTTGAAGCAATAATATACACTTATGAAATGTGTATGTATATGTGTGTGTGTATGGTAAGTATAAACCCCAATATATGCCTATATGTATATACCAATCCTTTCATTGTTTGTTGCTTTTACTATGTTGCTGTAACCTATCATTCCTATCAATTTGATGTAGAATCTATTAAATGCTTATATGACAGGAAAGATGGTAATTATTCTGTAACGATCCCCCGTTCTGACCGCCTCCAGTCGGTAATTAAACCAACTAGAAACGTTCAAAATGACGGATTGTTATTTAGTTTATAGAATTTAAACAGAATCAGTCGCAGAATCACAGAATAATAATAATATTTCACTTAAATGAATTTTTCTTTTATATACAAATATCAGAGTTTATACGATGCATTTAAATTTTTATACAGCGGAATATTTCTTTAAAATACAAAAATCCTGAAAAGCTAAAGTGAAGCGTTTACCCTCTCTCTAACTTCGCTGCCTGAAAATCTTCAAGCTGTAAAATACTCGGTCTGACCCGAGTATTACATTCAAAAGAAAATAATACACGGGTCAGTCTAATTCAAACTCAGTTATTAGTTCATAGAGGAAAATAATAATTAAAGAACAATTAGACGACAGTCAAATATAAATTCACCTATCCGACCCTTTTAATAAAGAAAATCGGATAACGGTAATATAACACTTAACAGTGTTAAACAACAAATCAGTCGATTCAAATTATCAACGAAGATAGATGAAGGGATTATTAATGGAGATAATTTAGAAAGAACATCAAAATTTGCCTAAACGGCAGTTTACAACAAAATCATCAGTTTAAATCAAATCAATTCAAATAATTGAAAAGTTACTTAAAAAAAGTCAAAAACTGATTGGCTGCAGTACACGCACGCGTGCACTGCCCTCCAATACGGCATATGAAATACGCAAAGAATCAATGAATCAAAAAGCAAAAGAAATATCAATTAAAATCAATATTGTGTGGCTGCAGTACACGCACGCGTGTACTGCCTCGCCACAGCAGTGAAGAAAT
Organism: Allium cepa; assembly: GCA_030765085.1. Taxonomy (NCBI): domain Eukaryota; kingdom Viridiplantae; phylum Streptophyta; class Magnoliopsida; order Asparagales; family Amaryllidaceae; genus Allium; species Allium cepa. Next base: position 746,791,217 of record CM060941.1, read on the forward strand.
AGAAATAGAAGCTGCAGAGGTCAAGTCAGTGCTATCGTGACTCAACGCAACCGCATTAAACTCAATCTCGAATGACCAGTGCACAGGGCAGTGGTACAAACATGAAGACATCAGCAGAGGGGATTATGCAACCTGAACCAGCAGAGCACGAAGGCTCGAAGCCTCGAATGACCAAATGCATATGGCAGTGGTACATCATGATGCGACAGAAAAATGCAGTTCAAATGAAGATGCAACATGGAACTGCACATGGCAGTGACGCACGAATGAAAATGCAACATGGATCTGCAGCTCAAAACTGCAAGTCAAAACGGCAACAAATACAACTATATGAAGACAGTGCATAACATGCATATATACATGTATGCATACAGGTAGTGCCATCAAAACTCAAACCACAGTTACAAATCAGGTGCCTAGAAAAAAACTAATGAACTCACGTAATAGAGCCCAACTGAGTACACAAACATATAAACTACAAATGCACAAACATGTGTAGACTCAACTGGATCAATGCACCAGTAAAACAACCACCGAGCTAAATGCAACTCAAGTGAAGATAGTGGTAACCACAGACATGTCAGACCCACTACAAAGACAGTAGTGAACCTAGTCAGTGTAGACAAGATTATCGTGCTACAACTACAAGTAATATTGCACATACAAAAACATGTGTGGGTATACACATGTATGGTAAGACACAAGGATCAGTGATGTAAGTGGAAAAATGCAGAGACCAGAGAAATGCAGATGAAGATCAGTAGTGTACCATAAAATGAAACAGTGGACCGAACTGCCTCAGCAAGCAAGACAGTAAAATATAGCTCAAGACAACACAGAGGCAACAAAGGTTTGAGAACAGATACAAATGGTAAATTTGAACATGACAGCAAATAAACAGCAGCCTCAACATGTATGTCCAAAAGATTAAACAATATGAAGTGCACAACATTGCAATAACATACTACATAAATGTATGTATACACACCAGCAATGAAGAGAAATGGATGCAGACCAACCAAAGTGATACATGGTACCAGTAACATGAAAATGAGGACAGGCATACATGAAGACTACAAGATTTCAAGCAATCAAACTCAAGTGCAGTGCAAATATGAGGTGCACAACAGGCTCGGGTTTCAACCCAGGCACAGTGAATGCCATATATACTAAATGATCAGTGGACAATGAAACCAAATAGGATGGACACAAAATCAATGACAACTACACAACCAACTGATCAGACCTCATGTCGATTGTATTTGGGCTTGTTTAAATCAGTAAATGGTGACTTCAGTAAAATAGTAACTTAGAGTTATATTTTAGACTTGCTTTAGAAAACTCAGATCAACTTAGGTTTAAACAATTTCAATCAGTTTCTTTGATTTAAAAAAAACAGATAGGTTGAAAGCCTGTAACAATTTGGTTCCCAAACAAAAATTTAAAACTTGTTTTATCTTGAATAAATTTTTAAAACTAAATCTATGGGTAAACAAATATATTAACCCAGACTAAAGCAAGGAAGAAAATAAATAATTTTTTTTTGAAATTCTCATAACCTGAAAACTAAAGTACAGAGAGGTCACAGTTTTAATCAACATGTACCAAAAACAATCTGCAGTTCATCAGGGAAGCAAGGCCGAAGCCAAAAAGAAGACAAACAAAATTCGAACAAATTCGTATCAACAGAGTTCAAGGCACAGTACAGAAGCACCACAGAAATCAAGTGAAATGGCCGAGACCAACAATTAACCAAGATTTAACTGTAAAGATCTAACTGTAACAGTTTTAGTTTAAAAAAAATTCATCAAACACTATCACGTAAGCTTAGCAGTAAAGACATAATGGCCAAAACAGCAAGTATAGTCGAACAAGATCAATTCCAAAAATCAAGTGACCGAAGTCAAAAGGAAAACCAGTGTCGTAATAGCCAGTGAACAAACCAAGTCAAAGATCATCAACGTTGAACAAATCGAAGTCGAACGCTATCAAATAGAAGCAGTTGAATTGAGCAACGAAAACCACGAATTTGAACAAATCAAAAATCACAAAATTTGAATTAGATGTGAGTAACAATTTACTCACCTTGCTTCGAATCCCAAATTCCAAGTTGCAGTCGAGAGCGAACAAAGTGAGGAAACGATCGATCAATTTAAAATCGGCTTCAAAAACCCTAATTTGTAGAAAGTGGAGCGAACGAGATGCGATGAGGCCACCATTTTTATTTTTTTCTTTCGTTTGATTTAGGTTTAGGGTTGTGAACGAATAAACAACATAAGGAAGGTACCGGTAGGGTGGCTAGTAGGTACGCGATTTTGCAGATAGGATTTTGCTAGGGTGGCTGAAGTGATACGCAACTTCAGCTGAGATGATATGTGCTGTGTACTAGAGATCTTGTAATAATTTTATTTTATTTTTTTATCTTCTTTAGTAAGCTTCATAGGTATATAAACGTTTTGAAGTTCAACTATCAAGCGTTAATTTATATTAACATGTTTCACAATTAGATTTTATGCTTGTATTTTGTATTGATAAAATTCATTCCATTTTATTTAGATTAAAGAACAATGTTATTAAAACTAACCATCAGTTTATAAATTTACATAAATAATAATTCTTAAATCAAAATTATTTTTTTCTAAGTCATTAGTTCGAATTTTTAATACAAATTTAATATTCAATTTCAAACTCCAAAGTCAAATTCAAATTTTATTCAACTTTTGATAGAGTAAATTCTAAAATTTAATCGCCAAATTCATAGTTTTATTGGAAATTCAATTTAAACCATCATTCAAATATTTAAAATTAATTAAATATTTTCAATTTAAATTGTTCAAAATTCAGGGTCGTTACAATCTTCCCCCCTTAAAAGAATTTCGTCCCGAAATTATAAGTTAGGAAACATGATCGTTAAAATCTCACCGATATTTATAGCTTACACAATTTCACCAAGCTTGAAACTTATTATAAATAAATATAGGATTCATTCCATTTGTTTTATTTCACTAGCTTTGTTCATTATCTCCTTTGTTCATTGATTTCTACAATCAAGACACAAAATTCTTTTACTAAAATTTTCGACTTACAAATCTCAGATTTAAACTTGAAATTCTTCATTTTCTAGATTTGCATATTATATCTTTTCCAAAGATGTGGACTTTCAAAATATTTCAAAAATCCACTTCCTTAGTTCATTATGTTGGAATTATGTAATTTTAATTTCAGACTATTGATTTGCTATTTAAAATTTAAAAATACTTGCTAACTCGAAATTTAACAAGTCTATTGTCGTTCTTACAGACATTAGCATACGCTGGCCAGGCGCAGGTCTAAAAATCTCCAAGTACTAAATATACTTGCTTCAATTTCCAGTGAAAATACTTTTAAAAATTCTTTAAAAATGGATATGGAAAGCACGTCCCCCATGGATCACAGTTTACCCGGCGGTTACGCTACTATCCCAGTAGAATCGCTTGTAACCGTAGATTTCTCATCTCTCTTGAATTTCGCCATGGTTGTTGCCATAGATCGCGGTCCACACGGCGGTTACGCTACTATCCCAGTAGAGTCGCTCGTAATCGTAGGCATCTCGCCCCTCGAATTACGCTTTGGCATCTAGATTGCAGTTTACTCGGCGGTTGCACCACATCCCAGTGGAATCGCTTGTAACTGTAGGCATCTCGCCCCTCAAATTACGCTATCACCCCAGTATATCTAGATCGCGGTTTACACGGCGGTTACGCCATTATCCCAGTGGAATCGCTTGTAACCAAAGGCATCTTGCCCCTCGAATTACGCTAGCATACATCAAAACCAATATGATCCCATCACGATGATCTATCGCGAGGGATTCTAGTCCAAATGGACACACCAACTTATGGAAATTCTACGTAGCTACGATTTTTCAAATGGACACTCATATCGAGTTCCAACAACCTTCACAAATTTTAAATGGAAGGTACTTTTCCATATCCTCAGTTTAGAAAACATAATATCATACATAGATGGTACTTCATTACACATTTCGTACATATCATACCTATGTAAACTTACATAAGTTTTCCATACCAATTACTTTCTAAACTGATGGTTTTCGAGTTTACTACATTCTCATATATAAGTTCCAAAAACCTCAATATCTCATACCCATAACAAATAGAGGATTCATGAGTTTCCCATCTCATTGCCAATTTAAAATTTTCGTCTAAGTCGATTTAGAATTTTAAGGTTATCTCAAACCCAATTCACATTCATAATTCAATTCATTATCGACTTCACACTCGATTTGGATTTTACGTTACATCATCAATTCTCAATACATAATTGATGTCTACCGATATATAACCTCTGAGCTCGTACGTCTCAGAGAAGGGTGTTAAGCTAAGAGAATAAATTCTCCGCCACCAAACAGATATATATTTAATAGAGATCAATTGATATGTCATCAATTCACAATGTTAGACATACAATCCAAATCAACCATCTGAAATTCAAAACTCAACTTATATTGTTTTCAGTGTCGAAGTTAAACTCAATTTAACTCAAGATTCAATCTTTTTGAAAAAAAATTCAAGTTGAACTAATTGTTCAAATTTCCCATTTAACTTTTTCAGCTTCGACTTAATTCATAGTTTGAATTCCGCATACTTTTCAAAATATTGGTTTTAAACCAACTTCAAACTTTCCCAAAAATATCTTTACAAGATATATATAATTTTCCACACTTAACCATTTGAAAACAAATTTCAAATCATTTTTTCACCTTTCAATCTTTGAAAACAAATTTCAAATTAATTTCCTTAAACGGAAACACCTCCTAATATTTATCCATTTTAAACTTAAAATGGTTCATTTAAATCAATCAAATAAATCCTTACCGATTTATTTTAAACTTACGTTCCAAATCCATAAATTTATTTCCACACTTCAAAAATAAATCAATATTTATTTTTAACAAATTTTCCTTTCTTTTATAAATTCCATAGTGAATTTACATTTCCAAAATATCTATGAATATACGATTTTCAAATCGATTTCTAATATTCATTATCAATTTATCTTTAAAAGATAAAATCTCAAAACATTCACTTCATGTTGGAAAACATTTCCATACTTATTTAATAGTAAGTAATTCACAAATCTATTTATTTTCAACACTTGAAAAATATATATTCAATATACTTAAATCATGATCAAGCATATATTTCATTCTTTAAGGAAAGCAATCTTTTAAACACATTTATTTGGGTCAAAACGAATGTTGCGTAAAACATTGTTACGACGACCCAAAATCACTAGTATAGGGATTTGAATTTAAGATAGATATATAAATCCCAATACTATATAAAACATTTCCTTTCGGAAACCATTTACTATAACAACAGTATTATAGTCCACCATTTCCTTTTATTTCTCTTGAAAACGTCTATTTCGACAATGAATGTTGAAATCTATGATTCGATACTTAATACATTTTAAAACATCTTTAAAATCATTAACTTCATTTCATAATATCTCTTCCCTAAAACATATCCGTTTTATTTAATAATATATCCACTGTCCAAAATCTTGAATATATTTATTTATTCAATTCAATGTTTCTACACATTTTATTTTAAAGGATTATCCACTGTCCAAAATCGTGGATAAAATTCCCAACCAACTTTTATTATCACAATATTTAACTTAAAGGATAATTCGCTGTCCAAAATCACGAATATATCTCCTTTAATAACTTCTATGTTTCGTTTATCAAATTCAATTGGTTTCGAATTTATGAACAATCTTTACAAATTCCATTTTTATTTATAAACTTCGATTTATAAATCTCCTTTATTAATTCAATTCAATTTATATAACTCAATTTTATACCAAAAGTCCATTTATAAGTTAAGTACTTATAATCCATTTATTTACTAAATCGTTCTTCACAACATTTGAAATCAATTTTCAAAAGAATTCAGAATCAAATTACCAAATTATAATTTTAATGATCCCTTTGGTTATAACTAAATTAACATGTTGTTTTATTTCCCGATTATTACTTTGGAGATATTCAAAATATTTGATTTAAACCAATTCATTAAGTCACTTAACTTATATATTTCATTTTTCATAAATCTCAGCAATTCGATAATGGGTTTTCGAATGATCGGGACTCAAATCTAAGGAGACCTTACCGAAAAGAAACTATCGCAAACCTGAATTTAGAGAGGGGAATTTCCGAAAAAGATTCTAATTTTCAAAATTCCTTTTATTTTCTCAAAGAAAACAATTTTTTTTTTGTACTTCTTTAGGTTTGAAAAACATTTTCTTTAAAGTGATTCTAGTAACTATTCATATTAAACGCCATAAACTAAGCTTTGTGTAAACCAAAGCTTTGATACCACTTTGTAACGATCCCCCATTCTGACCGCCTCCAGTCGGTAATTAAACCAACTAGAAACGTTCAAAATAACGGATTGTTATTTAGTTTATAGAATTTAAACAGAATCAATCGCAGAATCACAGAATAATAATAATATTTCACATAAATGAATTTTTCTTTTATATAAAATATCAGAGTTTATACGATGCATTTAAATTTTTATACAGCGGAATATTTCTTTAAAATACAAAAATCCTGAAAAGCTAAAGTGAAGCGTTTCCCCTCTCTCTAACTTCGCTGCCTGAAAATCTTCAAGCTGTAAAATACTCGGTCTGACCCGAATATTACATTCAAAAGAAAATAATACACAGGTCAGTCTAATTCAAACTCAGTTATTAGTGCATAGAGGCAAATAATAATTAAAGAACAATTAGACGACAGTCAAATATAAATTCACCTATCCGACCCTTTTAATAAAGAAAATCGGATAACGGTAATATAACACTTAACAGTGTTAAACAACAAATCAGTCGATTCAAATTATCAACGAAGATAGATGAAGGGATTATTAATGGAGATAATTTAGAAAAAACATCAAAATTTTCCTAAACGGCAGTTTACAACAAAATCATCAGTTTAAATCAAATCAATTCAAATAATTGAAAAGTAACTTAAAAAAAGTCAAAAACTGATTGGCTGCAGTACACGCACGCATGCACTTCCTCGCCAATACGTCATATGAAATACGCAAAGAATCAATGAATCAAAAAGCAAAAGAAATATCAATTAAAATCAATATTGTGTGGCTTCAGTACACGCACGCGTGTACTGCCTCGCCACAACAGTGAAGAAATAGAAATCGAAGCTGCAGAGGTCAAGTCAGTGCTATCGTGACTCAACGCAACCGCAATAAACTCAATCTCGAATGACCAGTGCACAGGGAAGTGGTACAAACATGAAGACATCAGCAGAGGGGATTATGCAACCTAAACCAGCAGAGCACGGAGGCTCGAAGCCTCGAATGACCAAATGCATATGGCAGTGGTACATCATAATGCAACAGAAAAATGCAGTTCAAATGAAGATGCAACATGGAACTGCACATGGCAGTGACGCACGAATGAAAATGCAACATGGATCTACAACTCAAAACTGCAAGTGAAAACTGCAAAAAATACAACTATATGAAGGCAGTGCATAACATGCATATATACATGTATGCATACAGGTAGTGCCATCAAAACTCAAACCACAGTTAGAAATCAGGTGCCTAGAACAAAACTAATGAACTCACGTAATAGAGCCCAACTGAGTACACAAACATATAAACTACAAATGCACAAACATGTGTAGACTCAACTGGATCAATGCACCAGTAAAACAACCACCGAGCTAAATGCAACTCAAGTGAAGATAGTGGTAACCACAGACATGTCAGACCCACTACAAAGACAGTAGTGAACCTAGACAAAAGTCAATCAGTGTAGACAAGATTATCATGCTACAACTACAAGTAATATATGCACACACAAAAACATGTGTGGGTATACACATGTATGGTAAGACACAAGGATCAGTGATGTAAGTGGAAAAATGCAGAGACCAGAGAAATGCAGATGAAGATCAGTAGTGTACCACAAAATGAAACAGTGGACCGAACTGCCTCAGCAAGCAAGACAGTAAAATATAGCTCAAGACAACACAGAGGCAACAAAGGTTTGAGAACAGATACAAATGGTAAATTTGAACATGACAGCAAATAAACAGCAGCCTCAACATGTATGTCCAAAAGGTTAAACAATATGAAGTGCACAACATTGCAATAACATACTACATAAATGTATGTATACACACCAGCAATGAAGAGAAATGGATGCAGACCAACCAAAGTGATACATGGTACCAGTAACATGAAAATGAGGACAGGCATACATGAAGACTACAAGATTTCAAGCAATCAAACTCAAGTGCAGTGCAAATATGAGGTGCACAACAGGCTCGGGTTTCAACCCAGGCACAGTGAATGCCATATATACTAAATGATCAGTGGACACTGAAACCAAATAGGATGGACACAAAATCAATGACAACTACACAACCAACTGATCAGACCTCATGTCGATTGTATTTGGGCTTGTTTAAATCAGTAAATAGTGACTTCAGTAAAATAGTAACTTAGAGTTATATTTTAGACTTGCTTTAGAAAACTCAGATCAACTTAGGTTTAAACAATTTCAATCAGTTTCTTTGATTTAAAAAAAAACAGATAGGTTGAAAGCCTATAATAATTTGGTTCCCAAACAAAAATTTAAAACTTTTTTTATCTTGAATAAATTTTTAAAACTAAATCTATGGGTAAACAAATATATTAACCCAGACTAAAGCAAGGAAGAAAATAAATAATTTTTTTTTTTGAAATTCTCATAACCTGAAAACTAAAGTACAGAGAGGTCACAGTTTTAATCAACATGTACCAAAAACAATCTGCAGTTCATCAGGGAAGCAAGGCCGAAGCCAAAAAGAAGACAAACAAAAGTCGAAGAAATTCGTATCAACAGAGTTTAAGGCACAGCACAGAAGCACCACAGAAATAAAGTGAAATGGCCGAGACCAACAATTAACCAAGATTTAACTGTAAAGATCTAACTGTAACAGTTTTAGTTTAAAAAAAAAACTTCATCAAACACTATCACGTAAGCTTAGCAGTAAAGACATAATGGCCAAAACAGCAAGTATAGTCGAACAAGATCAACACCAAAAATCAAGTAACCGAAGTCAAAAGGAAAACTAGTGTCGTAATAGCCAGTGAACAAACCAAGTCAAAGATCATCAACGTTGAACAAATCGAAGTTGAACGCCATCAAATAGAAGCAGTTGAATTGAGCAACGAAAACCACGAATTTGAACAAATCAAAAATCACAAAAATTTGAATTAGATGTGAGTAACAATTTCTCACCTTGCTTCGAATCCCAAATTCCAAGTTGCAGCCGAGAGCGAACAAAGTGAGGAGACGATCGATCAATTTATAACCGGCTTCAAAAACCCTAATTTGTAGAAAGTGGAGCGAACGAGATGCGATGAGGCCACCATTTTTATTTTTTTCTTTCGTTTGATTTAGGTTTAGGGTTGCGAACAAATAAACAACATAAGGAAGGTACCGGTAGGGTGGCTAGTAGGTACGCGATTTTGCAGATAGGATTTTGCTAGGGTGGCTGAAGTGATACGCAACTTCGGCTGAGATGATATGTGCTGTGTGCTAGAGATCTTGTAATAATTTTATTTTATTTTTTTATCTTCTTTAGTAAGCTTCATAGGTATATAAACGTTTTGAAGTTCAACTATCAAGCGTTAATTTATATTAACATGTTTCACAATTAGATTTTATGCTTGTATTTTGTATTGATAAAATTCATTCCATTTTATTTAGATTAAAGAACAATGTTATTAAAACTAACCATCAATTTATAAATTTACATAAATAATATTTCTTAAATCTAAATTATTTTTTTCTAAGTCATTAGTTTGAATTTTTATATACAAATTTAATATTCAATTTCAAACTCCAAAGTCAAATTCAAATTTTATTCAACTTTCGATAGAGTAAATTCTAAAATTTAATCGCCAAATTCATAGTTTTATTGGAAATTCAATTTAAACCATCATTCAAATATTTAAAATTAATTAAATATTTTCAATTTAAATTATTCAAAATTCAGGGTCGTTACATATTCAAATCCTAATTACTGTCATTATTTGGGAGGTTATGGACTTTGCCTTCTTTAAGGGAAAAAAGAAGGAAGGAATTTCACGTATATGTAATGATAAAAAAGGTGAATAAGCATAATAAACCCTAACCCTAAAATTCAACTATAAATAGGAGCCTAACCCTCACCTCTCATCATTAAAAAAACCAAAGCCTTCATTCTAACCTTCTTCTTCTTCATATCTTGATTTTTTGTTTTCTTTTTCAATTCTTCATTCTTTAAATCTTCTTCTTCAAAATTTGATCTTCTACTTCTTCAAATCTAGATCTGTACAGACTTCTTTGTCTCTTTCAAAACCTTCTAAAGAGTATATTAATAAAACAAGGAAGCAAATCAAAGTAAAACAAAGTGAGAAAGAAGTAGAGGATCCAAACCAAATTAGAAGAGGGAAAGCTAAAAAGATGAGTTTTAATTCATAATCTATATATTTTATGTAATTAAATTGAAATATTGTTTGGTTTAATTGAATCTGAATTTAATATTATGTCATACTATTAAATTTGAATCTAATGTTGATGTTGTAGTATTGAATTGAAATGAATTCCAATGAAACAAACTTGAAATCTATTTTTTGGAATAGAGGTTTGAATATAACCTTAGAATTATAAAAAAAAGTTAAATGGAATTAATATGAAAATAAGATAAAATTTTATTGTTTGGAATTTAGATATGAATTTACATTTATTGTTTGTAGATGCTCTGTTGATGTACTATACTTAAATGATTGCTATGATTGAATTGTGAAGTTTTTGATTTACTATTTTATGTCATTCAAACTTATTTGCTTATTATAACACCCTACTTACAGTCTATTACACCATATCATCATTGTTGATTAATGTATTGTTAGATAGTGGAATTTAAACACCTTTGACATTTAGTATTGAAAAAAAAAATTAAAACTAAAATTTTACTATTTTGGCCTTAGAATAGAAAATGTAAAATTTAATGCAATTTTTTCCTTATTTGAAAAATATTCACAAACGAATGTATTAATTATCAGAATGGGTAGGAAGTTTACGTGTAGATTTATCGGAGTGAAATATTTAATTAAATACGAATAAATAGGTGATTTGTAATAATGTGTCATTTTGACTTGAATTTTTTTTATAACTCTATCTTAGCAAAAGAAAAATATTTTGTAAAGGAACTTGCACCTAATTCTTTCATTTAACGATTTTTATAGTTTACTCTTTGAAAATAGGATTATTGAAATTTTAAAATTTTGTAAAACATTAAAATGTCTAAAACTTTTCTGTATCACTTGCATATTATTTGGAAAATATCTAATAAAGAGATCTATATTTGATTCAATCTTCTAATAATTTTAATGACTAGTGCTAACCCGTTCTATGCATACAGTGTTCACAATATAATTTATTTATTGTAATCTTTTTTAATCTTGTAGTAATATGAAAATGAGAACTCATGTTTATGGATTAAAAAAAAAACACTAACGCCAACTACTAATTATTCACTAACGTCAACTACTAATTATTCCATATCTGTTGAACATTACATTATTGAGGATGCTTATTACTTTAAATGATGCATAAGCTCAACATAGATTCATCTTATATAAAATATAAATCCAAATATGTGCAAAGTCAATGTGATAACAGTGTTCCGTATATGATATAAAGGAATCATGCTAAAATAAAAATAACATTTCAAAGTCAATTTGAATAAACAATACTTGAATATTTGCAATAGTACACTACTTACACTATCCAATACTAAAAAAATTATTTAGGTATCTTGAAAAGATTATATTTTATTACAAATAGATAAATATATGTAAAGAGTAAACATCTTGTAGGATTTTTTTTGAATACGTAGTTAAATCGAACGATTTCATTCAATCTATGCGAGTAGACTGTTGAATAATACAAAATTTAGCATAATTCAAATAATAATAATATGTCGCCATAAGAAAATTACATGTAGGTACACATAAAATATATAGGTGATACAATCTTGAAGATGACTATAAGATCAATGGTATAAGAAAATACAGTCAACGTAGCGAACTATTAGAATATCATGCAATTATATGCCATTATGAATGCTCATAAAAAAATTGTTTTACATCCAACACCACTATTGTATAACATTTATAACCCAATAAAAAAATTTATGCATGAAAAGACAATAATTAAATTGTGTTTTGAAATATACTAAATATATAATTTTTTGTTTCATGCATAAAAAAAATATGTCGAAAATATCGTGTTCCTATAAAAGCATGTGTTACCGGGTAAGTTTGTTAAGTAAATTATCAATAAATATATTTGTTCACAATACTTTTAGTTTTTTTACCAACTTAAGAAAAAAAACTGTTTGTTATAAATAGGTAACGAATTTCAAAGTTACTATTTCTATTTTATACACATATTTATTACATCGACAACCATTCGTTAAATTTACACAACACTTCATGTGCATGTTCGCTAAATAGTAGAGTAATGCATTATACTAATTCCAAAATTGATTAGCATTAAAGAGAAAGGATATGTAATTAATTCTCACATTAGTTTGAATTATTTTTTATAGTTTGAATTCAAATGATCAAAATTAAAAGCAATAAATTTAAATCATTTATTACTGCGTAATCATGTAAGATTTGGCCATCCTACTTAAAATAGTTTGTTGGAGCCATTATGAATAATAGTACTCTAATTTATAGTTATGCATATCCATAAACAATTTAAAAATTCAAATAATTCAAATTAATGTAATATAAAAACAAATTTCATAAAAAAATCATTGATAATTACCTAACTGTTGTGTAAGATTACCAAAACTTTGATGATAACCATGAATGTGTGTTGTCTATGGACATTTTATAGTCCATTAAAAGACATAGTGATCAATGTTAGAAGCCTAAATTGATTAAGAAAGACAATGTTAGAATTTTGTAAATAGAAGACGAAGTTTACATTAATTATGTGTGCAAAGAGAATTTTGGAAATAAATAAGTTGCCAAAATATGCATTTAACACTAAATTCATAACAAATGTTAAAATTATCTATCAAAAGAAGAACAAATGTGGTGCTTATACATTTATACTTTTCTGACTCATAGATTATGAAATTTATTATTTGAATATTATTTTACTTCGAATATAATGTTTTCCTTCCAACTTGATTTTCTTATGCACTTATGTGAGAATGAAATAAAGATCAACTTAACCTTTATTTGATTGCATAGGAAAATTAAGGTTTTTCATATGTATGTATGTATGTATATAAACCAATAACTCCATACAAAATAAAGGAAAGAACCCAAATTCCTAGTCTTCCCAATAAAAAACAAAACATTGGGAATTTGATATAAAACATAAGGATAATTAGTTCAACTTTACATGTAGTAAATTTTAAAGAATTATAGAAGCTTTAGGTGTTGTAAAACATTAGAAATGTTGCTAATAAAGGGGATAAAAACCGTAATTGACTATTGTTAATTTTGTAATTAATTAGCATTAAAAAAGACTAAATATGTAATTTATTCTCTCCATGGATTGGATTGTAGTGGAATTCTGAAATTACTTTCGATTCATGTTATTCTAAATTAAATCAATTAATTACTTTCATTCATTGTGTGGTAGAAATATTTGATATGATACTTCTTAGTTGAAGTAGTATGCATGTAAACATTATGAATAACTTATTACATCTCTAATTGATAGCTATTTATAAAAATTAACAAACTATATAAAGTTTATAACATTTCGGTGTTGCATAAGATCACCAAGTTTTTGGCAAGGCCGGCCAGTTTTATAGTGGACCGTCTACTTTTTATTACGAACGTAATAAAAATTTGCAGTACAGGAGAAAGGCAAAAGTGCCTTAACTACTAAAATAGGAAAATAAAGCACAGGAATGTGACCGACATGCCACGGTTACTATAAATAACACCAAGACTAGGACTCCTCCGAAGAGGAAGAATCGCCATCTTCCGCAGACACCTGGGAAGAGTCCAATGGGACATTCCCAAAAAACCCAGCATAGGGGCAAAAAGGCTTGCAAGACAAGGATCATAAGACACAGCATTAGGAGAGTAAATAAAGGAACGATCCCAAGAAGAATCTGCTAGCATGACAGAATTCGATCTCGTAAACAGACCATCCTTATCAAGAACTAAGGAATCACCAGAAGTAATGTAATGAAGGCATCTAAGGTCCAGATGATCATCGGAAACAAATCTAAAAAAGAAATCATCAATGGGGTTAAACCTCACATCATATTTGAGATAAACCCAACACCCCTCGGACTTAACCCAAACAACAGGCATTCGCGGTGGAGCTGGATTAGGAGCAGCTAAAGGATTTGCTGAAACATCACAAGGGACCACAAGAGAAGAAGGAGAGGCCGGCCTATCAACTAGACAAGGAGGCAGACCCGGGACAGATAATGGAACTACTGGAGGAGGGACAGAGGCAGAAACCTTAAGAACCCATTTCTAGAGCAGGGGGAGAGGCAGAGGGATCTTAGGAGCAGCCGTGGAGACAACAGAGTGCAAGTAGGCATTAGCCAGGTGGCCAAAGGAGTGACGGGAGGTGCAAATATTTGGAACCCAACCATAGCGAACGCAGACTTCCGCAACATGCCCAACAGCTAGCTGAACAGGAATCGAGGAAGACAGAGGCTTAGCTGGGGAAATCTCAGTCAGAGCCTTAGCATACACCAATTTATCATGAGCAACAGTATTAGAGTCAAAACATCTCAATTTTCCAACATTACCGGCTAGCCAATTCAAACCAAGCAAAGGTTGAAGAGCAGAGGGAATTTGCGAAAAATAAACCCAAACGAGGATGGAAGGAACTTGCTCACGTCCACTAGCCACAGTAGGTGACCAAGGAGTAATAATAAAAGGTTTTCCATCAAAAAAGGAAGGCTCAACTTCAAGAACAAAACCACGCTC
The DNA here is from genome assembly GCA_030765085.1 of Allium cepa. Taxonomy (NCBI): domain Eukaryota; kingdom Viridiplantae; phylum Streptophyta; class Magnoliopsida; order Asparagales; family Amaryllidaceae; genus Allium; species Allium cepa. The sequence continues at coordinate 746,806,273 of CM060941.1, forward strand.
CTCGGCGGAGGAAAACTTAAGGAAATACATGGAGTTAACCAGCTTAATACGTAAATCACCATGAAGTTTCCAAGCCCAAGGACAAACAGAAGACACATCATGCAGACGGTGATGTGGATCCAGAAAGAAACCAACTAGATGATCATACCAAAAGTCCAAACCGGCTTGCATGACAATAGGAGGAGGAACCATAGCTCCATTCTCCTCAATAATATCAAAATCAATCGGCTTGTAGTCACCCCCATTACGGGGAAGAGAAGTGAAAAGAGAAGACCACGATTTGAAGCAGGCCAGGGCAGGAGCAGCAGTACAAAGTTTAGGTGGAGAAGGAACGTGATGCTCCACAAATAAGGGATTATCAACTAGGGCAGAACAGATTGAAACACCAGAACACTTAAAACTGGGAATGGGAACACAATTCTCAGAGGCATTTACACAAGCATCAGATGTGCATCGACTATTGCTAGTATTTTCAGCAGTAGCTATAAACTTATCACTACCAAACCACTAACTTCCGCATTAACATCGCCAGGGCATCATTCACCACGTTCGAAACGATAGCATCATTCACAGAACCAGTTATCCCCAAATCACAATTTTGATGATAACCATGAATGTGTTTACATACAAACAATCCATAATCTATTAAACAACAAAATAGATAAATATGAAAAGCATATATTGGCCAAGAAGAACAATGTTAGAATTTACAAAAAATAGTTTATATTGACTAAAACTTCATAAAACATTTAAATTAAAATAAATTTTCAAAACATGTATTTAACATTAAAATTTTAACAAAATTTAGAATTGTGTATTGGAAACATATCAGTATTGATGCTTATACATTCATACTTATCCTTATAAAATAGTGTGAAATTTATTATACTATATTTCTTACAGTAATGTTATACTTTTCTTCCAACTTGATTTTCTTATATGCATTTTGTTTGAGAATGAAACTCGACTTTATATTTATCGAGATATAGGAAAAATTAAAGATTCTTTCAATTGCCAATAAATCACTTCAAGATAAATGAAGTAAAGAGAACAAATTACTTTCCAATAGTAACTCCCATTACAAGATATTACCTTATAAGGGAGGTTATCATTTGTTTCATAACAAAAAATATGATTGATATAAAGTATGTGAAATAAGAAATAACTCAACATTACCTATAGTAGATTTTATAAAATAATACAGGCTTCTACGGCAGTTGTGAATTAATATATCCAAAAAATCCAACAAAATAAATGAAAAAAAACCTAAATTCATTACCATATTAGACGAAATAAAATAAGAGGAAAACAAAAAATTTAGGCAAAAAATAAGAATCAATGATGTAAAGTCATAAATTTAGGAAAAAAGAAATAGTTCAGACTTGAATCAAAAGAAAAGACAAAATAAAAAAATCAGGCTTGTTGATTCAATAAGCTAAAGTATTCTAGCGGAATTTAGATAATTAATCCATAATAATCTTATCCCTAAATCAAATGGTAGAAATACTGCATAATGTGGATAATGCAAAATAAAACTAAGGTGAATAAAAAATATGAAGAATATCGATGGATTCAATCAAATTATAACTATGTTTAAAAAATAATGAGATAAGTAAATAAACTATTTGGAAAGAACCTCAAAAAAATTCTAATTCAAAATTGAATTTTTTTGTAATGCTGGAGACGCGGAATAAATACAATTGTGAAAGTAGAGAGAACGGAAAGAAGATGGGGAAATTAAGGAAATAAGAATTTTTCTAGTATTAAATATGCTAAGAAGAGAGGAGACTTTAGTTGGATGAAATTAGAATGAATGGATATACGCACTATTTATGAAAAAATGTATTTATACCAAAAAATTAAGAAAATTTATATATTATGAAATAATTTATTATAATAAGTAAGACTATATAGTAATGGTCTTGCTACTTATTAAGGTGAATACAAAAGATGAAGAATATTGATGTATTCAATCAAATTATAATCATGTTAAAAAAACTAAGAGATAAGGAAATAAACTATTTGGAAAGAACCACAAATCTGTTTCTAATTTAAAATTAAAGTTTTTATTTTAAGATGGAGACGAAGAATAAACACAATTGTGAAAGGAGGGAAAACAAATTGAAAATGGCGAAACTAAGGAAATAAGAATTTTTCTAGTATTAAATGTGTTAAGAAATGGAAAAGATCTTAGTTGGATTAAATTATAATGAATAGATAAATGCATTTATTTGAAATAAATGTATTTATTACAATAAAAGTAATGAAATGTATGTATTGTGAAATAAATTATTCAAATTACAATAAGTTACAATGAATAGTAATGGTCTTACTATTTATAAGTATCGTCTAATTTTTCCTTTTATATCTCGCTTCGAACCAACAAACATGGAATTAATGAAAAACCAACCTTTTTATAAAAAATAAGAATTTAAAACAAAGGTTTGAATAAAAATCGATAATAAAATAAAAGGTAAACAAATACAAGCTAAATCAGAACATGGAGAACAAAAAACCTTGGAAAAATATTCATTTATATACAATATTGGATAGTATCTACATGAAGAATAAGTAGCAAATATATCTCGTAATAGACCTAAACAATTAGAAATTATCACGTATACATGATCATCAAAATTTATATGATTAACATAAAAATACAAAGCATGAATATAAAAGTTAAAATAACACACAACTTATGGGCAACTATTATTTATAGGCCTTTGTTACCACGAACATAGATTTTTAGTACATCGATAGTTCAAATATAAATGCATAATAGTTAAAGGGGGTTAATATAGAAAGAAATCATAAAGTAAATGATTTACATGAGTAGATGATATGAAATGGAACACAATCATGAGCAAATCTAATAATAAATTTCAATACTAAATCATAAGATCACAATATCATGTACACTTGGTTTCAAAAAAATTAAAAAGAGATCATAGCAAAATTTGCAAATTTAAAAAAGTAACCTTAGATTTATACACTAACTTTTCATAATTTAATATAAAAAATTAATCTCAAAATCATATGAACTATTTTAGAAATCTATTATGATTAAATCTGATAAACATTAATGGATAATAACTAAAAATAGGCACAAAATTGTCGGTTTATCAAATTGCCATACCATAATATGTTTCAATATAAAATTGTCAATTTATAATATTCATTTCATAATCCAAGAATAAATTGCTAGGCTAAAAACTTGTCATTTAAGTTATTTATTTTTATGAACATATTCACCTAATCACTTTTAAAGAGAAAGTGATCAAAATGAAATACACAAATTTGAAACAACAGAAAGTCTTGGATTGATAAATATACCATCATTATTATTAAATATGAATTTAAGAAAGACAATCAAAAAGTTAAACAAAATCCAAAATAAATAAATTTGATAATTGACTCTTATCTTTAGATGTTCTCTTCCACTTTATCACTCAATGTTGAAACATTGAATATTAAGAGAACAAGGAATTTGATTCTTGAAATGGCTTAGATTTGATAAGAGATATGAAATAAATGATTTTTAAGTTTGAGTAGAAGAAAAATAGGAGAAATAAACATGAGAAAATATATAGATATGAATTGAAGAGTATGGAAGAAAAAAGGAAATGGATGCATAATAATTGCTTGAATGATGGAGAAGAATATATATATATGAACTAAGAAGACAAATAGGCACCAAATAAAATGGTTAGACTGAAAGTGGATACAGAATAATTTAAGGGGATTATTGCAAATTTTTTACTCGAATCAAGGAGAGATGAGTATATGACTTCAGATGGAATGGGAAATAAGAATACAAATAGTCACTTATTCTCTTTTATATATAATAGAATAGATTTAATCTTTGTAATCAGCAGTTTGGAAATTAGGATAAATTATTAATTTGATTTGGAAGAAACTAAAAATTATGAAATTTAACTGGAAATTCTATTAATGTTTCGAGAACGTTGAAATTTAAATTGGAATTTTTCTGCAAATTTTTAGGCCTTTAATAGTATATTTAGTGTAAAAACTGATGTATTTTGACTATGAAAATATTAAATATTTTTGGAAATATCTAAAACTTTTTTGGTGATTGCTAAAGTAAAATGAAGAACTTTTTATGTTTACAACTTTTTGAAATTCCTAACTGATTTTGGTATAAAAATTAACTTGGACAAAATAGCACCATTTTATAAAATGAACGATTAGTTGTAAAAGTGGCTGGGGTCGGATAATGGCATACTCTTTGTCATTTACCGGAACCACTTTAATAACCATGTACGTGGAGGATATTTCAAGAATGTAGAGGCTGAATTGGCGAATGTTTGTTGGAATGAAGTAAGAGAATGATGATGGATAACCCAGAAACTTGTGTCAATTTGAAACAACTAAAACATGAGCTCTATGAACTAGCCAATGAGGTTAGCTACCACTAGTTGACATCTTTTTCTCATATTACTATCTTTATATTGAACTTGATTGTTGCATCTTGATTTTGTATTGATAGACATGGTCGAGCGTCAGAGGTTACAACCAGCCGGGATACCTTGGGCACTGCTTCACATGCCTTGTCATACGATTATTCCCTATGCAAGACCGCTACCATTTCATTTTAGTGTTGTTCCAGGGGATCATTGTCTGCCGACGTTACTGGTTATGTTACAGGACTTGCATAGACTACATGCTTAAAAAGTGTTAAGGGGGATTAATGTAAAGCCATAACGCTATTTTATTATTTACACACTGATGAATGTTATATATGTGACGACCATCCCTCACCGCCGACACCCAATATACCTGTATAGTGCACTATAGCAATGGTCGATTAATGCGGGGCGATCATCAATGGATGTAAAGTAAACAAACAACACAGAACATGTCGTGTATCTCACAGCGCATTGAATGAAATATAATAGTAAACACTTGATATAAAATAGGCGAGACAATAAATAACTGAATAAATCACAACATCAGAGTATATAGATCCATACAGTAAATAGCATAAGTGATAAAGATATACATCAAATAATAACTCATAAAATCTGTCTCTAAATAATAAGGCACTAGCAAGCTCCATAATGCTATGCAGTGGAATAACAAATGAGTGAATATAATAATACGAGAGAATAGCCTCATGCTCACCACCTATCCAGCTCCACATGCTCACCGGGCCTAATATCCCTAATACACTCATTTAAAAGTATTCAGAGTAATAAGAAGCAAAGCATAAAACTTCGAGTCAGACAATAGTTTGGGGTGAGAGGTATAAATCTCAAATATTATGAAGTTAATATACTAGGACAAATGATATGGAAAATCATACCTGACCTGTCTTTGCATCCATAGAGTTAGCACGTATAATAGATATACGCTACTCTATGATAGTCATCATGGGTGTACTATATATCAAGATAATAAGGATATCTGGGTATCTGTATCGATAATATCTACATCGTGTGACATTCCTAAGGTGATCAACTGTCAAGCAAATATAGCATCCATCTCCATCCTCACATTCACTCATGTAGTGCGTTGGATATATGATACTCATATACTCTTTATCGTCATTAAGGACTACTCAACGTCCCCGGCCACTCGTTCCATCAGGGTATAGACAGGTTCTAACGTCAATAAACTCTGCCATATCATCACTATATCCTTATGTCAATAGACTATAGTGTATAACCCTATCGAGGTCCTAACATCAACAGACTCTGGGGTACGGGCAGACTAGGTCCTAACATCAATGGAATCTAACCACATACTCATATTCCCTTATCCCATGAGTGTGCACCATCATCTCGAGTATCAACAATCCCTTTGCACACGTCATTAGTAGTAGATCTCATCCTCATTCTGAAACTGTCCTTACAACTTCCATCTGAAGTTGTCGCAGTGGGGAACTATTCTAGACAGTCATCGTTAGTCATATAATGTCATCATTCGTCCTGTAACTTGTACCAACAGTTCCATTGATCTGACTCATCTTCGCCGACTCTTCATCTCAAAGTATAGCTCTGCATCGTCAAAGTCATTGCTTCTCATCATGGAATCACCATCGTTGAGTCATGAATGGTCATTGTCGAAAATCACCAAAACGGCCGTCGAAACACTCACTACAGGGTTGGCCCAGTGTCAGACCGAAAATAACCACCATATTGACTCGAAGCAGACCTAGAAATTTTTGACCCAAAGTCAGACTAATGTAAACTCAGAATTTTCTCCAAGTGCGCTCAGAGATCGGTTATGATCCCTGACTTGATTCATTTTCTCCATGCAAACACGAATATGATTTTAAGCATCGTTCATCACCGTACCATACCCCAAGGTTCCATGCCGAACCCCAAGAAAGCATGCAAATGCCTCCAAGCACCATTCATCTTCGACCTAGCACTTCAAATTCCAACGACTCCAAGCGAACTAAGTGCGACTCCAAGCAACTGGTAATTTTCTCCGGTCGAACACAATGATAATTGCCAACGATCCATAATACCAAACCATCTTCTTTTACCAATAACTCAAGCATACTAACTCCAAATGACTTGAAAATTCAAAATGTAGCTTTAAGGTGTCCTTCTTGGCTTGCCCTATAGATTACATGTCATTTAGACAACGTGGACTTTATGGGTCATCGTCGATCGATCCATATTCAATCGACCATAATTCAAGTAATCGAACTCCAAATGGCTTGAAATTTGAAATGTAGCATCATGGGGCCTTCCTCAACACCCCTCATCGATCACATCTTATTTGGATCGATTTTCATAGATCGGTACCGATCCATACGTTCCGCTCCATGCATTTGGAATCCCCACCGATCCATGCTTTTAATGCCCATATCTTGACCATACGAAGTCTAATGGCTAGAAACTTGGTATGCAACCATTTGAGGCCTTTCTTTTTGCCTCACATCGATCGTGCACAATTTGGAATAGAATTTATGGATGGTCGTGGATCCGTAGCCTCTTCCTAAATAAATCGACATTCGATCGGCATTTCCAAGCATGAAAATATCAAACAATCATACACTCATGTAACATCCCCTATTTGGTGTTAGAAATGCGGATTATGGATCTTAAGGCTAGGATAAACACTAGAGGGGGGTGAATAGTGTTTTAAGGAATTACTAAATCTTTTTGAGTTTATGTTAATTTAAACACAAATGTATACAATATACAGACACAGATACGATCACAAAAACAAACACAGATGCAGAAATAAAGTAAAAGCAGTAAAAGAAAGAACACACCGGATTTTATATTTGTTCGGATTTACCCTACATCCAGTCCCGCACACAGTACGGATTTCCTTTCAAAAGCAATCTTTACAATTACACCCTCGATTTCAAGGCTACGAGGTACACCCTCCAGATTCACAATCCTTTGGGTAGAGATACTTGATTTCGCGGGCAACAAGTTCACCCAATTGATTTCCTAGGCTACAATCACACATTTACACTTGATTGATTTCCAAGGCTACAATCACACTTTTTCTCACTAAATTTATTAAAAGAAGTCTATAACTCTGAATAGCACTTAGGATCTTATTGAGATAGTGATAGAGAATCAAACAAGAAATGATCTAGTTAGATTCAACGTTGATTTCGGCAGAGTAATGGTAAGAATATGTATAAATAAATGCGGAAGAAGAAGAGGAGTGAAAACTAGAAAATATAATTAGAAATTCATTGAAAACAGCCCCTATTTATAGAAGAACAACAGCCATGTCCATTCGTGAAGGGATATGACGAATTGACACTTCTTTTGAATTTCAAAATTTTGAAATCAACTGACACTACGTCGACATGGGTAACTTGGGTATGTCGACATCCCAAAGGAAATTTTGGTGTTTTGTTTTTCTTTGAAAATAACTTTTATCTTATATTAAAAATATTTTAAACTTTTATAAATATACTTAATTATAGTTAAAATCCATAAATAATTTACTTATAATTTTATATTTAAATCTAAGTATAAATATTTAAAAATAAACATATTATTAGTAAAAGATAGTTTAAAACTAAGTATAATTTGATTTTGAAATTAAAGATTATTTTGAGGCTAAAAGTATTTAAAACCAGGATAGATGATTTCGATTCTTTTAAAAGGAAGATTTTAAAATCATTTTGGAAATAAGATATAATTTTGTTAAAACATTTTGAATAAAAGTTAGTGGATACAAAACAATGTCCCACTAGATTTTTCGTAGGTTCCATCCTACTTAGGGTTCCATCCCTTTAACGGACTCGAAGTGGATTCCATTCCATGAATAAATTGGATTTTAAGATGTCAGTGCTTTTCTAGGAGTTTTAACGAAATTCCTAATTAAAATTACTTATTCTTGAAATCTTGAACTCTTGATAATCTTGATATTCTTAATTCTCATGAGTCTTCAATCTTGATATCTTGAATCTCTATATTGTACAGTCTTCATTCTTGGTACCTGCATGGTTAAATCCTGCATATACATATATATCTAAACTATATTGTTAGTATTTATATTTTATAATCCTATTCTATGGTTATTGTCATCAAAACCATCATCTCAAGGACTTACAATCTCCCCCTTTTTGACGATGACAACCTTTGTTTATAAAATATTACTTCTATCCTAATAATCCCCCTTAATCTAATAACTCCCCCTTAATCTATGCCTAACTATCCTATTTAATATTTCTCCCCCTTTGTCATCAACAAAAACTTACTCCAAACTATATAATCTCCAAACTATATAACTCCTCCACATTTTTGGACTAAAGTAGCTGCATATATAAACTATACAATGGAGTATATATAATAGATAGATTAAGAGATAATTATACTAATAGACATAATAATTAATTAAGGATCATATAAATATCAATGCATATTTATACATGTTCTTTCACACCAAATATCAATCCAAATCAAATCAAATCAAATCAAACAATTCAAATCAAACATTACGAGGAACTTCCACCCATCCTTCTTCTCCAAATATAGGGTCTGCTTTAGTGGCATCCCAATTTTTATTATCATTAGCGAGAGAGACTGGAGGATGTGCTTCGTTATCATCCTTGTGCAGGGAGGAAATTATCCATCGTATTGCATCGAAATGCATTTCTTGCTCCTTGATCATCTGCATTTGACTCAACTCTAAGTGTCGCTGGTTTCGAAGAATGAACGAAAGAATATTCTTGAAAGAATTAAGAGTCTCTTCAAGATTTTTGGATAAATTATGAATTGGATTGGCCATATTCGAGTTTGTGAGAAGAATGAGAGACAAAGTGAATAAGAAATAATATTGAGTGATGAATTCTGGAAGAAATAGGCATTTATAGGTGTAGAAATTCGTTTGAAGTAAATAGACATAAGGTAGTTATTCAAATTTCAAATTTAAAATGAAGTGTCATTTCTGACCAGTACATGTCGACATGGTCATAGGGGGGATGTCGACATGGTGCAGTGAATTTTGATGGCTTATTTTGATTTTATGAATAATTGTGAGTGTGTGTGTGTATTTATATAATATACTAACATTTATTCTGGAGATAAGATAAGCTAGATAATAGAAAGGAAATTCAATTTCATAGCATAATAGATCAATACAATGATTTAACATTAAAACTACACGAACATTCAAATCAAAATAAACTAAAACAAATACAACGAGATACAAAAAGGTAGAACTAGTTAGAGGACGATGAAGATGAAGATAATCCAAGCTTCTTGCTGACTTTGGAAAAAAACTTGTTCATCTTTGATGAAATTTTGTCCAACTTCTTACTAACGAATCGTTTAAGAATCAGTTGATTCTCGACAATGATCTGTTGGTTTTTGAAAAGGGTTTTGTTGGTTGCTTTACGAGGATAATCAATGATTTCCAAAGATGTTTCACCTTCTCCTTCTTCTTCAATTTCCATTCCATCCCCTTCTTCTTCTTCCTCTTCCTCCTCTTCCATCTCCTCATGAGCCAAATGCTCTTCCTTTTCGGCAAGAGTCTCATAAGGTTGAAAAAAATGGAATTTTCATAAGAGAAATGTTTGAGTGATTAAAAACCTTTCTTGAAACAAATTCTTCTCCTTTGAAATCCACTCCAAAATACTTGAAAATTCGAGTGAGATAGATTCCGTGATACAAAGTATTCTCACCCATTTCAAGATTTTGGGGACGAAGTTCATCCAAAATAACTTGCGCCCAATTAATATCATAATTTCCGAAAACAAAAAAAAGTGCTTTGCAAACTTTGAAGTAGGATTGTTAAAATTCCCCGATCTTGGGGTCAAAGTATATTGTAAAAGAAGATTAGGAATTCTAGCTTTTGGTTGAAAATTTTGATTTTTGAATTCAAAATTATCATTTCCTTCGAAAATGTGATGAAATGTCTCGCGATCATTTTCATTGATTTTAAAACTAGAAAGATCCATTCTCATACTCTTGCAATTGAGAATGGTACCGAAAAGATCACAATTCAAAACAATTTTAGTGCTTTTGACACTAATCCAAATTTCATCATCATTTCCAACATAAAATCCACGGTTTAAATTTGCATTGAAAATTTTAACAAGATTTTGGATAATAAACAAAACCATTTTGAGAAGCATCAACAAGACTAAGAATTCGATTGTTTACAAAAAGAGAATCAATTTCATAAGAAGAGAAATCTTGAAATATAACAAACTTTTCGAGATGGACTTTTGCATAGTTAGCATAATTGATGTATGCTTTTATAGCCTCCGGATCACTAAAGAGTTGCTCTTTTATCTTTCTGGAAATTCTCATGGTGGAGGGGTTGCTTGAAGAAGCCATTAGAGTAGAGAGTAGAGAGCTTGAAGTTTTGAAGAGAGAGTTTAATTTTGAAAATTAGAGTGAAAAGATATGATAAAAGATAGTGAATAAATAGATTCTCAAAGGACATCTTCTCTGATCAAAAATGTCTTTTCAGGGAATTGAATGGGGTGAAAAGGTAGAGGGAAATTCAACCATTTGAATTCAAATTTTTAATTTCAAATTCTGTACCCATGTCGACATCATGATGTGGACCATGTCAACATGTACATTTGAATTTCTATGATTTATTTTTCCTAAGCATTCTAATATATATATATATATATATATATATATATACACTTATTAATTTAATGTATATATATCTGGAATAATTCTGAAATTATAGTATATTCTATAAAATATTATAATACTATTAAAATTAAAATTAAAAATAATAATAATAAAATAATAGTAAAAATAAAAAATTTAAAATTCAAACAACACACCAATTCAAAATCAATCAATCAAACAACCAATTCTAAGCATGGAAATTCAACCAATTGTATTGTAAATGTGCACCTTTTTCTGAGTCCGTTTCTCTGAATTCGTCGAAGCCGAGAACAGCTATGAAACACATATTTGAATTATCTGTCTTCTGATCATAATCGCTTGAGGACGAGTCTGAGTCATCTAGAGTAGCAGTAAATGCATGTTTTTGTTTCTTTACGGAATCATTGTTTTTAGGAAGATTTTGCCTATCTGGATACGGGCAGTCTCTTTTGTTATGGCCTGATTCGTCACAATTGAAACATTTGATATTGTTTGGCACTACATTCTGATTTCCAGATTCTTATAGTTGTTTTTCTTGAGATTGTTCATCTTTCTATAATTTAGAAATTTCTGAAAATTCCTGGTCATAAAGGCTATCTCTTCATCATTATCGCTGTTTGAGTCTGGTCCATCGGTCAATACATTGAATGCCATTGATTTCTTTTCAGATGCTTGGCTTTGTCTTCTCTCAATCATTTGAACATCAAACGTCATTAGATTTTCAGTTAATTATTCTATCATAAAGGTATTGATGTCAATTGCCTCTTTGATCACAAGTGTCCTTTGATCCCATTCTGGAGTAAGAGAATTTAAGGTTTTTCTGACTTGATCTTCTTTCGAAATTTCCTTTCCCAAGGATATTAGAGAATGCACAATATCCTGAAATCTACTATATATATCTGAAATAGACTCATTAGAATTCATTTTAAATAGTTGAAACTGATTTGTGAGCATGGAAATTTTGGTCTGTTTAACTTTGCTTGTTCCTTCATGAGTAACTTGCAAAGTTTTCCAGATTTCATATGCAGACTTACAAACCAACACTCTATTAAATTCATTCATATCAAGTGAACAAAACAGAATATTCATTGATTTAGAATTATTTTGTGCAACAGTCTTTTGCTTAGTGGTCCACTGTGCAAAATCAGTTGTGGGTTCAGAATATTCAGTCTGTGTGATATTCCAAGTGTCTAATCCTACAGATTGTAAATATATTTTCATCCTACATGCCCAATATGCATAATTACTGCCATTAAAAGGTGGTGGTCTGACAGTAGACTAAACTTCTACAAATGAACTACTGATAGGGATGATAGAACTAGTGTTGGCAGTGTTACTAGTACCAGTGCTGGTAGCCATTTTGAATTTTTTTTCAAAATTCAGATTATGAAAACTTTGAAAACCTTGCTCTGATACCAAATGTTAGAAATGCGGATTATGGGTCTTAAGGCTTGGATAAACACTAGAGGGGGTAAATAGTGTTTTAAGGAAATGCTAAATCTTTTTGAGTTTATGTTAACTTAAACACAAATGTATGCAATATTCAGACACAAATACGATCACAGAAACAAACACAAATGCAGAAATAAAGTAAAAGCAGTAAAGTAAATAATACACCAGATTTTATACTGGTTCGAAGTTACCCTACATCCAGTCCCACACACATGTACGGATTTTCTTTCAAAAGAAATCTTTACAATTACACCCTCGATTTCCAGGCTACGAGGTATACCCTCCACATTCACAATCCTCTGGCTAGAGATACTTGATTTCACAGGCAATAAGTTTACCCAATTGATTTCCTAGGCTACATTCACACCTTTACACTTGATTGATTTCCAAGGCTACAATCACACCTTTTTCACTACATTGATTAAAAGAAGTCTATAACTCTGAATAACACTGAGGATCTTGTTGAGATAGTGATATAGAATCAAATCAGAAATGATCTAGTTAAATTCAATATTGATTTCGGCAGAGTAATGGTAAGAATATGTATAAAGAAATGTGGAAGGAGAAGAGGAGTGAAAACCAAAAAATATAATTAGAAATTCATTGAAAACAGCCCTTATTTATGGAAGAACAACAACCATGTCCATTCTTGAAGGGATATGACGAATTGACACTTCTTTTGAAATTCAAATTTTTGAAATCAACTGACACTACATTGGCATGGGTAACTTGGGTATGTCGACATCCCAAAGGAAATTTTGGTGTTTTGTTTTTCTTTGAAAATAACTTTTATCTTATATTAAAAATATTTTCAACTTTTATAAATATACTTAACTATAGTTAAAATACATAAATAAATATATAGAATAATATATTGGTACAAATAAAATTTTACTTATAATTTTATATTTAAGTCTAAGTATAAATATTTAAAAGTTAAATATATTATTATTAAAAGATAGTTTAAAACTAAGGATAATTTTATTTTGAAATTAAAGATTATTTTGAGGCTAAAAGTATTTAAAACAAGGATAGATGATTTTGATTGTTTTAAAAGGAAGGTTTTAAAATCATTTTTAAAATAAGATACAATTCTACAAAAACATTTTGAATAAAAGTTAGTGGATACAAAACAATGTTCCACTAGATTTTTCGTAGGTTCCATCCTACTTAGGGTTCCATCCCTTTAACGGGCTCGAAGTAGATTCCATTCCACGAATAAATTGGATTTTAAGATGCCGGTGCTTTTCTACGAGTTTTAACAAAATTCCTAATTAAAATTACTTATTCTTAAAAAAATTTGAACTCTTGATAATCTTGATATTTTTGATACCCATGAGCCTTCAATCTTGATATCTTGAATCTCTATACTATACAGTCTTCATTCTTGGTACCTGCATATACATATATATCTAAACTGTAATGTTAGTATGTATATTTTATAATCCTATTCTAAGGTTGTTGTCATAAAAATCATCATCTCAAGGACTAACAATTAGAGACCCGAAGCTGAGCGCTACAGATGTTGCAGTCATCCATAGTATTAACTTCTAGTGATCAAATACGGTAATGTTAATGGTACCCATAATATCAAAAGCACTTGAATATGAAACAAAATCTTAGATTTCAAAACAACATTTCCGATTACATTTCAAAACACATGTTTCACATCCAAATTACATAATCCAATAATGTTTCCTAGGTTCAGGTAAAATATAATTGTTACATAAATACGCTAAGAGCGACATATGATGATGCCCCCTTAGTTGACCAGAATACTATATAGTCATAACTGACTTAATACAACACCGCGGAAATAGCAAATCCTAAATAGTTATCTGTCAGCCACCTTCTCGTCTCTGGAAGCTTTATCCACCAACCTACTAATAACCTGAAAATTCTCAACCCTTAGCCTACTCAAATCAATTTTCAGTACCCGAGAGTTTAAGAGAAAAAATATAAACTTCGAGTCAGACATAAAGCCTGGTGAATAGTATCATATATCTTGATTATAATATATTAAGTGAGACCATGCCGCATAGAGAAACGGGTTCCCCTCACTAATATCCTTTTAAAACATATCTTTTGTAAATCCATTTCCTGGAACCAAAACTAGTTAAAACTGTAGAGTAATATCATGTAAACATACATGTCAGGTAACAAATGAACTATCTGTCCGAACATTATAGTTTTGTTTGGCTAACTACTAACCTTTTGCTGACTCGTACCTACCAAACAATATATAAACAAATAATCTAACATATATTATATACTCATTTAGAAAAATAATCTAACGTTTGTTAGGTATTCCTCTTCTGGATGGTCTGTCCCTAACTTATCTTCTCCTAGGGTCCACTGATCCTAATGGTTTTGCGGGCTCACCAATAACCTAACTCTACACAAACATATTCCCTTTTGTGCGTAACATCATTTAGTCTTACCCTGTGATAAAGCCCTACACACTGGACTTTTGGACTAAATTAGCTTGGGCTGATAGCTAATGTATAGGGTGCGACCCTATACTAGTCCCATCTGGTATTCTAATATCGGAGTCATTTTTCTTAGGGTAATCTACCCTTAAATTTTCCTTCAAAACCTTTATTCTCAAAATGATTTAAACCTTTAAATCAAGCTTAAAAAAGGAAAATATGTACTCTATGCTTTACTCAAATCATCTTGCCATGCTATATATATTCTTTACTCAAATCTTTGTTGATGA
Source organism: Allium cepa (assembly GCA_030765085.1). NCBI lineage: Eukaryota > Viridiplantae > Streptophyta > Magnoliopsida > Asparagales > Amaryllidaceae > Allium > Allium cepa. The sequence goes on from CM060941.1 coordinate 746,821,522, forward strand.
AAACATTAAAATCTTCAAAAGTACCCCTTTCGAATCCATTGAAAGTGCCTCCTTCAAAACGAAGTAAACCCTTTATAACCTAGTCCGAAAGGCCAAAACATTCCTTTCAAAACCATCCATAACGATCTTTCAAAAACACTGAAAAACCTTCCCTTTGAAATCCTTAAAACTTTAGACATCATGTCTTTAAACATTTAAACAATGCCTTTTGAAAACCTTGAAAACCTTCCTTTCAAACCTTTCAAAACCACTGGAGATCGATCCCTTCGAAAACTTTCGAAAGCATCAAAAATCAAACCTTTTGAAAGCATTTGGGTTCAATTAACACATGTGGAAAATCGTTCGAAACCTTTTAAAAGTGTCATCTTTGAAACCTTTAGGTTCTGCCTTCAACGGAGCAAAAGGATCATAAAACATTTAAGTCGAAAGCACTCTTTCGAATGCTATTCCTTAGTAAAGACGTAATGGTGTCTAAACTAACCCTTCTGAAAGCATTGGAGAAGTGGCTTGGGTTTTAAAACAAAGTATTACTTTCAAAACCATTGACTTCAAAAGGTAAGAAAGCGGCAACAAGGGATTTCGACCCCTTCGAAAGCATTTACTTAAAATAAAAGGCACAACCCATTCGAAACCTTTCCTTTAAGACATTTTGACCTAGCCGAAAGCCAAAAAAATCGAAAGCACTTTCTTCGAAAGCAAAGCATGTGCATTTTCAATTTAAAACAATGTCATGCTTCGACCACATCGAAACGTATGGTCTCGACCCAATTCCTTCCACCTTTGTCCAATTCACTATTTACCAAGTTATTGATACTAGGTGGATTGGTTTCGATGACAATGGAGACGGAAGCTCTCAATCGAAACTCCTGTGTCGAAAGAAGCGAAACATGCCAAAAGCATGTAAAATCTGTTTTTAACTTTAAAAAGAAATACTATTCAACTAACATCCCCTGTTAGTCAAACTATTAGTGGGTGCTAATTTTATTTTCTAAAAGTGTTGCCAAAATTTCAGAAGTAATTAATTTAAATAATTTACGAAATACCCATTCTCCTTTTATAAATATATAAAACATTTAAGTCCCATATCTTAAATAATTTTATATATTTATTAGAAAATTTAGAAAAATTCTACAAAAATTCCAAAAAATCATTTTTAACATGTTTTCTAACATATATTACTTTCAGACCCAAAACGTACATTATTTAACATAAATAATTTTAAACCCAAATAATCATTTTCTTCCTTAGAAAATTAAAAATAAATCCACGTTAATTTAGAAAATTATGAAAATAGAGACCCATCTCTAAAATATCTTTTTTGATCTAAATCTAAATTCATAAGGCATTTGGATGTCATTAGAAAGGGTTTTCACACCAATACATATCGTAAAGCCTATATGAATAAGCATAAATCATCAACAAACATATATAAACATTTAATCATTCAAAAACATGGCTTAACCTTGCAAAATAATTCGAATTCATCTTAAAACCGAAAAAAATTTGAAAACAAGGGATGTAGTCATTATTCATCTTAGCTTTGAGATCAAGGAGCTTGAGATTTGAATAGTTTTAATTTGATTAATCTTCTTCCATTAGATTCCTGTTTATCTTCGTCTTTCTTGCTAATGGTGGGCCTCTACTTTGTCTTTGATTTAGAAATGATGTGTAAATGAATTCCCAAGGGTTTAGGGTATAAGAATACTCTTATTTCAGTTTTCCCTCACCTATTTACCTAACTTATTTTTTTTCAGTTCATTTGTTAACATGGCACGGGTACCCTTTATTAATCAAAAATCACAATCTCTTAATCATCACATTATTTAATATAATTTAGCTAATTAAATATCCTAAATAATATTACCAAAAAATTAGGGTCGTTACCACTCATTATACCTAAGCAATAACAGCAGCCAAACACCAAAATATACCATTTTAAGAGATCTAAATCTAAGCTGAAAGTTAATGATCCATAAGAACATGTTTTTACAAATCAAGTCTAAATCATCTAAAATTCACATATATGGTGTAATATGGTCTAATAACATTTTATTATTTGTAAATAAATTTTAAATCATCATATAGGGTGTATAATGGCCTAATTAGTAAGTGAAAGATCTAGTCACTCTCCAAGTACCTAAATTTACCACTCTTCCCCTTGAATCCAAATTGGACAACAAGCAATTTGAATTTCCAAGCACAAAAATGATGAATCAAAGATCCCACTTCACTAACTACCCCTCTAATTAAGATTTAACTTGATTTAGACAAGAAAATGTGAATCTTTTGAAGAAAAGATGATAAATGGTGGTTTGGAGATATTTTTGGGAAGATGAAAAGTGAATCCTCTCGGGCCCAACACCCCTCCATAGCTCCAAAATCAAAAATAGGCTAATGAGCTTGGGTTTGGTCCCACCTAAATACCCATATATCTGCCCAGAAGCCCTTAAAACTTAAAACAGCAATCTCTCTCAAACGGTACGTTCGTTTTCCTAATATGACCAATCTATGGAAAGAGAAACCATCATTCAAAAGCAATGGATGTGTTTTCAGACCCTAACTTATTACCTATCGAAAGTTATGGGACATACCAAATTTTTAGGGTCAAATGGTCATAAAGAAATTTGAAAAAAAACATAGATGTGGGAAATGTTTCTAAGAGTTATTCCCAAGATATTGGAGTCATACAACCTCATACGAAATAAATAATAATATTTTACGATCCTACGATACGTAAAATATGGATCGTTACAGAGTCCCCCTTTAGTAATTTTGCCTCAAAATTCCATAATCAAGTCAATAGGTTCATCGCACATACCCAAAAATCATATACAAACATAGTCAACCATCACACATCAACATGCTTACATAGCGATAAAGGAAAAAGAAAACATCTAAGCCTATCCTTGCATGCAGGATACTATACCATGATACATTCTTGATATCATTAGTGAAAGTAAAAATGATAAATAGAAAGTCTCGCCAAGTAAAGAGCTCTCGTATTTTGTCCTCATGCTCTCCTCGGTGTTGTAAGTGCAATCGCCTCTATTTTCAAACTTTACTAAACCTTCACTTACTTCACCGTCTTCTTCCTAAGCTGCTTTATATCACGTTCGACGATACGAATCAGCCTACGAGGTCTCGAAGCCCTTGGTTCAATCTCGTTACCATCTAGCTGATCCGTTGCAATAGTTACACCTAAGTTGTGCACAAATTTCCATAAGTGAGAGACACGGAAGACATTGTGCACTCCCACCATTCTTTGAAGTGACTCTATAAGCACAGTTCCTTATCTTCTTCCACTACTACCATACCGAATGATATTCTTCAATAGAGAGATCTTGACAAGTATCAAGTCGCCAATAGAGAACTCTAAATCTCGACATCTTTTATCAGCATAGCTTTTCTGTCTAACTTGGGAAGCTTTCATTCGTTGCCGAATGATCTCGATCTTCTCCAATTTTTCTCTAACCATATCTGGTCCAAGTATTAGATTCTCGCTCGCTTCCCATCAACAAGAAAGAGTGTTGCACGGTCAGCCATATAATGGCTCAAATGGTGCCATACCAATGCTAGGCTGATAATTGTTATTGTATGCGAATTCAACAAGGTGTAAGGGATCATCCCATAAGCCCCCAAAGTCTAATATGTAAGAACGCAAGAGATCCTCTAAGATACGATTCATTCTCTCAATTCGGCCATCAGTTTGAGGGTCATAAGCTGTGTTGAGGTGCAGCTGTGTCCCAAACGCCTCCGATAAGCTCTTTCAAAACCCACTATTGAACCACGGGTCTCGATCACTAACAATTCTCTTTGGAACACCGTGGAAACATACTACTCATTTCACATACAGTTCGAACAATTTGGCTACCATTCTACTTGACTCGATGGGTATAAATTTGGCACTCTTGGTCAATTGATCGACCATGACCTAAATGTTGTCATACCTTGATTGAGTACTCGGCAGTCCTTCGATGAAATCCATCAATGCTTGTTCCCATTTCCACTCGGGAACTTCTAGCGGTTGCATCAAACCACTAGACTTCTTCTGCTCTACCTTAACCAACCGCTAGTTCATACATTTCGAGATGAATGTTCCCACGTCTTTCTTCATCCCTTCCCAATAGTAGGTCTGCCTCATATTATGGTACATCTTATTACGGTCGGGATGTATAGTCAATCTCAAATAGTGCCACTCTCTGAGCACCTCATCCATCAACCCATCGACATCAAGAACAATCTCCCGTCTTTACGAAGCCAACCATCTCGATCGAGTCCGTACTATCTCATAACCTCAGACTCTACTCCCGCTTCAATCTTAGAAATGATTTCAGCTAATTTTGCATCATGTTTCTGACTGTTACCAATTCACTCAATAACAGTGGGTCTGATAGCTATGCTCGCCAACATCTCTGGCTTTAGCTCACATCTCGATCAGAAATCATAAGCAGAATGATACTCTAACTGTATCCACTCTAGGAACATAGCTTCCAAGCTGGCATGTCTTCTACTCATGGCATCAACAACCGCATTTTCTTTCCTGGGTGTATATGCAATATCAATTCATAGGAGGCTTGGAACTCTAACCAACGCTGCTGGTGAAGATTAAAATCTTTCTACGAAAAGAGGTACTTCAATGATTTATGGTCAGTGAACAGTTCGAACCTCTCTCCTAAAAGATAGTGCCTCTAAATTTTCAATGCAAACACAATCGCTGCTAACTCTAAATCATAGGTCAGGTATTTCTTCTCATGTGGCTTCAGTTATCAACTAGCATATGCAACAACCTTGCGTCTCTATATTAATACCACTCCTAATTTGGTACCACAAGCATCAATGTATATTGTCATCTCCGCATTCCTTCTCAGAATAGTCAATACTAGTGCACTTGTCAACTTTTCCTTCAGATTTACAAATGATTTCTTAAATCTCACATCCTATATAATTGTCCGATTCTTTTATGTCAAGTTAGTCAACACTGCTCCTACCTTAGAGAAATTTTGGATGAACTGTTTATAATATCTAGCAAACCCCAAGAAAATTCTCATGTCCATAGTATTTTTAGGTCTAATCCAATCTTGGACCGCTGCAACTTTTGTAGGCTCAATGGTAGTGCCTTGCTCAGAAACAACGTGACCCAAGAATCGCACGTCCCTCTTTTAGAAGTGACACTTAGAAAATTTCGCCTTTAGTTGGTGTTTTCTCAACACCTCTACCACAATCCACAAATGTGTCTTGTATTCTTCCTCTATCCGTGAATAGAGAAGAATATCATTGATGAACACAAGCAAAAATCTATTTAGCTGACCCTTGAAGACACAGTTCATGAGATCAACAAAGTATGCCAGCGCATTAGTTAGCTCGAATCACATAGTCAACCACTTATGGAATCTAAATGGCATATGAAACGATGTATTCGGCACACTCTCCTTCGCCGCTCTCTGTTGGTGAAATCATGCCGCAAGATCCGACTGAGAAAATACTCTAGCGCTATGAAGCTGATCAAATAAGTCTTTAATACATGAGAGTGGATACTTGTTCTTCTTCATCGCTTTATTCAACTTATGGTAATTAACACATAATCTAAGGGAGTCATTCGCCTTCGTGGAAAACACTACTGGAACCCCCCCACTTAGATATACTTCTACAAATGAACCCCTTTCATAAAAAATCATTTACTTGCACCTCAAGCTATCTCTGCTCTCTAGGTGTCATCCTCCTCAAAGGCATAACTATCGGTCTGACATCTTTTGTAAAATCAATATGGAACTCAATCTCTCTATGCGGTGAAATTCTGGTCACCTCCTTAAATAGTTTTGGATACTCCCTAGCAATGGGCACTAATGAAAACTCGTCATATGGCATATCAACCAAACATAGAAAGCTATCAATATCTTAAAGGTAGCCTAACACTATCTTCCGCCTATCATCTACCACTATCGTCACCAATGACTTCTCACAATCCACCATCACTCCGTATCTGCTAAGCCAGTCCATTCCAAGTATAATACCGACCTCCAACCCAAAACATTGCAATCACAAGCAAAAGAACATACATGATTCGATAAGGTCAAACCACGACGAACCATGCATAAGCTAGTGGAGCCTTCAACAGGGTTCATCACAATCAAAGGTCGGTCAACAATTTTGGGTTCCAATCCTAATTTATCTACCATGTCACTAGATATGAAGGAATGTGAAACCTCGATATCAAATAGAACTCGTATTGGAACATCATAAATAGAAAGCATGCCTTAAATAGCGACGCCTTTCCCTTTCTCTTTTGCCGATAGAGCATTCAACGAAGTTGGAGTGACATGATAGCATATGCTTTCACCACCTGCTTTAGCAGCTCTAGATAGTTTTTCTGGATGTGCCCAACCTTATTGCAATTGAAGCAATTATTTCCCTCGAGTCTGCAATCCCTGCTAAAGTGGCCTTTCCCACCACAGTTATAACAAGTAGGTCCAATTTTAAGCCTCTTCTTCTAAGCATCCTTGCTCTGGAACTCTTCCTTTTATTGTTCCACTTCTTCTTGCCTCCTTCGCTCAATTGTGGCTTCAGCTATTCTTTTGTAATAATATCCTTTGACTTTGGATAAAGACACTTATGCCACAAAGCCTTCTCGACTAGCATCTCAAAAGTCTCATCAATGTGGCTCATGAGCTTCTCTCCTAAGTAATCATCCAAGCCAATAAGGAACTTCTCGTTCTTCTTTAATGGAGTGACAATGAAGGACATCCCATGTTATGATAGAGCACCAGACTTAGCGACATATTCGAAGATTGTTATATCTCCCTACTTCAGATCCGCAAACTTATGAAACATGATCTACTTCTGAGCAGTCAAGATAAACTTCTCTTCAAAGCGGGCCTTGAACTAATCCCAAGTAAACTAATCCTTAGTGTTGCAATTTTCATGGCATTCCTCCAGTTCATCCCCTTTCCCTGAAGTTGATATAGGGCCAACCTCCTCTTCATAGCGTTATTAAGTCTATGATCATCAAATATGGGATCATAAGTGTCGTGTCAATCCTGAACTTCCATTGCCGACTCTGTTCCTTGGAATGATTTGCCCTTAAGATAAGTAATGTCCTAGTTCAGCTTAGATGAGTTGGCTATGGTCGCCCACATTAGAGTACCACCATCGACAACAACTTTTAGAGAATCTACTTATGCATTTTCTAGCATGTTCGTCATTATAGTATTAAACATTGTTTACAGATCAGGATTAGTAGCTCCCGAGCCTGCTCCTCCTTCAACTCTAGAGGTGGAGTTCCTAGCAGTATTCCTTATTTGACGACTCATCTTTCAATCCATAATAAGGATTATTGGTCTCTCTATTAGGAATCCTACTTAAGTAGTACTCATGCAGTGTGACTTATGCACTATGTATATTACTACATAGTTTTGAAAACCAAAGTATAAACAAGTACATGCTCTACACACTCTCTCTCTCTCTCTCGATCTAGTTTAAGGTGAGAACTCCTACCCTATCTCTACTGCATCCCAGTATCCTTTAGGTTAAACAACGCAACCTAAGCTCTAATACTAAATGTGACGATCGCCCTACACCCCTCGACACCTAATATACCTATATAGTGAGCTATAGCAGTGCTCGGTCGATGCGGGGTGATCATCAATTGTTGTAAAGTAAATAAACAACATAGAACCAGTCGTATATCTCACAACGCATTGAATAAAGTATAATGGTAAACATCTCATATATAAAACAGAGAGTAAGTAACTGAATGAATCACCATATCAAAGTATATAGATCCATATAGTAAATAGCACAAATGAGAGTTAAACATCAAATAATAACTCATAAAAAATGTCTCTAAACAGTAAGGCACTAACAAGCTGCACACTGCTGTGCAGCAGAATAGCAAATGAATACATATAATAATATGATAGAATAGCCTCCAGCTTATCACTGTCCAGCTCCATGTGCTCATTAGACCTGATGTCCCTAATCTACTCATTTAAGAGTACCTAGAGTAATAAGAAATGAAGCACAAAACCCCAGGTCAGACAACAGTCTAGTTTGAGCGGTAGAAATCTAAAATACTATAAAGTCAATATGCTAGGACAAATGATATGGAAAATAATACCTGACCTATTCCTACATCCAAAGAATTAGAACATATAACATATATATGCTACTCTATGATAGTCATCATGGTTGTATTGCATATCAAGGTAATAAGGCAGTCCAAGTATCTGCATCGATAATATCTACGTTGTGTGACATCCCTAAGGTGATAAACAATCAAGAAAACATAGCATCCATCATCCAGCCTTACATTCACTCCAGCCTTACATTCACTCACTCAGTGAGTTGGATATATGATACTCATGTACTCCATCTAATCATTAAGGACTCTCAACATCCCCGGCCACTCGATGCATCAGGGTACAGATAGGTTCTAATGTCAACAAGATCTTCCATATCGTCACTATATCCTTACATCAATGGACTATAACATATAACCCTACCTAGGTCCTAGCATCATCGGACTCTAGGGTGCAAGCATATCAGTCCTAACATTAATGGACTCTGATCATATCCTCATATACCTTTATCTCATGAGTGTGCCTCATCATCTTGAGTATAAACAATCCCTTTGCATAAATCATCCATAACAGTGCTCATCCTCATCCCGCAACTATCCTTAAAACTCCCGTCTGAAGTCGTCGTGGTAGGAAACTATTCTAGACAGCAATCGTTAGTCATAGAACGTCATCATTCGCTCGATAACCGACTTCGAACAGTTCCTTCAATCTGACTCGTCGTCGCCTATTTTACATCTCGAAGTATAGCTCTCCATCATCAAAGCCATCACTTCTCACAAAATCCTCATCGTCGAGTCACGAGTGGTCGTCATCAACTATCATCAAAAATGTCATCAAAAAACTCAGTTCAAGGTTGGCCCAAAGTCATACTCGAAGTAACCACCATATTGACTCTCAGCAGATCCTGAATATTTTAGACCAAAGTCAAGCATGTATAAACCCAAAATTTTCTCCAAACACGCTCAGGGATTGGTATCGTTTCCTGATTTGACTCATTTTCTCCATGCAAACACTAATTTGACTCCAAGCATCGTTCGTCATTGGACCATACCCCAAGGTTTGGTATCGAACCCCAAGAAAACATTTGATTAACTCAGTCACCATTCATCACCGACCTAGTACTTTAAATTTCTTCGATGCTAAGCGAACCTTGTGCGACTCAAGGAATTGGCAAATTTTCTCGGGTCGGATTCCAAGTAAATTAGCACCGATCCATCAACACCTAACCATCTTCTTTTGTCCATAATGCGAGCATACAAACACCAAATGACTTGAAGTTAAAAATGTAGCTTTAGGGCATCCTTCTTGGCTTACCCTATGGGTTGCATGTCATTTGGACAATGTGGAATTATGGGTCATCGCCAAGCGATCCATATTCAATTGATTATAACTGGAGCAAGGGAACTCCAAATGATTTGAAATTTGAAACATAGCATCATAGGGCCCTGCGGTCACTCCATATTGATCAAACCTTATTTTGACCAATTTTTATGGATCGGTACTGATCCATGCCTTTGAAATCCTCAATAATCCAAGCTTTGAGTGCTATATCTTGACCATATGAACTTCAAATGGGTTGAAACTTGGTGTGCAACCTTATGAGGCCTTCCTTTTTGCCTCACATAGATTGTGCCTAGTTTGGGGTAGAACTATTGGATCATTGTCGATCTATAGCCTTTCCTAACTAAATTGTCATTCGATTGGTCATAAAAATATCAAACAATTATACACTCATCGTGCGTAAGTAATAGCACAGCCAAACATCAAAATATATCATTTTAAACAGATCTAAATCTAAGGTGAAAGTTATGGATTCATAAGAACACGTATTTTACTAATCACGTCTAAATCATCTAAAATCCACATATATAATGTACTATGGTCTAAAAACATTTTTAGTACTTTTAAAATATCATTTAGAGTGTATAATGGCCTAATTAGTGAGTGAGATATCAAATCGCTCACCAAGTACCCAAATTTATCTCTGTTCCCTTTGAATTCGAATTGGACATCAAGCAACCCGAATTTCCAAGCACAAAAATAATGAATCAAAGATCCCTCTTTACTAACTACCCCTCCAATTAAGATTTATGCTTGATTTAGATAAGAAAAGGTGAATCTTATGAAGAAACGATGATAAATGGAGGTTTGGAGATGATTTTAGGAAGATGAAAAGTGAATCCTCTCAGCCCCAACACCCCTCCCTAGCTCCAAAATCTAAAATGGGCTAATAGGCTTAGGTTTGGGCCTGCCGAATTACCTATATATATGCCCGAAAGCCCTTAAAATTTAATACCGCAATATCCCTCAAAGGGTAAGTTCATTTTCTTATTATAACAACCCTACGAAAGAGAAACCATCATCTTATAGCAACATTAGTGGTTTTAGACCCTAACTCATCCCCTACCAACATTTATGGATCATACAAGATTTTCAAGATAAAAACGGTCACAAAGAAATTCGATAAAAATCATAGATGTGAGAAATGTCCTTAAGAGTCATTTTCCAAGATATCGGAGTCATACGACCTCATACGAAATAAATAATAATATTTTACGATCCTACGATATGTAAAATATAGGTCATCACAATATATATGGCGTATATTCCTACATACAGATGGTTTAACGGATCCTTCGAAGATGGAAAATCTCGTAACATATCTTAAGTTATTGTACCCTTATTTCTTGATTTTTGAATTTATCTACATAGAACGTATAGTCCTGACTTGACTGTATTATTCTTCCTTATGCTTGGGTCAACCTGAATTGTTTTGGTGTTTCGAAATTGTTTACTTCTTGAAGATGAAGACAGAGTTTGGTAGACCATATTTACTAGCACTATCCCGCTGCATATCTGTTAAATGTATAACTTCGATTATATTGTAAATGGAAATCAAATGTACGTTGTAAAACAGCTTCATGAACTGTTTATGTAATTGTTATTTTTTATCATTCCGCTATGAGATCCTATGTATTGTTCTCTTATCTTCTTAAATTCTTATTACAAATGCCGCTGATAATTTATATTTTGGACGGTTTGAGTTAGATACGTGTGCTTTATTATCGACTTGAATTGTCCAAAATGGCAGGTCGTCACAGAGAGCCCCAAAATGCAAACTCGCCGTGTGACTCATCGTATTCACCCATTGTTCACCTCTCCATCATAGCAGCAAAATGCATCTTATCGTACTACACCTGTATCCACCTGTACCATGTCCTGTCAGAACCGTGTGTATATGGACTCCCATTAGTATCGGGCTCCGTTTTCAACTCTATAGTCTCTTATCGTGCTACTTTGGGCCTGACTATCCTTTACAATCCTCATTTAGCACCGGGCTCACTCACTTGGTGTCTCCATCAGCATCGCGCATCCACTACAAGACATCCCCTAAATGTCTATAAAATACATTGCCCTAGTCAACTTTTGACTCTTATATGGGTATTTAACTGTTACCCAAACCGCGATGACCTATTGTCCTTTGATAGTGACTTCCCTACAGTCTCCTGCTTGTGTACTTAGCCCAGAAAGCTCAAACAATTAATTCTCAATTTATATAATTTTCTAAAAATTATATAATTTTTATCCTTTAACTTGGGCCATAGGCCAAGGTTCATTCTGACAATTTATGTTGCGAATGATCGACCGTTGTTCCCATCTAGTTGACCGCTACCAATCGACAGCTATGGTTCCTTGGTCGACCAATCACATATTGAGGGTTTTATGAAATTTTCAGATGTCGATTGTTTATATACTTAATTCATGTCATTTGAAATGTTTAATTAACCCTAACTTACTATGTAACCAATTTAATTATCAAATTTCAATTCAAGTTAGGGCTTGTAGATTTGATGAAAAAATATGTGTCTGAAGAAGTAATTGCATTAGCAATTTGCTACTATTCAAATTATTGGGTTTTAGATTCAAATCTAGGGTTTTGCATATTAAATTTAAATTTAGCATATTCAAATTTAGGGTTTCTAACATCCTAACTAATTAAAATAGTTTAAATTCTATTACGATAATCAACTTATCAAATTTGTGCCCACTCACCTTAAACCTAAGATGTTCCTATTCCTTATGCTCGCCCCTTAAATCTATAGTTCGCCTTGATCTGCCTTGATTTAGTTATTTTATTCTTCTATGTTGAATTGACTTGTTTTATTAGAGTTTTTAGGATTTAAGGTTAAGAGAAATTTTTTGTAGAGTTTGGTTAATGCAATCTTTTGTATGAGAGTTAAGGTTTCATTAGTTTAGATATTTACAGAGGTAGGATTTTAGTTTAAGCCATTAGATTAGCATAGGGAATATTTTCAAAGAAACTAGTTCACACGTCACATCCTTCATTCCCAAGCTATCAATCAGAGTCACACGAACATATCAAAGAAAAACAGAGAACGCTCGATTTTACTTCAGCTAAGATCGACCATCACCCTATTTAGGTCGACTGCTACCGGTCGACCATAAATTCCTATGGGTCAACCGATGGCTTTATATAATTTAAAATTGAAAATTTTAATTTATTTTCACTTCAATCTAACACACGTAACTTCTTCGTACTAACTCGGATTACAACGTGTTATATATGAAAATTGTTATGAACATAATGGTGCAAGTTTTATAGTCAAATTTGGATGTTTGAGAAAATATTCTAAGCAGGAGTTAGGGTGATTAAGAATAGCCTTAGACATGACACCAATCGCCCTCCTCTCAACTAGTATTTTCTAAGCACTTGATATAATACTAATAGGAGTCACTATAGATGCATAACAATCGAAACCCTAACTCCATTTTGATTTCCAATTCAATCGTCAATGCTTCATACTCGACTTTGTTGTTGGTAGCACAAACCCTAGCTTTAGGGCATAATATAATTTTTATCTCCTGGGGTAGAATCGTGTTAATTAGATGGGCTATCTACATACAATGTTCATTTGAGTGCTTCAGCTATTCTGGCTTCCAAGTCATCTCCTTTGGTAGTGAACTCAACAATGAAAGCAACCAAGTCTAGCCCCTTGACCGTTGTTTTTGGGTAACACATAATTTTATGCTGGCACAACTCAATACTCCATTTTTTACCTACCCAAATTGTTGGGGTAGGACTTACCTAATAGGATGACCGATCAACACTTTAATAGGATCACACTTGAAGTAATGTCTCAATTTCCTGGATGCATCAATAGGCAATACGCCGACTTCTCAATTTGGGATATCTTGACTTGAACCTAATGAATCATTTGCTAATGTAATATACATCCCTTTTTACCTTAATTCCCTTTATTACCAATATTGCGCATAAGGTATGAGTGGATATGGAACGATATAGGTACATGACCTCCCCTTCGTAGGGTATGGATTGAACCAAGAGTTTTTTAATGCCCCGCACAGTACACATGCTACTAAAGGGAGGTTACTGTTCAGAAGAAACGGAGTAAAGGACATAGTTGGAGTGAATCTCTTCCAAACACGTATGTCGTCATGACACAAAGCAATATACATGAGTTTTCCTGGGTGGATAATGTATAGATAGTATGATATAAAATAAGATATCAACAACAACATCTGTGCGGTCAAAATGTCACACAAATATAATGATCGCATCCTTATTATAGACACCATCAAAAAGATATATACAAAATCATGAACATGGTCACTATACCTCTCAAATGCTAGCGTACAATCCTGATGTCTCGAATGATCTGGTCGAAGATCACCTCATCTTCAACAGCTAGTATGGAAAAATATGAGAACTGAAATACAATATCCAGACCATACAAATTTCTCTTTAAAAAGCACAAGATAGAAATAATATCAAAAAAGTATATCCTAAAATACAACCTCAGTTTAACCTAAGGTTGTTAAAGAAATAACAACATGGGCCAGGCTAGAAACTAGTTGTGAGTAAACTCAATTATCAAACTATAAAAGAGAATATAACAAAATATAGCACATCATGATATTAATATGTCAACTACCCAATAGTCATGTTGGTATCACACGTATAGCTCATATTAACAGGGTATTTAACCCAGCAGAATTCAATAGGAGTTAAGACATTTAGATTAGACCAAAACAATTCGAAATTTGGTCAGAAGACCTAAAAATACAAGATAAAGGACCCCAAGAAGTTTGGACCATTTTTATGCTATCATTTCAGATTAATACCGATCTGATCCAATTAGATTAGTACTGATCCAAAATATTTCTTTAATGGATCTCCAATCCACTTGTCTTACACTCCTATGTCTCCACTAAGCTTATCTACCAAGTTTGATAACATTTTAAGCATCCGAGTTCAAGAAGTAAAAATTTATCCGATTCAAATTACAGATCAGTCAAACCATCATTGAATCACCATCAAAGCAAGTCAACAAGCTACGAAATTACATAGAAGGCATTGAAACGAAGCAAGAAAGAGAGCCAAATAGTCGTAGCATCCAAAATTCTCAACTATTTGGATCGATACCGATCCAAATAGTTTGCTCATATGACCCTCCAAATTTTTTGGGCTCCTTCTTCACACTAAATGCAGGCTTCTAGTGTAGCGGGTCTGGCCCAAGTGTTATCCAACACCTATAAATACCATCCCATCTGCAATAGAAGGTGGGGTCTTCTGAATTGGCTGTTGCAACTCCACCATTTTGATTCTTCACTCTTCTTCCCCTACACAATAGTCGCAAAGGAGCAACTAAGATCCTCCAGTTGCCTCCAAGTACTTTTGATTTAGATCTAACCTAGATGACTCAATCATATTGTAAACCAAATCAATCTTGTAACAGAAGTCAGCCAATAAAAGCTATGAAGTGGACATAGGCTTCGTTAACAGTTGAATCACTATAAAATACTCTTATCTTCCTACTTTTTCTGCGATTTACTATTGCTTTTTCTATTTTATTTGCCTTGATAAACAGGGTTGTCACTTTCACACTCAATTCAGGGTGTTGATCCATTTTGGGTTAACAGCTCATATAACTGGTGTCCTTTTTTTGTTTAATGTGACCACAATCGAAAATGTACTCAATTGTGATTCTCTGTAATCACAAGTTTATTAATATCATATTATATAATCATATAATAGTGATAAATTTAATCAACTACCAAAATTGAATCGATGACTAGTGTTACCCGTCCACCTAGACTCAAATGTACGAGAAACTGAATCAATACCCAGTAGTACTAGTTATCACATATGAATCAGCATTGTGGGTGCACCCATCGATCTATAATACTGTACATAACCTTCTTGGTCTTTCCTAGCCTACATGATTACTATTTTATCCATTATAAGTCATGCATCCATAACAATAAGGTTCATATAGTATATCATCAAACTAGTGCCGTTAGGGCAAGGATGTTACACTCTAAGTTCTATCCTAAGTCAATCTTACTAGGATGGATACTAGCTTTATTTGGTAAAGAAATCTATGATCAATTTACAATATTTAACATGTTTTACAAGTTTTATATGACAGTAATCCTACCTAGCTATTGTTAAACTGAAATCACTAACGGGTTTAATATACTCAAATTATGATAAGATAGTAATCTCACCTGACTATCGTTAACCCATAAGGGGTTCATCACATATCGTCTTGGTATATACGATAGTAATTACCACTTAAATATCATGTACCAGTGCCACTAAGGGTTACAAGTTTGAGCAATATTCTTACTTTATGCATATACCATACATGACCAACCATTCGTAATAATATGTGCAATAATAAAACATTTCATAGCATATCTTATTAGCCCGCCTTTTAGCAAGGCCATGGAGAGGCGGATTCAACTTAACCAACTTCGCGATTATCGAGGTTGAAATATGACAGATTCGGCTTAAACGGACGATGTTCACTTGGATAGATGCTTGATCAGGATAGGTCGTTCGGTCGGAATGAAGTGGTTCAAAGTGTTTGGAGTACGACCTGGAGGCTCGGCTGTTCGGCATAGCATGGTTCGGTCGAGGTATGGGAGTTCAAGAAGGTCGTTCGGTTGCGGCTCGGCATTTGTGGACCGACATTTCTGGTTGGGCATGGTGCTTCAGTTAGGATCGCTCGGCATTGTGACTCGGCATGGGTCGCTTGGCATTGTGGCTTGGCATGGGTCGCTCGGCATTGCTGGGTCGCTCGGCCTTGGAGATATATGGCTTGGTGGAAGGTCGTTTGGCCTTGGAGGTATGTGGCTCGGTGGAAGGTTGTTCGGCCTTGGAGATATGTGGTTCGGTGGAAGGCCGTTCGATGGCGTATACGTGCTTCGAGTCTTAGCATGAACTACTTCGAGTCAGGCGTGGGGCTGCTTTAGGTCGTCACTTAGAAAGGCACTGGTCGGAATGTACAAAACTCAGAGTCAGTTGCAATGAAGGGTGAAGGCACAACGAAGGTCTTGATGGGCCTACACCGCTTAGAAAGCCCAACACCTCAGAATTTGCCTATAAATACAGCATGTGGGGGTTAAGAAAAGGGATCTTCTCTCGGCTCTCTGACTTTCTATTTCCTAAGGCTAAGGTTAATCTACCAGTTTGCAACTGTAATTGATTCTAACAGTAATAGAAAGGAACTTACGGAGTGGACATAGGCCGGAGTTAGCCGAACCACTATAAAATCTATTGTTCTTTACTGCTTTCATTTTAATTTTTACTGCTCTTCATATTTATACTTTCTACACACTCTATCTTTGACCTGTGACTGTAATTTGGTGCTTTCATTTTGATTTGGGTGCTAGACCAATTTTGGCGCTAACATTTTGGTCTCTTCATGCAGGAAGCTAGCACTCGAGGATTTTGGAGCTTGGATTTTGGATTGAAAATCTTGGAAACTCAGATCATAGAGAGCAATGGCTAGACCATCGACAAGGAAGAAAGCAGCGGAAAGTAGCAATCAGGAAGGAAGTCAAGCGACCTCTTTTGGAGCTGGAGAGGATCATACATCCATCTACATAACTCGAGACGAGATGCAGGTTATGATGAATTCTATGCAGGAATAGATGATGAAACGGAAAGCGGAGATGATTCAGGCTCTTCTTAGGCAATTTGGACAACTAGGAACTACAGATGCTCAAGTTTTTGGAACTGGACCAGAGGAACTCAACCAGTAGGTGAATGGAGTGATTCAGCAGGGGAAGCTCCCAATCGACAAACAGCTAACAATTTGGATGGACCTAGACTCGAGGGCACACCACCACGTAATGCTGGACTAGTTCATTGAAGGATACCGGATAATGCTACGTTGCCCCACGTCGATAGGAATACAGGAGTACGTGATGAGGAATATGCGCCAGAATTTCCTCGGGGACTTGGGGCAGTTTGGAAACATGGATAAGGGGCAACCCTTGGTTGGAAATGCTGGATTGGCTAACATTATCAGGCGAACTATTCGTGGAAGTCTGACAAACAGGGATTCAGAAGAAGTTAACAAAAGTCCATTTACCCGGAACATCAGGACAGCTAGGAATCTGCTTGATTTCAAACCGCCTACTCTGGAAGTATACAACAGGAAGACGAATCCTACTAACCACTTGATGAGGTACACTAGGCATATGGAAGTGTTGGGGCAACAAAGGAGGTTATGACCCGATGTTTCCTGCTGTGCTCAACTGAATTGCTGCTCAGCTGAAGGATGGATCCATTGGAACATGGATGGAACTGGTGGACAAGTTCTTCAGTCTATTTCGAGTTCACATAAAAAATTTAAATAACATGATGACGCTGACATCAGTCAAATAGGGGGCGGACAAATCGGTCAGGACATTCTTAACTCGATTTAATGCAGCAGTTGCTTCGATGGATCGGCCGGATCCATCAATGGTTCAAATGGCTGCAGCATCAAGAGTTAGAGATAATTTAGATTTTAAAGTATCGTTGATACGGGACCCACCGTTGGATCTTAGGGAATTCTTTCATGAAGCTGGGAGATTTCTTCGACAAGAGGATGTATGTTTGGACATGAGGTCAAAGGAAGTAAACATGATTAAGAATGAAGGACTACCCGGCGAAAGCCCGGGTAAGGACAAGGATAAAGGAAGCACTGGGGAGAACCAAAGTTCTCCACTTATACAGGATTATATGCAACAATGGAGTGGATATTCTTAGATACTCGAGACTGCCTTTCGTATTGAAGGCCGACGATAAGGGAACCCTCAGAATGAGAAAGGACACCAGGAAGGCACTGTCTTTTTCGTGCCCTGGACGGGCATGATACTAACAGCTGCCGACATTTGAAGGACATAATCGAGGAGCATATAAGGAATGGTCAGTTACGACAATATGTCAGAACTCGAAATGCAACGGTGGAATAGGAGCAGCCACCACCTACCTTAAACGACGAGGGCATGAGGCCCAGGAATGGTTGCCTGTTGGTCATCAACTAATCTTGATGGTCTGGAATAAGTAACAAACTTCGGGCAAACGACTAAATCACTTACTCATGTACAGGGTCGGAGATAACCCTCAGGCATGCTCTGAGATGATGGTTTACCGAGATGCCCCGGTTTGTGAAATCTGTTTTATTTCCTTTTGGCTTAGACATTTTCTTTTTCTATTTGGTTTTTAGAGTTCGGTTTGAACTCCTGGTTTTGTTCGTTTTCTGGTTTGGATTCGGGTTTGGATGTTTGTTTTTTGGTTTGAATTTTTGACATGGATTTCTGGTTTTCTGGTTGGATTTGGATTTTAGATTGGATTTCGAATGGGTTTTCTCAGGATTATGGCTAAAAGGTCATCGAGTATGGACTATGCTCGACAAGGGTCCGGATAGACCAGGATTCGGCCTAGGATTTAGGCCCTATATTGTTGGTTATTATTTCAGGTCGTCGAGTATGGACTGTGCTCAGCAAGGGTCTGGAGCGACCAGGATTCGGCTTAGGACTTAAGCCAAGGCATTACTCGACGTTCAGGGATGCTGAACCATGAACACCATGGGATTACTTAACATAGGCCGTCAACTGTGGATTGCACTTGGCAAGAACCCGAAGAGGTTACAGATTTGGATATTGGCTATGAACAGCTAAGGATTTGGGCATGGACCCGTAACGGTCCCGGATTCGAACATCGACCCGGAGAGGTCATGGACGTGGTTATTGGTTATTGGATATGGATGGATTAGAACTCGGTTTTCGAGTTCAGATGGACATGGATTTGGCTAAGGATTTGGTCACTGGATTCGGAATTGGATATCGACTCAGAGTAGTCGTAGATTCGGATAAGGATACAGCGATGGCATTTGGATAAAATGGATCGGATTATGAAACGGAAAGTATGAATGTGGATAACATACATACTTCGGATATCGGACGTGAGGCTATTCAAAACACACCTTCCAATAGCAAGGCATGTTTTGGGGGGCAAATGTTAACCCACCTTTTGGCAAGGCCATGGAGAGGCGGATTCAACTTAACCAACATCGCGATTATCGAGGTTGAAATATGATGGATTTGGTTTAAACAAATGATGTTCACTTGGATAGATGCTCGATCAGGATAAGTCGTTCGGTCGGAATGAAGTGGTTCGAAGTGTTTGGAGTTCGACCTTATGGCTCGACCGTTCGGCATGGCATGGTCCGGTCGAGGTATGGAAGTTCAGGAAGGTCGTTCAGTTGCGGCTTGGCATTTGTGGACCAGCATTTCTAGTTCGATATGGTGCTTCAGTCAGGATCGCTTGGCACTATGGCTCGGCATGGGTCGCTCGGCACTGTGGCTCAGCATGGGTCGCTCGGCATTGTGGCTCGGCATGGGGTCGCTCAGCATTGCTGGGTCATTCGTCCTTGGAGATATGTGGCTCGGTGGAAGGTCGTTCGGCCTTGGAGGTATGTGGCTCGGTGGAAGGTCGTTTGGCCTTGGAGGTATATGGCTCGGTGGAAGGTCGTTTGGCCTTGGAGGTATGTGGCTCGGTGGAAGGTTGTTCGACCTTGGAGGTATGTGGTTTGGTGGAAGGTCGTTCCACGGCGTATACGTGCGTCGAGTCTTAGCATGAACTACTTCGAGTCAGGCGTGGGGCTGCTTGGGGCGTCACTTAGGAAGGCACTAGTCGGCATGTAGAGAACTCAAAGTCAGTTGCAATGAAGGGTGAAGGCTCAGCAAAGGTCTTGATGGGCTTATACCGTTCAGAAAGCCCAACACCTCAGGATTTGCCTATAAATACATCATGTGGGGGTTTGAAAAAGGGATCTTCTCTCGGCTCTCTGACTTTCTATTTCCTAAGGCTACGGTTACTCTACCAATTTGTAACTGTAATTGATTCTAACATCAATAGAAAGGAACTTCTGGAGCGGACGTAGGCCGGAGTTAGCCGAACCACTATAAAATCTGTTTTTCTTTACTGCTTTCATTTTAATTTTTACTGTTCTTCATATTTATCCTTTCTACACACTCTATCTTTGACCTGTGACTGTGATTTGGTGCTTTCATCTGGATTTGGGTGTTAGTGACCAATGTTGGCATTAACATATCTAAATATGGCAGAGCGTACCTTTATAGAAATAAAATAAGAGGATACGGTGGTGACAGAGCCTAACTTTGCAAAAATAAAATAACAGAACATGGTGGTGGTAGAGCCTACCATTGCAAAAATATAAAATAATAGAATGTAGTGGTTGTAGAGCCTACCTTTCCATAAATATGAAATAATAGAACACGATGGTAGTAGAGCCTACCTTTTGCAAAATAACGTAATGAAATAAATAATAGCATAGCAAAACAAGAGGTCACTGCCTTCTATTTCTACACAATTCTATGGTTTATAGTTTAATTTTAATTTTGCCAATGTTTTTATACTTTAATTTACATAGAGAAAGAAATAAGGAAGGAAGTAAATAGTAGAGGTAAAAGAAGCTTACTCACAGAATGACGCTTTTGGTTGACCTTTAGGTGGAGTGTTTTAATGGGGGAAAGGAAGATGATGAGGGGGAGGGAATTAATTAAATAAAAGGAGTGAGGTTAGGGGGTTTATATATAAGAAATAAATAGCCATACTATTTTGTTTTATTAAGAAAGTAATTATACTATTTGTTTAATTAGGAAAGTCATTATACTATTTTGTTTTATTAGCCAGGTAATTATACTATTTTGTTTTATTAGGCAAGTGATTATACTATTATGTTTTATACTATTGTTTTATTAAGCCAGTCAATATATATTTTGTTTTATTAGGTTGGTAATTATACTATTTTGTTATATTATTGTTTTATTAAGCCATTCATTATGCTTTTTTTCGTTAGCCAAGTTTAGTAATCCTTTCTTGTCTTATTAGGCAAATTATTTTCTTTATTTTGTAAGAAGCGATCTTTCTCATTTGTTTTATTAGGCAAAGAAAATAATAGTCTTCTTAATTTATTTATTAACATTCGACAAAATAAAAATTCCTTTTCTTTTTTTAAATCCAAATTATTTTCTGCTTTCCTAATCAAATTTCAAATTACTTCCAAAATATTTTTAACTGGCAAATTATAATATTGCTAAATTTAAGGTTATTACAGGCTCTTCCTCTTATAAAAAATTGCATCCTTACAATTTCTAAAAAGGTTAATTTATAATAGAAAAAAATATTAAAATGTCTCATCCATGACTAAAAATAAAATAAAATAAAATACAGAGCTATTTTAAATCGAACCTTGATATGCAAAGAATAAGTTAGGATGTGCCCATCTCATTAATTCCTCGGTTTCCCATATACGGTTTTTAAATTGTCTAACTATGAACTTTACCAATAGAACATCTTTGTTTCTTATTTATTTCACCTATGAATCAACAATCCATTCTGGCTTGATGGTGAAAGTCAAGTTCAGTTCAATTTCTAGCCCACCAAGTTGTCTTGCTCTAAAATAATATCAGGAGCTTATGGACGTTTAATCAATTGAGACACATAGAACACGTTGTGTACTCCTGATAGATAGGCAGCTAAAACAATTTGATATGATAAGTTTGCAATATACTCCATAATTGGGTAAGGTCCAATATATCTTAGAGCTAATTTCCCTGCCTTTTCAGTTCTTATTACTTCTTCCATTAGAGATATTTTTACAAATACATAATCCTCGAATGAAAATTATGAGCCTTTTATACACTTGTTAGCATAACTCTAATTGTCTAGAATAAGCATTTTTCTTTGATAAACTTGATCTTCTCAGTCGTCTCTCACATCATACCTAGACCTATTATCAGTCTATCACTAGTTTCTAACCAACAAGTTAGAGAATGACATAGATTTCCACAAAGAGCTTCGAAAGGAGTCGTGCCAATGCTGGACCAGAAACAGTTATTATAAGGGAATCTACTAAACGAAGATGGTATTCCTGATAACCATTGAATTGAGAATGAAAGCTCTCAAAATGTCTTCTACATCTCTGTTGATTCATCCAGTTTATCCATCCATCTGTGTATAATAGGCCATACTGAGATCGAGCTGTGTTCTTAAGGAAGTCTGCGAACTCTACCAGAAATGGCTAGTGAAATGTATCGATCACTATCTATACTACTGGACACTCCATGCAGTCTAACTATATGTTTGACAAACAATCTATCTAAGCTCTCTACTTTTTGATTCGAGCATATAGAAATAAAATGTGCACTTTTAGCGATTCGATCGATTGCCTCCCAAATTCTTTCATTTCCTTATCATCAAGTACATAAAAATATGATCTCATTTCCACTGTGATACTTCTAATGTTTGAAGTAATCCACTGGGTTTCTGATGTTCTCCATTCATTAGCTGACATGTTGTGCACTTTGTCACATATATTGTTATATCACATTCATACCTTCCCAATAATACATGTGTCTTATACCTTTGTACATTTTCACTCCACCTGGATGACTAGTGAACGTGGAATGTTGACATTCATCAAGAACGTCCTTCCATAGGTTAGCTATGTTAAGAACACATAGACTTCCGTTCGATCATAGGCTATCATTTAAGTAAAGCTCGAACTTCTTCAGATCATTTCTATATTCTTCATTCTACAGCAATTGAATTCAATCAAATTGCATAAGATCATCTTTCTGCTTAGCTTGAATTCTATCAAGTATGATTGAATGAACTTCAAAACTAGCCAACATAGCGGATGAGTCATTAATGATTCTAAACTGGAAATTACAGGAACTTAACCACTCTAAATCTTTCAATTCAGTGATGATCATAGAAACGATGGCTTGTTGCTTATGAGTAAGAGAATCAACCACTCTGTTTCCTTTTCATGATGTGTACCGTATCTCAAAATCGTAAGCGAGTAGAAACTCAAGCCATCTTTGATGTCGCATATTCACATCTTTTTGAGAAAATATTGATGCTGCTAGCTCTAGATCATAAGTAACATATGCAGTTTCCTTTGATCTTAATTGTCTTGATACATATGCTATAACCCTGTCACATTGCATCAATACAGCTCCAAGACCAGTCCCACAAACATATGCACTAATTACCAAATCTTTATTACAATCAAGCACTATTAAAATCAGTGCATGAGATAATAATTCTTGCAGGATTCTAAATATTGTTCATAGTTCTCTAACCAGTTATATTTTACTCCCTTCTTCACCAAAAGAGTCATTGGAGTTGAAATTTCTGAAAAGTCTTGTAAAATGTCTATAGTATCCAGCCAATCCTAAGAAACTATGAATCTTTATAATTGTCGCTGGTCCCTTCCATAACTTAGTAGCTTCGATCTTTGTCGAATCAAAAGAAATACCTTCATTAGAGATATATGTCTAAGAAATTTCATTTCTTCTTTTCAAAACTGACATTTCATAAATTTAGCTGATTTGAAGAGATCTCAAAGTTTGTAGGACAATTTTTTATTGTTCTGCATGCTCTACCTCTGTCTTTGAATGGGCTAGGATATCATCAATGAATACTAATACAAATTTATCTAGATAACTATGGAAAACTTGATTCATAAAGTCAATGAAATAAGTAGGTGCATTCCTCAACTTGAAAGGCATAATTAGCCACTTGTGGGGTCCATATCAAGTTCTGAATTTCGTAAGAGAAATATTATCATCAGCTACTCGTAATTGGTGAAAAACCAATAGCTAATTCAAGTTATGAGAAAAATTCACTCCATTCAATTGGTGAAAAAGATCATCAATCCACGACAATGGAAATGGTTTCTAATCGTCATCTCATTTAGTTTACTAAAATCAGTGCACATCCTCAATGATCTGTTTGCCTTCGTTAGGAATATTGCATTGGAATCTATGGTAAACTGCTTGATCCAATATAGTTCTTCTACTCGAGTGCCTCTAATTGAGATTGCAATTCTTCCATTTCGGTAGTGCACATTCGACTAGGAGATCTGCTAACATGATGAGAACCTGGAATTAAATACATTTGGAATTCTATAGCTCCAAGAGGGGATTATCCTTCTATACAATAAAACATGGTCCAAAATTCTCTCATTACTAGAATCTTCTCGGCTTCATTGTCTTCAGATTGTAGCATAAATTGAAATGCAAGACCCGACTTTCGAAGCATTGAGGGCAAATGCAATACGATTTATACGATCGAGATGCTTTAGAGTAGTAACTCTGTTAGCATAAAAAAAGCAGACATCATAATGCTTAAGCCGGTGCATTCCCAAAGTATGTCTAAAACCCAAGTGACTCATAACATGCAAATTGCATACAAAGAAGTATCCATACAGATCAACAATCAAATCATAGCATTTCATCCCTAAAGTAGCATAGTCACGTATAGGATTTACTAACGTAAGTGATGTTACTAGCAATATATGATCTGGCTTTAATTTCCGTACTAGCTCTTTTGATACAAATATATGCGGAGCATCCATATCAAAAAGAAATCGTATAGATATATCATAATCATACTTCAAAAACTTCGATAATCTTTCCCTTTGTATGATCTGATAGGCCTATAAATTTAATAGCAAACAGCTTCCCTTGTTATACTTAGTTGGCTTTGGACAATCCTTTATAATATGGCTATCTCATTGCAGTTTA
This sequence comes from Allium cepa, assembly GCA_030765085.1. Lineage (NCBI taxonomy): Eukaryota > Viridiplantae > Streptophyta > Magnoliopsida > Asparagales > Amaryllidaceae > Allium > Allium cepa. The sequence goes on from CM060941.1 coordinate 746,846,538, forward strand.
AGCATTCCCTAGTATCACTATTTTGAGCTCTCTGACATTTATTTGTGAAGTGTCCCTTGACTCCACAAATGCAACACTCAATCTGGGATTTATCAATCTTTTTCTTTTGCTAAGATCCAAGACTGGATCTGAATTGCTTCTTCTCGAATCTTTAGTCCTTCTTGGGTAAAAGAATTTCTGCTTTGCTCTTTGGCCTTGCTTAGAGTTCCTACTTCTTTATCCTTTTCATAGACGCTCTCATAACGAAGCATTGTATCCATGATATCCTCGAATGAATTACAAATTTGAGCTAGGAGTCTATCCCTGAGGTCTTTCCTCGCTCCTTGAACAAACTTCTCATTCATCTCTCGATGCGTACTAATTAATGTTGGTCCATATTTTGACAAAGCATTGAACTAATTCGCATACTATTGCACTGTCATATTATCTTGCTTCAAATCAACAAACTTCCTAAATATAGTTGCCTTGCCACTTCAGGAACAGAATGAGCTCTGATTATGTCTATGAATTTCTCCCTAGAAATCCCTTCTTCAGGAATCTGCAAATTTATAGCATTGTACCAATCTAGTACTCTGCCTATAGTTACTTAATGCGAGCTTCCTCTTTTGTGGAACTGTGAGAGTCGTATGTTCAAAGATTCTCTCATAGTTTCTCAGCTAGGTGAGGAATTCGATGGGACATTTATTCCTAAATATTGGCTTACCACCTAGACTAGAATAACCACTACACTGTTAAGTAAAGCTGGAGCGGGGAGTAGGTGGTGTGCTGACTACTACAGTATCATGCATGCCTCTCATAAATTCCATCCACTGATCTTTAGTCATCATTACATCAGAAGTACCAATACCACTAAATTGATCGTTATGAAATCCGATCTAGGCACCAACACGATTACCTCTGGGTCTAACCATATTTTTTGTATCGGGGAGGTGAAAGAAAACTTTTTTACCGATGGAATCATAAATGAATAGGACAATATTTCCCATCTACACTTATATTATATCCTGACAATCGATCACATGGTCACTCAAAATACAAAATCAGTCTTCCCACTTATACCAAATGTATAGTTTATCAAGACTTGGGTACGCAACCTAAGTATCACTTCTCTAAGAACAATTTATGTTTTTACATTAGAATTCTTCAAACCTAGGCTCTGATATGACAATGTAAATCCCCAGCCCAGTACCCATGCCATTAGAGGGTGGGTACCATTCAAAAGCACAAAGTAAAGGACATAACTGGAATAATCTCTTAAATATAATCCCTTATGTCAACATGAATAAATGATATCATATACTTGAATATATACTAAAGGCATATCTTATCATGGCACAAAGTAGTATACATGTGTTTCCCATGGTGAATAATATAAAGATAGTCTAATATAAAACAAGATATCAACAACAACATTAGAATGGTCAAAAAATTGTACATATATATTGATAACATCCTTATATATAACAGATGCCAACACCTAGTTATAGACACCATCAAAAAGATATATACACACCTATGCACATGGTCACCATCCCTCTCAAATACTAGAGTACATTCCTAAAGTCTCCAATGACCTTGTCGAATATCGCATCCGCTTCTATAGCTAGTGTGGAAACATATTATAAATGGAATATTAAATCTAGACCATATATAGTACTCTCCAAATACCATAAGATAGTACAATATCAAGAAAGTATATCCTAAAATACAACCTCAGTCGAACCCAAGGTAGCTAAAGCAATTAACAACCCTGGTCAGGCTACAAAGTAGTTATGAGTAAACTCAATTATTAAATAATAAAAGAGAACAGAACAAAATATAACACATCATCATATTAATATGTCAATTACCCAATCATGTAGGTATCATATGTATATCTTGTATAATAGGTGTTTTGTTTCTGCTTAATATTACCACAATAGGAAATCTATCCAATTGTGATTCTCCATAATCATAAGTTTATTAGTATCATATCATATAATCATACAGTAGTGATAAATATGATCAACTATGAAAATTTAATCAACACCTTGTGATCCCAGTACCACCTATGACTCAAATATACCAGAAACTAAATCAACACCCAGTGGTAGCTAGTATCACCTATGAATCAGCATTGTGGGTGCACCCACCGATCTACAATACTGTACATGACTCTCCAAGTCTATCCTAGCCTACTTGATTACCCTTATATCCATCATTATATTTAAGTCATTCAACCACAATAATGAAGTCTACAAGCAAATCGTTAGACTAATGACATTGGGGAAAGAATGTCACACTCAGGGTGTAATCCAGAGTCAATCCAACTAGGATGAATACTAGCTCTATCTAGTACAGCACTCAACATGTTTCACAAGTTTATAGATGACGGTATCCCACCTAACTATTGCTAACCTAATGTCATTAAGGGGTTTAATATATTCAAATTACAATATGACAATAATCCCACCTAAATTTTGCTAGCTTGATGTCACTAAGGAGTTTATCACATTTTTCCTTTTTATATATGTTAGTAATTACCATCTAACTATCGCGTATTAGTGTCACTAAAGATTACAAACTTGAACAATATTCTTATTTTATGCAAATAAAATCCGTGCTCAACTATTCATAACAATACATGCAATGATTAAAGATTTCATAGCATATCTAAATATGTCGTAGTGGCAGAGCCTACCTTTGCAAAAGTAACATAACATGATGTGGAGGTGGCAAATCCTACCTTTGCAAAAATAAAATAACAAAATACAGTGGTGGCGGAGCCTACCTTTGCAAAAATATAAAATAACACAATGCGGTGGTGGTAGAGCCTACCTTTGCAAAAGTATAAAATAATAGAATGCAGTTGTGGTAGACCCCACCTTTGCAAAATAACATAATGAAATAAATAATAGCATAAAAAACAAGAGGGGACACACGACCCTCTATTTATACACAATTCTATAGCTTATACTTTAATTTCGATGTTTTTATACTTTAATTTACATAGAAAAAAAGGAAGGAAGTAAATAACATAGGTAAGAGAAGTTTATCATAGAATGACACTTCTGTTTAATATCTGGGAGGAGTGTTTTTGTAGGCGAAAGAAAGATGATGTGGAGGGAATGAATCAAATGAAATGAGAGTATTAGTGGTTCATATATAAGCTAGGCATAATCATCCTTTTTTGTTTTATTTGGCAGATAATTATACTATTTTGTTTTTTGGCAAGTAATAATGCTATTTTCTTTTATATTATTGTTTTATTTGGCTAGTCATTATACTATTTGGTTTTAATAGGTAGGTCATTATACTATTTCGTTTTACAATATTATTGTTCAATTAGGATGGTCATTATACTATTTCGTTTTATATTATTTTTTATTAGGCCATTTAGTTTGCTGTTTTGTTTTAGTTAAGGTTATAACTATTTCTTGTTTAATTAGGCAAATTCTATTCTTAATTTTGAAGAAGTAATTGTTCTCATTTGTTTTGTTAGTCAGAGAAAATGATAGTCTTCTTGATTTATTTTGTTAATATTTTAGGAACCAAGATTTCTTTTTTTAAAAAAATCCTAAATTATCTTTTGTTTTCCTAATGAAATTTCAAATTAATTCCAAAATATTTTTAACATCAAACTATAATATTACCAAATTTCAGGTTGTTATAAGTTTCTACATTTGTTCCTTGAGTTGTAAGAAGGTGGTCAGACATTCATCAGTCTATCTAAACTTCCATTTCTCCTTCGTAAAGGCACCAAAGAACATAATACACTTATATGTTGCCCCTAAAATGAATCGACATAGGGCCACAACCTTCTCATTTAGGCCTTGCATATTTCCAGGTTTCTTGAATTATTATGTCTTTCAAAGCTTGGAACTGCTTAGGGTTATCCACTATCCCTTAGGTGTTTACAATGAAACCAATGAATTTCATAGAAGAAGCCCTTAAAGAATACCTTTATTCCATATTTCTATAGTACTTGTAGCATCTCATCCAGACGGTTTATATGGTTTGTAGGATCTAGATTAACCCTAGAGGGGGGGTGAATAGGGTTATAGCAAATTTTCTCGATTTAAACATAGAAATAAACTGCAGAAATAAATATACTGAAAAGTAAATCACATTGTGATGTTTTTAAAAATGTATATGTATAGTGAGAGCATGAATTTGTACTATTCAAGATTGTAATAAATATTTGTTTGAACAAAATTTCTGTTTGAATTCAAAAACTGTGTAACTTGTTCTGTTTGAATTCAAATTCAAATTCTGTGTAATTTATTTTATTCAACAAATATTTATTTAATCTATGAAAAACAAAATAGTACATTACCAAATACATTTAAATGAATATATATATATGTTTATTATCATCAAACAAAAAACATATAAGCGCATATTCAACATGGTTCTTTTCCCTTTTGGATTTCAAAGCATATCATCAACTTATACTTCCACAATCCATCCAACTAGAATTTCAATGCCTTTCTAATAAATTAAATTTTATTGAAATAATTATACGAGTTCTATTTTGAATAATTTTATCTTAAAAATATATTTTAATAAGTTCAAGATTATCTAATAAAGGGTTTCTTAATAAATTGAATCAACTAAATTAGTTCCTTTCGAAAATGTTTTGAACTCGAATAAAATATTTACAATGAATATTAAATATTTATATGTTGTTAAAAAATCTCATATGATTTAAATAGATAAAAAGTAATATTATTTGTAATAAATAAAAGTCAATAAATCAATTAAGATCAATGAATATTGAATTTAAATATGTTGTATAACTTATTGAAATTTATTCGTAAAATATGCAATAAATTAATTCTAATTAAATAAAAAATAATTTACAATATGATTGATAAGAGCAATTTATAAGTAATAAAAAGAGTTTATATGTATTGTAAAATATGCAGATGGGAATTTTATTTGCGTCGGGGCTTAGTTGCAAATAATAATTATAAAAATACATCCTTTTAACCACCATTCTTCTCACCGGTTTAACCAAAGACTGATCAGCTTTTCTTCTTCTGGCCCTAAATGATAAATCAAAATCATGTATAGAAAAAATGTCACGATCATCGCAACGTCGATGACATATGTGACGATCACCCGACAATACCGGTATGCGATATAAGTAAATAGTGTGCTTCTGCAGTGTCTAGCTAATATAGGATGATTATCAAGGGTTAAAAAGAAACAGAACATCACATAACCTATTGTATATCCCACAACACATCTTTAATAACCCACACCTTAATGAGCCTAAATTTCGACTATATCGAATCCTAAGTCCATCAGGGAATGTATCGTCGGTTATGGTAACCTGTAATAAGCACAAGCATATCAAAGTGTGATACACATAAACTCATAGGGGAATTGAAATGTATAATAGAACATACGCATTAACTAAGGCTACAACCTTGAAATACCATCTGCTGGATAATTTGTCACCTTGTTCGTGTTGATCATGAAAGAGAAGGCTTCGTGATCTACTGCTCCAGTCTTATATCAATAGCCTATCCTTCTAAACCTAACCTGTGGGTTATTATGTGGAAAGGGTCATGAAAATGTTCTGGTGATTGGAAATTACATACTTTACTCATACCACTAATTTATTCAGATTGATTTCCATTTAAATGTCATGTCTATTATTTATGGCTAATATGTTAAATCATATACATGCATATGATATGCCTAACCTAACCTTCTCCAAGGTATCATTATGTGTGTTTTTGTGTGAGTGTATGTGTGTATGTACCAAATATATCTAAACATATATATTTTTACAGTATCTAAGTAAAACCCTTGCCACTTTTAAAAATGAAGCGGGATCTTTACATCGTCGATGCTAGTCTATCGATTCTAGCAAAAAAGACGAATGACTCCTATATATGGATTATAATATAATATATAATTAGTTGTCGTACTACTACTGCAACTCAAAGACTTATCTAAGGGAAAACTAGCCTTGCGCATCCCATATGGATTCTACACTGGCAGGAAGTGAAACCCGTCTGGGCATAGACGAATCTTTGTTACCGCTCATTTGGGATTATTGGGTGTCAAAGCCTATATGCCAAACCAACTACTAAATACTGGTACCAACTACTGGCATAGCCTATTTACCCTCCACGGTTGACATCCCTATTCAGACTAATCAAAGTAAGTCAAGGAAATATTCTTTATGGTTACTTACTACATATTAACGAAGCAGACCCTATTTCCCAAAATGCATCGGGCCATTTAATACTTCAAACCCAAGGTGAACTCCTGGAATATTTTTTTCCCTTCTTACCTACAATGTATATCCCTTTCCCATGGGTCCCATGTTTAAAGATGTCCCACATCATAGTAAGTGTACACAACCACATGTAGCTTCTGAGCGAAGGGCATACTTCTGTTGTGTGACTCTACCGACCTTGCATCCTTTGACGACCCGTCTTTCTCTCCATGGAAAGTCGTATCATCTTGAAGAAAGAAAGGGATAGAAAATAGAAAGATAGAGAAGAAAGAAAAGAAACAACATCAGAATCTCAACAGCGAAACGAATAAATTATATTAATCACATAAGTATTTACATAGTATACAACATCTATCAGAGTTACACAACATATACATCATCTACTAGATAGTTATAAACACGTGTCTAGTTATTACAACTCAATACAAACACAACATAGAGATACAAACATAGCGGAACATTATATATATCTACAACGCAGAAGCCTCCTGCTCCATTGCTCCTCCATGATTCGTCAAAGCTAACCTGAATCCCTAGGCTACTCGTAAAAATTTGAGTACCCAAGAGTTTAAAAAAACAGAAATAAACTCTGGGTCAGACGTGGGTCTGGTGTGAGTAACAGGTTAAAGTTGCTTAACTTTTGAAAACCTTTTGAAAAGAAAAGGTATCACGTAAGACTCCCCACACATAAACATGGGTAAGTTTTTACCTTACGCTAACCAAAACATTTGATAGGAAATCCACTGATATTATAATAGTGTCTAGGGTTTTCAAATAAAATACAGAAATAGCTGGAATGCTTACATCTCACGTTCCAACATAGTTGGGCACAATCAAAACGTACGGCTCTTATTGGAGATTGGATTCCATACAATGGCAGGGCTACTAGGGTACCGTCCGTCACAGTACGTGGCCTAGATCACCATACCGAGGATCCACCCTAAATCCCCTGCAACACAAGGCCGGAACCATCCCTTACTGGACAGTCTCGAGTAAGACAACCCCGCAGTTGTTTGCAACCAACTGCCCACACATCCGAATATAAAGGGATTTCTAGACAGAAGTAAATCTCATCCTACTTGGGCATGACCCACTTAACCTTTCTGCACCTCCCCTGTTTTAGCCATTCCCAGTTGATGAGGGTTGAAGCTACGATTACCTTTAGAGAACACATCTCTTAGAATGCTCATCGTCCACCTGACGATGTTCTGAAAGCATTCAATCCATACAAGTTCGTTCCGGGTTCGAACGAAACCGAAGGCATTATCTCGTTACACTCATTTTGAAATCAACATCAGAGTTAACGACGATAACCCTTGCACTCTGAATCTTCATCTTCACTTGAGATTCATGACCTATCGTTAATTTGGATCGATGTGGTTTTCGGATATCCAAATCTAGAAACCCGATCCCGCTCTCATCGAAATCCAAAACACCATCTTTTAGGTCTAAGTTGTTTTAAAGTTAAAATAATTCAATTATGTTATCTATATACACACAGATAGATAATTCACATATCACAATAGATAATCAACATTATCATCATAAACAGATAATCCATATTATCATCATAAATAGATAATTCATATTATCATCTCAATGCAACCGAAACATCCATATCACACATCATCACTTATCTCATACCTGAGATCTCAAACTATTCAAGGCAATCGATATCATTCATCCATACATAAGCAAGGATTAATCACTATCTATAATTAATTTAAAATGAATTAAGTTAATTACATCATCTCTAATTAATTTAAAATAAATTAAATTAATTACTTCATCCTTAATTAATTTAAAATACATTAAATTAATTACTTCATCGTTATAAATCTTGCTTACATAACCATTTATTAATTACAAATTAATTAATTAATTACCCTCTAATTAATCACCTTAATTAATCACCCTTGTTTAATTATCATTTAATTACATTCAAGTAATTAGCCTTTAATTAATTTCACAAATTAATTATTCTAAACCAAATTCAGTAATTAACCTTTAATTACTTCATTGATTAATTAACTTTAATTAATTACATTAATCCTTAATTAATTACATAAATTAATTCCTTCATTGGTTAATTGTTCTTAATTAATCAATCCTTAATTACATCATTATATCAATTAATGATCCCTAATTATTTTTATTTATAATTACCCTATTTAAATTAGTTACATTAAGTAATTAATCATCCATTAAACCATATTGATTAATCACTCTTGATTAATCACATTCAGTAATTAACTACCCTTAATTACTTCATTAGATAAATTAATTACTCCTTAATTAATTATCTTTAATAATTAATCTTTAATTAATTATATTTATTAATCACCCTAGATTAATCTCATTAAGTAATTAATTACCCTCAATTAATTACATCTCTTAATTATCTTCAAATAACTTTATTAATCAATTCTTAATTAATTACACTAAGTAATTAATTATTAATTTCTTCCACTAAGTAATTATTCTTCATATTAATTACACAAAGTAATTAATTTCCAAATCTCTTCCATTACCTAATTATCCTTCAATTTAATTACATCCAGTAATTATCTTCCTAATTACTTCACTAAGTAATTATTCCTCATTAATTACATTGAGTAATTACTTCTTAAATTATCCGTTGATTATCTTAAATTAATTAAACTTAATTAATTAACTTAAACTAATCAAAATAAACTTATTTAATTACAATTAGTAATTAATTTCTTAATTACTTCCATTAAGTAATACACTTAAACAATTCACAAATGATTATCTTTAAATTAATTAATCTAATTAATTATCAAAATTAATCATATTAATTAATTATTAAATAATCCTAAGTTAATGACATTCATTAACTATTAACAAATCTTTAATTACTTTTCTAAAGTAATTAACTGAGATTAATCATTATTTATTACAAATTAATTTATCTATAATACCCATTAATTAATCTCTAATTATTTAATTAGTTAAGTGTTAATCTATAACTTAATTAATTTTTAATTACTTGATTAATAAATTTCAAATCATTAATTTAAAATCAAATCTTATCTAATTAATGATTTCTTAATTACAAATTAATTAATCTTAATTAACTTACTTAATCCTTTAATTAATTAAATAAAACCCTTAATTACTTAATTAATTAACCCAAATCGTTAATTAAGTAAATTAATCAATTATCCATCTTAATTACCTTAATAATTTAACAAATTACATATCATTAAGTCCTAATTAACTTTGAGATAAACCTTAATCTTACTAACGATTAAATTATCATTAACAAAGCATTTTAAAAACAATTTTCTTTTAAATTTACTTTTAAATTCCATTTTAAATTTAAGATTTAAAATGAATGCAATTTTAACTTTAACAATGTTTAACAATTTAAAAACCCTTTTAATTACATGTTAAAGAAATACTTGTCTTATAAAAGAATTTTAAAAGAATTTTAAACCAAATTCATTTTTAAATTTCAAACCATATGTAAAACATTCAAAGTTGTTTTAAAACATTTTAAATTCAAAAACTTTATTTTATTTCAAAACTAGGATTCAAATTAAGCTTTGAATCCAGATTTAAACTTAAATTTAAAATCTTGTTTAAAATCTTTATTTTCAGATTTTGAAAACACTTTATAAGATACTTTAATAAATTTTTAGTTGTTAAAACATTCCATTTTATAAAACTTATTTATTTTAAAAACTAGAATTCAAACTCATTTGAATTCAGATTTAAACTTGTTTTCAAAACCTTTGTTTTAAAACTTTCTTTACACCTTTTTTTGTAAATTTAGTTTAAATTTTAAAAACTGAAACACTGTCAAGTTTTAAAACAAAACCTGTAACTAAAAAACTTACTCGAGCCAGACTAAAATGACTTCGAGTCAAAACACTCCTAGCTTCGAGCAAAACATGAAACAACTCGAATGAATACTCAAGTACCCTTCTTCCCAAATCAACTGCAGATACACCATCACCTCCGTTCACATGCACCCGAACTGCCACCTTTTCTGACCACTCACGATGACCCTTACATGTCGACAATCCTCTTCCCACACTATTTCGATCATCAGAACAACAGTATCACCTCGAAATCAAGATCGAGAATTAAAAACCCAAACCTGGCAACAAAGTCACAAAACTAGGAACACCTCGTTTTCGAGATTTCGATCACCAAAGAGTCAATGCCTCCGGCCATGAGTTCGTCGTCGCCCAAACTTCCATCTCCCAGAATCTCATGAAACTCGATTCACCATAGATATCATGGTGATCGAATTTCTGACCAAATCTAAAAACTAGGTCTATAGGCTTAAAACCATCACCGCCGATACTACATTACTCTGACCATCATTCCGACAATTTTCCCACGACCTTCGATCATCCATCCCCTTCTAGTGAACACTGCGAATAACCTAAATACCTAGATCGCCAGAGTTTCCCAAATATCCAATTTCTGGTTAAAATAGAAATACACACCTACCTTATTTCTAAAAATCATGATTTAAGTTTTAAAAATCATGTATTGGTTTAGGTATACGATCTATATCCCCGAATCCTTAAATCAGGATAATTGAATTTTCATTTATATTTATCTTGTTTTGTAGTTTTTGATTTCCAAAGCCTATTCAAGTTTATTTTGAATTAATTAAATTTCAAAACTTATTTATGCTTAAGCAAACATATTTTGTTTAAAGCCTAAGTTCTATCAGTAATTAGATCAAGAGACTATAAATTTTGAATTTAAAAACTTAAGTCTGGGAACAAAAACAGAAATAATGATACACAACAGATATACACACATATATAAATTCATAGAAAATGCCAGAAAGCTCATATACACACAAACATATTTGTTTCAGAAATATCATGCAACCAGATTTATTTTAAGATTTTAAAAATGTGATGTTACTCACTTGATTAGAGAAGATGAACAGAGCACATTTTTGAAAGCAGTTTGAAAATCTTTTGAACCTCTTTAAAAAATTGAAATGCTCTTGCTCCTTGATTTGAAAACTACATGCATGCTTTTGATTTGAAAATGCAGTTGCATGCTTCCAGATTTCACTTAAACTCGCATCTTTGGTTGTAGATTTTAGAACAGGCTTGAAAATGCTTGTTTCAGATTGCAGGCTTTTTATGATTCCAGATTGAAGAAGAATGCTTGCATGCTGATGATTTCCAGATTGAAGAAATTCAGACTTGATTTTCTTTTGAAAATGAAATACAGGATTGTTTATCTTTTGAAATTAATTTTACAGAATATTGATTTTTGTTTTCATTTCTGGTTTGGGAACATAACAGATTAAGTTTTTCTTTGAGTTTTGAATTGAGAATAGAAAAAGAAATAAAAATCAAAGATGTTCTCTTATATAACTTAATTTATGGTTTAATAAAAATCAAAGAAAAATGAAAATTAAAACATGACACTTGTCCTAAATATTTACATTTCTCAATTTCCTTGTTTATTAAATTAACACATGTTGATGATGTTTTTGTGTACTTACACTTATCTTTATACATCTTTACTTATTTTTAAATGTAGACAAAAGCTTTTTAACTTAGTTAATTAGTTTATAAATACTTATTTATATATACAGATAATTTTAAGGAAATAAAACCATTTATATTTATAAATAAAAACAATACGTATATCTATTATTTAGAAATAACACATTTGACAATTTAAATAAAATTTATAAAAGAGGTTATAAATTACTTATTACCTAAATGAATTAATGTTTCATATATTAATCGTATTTTATCTTCCATAGCTAATTACAAATCATATGTATTAAAAAATATTTAAAAAGAAATAAAACAAATCTTTATTGCTAATCTTATTTAAAAATCTAAATTAAAAGATATTTTATATAAATAATACTTACCCAAAGTATTTTTAAAGCCATATTGTTATTTTATTAAATAGCTTTGAAAAGTTATATTAGATTAATAAAATTTCCAAATTACTAAATGTATATTAGAATTTGAAAACTAGATTTATTTATTAATTCAAACCAAGCTTTTCTATTTACAATATTTACAAACATATATACACATTATAATAGAAAACATTTATTAGCTTTTAAAAGATAAAATTTCACCAATTAAATATTTATTAAAAGAAGATTATTAAAGAAATTTAAATTTTGTTAACAAAAATTATCAAATTAATTTAATTTTTAAATACAGATTATTAAATTGATATTGCCCAAATTTCGGGTTGTCACATTCCTCCCCCTTTAAAAGAATTTCGTCCCCATAATTTAAAACAAAGGTAATTTAATAATCTCATTAAAGATTTAATTTTAAACCACAAGCATATATTATCAACCATATGCTAACAACCATAGCAACCAATTCACCCAAACAAACAAATTTAACTATCCAGACAAAAATTTTGAATAGAGTTTTCTCGAGTTTCCCAAGTATAATCACCGTGTAACAACCCGCATATTTGTCGATTTTATATTTAAATATTTTATTTAAATATTTTATCAATACTCGGAATTTAGTCCGAAAAGCTACTTTTTGCATACAGTTGAATTAGGACTCGGGACCACTCCCATTGAGTTTAAAATGCCATTTGCGACCTTTTTGAGTATAAGCTTCGATATGTTTGGAGAGAGTTGATTTTTGCTACTTTTCACTTTGGGTTTGGGTTCAGCCCTATGTTTGGACTTATACTCAAAACTGAGCCACTCTTCCCCATTCACCCTCATTTCCTTCCTCTTTTCAGTTCTAAGGCAATAATGATGGGAGAGATTGGAAATTAAAACTCCAAAACCCTAGTTTTCTCTTGCAAATCAACTCTTGCTCCAAACTAATAGAAGAACCCATTGGTAAGCTTCTCTTCTTCTTCTCCAACTTATTCTCTTACCAATTTCAGAAATTCCTAAACCTAATTTTGGGAATGTTCTTGTTTTGAGCATAGATTCAAGCTCATTTGGGTTGTGTTGAAGAGAGGTTGATTCTCCATTTGCTTTCAAGCTTCTTCTTGTTTGATTTTGTAAAAAGGTGAGATTTTTATCTCACATCTATGCTTATATTTATCTTCGATTGCTAGGTATGAATTCCTAACACTAATTCGTGTGCAATTGCTTTTGGTTTGGATTGATTTGGTGAATATTCCAATTTTTGGTGTTTTGGGTTCAATCCTTTAAAAATCATAACTTTGATGTTTGAACATGTGTTTGGTGATGCATCAAGGAGCATATAGGGCCGGGTAGTTGATTAGCATAATCCCTTAGTGCCGTTGCTCGAGAGAATGCAATTTGGTGGAGGTTGGACCTCAATTGGATGGACTGGGAGGGGACTGGCAACAGGTCCAGTCGACCGAGCACTACAGCTGGCCGACCGACCTGTTGCCAAGTGCATAAGCACTCCCCTGTTTAAAGGTTCGGTCGACCGAGTACAGCGTTCGACCGACCGACCTGTTTCCCGAGGAACTTTGAGAACAGGGTCCAGTCGACCGAGCTCTGTAGCCGGCCGACCGACCTGCTGCATTTTTGCCTATTCCGCCTAGTTGTTTGAATTTCCAGCTTTAATCGATTCGTGTTGTTTCCTATGCGTTGTTATCATTTGTTATGACTTTGATGACTCCTTTTTAGGGACTTTTGAATATCCATTTTGATGGATTCTTTATCGGTTTCGTTGGATTTTTATTCACATCTTCGTATGTGAATTTTAGTGATTGATTGTTCCTACAATCTTCTTTGTGTTTTGTCACTTTAAAAATATAAAGGTTTTCTATACTAGTAGTAAATATCAAAACTCTTTCCTCAAACGATTTTAATACTATTTTAATACCAAATTCGTTTATAAAACCATTTTCCAATCTATTAGTATATATAAACCTTTACCTCACTCGTATGAGAAATCTAATTAAACGACTTAGTAAAACAAGTTGTATGAAACGCTTTCGTTCACTTTGTCGGTTAATTCTTGGACTTGTTCCATTGAATCCCTTGTGACAATTTTATAGTGGAGATCTACAGTTTGTTCATAAATATTTAAGTTAAGCAAGTGGTTATGGGACATGAAGCTAAACTCATATATTTACTAGCTTAGTGTAATTGACACTTCTCGTTGATAATGACGATCATCTTTGTGATTTAGACTAGCAATGTGCGATGTCTCTTTGTCTACGAGGGAGACTAAACCCCGTTTTGTGGAGTTTCGACTCAATTTGGTGGGGTAGCAACCCATGGTCTTCGGGCCGTTTGTGGAGCTTCGGCTCAATTTGTGATGGTTAGCAACCATGGAATTAGCGTTCCGTTTGTGATACACGTGTTGGCGAGCTTTATGCTCCCGTTTGTGATAGGCCTCCCCCCCTTTGTGATTTCTGGATTTCTTGAGATGATTTCTAGAATTTGTGTTTCACCAACTTTCGTGATTTCCATCGATAAGCTATATCGATATTTGTGTATTGGTGAATTTGTGCGTCATTGACTTTTGTGATTTTTGGATTTCTTGAGATGATTTCTAGAATTTGTGTTTCACCAACTTTCGTGATTTCCATCGATAAGCTATATCGATATTTGTGTATTGGTGAATTTGTGTGTCATTGACTTTTGTGATTAGCATTGATATAATATGTAATTTATTGTGGTTTGGTGAACGAAATGAGAAGTATGACATTTCTTTGATTCTTGTGTAGATTTGGTGATATTGATTAATCTCTCGTTGACTTTCAATTACTTATATATATCACAGCTTGGCATTGTGATTATTATGTGTTCAGTCATATCTCTTATTCTATATCGTTTCATCTGATATTTATAGTTAGACTGATCCGTTTATTATTTTCTTATTAAATAATACTCGGGTCAGACCGAGATGTTACAGGTGCTTCTGCTTGACTTCTCCCCTGGGATTGATTTCTCTGACTTTTGGCAAACTACTTAAATTAGTAGTTCATTTTGTTATATACACTTGAGATATAGACTCATTGTTGTATTCTTTTGTATAGCACGTGTTGCTATTCTTTTGTATTATTGTGGATCTTTTTGACCACTACTCTGATATACACTTTCATGTGTTAATTATATATTCATATCTTCTTCCGCCTTTGTGATATGAATTATCTGTGACTGATTTATGTTATGTTTATTTCTGTATTTGTTTCCGAAGATATTATAGCCACTGTGTAGTAGCTTTGAGTTTGTGTCGGTATGTCGGATTTCCTCTTGATAAAGTATTGCATGTTATACTATCTGACATATCGATGCTCGCACAAAGCAATTACACGGATGGTCGCTCCTCAACAGCCTTATTCTCCGTGCTAGTCGAAAGCATTCACCGTAATGTTCTTGGCTAGCGTGGGTATAGAGGTGGGGCGTCACACACCGGGATACTCGCTCTACAGAACCCAAACAATCTAAGCTACAGAGCTCCTACTCATCTAGATCTACAACTGAATATGATATCAGACTACAGACAAGTCTGACTAAATAACCAAATCTCCCAGAACAGATGGTTCCAAAACCAGAGATAAATCATACACGTACTCCCTCAAAGATACGTGAAACACATCGAATTCCAGTTGTCCAAACTGGCAATTCAATCCAGAAGACTAAACACTTATCTTACCAGAACACAGAAAAGATCCAATACACCTCGGACCTAGCTTCCCAGCCTTACCCAATCTTATAGCTCCTAAAACCGGAGAAAACTTATCCGAAATCAGATCTCCCATTCTGATCCACAAAACTCTTCAGACGATCCTGGGCTGCTTACATCCTTCCTGATCAGCTCAACCCTCGCCGATGTCCAAGAAACAAACTGGACCAAACCCAATCCACCAGAATGATCCTCCAAGATCAACCACGATCAAGAACAAACTCCACTCACAACCATCATAAGACAAAACTCACTTCTCCCACCTGGAAAAGATAAAACAGAAGCACTCGCCAATCTGGCTTCAGATCTTGAAAACTTCCTGAAGAAACCTTTAGTCCAAAGCACTGCAACTTCCAGTTGCTTCCACTCTAAAACAGCTGCCACCATGCTTCCACTGCGCAACTCTGATCCGGAGCAGATGAAAATGCTGATGATGAACACGAGCACAAATAAGACATCACATTCCAAAAATATGGTTCAACGAATCCAAGAAAACTCAGATGTTCCACCAAAAACCTAAGCTGCTATACCAAATCCTCTCTCTAGGGACCATCCCTCTACTAAGCTAAACCACCGGTATCACTCTTGGAATCCAAGTCGATACAAAACTTAATTTCCAGATTGGACAAACCTCTGACTTCCCTGAAGACATTCGGAAAATAAATCTCTGATAACTCAAGAGAACACTCAAACTATCGCAAGTCACTTTTGCGATCAACCCAGTCTAGTTCCAAGTAAAAACTGCTCTCTCTTTACCAATAAGAATAGCTTACGCTTATCTAGCCAATCCATCGAAGAAATGGATCCACTCTGTAGCTTCTAACTCCATCTCTCAGACACTGCTAAGCCAGAAGACCTTTTGCCGACCCACAAAACACTCCGAGTTGCATTGCTGACACAGGTGCCAAAGAATTCCCAATCCAAATCTCTTCGAGAAACTCGGACCTCAAACCAAACAGAAACACCCTGCTGAACTCAGCCACAACACCGAAGCAGACCCACTCCCTTAAACTTGTTCCAAAGAAATATCTTCGGAAACATCCATAGTCACTGCATCTCATCACATAGCTACTACTTCCTGTGGTATCAAGATACCATCATTCGCTTCTGCACAACCGACAAATCTAAACTCTACTCATCCAACTTCAAAGATGGACTCCGAACCTTAACAGGTTAACTTCAGAGATCGATGAAATCCTTACACCAAGCTACAAAGCTCACTCGAGATGGTATTAGGTCTACAGTCTCGACAAATACACTTCCAACCTCAATACTCAGACTCCTTCCATTGGTAGTGGTCGTGTTACACACACCACTATCCTATCTACCTTTATCTTATATTGGAAAACCTGTATGGGTAACCCAACAAATAGGTAGAAATAAATAAGTACATATATATACATATATATCAAAATTACAAATACGCTCTCTCAAGAAAGAAATCACTCCAAAGCCCAGGTTTTCACTCAACCTAGCGCTCTGATACCAACTGTGACGACCCGTTTTTCTCTCCACAGAAATTCGTATCATCTTGAAGTAAGAAAGGGATAGAAAATAGAAAGATTGAGAAGAGAGAAAAGAAACAACATCAGAATCTCAACAGCGGAACGAATAAAATATATAAATCACATAAGTATTTACATAGTATACAACATCTATCAGAGTTACATAACATTATATATATCTACAACGCAGAAGCCTCCTGCTCCATTGCTCCTCCACAATTCTTCAAAGCTAACCTGAATCCCTTGGCTATTCGTAAAAATTTGAGTACCCAAGAGTTTTAAAAAAAACATAAATAAACTCCGGGTCAGACATGGTCTGGTGTGAGTAACAGGTTAAAGTTTCTTAACTTTGAAAACCTTTTGAAAAGAAAGGGTATCACGTAAGACTCCCCACACATAAACAAGGGTAAGTTTTTACCTTACGCTAACCAAAACAATTGATAGGAAATCCATTGATATTATAATAGTGTCTAGGGTTGTCAAATAAAATACAGAAATAGCTGGAATACTTACACCTCACGTTCCAACATAGTTGGGCACAATCAAAACGTACGGCACTTATTGGAGATTGGATTCCATACAATGGTAGGGCTACTGGGGTACCGCCCGTCAAAGTACGTGGCCTAGATCACCGTACCGAGGATCCACCCTAAATCCCCTGAAACATAAGGCCGGAACCATCCATTACTGGACAGTCCCGAGCAAGATAACCCCGCAGTTGCTTGCAACCAACTGCCGACACAGCCGAATATAAAGGGACTTCTAGACAGGAGTAAATCTCGTCCTACTTGGGCATGACCCACTTAACCTTGCTGCACCTCCCCTGTTTTAGCCATTCTCGGTTGGTGAGGCTTGAGGCTACGATTACCTTTAGAGAACACATCTCTTAGAATGCTCATCGTCCACCTGACGATGTGACGACCGCCCATGACTCCCGCACCAAAACAAGGAAATAATGCGCTGAAAGGCGTGCCAGGCAGCCATGGACGATAGTCAGGGTAAAACAAAACAAAAGAATCTCTATCGTACAACTCACAGCGCATGGATAAAATACAATAGAGAAATATAATATAGTGAAGCTCCATAGAACAGAACATCATCATATAAGCATCACAGTAGTTTTATACAATCATCTACTCAAATCCATACATGAAAGCCTCACTACAAATCACTCAACCAAATACAGCAGCGGATACCCAGTACATATAGTAAGAAAACTAATATGCAAAGCCTCCTGCTCGTCTTCGTCATCTTCAGCGTAGAACTCCTAGCACAGCACCTGTCACCTGCTACCTAGTCTGCCCATCCCAAACATGGATGAACAGCCCAAGGTAATAAGAGGAGACATAAAACCTTGAGTCAGACAAAGTCTTAGTGAGCAGTAAAGTAACTATCAAACATACCAAAAGAGCATAAAGGATAAAAGGAATAGGAACCAAACCATCCCACTCCACCTCTTTCTACAGTGATAGCCCCAGACATACACTAAGGAGAAGCAAGCATAACAACATAGACAATTAAGGTAAAGCGAATACCACTCGAGTCAAGGACGATGTTTTCCAAATACAAACCCCCAAGGCCTAAACCAAGATCAGATAAGCACCCAGAAAACACCGCTCTTGAAGCCGAATGATAATACAACCAAACATCCATGACTCTGGCTATCACTGTCATCCTTGCCTCGATTTCACCGTTAGTTGAATGACCATCTGTCAAGGGCTAATGGTAACCCCGGTTCTAACCATAACTCCGCACACTGCCTTGTGCCTAGGACTTATCTACTTTGCCCAGAGTACTCAACTACCTACCTGTAGTCTTTTGGGTGTCCCGACTACCTTCCTGTAGTCGTTATGGGCGCCCCATGTACTCTTGCTTTTGAGCATGCTAGAACCTTCAACAACGACGAGATCCAAGCCTCCTAGCCATCCTTCTTGACGACTATCCTCATACAAGCTCAAGCTACCTCTTGAACAATCCATTATCAACCAACTTGAACTACTCTTCAAGTTATCAACATGCTTGGAATGATCCCTGCTTGGATTAAGCCAAGACTCACATCATACTTCGCTTCATCGCATCAAAGCAAAGTCTCAACTCAACAACATGGTTTGCCTCATCAAATCATGGCAAAGTCCCATCTCAACATCATCCAATCTATACATATGAGCTTCAACATCCGCTACATATGCCTTAAGCAGCTTTCACCATTCAAGAGCCTTCTTCCATAGCTTTTGAATCCTCTTCCATCCTCTTGTTCCAAATCAACTACTAGCTAACTTGGAAACAATCAAATCAATCATACATTCAAATATCAATCATTCAAACAAGATCTAACAAGCAATATAAGCAATATCAACTATAATGGCAATTTCGTAAATAAGTGAGCAAAAGTCCAACATATGTGAAACCATAGTTTTTAGCATAGATCTATCAAATATAAAACATGGGTTTTGTCTCTAATACTTGTTAAACTAACTTGCATAAGTAAACATCTTCAAAAACCATGGATCTAGACTTCGATCTAAGAAAAATGCATGAAATCTCTAACTTTAACACTCAAACAAGCCACCAATCCAATATACTCCCTTGGATCCGCGTGAGAGATAACTACCACTCACCAAATCACCCAAACACTACAAAAACTATACACTTCAGATCTGGACAGCGAAGATCAAGGTTTGATCCGGCAATATCTCGCTCCAATCGATGAATTCTAGCTCGAACGGATGAAGATCTTCAACTTTGGCACTTGGATCTTCGATCTCGATCTTCGATCTTGGATGGATGTTAGAATTAGATTGGAATGGAGAAAAGAAGATGAAGAAATGTTGTAGTCGAGTTTCCAAAATGGCAGCACTTCGTCGCTTCGAAATCTGGTGCCAAAAAGTGAGCCGAACCCCTCTATTTATAGGCTGGAACCTCCCTGAGTCGTCGCCCCATGAGTCGGTCCCGACTCATCATGAGTCGTCCACGACTCATCTCCTGCCGACTCACGACCTAGCACAGCCGACCCTGCGACTTAACTATACAACATATACTGCCGACTTAACACTAACCCAGATGCCGACTTAAATTCTACCGACTCAAAGACCTAACGACTCAACACAGCAAGAAGGTCACACGACTTAAGACACATACGACTTATCCCGGCCGACCTAAGCCTAATCCTTATCCCACGAGACACGACTCAACAACCCTGCCGACCTACGACTTAATACCAGAGCCGACCTAACTAATCAACGACTCAACACCAAGCTGCCTAACGACTTACGACTCATCGTTAAGTCGTGCCTACCGACTCAGTTGCAAACGACCTAACAACACAGCCTTATGGCCGACCTAAGTCCTAGCCGACTCAACATAAGTCGGTCACGATTTAACTATGACACAAACGACTCAACCTATCCCTAACTCGGTCAAACGACTCACGACCCATGGCCTCACCGACTCAACTACCCACGACCTAAGCCCTAAGTCGGTTTTTCTTAAGTCGGTCACCAACCCTTAAACCGCTATCTCGTGAGTCGGTCACCATCTTATGAAGCTAACTCCAATTAGGTCGGTCATTATGAGTCGGTCATATCCTTAAGTCGCCTAAACCCCTTGAGTCGGTCCCTATGAGTCGGTCACGACTCATCACCTAACTTAGCTATGCCTATGAGTCGGTCACGACTCATCACTTGCACTCGGGTCAACTCCTAAACGACTCAAGCTAGAGATAACGCAAACAACACTAACAACCTGTAAATTCTACGATACATCGACACGTAAAATACGGGTCGTTACATTCTCTCCCCCTTAGGAATTTCGCCCCCGAAATTCCAAGCAAACAACAGAAATCAAAATTATTCCGCATGCCTATCATCCATGGCAATCAACAATCCATGCAACCAATTCTAACCTAGCCTGCAGAATTCTAAGACTTAGAACAAGCTACAAATTCATGAGATGTCACGACACTTTAGGGCCATACCTCGAAGAGTTCGGGATGAGCTGCCTTCATCCTCTCTTCCTCCTCCCACGTACAGTCGTTAACATCATCACTCCATTGTACCTTGAGCAACGTAATCGTCTTCCTCCTAAGCTGTTTCGTATCGGTTTCAACAATACGAAGCGGCTTACGAGGTCTCGAAACAACTGGATCAACCTCCAAGTCTTCACAGCTATCAGCAGAAACCACCGTAGTTGGGTCGTGCATATACTTCCGTAGATAAGATACATGAAAAACACTGTGCACACCCGCCATCTTTTCCGGTAACTCCAATCTATAAGCGAGCTTTCCAATACGCTCGATAATCGGGAATGGTCCAACAAATCTCGGAGTTAACTTTCCTTTCTTCCCGAATCTAATGACACTCTTCAGAGGAGAAATCTTCACAAAAACCATATCACCTACGTCGAATTCCAAATCCTTACGACGATTATCGGCATAACTTTTCTGACGATCTTGGGCTGCCTTCATTCGTTGCCGAATGATCTCTATACAATCTGAAGTCTGTCGAATCATCTCTGGCCCAAGTATCAGCTTTTCTCCAGTTTCCAACCAACATGTCGGAGAGTTACACGGTCTTCCATATAATGCCTCATATGGTGCCATACCAATACTCGACTGATAACTGTTATTATAAGCAAACTCCACCAAATGAAGGTGATCTTCCCATGATCCTCCGAAGTCCAAAACACATGCTCTAAGAAGATCTTCCAAAACTCGGTTGACTCTCTCAGTCTGACCATCTGTTTGAGGGTGATAAGCTGTACTCAAACACAACTCAGTTCCCAAAACTTCCTGGAAGCTCTTCCAAAATCTACTAGTGAACAATGGATCTCGATCGCTCACTATACTCTTCGGAACACCATGGAAACGAACTATCCACTTCACATATAATTCAGCCAACTTCGATGCAGTCCTAGTCGATCGAACAGGAATGAACCTTGCACTCTTGGTCAAACGATCTACTATGACCCAAATCCCTTCATTCCCTGCTCTTGTCCTAGGTAGACCATCGATAAAGTCCATCGACACTTGCTCCCACTTCCATGTAGGAACCTCTAATGGCTGAAGCAATCCACTGGGCTTCTTCTGCTCAGCTTTCACCAACTGGCAATTCATACACTTGGAAATAAAATTTCCAACATCCTTCTTCATACCTTCCCAGTAGTAGGTTCTCTTCATATCCCGATACATCTTATTTCCACCTGGATGAATTGTCAACTTCGAGTGATGACTCTCCCTTAGAACTTCATCTCTCAATCCATCTACATCGGGAACAACTAGTCGCCCTTGCTTTCGAAGCCAACCCTCTCGATCGACTTCAAATCCTTTATCCTTTTCTGGATCCAATCCGGATTCCAAATCACGGATAATCTTGATAAGCTTATCATCTCTCCTTTGCCTCTCGCCAATTCTTTCCACAAGAGTAGGCCTTATCGATAAGTTTGCCAACATCTCAGGTTCCAATTCACATCTAGGCCTGAAATCAAATCCAGCCAAATACTCAAGACTCTTCCATTCCGAAAACATGGCTCCCAATCCTGCATGTCTTCGACTTAACGCATCAGCCACTGCGTTACCTTTCCCTGGAGTATAGGCTATACCAAAATCATAAGATGCTAGGAACTCTAGCCACCGTTGCTGTCGAAGATTTAAATCCTTTTGGGAGAACAGATACTTCAACGACTTATGATCTGTAAACAACTCAAATCTAACTCCCAATAGATAGTGTCTCCACATCTTCAAAGCAAACACAATCGCCGCTAACTCCAAATCATGAGTCGGATAATTCCTTTCATGCGGCTTCAGTTGTCGACTTGCATACGCAACAACTTTATCCTTCTGCATCAGCACTGCTCCAAGTCCAGTGCCACATGCATCGGTGTAAACCACCATCTCCTCATTCCCACCCGGAATAGTCAAAACAGGAGCACTCGTCAGTCGCTCTTTCAGGATTACGAAAGCTTGTTCACACTTATCATTCCATCTGAACACTTGATTCTTCTTCGTCAATCCTGTCAACGGTGCAGCTATCTTGGAAAAGTCTTTGATAAACCGACGATAATATCCTGCTAATCCAAGAAAACTTCTCACATCAGATGCATTCTTAGGCCTAACCCAATCCTGGATCGCTGCCACCTTAGCGGGGTCAACCGCTATTCCATTTCCAGAGATAACATGGCCTAAGAACCTCACTTCACTCTTCCAGAAGTGACACTTCGAAAACTTAGCCTTCAGCTGATGTTTCCGTAAGATTCCTAAAACAATCCTCAAGTGCGTCTTGTGCTCTTCCTCAGTTCTGGAATAAACCAAAATATCATCCACGAACACAAGCACGAACTTATTCAACTGATCTCTGAACACTCTATTCATAAGATCCACAAAATATGCTGGCGCGTTAGTCAACCCAAACGGCATTACCAGCCACTCATAAAACCCGGATGGTGTTCTGAAAGCAGTCTTCGGCACACTATCCTTTGCCACTCTCAACTGGTGAAATCCCGTTGCCAAATCCATCTGAGAAAACACCTTAGCCTCGTGAAGCTGATCAAACAAGTCATCTATTCTCGGCAATGGATACTTGTTCTTCTTAGTCACCTTATTCAGCTCACGATAATCAACACACAACCTCAACGATCCATCCGCTTTGGTTGCGAACACAACGGGCGCACCCCATTCGGACACACTTCTCCGAATGAATCCTTTCCGCAAAAGGTCATCAACTTGCACCTTCAGCTCTTGCTGCTCCCTCGGTGCCATTCGCCTAAGAGGCATCACAACAGGTCTGGCTCCCTCAATTAGATCGATACGAAACTCGATCTCCCTATGCGGCGGTAACCCTTTGACTTCCTCAAAGACATCACCAAACTCATTCACAATAGGCACTGATGACAGTCCATCCCGTGGAACAACCAGCGAATACATGAAGCTCATGAAGACGCCTTCCTCATGCTTACATCGTATCACAACCTTTCGCCCTTCCACATTTCCGACTGTCACCTCAAGCCTCTCACAATCAATCCTAGCCGCATACTTCCTAAGCCAGTCCATACCCAAAATAATTCCGAACCCCGCAAAGTTCAGAACAAAGCAATCACAAACAAACGAGCAATCATGACTCGACACAACTAGACCACGGCATATCATACACAAACATGACGAACCCCCAACCGGATTAGTCACAACCAATGGCCTATCAACAATATCCGGTTTCATACCTAACCGGCATACCAACTCATCACAAACAAAAGAATGCGACGCTCCAGTATCAAACAACACTCTAACTGGAACACCACAAATAGAAAGAGTACCTTGAACCACCACACTCTTCCCCTTCTCCTCAGCAGTAGGAGCTTTCGAAGACGATGGAACAGCCCCCAAAGCATAGGCTTGCACAACCTGCCTATCTTTCCTCGGTTCTGGACAGTCCTTCTTGATATGTCCCAGCTTATCACAGTTGTAACACTTTCCCGGCACCTTGGGATTCTTACAATCTTTGTAAAGATGGCCCTTCTGCTGGCAGTTATAGCAAGTCATTTCGCTCTTCGGCTTCTTCTGGCCATCCCTACCCCTCTGTTGCTGTTGTTTCCTCTTCTTATTGCCACTCTGCTGTGGTTTAGATCCTTCCCTGGTTACAGAAACGACAGAACTTTCCCTAGGAAACAAACTCTCATGCCTAAGAGCTTTTTCCACAAGCTTCTCAAATGGATCGTCCAGATGATCCACTAACTGCCTCCCAAGATAAGCATCCAGACCAGTCACAAACTTTTCATTCTTCTGGTAGGGAGAATCAATATATGATCTGGCATACTTAGACAAAGCTTCAAACTCCGAAATATACTCAAGAACAGGCCTTCCCCCTTGCTTGAGCTCCACAAACCTCTTAAACAAGACAGATTTCTGGGAAGTAGAGATGAACTTAGCTTCAAATCTAACTTGGAATTGCTCCCAAGTAATCTCTTCTTCTGGTGTATCTATGGTGATAGAATTCCACCAATCAGCAGCTCTTCCCTGAAGCTGTCTCGATGCAAGCTTCCTCTTAATTGCATCCTCAATCCCTAGGTCACCAAAGATTCTTTTGCAAGCATCAATCCATCTCTGCACCTCAATAGTCGACTCCGTCCCCAAGAAAACTTTCCCTCCAAGAGCAGTATAATCCTTGCAAAGCTTGGCAAAATCCACCGGTCTCGGAGCTTGGACTTGAACTCCAACATCAACAGTAGGCCCTGGAACGGGCATCCTCCTCATGATCGAAGTCATCATTGCTTCGAACATAGCCCCATAATCTGCAGCTCCTTCTGTAGCACGGCCTTCCCTAGCAGCTGGTCTTCCTCTTTGACTCATCCTTAATATCTGTAAAAAGAATGATTAGAACACCTTAAGAAACAACTGCATAAGGAGTTCAAATCCATCTTAACTACTATATTATATATAGTAATCATCCATCAAATTACAATTACGTCTCTCTTACGTAGTTACATCAGCGAGCGTTGGCTAAAATCGATTAACCTGGCTCTGATACCAAATGTGACGACCGCCCATGACTCCCGCACCAAAACAAGGAAATAATGCGCTGAAAGGCGTGCCAGGCAGCCATGGACGATAGTCAGGGTAAAACAAAACAAAAGAATCTCTATCGTACAACTCACAGCGCATGGATAAAATACAATAGAGAAATATAATATAGTGAAGCTCCATAGAACAGAACATCATCATATAAGCATCACAGTAGTTTTATACAATCATCTACTCAAATCCATACATGAAAGCCTCACTACAAATCACTCAACCAAATACAGCAGCGGATACCCAGTACATATAGTAAGAAAACTAATATGCAAAGCCTCCTGCTCGTCTTCGTCATCTTCAGCGTAGAACTCCTAGCACAGCACCTGTCACCTGCTACCTAGTCTGCCCATCCCAAACATGGATGAACAGCCCAAGGTAATAAGAGGAGACATAAAACCTTGAGTCAGACAAAGTCTTAGTGAGCAGTAAAGTAACTATCAAACATACCAAAAGAGCATAAAGGATAAAAGGAATAGGAACCAAACCATCCCACTCCACCTCTTTCTACAGTGATAGCCCCAGACATACACTAAGGAGAAGCAAGCATAACAACATAGACAATTAAGGTAAAGCGAATACCACTCGAGTCAAGGACGATGTTTTCCAAATACAAACCCCCAAGGCCTAAACCAAGATCAGATAAGCACCCAGAAAACACCGCTCTTGAAGCCGAATGATAATACAACCAAACATCCATGACTCTGGCTATCACTGTCATCCTTGCCTCGATTTCACCGTTAGTTGAATGACCATCTGTCAAGGGCTAATGGTAACCCCGGTTCTAACCATAACTCCGCACACTGCCTTGTGCCTAGGACTTATCTACTTTGCCCAGAGTACTCAACTACCTACCTGTAGTCTTTTGGGTGTCCCGACTACCTTCCTGTAGTCGTTATGGGCGCCCCATGTACTCTTGCTTTTGAGCATGCTAGAACCTTCAACAACGACGAGATCCAAGCCTCCTAGCCATCCTTCTTGACGACTATCCTCATACAAGCTCAAGCTACCTCTTGAACAATCCATTATCAACCAACTTGAACTACTCTTCAAGTTATCAACATGCTTGGAATGATCCCTGCTTGGATTAAGCCAAGACTCACATCATACTTCGCTTCATCGCATCAAAGCAAAGTCTCAACTCAACAACATGGTTTGCCTCATCAAATCATGGCAAAGTCCCATCTCAACATCATCCAATCTATACATATGAGCTTCAACATCCGCTACATATGCCTTAAGCAGCTTTCACCATTCAAGAGCCTTCTTCCATAGCTTTTGAATCCTCTTCCATCCTCTTGTTCCAAATCAACTACTAGCTAACTTGGAAACAATCAAATCAATCATACATTCAAATATCAATCATTCAAACAAGATCTAACAAGCAATATAAGCAATATCAACTATAATGGCAATTTCGTAAATAAGTGAGCAAAAGTCCAACATATGTGAAACCATAGTTTTTAGCATAGATCTATCAAATATAAAACATGGGTTTTGTCTCTAATACTTGTTAAACTAACTTGCATAAGTAAACATCTTCAAAAACCATGGATCTAGACTTCGATCTAAGAAAAATGCATGAAATCTCTAACTTTAACACTCAAACAAGCCACCAATCCAATATACTCCCTTGGATCCGCGTGAGAGATAACTACCACTCACCAAATCACCCAAACACTACAAAAACTATACACTTCAGATCTGGACAGCGAAGATCAAGGTTTGATCCGGCAATATCTCGCTCCAATCGATGAATTCTAGCTCGAACGGATGAAGATCTTCAACTTTGGCACTTGGATCTTCGATCTCGATCTTCGATCTTGGATGGATGTTAGAATTAGATTGGAATGGAGAAAAGAAGATGAAGAAATGTTGTAGTCGAGTTTCCAAAATGGCAGCACTTCGTCGCTTCGAAATCTGGTGCCAAAAAGTGAGCCGAACCCCTCTATTTATAGGCTGGAACCTCCCTGAGTCGTCGCCCCATGAGTCGGTCCCGACTCATCATGAGTCGTCCACGACTCATCTCCTGCCGACTCACGACCTAGCACAGCCGACCCTGCGACTTAACTATACAACATATACTGCCGACTTAACACTAACCCAGATGCCGACTTAAATTCTACCGACTCAAAGACCTAACGACTCAACACAGCAAGAAGGTCACACGACTTAAGACACATACGACTTATCCCGGCCGACCTAAGCCTAATCCTTATCCCACGAGACACGACTCAACAACCCTGCCGACCTACGACTTAATACCAGAGCCGACCTAACTAATCAACGACTCAACACCAAGCTGCCTAACGACTTACGACTCATCGTTAAGTCGTGCCTACCGACTCAGTTGCAAACGACCTAACAACACAGCCTTATGGCCGACCTAAGTCCTAGCCGACTCAACATAAGTCGGTCACGATTTAACTATGACACAAACGACTCAACCTATCCCTAACTCGGTCAAACGACTCACGACCCATGGCCTCACCGACTCAACTACCCACGACCTAAGCCCTAAGTCGGTTTTTCTTAAGTCGGTCACCAACCCTTAAACCGCTATCTCGTGAGTCGGTCACCATCTTATGAAGCTAACTCCAATTAGGTCGGTCATTATGAGTCGGTCATATCCTTAAGTCGCCTAAACCCCTTGAGTCGGTCCCTATGAGTCGGTCACGACTCATCACCTAACTTAGCTATGCCTATGAGTCGGTCACGACTCATCACTTGCACTCGGGTCAACTCCTAAACGACTCAAGCTAGAGATAACGCAAACAACACTAACAACCTGTAAATTCTACGATACATCGACACGTAAAATACGGGTCGTTACAGACGATGTTCTGAAAGCATTCAATCCATACAAGTTCGTTCCGGGTTCGAACGAAACTGAAGGCATTATCTCGTTACACTCATTTTGGAATCACCCTCAGAGTTAACGACGATAACCCTTGCACTCTGAATATTCATCTTCACTTGAGATTCACGACCTATCGTTAATTTGGATCGATGTGGTCTTCGGATATCCAAATCTACAAACCCGATCCCGGTCTCATCGAAATCCAAAACGCCATCTTTTAGGTCCAAGTTGTTTTAAAGTTAAAACAATTCAATTCTATTATCTATATACACACAGATAGATAATTCACATATCACAATAGATAATCAACATTATCATCATAAACAGATAATCCATATTATCATCACAAATAGATAATTCATATTATCATCTCAATGAAACTGAAACATCCATATCACACATCATTACTTATCTCATATTTGAGATCCCAAACCATTCAAGGCAATCAATATCATTCATCCATACATAAGCAAGGATTAATTACTATTTATAATTAATTTAAAATGAATTAAATTAATTACTTCATCTCTAATTAATTTAAAATAAATTAAATTAATTACTTCATCCTTAATTAATTTAAAATAAATTAAATTAATTACTTCATCGTTATAAATCTTGCTTATATAACCATTTATTAATTACAAATTAATTAATTAATTAATTACCCTCTAATTAGTCACCTTAATTAATCACCCTGATTAATTATCCTTTAATTACATTCAAGTAATTAGCATTTAATTAATTTCACAAATTAGTTATTCTAAACCATATTCAGTAATTAACCTTTAATTACTTCATTAATTAATTAACTATAATTAACTACACTAATCGTTAATTAATTACATAAATTAATTCCTTCATTGATTAATTGTTCTTAATTAATCAATACTTAATTACATCATTATATTAATTATTGATCCCTAATTATTTTTATTTATAATTGACCTATTTAAATTAATTACATTAAGTAATTAATCATCCATTAAACCATATTGATTAATCGCTCTTGATTTATCACATTCAGTAATTAACTACCCTTAATTACTTCATTAGATAAATTAATTACTCCTTAATTAATTATCTTTAATAATTAATCTTTAATTAACTATATTTATTAATCACCCTAGATTAATCTCATTAAGTAATTAATCACCCTTAATTAATTACATCTCTTAATTATCTTCAAGTAACTTTATTAATCAATTCTTAATTAATTACACTAAGTAATTAATTATTAATTACTTCCATTAAGTAATTATTCTTCATATTAATTATACAAAGTAATTAATTTCCAAATCTCTTTCATTACCTAATTATCCTTCAATTTAATTACATCCAGTAATTATCTTCTTAATTACTTCACTAAGTAATTATTCTTCATTAATTACATTGAGTAATTACTTCGTAAATTATCCAGTGATTATCTTAAATTAATTAAACTTAATTAATTAACTTAAACTAATCAAAATAAACTTATTTAATTACAATTAGTAATTAATTTCTTAATTACTTCCATTAAGTAATTACACTTAAACAATTCACAAATGATTATCTTTAAATTAATTAATATAATTAATTATTAAAATTAATATAATTAATTATTAAATAATCCTAAGTTAATGACCTTCATTAACTATTAACTAATCTTTAATTACTTTTCTAAAGTAATTAACTGAGATTAATCATTATGAATTACAAATTAATTTATTTATTCCTATTAATTAATCTCTAATTATTTAATTAATTATGTGTTAATCTATAACTTAATTAATTTTTAATTACTTGATTAATAAATTTCAAACCATTAATTTAAAATCAAATCTTATCTAATTAATGATTTCTTAATTACAAATTAATTAATCTTAATTAACTTACTTAATCCTTTAATTAATTAAATAAAACCCTTAATTACTTAATTAATTAACCCAAATTATTAATTAATTAAATTAATTAATTATCCATCTTAATTACCTTAATAATTTAATGAATTACATATCATTAAGTCCTAATTAACTTTGAGATAAACCTTATTCTTATTAATAATTAAATTATCATTAACAAAGTATTTTAAAAACAATTTGCTTTTAAATTTACTTTTAAATTCCATTTTAAATTTAAGATTTAAAATGAATACAATTTTAACTTTAACAAAGTTTAACAATTTAAAAACCTTTTAATTATTTATTAAAGAAATACTTGTCTTACAAAAGAAATTTAAAAGAAATTTAAACCAAATTCATTTTTAAATTTCAAACCATATTTAAAACATTCAAAGTTGTTTAAAACATTTTAAATTCAAAAACTTTATTTTATTTCAAAACTAGGATTCAAATTAAGCTTTGAATCCAGATTTAAACTTAAATTTAAAATCCCGTATAAAATCTTTGTTTTCAGATTTTAGAAACACTTTATAAAATACTTTAACAAATTTTAGTTGTTAAAAACATTCCATTTTTATAGAACTTATTTATTTTAAAAACTAGAATTCAAATTCATTTGAATTCAGATTTAAACTTGTTTTCAAAATCTTTGTTTTGAAACTTGCTTTACACCTTTTTTTTTAAATTTAGTTTAAATTTTAAAAACTAAAACATTGTCAGGTTTTAAAAAAAAAACCTATAACTAAAAAACTTACTCGAGCCAGACTAAAATGACTTCGAGTCAAAACACTCCTAGCTTCGAGAAAAACATGAAATAACTCGAATGAATACTCGAGTACCTTCTTCCCAAATCAACTGCAGATACACCATCACCTCTGTGCACATGCACCCGCACTGCCACCTTTTCTGACCACTCACGATGGCCCTTACATGTCGACAATCCTCTTCCCGCACTATTCGAAACATCAGAACAACAGTGTCACCTCGAAATCAAGATTGAGAATTAAAAACCCAAACCTGGCAACAAAGTCACAAAACCTGGAACACCTCGTTTTTGAGATTCCGACCACCAGAGAGTCAACGCCTCCTGCCATGACTTCGCCGTCGCCCAAACTTCCATCTCCCAGAATCTCATGAAACTCAATTCACCATAGGTATCATGGTGATCGAATTTCTGACCAAGTCTAAAAACTAGGTCTACAGGCTTAAAACCAACACCGCCAACACTACATTACTCTGACCATCATTCCGACAATTTTCCCACGATCTCCGATCATCCATCCCCTTTAAGTGAAGACTACGACTAACCCAAATACCTAGATCGCCAGAATTTCCCAAATATCCAATTTCTTTTTAAACTAGAAATACACGCCTACCTCATTTCTAAAAATCATGATTTAAGTTTTAAAAATCATGTTTTGGTTTAAGTATACGATCTATATCCTCGAATCTATAAATCAGGATAATTGATTTTTCATTTATATTTATCTTGCTCTGTAGTTTTTGATTTCCAGGGCCTATACAAGTTTATTTTGAATTAATTAAATTTCAAAACTTACTTTATGCTTAACCAAACATATTTTGTTCAAAGCCTAAGTTCTATAAGTAATTAGATCAAGAGACTATAAATTTTGAATTTAAAAACTTAAGTCTTGGAACAAAAACAGAAACAATGATACACAACAGTATATACACACTTATATAGATTCATAGGAAATGCCAGAAAGCTCATATACACACAAACATATTTGTTTCAGAAATATCATGCAACCAGATTTATTTTAAGATTTTAAAAATGTGATGTTACTCACTTGATTAGAGAAGATGAACAGAGCACATTTTTGAAAACAGTTTGAAAATCTTTTGAACCTCTTTTAAAAATTGAAAAGCTCTTGCTCCTTGGTTCGAAAACTACATGCATGCTTTTGATTTGAAAATGCAGTTGCATGCTTCTAGATTTCACTAAACTTGCATCTTTGGTTATAGATTTTAGAACAGGCTTGGAAATGCTTGTTTTAGATTGCAGGCTTTTTATGATTCCAGATTGAAGAAGAATGCTTACATGATGATGATTTCTAGATTGAAGAAATGCAGACTTGATTTTCTTTTGAAAATGATTTGCAACTTGGTTTGAAAATGAAATACAGGATTGTTTATCTTTTGAAATTAATTTTACAGAATATTGATTTTTGTTTTCATTTCTGGTTTGCGAACATAACAGGTTAAGTGTTTCTTTGAGTTTTGAATTGAGAATAGAAAAAGAAATAAAAATCAAAGATGTTCTCTTATATAACTTAATTTATGGTTTAATAAAAATCAAAGAAAAATGAAAATTAAAACATGACACTTGTCCTAAATGTTTACATTTGTCAATTTCCTTATTTATTAACTTAACACATGTTAAATGAAGCTTTTATATACTTACACTTGTCTTTATACATCTTTACTTATTTTTAAATGTAGACAAAAGCTTTTTAACTTAATTAATTAGTTTATAAATACTTATTTTTATATATAGATAATTTTAAGGAAATAAAACCATTTATATTTATAAATAAAAACAATACATATTCTATTATTTGAAAATAACACATTTGACAATTTAAATAAAATTTATAAAAGAGGTTATAAATTACTTATTACTTAAATGAATTAATATTTCATATATTAATCGTATTTATCTTCCATAGCAAATTACAAATCATATCTATTAAACAATATTTAAAAAGAAATAAAACAAATCTTTATTGCTAATCTTATTTAAAAATCTAAATTAAAAGATATTTTAAATAAATAATACTTACCCAAAGTATTTTTAAAACCATATAGTTATTTTATTAAATAGCTTTGAAAAGTTATATTAGATTAATCAAATTTCCAAATTACTAAAATGTATATTAGAATTTGAAAACAAGATTTATTTATTAAATTCAAACCAAGCTTTTCTATTTACAATATTTACGAACATATATACACATTATAAATAGAAAACATTTATTAGCTTTTAAAAGATAAAATTCCACCAATTAAATATTTATTAAAAGAAGATTATTAAAGCAATTCAAATTTTGTTGACAAAACTTATCAAATCAATTTAATTTTTAAATACAGATTATTAAATTGATATTGCCTAAATTCCAGGTCATCACACATCCGAACTTACTAAATCATATCTACTACTCAAAACCTAAGGATTGGGTTGAGCCCGCTAATTTAAGCTATATTTAAACGTATAATTTAAGCTATATAATTCTCAACAATAGAAATTATATTGCTTTCTACGTGTAATTAATAGTATTAATACGTATTTATTCGCTACATTATTATTCTTAATTCATGCCTAGGCTTGGTGTCCTTTTATTGTCCAATAAATGTCTATTATCCATATTAATTTGTCCTTAATGTTTAAGCTAGACTATCCCTTATCAACCCTTATGTATTTCCTCTAATTTATTTACTAATTTCAAATCTTTATAAATGCCATATTAATCTCATTATCAATCCTTATAATGCATATCAATCTCTCTAATCAATCTTCATAAATGTGTATTAATCTAATTAATCAGTCCCATTTATAATTTATTTAAATTCTTGTAACCCCCTATTTATTGCACATTTATTACCTTATTAATCTTGTAATTACAATCTTTCTATCTTTATTTCCTAACTCTATCATTTATTCCACGATTAATTCTACCATTTTGATTATACCTCATGCGGACATTAATGTGTATTATGTTGTATTAATTATATTATTATTTTGAATGTTTAGCATGGTTATACGTGTTTACATATTTATTATTATATTTCTAGTTATTAACACCAAACTAGAATATTCCTTTTTATATTTTAATCCATTAAAATTACCCTTTCAAAAAGGTTTCATGTTATAATTTTCTGTAGATTAACCGAAATTAAAAGGTTTGATTCGTTTGAAATTACAAGGAATCATTTATTTTATTTTTATTGAAATAGACATTTTAATCTAGAGAAAGAAAATCCATATTTAACACATCTCTTTCCTCTTTTTATGTATATTCCAGGTCAAATCAAATGGTGTACATTTTCCATGTAACTAAGAAATTAGAAATAATTATGAAGGTTAAACAAACAATATTTCCAACAAATTAAAATAATTTTTTAACATTACTATAAAATTAAGGCAATTCTAGATTATACTAACACCTTTACCACCCAATTGTAGATCTGGTACAAATTCTACATCTTTACCCATATTCAATATTATATAACTTGGGGACTGATTTCCAAATCTAGGTGTAAATAATACTCTCATTCAATCGTCCTAAATTGTGGAATATGTAGGCAATGTTTATTGCATAAGATTTGAGCCTACAACTCTTAGATATTTATTTAGGCATAAAAATTAAATAGAAATCCAACGAAATAAATTCCATTGCTATAAACAAATAAATAATTCCCACTCGCCTTTTTGAAGCTTCCTAAATCCCTAGATCTAAATCTCAATCCTTTAATGACTCCTCCTTTTCCATTCAAATCTAAAAGAACATGTATAACAAGATATATACATATTATTATAATTAAAGATCTGAGAAGAGATTGAATGTTAAGGGAAATATAGACTGAAATTTACATTTTTACGCAATATTGATTTGCTACTTCTTTTCTTCTCTTTTATTTTCCGCTCTTCTTCAATTTGTACGTGTATATGTAATATACATATATAATATTTTATTATTTAGAAGAATAGTGGAGAAGAGAAAATGGAAAAGTTTCGCCGCTTGAAGTGAAAAATATAAGAGAAGTGAGGGGTTAGTCCTTTATTTATAGGCATTCGATTAAAAATATTAAATCCGGGCCATTGGCAAAGGTTCAAACCCTAGCTACCATTCGCCCACCGGTTGACCGCACCCCTATGAGCAATCGACCAGCCCATGGTTGGAGTCGACCGGTGGGTCCTGGTTATTTATTTTATTTGTAACCATTTTTATTATTCTAATTGTTTTTGCTCTAGAAACTTCAAACCCTAATAGCATTTTTGTTTGAGCTCCGACCATGACACTCAAAATATAAAAGTTGCTTAGAAAATTACCGCGAACGCAATGG
The DNA here is from genome assembly GCA_030765085.1 of Allium cepa. Taxonomy (NCBI): domain Eukaryota; kingdom Viridiplantae; phylum Streptophyta; class Magnoliopsida; order Asparagales; family Amaryllidaceae; genus Allium; species Allium cepa. Next base: position 746,882,283 of record CM060941.1, read on the forward strand.
TGCAACTTTCATGACCAAATTCCATTATTTGCTCAAACTTTATTTTATGGGGTTTTAAATTCTCCCCCTCCAAAATAATTTCATCACCGAAATTTCTCAAGGGTTGAACAATGTAACATGGGGTACAACTAGTCTAAACTAATAAACCAATTAGTGTACAACTAATTTTGCAGCCAAATGTGTGAAGTACATGGCGTATCATAACATATAAAACATGTATGCAAAATGACTTTAAATCGGCGCCTCCTATATGAACGCATCATTTTAAAAACATTTTGAAAATATGATGCAAATAACCTAGATATATTGGCAGTTCTATATGTATCAAGTTTTCAAAAATCTATTTTCGCACTAAAATTCCCATACTCATGCGAGGAGTATGGTTCAACCAATTTTGAATCCAAACTTTACCATCTAAAACAAACACATAATTTTTAACATCAAAATATTAAGAATTTAGATTTCTATACCTTTACTCCTACATTGAAAAAGGAAATTAGATGGAAAATTTTACAATTCCACCCTTCTTTTGGATACCTATTCCGTTCTAAGTTGGAACCTCCTTTCCTGCCCCCTTGTTTTTCCAAATTTTCCAAGTACAATTTGAATATCTAAGTTAATTTTTGGTAGTTAAAGCATAATTATCCTAAGCATAATTTTTGTTTCACTATAACCAAGGTATATAAATATAAATTCCAAAGCTAAAAATGGCATTTTCCACTGTTATTATCTATGTTTTGTTTACTGTCACCCTTGTCGGATGGTAAAACTCAGACTTACTAACACATTGATGCTACTTACGTCAATTTGTGGCATTTGAAAATCAGAAATTTCTCATTACAAAAGAAAACTTTCAAACAAATTTCCAAAAGAATTCTCGACTTGCAAAACAATTTAAAAAAATCGGATTTTCAAAAGCATTTAAACAACATATTTTTATCTATTTGTTTATTATTATATATTTTTTCAAAAGCATTTAAATGAAATCCTCTAAAAATATTTAAACTCAGCTTCTCCAAACTTACACCAACTTTTCAAAATCACTTGAAATTCACTTATACAAATTATATCAACTATTTTTTTCCTAAAACATTCCACCACTTTTAATAGTGCTTACAAAACATTTCTAGAACAATTTATCTAATAATAATTGAATTCCATATTCCCTTTTTGAAAATATTTCATATCACTTCTAAAAATAACACCGTCGTTTCATAATTTTCAAATACCTCGAAATTACTATTTCATAAGCATTTGAACAAAAATTCTCAAAGCTTTCGAATACAAAAAAAATAATTTTATTTTTTCAAAACATTTGACAATTTATTCTTAAAAACAAATCAACCCACATCTTAACGAACTCAAGATTCAGTCAGTGTGTTAATGCATATGATTGTCCCAAATATCGTGTAGTTAATCCTAGATTTATGGAACCTTTTATTTTCTTTTTCTCTTGAAACCATAAACTATTTACTAGCATATTTGTAAATTTTAGCTTCTAAAATAGTAATAGTGACGCGTGGTTCCACAACAACCTTTCCCTATCCTCCGTTTGCTAAAATTTATTTTTCCAAACTTCTAAAATTTAGGATTAAAATATTTTAAATTTCTTATTACTAACTTAATTTCCTAATGTGTTTTATAAACTTCCAGTCTTGCCTATATTTTTCGCTAGTTACGTGTCCTTATGAGATTTCCTTATTTACACTGCCTCTTAATATATATATTTATATAGCGGTCTCATCCCATCCAATAAACAAGAACCTATCTCGTACCATATCATACTCTTTTCAGTTAACCTAAGTGAGACAACTAGCGATTACAAATGAAAAATCCTTAAATAAAATTTACTGGAAGCTGCCATTCATCATCAATTAAGGTTCATGATGGCCTTAACACTCCTTACTAAATAAAGATGGACATTCCTAGTATGCTATTTAACTATTACCCACCTTCCTTAACTCACCTTCTTGACCTTCAATGAATGCAGTCCGTCCATTACTTCAATCATTGTATCCAGTTATGGGATAAATTGTGCATTCCCACACATCTCCAAAAAATATTCCTATATTCATACCAATATCCATTATATTTGACAAGAATTTATTGTCGCTACTCTATATGCATTAGTAGCTATTCCATTCTTAGCATAAACTTTTAACTCCTCTTACCTAGGCAGTCATGCATATCCACTCCACATCAAAAATTAGTTTGGGTTCCACTTCTATTTACAAAACTAAAAACTCACAATCGTGAAGTACCTAATCAAAAGCCTTTATTTAAAAATATAACTTGAAACTCTTTTTTCCAAAGGTTCAAAAGTTGCTCGGTTTCCAAAAAGGAGTTATGAAAATTTCATTTCCCAGAGACTTTCTACATCAAAGGCTTACTTCTTTGAAAGCAGAATTTTTAACCCAAAATATATATCACGTTTAAACCCAAATGTCACACCCAACCATTTTTTAAAAGCATCTTCTATAACTTTAAATTGTGAAAAGTGGAGTAAACAATGATAACTGCCATCCTATTATTTTCATGCTACTCATGCTATTTATGCTTCCACCTTTTGCGGAGATTTTAATGGCGTAAGAGGGGGACTTCTAAAAGATACGAGTAATTGCAACATCTATTTATGTGTCTATCTAAAGTGCATTTCCGTTGCATATTTTTGTCCAGATTTTTACAGTAAAAACACTGTATGGGTTCAACTTTGAGACATCATAACTTTCTCGTACTTTGTCCAAATTAAGTGATTATTTTTCCAATTTAAAGTATAGTTGTTAAACAAAATGTAATAAACACAGCACAATATACATACTATTATACATAAAATATAATATAAGTAGAAAACATCATCCCCAACCGAAGTCGATTCTAATCTAGACCTTAACCTTTTCGTGTGCTTTGGGGGTGGGGCGTCACAGCTTGGTATCAGTGCAATTTACTACATATCCGTGGAATTCATCCATTCTTCCTATTATATTCCTGTTGCTTTTCTTGAATATTATTTCTAACTAGATTACTAATCCTATATATATATATATATATATATATATATATTTCTAATACCATCTCTATCTAAATTATTGGGAGTTCCGACCCTTCCATTTTCTATACCCTATTTGAATCAAATACCATTTCCATTTATTCATCCCTTAAAAAGAATTTTAAAATTGAACTTCGAAATTTACAAAATAGGAAAAACGTCGGGCCTAATCTATGCCCTAATTTGCTTCTATTTCAAAAATAAAAAAAATCTCTTTATTAGAAACCTTTAAATCCAAACTTTTTGACTCAACCAGTTTAAAATTAGAATTTCAAATTTTCTTCACTTTTTTAAAATAAAAACTTCCTAATAAATCCTTTGAAACACCTATTCCTAACATTTCAAGGAATTCCCGAAAATCTTTCTTTTTTTTCAAATTCTTTCACATGGGGTTGGACTTTCCTTCTTACTACTCAACCTTCATAAAAAATCATGTTATCTTCTTGTGTGATTAATGTACACCTTCTTATGGAAACTTGCTCTACCCCTTCTTACATCTTGCTCTCTTGGTCCACACCTACGGTACAACCTTTGCCCTAGGGTAATCGGAATAGAGGTATAAATTCAACTCTATTTGTTTTCCAACTCAGGTCGCTTCCCCCATCCTTTTGAAATATGGGTGCAACTACTTCTATAGTTGGAGTTCATAGAGGTAGGCATAAAATTTATATAATTATGGATAAAAATACATATGCATTCTCTCAAACATATCCTAATTTGTATGGTCGACTTACCTAAGCTCTGATACCAAATGTAACAACCCCCACCTTAATAGGCTGGAATTTTGACTAGGTCAAAACCTAAATCTATTAGGGAGCGATTGTTGGTTTTGTCAACCTATAATGAACACAGGTATTGAATATGCAAGTATATGATTTTTATTTGATTATAATAAACATACATATATTTAATTAAATGGATTTGTCAATGTATTATTTTATTTTCATAGAATTAAATAAATATTTGTTGAATAAAATAAATAACACAGAGTTTAAATTCAAACAGATATTTTATCAAACAAATATTCATTACAATTTTGAATAGTAAAATTTGAGCTCTCACTATATATATACACACAAATTTCAATCACAATACAAATTTGATTACATAACAATCTTTCATTTACAAATGTCCTCACTACATATCGCTCGTTCACTCATAATTGTTCTTCAACTCTATCTCAAATTGAATGCAGCATCTGAGTTATCTGCAAAAATATACAATAACATAGTAAAATTGGAAATAAAATATTTTTGCAGTGTAAAATAAAATGTAATTTTAAAAATATTATTTGCCTCAGTTGTTCGTCATCATTTAATTTTGAATTCATCATACACAAATAGATTGTGACATGCACAGTGTATCACTGTACATGCCACAAGGCTGTGCACACCGATATACACTTGAAAAGATTCCAGGGACAGGTGAGCACAAGGTCAAACCCAAATCAAAAGCCGGGTTCGACTCAAGTGAAAGTCACGATATCAGCACAATGTCAAACCCGAGCTTTAAGCTGGATTCAACTCAGGTGCAATACAAAACTATGGGTCAAGATACATACAACACAGCCCCGACCGAAATTCGAATGTACACTTGAACACAGACTAGTCAGAGCAACCATAATACAAAAAAATCAAGACCAAGACCAGATTCAAAGATGCAATCATGTACAACAAAAACTAGAAACAAAGGAAAACCAACTCAGTGCAACTACATGATGACCAAAAGACTACATGAATACATGGAGCAATGCACTAGTCCATAGTGAAGACAACAACAAGGCTATAACTTTAACCATGTTTACACTAAACAACAAGCTCCGAATGGTATGCATCAAAACAACAAGTTCAATATCCATTCAAGCACCAGACTCAACCAAGACCACAATGTAGACTTGAGCACACATGAAATTCGAGTCAGTTAGGATATACATATGAAACCAAACCAGGATGGACTCAACAAGACTATCAAATTCAAATGCAAACTGACTCGAAGGAATGGGCAACATGGAAGTAGTGATAGTGTCGAAGTCACAAGGAAAATGGTCAACATCAAGAATCAGGTTGAAAATGTTACAAGGATGAGCACAGAAGAAATACATATATACAGCAGTTACAAAAATAATATAAAAAATTCAAATGATGACAGAAAATGGCAGGAGTCAACCATTACCAGAGTCAAGGCCAAATTCAATCTAAAATAGCAAGGTACAATTCGAGCAAGTCAAATTCCAAAACAATTAAAGCTATGGTTGTGAAATAGTTCAAAATCGAAGCCGTGAGAGTTAAGGCAAAAAAATACACAAATTTGAACAGATCATAAAAATCATCAGCACTCAAGCAAAATCAGATAGCCGAGAAAAATCATCAAACGAATTCATATGAAATATACGAATGAAAATTAAGGAATTCGATTCCTATTTAACCCATTCATCGTCGGCTATAAAAAATCATTCAAATTTAAGCAACAACAGAGCAAACTTTAATCTATAACTCAAATCGAATCAAGTTCGAGCAAATAAACAAGAATCAATAAAAAGGAAATCAAATACCAGATCGTTCAACCGAACTCGAAAATTTGAAGTAGTTGTTTGCAATTCAAAGTAACACTCGATCGAACAACCTGAAGTGGCGCTTCAATTTCATCAAGAACCCTAATTTTATTCAAAGAGGAAACGAACGAGAAAAAGCAGCCATTTTCAAAGAGGAGTCGGCCGAAGAAATAAAAGAGAATAAAGGGGAACTATCTTTTAATATTTAATTTGGGCCGATCTTATTCATTGGGATGTGTTTTTAATTTTAATTAGGGTTTTGTGTTTTATCGTGTTTTTAATTGTATTTTTCTTCTTTAATCTTTTGTAATTTCCAGTCGTGTGACTAGGACGAGCTACGGTGGTGTAGTTCGAGAATTCGCAACTCAGTGGCTGAGTTGTGGCAGGGCTTTGAGCGTAGATTTAAGGTTAGTCGATAGCGGGTGCCCCGAGTTTACGTGTGTAAGCGTCTGACTGCTTAATATCTAGTAGAAACCATGGGTGCAGCACGTAGGCAGGGTTTTGCCGAAGCCGAGTAAATCTGTGTGTTCTATTTTCTGCTTTTTATATTCTGCCGCTATTATTCTACTGTGATCAGTGTTGAAATTATTTTATATAAACTTCTTTAATAAATTTTTATAATTAATAGTGTTGCCCTATTCACTCCCCCTCCCCCTTTAGGGTGAAATCAATCCTACAAGTGGTATCAGAACTTTTGCTGCTTTTGCTGAGGGTCAGTCTATAGTTAGACCACCAATATACAATGGTGAATATACTTATTGGAAAAATAGAATAATTTTTTTTATGAAAACCATTGATGCTTGGAATATTGTTGAGACAGGTTACAGAGCACCAACTATAGTAGTAAATAATCAGGAAATTGAAAACCAATTAATTAATGGATAGATTTAGAATAAGTTACAGAATGCTAATGCTAAAGCTATGCATTCTATTATCTGTTCATTGGATCGTATTGAATTTAATTGTGTCTCATATTGTCTAACTGCGCAATAAATATGGCACACACTAGAAGTGACTCTTGAAGGAACATCTCAAGTCAAGGATTCCCGCCTTGCCCTGCTGAGTAGCGAACACGAGAATTTTACAATGACCAAGGAAGAAAATGTCAAAGAGATGTACGGACGGCTTTCCAACATCGTATAGAAAACAAAAGCTCTTGGAAAATAATACACGGAATTAGAAATAGTCTGAAAAATCCTCAGTGTCCTTCGACGAAGTTTTGAAGCAAAAGTGACTTCCATTCAAGAATCAAAAGATTTGAAACAAATCAAAATTGAAGAACTCATCGGAAATCTCACCACTTATGAGCTAGAAATGAAATTCAAGAAAGAGCGTAAAGGAGAAGATACTCGAAAGAAATCAATAGCTCTCAAAGGAACAAATGAAAGTGATGATGATGACAATGATGATGGAGCAGCAGAGCTAGCACTATTAATGAAGAGATTCAAAAAGTGGAACCGCAAATACAGAAATCCAGCTCTAAATCAAAAATTAAAAAGCAGAATAATCAAAGTTCCAGATAACCCAGAAGAGCAAGAAATCATTTATCACACGTGCAATAAACCTGGTCACATCATGCCCAATTGTCCTCAAAATTGACTTGGCGATGGAAAGAAACAGAAAAGGAGAAGTTTTGCATCTACTTGGGATAAAACTGATGAATCTGATAAAAGCACTAGCAGTGAAAGTGAAAAAGCAAATTTGTCTTCGAGGTGATACAACTGACAGTGATGATGACGAGCCAAGCGAGGTATCAAAACTTTCTCATTCGGAATTACTTATATAGTTTCATGAGGTAAATGGGTGTTTTGAACAACTTAAGGAAAAATACACTAAAATTGAATCACAAAAAGATACTTTGATAGATTTAAATAAACAGCTTGATAAATTGGTTAAAAACAATCAAAATAGGAGCCCTAAGTGTGATTTGTGTCCATCACTTGAAGAAGAAATTAAAAAATCAAAAATTAAAATTAAATCGCTTGAAATTGAAATTCTGATTTTGAAAGAAAGTGAAAACACAAGGAAGGAAAATTCTATCAAAAAGTGCACTCAATTATTGAATGAAAATGTATCCCTCAAAACACAAGTCCAACAATTGTCTATGACTTTAGAAAAAGTTTCAAAAGGAGAAAGATCATTAAATATGCTATTGGGAAAAATAACTGTTAAAATCGCTAGACAAGGACTTGGGTATAATCAATCTAAATGAGCTAGAAATGTAATTAATAAGTCAATTCAAAGTGCAGAATATGTGGAAAAATTGGACACAATCACGATATTTGCTGGTATAGACCCAAAAATGTGAAAACCATACCAATTTGGGTTCCAAAAGGAACGAATATAAAATCCCTCAAAGTAAAACAAATATAGGTGCCAAAACGAACATATATAAATAGTTTTGGGTCTACACAGACATATTTTTCAATATCTGTTGCCACTAATGACCATGGGCCTATAAAAACAATTAGGTCACAAAAATATTTTCTCGTGTAGGTGTAGTGGCGGGCTAAGGAACTACAATAATGTTACTTGGATTCTTGCTGTTTCAAGCACACAACGGGCGACAAAGCAAAGATTCCTTAGCCTAGTATAAAGGCGACAGGATCACAATGGACAACACTGAAAAATTATCGTAAAGGTAAAAGAGGTAATGGAATATTCATCTTGAACGATATATTAATGTGATAATCTGCACCATAATCTAATTTGAATCCGCCAATAAAATAATTGATGATTTTGATTCTGACTTATTCTTACTTGACTTGTTCTTATCTTTTTCTAATTTGAGAAAAATTGTTGACCAATCACTTTTCAACTTTGAACTAATTCATATAGATTACTTTGGATTAATGATGGTGTTTTATTGGTTGATAATAATACATTTGGTTATTTTACGACTGACTCTATTTTCACATTTTTGTTTATTGGCACGACTTCAATTAAAAATCGAAAAGAATTTCATTTAAAAAGGTCTTCAAGAATTTGTTGCAACATCACGGTCTGGTCTATGACATCAAACTAATGATAATCTCAAGTGAAAGAAAAAATCAGGTGCAGACTATACTGATAATCTAGTTGATAGAGAAACTACTAGTGCAATGTGTTTTATGTAGAAACATTCGTTAGGTGCATGATTTTTTCAAAGAAAATATCTGCATATTTTTCACTTGAAATTATTTTCAAATAGCAGACATTTTTCTTATAAAACCCCTTCAAGAAAATCATTTTTTGACCTTGTTTCAGATTAGTCACTTTAAAAAATTTGATTTGATAATTATTTTTGGATTTGATTTTAAATGAACACATTAACTAATCTGACTCCCAACTGATTATCGAAAAGATAAATTGTGATTGAAAAAGTGATGAGTGTTGATATTAAGCATATATTATAACTTGAGACAGTATAATTAGTAAATTTCTTTAGAAATTTAAATAAGAGTTATAAAACTTTTTGTTGGTAAAAATTCCATGAGCATATCTATTTCTACCATATTTCTAATGACATCACTCATCAAAATCCAATATAGTATGTCAATATGTGGTATTTTAAACTAGAAATTATGCGCTTTCATTTTTTTATATTTTTAGCAATAAAAAACATCCAAAGAATTCACTCTCATTTAAAAGTCCTCACGGTTATGCATGTATGGAACGCATATCAAATTGATTAATTAAATAGATAAGTTGATTCTAATCCCATTTAAAAGTCCTCACGGTTAGCATGGTTAGAAGATACTTGAATTTTTTTTAATTTTGGAATACTACTAATCTCATTTAAAAGTCCGAACGGTTATGCATGATTAGTAGATATTCAAATTCCTGATATAAATATACCATAAATGGACACAACTTCATTGTTTTTGCATCATCCCTATCATTCTAAAAGTGGAATATGCACCTAATAGAGTATATATGATTTTTGTTTGATTTTTTATTGCAATTTAATATTTATATTCAATTGAGTTTTTAATGATGTATTAATGTCTATCACTTTATCTCTATTTTTCTAATACTATTACTCTTTTGCTGATTACAAAAGGGGGAGAGAAAAGTTAAGATTTTGGCAAATAAAGGTCAAATATTTTCTATATTGCATCTATGCTCATTTGAATATTTATTTTCATGCATATATGAAGGGGAGCTTTGTGTCGAGAGGAAGCATTCAAATAGGGGGAGCAAATTGAATAATCAAATACATTTACTAAACTCAAAATCTTAAATATATGTTTGTTATCATCAAAAGGGGGAGATTGTTGAATATGCAAGTATATGATTTTTATTTGATGATAATATACATATATACATTCAATTAAATATATTTGTTAATGTGTTATTTTATTTTCATAGAATTAAATAAATTTTTGCGGAATAAAATAAATAACATAGAGTTTAAATTCAAATAGATATTTTATTCAAACAAATTTTTATTACAATTTTGAATAGTATAAATTTGAGCTCTCATTATATATATATATATATATATATATATATATATATATATATATAAATTTCAATTACAATACAAATTAGATTACATCACAATTTTTCATTTACAAATGTCCTCACTACATATCGCTCGTTCACTCATAATTGTTCTTCAACTCTATCCCAGATTGAATCATCAATCCAGCATTTGAGTTATCTACAAAAATATACACTAACGCAGTAAAATTGGAAATAAAATATTTTTGCAGTGTAAAATAAAATGTAATTTTGAAAATATTATTTGCCTCGGTTATTTGGGTTGTTCGTCATCATTTAATTATGAAGTCATCATACAAGAACAGCTTATGACATGCACAGTGTATCACTGCACATGCCATAAGGCCATGCACACCGATATACACTTGACAAGATTGCATGGACAGGTGAGCACTAGGTCAAACCCAAAACAAATGCCGGGTTCAACTCAAGTAAAAGTCACGATAGCAGCATATGGTCAAACCCGAGCTTTAAGCTGGATTCAACTCAGCTGCAATACAAAACTATGGGTCAAGATATATACAACACAGCCTCGACTAAAATTCAAATGTACACTTGAACACGAACTAGTAAGAGCAACCAGACTACAAAGAAACCAATGCTAAGACCAAATTCAAAGATGCAGCATGTACAACAAAACTGGAAACAAAGGCAAACCAACCTAGTGCAACTACATGATGACCAGAAGACTATGTGAATACATGGAGCAATGCAACTATAACGACCCAGAATTTCTGTCATTTGAAATTCATATATTTAATTGATTTTAAATATGCACAAGTTAAGTTTATAAGCTGAATAAATAATATTTCGAATATAGTGATTTAATTGGATAATTAAATTGTTAATTGAATATTGAAATTGCAGAAATAATTGAAAATTGAATTTACTGTGAATTAAAATGGTTTATAAATTTGAATTAGATCCTAGTTGAATTAGAATGATGTTACAGAACTTTTAAAATCAAATTAAAAGTTAAATTGAAGAAATTGAATATTTTAGTATTTAATTAATGAGTGAAAATAGCCATTTTTCTTACAGTCTCAGATTTCAAAGAAACTAGTTTCATTGGGTCTGTAATGTTAAATTATTGTAAGATTCCAAATTTCATGTCAATTGGATTTACGGTTTGTCTGGGGCAAGCCAAAATGCGTAGAGATCTGTTTAAGTGAATTTTAAATTTAAATAAGTCGATTCGAAAACCTATCTTTCTAATACGATCGAATTGGCTTCCGATATATATTTCATTGTGTTCGAAATAGGGGTAAAACATTACACACGCCAGGCGGCATGCTTCGTTTGGAGTTCGGAAATTTTTCGGGTGAATAGTGCGCTTGAATTTTGTATATAAGGCCACCTTTTACTTCTTTTTGCTAAAACCCTAATTTGGCTAGGGTTAGCCGCCGCCTATATTCGATGGCCGATATTTTCGATTTTTGTTCCTCATTTTTATCTCAATTTGTCAACCGATTCAAGAAACTTCCTAAAGAAAAAACGTAGAGGGCATTAAGGCCTATCGATCCAACGGTGGTGATCGTTTGATTCGCGATGTAGAAGGAGAAATCAACCCACGTTCGTTCTTTGGTGTGATTTTCGAGGCCGATACTTGACCGAGTTCATCGGCGCTGCGGCCGTTGGTAGAGGTGGAGGTGGGCTTTCGAATGAGGGTGTTCGATCAACGGCTAGATGATCGTGGAGGGCTTGATAATTCGCGAAAAATGGCGACTATGGGTTTAAAACTTACGTGCCGTGAACGATGAAGAAGAAAAAGATAAATGCGGCGAGATTTCCTCAAGATGAAACGAACGGTTCCGATAAAAAGATGGGTTTGAAAATTTAATTAATTTTGTGACTTTTTCTTACTTTATAATTTTGAGGACGAAATTCTTTTAAGTAGGGGAGAATGTAACGATCCAGAATTTCTATCATTTGAAATTCATATATTTAAAATGTGACGACCCGAAAATCCGTACCCTTTGAATCGACAATAATCCACACATGTCCGACCTAAAAAGCACAGACTGACGGAAAATCAAGAGAAAGAAAAGAAGAGAAGAGAAGAAAGAGAGAAGATAGAACCAACAGAACAATACAGAATCTCACATCGCAGCGGAAAATATATAATATAATATCAATGATCTTTACAAAACAGAAACTGTATATATGTACACATCAATCAAGTTCAACAATCAATCAATATTTATCAGCCTGAACAGTTATAATAACATATCCTCACAATTGCTGATAATATAAACAACTCAGCAATGCAGCGGATAATCAAGCAAATACGGATGTACGAAAATGAAGATCTCCAGCTCTCCTGCGGAAGCTCCAATAGCACCAAATCTAAACCTGTACATATACTCGGTCTGACCCGAGCATTGAAAGGGAAGAATGCCCGGATCAATCTGGTAAACCAGCACGAGAAACACACTCAACTGAATTTATTAAATTATCAAAACTTTTCCTTTATCAAAACAAAAGTATCTCGTAAGACAAGTCCACACATAAACACGGGCATGTTTTTACCTTACGATAACTAAAACATCTCATATCAAATCCTCTTATATTATAGTAATCTCTACTATATACAAATAATATTAGTCATAGTCGAAATTGTTACATTGATTAAATGCCAGCATATAGCCTAATTGGGTAATACAATCAAAATGGCAAGTACATAGTGGAGTTTGGATTTCCATACAAATGACCAGGTGTACAGACTACCTTCAGAAGGTGTACACCTATAGATGGATGTCCCGAGGCACAGAACATCTGCCTTCTACCAACACAAGACTGGCCCACCTCTATAACTAGATGGCACCGAATATGTCATCCTCCGGTTGTTACCGACCTTTACGGAGGGCCCTCTAGCATACAAGCCACAATATTCAGGTACACAACGTCACAACGTGTAAAGATATATCTAGAAGAGGATGATCGTATCTTACTTGGGAATGACCCACTTAGCCCTGCTGCATCTAACCCTATTTTGGTCATTTTCGGTTGATGAGGCCTGAGTTAATGATTACCTTTCACAATCACATATCACATCACTTTGAATGCCACATGGCTGTTTCCGTTGACTACTAATTGCCTTGCACAAAAATACAACCCTTAAGCTCATACGTCTCAAGGAGGGTGTTAAGCTAAGAGAAGTTGCCTTCTCCACCACCACTGATGTACGTTTGTAAAAACCAATGTACGTAATCTTTAGAAATGCAATGTCAGACAAACATCCATACAAGTTGTCCAGGAACAGGACAAACCGAAGGTACTTTCCAACCACATCCTGTGCGAAATGCCTAGGATTAGTAGCGAATAGTCCTTGCATTGGATATTTCATAATGAAGAGACCACTGAAACTGGATGTATATTGGGATTTTAACCCCAAACAATCTACAAGCAGTCCCCCACTATGAAAATCCAGAATAACAATATCATCATAAGCAACCTGAACAATCGTCGCATATACGTTGGTCCCAAGTGGTTTTAAGATAAATCTGATCCCGGTCTTTTCGCACCAACAACGCAAAAGCGTTTCTCAACCTCACACAGAAACTAAGTCTCATAGACTTATCACGACTCCAACTATCAACTTGCTGTCCTTCAGGCCAAGAAGGAAGCTCGATAGATTGGAGTAATACTCCGCACTATACGAATCAACATCCTCAACACAAATGATAATTAAGCCTACACAGAAGGCTACTTACTAAGTGTACGACTAAATAGTTCCCACATCAAGTAGAGGAACCAAAATTTGGCAAATTTTGGTAGTCGGTTATTTAACTATCAAAGCAAATGAATAAATATTTAGCACCATGACAATCACTAGGCCCTTTTAATTAATCTTTTATTAATTAAATCATTTTCTAAATATTCACCTCAAATTATCTTTAAAAAGATATAATCTCAAACATTTCAATGCTGGAAAACATTTCCATATACATATATAATAATAAGTAATTCACAATTTAATTTATTTTCAACACTTAGAAAATATTACATATACTTAAATCACGATTAAGTATATATTTAATTCCTTAAGGAAATCATTCTCTTTTAACATCTTTATTTTGGGTCAAAACCAATATTGCGTAAAACATCGTTACGACAACCCAAAATCATTAGTATAGGGATTCGAAAATTTGATAGATATATAAATCCCAATACTATACAAAAATATTTCCTTTCGAAAATCATCTAATATTACAATAGTGTTATAGTCCATCATTTCCTTATTTCTCGAAAACGTCTATTTCAACAATGAATGTTGAAATATATGGTTTCGATCCTTAACACATTAAAACATCTTTAAACCATTTTATTCCATTTAAAATATCACTTCCCAAAACATCTATTTATTTTCAAATGATTACTCACTTTCCAAAATTGTAAATATACTTCTCTAACCCAAATTCGTTATTTCTACATATTTTATTTTAAAGGATAATACACTGTCCAAAATCTGGATATATCTCCTTTACCGAATTCATTACTATATTTAATTTATCAAAATAAGTTGATTTCACATTTATAAAACAACGCTTATAAATTCCATTTATAAAGTAAAATTCCATTTATTATTTTATAAGAATTCAACTTATAAAATCCCTTAATTAACAACTTCTATTTGTATCTCATTTAAATGCCAAAATCCAATTTATAAGTTAGTTACTTATAAATCGTTTATTTTACAAATCCATTTATTTTATAACTTCACAATTATAAATCTTTTTCACTTATAAATTCCATTTATAAATTCATTTTAACACTTACAAAATTCGTTATATAATTCTAATATTTTAATTCATAAAATATCAAATTTATAAAACTCCTATATAAACCATTTTACAAAATAGTTAACTTCACATTCCAAAAATCATATTCTGGTTTTATTTCACAAAAATCAAAATTTCAATTATATTTCCCAAACCATCATAATTTTTATAACATAAAAATTATCATATTTATTTATTCAAAATAAATCAATTCTTAACGATTCAAAAATTCAATAAAACAATTATTTTCAAAATCACTTTTAAAATTCTTTTAAATTCGAAATTGTTACTTTAACATTTTTAAAATTCCAAAAATAGGCCCAATGTTGCAACAGTACCAAATACATCAATCACGGCATCCAAAACATCATATATCATATGATAACAGCATATATCACAATATCTGTAAATAAAATCAATACTGTTGAGGAATCCAGTTGGATCTCTCTAACCTGTCACCTACAAGAAATATACATATTAGAATATATGTACAATGTCCGCTTTAAGGCAGACACGCGTACAAAGGGTCATTGATGTGCACGTGAATGTGCATATTTTTACCACCATATTTATTCTATTTAAATTAAATAAAAGATCATATAGGGTATTTTAACTTGTTTTAACCAAAATCCATATTAATTCCAAATTGTCACATATCCATCTTCATATAGGGGCAAAACGGTCATTTGTGTGCATATATTTCTTCGAGAAAAATTAATTGAAAATTTATATATATTTGTGTAGGAATTTGATCTCAAATAGGAGTGGTTTCATGAAGACACATGCATGCACAACATGAATATAAAGGAATGAAGATGGAAATAATTCAAAGTGAAGATCATGGAGGACCCCACCTACCCACTTACCTTAATGTACAAATTAGAGGCTAATGCACATGCTTATGGAATTAATGGCTTCATGTACACTTAAATGATGATTAGTAGAAGCTAATGATTATTTGGCCTCCACACTTTCTCTAGGGTAGTTTGGTCATTCCCCAAACTATGGATTAGGTTTTCATGCTTGTATAAATAACCCCTTGTGTTTCATGTAACTCTCCTTTCCCTCTTACTTAGTCTCTCTTTAGTTAGTTTTAGGCTCAAAACAAAACCAAGCTCTCTTATTTCTTTTCATGTCTACTTAGCCATTTCTCCTTTATGTAATTTTTTTTATGCAACTTCAATACATGTTCTTTTTCTTTTCATGCTTATTTACTTTCATGTTGTAGTGTAGATTTATTTTTCATGCAAGTAGAATAGTTTTTCTTTATCTTGCTTTCTTTTTCCTTTTTTTTCCTTTTTCTTTTTCTTTTACTCTCATGTTGCAAGCTACATTTGTTCATATGATAACAAATATGAGAGGCTAAACCCCTTCGATTTATGGGTAATGAAGCTCTCTAATCATGTAGCTTCAATTTAATTTGATGTTTATGCTCTCTTTTTATGTTTAATGAGAATGATTGAAGTGGTTTAATGATGTTGTTTAGCTTTGAATTTGATAGTCTATGCTGTTCATAACAAATAGGCTATGCTTAAACAAACAAAACACAATTGGCTCTTCATTTACATATGATTATGGTAAAGAAGTGATTATTGAAATTAAAATTTGATGGCTTATATTTCTAATTAATAGTTAATAGGCCATGCTTAAAATAGATTTTGCTTTCAACTTTGTTGTCATATTTTATGAGATTTAAAAGTGTATTAGTGGTTGTGTTATAGTTTTATGGTTTAAATTGATCTAATTAATGACAACAATATACCATACTTATGATAAGCACATCAACTAATTCACTAATGACAAGAAAAGAGAGATCATAACTTTATTTTGTTGATTTATGTGATCTAGACAGTGGAAATTGCCTCTAAATTGTCTTAACACTCATATTTTTATCTAATTTTCTTTTGTAGTTTTTGTTAGTTTCTTACATTTCTAGCTATTCACTCTCGACTTGGTATAATTTGATTGAATAGAATTTTAAAATCATCAATTCCCTGCAGATCGACCTGTACTCGCCACGTACTTCAATAGTACGCTGTTAACCCGCCTTTTTACAAGGCTATGGGCAGGCGGGTTTAACTTAATCGACTGCACGTTCGTCAAGGCTGGTGTGCGATGCGTTCAGCAGACTAGATGGATGGATGACGCAACGCACTTGAAAGATGGAAATTGGATTGGACAGAGATGGATCGACTATAATCTGGGTTAAGGAAATGTGGTTCGGTCTGGAAGTTAGAAATGGTTCGGCATTGGTTGCTGCTCGGCATAAAGGAGTCGCACCTTGATACCTCACACCTCGGTACCTCACACCTCGATACCTCGATTCCTCGCACCTCGGCACCTTGATACCTCGCACCTCGGCACCTCGCACCTCTACACCTCGATACCTCGATACCTCGCACCTCGCACCTCGATACCTCGCACCTCGATACCTCGCACCTCGATACCTCACACCTCGGTACCTCGATACCTCGCACCTCGGTACCTCGATACCTCGCACCTCGGTACCTCGATACCTCGCACCTCCGTACCTCGATACCTCGCACCTCGATACCTCGCACCCTGACACCGCGATACCTCCCACCTCGATACCTCGATACCTCGCACCTCGATACCTCGCACCTAGATAACTCGCACCTCAATAACTCGCACCTCGATACCTCGCACCTCGATACCTCGCACCTCGATACCTCGCACCTCGCTCGGCATTGGCGGCTCGGCATGGGTCGCTCGGCGAAGATGGCTCGGTGGAAATTCGTTCGGCATAAGACGAAAGTGGCTCGGTGGAAATTCTTGATGGGCCTTTACCGTTCAGAAAGCCCAGTAACTCGAAATTTGCCTATAAGTACATCTTGAAGGGGTTCAGAAAGGGGGATCTTCTTCTTCTCTTCTGCTCCCTGACTTTTTATTTCCTAAGACTAAGGCTAGTCTACCACTTTGTAACTGTAATTGATTCAAACATCAATAAAAAGGAAATCTCTAGAGTGGACGTAGGCCGAAGTTAGTCGAACCACTATAAAACTTGTTGTTCTTTACTGCTTTCATTTTAATTTTAAATGTTCTTCATATTATTACTCTCTACACACACTTTATCTGTTATCAGTGATTGTTAATTGGTGCTTTCATTTACATTTGGGTGTTAGTGACTAATTTTGGCACTAACATTTTGGTGCTTTCACTGAGAAAGCTAGCAATCAGGAATTTTAGAGCTTGAATTTTGGATTGAAAAGCTTGAAAACTCGGATTTTAGGAAGAAATGGCTAGACCACCAACAAGGAAGCAAGCAGCGGAAAGGAACAATCAGGAAGGAAGTCAAGCCGCCTCTTCTGGATCTAGAGAGGATCATGTATCCGTCTACATAACTCGGGACGAGATGCAGGTTATGATGAATTCTATGCAGGAGCATATGATGAAGTGGCAAGAGGAGATGATGCAGGCTCTTCTTAGGCAATCTGGACAATCATGAATTGCAGGTGCTCAAGTTCTTGTAACTGGACTAGAGGGACACAACCAGCGTATGGATAGAGTAATTCAGCAGGGGCAACCCCCAATCAATAGACAACTAACAATCCGGATGGACCTAGACTCAGGGGCGCACCACCAGATAATGTTAAACCAGTTCATGGAGGAGTTCCAGCTAACACCACGCAACAGGGTGCTGGCTGGAATGTAAGAGCAAGAGATGAAGAGTATGTACCAAAATTCCCTTGGGGACTTGGGGGGCAACCTTTGACGGACAATGCTGGATTAGCCGAGATTATCAGGCGAACTATGCGTGGAGGTTTGACCAATAAAGATCTGGAAGGAGTGAACAAGAGTCCGTTCACTCGGAAATCAAGGTAGCTCGGAATCCGCCAGATTTCAAGCTATCTAATGTGGAGATGTACAATGGCAAGGCCGATCCAACAGATCACTTGATGAGATATACAAGACACATGGAGGTGCTAGGAGCATCAGAAGAAGTTATGGCTTGATGTTTTCCTTTATTATTAATGGACATAGCTGCTATGTGGTTCAGACAGCTGGAAGAAGGATCTGTCGGGACATGGACAGAGTTGGTGGATAGGTTTCTGAAGCAATTTCGGGTACATATCAAAAAGCCAAAGAACGTAATGACGCTGATATCAATAAAACAAAGGATAGATGAGTCACTCAAAGCCTTCTTAACTCGGTTCAATGCAGAGGTCGCTTCGGTGGATCGACCGGATCCATCGATGGTCTTAATGGCAGCAGTATCAGAGAGAATTCAGATTTCAAGGTATCTTTAATATGGGACCCACCAATGGATTTCGGGGAATTCTCTCACGAAGCTGAGAGATTCCTTCGGCTGGAAGATGCATGCTTAGATACGAAGTTAATGGAGGTGAACGTGGCGGAGGATGGAGGGCCATCCAGCACAGGCTTGGAAAAAGATAAAGATAAAGGAAAAAGGAAGCTGGATGACGAATTAAGAAAGGCTAGGAAGCGGTGGAGAGAGCAAAAATTCTCCACCTACACAAGATTGAACGAGACATTGGAACGAATTTATTTGAAGACTCCGAATCGCCTTCCCTACCAAAGGCCGGCTAGGAGAGAACCCTCCGAATGTGAGAGGGCATCAGGAAAACACTGCCTCTTCCACGATTTGGACGGGCATGATACCAACAGCTGCAGGCACTTAAAGGACATAATTGAGGAGCATGTAAGGAATGGACAGTTGCGACAATACGTCGAAGCTCGAAATGCAGCGGTGGGGCAGGAGCAACCACCGTCTACCTCACACAGTGATGGTGCGAGGCACGCTAATGATGGTCGATTGGTTATCAATTGATTGGGATATTATGAAATAAGTAGCAAACTACGGGCAAATGGCCAAGTCACTTACTCATGTACGGGGACGGAGGTAGCCCCTAGGCATGCTCTGAGATGATGATAAGCCGCGACACTCTAGTTTGTGAAATCTGCTTTCTCTTTTTTGGCTTGGACATTTGCTTTTTTCTGGTTTGTCTTGAATTTCTGGTTTTGTTTGTTTCTTGGTTTGGACTTTTTATTTGGATGATTTTTTTCTGGTTTGGATATTGGTTTAGATTTTCGATATGGATTTTTTTTGTTTTCTGATTTGATCTGGATTTTGGATTGGCTTTCCATTGGATTTTTTATTTGGTTTTTGATAAATGGTCGTCAGGTATGGATTATACCTGGAAAGGGGTAGGTCGCTTTGTCCAAGCATGGCAAATCGACTTATTCAGGTCGTCGAGTATGGACTATGCTCAGCAAGGGTCCGGAGAGACCAGGATTCAGCCTGGGACTTAGGCCCTACATTATCGGTTACTATTTCAGGTCATCGAGTATGGACGATGCTCGACAAGGGTCCGGAGCAACCAGGATTCGTCCTAGGACTTAGGGCCTATATTATCGGTTGCTATTTCAGGTCGTCAAGTATGGACAATTCTCAGCAAGGGTCCGGAGCAACCAAGATTCGACTTAGGACTTAAGCCATGCATTACACAACGTTCAGGGACACTAGACTACGGTCGTCAGGTGAGGATTGTGCTTGACAAGAACCCGGAGAGGTTGCAGATATGAATATCGGCTATGAACAGCAGAGGATTTGGATATTGACCCGGAAAGGTCCTAGATTCGGTTATTGGTTATTGGATATGGATGAAACATGGACTTTGGATGTTGAATTTGAGGCTGTTCAAAACACACCTTCCAACAGCAAGGCATGTTTTGGAAGGCAAGTGTTAACCCGCCTTTTTACATGGCTACGAGCAGGCAGGTTTAACTTAATCGACTGCACGTTCGTCAAGGCTGGTGTGCGACGGATTCAGTCGACTAGATGGATGGATGACGCAACGCACTTGAAAGATGGAAATTGGATTGGACAGAGATGGATCGACTATAATCTGGGTCAAGGAAATGTGGTTCGGTCTGGAAGTTAGAAATGGTTCGGCATAGGTTGCCGCTCGGCATAAAGGAGTCGCACCTCGATACCTCGCACCTCGGTACCTCGATACCTCGCACATCGATACCTCGCACCTCGGTACCTCGCACCTCGGTACCTCGGTACCTCGATGCCTCGCTACCTCGCACCTCGATACCTCGCACCTTGATACCTTGATTCCTCGCACCTCGATACCTCCATACCTCGCACCTCGGCACCTCGACACCTCGCACCTCGCACCTCGACACCTCGCACCTCGCACCTCGATACCTCGCACCTCGATACCTCGTACCTCGTACCTCGGTACCTTGCACCTCGACACCTCGATACCTCGCACCTTGACACCTCGATACCTCGCACCTCGATACCTCGCACCTCGATACCTCGATACCTCGCACCTCGATACCTCGATACCTCCTTCTTCTGCCGGAACAACCAAGGTTATCAAACAGACAGCAGTCAGTTGCCTTTACTCCACACTTCATCACAACAACTGCAACCATCTACTCTATAACGTTTCAAATCTCTGCATAACTAGTCTGGTGCACTAACCTAAACATCAACCTCCCCACCATCCTCTTTTCCACTCTTCACACTGCTTCCATACATCTAACCACTGACTGCTACTGTCCATAACTTAAACCATCCTCCACCTACAGCATAAATCATCACCAAGTGTCACTCCTTTCCCCGACAATCCGAAGCAGCACTTCAACCATTCACTTTCCCCTAACTGTCAAACCATCATCACATCCTTTATATCACTACCATTCAACCAAGCCTCTTATCCCCTGTGCAGTTCATCAAACCACCACTTCAACTCATCAATATTTCCTATACATTTCCCCTGCTTCTTCCACCACTTCCATTTCACCCCACTGCACAACCTTCACCAAAAACCACTTAACCCATCTCTGACAGCCACTTTCACAATCAACTTCATCCTCAATAAATCTGTGTGATCAAACCACTGCAACAGTTAGACCACCCTCCACTCCAAGTCGAGAAGCATAACTGCAACCTCACAACAACGAGCAGACCACCTAACTGCCAAAACTCCACCAACATCATTTGTCGACCACCACGAAATCGAGTTCGATTGCATTACCTCGACCATCATCGAAACCACATCACCTTCCTCTCCATTACCCAAAATTACGTCCACAGCCGAAACTCAAATCACCATGAATCACCTCTGCTTCAACATCTAAATCGAGCCTCTCACTCGACAGCCAAATTGCACAAATTCACCGAACACAAACCAACAATCGAAGACCAATCGCAAAACCAGAAGAAAAAAAATAGGGGCTACCACAATCAAGAACACTCACCAAAACAGTAGGAATTAAGTCGAACCACCAGAAACCCATTCGCACTCCTCAATAGCGACATACAACCGCTTCAATCGACAAATCCACAACTTCCAACATCGCCTCAAACAGTCGGCTACACCTCCGCAACTACTCAACCCCCTCTAATTGCCGCAAATCAAACTGCAGTTCAACCTCTTCTGCCTCCACCATTCACATACACCTTCGAACGTTTGATCGAATTCGAACAGATGTGGCGACAATTTGATTAATTTTGGTTTTGGAGTTTTAAATTTTTGAATTGGATGCAAGCACTGATTTTCGTTGTTTTTATAATTCTGTTTAATTGCGATTTCATTCGCTTTGAACAGAGCGGTAAGTTTTGACATAGCGGTGGTGAAGTTTGTTTTGAAATTTTAATTTTTTTTGTTTGGGCCGGGACCTGATTCCATTTTCTAGAGAAATTTTTTTTTAAGTAAAACTTCACTTTTAAATTATGTTTCCTTTCAAAATTTTTTTTTGTTTAGAGTAGTTTTCTTTCCAAAACTTTTCCTTTATAAAAGAAAAAAAACAACCAAATAATAATAACAACAATTGTATATATCTTGTTTTTAATTTTCAGGTTGCCAAAGTAGGAAATAAAGGAAGAATAGCTTGCTGAAAATTGCCTGCTTCGCTAGCCAAAATAAATTGCTCTGCTTGCTAAAAAAAATTTCTGGTTTCATTTCTAGGTTTAATTGAATTGCATTGTTGGTTGCTTGCATTTGCATTTACAAAAAAAATTCAAAAATAAAAATTTCATTGTAGTTACATTGTTAATACACGTTTATTTTCTACTTTGCATATCATCCTAGATTTTGATTAATAAAAACAGTTAGACATCGACAATACTTAATTGTATATCGACAATTTGTCTTCTTTGAATAATTTAATTTCTTGGTGTCCAGGCTACGGTAAAGTAATAACCATTTATAAATATTACGGTGATTCGTAAATACTATAGTGGTTGTTCCTCTGAAGGTACTTAAACCTTCGGCTGCATTACTACGGTGATTCGTGGTGCATCGACAAATCTTGTCTATTACCTGGCCAAGAACTGTCTTGTTGATTTATGACAATTTGTGATTGTACAATTTTGGGTTAACTTAGGATAAATCATTTGTAATTAACCCTTGCATTCATTTAGTTGCATTAGTTCATGCATATTTTAAAAAAATTCAAAATCCAAAACTAAAAAAAATGTAAATATTTCTTTTCCCTTGAAATTTTTAAATCATTTTTCCTTTGAAATTTCAAAAATCCAAAAAAAAATTAAAAATCAAAATCCAAAAAAAAATTATAAAACATTTCAAAAACAAACAAAAAATTTGGAAAAAAAACAAAAATCAATTTCCCATTTGAAAAATAAATTTTATTTGTAAATATTTTTCCTTTATATAAAAAAAAACCAAACATATTCTTGAAAATGTCTGAATTTCCATATTCACTTGAATTTTACAATAGTTGTGAAAATCAATATAATCCATATGATTTCACTTCAAATTCGTATGGATATTTTAACCACAACTATTCTTTAAACGATTCGAATTTTGGACAACAAACTTTTCAAAACGACGAGCAACCCTCAAATCACGAAAATATCATATTATCTTTGCTTGAACTCTCTACACAGCAAAATCAAAGTATAAACAATTTGTGTAACTCATATTTGTGCAATAGTTCAAGTCAATTGAATTCGCTTCAAAATTCAAATGATTTTGAGTATAACTCATGCCAATTCTATTTCGAGCTTCAAAATGAATTTCAAAATCAAGATGAAAATGTGAACCAATTTTCAAATAATTTTGGTAGTGTAAATAGTTTCAATAAAGATACGATTGAAAACTTTGGTTATCAACAAATTCAAAATGAATATTTTCAAATTAACAATCATGAATTTGATTTTGTTAACCAAATGGAAAAAGATAACGGGGATTTATTACTTGAAAAATACAAAACTTTTCGTGAAAATCGTAATCAAATCTCAACTTGCGAAGAATCAAATAATAATCTATCGTTTATCGAAATTTACAATTCTTGTTCTCAACGAGTCCAAATAAAAAAATTTCAAGTTAATAATTACAAATTTGACGTTGTTGAGAAAATGAATGAAATTACGATGATCACACAAATTTGTTGTTTGAAACATATATGAAACAACGTGATAAACGAAATCAAATCCCGACATGTGAAGAGTTAAATGATAATCCATTTTTTACCCAAATCGATGATTTTCACACAACAACTTTTGAAACTGAAAATAACAATCTTAATGAAGTTGTTGAAAACACGGTAATTGAGTTGGATTTCAATACTTTTGAGGGTGTGGAACCAAATGTAAAATTCGATCTTTCTTTTCTCGATTTTGAAAATTTGAATACAACAACTTTGGATTATGAACTTGAGACATGAAATAAAGTTGTTGATAATCCAATAAAGGAAGACGAATTTAATGAACACGAATTTTAAGAAATCTCCGAAGACGAGTTGTTAAATTCCGAAGGGGCAGATTTAAATCACCATTTTTATTTTGAAATCAATAATTTTGAAGAAGTTTTCAATGACAAATTTGAATTTCACTTTGGTGAAAATAAACTTGAATTTCAACCAATTATTTTATCGACCCTAAAAATCATCGACAATAAAACAACTCGTACGATTTTTAATAAAACGACGTTCGTTTTTCCAAATCAACGTTCAACTTTAAAATCTTCTATGGTTTGGTTTTTCGAGCTTAAGCTGTGTCTCGCATACTTGATGAGGCAAATGAATCGGTCTTTGGAAGACCGTTTCATTTACTTTTCGATGATATACTTTCTGATCTCGTGTAAATACCATTAATTTTCATTTAAATAAAAGTCATGTTTTTGTTTTTATTTTTCTCCTTCGACTTGGGTTGATTGTGGGGAGACATTCAACGTCAAGTGTGGGGGGAGACTTATCTTCATTTTTTTTATTTTTCAAGGTTTATTTTTGCCCTTTTCTTTTAAAATCTAAAAAAATTTCAAAAACAAATTTTCTTTTGATTTATTTTTAAAGAAACATTATAGGATAAATATATGGTTTTGGTTTTCTAAATTGAAATTTTTGAAAATTTATTCGTCTTAACAAAAATAAAAATGAAGTTTTATTACAAATAATAATGGTTTAACTAGTATATAGGAAGTTTTATTACAAATAATAATGGTTTAACTGGTTTTTGAATGTTTAAAGTAAAGGATATGACATTTTTTTTGTCTTCTAAGTTAAATGGTGCTAAGATGATTTTGCAAAACTCTCTCTCCCTCTTAAAAAAATATAAAAATAAAAAATAATAACATCTAAGTATTCATTCTCATTTAAAAGTCCTCACGGTTATACATGGGTGAATTACTTAGAATCTTTGATTATGTGCTTTCATACTCATTTAAAAGTCTTCACGGTTATGCATGTATGGAACACATGTGAAAAAAACAGACTTAATAAAAACCACCTACGGTAGATAGGTGTATGCAGGAAAGTGTCTGCACTCGCCATGCTCTGTACTCCCCTCACTTAAGCCCGTAAGGTAATGCATGGATGGTATATCTGGCCTCAGTTTACCTGAGCTAGGTGTGTACTTTTTCTTGCAAACAATGAGAGAGTAAGCAATTGAAGTCCTAGCACTATTTTTACTTATTTGATTTGATTTGTTATTGAGAAGAAATTAAAATACCATTTTGATAAACTTTGATAATAAACGAAGGATCTTTTTCATAATTACACTTTGTTATGAACCGAAATATTGAGTCAAACTATAGTCTATTTGTTACGATATCTTGATTTTTATTGGAAATTTTGACGAGCAAATGACTTAAATTTTCTAGATAATTACCAAAACCTATATTTAACTTGTTTGTGTCGATTTAAAAATAAATCCTTCATTTGTAAATATTTTCAAAAACTTGCATTCATCTCTTTGTAAATAAATCTTGTATTTTGTAAATATTTTCATCTTGCATTTGGATTTTGTGGGTAGTTTCCGTTGAAAACCCTTATGAGACAACACTCGTCCTACTGGAGACACCCAGAGGTTTAACAGCTTGTTGCATACACTCAATGTAATCGTGCTCCCTATGAAAATGGATTTATCTTAATTTTTTTTCTTTATTTGAGGACGAATAAAAAGATAAATGTGGGGGTAATTGATATGCATGTGAATGTGCATATTTTTACCACCATATTTATTCTATTTAAATTAAATAAATGATCATATAGGGTATTTTAACTTATTTTAACCAAAATCCATATTAATTCCAAATTATCACATATCCATCTTCATATAGGGGCAAAACGGCCATTTGTGTGCATATATTTCTTTGAGAAAAATTAATTGAAAATTTATATATATTTGTGTATGAATTTGAACTCAAATAGGAGTGGTTTCATGAAGACACATGCATGCACAACATGAATATAAAAGAATGAAGATGGAAATAATTTAAAGTGAAGATCATGGAGGACCCCACTACCCACTTACCTTAATGTACAAATTAGAGGCTAATGCACATGCTTATGGAATTAATGGCTACATCTACAATTAAATGATGATTAGTAGAACCTAATGATTACTTGGCCTCCACGCTTTCTCAAGGATAGTTTGTTCATTCTCCAAATTATGGATTATGGTTTCATGCTTGTATAAATAACCCCTTATGCTTCATGTAACTCTCCTCTCCCCCTTACTTAGTCTCTCTTTAGTTAGTTTTAGGCTCAAAATAAAACCAAGCTCTCTTCTTTCTTTTCATGGCTACTTAGCCATTTCTCTTTTATGTAATTTTTTTATGCAACTTCAATACATGTTCTTTTTCTTTTCATGCTTATTTACTTTCAAGTTGTAGTATAGATTTATTTTTCATGCAAGTAGAATAGTTTTTCTTTAGCTTCCTTTCTTTTTCTTTTTCTCTCATGTTGCAAGCTACATTTGTTCATATGATAACAAATATGAGAGGCTAAACCCCTTCAATTTAGGGGTAATGAAGCTCTCTAATCAAGTAGCTTCAACTTAATTTGATGCATATACTCTCTTTTTGTGCTTAATGAGAATGATTGAAGTGGTTTAATGATGTTGTTTAGCTTTGAATTTGATAGTCTATGTTGTTCATAACAAATAGGCTATGCTTAAACAAACAAAACACAAATTGCCTCTTCATTTACATATGATTATGGCAAAGAAGTGATTGTTGAAATTAAAATTTGATGGCTTATATTTCTAATTAATAGTTAATAGGCCATGCTTAAAATATATTTTGCTTTCAACTTTGTTGTCATATTTTATGAGATTTAAAAGTGTATTAGTGGTTGTGTTATAGTTTGATGGTTTATATTGAGCTAATTAATAGCACGAATATACCATACTTATGATAAGCACATCAACTAATTCACTAATGACAAGAAAAGAGAGATCATAACGTCATTTTGTTGATTTATGTGATCTAGAGAGTGAAAATTGCCTCTAAATTGTCTTAAGACTCATATTTTTATCTATTTTTCTTTTCCTACTTTTTGTTAGTTTCTTACATTTCTAGCTATTCATTCTCGACTTCGGTATAATTTGATTAAATAGAATTTTAAAATCATCAATTCTCTACGGATCGACCTATACTCGCCACGTACTTCAATAGTACACTGTGCGCTTGCGGTAATGTTTTAGATTTGAAAATTTTCGACGGTTGTCTAGCTCAATAGAAATTCCGTCGATTAACAGTCATCCGCTTATACACGGGAACGTATTAGGTAATCTGCTCCACGAGGCAGGTATATATCCAAATACCAATCAATATATATATATATAATATCTAATATATCATCCAAACAGTTATTAATCATTATAAAATAAATTATTTCTCATTTGTATAAAAATATCAGTGAGTTAGAAAGAGTGAGTTGTACTCACATTGCTTGTAGTCGTCTCGTTAGTGATTTATTCCGATTAAAATTAAACAAGCGTTTAATTTCAACCAAAATTTTCACTAGGTCAAGCAAATCATAATCCAGCTTCATAATGTAGTGCTCGTCAATACGGTTCCAACGGAATTCGTTTCGTGTGAAACAGGCTTTGTATGAAAAAGTTATAGCGTTTTAAAGTTTATACAAATTTTAATATAAATAAATTTATAATTTCCTTTTATTTTTAAACTAACTTTCATATGCACCGTTGATTCCATCAAAACAGATCTTTGCCGCTCCCTCCTATTCCCTTCTTCTTCCACACACGTAACTCCTAGGGTTAAGAAACCCATTAGCCGTCTCTCCTCCATCGAATTATACTCCTCCGTCGACAAACTAGAATTCCATCGGCGAGTGCCGCAACGAACCTCACCAACTCCACTACCAACGCCCAAAAACCGGCCTCCCCATGATGTGCTACATCCACCAAATCACGTTCAAACAGCCCCCAAAACGCAGCCCCCTAGCCTCCTCCTCGTTGCGCTATATTCGATCATCACCGTTGGATGTGAAGATCACGATGTGCTATATAATACTATAGTTGAACGTTTTTGCTAATTGTTTGTGGATTGAGAGATAATGGAGGAAGAAAATTCGAAATTTCTGGCTATTGAAAAGGGAAGTGGCGGCAAGCCCTAACCTCTCTAGGGTTTTGAGAAAATTGGGAAAAAATGAGGGCATTTATAGAAAATTTCGCGACACTATTCACCCGAAATTTTTTCGAACTCCCAAAGAAGCATGCCACCCAGCGTTTATAATGTTTTACCCCTACTCCAAACGCAATGGAATATATATCGGAAGCCAATTCGATCGTATTTAGAAAATAGGTTTTCAAATCGACAAATTTAAATTTAAAATTCACTTAAACAGATTTCTACGCGTTTTAGCTTACCCCGGACAAAACGTAAATCCAATTGATACAAAATTTGAAATCTTACAATAATATAATATTACGAATCCAATGAAACTAGTTTCATCGAAATCCAAGACTGCTTGAAAAATGGCTATTTTTACTCTTCAATTAAATATTAAAATATTCAATTTCTATAATTTAACTTCTAATTCAATTTTAAAAGTTCTCTAACATCATTCTAATTCAAATAGATTTTAATACAACTTATAAATCATTTTTATTCACATTAAATTCAATTTTCAATTATTTGTGCAATTTCAAGTATTCAATTAACAATTTAATTATCCAATTAAATCACTATATTTGAAATATTATTTATTCAGCTTATAAACTTAACTTGTGCATATTTAAAATCAATTAAATATATGAATTTCAAATGACAGTAATTCTGGGTCATTACATTCTCCCCTACTTAAAAGAATATCGTCCTCGAAATTACCAAGTAAGAAAAAGTCCCAAAATCCATTACTTTCAAAACAATTTATTATATCACATCTATTTAACCTTTTAACTTTTTCCAAAATCCAATAGTTAAACTTACAAAAACTTTACCAAGTTTTCAAATCCATAACTATTTATCCTTTCAAAACCAACTAATATCATTTAACTTTTACCTCAAAAACCAAAATTTTAGTTATCAAAATATTTTTTCCAAAATTCCCAAAATTTTCTAGCACTTTAAATTTCAAAAAAATTTGCCCGCATCTCCTTTGCACGGTTCGATCGTAGTAGGATCACAATATATATAAATATATATATCACAAATATACATCTCATCTTCGAGGATGAGCCATCCCGAAGGAAAAAAAGTGTAAATGTACGATGTGTAATCCGAGATATGTACCTTATATTTTATTAGCGAGCATATGCGGCTAATATAGCATGAAAGCGAGCCCCAAATGCGAAGCAAGTGCCATCCGCACCTACTAAATATTCAACAAACCAATGAGAAACATGAATATATGAAAGTAATATCAATATCAACATACACAAATACAACAGCTATATATGCCTGTAACGTCCCGCCTTTACGCACAGTTTAAATCGACGATAAACCACACACGTCAGACTTAAACCATACACATGGGCGGATTGTTATGGGGTAAATAAGAAGAAGCAAGGAAAAAAACAAAATAGAATCTTGCAGCGGAACGATAATATAATAATAACATAAACAGTTCATGAAGCTGTTTACAAAACATTTGATTATATTTATACAATACGTATCAGAGTACACATATCAGAGAATAATAATTAATGCAGTGGAACAATATGATGCAGTGGAATAATATAATAAATAATAGTAATAAAATCTTTATCTTCATCCTCCAAAAATGAAGTCTTCAAATCCTAAAATGCTCAGGCTGACCCAAGCGAATTGAAAAGACAAAACACTCGAGTCAGAACTAAAAGATCTTATGTAAGTTAAATCAATGATAAATAATATGAGTGGAATAGCGTCAGAGATGTTTACGGGATTTGACATTTCCTATCCAGTGTCTAACGTGAGTGCAGTAACTTAAGAGATGCTCGGGATTCACTTCTCCTAAGGATCCGTTAAACTATTTACTATGTAGTAATATTTCGCTATTATAATAATGTCTACAGTAAAATAAACATACTTTTAAATAGTGTTAAGGAGTGACCCAATATTCTCCTTAACAAATAATAGTCCCAGTAGTCCATCCAATATCATAGTCCCCCCTGATCGGGAAGCCACCAGAGGATACCACACGGGCTATGGGAGAAAACCAAACTCGTACAAGGCGCGCTAGGGTAGGTGACACAGCACAACAAGGCAATGTCAGGGTAGATATACCGATTGCTATCCGGGCTGGTGGTAACATGTAGCAGCTACTACCGCCCACGTCGAGCCACACCCCCAAAATAAAAAAAAATCAAATGTGGCCACCAAATAAATCTCAAAGTTAGAATATAATATCGAAGGAGTGTGTCCGATCAGAGGAATGACCTCATTGGCCCGAGAATCGCTCCTGTCTTAGCCACCTTTTGCCAATTCACGGGAGTCGGGTCCACGTATTTACCTCAAAGGAAGCGCCGCCACCATCCTACTTCATTCTGGAATTTCCACCGCTTATACGGTTGTTAAAGTGGTTTTCGAAGTTGGCAGAGAGTATGACAACCTCCGATCCCAGTCTCTTCAACAACCAAATGTTATTATAACACCGCGGTCATTTTAGAATAATTATACTTCAAAACAAGAATAAAATATTCATTTCAAAACCATATACATATGATATCTTTTTCGTTTTTCAAAACCAAATTAATATGGTATCATTTAAAAAACCCAAATCAATATAATATCATTTTATTTCAAACATATCCTTTTCCCAAAATCAAAGCATTTTTAAATCATAATACCTTGAAACCCATAATTTTGAAATATCACTTCTAATACTTAAATGGTTTAATATTAACTTACTTTATATAATAAATTTGCTTCTTCAATTTCACAAATCAGTTCCAAATACAGATTTGAATTCCCAAATAAACCATTTCAAATTCCATATATTTCAAAGCTTTAAATATTCCACCTTTTCGAAACCAATTCTTTGATAATTCCATATATATCAAATTTAATTACTATTATTTAGATTTGAAATGTTAACTAAAATAAATCCAATATAATTTAAGTAAAAATTTTAAACTTCAATTAACTGGATATTCTTTCAACTTGTTTAACTTGATATATTCATTTAAATCAACTTGATATTCATTTAAATCGCTCTAAACCAAAAATCAAGTTATAAAATCATACCCGTTAAAATCTCAATTTTATTAAAATTTCAAATCAACTTTATTCGAGTATAATCCTTAAATAATTTAATTCACATCAATTTCATATTTATCTTCCAACCTCAGTTTTATTTAAGCCATTATAACTATATATACAATAAAATTTAAACAGCTGCTTAACCATATTATATAGAACCAATCAAATTTATTATTCAACTTATTTTATATTTCAAAGCAAACTTATACATAGCAAAAGTCAATTATAAAATAACATTTACATAACATTTAAAATCAATATTTATATAACCCATATATTTCTTAACAAAACCATAGAAATCATTTAAAATATTTTTATATATATAGACCACGGTGCCTGTATAAAATTTTCTATCCTATGGTCAAGTGATACGGATATTTGTAGTTTCAATCCATAATTTAAAATAAAAATACGGTTATATATCATTTCAAACCGCAATCCCAAATGAAATAAAAATAAATCCATAGCGAACTGGCAGATTATAATGATATAAAATAAATATCCATTCATCCACCATTCAAATCACACATCCATCACAATTATCATCCAAAACAATAAATCAATATCAATATATAACTAATAATATATCACAAGTATTTAACAGGCAGTTATATTCAATAATAGATTAAATAACGATTAAATTTTTAATAAATGCAGTTAACTGAGATGATGATTAAAAATATACGAAACAGTCATAATTTAATTCAAAATCATAACATAAATTAAGTTTAACAAACATTTATAAGTTGTGAGTGGGTTAAAACACTTACCTTTTGAAATTAAATTCAATTTAAACGCAAAATTTGAACAGTCTCAGAATTTGTCCAAACAAGCATCAATGTAACAACCCGCATATTTAGCGATTTTATATTTAAATGTTTAATTTAAATATAGCATCGTTAGTCAGATTTTGGTCCGAAATGTTACTTTCTGCAAATGGCCGAATTGGAACTCGAAACTACCTCCATTGGTTCCAAAATGGCATTTGCGATCTTTTTGAGTATAATCTTTGATATGTTTGGAGTTTGTGAAATTTTGGCTACATTTTCTATTGGGTTTGGGGTTGGGTTCAGCCCACTAGCTCACTTAACCCCCTAGCTCAACCCTTCTCTTCATTTCATCTTCATTTCATTTCTTTCTCAAGCTAAAACTGAAATGGTGGAAAGGAAAGAGAAATAGAAATTAGCAAGCCCTAGTTTCTTCTTTGTAACTTGATTCTTGCTCCAAAATCAAAGAGAATCCATTGGTAAGTTTATCTCCATCTTCTCTATCTCTTCTCCTCTTCAATTTCAGTAATTTTCCTAACCCTAACTTAGGAAATGCTTGCTTTGATTCTAGATTGAACTTGTATTGTTGAAGTGGAGTGTGGTTGGCCTTGTTCCTTTGCATTTGAGCTTCTTCTTGTTGTTCTTGAGTTAAAAAGGTGAGTTTTGAACTCACATCTACTTCTCTTGATTTCATTGATGTTGGGTATGAATACCTAGCACTTGTTCATATGCACTTGCTTTTAGTTTGGATTGAATTGGTGAATATCCAAATTTTTAGTGTTTGGGTTCAATTCTTGAAATCCTAACTTTGATGTTTTGATCATGTTTTGGTGATGCATCGAGGAACATATAGGGCCGGGTTGTCGATTGGCATAAGCCCTTAGAGCCAATGTTCGTTCGATTGCATTTTGGGAGAGTTTGCTCTTCATTTGAGTAAGGCTGAAAAACAGCCCAGGCGTGATTCAGTCGACTGAAAACTCTGCACAGTCGACTGAACCTGGAACCCGAATGTTTCCAGGCATGATTCAGTCGACTGAAAACTCTACACAGTCGACTGAACCTGGAAACAGAAAGTTTCCTAAACCTGGAAAATTTCCAGGTATAAGGTCAGTCGACTGAAAACTCTGTTCAGTCGACTGAACCTGCTGTTTCATCCCACTTTGCCTTTGGGATTGAATTTCCAATTTGCATCGATTCATGATGATCCCATGTATGATTATCAATTGTTTTGACTCTGATGGTTCCTTTTAATTTTAATCCACGAGTTTTTAGAAAATAATCTCTCGAATCGCATTTAAAAGTTCGTTTCTCTAATTTATAAATTCTATTTAAAACACACACTTTCGCACTTCCAACGAAGTGGAAGGGCGATTAAATGGTTGGGCAAAACACGGACCATGAATCTGTGCGTTTATCTTTCCGATTAATCTCCGACCTATTCGATTGATCGTTTTGACCTTCGGGTTTGGGTTACCAATGATATGAGGTAAATTTGTACTGCTTTGAGTGTGAAAATGGCTAACGGATAGTAAACCGTTTAGTGCGAACGAGTGGTTATGGGACATACGTTAACACTTTTCGGATTCCTTTTCGAGAGTTGTGACACATTCCGCCAGTTAGTGGTGTCCAATACTGGGTCTTCGACCTTCACCACTACGGTTTGTTGCCTCTGGGATAGTGTCTTCGGACAGTCTCCCTAGGTTTGTTGCCTTCGGGTATTTTTCCTTCGGGTGTGTGCCTTCGGGTTTGTTGCCCTATATAGTTTCGCTCTGATGATGGCCTTATGTGCCGCATGGGTGATACTTGGGTTTGGAGTCTTCGGGTTCATGGATCCTTATTTGTACAGTACTGAGCTCGAGCAAATTTTATGATGTTTCATTGATATGTATATTCCCTTGGTATCGCCCTTCGGAGTTGGTCTTTTTGAGCCGCATGGAGTATAGCGATTACCTTGTGGAACTTGTATACCTTATGGGTATTTGTTATTGCCTTCTGGCTTGTTTTGGGATATTTGTATCCTTTGTTTCTATGAGTTGCC
The DNA here is from genome assembly GCA_030765085.1 of Allium cepa. Taxonomy (NCBI): domain Eukaryota; kingdom Viridiplantae; phylum Streptophyta; class Magnoliopsida; order Asparagales; family Amaryllidaceae; genus Allium; species Allium cepa. Next base: position 746,916,900 of record CM060941.1, read on the forward strand.
GATGATACGAGGCTTGTTTGTTCTATATGATTCATCTCTTGTTGATGATTGTGTTATCTCCTCTAGAGATATTTGTTATACCGTATGACCATGCAGGTTTATTATTGTTCAGTTTATCTAACTGATTTGTTATCTAGACTGACCCGTGTATTTTGTACTCGGGTCAGACCGAGTTGTTTCAGGTTAGGTGCTTTGGACTTAGCCTATTTTGCTTCCGCATGGACTATTCGCTAGCTTCTTTTTGTTATAGCATCTTTTGTAGTCCTTATCTGTTGTAACTCTGATTTATACTCTTTCGTCTCGTCTGTATATTGTGGTCTCTTGTACCACTTGACATGTATTATTTTGTATACTCTGTTGTGTATCTGTGTATGTGTATATTATGATCGACTGTTCTGTGATGTATATTACATTTGAGTTGTTATATTTTCTTCTGATAGATCCTATAGCCATTGTAGTCTTGCTTTAAATATTTATTGAATAGGTCGAATTTTAATGTGTTTCTACTTTTCGACGTATTTAGTGAATAGTTAAGGTAAGATTGCACATGGTCGCTTCCATTATACTCTATTGTCCACGTGAGCCGACAGTATTATCTATGTAATACTCTTTGTTAACGAGGCTCTCGGAGTGGGGCGTCACATCGTGGTATCAGAGCTGAGTTCAGAACAAAATGTGATAAACACAGAATAGATGCACATATTATGGTACATCAAAGTGTACAAGTGATACAGATCCTTGAATCATCGTGTCTCTTTATTCCTTCAAGGTTAGATAGAGTTTGGGAATACGTTTAGGAATGCATTTTATTCCGTAGTATCCCATATTGTAATATCTACCTTGTGAATAATCTTTTCCTTATCTTGACTTTCAGCTTATGTCTGGAAGAGGCAAAGGTCGACGTTCGGATGCTGGGCAATCTTGTGGCTCACATCCGGATGGCGTGTATATGTCTGCCGATCAGTTTATGGAGTTGTTTAGGAGCACTCAGCCTCCCGTTCCTCCTCGAGTGTCTCCACCTCGCAAGTCTGCTTTTGCACGTCAGTGCAGTGATTTTGCTCATCTTGGAGGAAAACCGTTTAAGGGCTCCGAGTCCGTTCTTGAAGTCCAAGCTTGGCTTCGCACGTGCGAACGAATCTTTTCTCGCATGGATCTTTCTGACCATGATAGAGTTCTTGTAACTTCTAGCTTATTACAAGAGCGTGCTCTTGACTGGTATGAGCTTCTTATAGCTGAAATTGATGAGTCTACTCTTTCTTGGACTCAGTTTCGGGGACGATTTTAACTCAAGTTCGTTCCTGAATCTGAAAAAGTTTTATTGACCCGTCGCTTCCATGAGTTGAAGCAAGGGAAATCTTTTGTTTCTGAGTATGTCGCATCGTTCGAGGCTTTATCTCAGTATGGTCTTGAATTTATCAGCACTTCTTACAGGAAGAATTTGAAGTTTGTTTCTGGCCTTAAGCAATATCTTAAGAAGTCCTTGTTGCTCCAGCTTAAACTTTCTTTCGAGGAATTGGTTGATTCGGCACTTCATCTCGAAGCTGTCGAGAAGGAGTGTGATAGTGGTGAGGATGTTGAGGTTTCCAAGAACCCCAACAAGAGGCCATTTCCAATTCAGAAGAAGCCTTTTCCTTCTAAGAAGAAGAAGACTGGTGGTCTTAGCTCTCGGCCTCAATCTTCCGGAACACCTTTCGTTCGAAAGTGTTTCAATTGTGGTTCTCTGGATCATATTATTCGAGCTTGTCCTAAGCCTCTCTTCTGCCGTAATTGCAAGAAGGAAGGTCATCATGTTTCAGTTTGTCCTACTGCTCCTGCTAATGCAAAATCTGGCAAGCTCAATGTGGCTAATGCTTCTGGAGGTTCATCTCAATCCAAAGGTATCTCTCTATCTATTTTGGAAGGTTTTATTCTATTTCATGATCATAGTATACGAGTTCTTTTCGATACGAGTGCTTCACATTCTTTCGTATCGAAGAAGCTTGTAGATGATTTATCCTTGGGTGTTTCTTGTATGGTTACTTCTTTAAGTATTGCGAATCCAATTGGGGGATCCGCGACCCTTAGTTTGTTTTGTGATGATATTGAGATTGTTTTATGTGGCTTTTCTTTCCGTGCGAATCTGCACGTTGTTTCTCATTTGGGTTTTGATATGATTTTTGGTATGGACTGGCTAGTGAGGTACGATACCAGGATTATTTGTTCTGAAAGAATTTTATATCTTTGTCATCCTAATTCGCCTTCTCAGTTATCTCTTGTTCTTCGGGATGTGGATAATTCCGAGATGGCTTTGTATTCTCTTGATTCGCGGGATGGTGATGACGTATCTCGTATTCCTATTGCTTGTGACTTTTCAGATGTTTTTGAGCCTGTATCGGGTTTGCCACCCAAACGGGCAATTGAGTTCCGCATTGATCTCATTCCAGGCGCGCAGCCAGTTAGTCGTCCTCCCACGAGGATGTCTACAAAGGAAAATGAGGAACTCAAGAAGCAGCTTTTAGAGCTTGAGTCCAAGCAGTTGATTCAGTCCAGTTTTTCTCCGTGGGGATCCGCGGTCGTTTTTGTGAAGAAATCTGATGGAACTCTTAGGCTTTGCATTGATTATCGCAAGCTTAACGAGTTGACCATTAGAAATAGGTATCCTTTGCCTAGGATCGATGACATGTTCGATCTATTGAGTGGTGCCAAGGTCTTTTCTCAGCTTGACCTTGCCACAGGTTTTCATCAGTTACGAGTCGCGGAGGATAGCATACCTCTTACCGCTTTCCGCACTCGTTATGGTTCTTTCGAGTGGCTCATTATGCCGTTCGGTTTGACGAACACTCATGCTTTCTTTGTTGATCTCATGAATCGGGTATTCCGGAAATATCTCGATAAGTTCGTGCTTGTCTTCATTGATGATATCCTTATTTATTCTAAGTCTGAAGCTGAGCATGCCAATCACTTGAGAATTGTCTTGAGTACTCTTCGTCATCATCAGCTTAGAGCTAAATTCTCTAAGTGCCACTTTTGGGAGAATAAGGTTAAGTTTTTAGGCCATGTTGTATCTTCCGATGGCATTTCTGTCGATCCCTCAAAGATCGAAGCCATCCAGAATTGGAAGAGGCCTGAAAATGTTCATGAGATTCGTAGTTTCCTTGGATTGGCGGGTTATTACCGTCGGTTCATTAAGGATTTTTCCCGTGTTGTGCTTCCTCTCACTTGCCTTACTCGGAAAGGCATTCGTTTTGATTGGTCCGACAAGTGTGAAGCTTCCTTTCTGTCATTAAAGGAACTTATCACTAATGCTCCTATTCTTGTGGTTCCCGAAGGAAATCATGATCTTGTTGTCTACACCGATGCTTGTGGTAGTGGTCTCGGTGCTGTGCTTATGCAGAAGGATCGGGTAGTTGCTTATGCTTCTAGGCAACTGCGTCCGAATGAAGTTCGCTATGCCACTCATGATCTTGAGTTAGCCGCCATTGCCTTCGCCTTGAAGATTTGGCGACATTATTTATTAGGCGAGCGCTTCATTCTCTATACCGATCATAAATCTTTGAAGTATTTGTTCACTCAGAAGGAACTCAATATGAGGCAACAACGTTGGCCCGAGTTTCTTGCTTCTTATGACTTTGATATCCAGTATACCCCTGGTAAGGGTAATCGTGTTGCAGATGCGCTTAGTCGCAAACATTCGGCTGTTATTTCTATGATGCTTGCCGAATGGAATGTTCTTGAGACTCTATCTTTTTGTGAAATTCGTGATCGAGGTCCATCTTCCGATTCTCCTATTCTATTATTTAGTTTGGGAGCTCGACCTATTTTATTGGATCGTATTGCCGATGCTCAGCGGCGTGATCCTGAATTGTTGCATCTTATTCAGCTTTGTGAGTCTGGATCTTGTGATGAGGCGTTGCAAGATTTTAGCATTGATTCTCATGGGTGTCTTCGTAAGAAGAACCGTCTCTTTGTGCCTTCTGACTTTGCACTTAGGCATGACATTCTTGATGATTGCCATCGTTCTAAGTATACCATTCATCCCGGTAGTAGTAAGATGTATGCCGATATGCGTCGTCTTTATTATTGGGAAGGCATGAAGCGCGATGTGGCGAGTTATGTGAGCAACTGCATGACATGTCAACGTGTGAAGGCCGAACATCAGCGTCCTTCTGGTCTTCTTCAACCTCTTGAGATTCCATTGCGGAAATGGGATCAAGTTTCTATGGATTTCATTGACGGCCTACCTCGTTCGAGATCAGGTCATTCTAGTATTTGGGTTATTGTTGATCGTCTCACCAAGTCTGCTCATTTTGTCCCTGTTAAGTCTAATAGGACAGCTTCGCATTTGGCTAAGTTGTATGTCAAGGAAATCGTGAGACTTCACGGTGTTCCTAGTTCTATTGTGAGTGATCGTGATCCTTTATTCACGAGTCATTTTTGGAAGAGTCTTCAGCAAGCTTTGGGAACAAAGCTTAATTTTTGTACAGCTTATCATCCGCAGTCTGATGGATAGACTGAACGGGTGAATCGTATTTTGGAAGATCTTCTCCGTATTTGTATCTTTGATTTCGGTGGTAGTTGGGAGGATCATCTACCTCTTGTAGAGTTCTCCTACAACAATAGTTTTCAATCTAGTATCGGTATGGATCCTTTCGAAGCCTTATACGGAAGGCCATGTCGATCACCTTCTTGTTGGTTAGAATCTGGTGAGAAGCATATTCTTGGTCTAGATTTTGTTCCTGATACTTCCGAGAAGATTGATCTTGTTCGGCTGAGAATGAAAGAGGCACAGAGTCGCCAGAAATCCTACGCGGACAACCGTAGGAAGCCTCTCGAGTTCTCGATCGACGATCTTGTTTTTATTCGTGTTTCTCCTTTGAAGGGGGTTATGCGTTTCAGTACGACGGGGAAATTGGCTCCTCGTTATATAGGACCGTTTTCTATTACTGAACGTATTGGCCCTGTGGCTTATAGAGTTTCACTTCCAGCTCATTTATCTGGCATTCATGACGTGTTTCACGTCTCGCAACTTCGAAAATGTCTTCGGGAGTCGGATTCTGTTATTACTTCTCCTGATTTGCAAGAGCTTGAGGTCTCACCGGACTTATCGATTGTACAGCAACCTATTCGCGTGCTTGACACGGAGGTGCGACACCTTCGGAACAAGGACGTGCCGCTCGTTAAAGTTCAATGGTACGCTAATCCCAACGACTGTACTTGGGAAACCAGAGAATTTATTGAGCGATCTTATCCGGGTTTTCTTTCCTTGCTTTGAAGCGGTGAGTGTGTCTTTTCATCTCAAGCTTATTTTCTTTTCTTTTAATTGATTGTATGTATGTAGTTGTTACAAATATCACCTCTAGAAATTGCGGGGACGCAATTTTTTAAGGAGGGGAGATCTGTAACAACCCGCATATTTAGCGATTTTATATTTAAATGTTTAATTTAAATATAGCGTCGTTAGTCAGATTTTGGTCCGAAATGTTACTTTCTGCAAATGGCCGAATTGGAACTCGAAACTACCTCCATTGGTTCCAAAATGGCGTTTGCGATCTTTTTGAGTATAATCTTTGATATGTTTGGAGTTTGTGAAATTTTGGCTACCTTTTCTATTGGGTTTGGGGTTGGGTTCAGCCCACTAGCTCACTTAACCCCCTAGCTCAACCCTTCTCTTCATTTCATCTTCATTTCATTTCTTTCTCAAGCTAAAAATGAAATGGTGGAAAGGAAAGAGAAATAGAAATTAGCAAGCCCTAGTTTCTCCTTTGTAACTTGATTCTTGCTCCAAAATCAAAGAGAATCCATTGGTAAGTTTATCTCCATCTTCTCTATCTCTTCTCCTCTTCAATTTCAGTAATTTTCCTAACCCTAACTTAGGAAATGCTTGCTTTGATTCTAGATTGAACTTGTAGTGTTGAAGTGGAGTGTGGTTGGCCTTGTTCCTTTGCATTTGAGCTTCTTCTTGTTGTTCTTGAGTTAAAAAGGTGAGTTTTGAACTCACATCTACTTCTCTTGATTTCATTGATGTTGGGTATGAATACCTAGCACTTGTTCATATGCACTTGCTTTTAGTTTGGATTGAATTGGTGAATATTCAAATTTTTAGTGTTTGGATTCAATTCTTGAAATCCTAACTTTGATGTTTTGATCATGTTTTGGTGATGCATCGAGGAACATATAAGGCCGGGTTGTCGATTGGCATAAGCCCTTAGAGCCAATGTTCGTTCGATTGCATTTTGGGAGAGTTTGCTCTTCATTTGAATAAGGCTGAAAAACAGCCTAGGCGTGATTCAGTCGACTGAAAACTCTGCACAGTCGACTAAACCTGGAACCCGAAAGTTTACAGGCATGATTCAGTCGACTGAAAACTCTGCACAGTCGACTGAACCTGGAAACAGAAAGTTTCCTAAACCAGGAAAATTTCCAGGTATAAGGTCAGTCGACTGAAAACTCTGTTCAGTCGACTGAACCTGCTGTTTCAGCCCACTTTGCCTTTGGGATTGAATTTCCAATTTGCATCGATTCATGATGATCCCATGTATGATTATCAATTGTTTTGACTTTGATGGTTCCTTTTAATTTTAATCCACGAGTTTTTAGAAAATAATCTATCGAATCGTATTTAAAAGTTCGTTTCTCTGATTTATAAATTCTTTTTAAAACACACACTTTCGCACTTCGAATGAAGTGGAAGGGCGATTAAATGGTTGGGCAAAACACGGACCATGAATCTGTGCGTTTATCTTTCCGATTAATCTCCGACCTATTCGATTGATCCTTTTGACCTTCGGGTTTGGGTTACCAATGATATGAGGTAAATTTGTACTGCTTTGAGTGTGAAAATGGCTAACGGATAGTAAACCGTTTAGTGCGAACGAGTGGTTATGGGACATACGTTAACACTTTTCGGATTCCTTTTCGAGAGTTGTGACACATTCCGCCAGTTAGTGGTGTCCAGTACTGGGTCTTCGACCTTCACCACTACGGTTTGTTGCCTCTGGGATAGTGTCTTCGGACTGTCTCCCTAGGTTTGTTGCCTTCGGGTATGTTGCCTTCGGGTGTGTGCCTTCGGGTTTGTTGCCCTATATAGTTTCGCTCTGATGATGGCCTTATGTGCCGCATGGGTGATACTTGGGTTTGGAGTCTTCGGGCTCATGGATCCTTGTTTGTACAGTACTGAGCTCGAGCAAATTTTATGATGTTTCATTGATATGTATATTCCCTTGGTATCGCCCTTCGGAGTTGGTCTTTTTGAGCCGCATGGAGTATAGCGATTACCTTGTGGAACTTGTATACCTTATGGGTATTTGTTATTGCCTTCTGGCTTGTTTTGGGATATTTGTATCCTTTGTTTCTATGAGTTGCCGATGATATGAGGCTTGTTTGTTCTATATGATTCATCTCTTGTTGATGATTGTGTTATCTCCTCTAGAGATATTTGTTATACCGTATGACCTTGCAGGTTTATTATTGTTCAGTTTATCTAACTGATTTGTTATCTAGACTGACCCGTGTATTTTGTACTCGGGTCAGACCGAGTTGTTTCAGGTTAGGTGCTTTGGACTTAGCCTATTTTGCTTCCGCATGGACTATTCGCTAGCTTCTTTTTGTTATAGCGTCTTTTGTAGTCCTTATCTGTTGTAACTCTGATTTATACTCTTTCGTCTCGTCTGTATATTGTGGTCTCTTGTACCGCTTGACATGTATTATTTTGTATACTCTGTTGTTATCTGTGTATGTGTATATTATGATCGACTGTTCTGTGATGTATATTACATTTGAGTTGTTATATTTTCTTCTGATAGATCCTATAGCCATTGTAGTCTTGCTTTAAATATTTATTGAATAGGTCGAATTTTAATGTGTTTCTACTTTTCGACGTATTTAGTGAATAGTTAAGGTAAGATTGCACATGGTCGCTTCCATTATACTCTATTGTCCACGTTAGTCGATAGTATTATCTATGTAATACTCTTTGTTAACGAGGCTCTCGGAGTGGGGCGTCACAATCAAAATGTCCGAAATTTCAATATGATCCTAGCAAAAGAAACCGTGCATAAATCGGACATTGTATGCGAAAGATATTCAAGTTATAAGATAACTATTTCCATAATAAAGTGTGTATATATAGTTATATTAAAATAAACAAAATAAATATTAAATTTCACGTTGTGGGATAAGGAGATTGGGGTACCTGCTGACAAGGTGGTGGCAAGGCTTGGGTGAGGTGGAGAGGCTTTCACGCAACTCAAAGCTTCAAGAAGGATTAGAAAAAAGTGTTGCAAGCAGGTGAGGGAGAAAATGAAATAGCGTCATGTTTGCAAAATGAAGTTCAGTGAGATTGGAAAATTGAAATGAGGCTAAAGGAGGATGGAACCAATGAAATGAATGCTTCAGGTAGCAAAAAAAACAAACGAAAGAAAATTATGTGGCCTTGAAATGAGGTGCTTGCATTGAATGCTTCAGATTGGAAAATGAAAATTTAGACATTGCAAACAAAGAGGTGTTTTAACGAATAATAAATATAAAGTAACAAAGGGACCAGTTGTACCAAAAACTTTGAGATCCAATTTCAAAACGTCTACTCCGCAAAATTAATTTCTATTAACCCTAAATATACACCTTATTAACACCCAATTAAATTTTATTAACACACATTTAATAAAATGTAACACTCCAATTAATGCAACTGGGGACCGCCGCTGCACACAATAAAAGATGAACCGAGACTGGAAATTCAAATTTAAAAACGACGTTTTCTCGGCGCGCAATCACGATTCAAAATATTTAATTTACTTTAAAATATAAGGTTAGCATTAAAATCACTTCTATACTGCCACTGACTGTTATAAAATGACTGTAAATATGTTGTTTCAAATTTCAAATTTTTCCTTTTTTATAAAATTTTACTTATCTTTAAAATGAAACATTCATTTTATTTCTCTCAAACCGTTCTTTTATTTTCATTAAAAATGCTCTTTCTATTTAACCCAAAAAGTAAGTTTCTTATATTAAATGCAATAAATTTCAATTAACTTCTCTTTCCTTTAAATTTAAAGATTCCTTATATGGATTAGATGTTGCAAATTCCACACTTTTAAAGCTTTAACTTCTATTTCAATTGTTTATAGATTATACATTAAATTTCCAAAAATTCAATGAAATTAGCTTTGCATTTATTTTCATTACATTCTTCTTATGGTATAATTATTTTGTTTCATATCTATTACTTTAATGTTTCACAATTTCCTCTTAGTTCTAATCATCGTAGTATTAAATTCCATTTGCTACGAAAATACCATTTATTATAAATTAAATTGCAATAAATTGGTTTATTTCCATTCCAATCCTTTTATTACTTTACTATACTCAAATTCGACAACTCCTAAACCTCTTATTACATTTCCCATTAATGTTACATTTATTTATTTTATTAACATTATTTCCAATTCTAATTCCATTAACTAATTAAACAGGTAATTTATAATATTTGTTTACAAGTCAAATGTTACACGTAAGTTTCTCATACTTCAACTAATTGTCATATTATGAATGGAATTAACATTAATTTCAAATATTATCTTAATTTACATTAAGATAGTATTTAATTACCTTTAATGAAATTTATTCCCTAATTTATTTAATGCAATCAATTATGACCTTAAAGTTTGGTTTCAATTAATAGGTATTGCACAAATTTAGTTACTTATCAACTTGCATCAACCTTATTACATTAATTTACATTCAATTACTATTCAGTACATATTAATTCATTAATTAATTCAATATTTACGTTTTTTTCTTACATTTGATTTATAGTTTAGTATAACATTTACATTAATCCTATTTCATTCAATCCATTAATTATTAACCTTAAATTAGCATTGGCTATATCTTGATGCATTAATATTTCCCAATTTCGTCTCAATTCTTATTTACATAATATTCAAACATCAAATTTCATTTAATTCCAATTAATCCACTTTATTACATTTATATTTATAATCTTGGTTCCCATTCTTATTTTATTATCAAACAACAACTATCATAATTACTCTCTAGCATTAATCCTATTAACTACAAATTATTACGTATTATTTTATTAATTTCCTTTAACCTTATTACCTAAATTTACGTTCAGTTACTATTAAGAAATATCATTTCATTGGCTAATTCAACACTTACTTTTATTTACTCATTTTCTATTTTATAACTAAGGCAATAATTTATACTATTACATTATTGGGATTTCACTTCAATTGTCAACAATCAGTTTTAATAACCATTGCTACAATTCATTCTTAACATTTAATTCAATATAAATTTCTAAATTTTTAATTTTTGCTAAATTTCTTACAAAAATCTTATTAATTTAACAAATTTAATTATTGAAAATCTACGGGTCGTTACACTCTCCCACACTCAAAACTTTTTGTCCCCGAAAAGAAAAAGAAGGGAAAAGAAAGAATTAAGAAATCAATATATCTTATTTAAAATATTAAATTTATGAACAAATAAATTTACAAAATTAATTAATTTAAATAAAATATACCAATTTATAACCATTAAATATTTTATACTTAAATTTATAAAGTTTGGAAAACATTTTCAAAATATTTTCTAAGTCCAAAATTTACGGAAAATTTCGGCAGAGTCTCCTTTGTACGGAGAGGCTCAGGAGAAAATACAATATTAAATATAACAATATACAACATATTTTCCAAAATAATATATCCCAACACGAAAAAAATGATATAATAATGCTATAAACCGTAATCCGAAAACGTACCTATTGGTCGGGTAATTGCGCTTATATTATGAAACCAAATGCAATAGCAAGTGCTTCCGTATCCTGAATTTCACTTATATAATCCAAAAGGAGTTAATAATTATATAAAATGAAATATTTAACGTTGTTTCAATCCATAACTAACAAATCAACATAACAACCATCACTTAAAATCAACACAAATCAATCATTCACTCATATCAACAAACAAATAGTTGTTCGGGTTCAAACTTTAAATTGCACAGAATGGAAAATAAACTACTTAGTGCACCATTTACTCAACAGTCTTAGATGAAACTAAATAGATTATTCATACATCCAGATAAATTCAAAGTATCCTTGCCCAAACAACCATAAACTAAAACTTCAACAATTCCAAACAATATAGTAAGTTAATTTTTCCATTTCATTTCATGACCTTTGTTGTTTGATTTCCTTTTCTTTCGTATAATACTTATCCTTTTAATCTACATTTATTTCTTACACATTTTCATTTATCTATAATACTTACCTTTATATTTTATTAAATTAGTAGCTTTTCAATTATACTTAAGTTTATAACAACTACGACAAATAAATCTTTATCTATTAAAGAATTTATCGAATACTTTCATTACTTTAGGTTTACTTGTAAAATTTCCATTACACTTTCTTATTAACATCTCGACTTTTAAGATCGGTAAGTTATATATATGTTTTTAAGGATATAATTGAAAGTGTTACAAGTTTATTCTATTTCCTTTGATTAATTTAATGTTCAATAACAATATCCTTGGTCTTATAGGCTACACATTTCAAATTTCTTTTAATTCCATTTAAAACTTAGCATTAAATCTCCTATTTTATTAAAGGTTCCAATTATTAATTAGTTATATTCCATTTTACTACACTTAATTGAAACTATTAATTAACGGAAACTTAAGAATTAAATACCGGGTTTTATTCAAAATCATTTTAGAATAATAGATAAATGTATATCCTTACAACTTATATATCCACTTATATATAAAATGATTTAAAATTTATATTTTTTTAATCAAAATAAGTCTGCAGTAAAACTACTACAGTGGCCTTTCCACTTCGAAATTCGAAAATGAATGTCGATGATGCGTGCACTCATCACCGAAATTATTTTCTAGCGACATAGAGGGGAGTACAGAACTTATTACTTTCCAAAATTTCTTTCAAAACATTTCTTTCAAATTATGTTTAAATATTTATATCAGAAAATACTTCTAATAATATTATTATTATATTTCAAAATCATCTAAATAAAATTTCATAAACCCCGGAACTTAGATTCTAAAATTTCCAACTTATTCTTATTTATTTCACTTTCTTCAAATATCATTTCCGATCAACATTTATAAATTTCACTACCTAACAACCAATTTATTACAACCAAATATATATATCATTTATTAAAAAATTTATTTTATATATATAGAAAACATAATAGGCAAAATTATTCCGTTCACCTATATTCAAAACAAATATTATGTCGTCTGCCCTATTAAGTGTTTAGAAATACCTATTGATGTCATAGCGTCCTATGCACCAACCAGAATTTATAAATACAAAAAGGAACAGATTAACACAATATCAAAACCTTTTTATAACACTAACAAATACGCTCTCTCGTATATATACACTCAACGACTCATCATAGGGTATTACTACCCTATCAACAAAGAGTCAAACCCCACAAAGCTAAGGTTTCACTAAACTAAAGCTCTGATACCAGATGTAACAGGCCGTGCCAGTGGGGTAATGCCTACCGTAGCATACATTGGTACATATGTTCTGCCTTTACGGCCAGCCTCTCGACTGCACCACCAACCCCCATGGGGACATGTAGGAGTAAGAGTCAACCGTTCGCTACCAAACCAGGAAGCGAGAACCTCTATCATGTTGCACCCTCCAAGTGTAATGGCAGACACACATGTTAGACTTAAACCATACAGAAGGGTGGATTGTTATGGGGTAAATAAGAAAAAGCAAGGAAAAAAACCAAAATAGAATCTTGCAATGGAACGATAAAATGTAATAATCGAATAAACAGTTCATGAAGCTGTTTTACAAAACATTTGATTATATTTATACAATACATATCAGAGTATACATACCAGAGAATAATAATTAATGCAGCGGAACAATGTGATGCAGTGGAATAATATAATAAAAATAGTAATAAAATCTTCGTCTTCGTCCTCTAGAAATAAAGTCTTTAAATCCTGAAATTCTCAGGCCGACCCGAGCGAATTGAAAAGACAAAACACTCGAGTCAGAACTAAAAGATATTATGTAATTTAAATCAATGATAAATAATATGAGTGGAACGGCGTTAGAGATGTTTATGGGATTCGACATCTCCTATCCAGTGTCTAACGTGAGTGCAGTAACTTAAGAGATGCTCGGGATTAACAACTCCTAAGGATCCGTTAAACTATTTACTATGTAGTAATATTTCGCTATTATAATAATGTCTATAGTAAAATAAACATACTTTTAAATAGTGTTAAGGAGTGACCCAATATTCCCCTTAACACGTAATAGTCCTAGTAGTCCATCCAATATCATAGTCCCTTCTAGTCGGGTAGCCACCAGAGGATACCACACGGGCTACGGGAGAAAACCAAACTCGTACAAGGCGCGCTAGGGTAGGTGACACGGCACAACAAGGCAATGCCAGGGTAGATATACCAATTGCTATCCGGGCTGGTGGTAACGCGTAGCAGCTACTACCGCCCACCTCGAGCCACACCCCCAAAATCAAAAGAAATCAAAAGTGGCCACCAAATAAATCTCAAAGTCAGAATATAATATCGAAGGAGTGTGTCCGATCAGAGGAATGACCTCATTGGCCCAAGAATCGCTCCTGTTTTAGCCACCTTATGCCAACTCACGGGAGTCGGGTCCACGTATTTACCTCAAACGAAATGCCACTACCATCCTACTTCATTCTGGAATCTCCACCGCGTACACGGTTGTTAAAGTGGTTTTCGGAGTTGGCAGAGAGTATGACAACTTCCGATTCCGGTCCCTTCAACAATCAAACAATATTATAACACCGCGCTCATTTTAAAAGAATTATACTTCAAAACCAGAATAAAATATTCATTTCAAAACCATATAAATACGATATCATTTTCATTTTTTAAAACCAAATTAATATGATATCATTTAAAAAATCCAAATCAATGTAATACTGTTTTATTTCAAATATATCCTTTTCCCAAAATCAAAGCATTTTCAAATCACAATACCTTGAAACCCATAACTTTGAAACATCACTTCTAATACTTAAATGGTTTAATATTAAATTACTTTATATAATAAATTAGCTTCTTACATTTCACAAATCAATTCGAAATACAGATTTGAATTCCCAAATAAACCATTTCAATTTCCATATATTTCAAAGCTTTAAATATTCCACCTTTTCAAAACTTATTCTTTGATAATTCCATATATATCAAATTTAATTACTATTATTTAGATTTGAAATGTTAACTAAAATAAATCCAATATAATTTAAGTAAAAATTTTAAACTTCATTTAACTAGATATTCTTTCAACTTATTTAACTTGATATATTCATTTAAATAAACTTGATATTCATTTAAATCACTCTAAACCAAAAATCAAGTTATAAAATCATACCCGTTAAAATCTCAATTTTATTAAAATTTCAAATCAACTTTATTCGAGTATAATCCTTAAATAATTTAATTCACATCAATTTCATATTTATCTTCCAACCTCATTTTTATTTAAGCCATTATAACTATATATACAATAAAATTTAAACAGCTACTTAACCATGTTATATAAAACCAATAAAATTTATTATTCAACTTATTTTATATATCAAAGCAAACTTATACATAGCTAAAGTCAATTATAAAATAACATTTACATACCATTTAAAATCAATATGTATATAACCCATATATTTCTTTACAAAACCATAGAAATCATTTAAAATATTTTTATATATATAGGCCACGGCGTCCGTGTAAAATTTTCTATCCTATGGTCAAGTGATACTGATATTTATCATTTCAATCCGTAATTTAAAATAAAAATACGGTTATATATCATTTCAAACCGCAATCCCGAATGAAATAAAAATAAATCCATAACGAACTGGCAGATTGTAATGATATAAAATAAACATCCATTCATCCACCATCCAAATCACACATCCATCACAATCATCATCCAAAATAATAAATCAATATCAATATATAACTGATAATATATAACAGGTATTTAACAGGCAGTTATATTCAATAATAGATTAAATAACGATTAAATTTTTAATAAATGCAGTTAACTGAGATGATGATTAAAAATATACGAAACAATCATAATTTAATTCAAAATCACAACATAAATTAAATTTAACAAACATTTATAAGTTGTGAGTGGATTAAAATACTTACCTTTTGAATTTAAATTGAATTTAAATCCAATTTAAACCCAAAATTTGAACAGTATCAGAATTTGTCCAAACCCGCATCAAAATGTCTGGAATTTCAATATGATCATAGCAAAAGAAACCGCGCTTAAATCGGACATTGTATGCGAAAGTTATTCGAGTTATAAGATGACTATTGCCATAATAAAGTGTATATATATAGTGATATTAAAATAAACAAAATAAATATTAAATTTCACGTTTTGGGATGAGGAGATTGGGGTACCTACTGACAAGATGGTGGCAAGGCTTGGGTGAGGTGGAGAGGCTTTCACGCGACTCAAAGCTTCAAGAAGGATTAGGAAGAAGTGTTGCAAGTGAGGGAGAAAATGAAATAGGCTCGTGTTTGCAAAATGAAGTTCAGTGAGATTGGAAAATTGAAATGAGGCTAATGGAGGATGGAACCAATGAAATGAATGCTTCAGGTAGCAAAAAGAACAACGAAAGAAAATGATGTGGCCTTGAAATGAGGTGCTTGCATTGAATGCTTCAGGTTGAAAAATGAAAATTTAGACATTGCAAACAAAGAGGAGGTAACGAATAATAAATATAAAGTAACAAAGGGACTAGTTGTACCAAAAACTTTGAGATCCAATTTCAAAACGTCTACTCCGCCAAATTAATTTCTACTAACCCTAAATATACACTTTATTAACACCCAATTAAATTTTATTAACACACATTTAATAAAATGTAACACTCCAATTAATGCAACTGGGGACCGCCGCTGCACACAATAAAAGATGAACCGAGACTGGAAATTCAAATTTAAAAATGGCGTTTCTGTCAGCGCGCAATCACGATTCAAAATATTTAATTTACTTTAAAATATAAGGTTAGCATTAAAATCACTTCTATACTGCCACTGACTGTTATAAAATGACTGTAAATATGTTGTTTCAAATTTCAAATTTTTCCTTTTTTATCAAATTTTTATTATCTTTAAAATGAAACATTCATTTTATTTTTCTCAAACCGTTCTTTTATTTTCATTAAAAATGCTCTTTCTATTTAACCCAAAATGTAAGTTTCTTATATTAAATGCCATAAATTCCAATTAACTTCTCTTTCCTTTTAATTTAAAGATTCCTCATATGGATTAGATGTTGCAAATTACACACTTTCAAAGCTTTAACTTCTATTTCAATTGTTTATAGATTATACATTAAATTTCCAAAAATTCAATAATAAATTAGCTTTCCATTTTTTTTCAATACATTCTTCTTATGGTATAATTATTTTGTTTCATATCTATTACCTTAATGTTTCACAATTTCGTCTTAGTTCTAATCATCGTAGTATTAAATTCCATTTGCTACGAAAATTCCATTTATTATAAATTAAATTGCAATAAATTGGTTTGTTTCCATTCCAATCCTTTTATTACTTTACTATACCCAAATTTGACAACTCCTAAACCTCTTATTAAATTTCTCATTAATGTAACATTTATTTATTTTATTAACATTTATTTCCAATTCTAATTCCATCAACTAATTAAACATGTAACTTATAATTTTTGTTTACAAGCCAAATGTTACACGTATGTTTCTCATACTTCAACTAATTGTCATATTATGAATGGAATTAACATTAATTTCAAATATTATCTTAATTTACATTAAGATGGTATTTAGTTACATTTAATGAAATTTATTCCCTAATTTATTTAATGCAATCAATTATGACCTTACAATTTGTTTCCAATTAATAGGTATTGCACAAATTTAGTTACTTATCAACTTGCATCAACCTTATTATATTAATTTACATTCAATTACTATTCATTATATATTAATTCATTAATTAATTCAATATTAACGTTTGTTTTTCTTACATTTGATTTATAGCTTAGTATAACATTTACATTAATCCCATTTCATTCAATCCATTAATTATTAACCTTAAATTAGCATTGGTTATATCTTGATGCATTAATATTTCCCAATTTCATCTTAATTCTTATTTACGTAATATTCAAACATCAAATTTCATTTAATTCCAATTAATTCACTTTATTACATTTATATTAATAATATTGGTTCCCATTCTTATTTTATTATCAAACAGCAATCATAATTACTCTCTAGCATCAATCCTATCAACTACAAATTATTACGTATTATTTTATCAATTTGCTTTAACCTTATTGCCTAAATTTATGTTCAGTTACTATTAAGCAATATTATTTCAATGGCTAATTCAACACTTACTTTTATTTACTCATTTTCTATTTTATAACGGAGGCAACAATTTATACTATTACATTATTGGGATTTCACTTCAATTGTCAACAATTAGTTTTAATAACCATTGCTAGAATTCATTCTTAACATTTACTTCAATATCAATTTATAAATTATTTTATTTCTTTCTAAATTTAATTACAAAAATCCTATTAATTTAACAAATTTAATTACTGAAAATCTATGGGTCGTTACAATGCCAATATAGCAAATGCCATTAATAAGCAACAAATCCAACCATCAAACAAATATCATCCAACTAACACCCAACAAAGAAATATATATCCACGCAATCCATAACCAAATCAATATAGATTCACTTCACATTAATATTCATTGAATTGATTTTCAATTTAATCACATTTGATTTATTAACATTGGATTTTATTAACATTCATTCATTCGAATTAGTTTACATTCACTAACTTACTTACAAGTTGGTTCACTTCCAATTTAAATTAAATTTAATTCTATTTAGATTCACTTCACTTCCAATTCCAATTTGGATTCAGTTAGCTTTCAATTTTGTTAATTCAATTTCATATGAATTTCTATTCAATCAACTAACAACAAGTTAACATCCATAGTATATCCAATATTACCAAACTAATTTACTTTCAACATTCAATTTGGTTCAACACTTTTAATTTCAATTAGTTTAATATCTAATTGACTTTCATTCAACTATTCAATTTCTAATTCATTTAACTACTACATTTTCATTCAATTAATTAACATTCAATCCATATTTCATTCACTACTTCACTTTTACAATTAAAGTTGAATTTCATTTTATAACTCAAGTTCACATTCATTTAATTCACTTTATTAATTTACTTCGATATCAAAATCAACTTCATTTAACATTATTTAAGTTATGTTTCATTTCAACTTCATTTACATTCACTTTCACTATACAACTTAAGTTCACTACTAATTTAATTCAAATTCTATTTTATTTAACTTTACTTAAGTCAAATTTCATATCACTTATTCAAATTTAGATTTTGTTTTACTTAACAAAAGTGTTTAACCATTTTAACTATTGGTTTTACTTATCTTATCTCATTTTATAAGTTATACAACTTATTTAGTCATAATTCTGTGAACATCTACCTAATGTTCACTTCCATTCACTAAACTCATTCTTTGTAATTTCAAATCCAATTCGCTTTATTAACTTTCCTTTAGTTAAATTTCAAATCATATATTTATTATGCTAACTCACATTTATTTCAACTTTACTAAAGATAAAATTTTATTATCTCATATACTATAGGTCCAAAACTTGTTTTACTTATTTTTATCAATTTTAACTTGGATTTTAAATACAAATTTGCTTAACACAACAAAACTTCAATTTCAATTTACTTTGGTAGCAAATCAATCACATAGAAACTCGAAAATGATACTGATGATGCTGCAGTCATCACCCGCATTATTTCCCAGTAACAGTAGTGAATTCAGTGCTTTATATTATTATTTTAAAAAAATCCTTTTATATTTATTTATAAATCAAAATTACAAATCTTTCACTTATATAATTTCACTATTTTACTTTACTTATATAAGATCATTCCAAATTCATTTATCTTATTTAGATTTATAACAATATAATCTCTTTAACTTTTGAAAAATAACTTCCAAATCAACAGAATTCAAACGAGATTTGCCATCGATTCAGTTCGTTTTAAACAATCATGCCCGTTGGATTCGAAGTTCTCGACGTTGTCCACCACTTTGTAGTTGAATGTTTTCTCTAATTATTCACGGATTGGAAGAAAAATAAGGAAGAACGATATGAATTTCTAGCCGTGGAAAGGTTAATGGTAGCTAGACGTAGCTTATTAGGGTTTAGTGAAAAATGAAGAAAATCGAGGGCTTTTATAGAAAATTTATGGACACTATTCATCTTCAAATTTTTCGAACTAGAAACGAAGCATGCCGCCTGATGTTTATAATGTTTTACCCCTATTCCTGAACGCAATGGAATATATATCGAAAGCCAATTCGATTTTTTTTGGAAGATAGGTTTTCGAATCGACTATTTAAATTTAAAATTTCACTTAAACGAATTTCTACGCATTTTAGCTTTCCCCGGACAAACCGTATTTCCGGTTGACACGAAATTTGAAATCTTACAACAATATAACATTACGGATCCAGTGAACCTAGTTTCGTCAAAATCCGAGACTGTATGAAAAATGGCTATTTTTACACTTTAATTAAATAATAAAATATTCAATTTCTACAAATCAACTTTTAATTCGATTTTAAAAGTTTTCTAACATCATTATAATTCAAACATAATTTGTTTCAACGTTATAAATCATTTTTATTCACATTCAATCCAATTTCCAATTATTTACGCAATTTCAAATATTAAATCAATAATTTAATTAATTATCCAATTAAATCCTTATATTTCAAATATAAGTTATTCGACTTATAAAATTTTATTTGTGAGTATTTAAAATAAATTAAATATACGAATTTCAAATGACAAAAATTCTGGGTCTTTACATTCTCCCCTACTTAAAAGTTTCGTCCTCAAAATTACTAAGTAAGATAAAGTCACAAAATCCATTATCTTTTCAAAATAAATCGTTCCAATTAGAAATCAACATTCATTCAAATATTTTAACTTTTCCAAAATCCATTCGTTAAACTTCTTACAAATACTTTTTTAAGTTTTCAAATCCATTCATAGTCATTCTTTCAAAACCAATCAATATTGTTTAACTTTTATAACTCAATATCCAAATTTTAGTTATCACAAATTTTTCAAACTTTCCAAGAAAATTCTAAAGCTTTAAATTTTCAGAAAAATTCGCCAGCGTCTCCTTTGTGTGGTTCGATCGTAGTAGGATCATAGCATATATATATATATATATATATATATATATATATATATCGCAAATATACATCTCATCATCGAGGATGAGGCATCCTGGAGGGAAAAAAGTGTAAAAGTACGATATGTAATCCGAGATATGTACCTTATATATTTTTAGCGAGCATATATGGCTAATATAGCACGAAAGCGAGCTCCAAATGTGAAGCAAGCGTCATCCGCACCGACTAAATACTTAATAAACAAATGAAAAACACATATATGACAGTAATATAAATATACAACATATACCAATATAACAACTATATATGCCAATATTGCAAATGCAACCAAAAGCAACAAATCCAACCAACCTACAACTATCATCCAACTAACATCCAACCAATCAATATCTGTCCATAATCAAATCAATACATATTCACTTTTTCTTAATATTCATTGAATTGATTTTCAACTTATTCACATATGATTTATTAACATTGGATTTTTTTTTACTAACATTCATTTATTCATATTAAATTCGTTTACATTCACTAATTCATATTCAAGTTTGTTCACTATGAATCAGCATTGGAAATGTCGTGTTAAGAATTGGATAAAACTTAAGTTGAGAAGTTGTGAATTAATAATAATATTGAAAGTGTTGTATAAAAATGTGATTATAGTGAATACTAGAATTCAATCTAAATTGAATATTAAACCAATTGGAATTAAAAGGGTTAAACGAAATTGAAGGTAAACGAAGTAAAGTAAATTAATTTGGTAATGTTGGATATCATTGGTTGTTAGTTGATTGTATAGAAATTCATATGAAATTGAATTAATAAAATTGAAAGCTGAATAATTGAATTTGAATATGAATGAATGTTAATAAAATCCAATGTTAATGAATCAAATGTGATTTAAATTGAAAACGAATTCAATGAATATTAATGAGAAGTGAATTTATATTGATTTGGTTATGGAGTAGTTGGATGATAGTTGTTTGATAGTTGGATTTGTTGCTTTTGTTGCATTGCTATATTGGCATATATAGTTTTTGATATATGTTGTATATTGATATTACTTTCATATATACATGTTTCTCATTGTTCGTTGAGTGTATAGTAAGTACGGATGGCGCTTTCTTCACATTTGGAGCTTTCTTTCGTGCTATATTAGCCGTATATGCTTGCTAATAATATATAAGGTACATATCTCGTATTATATATCGTACTTTTACACTTTTTTCCTGCGGGATGCCTCATCCTTGATGATGAGATGTATATTTATGATATATATATATATATATATATGTTGTGATCCTACTACGATCGAACCGCACAAAGGAGACGTTGGCGAATTTTTTTGAAAATTAAAGTGTTAGAAATTTTTGGAAAAATTTGTGATGACTATAATTTTGATATTGAGTTGAAAATTAAAACGATATAGTTGGTTTTGAAAAGATAACTAAGAATGGATTTGGTAAACTTAGAAAAGTTTTTCTAAGAAATTTAACAAATGGATTTTGGAAAAGTTAAACATTTAAGTGATTTTGGTAAATCTAAATTGAACGAATTGTTTTGAAAAGTTAATGGATTTCGTGACTTTTTTTTACTTCGTAATTTCAAGGACGAAATTCTTTTAAGTAGGGGAGAATATAACGACCCAGAATTTCAGTAATTTGAAATTGATATATTTAATTAATTTTATATTATTTAAAAGTTAAGTTTATAAGCTGAATAAATAATATTTCAAATATAGTGATTTAATTGGATAATCAAATTGTTAGTTTAATATTTGAAATTGCATAAATAATTCGAAATTGAATTTAAAATGAATAAAAATGATTTATAAAGTTTAATTAAATCATATTTGAATTAGAATGATGTTAAATAACTTTTTAAATTGAATTAAAAGTTGATTTGTAAAAAATTAAATATTTTAATATTTAATTGACAAGTAAAAATTGCCATTTTTCATACAGTCTCGGATTTCGATGAAACCAATTTCATCGGATCCGTAATGTTGAATTATTGTAAGGTTTAAAATTTTGTGTCAATCAGATGTACGATTTTTCAGGGGCAAGCTAAAACGCGTAGAAATCAGTTTAAGTGAATTTTAAATTTAAAATAGTCGATTCGAAAACCTATCTTTCAAATACGATCGAATTGGCTCCAGATATATATTCCATTGCGTTCGAAATAGGGGTAAAACGTTATAAACATCGGGCGACACGCTTCGTTTCGAGTTTGAAAATTTTCGAGATAAATAGTGTTTTGCAATTTTCTATAAAAGGCCTCTATATTTCATTGTTTTCACTAAACCCTAAACGAGATTAAGGCTGGCCGCCATTGGTATTTCTATGGCCAGAATTTCATTTCAATCTTCTTCAATGATCTTCCAATCCACAAATCGATTCAAGAAACTTTTAACTACGTAATTGTGGAGTACGATGAGAGCTATCAATCCAACGGTTATGATTGGATTTCACGCAACGAATCGACGTCAAATGAGCCGCATTCGTCATCAGGTCGTGTGATTTTTCAAGCAAAATACATAGCCGAGCTTCACTATACTCAGGCCGATGGTGGTGCTCAAGTAGTGCTTCGATATGGCGGCCTCTGATCATCTTCTAGTTGGTTATAGGCGATGCGAAAATTCAAGGAAATTGACGGCTAGTTTGGGTTTCACATATGCAAAGGACGTGATGAAGAAGAAGGGGTGGATGGCTTAGATCTGAGGGAAATGAAAATATACGGCCAGATGTAAAAATATTTAAAATTAGAAAAAGAAATTGATTTACATAATTATCTTAAAATTGCGTAATCTTTAAAAATACGTAACTTTGTCATACGAGGTTGAAAATTGACGAAACAAATTGCATTGGAACCTTATTGATGAGAACTACATGATGGAGCTTGGTTTGAAGTTGATTAGAGCTAGTGAGAATTTTGGTTGAAATTAAACGCTCGTTTAATTTTAATCGAAATAAATCGCTAACGCGACGACTACAAGCAATGTGAGTACAACTCACTCTTTCTGACTAACTGGTATCTTTATATAAGTGATAAATAATTTATAATATGATGATTGATGATTGTTTGGACGATATATGATATATTGATTGGTATTTGGATATATACTTGCTTAGTGGAGCAGATGACCCTATACGTTCTCGTGTATGAGCGAATGACCCTTTGTACGCGCATTTGCCTTAAAGCGGACATTGTACACATATTCTAATATGTATATTTGTTGCAGGTGACAGGTTGGAGGGATCCAACTGGACTCCTCACCAATATTGATTTATTTACAAATATTGTGATATATGCTATTATCATATGATATATGATGTTTTGGATGCCGTGATTGATGTATTTAGTGCTGTTGCAGCATTGGGCCTATTTTTGAAATTTAAAAATGTTATAGTTATGATTTTCAAATTTAAAAGGATTTTAAAGTGATTTTGGAAATAAACGTCTTATTGATTTTTGAAGTGTAAAGGAATTGAATTTATTTTGAATAAATAAATATTATAATTTTTATTGTTATAAAAAATATGATTTTTGTGAAATAACACTTAAGTATGATTTTTGGAGTTATATAAGTTCTAATAATGATTTGTAAATTATTAAAAGAATAAGTTTATATAAATGGATATTTTATAAATCAAAATGATGGGATTATAAAGGAATTTTGTAAGAGTTAAAATGAGGTTATAAATGGATTGTATAAGTAAATATGATCTATAGACTTATAACTGAAGCGGTTATAAAAAGAATGATTTTGGAAATAAATAGTTTATAAATAATTAACTTATAATTGGTTTTTAGCATGTAAATGAGCTATATATAGAATTGGTTAATAAAAAGGATTTTAGAAATGGAAGTTTTTATTAAATATAAACATGATTTATAAACATTTTTTATAAATCCAAAATCGATTGATTTGATAAGTTAAATATAGAAGTATATTAAAGGATTATATTCATGATTTTGGACAATGGATTTTACTTTAAAATAAAATGTGTAGAAGTATTGAATTTGGTGAATGAACTACATTCACGATTTCGGACAGTGAATAATCCTTTGAAGTTAAGTAAATGCTTTGAAAGTGATCTTTTAAATAGAGTCAAACGATTTGAAGTTGTTTTAAAATGTGTTAAGGTCGAAACTATAAATTTCAACATTCATTATTGAAATAGACGCTTTCGAGAAGTATGGAAATGATGGACTATAACACTGTTGTTATAGTAAATGATTTTCGAAAGGAAATGTTTTGTATAGTATTGGGATTTATATATCTATCTAATTATCGAATCCCTATACTATATATTTTGGGATGTCGTGACGATGTTTTACGCAACATCTATTTTGACCCAAATAAATATGTTTAAGAGAATGTTTTCCTTAAAGAATAAAATATATACTTAATCCTGATTTAAGTATATGAAATATTTCTTAAGTGCTGAAAATATAAATTGAATTGTGAATTACTTATTATTAAATAAGTATATGTAAATGTTTTCTAATATAAAATATGAAATGGTTTTGAGAATATATCTTTTTAAAGATAATTTGAGGTGAATATTTGGCTAATGGTTTAATTAATAAAAGATTAATTAAAAGGGCCCAGTGATTGTTATGGTGCTGAATGTTTATTTGTTTGTTTGAAAGTTAAATAATCGACTATCAAACTTGGCCAAAATTTTAGTTCCTCGACTTGATGTGCGAACTATTTAGTCGCACACTTAGTACGTAACCTTCTGTGCAGGCTTGATTATCTTTTGTGTTGAGGATGTTGAATCGTATAGTGCGGAGTGTTACTCCAATCTATCGAGCTTCCTTCTTGGCCCGAAGGATAGAAAGTTGAAAGTTGGAGACATGATAAGTCTATGAGACTTAGTTTCTGTGTGAAGTTGAGAAACTCTTTTGCATTGTTGGTCCGAAGAGACCGGGATCAGATTTATCTGAAAACCACTTCGGACCAACCTATGTGTGACGATTGTGCATGTTGCTTGTGATGATATTAATATTCTAAATGCTTGTTGATCGTTTGGGGTTAAAATCCCAATATACATCCAGTAGCAGTGGTCTCTACATTATGAAATATCCAATGCAAGGACTATTTGCTACTAATCCTAGGGATTTCCCGACAGGATGTGATAGGAAAGTACCTTCGGTTTGTCCTGTTACTGGACAATCTATATGGATGTTTGTCTGATATTGCATTTTTAAAGATTACGTACATTGGTGTTTACAATCGTACATCAGTGGTGGCGGAGAAGGCAACTTCTCTTTGCTTAACACCCTCCTTGAGACGTATGAGCTTAAGGGTTGAATTTTTATGGAAGGAAATTAGTAGTCAATGGAAATGGCTGTGTGGCATCCTAAGTGATGCGATATGTGATTGTGAAAGGTAATCGTTACCCCTAGCCTCATCCACCAGAAATGAAAAAAACAGGGTTAGATGCAACAGGGCTAAGTGGGTCGCTCCCATTAGGATATGATCACCCTCTTCAATATATATCTTTACACGCTATGACGTCGTGTATCTGATTATTATGGTTTGTATGCTATGAGGGCCCTCGGTAAAGGTCGGCAACAACCAGAGGATGACACATTCGGTACCATCTAGTTATGGAGGTGGGCCGGTCTTATGTTGGTAGAGGGCAGATGTTATGTGCCTCGAGACATCCATCTAGAGGTGTACCCCTTTGGAAGGTAGTCCCTTCGCCTGGTCATTTATGCGGAAATCCAAACTCCTCTACGTGTTTTCCATTTTGATTGTATTACCCAATTAGGCTATATGCTGGAATTTAATCAATGTAATAATTTCGGCTATGATTAATATTATATGTATATAGTAGACACTACAATAATATAAGAGGATTTGATACGATATGCTTTACTTATCGTAAGGTAAAAACATGTCCGTGTTTATGTGTGGACTTGTCTTACGAGATACTTTTGTTTTGAAAACTAAGAAAAACATTTGGTAATTTAATAAATTTAGTTGAGTGTGTTTTTTACGCTGGTTTACCAGACTGATTCGGACGTTCTTCCCTTTCAATGCTCGGGTCAGATCGAGTATATTTACATGTTCAGTTTTGGTGCCTTTGGAGCTTTAGCGGGAGAACTGGAGATCTACATTTTCGTACGTCCAAATTTGCTTGATTATCCGCTGCGTTTCTTAGTTGTTGTTTATTATCGACATTTGTAAGGATAGGTCATTATAACTGTTCAAGCTGATAACTATTGATGATTGTTGAACTCTGATTGATGTGTATATATAAACAGTTTCTGTTTCATTGATATGATATTATATATTTTTCGCAGCAATGTGAGATTCTGTATCGTTCTGTTTGGTTCTCTCTTCTCTCTTTCTTCTCTTCTCTTCTTCTCTCTTCTTTTCTTTCTCTTGACTTTCCGTCAGTCCATTCTTTTTGGGTCGGACATGTGTGGATTATTGTCGATTCAAAGGGTACGGATTTTCAGGTCGTCACTAAGTGGATTTGCCAATCAATATAACCCACAAGTCCCAGGATCGAAACCTGGCTCTGATACCAAATGTGACGACCCGAAAATCTGTACCCTTTGAATTGACAATAATCCACACATGTCCGACCCAAAAAGCACAGACTGATGGAAAGTCAAGAGAAAATAATAAGAAGAGAGAAGAAGAGAAGAGAAGAAAGTGAGAAGATAGAACCAAGCAGAACAATACAGAATCTCACATCGTAGAGGAAAATATATAATATCATATCAACGATCTTTACAAAACAAAAACTATATATGTACATACTTAAACCTGAGTTCAACAATCAATCAAAAGTTATCAGCCTGAACATTTATAATAACATGTCCTCACAATAGCCGATAATATACAACAACTAAGAAATGCAGCAGATAATCAAGCAAATAAGGATGTACGAAAATGAAGATCTCTAGCTCTCCTGCTGAAGCTCCAAAAGCACCAAAGCATAACCTATAGATATACTCGGTCTGACCCGAGCATTGAAAGGGAAGAATGCCCGGATCAATCTGGTAAACCAGCATGAGAAACACACTCAACTGTATTTATTAAATTACCAAACTTTTCCTTTATTAAAACAAAAGTATCTCGTAAGATAAGTCCACACATAAACACGGACATGTTTTTACCTTACGATAACTTAAACATATCATATCAAATCCTCTTATATTATAGTAGTGTATACTATATACAAATAATATTAATCTTAATTGAAATTGTTACATTGATTAAATTCCAACATATAGCCCAATTGGGTGATACAATCAAAATGGTAGGTACGTAGTGAAGTTTGGATTTCCATACAAATGACCAGGTGAATGGACTACCTTCTGAAGAGGTACATCTCTAGATGGATGTCCCGAGGCATAGAACATTTTTCCTCTATCAACACAAGACCGGCCCACCTCTATAACCAGATGGTACCGAATATATTATCCTCCGATCATTACCTACATTTACCGAAGTCCCTCTAAGCATACAAACCACATAATCAGATACATGACGTCATAGCGTGCAAAGATATATCTAGAAGAGGATAATCATACCCTAATGGGAGCGACCCTCTTAGCCGTGCTGCATCTAACCCTGTTTTGGTCATTTCCGATTGATGAGGCAAGAGGTAACGATTATCTTTCACAATCACAATCACTTCGCTTTGAATTCCACACAGCCATTTCCATTGACTACTAATTACCTTCCAAAAAAATACAACCTTTGAGCTCATACGTCTCAAGGAGGGTGTTAAGCTAAGAGAAGTTGGCTTCTCCGCCACCACTGACGTACGTTTGTAAAAACCATTGTACATAATCTTTAGAAATGCAATGTCAGACAAACATCCATAAAAGTGGTCCAGGAACAGGACAAACCAAAGACACTTTCCTACCACATCATGTCGGGAAATCCCTAGGATTAGTAGCGAATAGTCCTCGTATTGGATATTTCATAATGAAGAGACCATTGCTACTGGATGTATATTGGGATTTTAACCCCAAATGATCAACAAGCAGTCCTCCGCTATGAAACTCCGGAATATCAATATCATCACAGGCAACCTGCACAATCGTCGCATATACGTTGGTCCGAAGTGGTTTTTAGATAAATTTGATCCCGGTCTTTTCGCACCAACAATGCAAAAGCGTTTCTCAACCTCACACAGAAACTAAGTCTCATAGACTTACCACGTCTCAAATTTTCAACTTGCTATCCTTCGGGCCAAGAAGGAAGCTCGATGGATTCGAGTGATACTTCGCACTGTACGATCAACATCCTTAACACAAACGATTATCAAGCCTACACAGAAGGCTACGTACTAAGTGTACGGCTAAATAGTTCCCACATCAATCGAGGAACTAAAATTTGGCTAATGTTTTATAGTCGGTTATTTAACTATCAAAGTAAAAAAACAAATATTTAGCACCATATACATCATTAGGCCCTTTTACTTAACCTTTTATTAATGAAATCATTTTTCAAATATTCACTTCAAATTATCTTTAAAAAAAGATGTAATCTCAAAACCATTTCAACATTGGAAAACATTTCCATATACTTATAAAATAATAAGTAATTCACAAATCAATTTATTTTCAACACTTAGAAAATATTGCATATATTTAAATCACGATTGAGTATATATTTTATTCTTTAAGGAAAACATTCTTATTAATAACATTTATTTGGGTCAAAACGAATGTTGCGTAAAACATCGTTACGACAAACCAAATTCACTAGTATAGGGATTTGAAATTAAGATAAATATAAATCCCAATACTATACAAAAACATTTCTTTCGAAAATCATTTACTATAACAACAGTGTTATAGTCCATCATTTCCTTATACTTTTCGAAAACGTATATTTCAACAATGAATGTTGAAATCTATGTATTCGATATTTAACACATTTTAAAACAACTTTAAACCATTTTGTTCCATTTAAAATATCACTTCCCAAAACATTTATTTATTTTCAAAAGATTGTTCACTTTCCAAAATCGTGAATATACTTCTCTAACCCAAATTCATTATTTCTACACATTTTATTTTAAAGGATAATCCACTGTCCAAAATCATGGATATATCTCCTTTACCAAATTCATTGCTATATTTAACTTATCAAAATAAGTTGATTTCAAATTTATAAAACAACGTTTATAAATTCCATTTATAAAATCAAATTCAATTTATTACTTTATAAGAACTTCAACTTATAAAATCCCTTAATTAACAAGTTCTATTTATATCTCATTTTAATGCCAAAATACAATTTATAAGTTAGTTACTTATAAATCGTTTATTTTACAAATTCATTTATTTTATAACTTCACAATTATAAATCTTATTCACTTATAAACTCCATTTATAACTTTATTTTAACACTTATAAAATTCGTTTTATCATTCTAATATTTAAATTTATAAAATATCTATTTTATAAATCTCCTATATAAACCATTTTACAAAATAGTTAACTTCACATTCCGAAAATCATATTCTGGTTTTATTTCACAAAAATCATAACTTCAATTATATTTCCCAAAACATCATAATTTTTATAACATAAAAATTATCACATTTATTTATTCAAAATAAACCAATTCTTAACGATTCAAAAATTCAAATAAAACATCTATTTTCAAAATCACTTTCAAAATTTTTTTAACTCGATTTTTTAAATTCCAAAAATAGGCCCAATGCTGCAACAGCACTAAATACATCAATCACGGCATCCAAAATATCATATATCATATGATAACATAATGTATCGCAAATATATGTAAAATAATACCAATACCAGTGAGGGATCTAGTTAGCTCCCTCCAACCTACCACCTGCAACAAATATACATATTAGAATATGTGTACAATGTCCGCTTCAAGGCAGACGCGCGTATAAAGGGTCATCCGCTCATACACTGGAACGTATAGGGTCATCTGCTCCACTAGGCATGTATATATCCAAATATCAATCAATATATCATATATCATCTAAACAATCATCAATCATCATATAATAAATTATTTTTCGCTTATATAAAAAATATCTGTGAGTCAGAAAGAGAGAGTTTTACTCACATTGCTTGTAGTCGCGATTTTAGCGTTTTATTCCGAATAAAATTAAACGACTGTTCAATTTCAATCAAAATTATCACTAGCTCAAATGAATCCTAGTCCAGCTCCATAATGTAGTGCTCATCAATACGAACCCAACGCAATTCGTTTCGTGCAAAATGGACCTCGTATGAAAAGGTTATAACATTTTAAAGATTACACGAATTTATAATATATAAATATTTACAATTTCTTTTACTTTTTTAAACCTAGATTTGATCTCGGCCACTCGTTTCTTCATCTGGACATCAGGGCCGATGGTTGCTTCTTTTTCCTCATGTTCAATTCATGAACGAGATAACCCAAAGCCACCCCCCTCACGAACTATCGTTACCACCTCACTTGCTTATAAGTTGATCGAGAACCACTATGTCGAAGCCCTTTGCGAGCTCTACCTCTGCTATGAACAACGCGAAGCTCGGCCCTCCCTCTGTCGTGAAAAGATGTGTGCAACCAAGGACGAACGTGAGCAGTTTTCTGTTGATCCACTGCGTAATACCCCATCATGACCGTTGGATCTCAAGATCTCGACATTGTCTACAACTTTGTAGTTGAAGCTATTAGCTAATCGTCGACAGATCATGAGATATTAAAGGAGAAACGAGGATGGCTTCTGGCCATAGAAAAGTAAATGGCGGCCTTCCCTAATTTGCCTAGGGTTTTAGCAAAACGAAGAAAATCAAGGGCTTTTATAGAAAATTTTTGTGCACTATTCGTCTGGAAATTTTCCAAACTCGAAACGAAACGTGCCGCCTGGCATTTATAATATTTTACCCCTATTCCAAACATAATGGAATATATATATCAGAAGCCAATTTGATCATATTTGGAAGATAGGTCTTCGAATCGACTATTTAAATTTAAAAATTCACTTAAACCGATTTCTAGGCGTTTTAGCTTCCCCCGGACAAACCGTAAATCCGATTGACACAAAATTTAAAATCTTACAATAATTTAACATTACGGATCGAATGAAACTAGTTTCGTCGAAATCCAAGATTGTATGAAATATGGCTATTTTCACTCTCAATTAAATACTAAAATATTCAATCCCTTCAAATTAACTTTTAGTTCAATTTTAAAAGTTCTCTAACATCAATCTAATTCATTAAAATTTAATTCAACTTTGTAAATCATTTTCATTCATGTTAAATTCAATTTCTAATTATTTCTGCAATTTTCAATATTAAATTAACAATTTAATTATCCAATTAAATCCAGATATCCAAAATATTATTTATTCAGCTTATAAACTTTACTTGTGCATATTTAAAATCAATTAAATATACGGATTTCAAATGACGGAAATTCTGGGTCGTTACATTCTCCCCTACTTAAAAGAATTTCGTCCTCGAAATTAAAAGGTAAGAAAAAGTCACAAAATCAATTAACATTTCAAAACAATTCGTTTAAATTAGATTTACCAAATCTATTTAACTTTTAACTTTTTCCAAAATCCAATAGTTAAACTTACAAAAACTTTACTATATTTTCAAATCCATAACAATTTATCTTTTCAAAACCAATAAATATCGTTAAACTTTTAACTCCAAGATCAAAACTTAGTTTTCACAAATTTTCCCAATTTTCTCAAAATTTTCTAACGCCTCAAATTTCAAAAAAATTCGCCAGCGTCTCCTTTGCGTGGTTCGATCGTAGTAGGATCACAACATATATATCACAAATATACATCTCATCTTCGATGATGAGGCATCCCAAAGGGAAAATGTGTAAAAGTACGATATGTAATCTGAGATATGTACCTGTTATATTATTAGCGAGCATATACGGCTAATATAGCGTGAAAGCAAGCTCCAAATGTGAAAAAAGCACCATTCGCACCAAATAAACACTCAACAAATAAATGAAAAACATGTATATATGGAAGTAATATCAATATACAACATATACCAATACAACTACTATTTATGTTAATATAGCAAATGCCATCAATAGGCAACAAATCCAACCATCATACAACTATCATCCAACTAACATCCAACAAACCATATCTATCCAATCTATCCATAACCAAATCAATATTCATTCATTTCACATTTATATTCATTGAATTTGTTTTTCAATTTAATCACATTTGATTCATTAACATTGGATTTTACTAACATTCGTTTATTCAATTTCAATTAGTTTACATTCACTATTTCATATTCCAATTTGTTCACTTCCAAATCAAATCAAATCAATTCTATTTAAATTGACTTAACTTCCCATTTGAATTCTATTATTTAGCTTTCAATTTTATTAATTCAATTTCATTATCACTTAATGAATTTCTATTTACAGTCAACTAACAACCATCTATCAACCAATGCATATTCAATCATAACAAAATTTATTTTATTTACTCTCACCATTCAATTTGGTTCAACACTTATAATATCAATTGGTTTTATATTCAATTTAGTTTGAATTCTAGTATTCACTATATTCACATTTCTATACAACATTTCTAATATTGTTATTAATTCACAGCTTCTTATCATACGTCCAAAACTCGTTTCACTCATTTTTATCAATTTTAACTTGGATTTTAAATCAAATTTATTTACCATAACAAAATTTCAATTTCAGCTTACTATTGGTAGCAAATCCATCACACGGAAACTCAAAAATGATACTGATGATGCTGCAGCCATCACCCTTATTATTTCCCAGTATTAGTAGTGAATTCAGTGCTTTATATTCTTTTAAAAATTCTTTCTATTATAAATCATATTTACAAATCTTTTACTTATATAATTTCACTTATTTTCTATTTATAATAATATAGCCTCTTTAACTTTGAAAAATAACTTCCAAAATAAAGAGGGTTCCAATTTTTCAAGTTCTTAGTTTAAATTCATTTTTATTTATAACACATATTGTTTCATTTCTTATATATAAGATCATTTCACATTTGTAAATCATATTTAAATATAATTCAATACTTATAATTCTTTGCTTATATAATTTATTCTCTTACAATTGTTGTTTTTATTTAGATTCTTCAAACATCTTTCATTAACTTATATATATTTACATTTTCAAACAACCAACCAATCAATTTATATACACTTTAATAATTCCTGAAAAATGGTTTCCTATATATACAAAATATAATCGATGTAAAATTATTTCATTTACCCAACTTAAAATAATACTATGTCGTCTTGCCTCATTTAAGTGTTTGGAAATCCCTATCGATAATATGGCGTCCCACGTACCAACCAGAATTCACAAACAACTCAACGGATAAGCAAACACAATATAAAATATTTTATATCACTAACAAATACGCGCTCATACATATATATAATACACTCAACTCAATCTAGGGTGCTACTGTCCCTATCTATAGGTGCTACTGTCCCTATCTATAGTGGGTACACATCAAAGCTTAAGAATATACAAAATCTAAGCTCTGATACCAAATGTGACGACCTAGGCTTTTCAACCATCGATAGTGGATAAACTCCACCGTAGCTCACATGGGTACCTCACAACTTGCTTTTACGACTAGTCTCTCGACTGTAAGACAAACTACAAAACTAACCCCTCGATACTCGATCTCAGGGACATGTAGGAGTAAGAGTCATCCGTTCGTTAAATAACAAGAAGCGAGAACCCCCTATCATGTACAAACATCACTAAGAGGATTTGCCAATCCGTATATGCGACTGGGATCAGAGTTATCTTAAAACCACTTTGGACCAACGTATATACGACGATTGTGCAGGTTGCTTATGATGATATTGATATTCTGGATTTTCATAGTGGAAGATTGCTTATTGATTGTTCGGGGTTAAAATCCCAATATACATCCAGTAGCAGTGGTCTCTTCATTATGAAATATCCAATGCAAGGACTATTCGCTACTAATCCTAGGGATTTCCCGACAGGATGTGGTAGGAAAGTACCTTCGGTTTGTCCTGTTTTCGGACAACTTGTATGGATGTTTGTTTGACATTGCATTTCTAAAGATTACGTACATTGGTTTTTATAATCATACATCAATGGTGACGGAGAAGGCAACTTCTCTTAGCTTAGCACCCTCCTTGAGATGTATGAGCTTAAGGGTTGTATTTTTATGGAAGGCAATTAGTAGTCAACGGAAATGGCTGTGTGGCATTCAAAGTAATATGATTGTGATTTGTGAAAGGTAATGATTACCTCTAGCCTCATCAACCAAAAATGACCAAAACAGTGTTAGATGCAGGGTCGCTCCCATTAGGGTATGTTCATCCTCTTCTAGATATATCGTTGCACACTATGACGTCATGTATCTGATTATTGTGGTTTGTATGCTAGAGGGCCCTCGGTAAAGGTCGGTAACGACCGGAGGATGACATATTCGGTACCATCTAGTTACAGAGGTAGGCCGATCTTGTGTTGGTAGAGGGCATACGTTCTGTGCCTCGGGACATCCATCTAAAGGTGTACCCCTTTGGAAGGTAGTCCCTTCACCTGGTCATTTGTATGGAAATCCAAACCCCACTACGCGTTTGCCATTTTGATTGTATTACCCAATTGGGCTATATGCTGGAATTTAATTCAATTACTTATAAATCTCTTATTTCACAAATTCATTCATTTTATAACTTCGCAATTTGTAAATCTTATTCACTTATAAAATCCATCTATAACTTCATTTTAACAGTTATAAAACTCCTTTATAATTCTAACACTTTGATTTATAAAATATCAATTTTATAAATCTTATATATATATATATATACACACTGTTTATTATAACTTCAAAAACATCCATTTAAACTATTTTACAAAATAGTTCATTTCATATTCCAAAAATCATAATTCACTATATTTCAAAGAAATCATAATTTTTATGACATAAAAATTATAATATTTATTTATTCAAAATAAGTTCAATTCCTTTTACAATTCAAAAATCAATAAAACATTTATTTCCAAAATCGTTATAAAATTCCTTCTAAATTTGGAAATCATCACTTAAACATTTTTAAATTTCCAAAATATGGCCCAATGCTGCAATAACACTAAATACAACAATCACGGCATCCAAACATCATATATCATATAATAATAGAATATATAACAATATCTGTAAATAAATCAATAAGGTTTGGATCCCTCCAACCAGTCACCTGCAACAAATATACATGTTAGAATATGTGTACAATGTCCGCTTCAAGGTAGACGCGCGTACAAAGGGTCATCCGCTCATACACGGGAATGTATAAGGTCATCTGCTCCACTAGGCAGGTATATATCCAAATATCAATCAGTACATCATATATCATCCAAAAAATCATCAATCATCATAAAATAAATTATTTCTCACTTATAAAAATATCAGTGAGTCAGAAAGAGTAAGTTGTACTCACACTGCTTGTAGTCATCGCGTTAGTGATTTATTTCGATTAAAATTAAACAAGCATTTAATTTCAACCAAAACTTTCACTAGCTCAAATAAATCCCAATCTAGCTCCGTAATGTAATGCTTTTCAATACGAACCCAACGCAACTCGTTTCGTGCGAAATGGACCTCGTACGACAAAGTTATGCAGTTTTAAACATTGTACGAATTAATAATATAATAATTTCAATTTTCTTTTTTTTCTTTTTAACCTAAAATCAATCTGTTCCATGTATCTTGCTTCCACAAATCTGGGTTGTTGCTATTTTCTTCTCCTCCATCTTGTAATTCATGTTCGAACAAACCTATCTTGCCGTTGTTTCCATCGAATTGTCGTCATCACTACGAACGTCGAGGCACGGATCAGGGACCGCCATTGGAATGCTCGTGCTCTCCTCCACCATTGGCCACCGTATCATGAAGCTCGGCCCCCCATCACGTGAAAACACATGCGCAACCAAGGACCAACGCGAACAGTTTCTAGTTAATCCACCGCGTAATACCCCATCATGACTGTTGGATGCGAAGGTCTCGTCGCCCTCTACAAATCTCTAGTTGAAATCTTGGCCTAAAAGTTGATGGATGGAGAGATAATGGAAGAGGAAATTGCGCCATTTATGGCTATTAAAATGTGGGTGGCAGCTAGCCCTAGGGTTGTTAGGGTTTAGTGAAAAAAGCAAGTTATGACGTCCTTTTATAGAAAATATTCATGCACTATTCATCCGGAAAATTTTCGAACTCGAAACGAGACGTGCTATCTGACGCTTATAATGTTTTACCCCTATTTCAAACATAATGGAATATATATCGAGAGCCGATTCGATCGTATTTGAAAGATAGGTTATCAAATCAACTATTTAACTTCAAAATTCACTTAAACCGATTTCTATGCGTTTTAGCTTGCCTCGGACGAACCGTAAATCCGATTGACACGAAATTTGAAATCTTACAATAATATAACATTACGGTTCTGATGAAATTAGTTTCGTCGAAATCTGAGAATGTCTGAAAAATGGCTATTTTTACTCGTTAATTCAATATTAAAGTATTCAATTTTTGCAATTTAACTTTTAATTCGATTTTAAAAGTTTACCAACATCGTTCTAATTCAAATAGAATTTAACTCAACTTTATAAATTATTTTCATTCACATTAAATCCAATTTCCAATCATTTCTGCAATTTCAAATATTAAATTAACCATTTAATTATCCAATTAAATTAATATATTCGAAATAAAATCTATTCAGCTTATTAAATTTACTTGTGAATATTTAAAATCAATTAAATATACGAATTTCAAATGACAGAAATTTTGGGTCGTTACATTCTCCCCTACTAAAAGAATTTTGTCCTCGAAATTACTAAGTAAGAAAATGTTACAAAATCCATTAACTTTTCAAAACAATTCATTAAAACTAGATTTACCAAATCTATTTAACCCTTTTAACTTTTTCCAAAATCCAATAGTTAAAACTTACAAAAAAAATTCTAAGTTTCAAATCCATTTATAGTTACCTTTTCAATAACAACTAATATCGTTTAACTTTTAACTCAAAAATCAAAAAATTTCCAAAATCTCAAAAAAAAACTAACGCCTTAAATTTTCAGAAAATTTCGCCAGTGTCTCCTTTGCACGGTTCGATCGTAGTAGAATCACAACATATATATCACAAATATGCATCTCATCATCAAGGATGAGGCATCTCGTAGGGAAAAATATAAAAGTATGATATGTAATCCAAGATATGTACCTTATATATTATTAGCGAGCGTATACGGCTAATATAGCGCGAAAGGGAGCTCCAAATGCGAAGCAAGCGCCATCCTCACCTACTAAATACTCAACAAACAATGAAAGACATATATATATATATATATATATATGAAAGTAATCAATATACAACATATATCAATACAACAAGTGCATATGCCAATATAGCAGATGCATTCACCACAACAAATTCAACCATCAACCAACTAACATCCAACAACTATCCAATCAATCCATAAACAAATCAATATAAATTCATTGAATTGATTTTCAATTTAAAATCGCATTTGATTTGCTAACATTTGATTTACTAACATTCATGCATTCATATTCAATTAGTTTACATTCACTAATTCATATTCAAGTTGGTTCACTTCCAATTCAAATCAAATTCATTTCTATTTATTCTTTCTTCACTTTCAATTTGAATTCAATTATTTTACATTCAATTTCATATGAATTTTTTTTCAATCAAATAACATTTATCTAATAACCAATGTATAACCTACATAACCA
This sequence comes from Allium cepa, assembly GCA_030765085.1. NCBI lineage: Eukaryota > Viridiplantae > Streptophyta > Magnoliopsida > Asparagales > Amaryllidaceae > Allium > Allium cepa. The sequence goes on from CM060941.1 coordinate 746,955,060, forward strand.
AATTAATTTACTTTACATTCTTTCAGTTTGGTTTAACACATTTAATTCCAATTGATTTAATATTCAATTTAGATTGAATTCTAGTATTCACTATAATCACATTTTTATACAACACTTCCAATATTATTATTGATTCACAACTTCCTAACTTAAGTTTTATCCAACTCTTAACATGAAATTTCCAATGCTGGTTCATTTTACAAATAAAGTAGAATTTCTTTATATAAGTCGAATTCATATTCAATTAATTACTTCATTTATTAATTTACTTCGATACCAAAATCAACTTTATTTACATTTACTTTCACTTATACAACTTAAGTTCACTATACTTAACTTTTACTTAAGTCTAACTCATATCACTATTGAAATTCAGATTTTATTTTGCTTAACAAAATTGTTTAACCATTTTAACAATTAGTTTTACTTACATTTTCTCACTTTATAAGTTATACAACTTATTTATTCAAACTTCCAAATTCATATTATATAATCACTACCACTTAAGTTTAATTTCCCATTTCAATAATTTATCTAATCCAATTCTAATTATATAACCTTCCTTTAGTTAAATTTCAAATCATATATCTTACTATACTAACTCAACTTTACCAAAGTTAAATTTTATTTCATATTATAAATCCAAAACTCATTTCTACTTATATTTATCAATTAAAGCATGGATTTAAATTCAAATTTGTTTATCAAAACAAAAACTTCAATTTTCAATTTACTATTGGTAGCAAATCCATCATATAGGAACTCAAAAATTATATTGATGCTGCTGCAGCCATTACCCTTATTATTTCCTAGTAACAATAGTGGATTTAGTGCTTTATATTCGTTTTAAAATTTCTTCTATTTATAAATCACATTTATAAATCTGTACTTATATAATTTCATTATTTTACTTTACTTATATAATATCATTTCAAATTTATTTATCTTACTTAGATTTATAATAATATAACATCTTTTTACTTTGAAAAACAACTTTCAAAATCAACGGGATTCAAATTTTCCCAATTCTTAATTAAATCCGTTTTTATTTACAACTTATATTTATAAATATACTCAAGTTGTTCCATTTCTTATATATAAGATTACTTCACAACTGTAAATCATATTAATTATAATTCCATACTTTATAATTCATTTGCTTATACAATTTCATTCTTTTACAATTTTTGTTTTTATTAAGATTATTCAAACAGATTTTATCAACTTATATATAATTACATTTCCAAAAAACCAAACAATCAATTTATTTACATTTTAATAATTATTTAAAAATTATTCCTTTATATATAAAATATAATTAAGGTAAAATTATTTCATTTACCCAATTTAAAATGATACTATATCGACTTGCCTTGTTTAAGTGTTCAGAAATCCCTATCGATGATATGGCGTCCCACATACCGACCAGAATTCATAAACAGCTCAACGGATAAGTAAACACAATATAAAACATTTTATATTCACTAATAAATATGCGCTCATATATATAATACACTCAAACTCAATCTAAGGTACTACTGTCCCTGTCTATACTGAGCACACATCAAAGCTTAGGAATATACAAAATCTAAGCTTTGATACCAACTGTGAAGATCTAGGCTTTTCAAGCATCGACGGTGGATAAACTCCACCGTAGCTCACACGGGTACCTCACGGTTTGCTTTTACGGCCAGCCTCTCGACTGTAAGGCAAACTACCAAACCAACCCCTCGATACTCGATTTCAGGGACATGTAGGAGTAAGAGTCATCCGTTCGCTACCTAACAAGAAGCGAGAACCCCCATCATGTACGAACATCACTAAGCCAATCTGATTCCAGTCACTTTGCACCAACAACGCAAATCTCACCTCACACAGAAACTAAGTCTTATAGACTTATCACGTCTCCAACTTTCAACTTGCTATCCTTCGGGCCAAGAAGGAAGCTCGATAGATTGAAGTAATATTCTGCACTACATGAATCATCATCCTCAACACAAACGGTAATCAAGCCTACACAGAAGGCTACGTACTAAGTGTACGACTAAATAGTTCCCACATCAAGTCGAGGAACTAAAATTTGGTCAAGTTTGATAATCGGTTATTTAACTATCAAAACAAACAAACAAATATTCAACACCATAACAATCACTGGGCCCTTTTAATTAATCTTTTATTAATTAAACCACTTGCTAAATATTCACTCAAATTAGTCTTTAAAAGGATATAATCTCAAAACCAACTCAATATTTCAATCCTGGAAAACATTTCCAAATACTTATTTAAAAATAAGTAATTCACAAATTAATTATATTTTCAACACTAAGAAAATATTGTATATACTTAGATCACGATTAAGTATATATTTTATTCTATAAGGAAAACGTACTTTTAAAACACTTTTATTTGGGTTAAAACGAATGATGTGTAAAACATCGTTACGACAACCCAAAATCACTAGTATAGGGATTCAGAAATTAGATAGATATATAAATCCCAATACTATACAAAATATTTCCTTTCGAAAATCATTTACAATGACAACAATGTTATAGTCCATCATTTTCTTACTTCTCGAAAACTTCTATTTCAACAATGATGTTGAAATCTATGGTTTCGATACTTAACACATTTTAAAACATCTTCAAACCATTTAACTCCATTTAAAAATATCACTTTCTAAAACATTTGTTTTAAAGTATTATTCACTGTCCAAAAATTGTGAATATAAATCGTTTACCAAATTTAAAATTATTTCAACATTTAAAGGATAATTCACTGTCAAAAATCGTGAATAAAATTCCCTAAAATAAACTTCTATATTTAACTTATCAAAATCAATTGACTTCGGATTTATAAAACGATGTTTATAAATTCACAATTATATTTTATAAAAACTTCAAGTTATAAATTCCTTTTATTTACCAATTCCATTTACATCTCATTTATATGCCAAATCCAAATTTTAAATCAATTACTTATAAATCTCTTATTTCACAAAATTCATTCATTTTATAACTTCGTAATTTTTAAATCTTATTCACTTATGAAATCCATCTCTAACTTCATTTTAAAATTTATAAAACTCCTTTATAATTCTAACACTTTGATTTATAAAATATCAATTTTATAAATCTTATATATGTATATACCGTTTATTATAACTTCAAAAATATCCATCTAAACTATTTTGCAAAATAGTTCATTTCATATTCCAAAAATCATAATTTACTATATTTCACAAAAATCATAATTTTTATAACGTAAAAATTATATTATTTATTTATTCGAAATAAATTCAATTCCTTTACAATACAAAAATCAATAAAACGTTTATTTCCAAAATCACTTCAAATTCCTTTTAAAAAAATCATTTTAAATTCCTTTTAAATTTGGAAATCGCCACTTAAACATTTTTAGATTTCCAAAATATGGCCCAATGCTGCAATAACACTAAATACAACAATCACGGTATCCAAACATCATATATCATATAATAAGAGAATATATAACAATATTTGTAAATAAATCAATAAGGGTGAGGAATCCAGTTGGACCCCTCCAACCTGTCATCTGCAACAAATATACATATTAGAATATGTATATAATGTCTACTTCAAGGCAGGCGCACGTACAAAGGGTCATCCGCTCATATACGGGAACATATAGGGTCATCTGCTCCACCAGGCAGGTATATATCCAAATATCAATCAATATATCATATATCATCCAAACAATCATCAATTATCATAAATAAATTATTTCTCACTTATATAAAAATATCAGTGAGTTAGAAAAAGTGAGTTGTACTCACATTGCTTGTAGTCGTCGCGTTAGCGATTTATTCCGATTAAAATTAAACAAGCATCTAATTTCAACCAAAATTTTCACTAGCTCAAATAAATTCCAATCCAGCTCCATAATGTAGTGCTTGTCACTACGAACCCAACGCAATTCATTTCGTGCGAAACGGACCTCGTACGACAAAATTATGCAGTTTTAAACTTTGTACGAATTAATAATATAATAATTTCAATTTTTCTTTCTTCATTTTTAACCTAAAATCAATCTGTGTCGTGCATCTTACTTCCAAAAATCTGGCCGGTTGCTATTTTCTTCTCCTCCATCCTATAATTCACGTCCGAACAAACACTTCTTGTCGCCATTTCCATCGAATTGTCGCCATCACTACGAATGTCGAGGCAAGGATCTGGGACCGCCATTGGAATGCTCGTGCTCGTCTACACCATTAGCCGCCGTATCATGAAGCTTGGCCCCCCTGTCATGTGAAAACACGTGCGCAACCAAGGACGAAGGAGAGTAGTTTCTAGTTGATCCACCACGTAATACCCCATCATGACCGTTGGATGCGAAGGTCTCGTCGCCCTCTACAAATCTCTAGTTGAAATCTCAGCCTAAAAGTTGATGGATGGAGAGATAATGGAAGAGGAAGTTGCGCCATTTCTGGCCATTAAAATGTAGGTGGTGGCTAGCCCTAGGGTTGTTAGGGTTTAGTGAAAAAACCAAGTTATGACGTTCTTTTATAGAAAATATTCGTGCATTATTTATTCGAAAAATTTCCGAACTCGAAACGAGACATGCCGCCTGGCATTTATAATGTTTTACCCCTATTATGAATACAATGGAATATATATCGAAAGCCAATTCGGTCATATTTGAAAGATAGGTTTTCAAATCGACTATTTAAATTTAAAATTCACTTAAACCGATTTCAACGCGTTTTAGCTTGCCTAAATCCGATTGACACGAAATTTGAAATCTTACAATAATATAACATTACGGATCCAATGAAACTAGTTTCGTTGAAATCCGAGACTGTTTGAAAATTGGCTATTTTTACTCGTTAATTAAATATTAAAATATTCAATTTTTGCAATTTAACTTTTAATTCGATTTTAAAAGTTTACCAACATCCTTCTAATTCAAATATAATTTAATTCAACTTTATAAATTATTTTCATTCACATTAAGTTCAATTTCCAATCATTTCTGCAATTTCAAATATTAAATTCACCATTTAATTATCCAATTAAATTACTATATTCGAAATAAAATCTATTCAGCTTATTAAATTTACTTATGAATATTTAAAATAAATTAAATGTATGAATTTCAAATGACAGGAATTATGGTCATTACATCGGAAATAAACTTAATTCTGGGTCGGACATTTGTGGATCATGTGTACGGACTTGCCATTTTTGGGTCATCACATTTGGTCACAAATAATCCACACATGCTCTGATACCAGATGCGACGAGCCGAAGATTCATACCCTCTGAATCGACAATAATCCACACATGTCCGACCCAAAAAGCACAAACTGACGGAAAGGCAAGAGAAAGAAAAAAAAAGAGAAGAAGAGAAGAGAAGAAAGAGAGAAGATAGAACCAAACAGAACAATACAAAATCTCACATCATAGCAGAAAATATGTAATATCATATCAATGATCTTTATAAAACAGAAATTGTGTATATACACAAATCAATCATAGTTCAACAATCAATCAGACTTATCAGCTTTAACAGTTATAGTAACCTATCCTTACAAATGCCGATCATAACAACAACTAAGCACAACGAATAATCAATAATCGAAACAGATACACGTAGACGTAAATGAAGATCTCCAACTCGCCTGTTGAAGCTCCAATAGCACCAAATCTGAATCTGTAAATATACTCGATTTGACTCGAGCATTGAAAGGGAAGAATCCCTGGATCAGTCTGGTAAACCAGCGTGAGGAACATACTCAACTGAATTTATTAAATTTCCAAACTTTTCCTTAGTTTTCAAAACAAGAGTAACTCGTAAGACAAGTCCACACATAAACACGGACATGTTTTTACCTTATGATAACTAAAACATATCATATCAAATCCTCTAATATTATAGTAGTGTCTACGATATACAAATAATATTAATCATAGCCGAAATTGTTACGTTGATTAAATTCTAGCATATAGCTCAATTGGGTAATACAATCAAAATGGAAGGTACGTAGTGGAGTTTGGATTTCCATACAAATGACCAGGCGAAGGGACTACCTTCTGGAGGGGTACACATCTAGATGGATGTCCCGAGACATAGAACATCCGCCCTCTACCAAAACTAGATCGGCCCACCTCTATAACTACATGATACCGAATATGTCATCCTCCGGTCGTTACCGACCTTTACCGAGGGCCCTCAAAGCATACAAACCACAATAATTAGATACACCACGTCATAGCATGTAAAGATATATCTAGAAGAGGGCGATCATATCCTAATGGGGGCGACCCACTTAGCCCTGTTGCATCTAACCCTGTTTTGGTCATTTCCGGTTGATGAGGTCAGATGTAACGATTACCTTTCACATATCACAATCACATCGCTTTGAATGCCACACGGCCATTTTCGTTGACTACTAATTGCCTTCCACAAAGATACAGCACTTAAGCTCATACGTCTCAAGGAGGGTGTTAAGCTCAGAGAAGTTGCCTTCTCCGCCACCACTGATGTACGCTTGTAAAAACCAATGTATGTAATCTTTAGAAATACAATGTCCGACAAACATCCATACAAGTTTTCCAAGAACAGGACAAACCAAAGGTACTTTCCTACCACATCCTGTCGGGAAATCCCTAGCATTAGTAGCGAATAGTCCTCGCATTGGATATTTCATAATGAATAGACCACTGCTACTAGATGTATATTGGGATTTTAACCCCAAACGATCAACAAGCAGTCCACCACTATGAAAATCTAGAATATAAATATCATCACAAGCAACCTACACAATCGTCGCATATACGTTGGTCCGAAGTGGTTTTCAGATAAATCTGATCTCGATCTCTTCGCACCAACAACGCAAAAGAGTTTCTCAACCTCATACAGAAACTAGGTCTCATAGACTTATCACGTTTCCAACTTTCAACTTGCTATCCTTCGGGCCAAGAAGGAAGCTCGATTGATTGGAGTAATACTCCGCACTCTACGAATCAACATCCTCAATACAAATGATAATCAAGCCCACACAGAAGGCTATGTACTAATTGTACGACTAAATAGTTCCCATATCAAGTCAAGGAACTAAAATTTTGGCCAAGTTTGGTAGTTGGTTATTTATCTATCAAACAAACAAACAAATATTCAGCACCATAACAATCACTGGGCCCTTTTAATTAATCTTTTATTAATTAAACCATTTGCCAAATATTCACCTCAAATTATCTTTAAAAAGATATATTCTCAAAACCATTTCAACTTCTATATTGGAAAACATTTACATATACTTATTAAATAATAATTTATTCACAATTCAATTTATATTTTCAACACTTAAAAAATATTTCATATACTTAAATCAGGATTAAGTATATATATTATTCTTTAAGGAAAACATTCTCTTAAACATATTTATTCGAGCCAAAATGGATGTTGCGTAAAACATCGTCACGATAACCAAAAATCAATAGTATAAGGATTTTAAAATTAGATAGATATATAAATCTCCATACTATACAGTGTTATAGTCCATCATTTCCATACTTCTCGAAAGCGTCTATTTCAACAGTAAATGTTGAAATCCATGGTTTCGATCCTTAACACATTTTAAAACAACTTCAAATCGTTTAAATCCATTTAAAAGATCACTTTCAAAACATTTATTTAATTTCAAAAGATTATTCACTGTCCAAAATCGTGAATATAGTTCGTTCACCAAATTCAATACTTCTACACATTTTATTTTAAAGTAAAATCCACTGTCCAAAATCATGAATATAATCCTTTAATATACTTCTATATTTAACTTATCAAATAAATCGATTTCGGATTTATAAAACAGTGTTTATAAATCATATTTAAATTTAATAAAAACTTCCATTTCTAAAATCCTTTTTATTAACCAATCCTATATATAGCTCATTTACATGTTAAAATCCAATTATAGGTTAATTACTTATAAACTATTTATTTCCAAAATCATTCTTTTTATAACTGCTTCAGTTATAAATCTATAGATCATATTTACTTATAAAATACATTTATAACCTCATTTTAACTCTTAAAAAATTCCTTTATAATCCCATCATTTTGATTTATAAAATATCCATTTATATAAACTTATTCTTTTAATAATTTACAAACCATTATTGAAATTTATATAACTCCAAAAATCATACTTAAGTGTTATTTCACAAAAATCATAATTTTTATAACAGTAAAAATTATAATATTTATTTATTCAAAATAAATTCAATTTCTTTACAATTCAAAAATCAATAAGACGTTTATTTCCAAAATCACTTTAAAATCCTTTTAAATTTGAAAATCATCACTTTAACAGTTTTAAATTTCCAAAAATAGGCCCAAGGCTGCAACAACACTAAATACAACAATCACGACATCCAAAACATCATATATCATATGATAATAGCATATATCACATTATTTGTAAATAAATCAATACTGGTGAGGAATCTAGTTGGATCCTTTCAACCTATCACCTGTAACAAATATACATATTAGAATATGTGTACAATGTCCGTTTCAAGGCAGACACGCGTACAAAAGGTCATCCGCTCACACATGGGAACGTATAGGGTCATCTGTTCCACTAAGCAGGTATATATCCAAATACCAATCAATATATCATATATCATCCAAACAATCATCATTCATCATATAATAAATTATTTCTCACTTATATAAAGATATCAGTTAGTCAGAAATAGTGAGTTGTACTTACAATGCTTATAGTCGTCGCGTTAGCGATTTATTCCAATCAAAATTAAAGAGCGTTTAATTTCAACCAAAATTCTTGCTAGCTTCAATCAACTCCAAACAGCTCCATCGCGTAGTGCTTATCAATATGGTTCCAACACAATTCGTTTCGTCAATTTTCGACCTTGTATGACAAAGTTATGCATTTTTAAAGATTACACAGTTTTAATACAATTATATAAATCAATTTCTTTTTCTAATTTTAAACATTTTTACATCTGGCCGTATATTTTCATTTCCCTCCGATCTAAGCCATCTGCCCCTTCTTCTTCATCACGTTCCTTTGCATACATGAAACCCAACCCAGCCGCCAATTTCTTTGAATTTTCGCATTGCTTATGTTCAACTAGAAGATTATCAATGGCCGCCATACCGAAGCGCTACTCGAGCGCCACCATCGGCCTGAGTATGGTGAAGCTTGGCTATGTATTTTTCTCAAAAAAGTGTGCGACAGGATGACGAACGTGGCCCATTTGACATCGATTCGTTGCATAGAATCCAATCATAACAGTTGGATTGATAGCTCTAAACATACTCTATAACTTCGTAGTTGAAAGTTTCTTGAATCGATTTGTGGATTGGAAGATAATCGAAGAAGATTGAAACAAAATTCTGGCCATAGAAATACAATGGCGGCCAGCCCTAATCTCGTTTAGGGTTTAGTGAAAACAATGAATTATGGAGGCCGTTGATTTAGTTGACGAATGAAAATAGTCATTTTCCAAACAGTCTCGGATTTCGACGAAACCAGTTACATCGGATCCGTAATGTTATACTATTGTAAGATTTCAAATTTCGTATCAATCGGATTTACGGTTTGTCCGGGGCAAGCTAAAACATGTAGAAATCTGTTTAAGTGAATTTTAAATTTAAATATTCGATTTGAAGACCTATCTTTCAAATACGATCGAATTGGCTCTCGATATATATTCCATTGCATTTGGAACAGGGGTAAAACATTATAGATTCCAGGCGACATGTTTCGTTTCGAGTTTGAAAATTTTCGGGATTAATAGTGTCGCGTAATTTTTTTATAAAAGGCCAACATATCATTCATTTTTCACAACCCTAGCAAGATTTAGGGCAAGCTGCCACAAACAATTCCAATGGCTAGAAATTCGTTTCCTTTTCCCTTCGATTTCTTCAAATCCATTAATTGATTCGAAAAGTGTTCAACTAGAGATTTGTAGAGGGCGGCGAGACCTTCGCATCCAACAATCATGATGGGGTATTACGTGGTGGATCAACAGAAAACTGCTCGCGTTCACCCTTGGTTGCCCATATATTTTCACGACAGAGGGAGGGCCGAACTTCGCTTCGTTCATGCCAGAGGTAGAGCTCGCGAAGGGCTTCGACACGGTGGTTCTCGATCAACTTATAAGGAAGCGAGGTGGTCACGATAATTCATGAGGGGGCGGCTATTGGGTTTCACACGTACGAAGTTTAACTGGTGAGGGAGAAGATAACGCGGGCGGCTATGATGTGATCAAAACAAAATCAACGGCCGAAGCATAGTGAGGGTTTTAAAAAAATGTAAATTTATTTCTTTTTAAATGAAAGATAACTTATTTTGGGTTCGCACATCTGTGGATTATTTGCGGGTCTATGCTTTTCGGTATCGGACATGTGAAATCAACTTATTTTGATAAATTGTGACAACCTAAAAATCTGTACCCTTTGAATCGACAATAATCCACATATGTCTGACCCAAAAAGAAAAGACTGACGGAAACTCAAGAGAAAGAAAAGAAGAGAGAAAAAGAGAAGAGAAGAAAGAGAGAAGATAGAACCATATAGAACAATACAGAATCTCACATCGCAGCGGAAAAAATATAATATTATATCAATGATCTTTACAAAACAGAAACTGTATATATACATACATAAGTCAGAGTTCAACAATCAATCAATAGTTATCAGCTTGAACAGTTATAATAACCTGTCCTTACAAATGCTGATAATAACAACAACTAAGCAATGCAGCGGATAATCAAGCAAATACGGATGTATGAAAATGAAGATCTCTAGCTCTCCTGCTGAAGCTCCAAAAGCATCAAATCTAGACTTGTAAATATACTCGGTCTGACCCGAGCATTGAAAGGGAAGAACGCACGGATCAGTCTGGTAAACCAGCATGAGAAACACACTCAACTGAATTTATTAATTTACCAAAACTTTTCCTTTATCAAAACAAAATTATCCGGTAAGACAAGTAATATGAAAACGGACATGTTTTTACCTTACGATAACTAAAACATATCATATCAGATCATCTTATATTATAGTAGTGTCTACTATATACAAATAATATTAATCATAGCCGAAATCGTTACACTGATTAAATTCTAGCATACAACCCAATTGGATAATACAATCAAAATGGCAAGTACGTAGTGGAGTTTGGATTTCCATACAAATGACCAGGTGAAGGGACTACCTTCCAAAGGGGTACACCTCTAGATGGATGTCCCGAGGCATAGAACATCTGCCCTCTACCAACACAAGACTGGCCCACCTCTATAACTAGATGGTACTGAATATGTCATCCTTCGATCGTCACTGACCATTATCGAGGGCCCTCTAAGCGTATAAACCACAATAATTAGATACACGACGTCATAGCGTGTAAAGATATATCTGGAAGAGGATGATCATACACTAATGGGAGCGACCCGCTTAGTCATGCTGCATCTAACCCTGTTTTGGTCATTTCCGGTTGATGAGGCTAGAGGTATCGATTACCTTTCACAAATTACAATCACATCACTTTGAATGCCACACGGCCATTTCCGTTGACTACTAATTACCTTCCGTAAAAATACAACCCTTAAGCTTATACGTCTTAAGGAGGGTTTTAAGCTAAGAGAAGTTTCCTTCTCCGCCAGTAAACCAAAATAAAAAGGGACATCTAGACAGGGATGACCTCACCCTGCTTGGGTTCTACCCACCGAGCCTTACTACATAACCCCTGATTTTCAAACATTCCCATTTGATGAGGCTTGAGGCTAAGCGTTACCTTTTTAGAACATATCCCTTAGAATGCCCATCGTCCACCCGACGATGTTCCGAAAGCATTCATCCATACAAGTCTGTCCCGGGTTCGAACGGAACCGAAGACACTATTCCTACTACATCCATTTTGGAAATATCCTCAGGATTAGTAGCGACTATCCCTTGCACTTCACTGCTCCATCTTCAAATCCAAACTCGTTTCACACGAAACGTACAAACCGGATCGAAGTGGTTTTCGAGAAATAAATCTCGATCCCGGTCTCTTCGAAACGATCAGCGTATTCGTCCAATATTGATAGTCGGTGATTTAACTATCAATTAATATTCACAAACATCCATCAAACAATAAATAATTTCCTAAATTATTTATTAACCTCAATAATATCTTCACAAGATATATTTCTATTTTCAACTCTTTGAAAACAGTTTCAAACCATTCTTTCTTTTCCAGAATAAACTTTCCCAAATATTTTTTTTTTCTCCACTAAAATCACCAAGCACAAAACTAGATTTTTTTAAAATAATTTTAAACACTTTACTTTGAGGTATACTTTAAAATATTTAAGGTAAAACTACTTCAATAATTTGTTAAAAATACATACTATATGAATATTTGAAAATAAGGTTACTTAATAAAATATAAAACTAGATTTTTCACTTTTAAAAAAACAAAATACTAAGTCACTCTTTAAATAATTACTACCATAATAGATTAAAAGGTATTATTTTCTTTAGAATTTAAATATTAGAAATAATAAATTTTCCAAAACTTGCTTTTTAAAACAACTCTAAAACTTTTAACTTATATTTAAAAATTTACTTTGAAAACGTACTTGATTATTCAGGGAGAATTTCCAATCTCAATCACTTAAATCAATTTTCCAAATTGATTCCAAATTTGTTCCCTTTGAAATAATTTTTTTACTTATTCAGTTCACTTCAAAATTCATTAATTATGGACTTTATTATTATTGTTATTATTTTCCGTTTGATTTTAAACCCTTTAACTGAAATATACAAATTTCAGGTTATTCCCAATTTCTTCTTTATTCATTTCAATAATTTAAATCTTAAATTTTAAATAAATGTTTTGTTCTTTTTAAATAATAACACTGAATTTTAAAATTCATTAACTTTTTGTTTATTTAAATTTTCCTTTCCATACTCAAGATTTATTTATCAGAATTTTAAAGTCACTTTATCTCTTTTCCAATTCATTCTTAAATTTATTCAAATTTCTATAATTATTTTACTTACAATTTCACTTCTTTTATTATCTTCCCAAAATCCAATTTATATATTTTTGGAAATTCATCATACCCAATTATATCCAATCAAACCATAGCATTCAATATTCCCATATAATTCATCATAGGATATCACATAATCACAACAGAGGGTATTAAATAATTTAAATAAATGTTGAGGGATCCAGTTGGATCCCTCCAACCTGTTTTCCTTGCATGCACAGACATTAGCACAATATAAAATACCAATTCCAAAATATATCATACTATAGCACATCAATCAATTCAACCATTCAAACAATTATTTAAATTTAATCATTTAAATTTTAAATTTAACTTCAACCGAGTGAGATTAACCCGCCTTTGATTTAATTGTGTGCAATTCTTCCCAATCTCGATTCGTTTCCATACATTTGACCTTGAATAAATAATTATATAATTTATTAATGTTCGAACAAATCGAACAACCCAATTACCATTAAACAATTTATTTAGTCTAATAATTTAGTTTAAACCAATTTCCTTTTTATAAATTTTTAGTAACTAAAATAATTAATTAGGTTAATTAAACAAGTTAACGCATTATTAGTAAAAATAAAAATGTGTATAGGTATATTTGTTTTCCTTTTGAACTACATACATATTTATAAAATAGGTTACAGATTTCAAAAATACAACTTTTTATAAATTCTTTGAACATTTTAAAACCCCTGTGTATATATATATTTATTTATTTTTAAAACAAACACTGTAATATGTAGTAACCTAAACTATTTTTAAACAATACATAACCTAATTATTATTTTTATTCTTATGACAAATTATTTTAGCTGTTTCCATTATCAGTAATTAACTTAATTAACCCATTTCAAATAAAAAAAAATTCATGTGTATATAAAAATTAAATAGAAGAATACCTCACAGCGAATTATACCTCTGCCTCGCGCAACAACCCTACAGCACTTGACTTCGGCCTCCTACTTCGTCCATCGACACCATGAACCCCAACCACGAACCCTAACGACTAAGGATTGATGAACTGCAGACCTCGAGCCGCCTTCGATCGCGACCAAAACCCTAATCGCGACCATCCCTACGCGCGCAGCCCCAAATCGCATGCTCAATCGTCGCCGAAATCGATGAGTTCGAGCTCACCACTGCTCGAATCGAGCGATCCACCTTCCCTTCCACACGTCGTCGCCAAGCTCGCAAGGAGCGCTCGATCCTAAGCGTGCGTGAAACCCCTCTTCTCTCTTCTCTCTTTTTTTTTAAATTTTATATGAACGAGTTCGTATATATTCGATCTGGGGAAAAAAGGAAATGCCATTTTTTTTCGAGTTTGATTTTCTGATTGAAGATAAAGAGCAAAGATTTTTTTTTCACGGAGTGGTTTAGAAAAGGGTTTCGGCCATACTCGAACGATTCGAAGCATCGGCCATTAATATTTTTTCTTCTCGTTTGATAATGACTGGAATTGAATTGAATAAACGAGGAAGGAATTAGCAAATTTTAGAAGGAACGAGAAGTGTGCGATGGAAGATAAGAGTGGCGTGTTAAAACGAATATGAGATGGCGTATACAAGAAGCTTGACCGATTAAATTAAATTTCATTAGATTATTATCAATTAAAATTTCAGCGCGTTTATAAATCGTACACTCACACACTAACTCCAATCAATACGAAATTTGAAATCCGATAATAATTCAATATTACGGACCCAATGGAACTGGTTTCGTCGAATTCCGAGACTGTGCCTCGGAAGGCTATTTTTAAAATTCAATTTAAACGATAAAATTTCAAAATCGGAAAAATCAGTGTTAAATTCAATTTTACAACTTCTATTATCCTCAGTATTATCAATATAAATTTTACAAGCCTTCAAATTATTTTCAACAGGCTTAAAATTCCAGATTCAACATTTTACTCAACTTCAAATTATTTAATTCAATAATTTAATTATCAAATAAATTGTGATATTCGTAATTCAAGTTCAAATTACTCTATTGAATATTTAAAATCAATTAAATATTCCGATTTTAAATGCTCGAAAATTCCGGGTCGTCACATTCCCCCCTTAAAAAAAATTTCGTCTCCGAAATTACTAATTAGGAAGAATGGTCCAATTCCCGTTTATTCTTTTTCCAAAACCCACAATTCAACATCCTACCAACTATCTTTTTAATACAAGACCCATTACCTTTCTTATTAACTTCCCAAACTCTCCCATAATTTGCAAACAATCCTATTTGCCCAATCATTCAAGTTTTAATTTAAAACCAAATTTTGAATTATCAAAATTTTCTCAAAATTTTTCCAACTCCCTAAATTCCCGAAAAATTTCGCCAGCGTCTCCTTTACGCGGCTAGCTCGGTACAACTACAAAAGGCATCTACGGGCTCCCAAATTCCAAAAGAAAACAAAAGGCCAAGTGGCTATATCCAAAAACCCAATTAGATTTCATACCAAAATTTAAACACAAACCTTTCTGTCGGGCAATTCAAATTTATCTTTTGAAATCTAACCAATTCTCCTTTCCCTTTATAATACCTGCATATCTTACTTAGCAATAACATCCAATCACAACATTCCCAAAATATTTTATCGACTTCCTTACAAAATGTCCATATTATTCATTCAAATATTAACTTAGATTATAATTGTAGTATCAATTTTTCATTTAAGAATTCACTATTCCTTTCTTAAGTTAGTATAAGCATTTTATATGCTTCTTATATTTGTTTTCACCTTACCACTTTAGTTTTTATCTATTTTTATTCAAATTGATTCTCCCATTTCTATTTGAATTCAATTTATCTCCACTCCAAATATTTAGATTTTATTTTCCATTTATATTGATTCATATTATTATTTTAAAGTAGTTTCATTTACTAAGTTATTTCAATTTCCAATTTGAAATCGTTTTTTCGTTAAAAAAAATTTCCAAAAATTTTCTAACTCCCAAAATTTCTGGAAAATTTTGGCAGAGTCTCCTTTGTACGGAGGAGCTTTTGCAATTTGACAAGAGATATAAATATATATACATCAACCCACACGGTCGGAAAAACCAAAAACAGTTCATATTCCTATTTTTATTGCGTAGGCGTACCTTATTTAGCATTTATAAGCAAGCGGCTTATTATTTTAGCAACTAGCGCAACCAAATCCAGCCTCACGGCTTCCAGGTACCTGTACTTACTCAATTTTAACATGTAAGTGCCATATATATGAAGTTTAACAACATTCCACTTATTTGCAATAGTTAAACACATGAATCCTAACAACAATGCACACCAAACACTTTCCGTAAGCAATTTATATAGTTTTCATACTAATTCAACTGTTTCAATTAATTTATAAACCATTTTAATTAAGTTTGAATGGTTTTCAATCGATTCGTATACAACTTCATCAATTTGAATGTTTTAAAACTTAATCGCTTATATTTAACTTATTTTTTAAGCAAACCGAACTCATATTTAATTCAATTGCTCTCAAAATCAATTTATTTTACTCTTATCAATTCATAGAATTTTAATTACTTCCATTTACATCCAATGACAATTTATTCTTTGCAATTTGACGAGATCTATGTGAATAAATAAGTACTTATATTTTGTAACCAATTTAAATTGATTTCAACTAAATTTATACTTAATTCTATTCCATTTTTAAATTTATTCACAATCCATATATTCTCGTTTTCATTGCATTTTTAATTTGAATCCATTCACTTGCATTTCATTCCATATTTGTTTATTCTAAACTATTTTATTTAGCTCAAAAACAATCCAGGCTATTTCATTATACTAACCAAACTAGTTCATTCAAAACCCATTAACAACTTAGGTTCATCTTCATTACCAATGAAATTTCCTTTTTATTTTAATTCATTCACGACCATTTATGTTGCTCGGCACATTCCATTTCAATTTTATTCATAATCCATTCATTTGCGTTTCATTTAAAACCATTCAATTTTTCTTATTGACCCCAAATGTTTTCCAATCCCTTAACAATTTAAATAGTTTACAATTATTATTTTTTAAGCATTTCATTCCCTTAGATATTATCTATACCTCACCGAATTTTATTTCGATGTGAATTTATTTTCACTTGATTTAAATCCAACCCAATATCATTAAACTTAGTTTAAGTTGAATTCACTTCAACTCTCCTCCATCTATTTAGCTTAAGTCAATTTACTTCAATTTATTCAAATTTTATACTTAAGCTCGTTTTCATTTTACAGGTAAATTTTTCTCTTCTATTCAACTTAATTCTATCTCAATTAAATCTCACTTTAAATCTCATTTTGAATCTACAATTTCTTTTGATTAATTATTATAAAATTTAACCTTTCAGATTCAGCTCATTCAATTGATTACAAGGCCATTTCCAATTTATTTCTACTTATTTGGATTTTATTCGCAATACAAACCATTGCTATTTTAATCCAATTTCATTTTTATTTGATACATTTCCAATTATATTTAATTTGTTAACACTTCAAGTTAAATTTTAATTTATAACTCAAGCTCTGAATCCGCTATGCATTTCAATTTACCACTCAATTTCATGAAATCACAAATCAATTACATTTACTTCACCAACAATTTAAGTCGAATTTAATTTATAACTTGAGTTTTATTTCCAAACTTCATCATAAACTCACAATTCAGCTTCTATTTAACTACATTGAACTCCATTTACACATTTCATTAACTAATTTATTATCAAATTTGTTCTCCCCTATTTATAGTTCAATACTTGATTTTAAATCTCGAAATCTCTTCATTCTTTTTAAGTTCAAATTATTTTTTTGATTTTCATTTATGTTTCAATTCATCAAAAATATATTTATTTTGGCTTTTCTATCCCATTTTTCAAATTTAACAAGTCACAACTTATTATTTTACACATTTCCATTCATTCTAGGCCTGAAAATATTCATCTTTTATTTTTACCTCAAGATTTACGCTTATTTATAACTCAAGCATATTTTTATTCCATGCATTTTTAGTTCCTTTATAAGTTATTCTGATTTATTTATTTCAATCCAATCCTTATCCAATTTATTTTCCATTTATTCAGGTAAGAACTAATTTCATTCGATAACTCAATCGAATTTTTATTCCAATTCAATTTTATTTTGACTCAATTCGATTTCAACTTAATTCGAATACAACTGGATATTATTTTCAGCCTATTCAATTAATTTCAATCCAGTTAAATTTTTATTTCCCCATCCAAGTTAGTTTCATTTTTAACTTTTCACTTTCAATTTAAATTTGCAACATTCAAGGCTTATATTTCCTTCCTGACTTAAAAATCATCTTAATTTATAAGCTTACAACCTATCTCATCAGGATATTTTTAAACACCCGGCTTTTGGTTTCCAATTATTTTGAAATCTTCAATATCTCAAATCACATTTCTCAAAAGTCAACCCAATCCTGGTTTTATTCCCAACAAATTTTCTTTGAAATTTCAAAAACAACTAGCTCTTCTGAACAAATAAAATTGGCAGCAATCCGTCACTTAGAGATTCAAAAATGAATACTGATGATGCAGCCGTCATTATCAGAATTATTTTCCGATAATCCAAGTGATTTCAATGCTATATCACTTTCAAAATCCATTCAAAACAAATTTCCTTTCAGAAGTACCTCTAAAATAATAATGTTATCATTTATCTTCAAAATACTTCCAAATCTCCGGGATTTTAAATTTCCAAATCATACTTAAATCAATTTTAACTATAATTCATTTGCATAGCTTATGCTCATACAAATTCTCATTTGATTATATTTCAATTTATAAATTACATTCATAATTCATATTTATAAATTTCATTTAATAATAAATTTATTTTCTTAATCTTTGGTTATGTTTTAAATTTCTAGTTAAATTTTTACACAACGATGATAATAATTTAATATTATTCTTCCTAACATCCACGCAACCACATATTAGCTAAAATATTTTACAAAAACTTTTCTTTATATCAAAATATATTTTGGGTAAAATTATTTCATTTACCCACATTTAAAACAATACCGTGCCGATTGTTCTATTCAAGTGTTTAGAAACCCCTTCAATACAGTTGTGCAGACTGTGCTGACGAACGTTCATATGCCACTCAATAAACTAATCAACACAATATTGAAACAATTTATATTCACTAACAAATACGCACTCATATCTATTAATACGCTCAAACTCATTATAAAGTACTACGGACTCTAATTTGAATGAGTAATTCCCACCAGAGCCAAGGTTATCACCAACCTAAGCTCTGATACCAACTGTAACGACCCGCAAATCCGTATCCCTTGAGTTAACACTATTCTACCTAAATCAACTCAAGTTGTACAGAAATACGAATCATTTGGGTTAAAGAAGAAGATGTACAAGAAGAAAATAGAAAACAATAACAGAATCTAACCATCGCAGCGGAATAAAATATAATAGATAATAAATAATCTTTACTCAAAAATCAAATATCTCTGTTTATATATTACATCATCAGAGTACATCAATCCTAGCTCAACATCAATAACATACAACTGGATACACAACTACTCTACACAGCGGAATATATATAAAACAAGTACGGAAGTACGTATCGTCATCCAGCTCATCTCCTAAGCTCCACAGCATTATATCCTGTATCCTATAGTACTCGGCCTGACCCGAGCATTACAGTTAAATAACACCCGAGTCAGTCTGGAATGCCAATGTGGGAAAATCACACTAAATTGATTTTCAAAGTTTCAAAAATCCTTTGAAAACAAAAGCATCTCGTAAGACCACGCCACAAATAAACATGTCGGGTTTTTACCTTACGATAGCTAAAACAATTTTTATAGAAATCCTCTGATATTATAATAGGGTCTATATACAAATACATATAAAATAGCCGAAATTGTTACATTCATTAAATTCCAGCTACTAGCCACAGAGTGGGTAATACAAACAAAACTCGTACAAGGCACGTAGGGAGAATGGATTTCCAACTAATGACTAGGCACTGGGGTACCACCTGTCACAGTACATGGCCTAGATCATAGTATCGAGGAGTACGCCCACTCCCTTGCAACAAAAGACCGGGACTACCCCTTACTGGATAATCCCGAGTGAGATCACCCCGCGGTTGGGATCAGCAACCGCCCACTAAGCCGAAATAAAAAGGGACATCTAGACAGGGATGACCTCACCCTGCTTAGGTGCTACCCACCTAGCCTTGCTGCATAACCCTTGATTTTCAGTCATTCCCATTTGATGAGGCTTGAGGCTAAGTGTTACCTATTTAGAACATATCCCTTAGAATGCACATCGTCCACCTGACGATGTTCGGAAAGCATTCATCCATACAAGTCCGTCCGGGTTCGAACGGAACCGAAGGCACTATTCCTACTACATCTATTTTGGAAATATCCTCAGGATTAGTAGCAACTAGCCCTTGCACTTCACTGCTCAATCTTCAAATCCAAACCCGTTTCACATGAAACGTACAAACCGGATCGAAGTGGTTTTCGAGAAATAAATCTCGATCCCGGTCTCTTCGAAACGATCAACGTATTTGTCCAATATTGATAGTCGGTGATTTAACTATCAATTAATATTCACCAACATCCATTAAACAATAAATAATTTCTCAAATTATGTATTAACCTCAATAATATCTCAACAAGATATATTTCTATTTTCAACTCTTTGAAAACAGTTTCAAACCATTCTTTCTTTTCCAGAATAAACTTTCCCAAATATTTTTTTATCTCCACTGAAATCACCAAGCACAAAACTAGATTTTTTTAAAATAATTTTAAACACTTTACTTTGAGGTATACTTTAAAATATTTAAGGTAAAACTACTTCAATAATTTGTTAAAAATACATACGATATGAATATTTGAAAATAAGGTTACTTAATAAAATATAAAACTAGATTTTTCACTTTTAAAAAAACAAAATACTAAGTCACGCTTTAAATAATTGCTACCATAATAGATTAAAAGGTATTACTTTCTTTAGAATTTAAATATTAGAAATAATAAATTTTCCAAAACTTGCTTTTTAAAACAACTTTAAAATTTTTAACTTATATTTATTACTTTGAAAACGTACTTGATTATTCAGGGAGAATTTCCAATCTCAATCACTTAAATCAATTTTCCAAATTTATTCCAAATTTATTCCCTTTGAAATAATTTCTTTACTTACCCAGTTCACTTCAAAATTCATTAATTACGGACTTTATTATTATTGTTATTATTTTCCGTTTGATTTTAAACCCTTTAACTGAAATATACAAATTTCAGGTTATTCCCAATTTCTTCTTTATTCATTTCAATAATTTAAATCTTAAATTTTAAATAAATGTTTTGTTCTTTTTAAATAATAACACTGAATTTAAAATTCGTTAACTTTTTGTTTATTTAAATATTCCTTTCCATACTCAAGATTTATTTATCAGAGTTTTAAAGTCGCTTTATCTCTTTTCCAATTCATTCTTAAATTTATTCAAATTTCTAAAATTATTTTACTTACAATTTCACTTCTTTTATTATCTTTCCAAAATCCAATTTATATATTTTTGAAAATTCATCATACCCAATTATATCCAATTAAACCATAGCATTCAATATTGCAATATAATTCATCATAGGATATCAAATAATCACAACAGAGGGTATTAAATAATTTAAATAAATGTTGAGGGATCCAGTTGGATCCCTCCAACCTGTTTTCCCTCCATCCACAGACATTAGCATAATATAAAATACCAATTCCAAAATATGTCATACTATAGCACATCAATCAATTCAACCATTCAAACAATTATTTAAATTTAATCATTTAAATTTTAAATTTAACTTCAGCTGAGTGAGATTAACTCGCCTTTGATTTAATTGTGTGCAATTCTTCCCAATCTCGATTCGTTTCCATACTTTGGACCTTGAACAAATAATTATATAATTTATTAACATTCGAACAAATCAAACAACTCAATTACCATTAAACAATTTATTTAATCTGATAATTTAGTTTAAACCAATTTCCTTTTTATAAATTTTTAGTAACTAAAATAATTAATTAGGTTAATTAAACAAGTTAACGCATTATTAGTAAAAATAAAAATGTGTATACGTATATTTATTTTCCTTTTGAACTACATAAATATTTATAAAATAGGTTACAGATTTCAAAAATACAACTTTTTATAAATTCTTTGAACATTTTAAAACCCCTGTGTGTATATATATATTTATTTATTTATTTTTAAAACAAACACTGTAATATGCAGTAACCCAAACTATTTTTAAACAATACATAACCTAATTATTATTTTTATTCTTATGACAAATTATTTTAGCTATTTACTATTATCAGTAATTAACTTAATTAACCCATTTCAAATAAAAAAATTCATTTGTATATAAAAATCAAATAAAAGAGTACCTCACAGCGAACTATACCTCTGCCTCGCGCAAGAACCCTACAGCACTTGACTTCGGCCTCCAACTTCGTCCATCGACACCGTGAACCCCAACCACGAACCCTGGCGACTAAGGATCGATGAACTGCAGACCTCGAGCCGCCTTCGATCGTGACCCAAACCCTAATCGCGACCATCCCTACGCGCGCAGCCCCAAATCGCATGCTCAAATTTGAGTTACTTCGATCGTCGCCGAAATCGATGAGTTTGAGCACACCACTGCTCGAATCGAGCGATCCACCTTCCCTTCCACACATCGTCGCCAAGCTCGCAAGGAGCACTCGATCCTTAACGTGCGCAAAACCCCTCTTCTCTCTTCTCTTTTTTTTTAAATTTTAATTTCCTTCTTTCCCCAGATCGAATATATACGAATCTGGGGAAAGAAGGAAATTCCTTTTTTTTCTAGTTTGATTTTCTGATTGAAGATAAAGAGTAAAGATTTTTTTTTCACGGAGTGGTTTAGAAAAGGGTTTCGGCCATACTCGAATGATTCGAAGCATCGGCCATTAATATAATTTTTTCTTCTCGTTTGATAATGACTAGAATTGAATTGAATAAACGAGAAAGGAATTAGCAAATTTTAGAAGGAACAAGAAGTGTGCGATGGAAGATAAGAGTAGCGTGTTAAAACGAATATAAGATGGCGTATACAAGAAGCTTGACCGATTAAATTAAATTTCATTAGATTATTATCAATTAAAATTTCAACGCGTTTATAAATCGTACACTCACACACTAACTCCGATCAATATGAAATTTGAAATCCGATAATAATTCAATATTACGGACCCAATGGAACAAGTTTCGTCGAATTCCGAGACTGTGGCTCGAAAGGCTATTTTTAAAGTTCAATTTAAACGATAAAATATCAAAACTGAACAAATCAGTGTTGAATTCAATTTTACAACTTCTATTATCCTCAATATTATCAATATAAATTTTACAAGCCTTCAAATTATTTTCAACAGGCTTAAAATTCCAGATTCAACATTTTACTCAACTTCAAATAATTTAATTATCAAATAAATTGTGATATTCGTAATTCAAGTTAAAATTACTCTATTGAATATTTAAAATCAATTAAATATTCCGATTTTAAATGCTTGAAAATTCCGGGTCGTCACAGCTTCACTCCAAATCGAATCCAACATTTGAGCAATCTGTAAAAATAAATATTGACGCGGTAAAATTGAAAAGGAAATATTTTTGCAGTATAAAACAAAATATGTATTTTGAAAATAATATTTGTCTCGGTTATTTGGGTTGTTCGTCATTATTTAATTTTCAAACTCATCATACACAAACAGCCTGTGACATACACAGTGTACCATTGTATATGCCACAAGGCCGTGCACACCGATATATACACTTGATAGATTTACAGGGACAGGTGAGCACAGGTCAAACCCAAAATACCGGATTCAACTCAAGTGCAATAAAATAATGTCATAACTTTCAGCACAAGGTCAAATCCGAGCTACAAGCTAGAGTCAACTCAAGAGTAATGCATAGTCCAACTAAAAATCAACATGCTCACAAAAGACTGCACAATTCAAGAAGGCACCAAACAAAAAACAAAATGCAAAGGTCAAGTCACTGCTACCATGACTCAACTCAAATGCAAGATTGAACCAACATAACAACACCAAAGCACAAAGGCTCGAATGACCAAATGCACCAAAGATAAGGCAACACAGCAAGGCACAGCAAATAACAAAATACAAGGGCAGTGACAACATACAATGATGACCAGGCAGCAAGCATATATGCAACATGATCAAACTCAATTCAACATGACAATGCAGACTCTAGTACACAACAAAGCTCTATACAAGTACAAGTCCAGTTACAACAAAGAACAAAGCACGATGCAGAAGCAAATGTCACCAACATATAAAACTGAGAAGCAGTGCAAACAAATATACAAAGCCAACAACATTGAAATGGATCGAGCAAGTGCAACAAATAATATATAATGCTTTTCCAGAATGAAACAGAGATTTTTATGTTATGCTACAGGATGATCAAACTTAATGCTACACAGACCAGACCAGGAATCCGACTCAAGGATATGTACAACAAGGTGAAGAAATCAAGTGCACCAATACTAAACAAAAGCATTCAGTTCAAATTAAAATGACCAAATACAATACAACGTGGGAGTATGACAGTAAGCATTGCCACAAGACCACCAAGCAAAACAAATCGATGCAAACATTCATGAACACACATATATAACTTGATTAAACAATCTACTAGAAAGAGCAATGCAGCAACCAAGCAGTGAATAGTGAAGGCAACTTGACACAGTTACAAGACAGGATGAACACTGCAACAGGTCAAGAATGTGTACCAAACACAAATGCACAAAATGCAAACTGCAAATACAAGGGGAGTGACATCATATAATGAATCAGAGGCAACAATGGCACTCCACGGGACAATGAACAATGGGGACAACAATATGCAATGCGAACACAAATCAAAGTATAACAAAGTCAAGCCACAAGTAAATAAAGTGAACAAAGATGTCCAAGTCAGGTAAAGACATAAAAAAGTTAAGGCAGAAAATCATCAACTGGGCCAATGCAGACGAGTGAACAGCAAGTGGTCAGAGTAACAAGCCGGTAGCCACGAAATCAAAACAGTGTCGTGATGACCAACGCAACAAATTTCCCAAGTCAGAAATCAAGCAAATTATATAATTGAAAAAGTCAAAAATCAAAGCCAAAGTAAAGTAGGACACTACCATAACCACCAAGGAAAGATCAAACGGTTAGAAATCAAAACAGTGTTAACGAAGTAAATGAAATTATTCGATATGACCAAGTCAGAACTTATCATTAGCATTTAAACAAAATCGAATGGCTGAGAAAAATCAAGTGACGAATTCAAGTAAATGAATACGAACGAAATTCAAGGGTCTCAAATCATATATAAATAGATAACATCATCGGCAAATAAGAGAGCATTGAGTTCAAGTATTTAAACCAGAGAGAAAAAAGCAAAAATCACATACCCAAATCAAAGCAAAACTCAATTAAATAGAAGCGGCCGATCGACAGAGCAAGGAAATCGATATCAATCGAAAGAACAAGGAAATCGATATCAAGCGATCTATTTCGGCATCTTCAATCTCTCCAAAGCTCTAATTTTGATCAAACAAGGAAAAGGAATGAGCCGCCATTATACAGAACAAAGAAGAAACGGGCCGAACACATAAAAATAGAAATAAAGGAGGGCGTGTTTCGTTGGGCCGGCCTTGTTCATTTTTAATTGAGAACTAATTAGGGTGTTAGGGTTTTTGTTTTTAAATTGGTTTTAAAATTTGTATTTCTCTTTTAAAACGTTGTAGTTACTAGTCGTGTGACTAGGGGACAAACTACGTGGCGTAGTTTGAGAATTCGCAACTCAGTGGCTGAGTTATGGCAGGGTTTTGAGCGTAGAGTTAGGTTAGTCAGTAGCGGTTGTCGTGAATTTACGTGTGTAAGCGTGTGACTACTTAATTTCTAGTAGAAACCTTGGGAGCAACGCGTAGGCAGGGTTTTGCCGAAGCTGGGTAAATTCTGTGTCGTTCTGTTTCTGCATTTTTTCTGCTATTCTCTGTGCTGATATTGTTTTGATATATCTACGTTGAAATAATTCTATAAGCTTCCGCAATAATTTTCATAATTAGCAGTATCACCCTATCCACCCCCCCCTCTAGGGTGAAATTGATCCTACAAGTGGTATCAGAGCTAGGAATAGAAGTCAGTTTTTGGTTTTAAAGATTTGATTTTTTTCAAAAATCAATTTTTGTGGTAAAAAGTTGAATTTTTAAAATGGCTTCTTTTAATAATGCTTTTGCTGAGGGTCAGTCCATAGTTGGACCACCAACGTTAAATGGTGAATACGCCTACTGGAAAAATAGAATGAAAATTTTTCTGAAAACCATTGACGCTTGGAATATTGTTGAGACAGGTTGTAGAGCACTAACTATAATTTTAGATAATCAAGAAATGGATAAACAGATGGATCAATGGACAGAACTTGAAAATAAAATACAAAATGCTAAAGCTATGAATTCTATTATCTGCTCATTGGATCAATCTAAATTTAATCGTGTCTCACATTGTCTAACTGCGCAGGAAATATGGCACACACTCGAAGTGACACACGAAGGAACGTCGCAAGTCAAAGAATCTCGCCTTGCCATGCTAAGCAGCGAATACGAGAAATTCACAATGGCGAAGGAAGAAAATGTCAAAAAGATGTATGGACGACTTTCCAATATTGTATACAAATCAAAGGCTCTTGGAAAATCATGCACAAAATTGGAGATAGTCTGAAAAATTCTCAGAGTCCTTCCACGAAGTTTTGAAGCCAAAGTAACTGCAATTCAAGAATCAAAAGATTTGAAACAAATGAAAGTCGAAGAACTCATCGGAAATCTCACCACTTATGAGCTTGAAATGAAATTCAAGGAAGAGCGTGAAGGAGGAGATACTCGAAAGAAATCAATAGCTCTCAAAGGAACAACTGAAAGTGATGATGATGACGATGATGATGGAGCAGCAAAGTTGGAATTGGTAATAAAGAAATTAAAAAGGTTGAACCGCAGAAACGGAAATCCAGCTCTAAATCAAAAATTAAAAAGCAGAATAATCAAAGTTTTAGATAACAGAAAATAGCAAAAAATCATCTGTCGTAAGTGCAACCAACCCGGACACATCAAGCCCAATTGTCCTCAAAATCGACGCGACTTTGAAAAGAAATCAAAAGGGAGAAGTTTTACAACCATGTACGTGGAATATAAGTGATGAAGATAATCAAAGTACTAATAGTGAGAGTGAGAAAGCAGACACGTGCCTTCATGGTGAAATAACCGACAGTAATGATGATGAGCCAAGTGAGGTATTAAAACTTACTCATTCAGAATTACTTATATATTTCCACGAAGTGAATAGCTGTTTTAAACGACTTAGGGAGAAGTATGCCAAACTTGAATCACAAAAAGATACTTTGATAGATATAAATAAACAGCTTGACCAATTAGTTAAAACCTATCAAAGTAGGATCCCTAAGTGTGATAAGTGTCCAACATTCGAAGAAGAAACTAAAAAATCAGAAATTAATATAAAATCACTTGAAAATGAAATTCTAATTTTGAAAGAAAGTGAAAATACTAGGAGAGAAAATTTTATTAAAAAGTGCGCACAATTGTTAAACAAAAATGAATCTCTCAAAACACAAGTCCATCAACTGTCAACAACCTTAGATAAATTTTCCAAAAGTGAAAAATCATTGAATATGCTCTTAGGGAAACAAACTGTTAATATAGTTAGACAAGGACTTGGATATAATCAATCTGAAAATGTTAGAAATGAAATTAATCAAGTCAATTCAATGTGCACAATTTGTAGAGAATTTGGACACAATCAAAATAATTGTTAGTATAGACTCAAACACGTAAAAACTATACCAATTTGGGTTCCAAAAGGCACAAATATAAAATCTCTCAAAGTTAAAAAAATCTGGGTGCCTAAAGGAACATATATAAATAGTTTTGGGTCTTCACAAAATTATTTTCCAAAATATTCTGCCACTAACAATCATGGACCTATAAAGACAAATAGGTCACAAAAATCTTTCATCGTGTAGGTATGGAGGCAGGCTAAGGAACAACAACTGTGTTACTTGGATTCTGGCTGTTCCAAGAAAACAATGGACGACAAAAGCAAAGTTCCTTAGCCTAGTACAAAGGTGACAGAATCACAATGAACAACAACGAAAATTATCGTAAAGGTAAAACAGGTAATGGTATATTTTGAACGATATATTAAATGTGATAATTTGCATTGTAGTCTAAATTAAATCAGCCAGTAATGTGATGATGAAATGAATGATGATTTTGATTCTGACTTTTCAAAATGGTTGGCCAATTATATTCTCATGCCAAGAACACTATAAAAATCACTAGAACCTTTGAACTACTTCATATATATTAGTTTGGATTAATAATAGTGTTTTATTGGATGATAATACATTTGATTATTTTACGGCTGACTCTATATTCACGATTTTTGATTATTTACACGACTTCAATTCAAATTCAAGAGGATTTCATTTAAAAAGTTGTTAAAAAAATTTTGAGATATTTTGTTGCACACTTCATGATCTGGTCTATAACTTTCAACTAAAAATATTTTTGGGTGAAAAATTCAGATGCAGATTACACAGGTAATCTAGTTGATAGAAAAATTACTAGTGAAACGTGATTGTTGTTGAGACATTTAGTAACTGCATCGTTTTACAAAAAAAATATCTGCATATTTTTCATCTCAAATAATTTTTGAATAGCAGAATTTTTTTCTCATATAACCCCTTCGAGAAAATCATTTTTGACCATGTTTTCAGATTGGTCACTTTTAGAAAAATTGATTTTTTGAATTTAAATTTTAAATTATAACTTTGACTAATCTAACTCCCTACTAATTATCAAAAAGATAAATAGTGATTGAAAAAGTGATGAGTATTGATATTTATCATATATTATGATTCGAGATGATATAATTAGTAAATCTCTTTAGAAATTTAAACAAGAGTCATAAAAACTTTTGTTGGGTAAAGATTCCATGACCATTTCTATATCTATCATATTTCTATGGACCATCGCTCATTAAAATTCAATATAGTTTGTCGATATGTGGTACTTTAAACAGGAATCATTCGTTTTTCATTTTATATATAAAATAAAATAAAATAAAATTCAAAGTATTCACTCTCATTTAAAAGTCCTCACGATTATGCACGGGAGAATTACTTGAAATTTGTTATGTGCTTCCATGCTCATTTAAAAGTCCTCACGGTTATGCATGTATGGAACGCATATCAAAATTGATTTATTAAATAAACAAGTTGATTCTAATCCCATTTGAAAGTCCTCACGGTTATGCGTGGTTAGAAGATACTTAAATTCATTTTTTTTTTTAAAATGGAAAACTACTAATCCCATTTAAAAGTCCTAACGGTTATGCATGATTAGTTGATATTCAAATTCCTTATATAAATGTACCACAAATAGACACAACTGTATGGTTTTATATGATGACATCATTCTCATCATTTCTAAAAGTGGAATATACGCCTAACAAGGGTAGTTATGATTTTTGTTTGATTTTTTATTGAAATTTAATATTTATATTCGATTGAGTTTTAATATCGATCACTTTATCTCTACTTTCTCTAACACTATTACACTTTTGCTGATAACAAAAGGGGGAGAGAAAAGTTAAGGTTTTGTTAAATAAAACCAAGCAAAGGTCAAATATTTTCTATTTGCATCTAGGCCCATTTGCATATTTTTATTTGTATGCATACATGTAGGGGAAGCTTTGTGTAGAGAGGAAGCATTTAAATAGGGGACCAATTAAAGTATATCAATAATCAAATACATTTAACATATTCAAAATCTTAAATATAAGTTTGTTATCATCAAAAAGGGGAGATTGTTGAATATGCGCTTATATGATTTTTGTTTGATGATAATAAACATATATATATATATATATATATATATATATTCGTGTAAATGTATTTGTTAACGTACTATTTTAATTTTCATAGATTAAATAAATATTTGCTGAATAAAAATAAATTACATATAATTTGAATTCAAACAGAAATTTTATTCAAACAAATATTTATTACAATCTTTGAATAGTACAAAGTTCAAGCTCTCACTATATATATATATAATTTCAATTACAACACAACTTTGATTACATCACGATTCACATTTACATTTGACCTCACTACACATCACTCATTCACTCAACTCATATTTTATCTTCAACTTCACTCCAAATCGAATCCAGCATCTGAGCAATCTGCAAAAATAAATATTGACATGGTAAAATTGAAAAGGAAATATTTTTGCAGTCTAAAACAAAATGTGGATTTTGAAAATAATATTTGCTCAGTTATTTGGGTTGTTCGTCATTATTTAATTTTCAAACTCATCATACACGAGCAGCTTGTGACATACATAGTGTATCACTATATATGCCACAAGGCCGTGCACACCGATATATACACTTGATAGATTTACAGGGACATGTGAGCACAGGTCAAACCCAAAATACCGAATTCAACTAAAGTGCAATAAAATAATGTCATAACTTTCAGCATCTTCAATCTCTCCAAAGCTCTAATTTTGATCGAACAAGGAAAAGGAACGAGCCGCCATTATACAGAACAAAGAAGAAATGGGCCTAACGCATAAAAATAGAAATAAAGGAGGGCGTGTTTTGTTGGTCCGGCCTTGTTCATTTTTAATTGACAATTAATTAGGGTGTTAGGTTTTTTATTTTTAAATTGGTTTTAAAAAATTTATTTCTCTTTTAAAACATTGTAGTTACTAGTCATGTGACTAGGGGACAAACTACGTGGCGTAGTTTGAGAATTCGCAACTCAGTGGCTGAGTTGTGGCAGAGTTTTGAGCGTAGAGTTAGGTTAGTCAGTAGTGCATGTCGTGAGTTTTCATGTGTAAGCGTGTGACTACTTAATTTCTAATAGAAACCTTGGGGACAGCACGTATGCAGGGTTTTGCCGAAGCTGGGTAAATTCTGTGTCGTTCTATTTCTGCATTTTTTCTTCTATTCTCTGTGCTGATATTATTTTGATATATCTGTGTTGAAATAATTATGTAAGTTTCCGCAATAATTTTCATAATTAACAGTATCACCCTATTCACCTCTCTCTAGGGTGAAATCGATCCTACAGCACCAACAACGCAAAAGCTTTTCTCAACCTCACACAGAAACTAAGCCTCATAGACTTATCACATCTTCAACGTTCAACTTGCTATCCTTCGGGCCAAGAAGGAAGCTCGATAGATTGCAGTAATACTCCGCACTATACGAATCAACTTTCTCAACACAAACGATAATCAAGCCCACACAGAAGGCTACATACTAAGTGTATGACTAAATAGTTCCCACATCAAGTCAATAAACTAAAATTTGGCCAATTTTGATAGTCGGTTATTTAACTATCAAAGTAAATGAACAAATATTTAGCACCATAACAATCACTAGGCCCTTTTAATTAATCTTTTATTAATTAAATCATTGCAAAATATTCACTTTAAATTATCTTTTAAAAAGATATAATCTCAAAAGCATTTCAACTTTCTATGTTGGAAAACATTTCCATACACTTATTTAATAATAAGTAATTCACAAATCAATTATATTTTCAACACTTAGAAAATATTATTTATACTTAAATCATGATTAAGTATGTATTTTATTCTTTAAAGAAAAACATTCTCTTAACATGTTTATTTGGGTCAAAATGAATGTTGCGTAAAACATCGTTACGACAACCCAAAATCACTAGTGTAGGGATTCGTAAATAAGATAGATATGTAAGTCCCAATACTATATAATAACATTTCCTTTCGGAAATCATTTACTATAACAACAGTGTTATAGTCCATCATTTCCTTATTTCTCGAAAACATTGATTTCAACAATGAATGTTGAAATCTATGGTTTCGATACTTAACATATTTTAAAACACATTTAAACCATTTAACTCCATTTAAATATCACTTCTTAAAACATTCATTTTATTTAAAATATTATTCACTGTCCAAAATGGTGAATATAATTCATTTACCAAATTCAATATTTCTACACCTTGAATTAAAGAATTATCCACTGTCCAAAATCGTGGATATAATTCCAAACCAAACTCTTTATCATTACAACATTTAATTTAAAGGATAATTCGCAGTCCAAAATCATGATTATATCTCCTTTAATAAACTTCTATGTTTAACTTATCAAATTCAATTGATTTTGGATTTATAAACAATGTTTATAAATTTCATTTATATTTATAAAACATCAATATACAAAATTCCTTTATTAACCAATTCCATTTATAACTCAATTATATATCAAAAATCCAATTTATAAGTTAATTCACTTATAAATCATTTATTTACAAAACTCATTCATTTTATAACTTCACAGTTATAAATCTTATTCATTTGTAAAATCCATTTATAACTTCATTTTAACATTTTGATTTATAAAAATATCACTTTTACAAATCTTATATATAAAACCATTTATAATAAATCAAAAATCTCAATTTAAACTATTTACCAAACCATTGACTCGGTATTTCAAAAATCACATTTTGATTATATTTCACAAAAAACATAATTTTTATAACATAAAAATTATTACATTTATTTATTTAAAATAGTTTCCTTCCTTTATAACAAATCAAATCATATATTATCATATCGTTTAAAAATCCTTTTTTATTTGAAATCATCACTTTAACATTTTTAAATTCCCAAAATATGGCCAAATGCTGCAACAGCACTAAATACATCAATCACTGCATCCAAAACATCATATATCATATGATAACATAATATATCATAATATCATTAAATAAATCAATACTGGTGAGGAATCCAGTTGGATCCCTCCAACCTATCACCTACAACAAATTTACATATTAGAATATGTGTAATGTTCGCTTCAAGGCAGACGCGCGTACAAAGGGTCATCCGCTCATACATGGAAACGTATAGGGTCATCTGTTCCACTAGGCAGGTATATATCCAAATATCAATCAATATATAGCTAATATATCATCCAAACAATCATCAATCATCATAAATAATATTTATTCTCACTTATATAAAAATATCAGTGCGTCAGAAAGAGTGAGTTGTACTCATATTGCTTGTAGTCGTTGCGTTAGCGATTTATTCCGATTAGAATTAAACAAGAGTTTAATTTCATCCCCAATTTTCACTAGCTCAAATAGATTTCAATCCTACTCCATAACGTAGTGCTCATCAATACGAACCCAACGCAATTCGTTTCATGCGAAACGGACATCGTATGACAAAGTTACGCTATTTTAAAGGTTATACAAATTATTATATAATTATTTCACAATTTAATTAAATTTTCAAACCCTTCTTTTCATCAGCACCGTTCATTTCATCTTGAGGAAATCTGGCCACGTTTAACTTTTTCTTCTTCACCGTTCACGGCACGTAAGTTTTAAACCCATAGCCGCCATTTTTCGCAAATTATCAGGCCCTCCACGATCATCTAGTCATTGATCGAACACCCGCATTCGAAAGCCCACCTCCGCCTTTTCCAACGGCCGCATTACCGATGAACTTGGTCGAGTATCAGCCTCGAAAATCGCACCAAAGAACGAACAAACATGGGTTGATTTCTCCTTCTACATCGCGAATCAAACGATCACCACCGTTGGATCGATAGGTCATGATGCCCTCTACGTTTTTGCTTTAGGAAGTTTCTCGAATCAGTTGACGGATTGAGAGAGAAAGGAGGAAGAAAAATCGAAAATATCGGCCATTGAATATAGGTGGCGGCTAATCCTAGCCAAATTAGGGTTTTAGCAAAATGAAGAAAAAGGTGGCCTTTTATAGAAAATTCACGCGCACTATTCACCCGGATAATTTCCGAACTCCAAACGAAGCGTGCCGCTTGGCGTTTATAATGTTTTACCCATATTCCGAATGCAATGGAATATAAATCAGGATCCAATTCGATTGTATCTGAAAGATATGTTTTCGAATCGATTTATTTAAATTTAAAATTCACTTAAATAGATTTCTACACGCTTTGGCTTGCCCCAGACAAACCATAAAGCCGATTGACATGAAATTTGAAATCTTACAGTAATTTAACATTATGGATCCAATGAAACTAGTTTCGTCAAAATCTGAGACTGTATGAAAAATAGCTCTT
This sequence comes from Allium cepa, assembly GCA_030765085.1. NCBI lineage: Eukaryota > Viridiplantae > Streptophyta > Magnoliopsida > Asparagales > Amaryllidaceae > Allium > Allium cepa. Next base: position 746,989,407 of record CM060941.1, read on the forward strand.
TTCACCCTTAATTAAATATTAAAATATTCAATTTCTTCAATTTAACTTTTAATTTGATTTTAAAAGTTCTGTAACATCATTCTAATTCTACTAGGATTTAATTCAACTTTATAAACCATTTTCATTCACATTAAATTAAAATTTTAATTATTTCTACAATTTCAAATATTCGATTAATAAATAGTTATCCAATTAAATCACTATAATCGAAATATTATTTATTCAGCTTATAAACTTAACTTGTGCATATTTAAAATCAATTAAATATATGAACTTCAAATGACAGAAATTCTGGGTCGTTACATTCTTCCATACTTAAAAGAATTTCATCCTCGAAACTACAAAGTAAGAAAAAGTTACAAAATCAATTAACTTTTCAAAACAATTCGTTCAAATTAGATTTTTCAAATCTATTTAACCTTTTAATTTTTTCCAAAATCCAATAGTTAAACTTACAAAAACTTTACTAAGTTTTCAAATCCATAACTATTTATCTTTTCAAAACCAACTAATATCGTTTAACTTTTATCTCAAAAACCAAAATTTTAGTTATCAAAATATTTTTTCCAAAATTCCCAAAATTTTCTAACACTTTAAATTTCAAAAAAATTTGCCAGCATCTCCTTTGCGTGGTTCGATCGTAGTAGGATCACAACATATATATATCACAAATATACATCTCATCATCAAGGATGAGGCATCCTGAAGGAAAAAAGGTGTAAAAGTACGATATGTAATTCGAGATATGTACCTTATATATTATTAGCGAACATATACGGCTAATATAGCGCAAAAGCGAGCTTCAAATGCGAAGCAAGCGCAATCCGCACCTACTATACACTCAACAAACAAATGAGAAACATGTATATAGAAAGTAATATCAATATACAACATATACAAATACAACAACTATATATTCCAATATAGAAAATGCAACAAAAACAACAAATCCAACCATCAAACAACTATCATCCAACAAATCAATATCTATCCAGTAAATCCATAACCAAATCAATATTCTTTCAATTCTCATTAATATTCATTGAATTGATTTTCAATTTATTCACATTTGATTCATTAACATTGGATTTTACTAACATTCATTTATTCAAAATTCAATTAGTTTACCTTCATTAATTTACATTCAAGTTTGTTCACTTCTAATTCAAATCAAATTCAATTCTATTTAGATTCACTTAACTTCCAATTTGAATTCAACTATTTATCTTTCAATTTCATTAATTCAACTTCATTAACACTTAATGAATTTCTATATAATCAACTAACATCCATCTAATAATCAATGTATATCCAACATTACCAAATTAATTTACTTTACATGTATTCAATTTGGTTCAACACTTTTAATTCCAATTGATTTAACATTCAATTTAGATTGAATTCTAGCATTCACTATAATTACATTTTTATACAACACTTTCAATATTATTATTAATCCACAACTCCTTAACTTAAGTTTTATTCAATTCTTAACTACATTTCTAATGCTAATTCATTTTACCACTTAAGTTGAATTTCTTTATATAAATCAAGTTCATGTTCATTTAGTTAATTCATTTCATTGATTCATTTTATTAATTCACTTTATTAATTTACTTCGATACCAAAATCAACTTGATTCAATATCACTTAAGTTATGTTTCATGTCAACTTCATTTACCTTCACTTTCACTATACAACTTAAGTTTATCGCTAATACATTTCAAATTCTATTTTATTTAACTTTTACTTAAGTCAAATTTCATTCTGCTATTCAAATTCATATCTTGTTTTACTTAACAAAATAGTTTAACCATTTTAACTATTGGTTTTACTTACCTTATCTCATTTTATAAGTTATACAACTTATTTATTCATAATTCCGTGAACATCTACCTAAGTTCACTTCCATTCACTAAACTCATTCTTCATAATTTCAAATCCAATTCACTTTATTAATTTTCCTTTAGTTAAATTTCAAATCATATATTTATTATGCCAACTCACATTTATTTCAACTTTACCAAAGCTAAAATTTTATTATCTCATATATTATAAGTCAAAAACTTGTTTTACTTATTTTTATCAATTTTAACTTGAATTTTAAATCAAATTTGTTTATCAAAACAAAACTTCAATTTCAATTTACTACTAGTAGCAAATCTATCACACAGAAACTCGAAAATGATACTGATGATGCTGTAGTCATCACCCTTATTATTTTCCAGCAATAATAGTGAATTCAGTGCTTTATATTCTTTCAAAAATTCTTTTATTTATAAATCACATTTATAAATCTTTTACTTATATAATTTCACACATTCACTTTATTTACATAAGGTCATTCCAAATTCTTTTACCTTATTTCAATTTATAATAATATAATCTCTTTAACTTTGAAAAACACTTTCAAAATCAACAGGATTCAAATTTTCAAATTCTTAGTTAAATTCATTTTTATTTACAACTCATATTTATAAATATATTCATGTAGTTTCACTTCTTATATATAAGATTATTTCGCAAATGCAAATCATATTAATTATAATTCCATACTTATAATTCATTTGCTTATATAATTTATTCTTTTACAATTGTTGTTTCTATTTAGATTATTCAAATAGCTTTTATTAACTTATATATATTTACGTTTTCAAACAACCAAACAATCAGTTCAATTTATATACACCTTAATAATATTTTGAAAAAAATCATTTCTTTACATATAAAATATAATTAAAGTAAAATTATTTCATTTACCCAATTTAAAATGATACTATGTCTACATGCCTCGTTTAAGTGTTTGGAAATCGTTATCGATAACATGGCGTCCCACGTACCGATCAGAATTCACAAACAACACAACGGATAAGCAAACACAATATAAAACATTTTATATTCACTAACAAATACGCGCTCATATATCCAATACACTCAACTCAATCTAGGGTGCTACTGTCCCTATCTATAGTGAGTACACATCAAAGCCTAGGTATATACAAAATCTAAGCTCTGATACCAAATGCGATGACCCGAAAATCCGTACTCTTTGAATCAACAATAATCCACACATGTCCAACCCAAAAAGCACAGACTGATAGAAAGTCAAGAGAAAGAAAACAAGAGAGAAGAAGAGAAGAGAAGAAAGAGAGAAGATAGAACCAAACAGAACAATACAGAATCTCACATCGTAGCGGAAAATATATAATATTATATCAATGATCTTTACAAAACAGAAACTGTATATATACATACATAAATCAGAGCTCAACAATCAATCAATAGTTATCAGCTTGAAAAATTATAGTAACCTGTCTTTACAAATGCTGATAATAACAACAACTAAGCAATGCAGCGGATAATCAAGAAAATACGGATGTACGAAAATGAAGATCTCCAGCTCTCCCGTTGAAGCTCCAAAAGCATCAAATCTAGACCTGTAGATATACTCGTTCTGACCCAAGCATTCAAAGGGAAGAATGCTCGAATCAGTCTGGTAAACCAGCGTGAGAAACACACTCAACTGAATTTATTAAATTACCAAAACTTTTCCTTTATCAAAATAAAAGTATCTCGTAAGACAAGTCCACACATAAACACGGACATGTTTTTACCTTACAATAACTAAAACATATCATATCAAATCCTGTTATATATAGTAGTGTCTACTATATACAAATAATATTAATCATAGCTGAAATTTTTACATTGATTAAATTCCAGCATAATTGGGTAATACAATCAAAATGGCAAGTACGTAGTGGGGTTTGGATTTCCATACAAATGACTAGGTGAAGGGACTACCTTCCAAAGGGGTAAACCTCTAGATGGATGTCCCGAGGCACAGAACATCTGCCCTCTACCAACACAAGACCGGCCCATCTCTATAACTATATGGTACTGAATATGTCATCCTCTGTTCGTTACCGACCTTTATCGAGGGCCCTCTAAGCATACAAACCACAAAAATCAGATACACGACGTCGTAGCGTGTAAAGATATATCTAGAAGAGGATGATCATACCATAATAGGAGCGACCCACTTAGCCCTACTGCATCTAACCCTGTTTTGGTCATTTCCGGTTGATGTGGCTAGAGGTAATGATTACCTTTCACAAATCACAATCACATCACTTTGAATGCCACATGGCCATTTCCGTTGACTACTAATTGCCTTCCACAAAAATACAACCCTTAAGCTCATACATCTCAAGGAGGGTGTTAAGCTAAGAGAAGTTGCATTCTCCGCCACTACTGATGTACGTTTGTAAAAATCAATGTACGTAATCTGTAGAAATGCAATGTCAAACAAACATCCATACAAGTTGTCCAGGAACATGACAAACCGAAGATATTTTTCTACCACATCCTGTTGGGAAATCAATAGGATTAGTAGCGAATAGTCCTCGCATTGGATATTTTATAATAAAGAGACCACTGCTACTGGGTGTACATTGGGATTTTAACCCCATACGATCAACAAGCAGTCCCCCACTATGAAAATCCGGAATAACAATATCATCAATAAGCAAACTGCACAATCGTCGCATATACGTTGGTCCGAAGTAGTTTTCAGATAAATCTGATCCCGGTCTTTTCGCATCAACAACGCAAAAGCGTTTCTCAACCTCACACAGAAACTAAGTCTCATAGACTTATCACGCTTCCAACTTTCAACTTGCTACCCATCGGGCCAAGAAGGAAGCTCGATAGATTGGAGTAATACTCTGCACTATACAAATCAACATCCTCAACATTAACGATAATCAAGCCTACACAGAAGGCTACGTACTAAGTGTACGACTAAATAGTTCCCACATCAAGTCGAGGAACTAAAATTTGGCCAATTTTGATAGTCAGTTATTTAACTATCAAAGCAAACGAACAAATATTTAGCACCATAACAATCAGTAGTCCCTTTTAATCAATCTTTTATTAATTAAATTATTGCCAAATATTCACTTCAAATTATATTTTGAAAAATATAATCTCAAAAGCATTTCAACTTTCTATATTGGAAAACATTTCCATATACTTATTTAATAATAAGTAATTCACAAATCAATTATATTTTCAACACTTAGAAAATATTATATATACTTAAATCACGATTAAGTATATATTTTATTCTTTAAGGAAAAACATTCTCTTAACATATTTATTTGGGTCAAAATGAATGTTGCGTAAAACATCGTTACGACAACCCAAAATCAATATTATAGGGATTCGTAAATAAGATAGATATGTAAATCTCAATACTATATAAAAACATTTCCTTTCGGAAATTATTTACTATAACAATAGTGTTATAGTCCATCATTTCCTTATTTCTCGAAAACGTCTATTTCAACAATGAATGTTGAAATCTATGGTTTTAATACTTAACATATTTTAAAACATCTTTAAACCATTTAACTCCATTTAAAATATCACTTTTTAAAACATTCATTTTATTTAAAATATTATTCACTGTCCAAAATTGTGAATATAATTCATTTACCAAATTCAATATTTCTACACCTTGAATTAAAGGATTATCCACTGTCTAAAATCATGGATATAATTCCAAACCAAACTCTTTATTATTACAACATTTAATTTAAAGTATAATTCGCTATCCAAAATCGCGAATATATCTCCTTTAATAAACTTCTATATTTAACTTATCAAATTCAATTGATTTTGGATTTATAAACAATGTTTATAAATTTGATTTATATATATAAAAACTTTAATATAAAAAATTCATTTATTAACCAATTTCATTTATAACTCAATTATATACCAAAAATCCAATTTATAAGTTAATTCACTTATAAATCATTTATTTACAAAAACCATTCATTTAATAACTTCACAATTATAAATCTTATTCATTTGTAAAATTCATTTATAACTTCATTTTAAAACTTTTGATTTATAAAAATACCACTTTTAGAAATCTTATATATAAAACCATTTATGGTTAATCAAAAATCTCAATTTAAACTATTTACCAAATCATTAGCTCAATATTTCAAAAATCACATTTTGATTATATTTCACAAAAAACATAATTTTTGTAACATAAAAATTATAACATTTGTTTATTTAAAATAGTTTCCTTCCTTTATAAAAAATCAAATCATATATTTTCAAATTGCTTAAAAGTCCTTTTTTATTTGAAATCATCACTTTAACATTTTTAAATTTTCAAAATATGTCCCAATGCTGCAACAGCACTAAATACATCAATCACGACATCCAAAACATCATATATCATATGATAACAGAATGTATCATAATATCTGTAAATAAATAAATAATGGTGAGGAATCAAGTTGGATCCCTCCAACCTGTCACCTGCAACAAATATACATATTAGAATATGTGTACAATGTCCACTTCAAGGCAGACGCGCGTACAAAGGGTCATCTGCTCATACACGAGAATGTATAGGGTCATCTGCTCCACTAGGCAGGTATATATCCAAATATCAATCAATACATAGATAATATATCATCCAAACAATCATCAATCATCATAAATAATATTTATTCTCACTTATATAAAAGTATCAGTGAGTTAGAAAGAGTGAGTTATACTCACATTTCTTGTAGTTGTTGCGTTAGTGATTTATTCCGATTAAAATTAAACAAGCATTTAATTTCAACCAAAATTTTCACTAGCTCAAATAGATCCCAATCTAGCACCATAATGTAGTGCTCGTCAATACGAACCCAATGCAATTCGTTTCGTACGAAATTGACCTCGTATGACAAAGTTACGCTATTTTAAAGGTTATACAAATTATTATATAATTATTTCACAATTTAATTAAATTTTCAAACCCTTCTTTTCATCAGCACCGTTCATTTCATCTTGAGGAATTCTGGCCGCGTTTACCTTTTTCTTCTTCATCGTTCACGGCACGTAAGTTTTAAACCCATAGCCGCCATTTTTCGCGAATTATCAAGCCCTCTACGTTCATCTAGCCGTTGATTGAACACCCTCATTCGAAAGCCCACCTCCGCCTTCACCAACGGCCGCAGCATTAATGAACTCGATCGAGTATCGGCCTCGAAAATCGCACCAAAGAACGAACGAACGTGGGTTGATTTCTTCTTCTACATCACGAATCAGACGATCACCATCGTTAGATCGATAGGTCTTGATGCCCTGTACGTTTTTGCTTTAGGAAGTTTCTAGAATCGGTTGGAGGATTGAGAGAAAAAGGAGGAAGAAAAATCGAAAATATCGGCCATTGAATATAGGTGGCAGCTAACCCTAGCCAAATTAGATTTTTAGCTAAATGAAGAAAAAGGTGGCCCTTTATAGAAAATTCATGCGCACTATTCATCCGGAAAATTTCTGAACTCCAAACGAAGCGTGCCGCCTGGCGTGTATAATGTTTTACCCCTGTTCCGAACGCAATGGAATATATATCGGGAACCAATTCGATCGTATTTGAAAGTTAGGTTTTCGAATCGACTTATTTAAATTTAAAATTCACTTAAACAAATTTCTATGCGTTTTGGCTTGCCCAGGACAAACCGTAAATCCAATTGATACGAAATTTAAAACCTTACAATAATTTAACATTATCGATCCAATGAAACTAGTTTCGTCAAAATCCGAGAATGTATGAAAAATGTCTATTTTCACTCGTTAATTAAATATTAAAATATTCAATTTCTTCAATTTAACTTTTTAATCTGATTTTAAAAGTTCTGTAACATCATTATAATTCAACTAGGATTTAATTCAACTTTATAAACCATTTTCATTCACATTAAATTCAGTTTTTAATTATTTCTGCAATTTCAAATATTCAGTTAACAATTTAATTATCTAATTAAATCACTATACTCGAAATATTATTTATTCAGCTTATAAACTTAACTTGTGCATGTTTAAAATCAATTAAATATATGAATTTCAAATGACAGAAATTCTTGGTCGTTACAGCAACAGTCAATAGTGAAGACAAAACAAGGCTATAAGTTTAATCATGTTTACACTAAACAACAAGCTCCAGATGGTATGCATCAAAACAATAAGTTCAATATCCATGCAAGCACCAGACTCGACCAAGACCACAATGCAGACTTGAGTACACATGGTGTTCGAGACAGTCAGGACATACATATGCAACCAAACCATGATGAACTCAACAAGACAGACAAATTCAAATACAAACTGACTCGAAGGAACAGGAAACATGGAAGCGGTGACTGTGCCGAAGTCACAAGGACAATGGTCAACATCAAGCATCAACTTGAAAACGTTACAAGGATGAGCACACGAGAAATACATGTATACAGCAGTTACAAAATAATATAACAAACTCGAATGATGATAGAAAATGGCCGGAGTCAACCATTACCAGAGTCAATGCCAAATTCAATCTGAAACGGCAAGGTACAAGTCGAACAAGTCAAATTCCAAAACAATTAAAGCCGTGATTGTAGAACAATTCAAAATCGAAGCCGTGAGAATCAAGGAAACAAAATACACGAATTTGAACAAGTCAGAAAAATCATCATCATTCAAGCAAAATCAAGTGGTCGAGAAAAATCATCAGACGAATTCATATAAAATATACGAACGAAAATTAAGGAATTTGATTCCTATTTAACCCATTCATCATCGGTTACAAAAAATCATTCGAGCTTAAGCAACAACAGAGCAAACTTTAATCAATAACTCGAATTAAATCGAGTTCGAGCATATAAACAAGAATCAATAAAAGGAAATCGCATACCAGATCATTCAACCGAACTCGACAATTTGAAGTAGCTGCCTACAATTCAAAGTAACACTTGATTGACAAAGCAAGCATCGTTAAATCATCTATTTCGATCGAACAACCTGAAGCGGCGCTTCAACAAGAATCCTAATTTTATTCAAAGAGGAAATGAATGAGAACAAGCAGCCATTTTCAAAGAGAAGTCGGCCGAAGAAATAAAAGAGAATAAAGGGGAACTATCTTTTAATATTTAGTTTGGGCCGGTCTTATTCATTGGGCTGTGTTTTTAATTTTAATTAGGCTTTTGTGTTTTATTGTGTTTAAATTGTATTTTTCTTCTTTAATCTTTTATAATTTCCAGTCGTGTGATTAGAGGACGAATTACGGTGGTGTAGTTCAAGAATTCGCAACTTAGTGGCTAAGTTGTGATAGTTTTTTGAGCATAAGCTAAGGTAGTTGATAGCGGGTGTCGCAAATTTATGTGTGTAAGCATCTAACTGCTTAATTTCTAGTAGAAACTTTGAGGGCAACGCATAGGCAGGGATTTGCCGAAGCTTGGTAAATCTGTATATTCTACTTTCTACTTTTTATATTCTGCTGCTATTATTCTACTGTGATCTGTGTTGAATTTTTTATATATAAACTTCCACAATAAATTTTTATAATTAATTGTATCATCCTATTCACTTCCCTCTCCCCCCCCTCTAGGGTGAAATCGATTCTACAACAGGTATATCAGAGTACAATAAACATAAACTCACAACGGAATTGAAAAGTATAATAGAACATATGTATTGACTAAGGCTACTACCTTGGAATATCATTCCTTAGATAATTAGTCACCTTGTTCGTGTTGAGCATGAAAGAGAAGACTTCATCATCTGTTGTTACTTTCTTAAACCAATAACATGTCCTTCTAAACATAACCTGTTGGTTGTTACAAGGAGGGGATTGGAACAACGTTCTAATGATTGAAAAATTACATACATTACCCATACCATTAATTTATGCTCATTGATTTCCATTTAAATGTTATGTCTATTATTTACAGCTAATCCGTTAAATCATATGTATGCATACGATATTCGTATCATTATATATATACCAAATATATCTGAACATATATATTTACACTATCTACCTAAACCTTGGTCACTTAATTCTTTTTTAACATAAAGCGGGCCCTTCACATCGTCAACACTAGTCAATTGGTTCTAGTTACTAATGACTCTTATATATGGCTTATACTATAATATATAAATATATTAAAATAATGGAAATTTTACCAATATAGACTTGTTTTTTTTTTGTCTATTTAGTTGGCGATTTTTCAAAAGTCGCCAACATGCGATTTTCGAAAAATCGCTCAAAAAATCGCCCAAAGAAAATGCATATTTCATAGTTGACGACTTTTAAAAAGTCGCCACCGTATGATAGCCTTTTTCTTTGGACGATTTTTGAAAATTCGCCAACTATATAGACCGAAAAAGAAAAGTCTGGGCTAATTTTGTTATTTTTTTTTAAAACAAGCTGTACAGTTTTCTTAAAATAATTTCGGCGATTGGGATTATCGAAATTCAGGAAACAAACGCGCGATGGTAGAAAAGGCGAAACCGAATCTCTACTGGAAATCGAAGCCGATAGAAGTCCTGCAATCATATTTCGTTTTGGATTCTACTAATCGATTTGGAAGTGTTAGCGGTGTATGTCGAATTTCTTCCAGCCTACTACACGAATTTGGGTATGAATTCCCATAGAGATTCAAACTTGTATAGTTAGGCATGTGTTTCATTATCAATTTCATGGGATTTGCAACTTATAATATTATGTAAATTGTATCCCTGTGTTTCAACAACAAATCAAGGGATTTGAGAATTTATTTACAATTTCTGGGTATCCTTATTTTCTTCCGTGTAAGGCAATGACGGTCTCTCAATTTCAAATTTGTTGCCTGACGAGTTTCATTCTGGTAGGCGTAGCAACTTGCTATATTTTACCGCTTAATGATTTCCCATTTGTTTGGACATCTGAAATAATGGTAAGATGAATGATATATGAGATGGTTTCAAGTTCATTCATGGGATATACGATCATGTTGGAGTTACAGTTCGATTTTGATATATGCGAGAATTTTCAGAGGATCTTTAACCAATAGTTTGTCACTCCATATACTCTGTGTTTAAATAAAACAATTTGGAATATAATGTGATTTGGAAATTGCTATCCACCTTCAGATTGATTAAACTTGAATCCCAAAATCAGAATGAGTTTCATAACTAATTTCATAAGATTGCTAAGAGGCAGGAGTTATGTGTGGTGGCAGATAAAATGTGTGGTTCTGTAGATCAGTGCTATGTTTGGAGTTCGGGTTTGACATTACTGACTCAAGAAGGGTAAGATTGGGATTTACGTATCCATTTTGTAAATTACGATCATAACCCAGTTCATGGAAGCATACGATCATTAAGGGAGTCAGATCCGTTATAGCCAGGTGGTTGTTAAGACTTGCTGTCATGGGAGCTGTTTGCACCAAAATTGGGCACAACACTCGTCGGAAGTTATTGAAGAGATAATAAATGAAGAGCGCAAATTAAAACAGAGGATTATCTAACAAAAACTCCATATAGCATGTAAATGGGCGCGTAGACAAGCAATTTATAGTGGTTCGGCGTATTGCCTACGTCCACTGTGAAGTTTTTATACTTTTATTGACTTTCTTTCGATGATTACAAATCGGTACAGCAATCAACAGTGAATTACAGTCAGGAATTCGAATTTAACAGCAAGTTTATGATATCAAATGATGGAGATCTCAATCCGGCAGAGTCTGGGTGCTTCAGAATCCAAAAAAGTCCCTTTTCTGCTGGCCCTGGGGCTCTATTTATAGGTGTAGGATGCTGGTATCTCGCTGAAAACTCGGGAGACCACTTCTGGCACGTGAGGGGGCCCACACGCACGGTCTCAGGGAGTTTGGGCCCATTTTGGCATCGGTTCGAAATCCATTCGAACCGATCAAGAATTCATCCAATCGAGGTGAAATTTGGCGTAGACACTCTTCAACATGTATGCAAGCTTCTGTGAAAATTTCATGGCGTTTGGATCAGTAGATTGGGAGATATGATGGATTCGAAATGGGGTTCATTGCCTGGCTGTTTTGTTCGAAACCATGCTTTCGAACCGATGGTTTCGAACCCATCATGGCACGTGACTTCGTGGCGACGTGGAGCGCAAACTTCGAACCAACCCGGTCTCCACTCCAAATTGACCGCTTCGACTCCATGGATCTCGGCGAATTCGAATCGAAGGAAGACACGTCATCATGGTTGGTTGACCCAGTGGATTCGAATGAGGCTACACAGGTGGATTCGAACTTGGCATCATGGATGGTTTCGAGCATGACTTTGTGGATGGGTTCGAACTAGGCTCCATGTTTGGGTTCGAGCAATGATTCTTGCTTGGAGTCGAACTAGGCTCCATGTTTGGGTTCGAGCAATGATTCTTGCTTGGAGTCGAACTAGGCTTTGTGGTGGGTTCGAAGCGTGACTTTTGTGATGGATACGAACTATGTCACTTCTCCATGGACACGAGGCCCATCGGTTCGAACACGATGGGTTCGAACACGATGGATTCGAAGGTGACGTAGGCGAACCCGAGATGGTTCGGTGGATTCGAAGCTTATGGATTCGGACTTGATGGTTTCGAAACGTTGGTTTACGATGGCTTCGAAACCCAAGCTTTCCCCTTCAAATTGAATCGATCATAACTCGAGCGTATGAACTCGGATTGACTTGGAACTTGAGAAGTTGACTCCTATGGTCTTTCTTGCCGTGTCCTATCGATTGTAGCTCAATCTGGACTTGGACAGAATTCAGTGATATCCATAGCGAGACGAAGCATGACCGGCCTCTGAGACGAACTGTTCTCCGTTTCTGATCGATCTTTTGGTATCGCGGCTTTGCCAAAAAGCGGGATAACATTTTGCCCCCCAAAGTACGTCTTGTGGGAACATGACGTGCTTTGAACTGCTGCAATTTCTCTGAGCAATCATTGTTCTCCTTTTTGTCGAAACCCGTATGCCGTATTGTTGTATAATAGTGCTTAGCCGTTGGCTGTTGCATTTGTAAAAGGACGAGTGATTGACCCCCTGTAATTGTTTAAAATCGATTGTTAGTTGCGACGTATATGCACATATGTTAGTTTGAACCTTGTTAACGTCGTGCGTCCATGAGTCGTTGTCTGTTCGGTTTACTATAGAATTTCATATCGATTCTCTCCTGAACCGACTTGAAAATTTGAGCCGAGACAACGCTTGATGGTTGTTTAGGAAAGTCTCTTCGTATCGATCCTCTCCTGGACCGATATTGAAGGCTTATAGTGTATGAATTCGCATTGTGCGAGTGTGACATTCCGAACCAATGACTTAGGGCATCGATGGATTTGAAATCTGCGTTTGTTATGGATGCGGTACGCTTGCGCTATGATGGATTCGAAATGGACGTTCGAACCGATATGAAGGAATGGGTACGAAGCGGTTGATTTGTATAAGAGCTTCTCGAACCGTTGGTCCCATCGTGCGCTTCACATCGATGCAGCTCGTCGTTTTGTTGTGCGCTTCGCACCGATGACACGCGGGGGTAACTTCGAAACGACAGGGTCCTAGGCCGATGGCTTCGAGGAGAGGCTTCGAACCGATAAATCCTTAGGCATATGGGTTCGAATGGAGACTTCGAACCGACGCGCGTTTTGACTGGTTGCGACCGGTCAAGTTTACTGGGTGGCGAATTGACCCGGTCATCTCCAACCCCCCATATAAATAGCAATGACCTCGGCCTTCCTTACTTTTCACTTTTTTACTGTTGCCCTGTTTTACTGTGCACTTCGAACCCCAGAGAAGAAGGTGTTGTCCTTTTGCGTTCAAACCATTTGAGATCCAAACCTTCAATTTCTCAAACCCATCATTAAAACTAGGTAACTAATCTTGAATCCACACGGCAAAGCTACCTCGAACCCATCACTTCGTCATCGATCGGCCTTTCTTGGGCTTTGGTAAATCCAGATCTGGCCTTTGGAGGAATCTCGAATTGATTCAGGAACTCGTGTACGAATCGATTGGGGGGGGGGGGGGGGGGGCAGCACCATTCTCTCTCAGACTTTGAGTCGACCCTTGTGATTCCCTTGGAGGGGGTGCAGTTTGCACCGAGCTAACCATGGTGTTGAGTTGTATCGGTTCCCAAGGATCGATACAAGAAGTAGCCGTTGATTGGAATGAAGCTCTCAACTTCGCACCGATACGAAACATTCCTTTACGAACGATACGAAAGGCATCGAGTCGAGTTCGAGCGATGCTTAGTTGAGGCTTTCCTGATCGGTGCGAACTAATTAATCAAGGATCGATTCGAAGTTATCCCCCACTGATCGATTCGAGCTCGGCGTTCTGATGGATTCGAAGTGCGCCCCTCCGTATCGATTCGAAGTCATCCTTCACCGATCGATTCGAGCTTGGCACACTGATTATCGATTCGAAGCTCGCTCCTTCGGATCGATTCGAAGTGGTGCGATGATGGGTTCGAACGAGTCACTTGTGATTGGTTCGAAACTCCATATAGTGGATACCGAAGTTTGATATTTTCTGAGAATAATTCCGACGAGCTTCACTCCTGCATATTTGGACACGTTAAACTGCATACTTGACCACCTTTCGAAGCTCGTTGACGGAACAATAACAATCTTTGTTTGAATCAATTTTCCTTATGTGAAGGGTTTTGCGTTAACTGCCATCACAACTGGGCTTTGTAGCTTTGTCGTTTGCGTGTTTTCTTTAATTCTGCGATATTCATCCAAGTAACGCATAGCACCGCACAACACACATTCGTACACTATACACTGGGGAATTCACGGGCCCCTTGTCATCTAATGATGGTTTCTCATGAGTTAGTCAGTTATAGAGCCTTCGAGTTCGCGTCAGCAGGAAACCCCACAAGATATTCAGAGTATAGTTCCTCCGAGATTAGAGGTCCCGGACATTGATCCTGAAATTATCGGGCCGGCGCCGAATGAACTTCCCGACGCATCATTCATCGCTAATCCATCAGATTCCGTCCCATCTCATATTTCCGAAGATATGCTGGGGAGGATATGTTTGAGGCACGGTTTGTCACTAGACGACGTGTTACTACCGGGGCCAAGCGACAGACCACATAACCCGCCGGAGGGGTATACCGCATTCAATCGTCATGCGTGCGCGGCCGTGACGCTTCCTCCGTTCAATGAATATATAAGAGAAGTGCTATCTTTTTTGGGAGTCGCACCATCCCAACTTCACCCGAACGGGTACGCTTCGGTGAACAGCCTGTTCATCGTCTTTATGGAATATCTTCATAGACCACCGGCCCCGATCGAAATCAGATACTTGTTTAACTTCAAAACCCGAAACGATTACCCATCTTTTACATTCTTGGAGGCAGTACGAAATTGTCAAGTGGTTACCGGATCCTGGACTAGGTTAAGCTATTACAGGACGGAATGGTTCTACGTCAGATGTCCTCCGGGTTTCGCCAGGCGATGGTTATTTAGACGTGAGTATGGCTGAGTTTCCAAACAATTACTAAGGCGATTGCAGTCGAAGTGTGACTTATATATTTTTCTTCTGTACAGCGATGATCCAGCGCCCCGACGGTGAAAGCTTTAAGGAGATAGTACGTGTGCTCCGAGAGGTCCCGAGCGTCGACAGGGATATCGACGTGTTATTGACGGATAGGAATCTCCGGGCCTGTGGATTAATCGAACGATGGCAGAGTATAATATTCGACGGGGTGCAAAGAATTGTTCCGAAAAAACACGCCAAGCACAAGAAACCCAAAGTCATTGTAGCCGAGGAAGTTGATTCCGAAAGAACTCACACTGACGACGAGCCATTGCTGGAGCCTACAGACGTGGCTCAAAATGTTGAAGAGCAAAGAAAAGGCAAGGCGGCTGTCGTCACATCAACTAAGAAGGGGAGATGGAAGTCGGTTGTCAAAGCCCGATCCTCCCCCGGAGTTATAATTTCCGAGACGTCTCCTCCGCGAACTGAAAGTCTTTTCGAAGGGCTTACAGATCTTCCAATCCCGGATGATGTATCCTTTCAGCATGATGCCGGGTTGGAGGAGTTTCATCGTACTCTTGAACTGAGCGAGCCTTTTATTACTAGCTCAGTCGACACTTCGGGTTGGTCGGGGGGAAATGCATATTCATACACATTTCACGACACTACATAGTTCCGAGTCTTGGGTTATCGGTTTCGAGAAACCACTAACTCTGTTCTCCTCTTTGCTTTGTAGGTGCCATGTCCAGGCGCGGTTCGATGCTAGGGAGTCTGCGACATGCTCGGAAACCATCATATCGTGACTCGCGCAGGCGGGAAGGAGATAGGGACTATGATCAGGAATACTCCGGATATTCGAGCCGTGAAAGATACGACACGGAGAGGGGTTATAAGCGTCGATCCCGATCGCGTACCCCTCCTCCTCCCAGAGATCCCGTACCACCTCCGGCCCACATTTCTCTCCCCTCTGAGCCCTCACGTCATACGTCCACATCCCAATCTTCCAGGCACGAATCTCACTGTTCCAGAAGCGAGGCATCGACCGCCGTAGTTGCGGAACAGCCTCCTGTGGGAATTTCGGGCGAAGGGGCGCTCAGGCTTGCTCAATTGAAAAAAGACTTCCCAACTATTTGCTTCGACAACTACATTTTTCCCCCGCACTTGAAAAGAATCCCTCCGTCGACGGAGCAGGTGGTGCATGACTATGTGCACGACTTCTACGCTCAGTATAAAGTATGGTTTAAAGCGGCGGAGAAGGCGTCGGAGCTGGCCTTTGAGCGGGGGGCCGCCAACGAAAAGTTACAGGTGGAGTTGGCCCAAAAGAGTCGTATTATCGATGTGCTGAACACCGAGGCCGAATCTTCCAGAAAATCAAAGATGGAAGCCATCAAAAAGGCCGATGAAGCCCAACTCACAATGGATAGAATGAAGCGTGAGCATTACGCCACGGTCGAGGACATGGGCCATCGGAATACTCTGGTCACTGCCGAGAGGGATGCGGCGCTAAAGGAGCTAAATGAGCTCAAATCCAAATTTGCTGAAATCGCCAAGGATAGGGACGATGCAAACAATGCAGCACAGGAGGCGTGCGAACAAGCGGTGATACTCCGGACCGAACGGGATGAAGCAGTGGCCAAAGTTCAAGCGGTCGAGGCGGAGATTGAGGAGAGAGTTCAGCAAGCCGAGGCCAGGCTAGAGGCTGACATTGAAGATCTGCTTATTACATACAATGCCAATGTACTGAAGCACAGAAACTTGGCCTGGCTTCAGGATTACCCAGTGCATCTCCGCAGTGCTTGGGAACGATTGGTTGAAGGGGAAGAGGAAGCGCACCCCGACGAATCGGTCGACCGATTCGAGCTTGAAAACCGGTTGCTAACAGATGAGGAAAAAAGGGTCCTTCATGATGCTATGATCGCTCATGAGAAGGAGATGGTTGGCGGTCGATCTTTGGAGGCCGGAGAAGGGTCAGGCGTTGAGCATCGTGGCACCGCTCTTGAAATCACCGCCCCGCTTCCGTCTGAGCCTGTATCTGCGGTTAGCTCACAGACCGTTCCGGCTTACGACCCAGAGCAACCGCGGTTATCACCCATTCGTGAGCACGTCCCCGAAGTCGTTCTGCCATCAACAAGCCGAACTGAGGAAGGTATTCTGAACAAATTTCAAGTGCATTTTCGCTAGAACTCTCGTTTTGAAGTGATTGTTCTTAACCCCTTCTCTTCTTTATCCAGTGACCAGGACTACCCCGGTGTCTTCGACCCAGGAGCCGAGCCAAGGGCAGAAGGCTATTACTACTGAAACGACTGTTGTGACAACGGCAGCGTCTACTGGAGCGGCGCAGGGAAGCTCTTTGTCTCTTGACGAGCAAATGGTGAGTGAATTGCTCGGTCACCAGAGTGACTTCTCTACAGACTTGCCGTTTATCATTAGTGAGTTACCGCCAGCTTCTAGCCCCCTTGTAGAGACCGGAGTTATCTCCAGCCAGGCCCCATCAGTTCGAGAAGAAGAAATCTTGGCCGAAATCCATGCTGAATTGGAAGCTGAGGGGCAGAGCGGTTGCGTCGGTGGCGACATTATTCCACCTTCCGTTGCGGGTCCGGTCCCTCCTATTTCTCCGGCGGGGAGTCCTCATTTAGATTCAAGTTCCGAGGAGGACGTAGATATTATGCCCCCCACTGGAGAGCAGCCACCGAAGAGGAGGCCGTCAAAGCGAAGGATTTCTGTTCCTAGCGATTCTGACGACGAACCGCTGATAAGGAAGCCGAGAAAGAAAGAATAGAGCGGCCCCCCAAGCAGGTTTTTTGGTAGACAGGGACTTGTCTTCGTTTTTTGTTAGTAGGCCGTGTATAGATGCAGGTTCGGCCCCTGCTAGTAGGCACTCTTTTTTGGAAGAACTTATTTGCGTGTAAGTCCTTGTTTTAAGCTAGTTGAAATAAGATTTAGTTTCCCTGTTTCAACTCTCATTTCTTCTGCGCTTAAGTGTTTGCAGTGTTATGTATTCAGTCTGGTGCACTTGTGGTGTTTTTTCCGTCAAGTAGAATTCGCTTTTATTCGCCAAGTTTGAGAATCTTGGTTGCGAGTTGTGACTGATGAATGACCGAACTTCGGACACTGTATCACTTTGGTCAGTGACTAACACTTAGCTTTTTTTATGCCCCCTGGTCTCGGGGAACAACATTTGCATTTTTGTGGTTGAGTGCGTTTATCGCAAACTCTAAACACATGTCCACATTCTGGGGACTTAAGACAATTTGAGATCGATAATCCGGTTCGCACTCCGGGAATTCGGAAATGATGTTCACATTCCAACTCGCACTCTACGAACTTGGAGTTAGTATTAACATTTCAGTTCGCACTACGAGAACTTTAACTTGGTGTTCATGTTCCAATTCACACGCCGGGAACTTGGATAAAGCATGTATGTTTGGGTTCGCACTTCAGGAACCCGAAATTGATGTTCGTACTCCAACCCGCGCCTCGGGAATCTGGAGCTAGCACGGATGCTCCGGTTCGCGCTCCGGGAACCTGTAACTTACGTGTATACTCCAATTCGTGCTCTGGGAAGTTGGAGTCCGTTCGCATTCTGGGAACGAATTATTGAATGTTTATACTCCAATTCGCACTCTGGGAACTTGGAGTCCGTTCGCGCTCTGGGAACGAATTATTGAGTGTTTATACTCCAATTCGCACTCCGGGAACTTGGAGTCCGTTCGCGCTCTGGGAACGAATTATTGAATGTTTATACTCCAATTCGCACTCTGGGAACTTGGAGTCCGTTCGTGCTCTGGGAACGAATTATTGAATGTTTATACTCCAATTCGCACTCTGGGAACTTGGAGTCCGTTCGCGCTCTGGGAACGAATTATTGAATGTTTATACTCCAATTCGCACTCTGGGAAGTTGGAGTTAAACGAGGGATTGTCGTTTATCAATCCCTGTAAATATTCATATGGTGTCCTGCCCCCGAGCTCGGGTTTCACTTAGCGAGTGACCGGTCATATCGCAGCCACTCTCTATTTGAATAAATCCCACCGCATGATGGAACTTAGCTCTCCGTGCGTCATGATATTGTGCGTTACACTTAATAAACCACAGCTTTGGCTCGAAGAGATGGCATTTTATTGCTGAAAAGAGAAAATACGGCAGAATCAGTTGCCTTATTACAAATTCAAATCTCGGAATGCTAAAATAAAATGCAAAAGAACAAATTGGCAGAAAAAGAAAAGTCTTTCATGTGTAGTAGCGACGAAGACTCTCGCTATTCCAAGCCCTCGGCAAGGTGAGACCATCAACGGTCGATAATTTGAACGTGCCGTCTCCGAGCTTTTGCGAAACCACGTACGGCCCTTCCCAAGTTGGCTTCATGTGCGAAGGAACCGGGTAAACCCTTTTGAGCACGAGATCGCCGAGTCCAAAGGTTCGCGGACGGACCTTGGCATTGAATATTCGGGCGACTCGACTCCGATATGCGGCTGCCCTCAAATCAGCCTCTTCACGCCTCTCATCTAGTAAATCCAGAGATTGAGCAAGTAATATGGCATTTGTCTTCGGATCATAATACGTCGCACGATGAGAACGCACTTCCAATTCGACTGGAATAACGGCCTCTGAGCCATACGATAGAGAAAACGGAGTGTGACCAGTTGCAGTTTTGTGAGTTGTTCGGTAGGCCCATAACGCCATAGGGAGTTCGTCGACCCACTTGCCCCCGGCCTTTTCTAGTCGCTTCTTCAGAATGGACTTTATAACTTTATTAACAGCTTCGACCAGACCATTTGCTTGAGGGTGTGCCACTGTAGAAAACTTCTTATGTATGCGAAATCGCTGGCAGAAATTTTTAAACTCGATACTGTTGAATTGGGCTCCGTTATCGGTGATGATAGTATGCGGGAGACCGAATCGGCAGATGATGTTGCGCACTACGAAGTTGATCACTTTCTTCGTTGTAATCGTTGCAAGAGGCTCAGCTTCGGCCCATTTGGTGAAGTAATCAACCGCGACGATGGCGTATTTCGCTCCACCTTTGGCCAGAGGCAATGTTCCAATTATATCGATCCCCCATACCGCGAACGGCCAAGGGCTGACCATTTGGGTTATTTCGGTAGGTGGAGCTCTGGGAATCCGAGCGTGTCTCTGGCATTTGTCACATTTTTTGGCGTAGTCCGACGCATCTCGATTAACGGTGGGCCAGTAATATCCGTATCGGAGTACCTTCTTGGCGAGTGCCTGCCCCCCAGTGTGATCGCCACACTCTCCCTCATGTGCATCGCGCAACACTCGCTTGATTTCATCGTGTGCGATACATCAGAGTAGGGGGACAGAATACCCCCTTCTGTACATAACTCCATTTTGAATGACAAACCGTGAGGCTTTTCGAAGGACCTGCCTCTTTTCACTCCTGCGCTCAGGCAGTGTTCCATGTTCAATGTAATTTCGATAGGGGGTCATCCACGATTCCCTACTTGTGGTAGCCTCGAATGCATGGCTGACCTCACTTTGATCAATGCTCGGAGAAGGTAGGGTTTCAACGGGAACAAGCCCCAACTGTTGAGCTTCGCCCGTACTCGCCAACTTCGCCAATGAATCGGCCTTCTGATTGTGCTCCCGAGGGATATAGAAAATGGCATATTGATCGAAACGATCAAGGATTTCCCTGACTCGAGATAAGTAAGCGGCTAGTCTTCGATCCTTAGCTTGATATTCACCTCGGACCTGGTATACGATTAATTGGGAGTCGCAATAAATCTCTACAGCGACAATTCTCAGGTCGTGGGCCAGCTTCAACCCAGTGAGTAGAGCTTCATATTCAGCCTCGTTATTAGTTGCACGGAACTGGAACCTTAGGGCGTAGCATATAGATTGGCCTTCGGGGGTTTCAAGCACTACGCCTGCTCCCGAACACCGTTCATTGGAGGCACCGTCAGTATATAACTTCCACATATGTTTAGGAGGTTCGCTACTCTCAGGTAATTCCTCGGGTACGGTGAATTCAGCGACGAAATCTGCTAGAACTTGGCCATGTATGGCCCTTCTCGGAGTATAGGCAATGTCAAACTGGCTCAATTCGATATTCCATTTTAGTAGCCTACCTGACGTCTCAGGCCGCGTGAGGACCTGTCGTAACGGCTGGTCGGTGTACACGGTGATAGGATGAGCCTGCAAATATGGACGGAGCTTTCTCGAGGCAATGACTAGACAATATGCCAACTTTTCTAGCTTGGGATAGTTCCTCTCGGCTCCGGTTAACCGTTTACTTATGTAATATACCGGTTTTTGCACTCGGTCTTCCTCCCGGACTAATGCTGCACTGATTGCGCTTTCAGATACCGCCAAGTAAAGATATAATCGCTCGTGATCGACAGGCTTCGAAAGAATCGGCGGTGTAGAAAGATGTCGAACCAGTGACTGAAACGCACCTTCACATTCTGCGGTCCATTTGAAGTTTCGCTTCCCTTTTCGGATCAGATCGAAGAAAGGAATGCATTTGTCAGTTGATTTCGAGATGAACTTACTTAATGCCGCGACTTTTCCATTGAGACTATGGACCTGCTTTATGGTCCTTGGAGTTTGAAGATTCCTGATGGCCCAAATCTTTTCAGGGTTGGCCTCTATCCCTCGGGCGTTGACGATGAATCCAAGGAATTTTCCGGATGCAACCCCAAAATGGCATTTTAGCGGGTTGAGCTTCATCCCATATCTCCGGAGGATATCAAACATTGATCCCAAGTCCTTTACGTGATCAACTGAATGCCTTGACTTTACTAACAGGTCATCTACATAAACTTCCATGGTCTTCCCGATCTGGTCGGAGAACATCCGGTTAACCAAGCGTTGATAGGTTGCGCCGGCATTCTTTAACCCAAAAGGCATAACTTTATAGCAGTATAATCCCAGATCAGTCACAAAACTCGTATGTTCTTGGTCGGGCACATGCATGGGTATTTGGTTGTAGCCCGAGTAGGCATCCATAAAGGATAACAATTCGTGTCCGGCGGTTGAATCAACGAGCTGATCGATTCGAGGAAGTGGAAAACTGTCCTTCGGGCAAGCCTTGTTCAAGTCAGAATAATCGATACACGTTCTCCATTTCCCGTTCGGTTTCCGGACAAGTACCGGGTTTGACACCCACTCCGGGTATAAAGCATCTCTAATGAACCCATTTGTTTTCAACTTACCGACCTCCTCCTTAAGGGCGGAAGATCTCTCTGGATCCATACCACGCCTTTTCTGCTTGACTGGGATATACCGTGGGTCAATGTTTAAAGTGTGGCTCGCGATATCCGGCGAGATCCCACACATGTCGGAATGCGTCCAGGCGAACACGTCAAGATTCGCCCGGAGAAACTCAACCAATTCCTGTTGTGCCCCCTGGCTCAATTGAGACCCAATTTTTAACACTCTCGCATCATCGCCATCATCATCGATCGGGACATCGATAGTTAGCTCGGCCGGAGAGGCCTGACTCTCTGTAGACTCCCCATTGTTGTCGTTGTCCCTTGGGTCAAGGTCTTTCTGGAATTGGTTGTGGTGCCCGGGCTGAGGCCCAAGCACCAATTGTCAATCATCGGCAGAACGGACGCAGAGAGATTCCTCTACGCCCTTCCCTTTCTCCCTTCGCTGCGCCTCTCGCAGCTCAGCAACATAACAGGCTCTTCCAGCAGTCTGATCTCCATGAATCACACCGTTACCACAATCGGTAGGAAATTTCAAAGTCAAACACCACGGGGCGATTGCCGCCCGAAATTCAGCAAGGGCCGGTCGGCCCAGAAACGCGTTGTACGGTGAATGTATGTCCAAAACAACAAACTGTAACATGCGTACTCTTCTGCACTCACCGATCCCCAGCTCCACGGGTAACTCCACAACCCCCGTGGGTATATTAGCACTTCCATCGAAGCCATGAATCCTGGACTGGCAGGGCTTCAGATCTTTGGCTTCCATCTTCATCTGGTCGTAAGCTCTCCTGAACAAAATATTGACTGAACTCCCACTATCCACCAGTATCCTCTTCATCCAAGCAGGACCAACCTGGGCGGATATAACAAGTGGGTCGATAGTCGGGGCTTCGACCTTGTCTGCGTCACGGTTCCGGAACACGATGTCATCTGCCATCGTCTTTGGCTGTTTTGCCGGAGCCCCTTCGTCATAACTACTGCAACATTCGAAATCCATATGCCTAACCGAGCTAGCATATGACTCCATTTCTTTCCAACTCCTATCCGCCGGATGAGGACCGCCACTTACGGTGTTTATCACTAACCTTTCGCCCGTTCGGGCGGGTTCTTCCTACCTTGGCTGATTTTGCCGATTGTTCTGGTTTGACGGACCCGCACTGCCAGACTGCGGCGCCCGTACAAACTGGTCCAACTTCCTTTCCCTGATCAACTTATCAATCAAATCCTGCAAGTGTCTGCATTCGTTGGTATTGTGGCCGTAACTGTCGTGAAATCTGCAAAACTTGCCCGTTTGAATCTGTCTCTCCGACGACGGCTTCGGAGTAGGCTTATTGTATTGCATGGCGTTACAAGTTTGTAGGTATACGTTCTCCAACGATGTATTCAGCGGAGTATAATTGTCGAACATAGGGGCCCTATGCCTCGGCCCACGGTTCTGATCCCGCTTCCTGCTCTGATTCCCATTATTCTTCGGTTGTGATTGTTTGTTCTGGATATTTAGCTGTACTTTCCCATAACTTTCTCCCGATTGTTTAACAGCCACATTACTTTGAATCCCCTCTCCACTGGGTCCTACGTCGTCCTGTTTCCTAGACTGCTTCGCGTCCTCACGCCTCAAGAACTGGGCGGCTTTGGAGTAGAAGCGATCCAACGACGCAGGAGGTTTTCCTACCAACCAATTTCCAAAATCCGAATCAGGGTCAATTCCTTTCATCAATGCCATCAGAATCGAGTTATCATTAGGATTGGTGATTTCCACACAGGCCTTATGGAATCTCTCCAAGTAGTGTCTAAGAGTTTCTCCTGGAGCTTGGGTAACACTAGACAAAGTGTTGACGTCCCTAGGCCTCGCAACATGCATGCGGAACTGTTCCACGAACTTCCTGGCCAGCTGATTGAACGAGGAGATAGAACCGGGTGGCAATCGCGTGAACCACATCGTAGCAATGCCTCCCAAAGAGATAGGAAAGCTCCTACACTTGACCGCATCATCTGCCCTAGCAGCGCTCATGGACCATTCATACTTCAGTATGTGTTGATTAGGGTCCGAGTTTCCCTCGTACATCGGTAACGTGGGCATCCTAAATCGCCGAGGGGGTTCGGCATACAGGATCTCGTCTGTGAATGGGGTGTGACTCCGGGAGATTCCCCAGTCGTCGTTAGTAAACCCCTGACTTTCACGGATCATCTGCCTGATCATTTCTGGAAGATCCGTTACAGCTGCGTTCTGGGCATGTCGAGCCAAGGTGTGGTCGTGCTCCACAATGCGGGACTGGACCGGATGCTGTCGACGGTCCGGATCTCGCCTCCTTGGTTCGGCATCTTCTGGTACATACGGCTCTGGAGTTTGCCGTCGTCGGTGGTGGTTCTGATCCGACAAAGTACGGATGTCAACCCCTGGCTCCGTAGCAATAGTTGCAGGACGGTTGTCGGTAGTGTGTTGAGGAGCAGTGCCTCCCCGGGAAGAAGGCCCTGTATGGAAGCTTGCAGATGGACCGACTCGTAGTTGCCCAACCGTCAATGCAGGAAGGTCTCCGGTAGCCTGCGCATGATTCCCATCCATTCGGGGTCGTGAAGGTCGGTGATGATAATCGGTGGAAGGCGAACTCTCCGTGGAAGACTGGGATGCATAATCCCTCCTGGACCGCCTTCGCTTATGACTGTGTAGCTGGCGGGTTAATTCAGCGTTAGCACGTAGTTGCTCCGTCAACTGTTGCCAACTTTGGGTCAGCTCTTGGAGCAATGCTTGAAACTCTTGTATCGTTACCGGTCCGGATGACTCCGAAGGTCCGGCGACGTCCTGAGTAGACGGTAACTGCGCGGGATCTGGCCTATCCTGGCCTTCTTGGTTACCAAGGTTAGAGGTGGTTCTAGTACTCACCATTGTGAATTGCAAGATTCTTTCCTAGACTTTTATCAAGTCTGAATAGAACGGAAGGAACCTAAGCTTGAAATCCGAATCTCTCTCTTAGATTTATGCAATCCGGTATTGATGACAGATCCATGGAGCGAGAGAAAATCTGGGTTTTCTCAGTGAAAGCACCAAAGTGTTTGCACCAAAATTGGGCACAACACTCGTCGGAAGTTATTGAAGAGATAATAAATGAAGAGCGCAAATTAAAACAGAGGATTATCTAACAAAAACTCCATATAGCATGTAAATGGGCGCGTAGACAAGCAATTTATAGTGGTTTGGCGTATTGGCTACGTCCACTGTGAAGTTTTTATACTTTTATTAACTTTCTTTCGATGATTACAAATCGGTACAGCAATCAACAGTGAATTACAGTCAGGAATTCGAATTTAACAGCAAGTTTATGATATCAAATGATGGAGATCTCAATCCGGCAGAGTCTAGGTGCTTCAGAATCCAAAAAAGGTCCCTTTTCTGCTGGCCCTGGGGCTCTATTTATAGGTGTAGGCTGCTGGTATCTCGCTGAAAACTCGGGAGACCACTTCTGGCACGTGAGGGGGCCCACACGCACGGTCTCAGGGAGTTTGGGCCCACTTTGGCATCGGTTCGAAATCCATTCGAACCGATCAAGAATTCATCCAATCGAGGTGAAATTTGGCGTAGACACTCTTCAACATGTTTGCAAGCTTCTGTTAAAATTTCATGGCGTTTGGATCAGTAGATTGGGAGATATGATGGATTCGAAATGGGGTTCATTGCCTGGCTGTTTGGTTCGAAACCATGCTTTCGAACCGATGGTTTCGAACCCATCATGGCACGTGACTTCGTGGCGACGTGGAGCGCAAACTTGGAACCAACCTGGTCTCCACTCCAAATTGACCGCTTCGACTCCATGGATCTCGGCGAATTCGAATCGAAGGAAGATACGTCATCATGGTTGGTTGACCCAGTGGATTCGAATGAGGCTACACAGGTGGATTCGAACTTGGCATCATGGATGGTTTCGAGCATGACTTTGTGGATGGGTTCGAACTAGGCTCCATGTTTGGGTTCGAGCAATGATTCTTGCTTGGAGTCGAACTAGGCTTTGTGGTGGGTTCGAAGCGTGACTTTTGTGATGGATACGAACTATTTCACTTCTCCATGGACACGAGGCCCATCGGTTCGAACACGATGGGTTCGAACACGATGGATTCGAAGGTGACGTAGGCGAACCCGAGATGGTTCGGTGGATTCGAAGCTTATGGATTCGGACTTGATGGTTTCGAAATGTTGGTTTACGATGGCTTCGAAACCCAAGCTTTCCCCTTCAAATTGAATCGATCATAACTCGAGCGTATGAACTCGGATTGACTTGGAACTTGAGATGTTGACTCCTATGGTCTTTCTTGCCGTGTCCTATCGATTGTAGCTCAATCTGGACTTGGACAGAATTCAGTGATATCCATAGCGAGACGAAGCATGACCGGCCTCTGAGACGAACTGTTCTCCGTTTCTGATCGATCTTTTGGTATCGCGGCTTTGCCAAAAAGCGGGATAACAGGAGCCACGTGCAGCAAGTTCACATTTTCATTCCGGGTTATTGTTTGATGTTTGGAGAAGTCTCTGATCACAAGGCTATAACACTACTGGGCCGAGTTTCTTAATTATGGATTGGTTAGACTGCACGTGCATTGAAACGAAGACAATGGTTCAATATTAGGAGTTTATTTATTATGTATTCATCTGCATATTTATATATTATTATGTAGACTTGTAGCCTTGTTTGCTTGGGATACTGTATGTTTGTACTCTGTAATTTCAT
This sequence comes from Allium cepa, assembly GCA_030765085.1. NCBI lineage: Eukaryota > Viridiplantae > Streptophyta > Magnoliopsida > Asparagales > Amaryllidaceae > Allium > Allium cepa. The sequence continues at coordinate 747,016,611 of CM060941.1, forward strand.
AATGTAAAGCAATAATAGGAAACTGTTTTCAAAAGAAATTATAATTTAATAGCCATACTACTGCCGCAACTCAGACTCATCTAAGGGTCAACCAACCCAACTCCACTAAACTAATTTTTCACTAATCATCAACATGAGGCGTTTGCATATCCCATACGGATTATACACTAGAAGGAAGTGAAATCCGTCAGGACGAAACTAAAGTATTTTCTACCACTAATTTGGGATAGTTAGGCATCAAAGCCTATACGCCAGACCTACTACTAAATACTATACCAACTACTGACAGCCTGCTGACCCTCCGCAGCTAACATCCTTATTTAGAATAACCTAAGTCAAGAAAATATTCTCTTTGGTTACCTACTGCCTTTTATTGGATATGAAGTAGATCTCATTTCTCAAAAGGCACCAGTCTATTTAATACTTCAAACCCCAGGCGAACCCCGAAATATTTTTTCCTTTCTTGTCGAAAATGTATATCCCTTTCCTATGGGTTATACAGTTCGTGATGTCTCACATCAGTAGTACGTGTACACAATTGTTGGTAGGCTCTGAGTAATGGACAGACTTCAATTGTGTAACTCTACTGATCTCGCATTCCAACCTACTAAATCAAATCTACCACTCAACTCCTAAGTATTAGGCTAAGCCCACTAATTTACGATGTATCTAAACGTATAATTTAAGCTATATAATTCCCTACTATTCAAACTATATTGCTTTCTATGTTTAATTAATAGTACTAATACATACTTATTTACTACGTTATTATTCCTAATTCATGCTTAGGCTCTGGTTTCCCTTTAATATCTAATAAATATCTGTCATCCGTATTAATTAATCATTAATTTCTAAATTAGACTATCTCTTATCAACCCTCATCTAATTCCTTTAATCTATTTACTAATTTGAAATCCTTATGAATGCCATATTAATCACATAAATGTATCCTCATAAATGTGATATTAATCATTCTAATCAATCCTCATATATGCATATTAATCTCTCTAATTAATCTTCATAAATGCGTAATAATCTCATTAATCAGTCCCATTAGTCCATTTATAACATATTCAAATTCTTGTAACTCCCTATTTATTGCACATTTATTACCTTGTTAATTTTGAAGTTATAATCTTTCTATCTTGATTTCTTAATTGTATCATTTCTTCCTCGATTTATTCTACCGTTCTAATTATAGCTAATGCGTATATTAACATGTACTGCGCTATATTAATTATATTTTTATTTTGAATGTTTAGCACGGTTATACGCATTTACATATTTATTATTATATTTCTAGTTATTAACCCCTAACTAGAATATTTCTTTTTATATTTTAATCCATTAGGATTACCCTTTTAAAAAGGTTTTCCATTATAACTTCCATAAATTACCCTAAATTAAGAGCTTTGCTTCGTTTGAAACTACAAGTAATCATTTATTTCATTTTTATTTAATAGGTAGTGTAAACTACGGAAAGAAAATCCATACTTTACACATCTTTCCTCTTTCTATATATATTCCTGGTCAAATCAAGTGTCGCACTTTTTCCATGTAATTAAGAAATTAGACAAATTTATGGAGGTTAAATGGACAATATTTCCAACATATTAAAATACAATAATTTACATTCCAATAGAATTAGGGTAAATCTAGAATATATTAATATCTTTACAACCCAATTATACATCTCGAACAAATTCTACATCTTTATCCATATTTAATTTTTTATAATTTGGGGACCGATTTCCAGATCTAGGTCTAGATAATATTCCCATTCAATCTGCCTAAATTGCAAAATATATAGGCAATGTTTATTGCGTAAGATTTGAGCCTACAACTCTTAGATATTTATTTAGGCATAAAAATTAAATAGAAATCCAATGAAATAAATTTCAATGCTATAAACAAATTACATAGTTTCCCACTCTTCTTTTTAAAGCTTTCCAAATCGCCAGATCTGAATCTAAATCCTTTAGTGACTCATCCTTTTACATTCTAATCCAAAAGAACATATATAACAAAATATATACGTATTATTATAATTACATATCTGAGAAGAGATTGGAGGTTGCGGGGAATATAGATTGAAATTTACCTTTTTGCATAATATTAAATCGCTACTTCTCTTTTATTTTCTGCTCTTCTCCGATTTTTGTGTATGTCTGTGTAATATTTTATAATTTAAAAGAATAGTGGAGAAGAGAAGACGGTAGAGCTTTGTTGCTTGGAGAGGAAAACATGAGAAGAGAAGTGAGGCGTTAGGCCTTTATTCATAAGCGCTCGAATCAATCGTATTCGTTTGATTAAAAATATTAACGGGCCTTTGGCCATGGTTCAAATCCTAGCCTCCAAAATTGCACCTCTATGAGCGGTCGACCCTAGCGATCGACTGACCCATAGTGGGGGTCGACCGATCAGACCCGTTTATTTATTTTACTTACTACCATTTTTGTTATTCCAATTGTTTTCGCTCTCAAAACTTCGAACGCTAATAACTTTTTCGTTTGAGTTCTGATCGCGAAAATCCAAATATAAAAGTTGCTCAGAAAACTACTACGAACACAATGGTTCAAGTTTCATGTCCAAATTCCAATGTTTTTTCAAACTTCATTTTTGGAGCCTTATTAATTAATGCTGATTTTATGGAATGTTACAACATCGAATAAAATATAATAGTCATCACAGATATAGAATAGGAGGGACAATAATAACTAAAGGAAATAAATATTAGAGAACGGATCCATAGAGTTATACAACATAGTAAAGAGTTCATACAAATGAAAGTAAACACAAAAAACAGTCTTAATAGTAAAGCAAACACTATCTAGGCTCCACAGTGCTACAGAGCGGACTAAAAAATAGCATATCCATATATATACGAGAAATCTTCATCCAACTCATCCTCGGCATAGCCACCGAATCACTAGAGATGCTATCTACTTTACTCAGTTAAGAGTACCCGAGATAAAAGCAAGCAAGGTATAAAATCCTAAGTCAAACAATAGTCTGGTTTGGGCGATAAATGAATCTCAAGATATTATACAAGTTGATATATTAAGGAACAAGGTATAAGAGTCATACCTGACTTGTTTCGACATTCAAAGAGTTAGCATATAACAAACATAATATGCTACTCTACGAACATCATAAAGGTGTACTATAACCTAAGTACAATGATTGGCATCCAGGTATCCTTATCCACAATACCTATTTTAAGTGACATCCCTAGAGTGAAGACTACGAGAGAAAGTAACCAAGACAAAGCATCCACCAAACAATCCTCACTATCACTAAATGTGCCCTGGATTTATGATAACTCGTATGACCATTACTCTGCCAGGAGTTGATGGATACATCCCAGTTTTCAGTGTAATCACATACAGCCTGATGCTGACATTATGCCCATTCCACTAGTCTAGGGTATATAGATCCATTCCACTAACCTGAGGTAGTCTTTTCAGGTACCAATGAGCATCCTCACAATACCCCTACTTTCGATTACATCTAAAAACAATCCAAGTGTCAACGATCCCTTTGAAAGGATATCCAATCCCTTTCCTTGCTCCATCCACTTTCCATTATCCTCAAGGAGCCATTCCACATTTCTTCTTTCCATGAAAGGACCGTTCAACATCCTATCCATTGGTTAGCCTTCTTGGAACTCGCCCTTTTGTGGATAATCATTCTAATGAATCCTTTCAGCATCGTGCTGCCATCATTAAAACCTAACTCCATTCACCATCAAGTTACCATCATTGGAGCCCCAAAGCTACCATCCTTCATCATGGTACTACATTGCCGTGGAATCTTAAGCAAACGAACAAATTCCTTCAACATGACCTAAAGAGTTCCCACGTTCTCCTCTGGAAATTCAATGAACCCTGCCTCATAAATTCATGTTAGTACCGATCAAAGGAGATCGGTACTGATATGATTCCTTCATCTTATACTTAGCTAGAATTTGGCTAGGTATTTTCCTTCCCGGTCTCTTCTTATAGCATACTTAGAACCCTTGCTTCATTGCCCAAGCTCCCAAGCTCCAAGATCCAACCAAATGCTAGAAAAATAACACGGTACTGATCAAAAGGGACCAGTACTTACCTGGGTACTTAGCAAATTCTTTAACTTCGAGTTTCTAGACCTCTTCCTACCTTTAACTCAAAGCCTTCCCTAAAGTTTTGTGGCTTAAGTCCCCAAGTCTTATTCCCTTGCTGAGTAGATCTAAAACTCCTTCAATTGAATAGTAAACTGCTCGGCACGGACTTCCCATACTAACTCCAAATTTCCTGCGATCAAAATCTTAGGCTTCGCCCTTCCTCTGGAGCCCCTCATCCAAGTCTCGTCCAATTTTGACCACTTCTGCTTTTATGTTGCCCAAATCAACGATCCCTTTCTAACTTCACTAAAACAGTAGCAAACCATATAAAAAAAATTCACCCAAACATACATATCATTCATACACATTCATCAAACATATACAAACAATATTAACATGCAAATTCTAGTCTAGATATAAATTTTTGCCTACATGACAATATGGTTCAAAAGAGGCCGTAAAACCATTTAAAAATTAAATCCATTCTTTTTAATTTCAGCCATAATCCTTTTTAAAGATGTAATTAAAGTTAGAAAATATTGTACTACTAAAATCATGTTAAAAACACCAATTATATTATATGGACAAGCATAAAATAGAGAGACATCAAGAATCGATCACCTAATACCCAAATTATCACTTTAGATCCCCAAATCTGATATAAATGGCCAAGAGCACGAATTTCCAAGTACCAAAATAATGAATTTGTGATCACTTTTGCTAAATACCCTTATAATGATGGATTTGTCTAAGGTTAGTAAGGAAAAGATTTCTGATGAAATTAGGAACAACGGAGGTTTGAAATTCTTTTGGAAAAGAGGGAAATGAATGGGACCGTCCCAAAATTGATTAGTGGGCCTAAATGTGTGCTTAGTTTAATTGCCTACAAATCTTTCCAACAACAAAAATCTCTTAAATGTTAAATCCTTTTTTCTACTATGAGCATTCTAAAAAAAGAAAAACTACAAGTTCGATCTAATGGATAAGGTTTCTGACCCTAATTCAGTCCATATCAAAAGTTAAGGCCTTACAAGAATTTCTGGGTTTGAAATGTTTGATAAAAATTATAAAGGCGAAAAATGTACCGAGTAGTCATTTTCCAAAGTTTTAAAGTTATAAAACCTTATATGAATCAAACAAAATATTTTGTAATCCTCCGATATGTAAAATATGGGACGTTACACTCTCCCCTTTTTAGAAATTAGCCTCTAGGATCCCCAAACACGTCAAAGAATAATAGTCAACCATGGTTACCTTGTATGCCTAACAATCATATGCAACCATCAAACATATCAAATAGACAGCCATGCAATCAATGGTATAGATAAACCTATCCTATTATGAGAAATACTAAACTATCATATATGATTTCAAAATAGAAGTAAAATATAATAAACGTAGGCCTTACCATGCAAAGAATATTGGACATGCTGCCTCATGCACTCCTCGGTTTCCCACGTGCAATTGCTTCCACTTTCACCCCATTGAACCTTCGCCACCTACATTGTATTTCTCTGAAGTTGTTTCCTATCACATCTGACAACACGAATTGGCCTACGAGCTCTCATAGCTTCTGGTTCAATCTTCATTTCATCAAGTTGATGCGATGTAATCATTACGCTGAGTCATGCACAAACTTCCGCTGATGAGAGACGCGGAGAATGTTGTGCAATCCTGCCATCTTCTGAGGTAAGCCGATCCTGTATGCTAGGTTCCTAGTCTTCTCTTCTATTGAAAAAGACTTATAAATCTTGGCAGAAACTTCCCAGTAACAAACCGTATTTTCATATTGGAGGATCGTAAAATATTATTTTTAAATTTATATTAGGTCATATGACTCTATAACTTTGGGAAATGCCTACTAAAGACATTTACTACGTTTAAAAAAAATCCAGCCCTAAAAAGTTATAACATCCATAACTTTTGATAGAAGCCAAATAATAATCCGAGATCACTTCCATTGGAAAGATATAATGGTTTCCATTTCCTTAGAGTTGTCTAGTAATTCGGACTTCGGGGCTAGGAGATATGCTGTTTGAACATTGGCAGTTTTAGGAGCATCTTAGTGGGTGATTAGTGATCGATCTTGATTGTGACGAACCCTTTTGGAGGCTCTACTAGCCTTTGCATGGTTTGTCGAGACTTATCCCTATTGAGTCGTGGATGTTTGTTTGCTTGCGATTGCTTTGTTCTGAATTTTATGGGGTCCGATATTATAATGGGGATGGATTGGCTGCAGAGGTATGAAGTAGTGGTGGGTTGTGAAAGGTTGCTTGTGATGTTAAGGATGGATGATGGGAATAGGTTGAAGATAGGCTGCCAACCTAGCAATGATGTAATGGTTAGCTTTTTTTACTCCTCAATATCCCGCACGAAGAGTTGTCATCTATTCCTATAGCGAGAGAGTATCCAGACAAATTCAAGGAGGTGACCGAAATACCACCATACAGGGAGATAAATTTCCATATAGATTTAGTGAAAGAAGACAGACCGGTAGTTATGCTTCGAGGCATATGACATCCAAAGAGCAAAAGGAGTTGGAGGTGCAAGTGAATGATCAGTTAAGGCAAGGGTTCATTTATAGAAGCTTATCAGAGTGGGGAACATCTGTAGTATTTGCCACTAAGGCGGATGGCTCTCTGAGGTTGTGTTTAGATTACCGTGAGCTGAATAAGCCAACAAAGAAGACCACGTATCCACTTCTACGTATTGATGTCTTGTTTGATCAACTCCCTGCTGCTAGGGTGTTCTCTCATTTGGACTATGTGACGGGTTTTCACCAGATGAAAGTAGTAAAGGAGAGTGTGCCGATTACATCATTTCATATGCTATCGAGATTCTATGAGTGATTAGTTATGCCATTTGGGCTGATCAACGCCCCAGCATACTTTTTGATCTTATGAACTGTATTTTTAGGGATCAGCTAAATAAGTTTGTACTAGTGTTCGTGGATGATATCTTTTTGTATTCTAGGATTGAAGAAGAACACAAGGAGAATTTGAGGATTGTGCTTGAGGTGTTGAGGAAACATCATTAAAGGCGAAGTTTTCGAAGTGCCACTTCTGGAGGAGGAAAGTGTAATTCTTAGGTCACATTGTTTCTGAGTAGGGTATTGTTGTAAATCATGCGAAGGTTGAGGCAATGCAGGATTAGGATCGACCCAAGATTGCTATAAATGTGAGAAGTTTCCTTGGACTGGTAGGATACTGTAGTCGTTTTATCTAGGACTTCTCTATGATAGCAGCGCCGTTAAACAACTTGACTAAGAATAATTAGACTTTTATTTAGGACGTGAGGTGCAAGCAAGCATTCAAGAGTCTAAAGGAGAGGTTGATGAGCATACCAATGTTATTGATTTGGAGAGGGAATGAGGAACTCACAGTATACATAGAAACTTGTGTTACTGGACTTAGTGCGGTGTTTATGCAGAGGTGAAAGGTTGTCGCCTACGCAAGTCGACAAATGAGACCACACTAGCGGAAGTATCCGACTCACGATTTGGAGTTGGCAGCAATAATGTTTGCTTTGAAGATATGGAGGCATTATTTTCTTGGGAGAGGTTCAAGTTGTATATGGACCATAGGTCGTTGAAGTATCTATTCTCCTAGAAGGATCTTAACCTTCACCGATAGGGATGGTTAGAGTTCTTGGCCTTCTATGACTTCGGCATTTCCTATATTTTTGCCAAGGGAAATGCAGTCGCTGATGCACTAAATAGAAGGCATTCTAGCTTAGGAGCGATGCTTCTAAAGTGGAAGCGGTCGGTGTTTATCATGGGCTATGATTTTAGACCTCGAAGTGAGCTAGAGCCGGAAGTGTTAGCTAGCTTAATGATCATACCTACCTTGATTGAGCGGATTGGTACTGATCAGAGGTGAGATGCTAGACTAGCAGGGATCAAGGCGAAAATTGAGGGAGGGGTAGAGTGTGAGGAGATAAAGCAGTACGGGCTCAATCATGATGGTTGGCTCTGTAAGTATATGAGATTATTTGTTCCTGAGGCCAATGGGTTGAGGGATTAGATGCTACACGAGTGCCGTCATTTAAGGTTGACTAAACATCTCGATGGAAATAAAATGTATCGCGATATGAGGCAGAAATTTTATTTGGAAGGGATAAAGAAGGATGTTGAGACATTTATGTCGAAGTGTATGAACTGTCAGATAGTAAACGCAGAGTAGAAAAAGCCGAGTGGTTTGTTGCAACTGCTCAAAATTCTTAAGTAAAAGTGGGAACAAATTTTGATGGACTTCATCGAATGATTGCCGAGGACCAGAGGAGGGTACGATAGCATCTGGGTCACAGTCGATAGACTGATGAACAGTGCCTGATTCATACCTGTTAAATCAAGTAGAACGACATCCAAATTGGTCGAGTCGTATGTTAAGTAGTTTGTGTGATTCTATGGTGTTCCGAAGAGCATTGTGAGAAACCGAGACCCTTTGTTCACTAGTGGATTACGAAAGAGCTCATGGAGGCATGGAGGATCGAGATGCATATCAGTATGACTTATCACCCACAAACTACTGGGCAGACCGAGAGGGTGAACCATATTCTGTAGGATCTCTTGTGAGCTTGCATTCCCAATTTTGATGGCACATGGGACGATCATTTTCATTAAGTAGAGTTTGCATATAATAACAGCTATCGATCCAACACCGATATAGCACCATATGAGGCATTATATGGTGGACCATGCAACGCTCCTTCATGTTGGTGAGGAGCGGGAGAGAAACTGATACTTGGGCCAGAGATGTTTAGAGAGACTTCAGAGAAGATCGAGATCATTCAACAATGAATGAAAGCTGCCTATCATAGACGGAAGAGTTACAATGATAGGAGAAGACGTGATCCAAATTTCTCCATTGGTGATATGGTGTTTGTTAAGATCTCTTCATTGAAGAATGTTGTTCGATTCGGTACTAAGGGGAAGTTAGCACCAAGATTTGTAGGTATTTTTCGATACTTGAGAGGATCATGAATCTATCATATAAACTTGATTTGCCTCATAAGATGATGGGCGTGCACGGTGTGTTCCATATATCTCACTTGCGGAAGTTTGTGTATGGCTTAGGCATGATGGTCAAACCGAATTAGCTTGATGATATCGAGATTGAACCGGAAGCATCGAGACCTCATAGCCCTATTCGAATCGATGGATATTATAGGAAATAGCTTAGGTGGAAGACGGTAGAGCTGGTGAAGTTTTAGTAGGGTGGAAACGAAGGCGGTTGTACTTGGAAAACCGAGGAGAGCAAGAAGATCACTTATCCGAAGTTCTTTACTTGGTGAGACCAATGTTTATCGCATTTACTTTCGCTTTTGTTATCATATAGGGTAGTTTAGTATCATGCATATTAGGTTAGGTAGATATCGTTTATTAGATCTGTGTGCATGTTTGATGTCAGACATGTATGCTCATGGATGATAGGCATGTGGGGGAGCTATGTGTAATTTACCTGGCTGTACAGGGGATTCCGGGGGCAAAATTCCTAAAGGAGGAAGAGTGTAACGAAGGATCGTAAAATATTATTTTTAAATTCATAGGAGATCGTATAACGCTATAACTTTGGAAAGTGCCTATTAGATACATTTCCTATTTTTATAATTTTTCTGGATGATTTTATCATAGAAAACCTGTATTGTCCATAACTTTTGATAGGAGCTGAATTAGCATTCGAGACCACTTACATTGGAAAGATATGATGGCTTTCCTTTCCGTAAAGGAGTCACGATAGTGATTTGGACTTTATAGCTAGAATATATGGTTGTTTAAACATCGATAGTTTTTGGAGCAGCTTAGTGAGTGATTACTAAATCTGGGAGCTAGCCGCTAAACCATTTCAGGTTTGGAGGCCTAATATGATTGAACCATCATCCCCAAATTACTTTTACACCTTCTCCCTTAGATCTAAGCCTCCATTAACTCATTATCTACCCAAAACCTCCTCCAAGTCTAGTCGAAATCTTATAATGGGGTTAGATTAGTGAGGGGATTCATTAGAGATCTTCAAATCTATATTTTTGAGAAAGAAAAATCACATCTTTAAAGATTTTAATTGTATCCTCTTGTAATAAGAGTTACAGATTTTAATTGTATCAACTTGTAATAGAAATTTTGTTATTCGGAGATGCAACACTAGTAATATTGTTATAGGATAAAGTCAAGATTGAAGTTCTATTCTAAACAATGTAAATTGCCATTCTCTGTTGGGTCACAAACTAAAGCTGTACTCAGAAATAGGGATATTAAAGTCGCCTAACTAAGCAGTTAACAGTACACAAATAAATAGTGTTAACTACATCCATAGGAGCTACTCTACCTCATAAGTCCACCAAATATTTTTCTTTACATCATCATCATAGATGAATCCACCCATAATCTGTGGCATAGTAAGCAACCAGAAGGCAACTACCTTTGGATCTTTCGTGCTATGGACAATATTCTGAGAAATAACAAATGAAACAACATAAACTGTGGTAAGCATCCAAAAATTGTTGAGACTGATGTTCAAAATAAGGTCAACTAGTCAGACAAGGCAATAGATCTTCGAAAATGAATGTCACATTTTCCTTGACTATAACATTGTTATTATTGCTGCCACACCAAAAGAAGTTTGTGATTTTGTTGAATATGCTGTTATTACAGTTCAAGTTCAATACCATGAAACAAAATAGAATGAGGTATATAGAGTATATTCACCTAGAAGGAGATAATATAACTAGTAAGAACCCTACAACAATCTTGGTTACTTAGCTATAGCAATATAACCACAATACTTGCCTCATAGGGGTAATCCATCTTCTTTAAAACATTATAGGCTTTCCATGGAGGCTCTATAATATGAAAATGTTTAATAAGTGTTATTACGTAAGTAATATGAAATCTCTGAAGTTCCAGTAACTTTATAGTCTATATTATATTGTTCAAAAATATAATGTTACATCTAGTGTGAAAATTATCTCATTTGATTTGGAATTCCAGTACTTGACATTTTGATAGGAAGTTAAAAGAAAGAAACAAACTCAATTTTTATTGTATGAAAATATATATGAGTTTAATCATCAGCATAAAAACATAAAGTAAAAATGTTTGCTTCAAGTTGACATTTCAGTGTGGGTTTGTCTTATAAAAATTTAGTCATATGCATGCATATATAATAAGAGAAAGGAGGTTATATTGCTAACACAAAGCACCAAACTATCTGTTATTAGTGTTGTATTTATTACCAATAAGAAAAGGATTTTATGATGATTAGGTCTATTTGTAGGACACCAAAATGTGTTACAGAGGGTATAAAAATTGAGATTAATTGAAGAAAAAACAGGTAAATTGGCTATTCATATTCATATAGCCAACACCACTCCACCGATTAAAGATGGTGATCAAATAAGAAAGGCAAAGTTTACTATAGTACAACAATAATATAATGCAAATTTTAGATATATATACAATTCATGGTAAACAGCAAATCTATCATATTATAAAATACATAATATAACAAACAAAGTTAGAACTCACATCGTCTGTCGAAATCCTGATTTGCAACTGATTTTTTCACTCTGGGCAACTCATCACGCCCTGCAACGCTGAATTAAATTAGATGGGCCCAAGTGTGTAAACTGATGAAATCATTTACCCAATTTCTAAGATGCAATAGATTTCTAAGAATAGCTAGTAATGCTAACTGACAGTTAAGTCTACTAGGTTTAATACATTGGTATAATACTAAAAAGCTGTTTCTTTTTTTTTCACTCATGTCAATTTCATTTAATTTGATTTCTCTATTCATGCATGTTTCCTATCTATTTCTTTCTTGTCTCATTCTTACCTCTTCAATTCTCCCTCTTCCAACTTTCTCCTATGTTTAAAATCTATACAAATTAGATATTACAGTCTCAAGCTTTAAAGCTACATTTAACTCTCTAACCAGTATAATAAGCATTTTTTTGATAAATCGATATGATTTTTTTTTATAAAAAATAGCTAACCATAATTGAAAAAGTTGTATCAATATATGTTCATGTTATGAACATTATATTTTATGGAATTTAGTCGAATATTTCCAAAAAGAAAAAAGAGAACCTGAAAACATTAAAATGCTAAATGTTATAAACACAAATATAATGCTGGAGCCTTACCAGACCTGCCACATGACAAAAAACAACCACCTACTTACCATAATCATTGAATTCAGACAAGCACAAAACCCGTGGTCACTCCTATGAAATTTTGTTCTGACCTAATCTCGATGGTCTCCCTTCTCTGCTGCAACAAGTTTGTCCAGTTTTCACCCATCGAAACATCACATTTTGAGCCTCTTCATCGGTAAGATCCTCCAACATCATTAATTTTTCAAAAGTTTCAAAGCATTTAGGAAGTCCACTCATTAACATTTTCAAGCATATCCAAGCCAAAGCTAGATAATTTCCTAGTCAACGATGGTTAAACCAGACAAGAGACCAATGAATCTACTCTGGTAGGGTTCGAATGACTACAAAAGAGGAGTCATTCTCACCCTCATCTGTTTGGTTTTCATCTTGCACTACATCAATGTCTTCGAAAGTTATGGCATGTGGTATTAGATTACTGAACAGTTGTAACTACCTCAAATTTGCACTGTACCTCCTCAATTTAACTCCAGCTATACCGGCTTGATGAGGCATAGATATTTCTCCACACCTTTTTATTATTTGTTGCACGCTTGCTGCATATTTTTTTTTGTATCATCTCCTACATTCTTGCTGTTGTTTTCTTCATGAGCTACCTCACTTTTTGTAGTTTTCTTCATAAGCTGCAGTTAATTTAGTTTATTTTTAAATTTAGTTATTTTTTATGAAACTCTTAGTTAAATTTAGCTAATTTTGTAAAACTTAATTAATCTAGTTAAAACTTTATAAAACTTGTATGATTTTTATAAAACCTATATAATATTTGTAAAACTGGTATAATTTTTATAAATCGGTTATAACATTGATGAAGTATGCGTAAAATCAATACTGTTGGTGCACATATTTGCGTAGATGTAAAATTAAACTAAGACTGATACAGATGCCTTATTAGTGTTGTAAGAAACTAGCACTAAACGATTGCCTAAAAAGAATGTAAGTTAGCCTTATGCATAATAAATCAACATCTAATTCATGTTAAAAACCATTTTCTATTACCAAACTAACTTTATAACCTCAAGCTAGATATATGTGTAGTATAGTATGAAACGTGCACTCTACCTATTTACCAGAGTTAACTAATTATTAACCACAATGACGATTTCATAATTTTTCAAAGGGACAACTATGATAAATGTATACCATTTAATTATGTGCAAGGGATATATATGAAAAGGGTCAAGCAAATCTTTAACAAAAGCCACAACAATTAAGTGTTTTTCTCAACAGTTCTCTGGTAATTAAAAACGCAGCAAGCACATCACAACTATATAAAAACGACAACAATTTAGTGTTGAAATGCTAACATGGCTTGTTATAATTACACTGCTAGTGTGAATCTTTAACAAAAACAAAGCCCACAAGCAAGCACACCTGTTATATCTCATGTGCCTTTTATATATATAAACACACATAAATTTTTGAACAATAACATGCATGCGTAGTTGACATATTAGACTCTTACTTTCCTCACCCTTCATTCAATTCGTTCTTTTTAGATTTCAATTTTTCCAAAGCTGATCTACTTCACAAATTTCACCATGGATCATGAAATAAAATATTTAAACAAAACCGTTATCTGTCTTCCTCTCGTCAACACGATCGATATCAAACTCGAAGTTCAGCTCAACATGGCTTTGCAACTTTGTATAATAAATCAACATCTAATTTATGTTAAAACTAACATGGCTTTGCAACTTTGTTTACCTGGAACAGTCGTAGTAAATTTAGAAGATGATAGCCAGACCTTCACCAATGATACATATGTTAGTGAAGAGTTTATATTAGCAATATTGGTTAGTACTGGATGCCTATTCGGACTTAGATACTTATCAGTCTTGTTCAGTTCACTTTCCGTGTCTGCACCAAAAGCTTCAACCGCTGTAACAATATGCACATATCATATTAAGCTGCCATAAAATATATACCATTTGTCATCTACATCTGCATGTATTGATTTTATTTCACAAATTATGTGTATATAGATGCATATGTGGGGGCATGGATCAGAATACCGAAAAGGAACAGGCTCCCTAATGGGACACAAGGGATAGTAATAGTGAAGCCTCCATGCTAGTGCTGCACCATAGGATGCAGAAACAACATAAACCATCCTTAGGTGAAGCCATTAAAAGACTTTAAGACACTGCAAACACACTACAAAAGAAAGCATCGGACGAAGCCATTCAAGTGTAGGAAATGCAGCAAGCCATTTTTTTTAAAGGAGACTGGCGAACTCGTGAGAAGAACTACGTTATGTTATGGTTTTGCATGTGTGGTTCTTAATTCAATCACAAGAAGTCGTTAAATGACAATGTTCGATCCTTTGGGTGCCTTCATAACAAGTATTAACAATTTCATAATTTTTGAAGGATAACCAGAAATTAAGCATGGACCGCACAAAAGTGAACTGAGCTAAAATGCAGTACCTTAGCTAACTCTTCATTGGGTACTTAGAGTTTCTTCTGGTAGTTGTTAACCTCAGCCAAAGTTCCTCTCTCGTAAACTTCAAGAAAGAAAGCCTCTAAAAAAATTTTAGAAATCTAAAATCAATAAAGCATGGAATCAAAGATATTTCTAGTTGGAACCCAAAATTTTCTAATTCGAACAAATTTCGAATTAAAAATTCGATTGGAATCAAACATGGAGAGACCTACACCATAATCGGAGATGAGGAGCTACCGGCATGGACTTGACGGCAAAAATCTGTTGAAGGGCGTTGATGGGGAGAAACCAGTGGAAAAGTTGCAGCAGGGATCGTTGAGCTTGGCGAAATCGTTTTAATGGTTGGGGAAGTGTGAAATGAATGCGTATAGGAGTAGGCTACCGCCTACCTGGGAATTGCATTTTTTGGGAAACGAGGAATGAAAATTAAGGGAAATAGGCGGTGTAGTCAATCGTTGGCACTAAAGAATTGATTTGGGAAGCATTTCATAACTTTTATTTACAGAGTCAAAATGTTTAAAACTGCATTTTTATTAAAATGCTGTGATCTATAGCTGCCAAAAATAAATTTTATTGTAGTGTTTGCTGTTGATTCTCCGATTTGCTTCGATTTGTGTGTAAATCTTTAATTTTTGGAGTTTCGATGGGTGGTTTATCATCTCTCATCTTATTATATATGTATCTGTAGGCATTGTTTCAAATCTCATTCATCTCACCCGAGATCTCGCACGAGATCTCTTTTTCAAACTCGAGCGTGATGAGATTTAGCTAAAAGAGGTATTGAATTTTATTTATATATTATTTGGCACTCATGTCATCCAATATGATGAAATTTTAGTTGAGATCTCAATAGAAAGTCCTATAAGAAGTTATGTTTATTTACTTACATATTTCGTTTATTTATGATGGGTCCAACATAAATTACTCTTTAATGACTTTTTACTGGCCCTTCAATTTTATATATTTATTTTAACGAGTGAGAAAAGTAAAGGACTTTTTAATTATTTTTTCTTTTAACATTTAAATGAATAGAATCCATTTAGTCAATATTAAATAAATCATGTTATCACTCTGATTTAAAAAGTAAAATCAAATTTATCATTTTATATTAACTATGTACGTTAAAAAGATCACATTTAGATAACTTATTACAAAAATATCTGAAATATCAAATTTAGATACTTAAGTTACTCCAAGATAGTCCTGAGATGGCCTTCAAAATCCGAGTTGTTGATCTGAGATGTAAAACTGAGATACACTAATCTCACCATGATCTCATCCGATACGAGGTATTATGTGTAAAATTCTCGAGACGAGACATGATCGAAATCGGAGATTTAAAACCTTGTCTATAGGTTTGGCATGTTTTAAACTCATTTTTAAAGTAAAAATTAAGTTTTGGAACTGGTTTTAAAGTCAAACCTAAAGTAAAACGAATTTAAAATGTTTCTAAGTGTTTTAATCATGTTGATTTGATTTGTGGTTGCCTTGATATGTGTTAAGCTATATTTGATACATATTATAGGATGATTTTGCAATGGATTATTGTATATTTGCATGCTTGAATGTAGATTGTTGTATATATGGTGTTTGTGTGAATACTTGTATGGTTGAAACGCTCACCGGAGCGACTTAGAGTTAGGAATCGTAAAAAGGGGCTTCGATGGATTTACTTGAGATTGTTGAGAATTTTATCACTGCATATAGATTGCACAAAGGTCAAAGAACAGAGCACAATAGTGAAATCGTTGCAAAAATCAAAAAGTGGAAAACTACTGGATTTTGGTTCGGTGGTAGGCTTGCTTGCTGGTTGATTGGCTTGGCTTGGCGTGGTTCGGTATTGGCTGGCTTGGCTTGATATGGTTGGGCATGGATTAGTTTGATGATGGAGAAGACCAAACATCATTTGCTATCCAGTGGAGCCATGGGGAGCCAAAAAGAATTTTCTGTCTGGTGGTGCTATGGAAGACCGGACAGACTTCTCTATCTAGTGGTGCTATAGAGGACCGGACATAATTTTCGATCTGATGGTTCTATAGAAGACGGGATAGACTTCTTTATCTGGTGGATTTATACCTAAGTATTAAACAAGGAAGGGCACTTGGGGTTCCATTGTGGTAAGCCGGACAATACTTGGACCAAATAGAAGTGAAATATGGGGGTCTTTGAGGAGTAGATAGGGAATAAGGATGGATGGCTCTAGGGCAACTTAGGTTGATCTTGGACTTTATGAAGCGACTAATGAAGCAATGGCATGATGCTCCTGCGTCAATGATGATGACAACTACGGAACCTTGATATGATGGATTTATGACTTATGATGGTGGTCAAGAGGCATTCTGAAGATGACCACTTAATGATGGGATTCATGGCGGTGATTCACAAGGGCAAGTTCAACAATGAAGGCTTGTGAATGAGATTTGAGATTGTGTCCTATTGTGAAGATAACCATGATGGAATAACAAGCGAGTTCCATTTTGGAGACGTGTGAAAGGGATCTTTGCTAACTTGGAGGCTTCTGGTATGCTCGTAAAGAAGGGGTTTGTGTGGATACACATCTGGACTTGCGATTGTGTTCAAATCTTGCGATAGTATATTACCTTAGGCTTTGTGATTATGGGCCGGGTCCCTAGCCTTTCATAGTTGCATGGATTCGAGCACCAATGAAACCGGGATTACAATTGGGTCCTGGTTTGCGATTGTGCCATACGAGTTATCGTATATCCAATGCACACGGGTGATGGTAAGGAATGTTTGATGGATGCTATGTTTGCCATGGTTGTTTATCACTCTAAGGTGTCACATAATGTAGGTATTTTGACCGTATACCTAGACATTAGACATTGCACTTCGATTGTAGTACACTTATATGGCTTTGATGGTAGATTAGCATATATCGGCCGTTTTGTGCTAACTCTTTGAATGCAGGGACAAGTCAGGCATGGTTCTATATACCTTATGACTATATTTACTTTATACGATTTTGTTAATATTTTTAAGATGATGTATCACTCACACCAGACTGTTGTCCAAATCGAGGTTTTATGCTTTGCTTCTTATTACCTTAGGTACTCTTAAATGAGTAGATTATGGATAGTAGGTATGGATAGCGCATGGAGCTGTATAGAGTATGTGCAGGAGGTTGTACTTTCATATACTTATATTTGAGCTTACTATCGCTTATATTTCATGGTGCACTACTATGGAACTATATGAGTACTTCTATTATTAGAGATAGTTGTAGAGTTTATTATGGAGACCTGGGATGTATAAACTCTTTATTTTAGTTTTCTTATAGCCTATGAACCTAATGCACTTCGATGTTCTTATTTATAGTTCATTGATTATATCACCGTCTCGCCTGTTTTATTTCTATGTTGTTATGTTATTTTATCTGTGTGTTGTGAGATGTTCTATAGGTTCTATGTTTTGATTTTCTCTACTTTTCACCTTCATTGTCTTCCCGCATCGTCCAGGTTCCTCCACAGTGCATCATATAGGTCTATTGGGTATCGGAGGTGGAGGTTGGTCACCATATTACCCTTACCAATGAATATAATAACATTTTCAAATGAAGAAATCTTCACAAGCACCATATCGTCGATAAAAAACTATAAATCTCAGTATCTCCTATCAGAAGCTCTTTTGCCTATCTTGAGTAGCTTTTATTCATTATCGAATAATTTCAATTTTTTTTTCGAGGTCTCTCTGGTCATATATGGCCCAAGTATTAGTTTTTCTCTTGCTTTCCACCAACACGAAGGAGCATTACATAGTCTGTCATTCAATGCTTTGTTCACGATACTAGAGTGATAACTATTATTGTATGCGAACTCTATCAAATGCAGGGGATCGTCCTACGGGCCTCCAAAATCGAGAATGCAAGCTCGTAAGAGATTTTCAAATATACGATTCACCCTCTTGGTCTACCCATTAGTTTGCGAGTAATAAGCTGTACCATGATATAACTTTGTAACAATGCCTCATATAAGCTCTTCCAAAACCCATTTGTGAATAAAGGGTATCAGTCACTCATAATGCTTTCAGCACACCATGGAATCACACTATCACTTCATATACAACTCGATCAACTTGGATGTCGTTCTACTAGACTTAAAAGGTACGAATCAAGCACTCTTCGTTAATCTATCAACTATGACCCAAACACTGACATGCTCCCACTTCCATTTGGGAATTTCAAGCGGTTGCAACAAACCACTCGACATCTTCTGCTCTACTTTGGCCAACTAGCAACTCATACTCTTCAAGATAAATGTCTCAACATCCTTCTTCACCCCTCTAAATATTAGATATGCTTCATATCATGGTACATCCAATTACAACCAGGATGTATTGTCAATCTAGAGTGATGAAACTCTCGTAGCACCTCATCTCGCAATCCATCGACATCGAGAACTAGGGCTGTCAGTAGGTCAGATCAATTCAGTTTTGGGTTGATTTTAAATGGATCGGGTCAACCCGTTTATTAAATAGATCAGAAATAGTTCAACCCAAACCCGACCTGATTATAAACGGGTTGTGTCGACCCAACCCAACTCGACCCGTGTAACCCGATTATAACCCGGTCGGGTTGGGTCGTAAACAGGTCGGTCGAGAACATAAAATTTTCCAGCCTTACGGAGCCAACAATTTCGGTTGAGTCCATATGGCTATATATCTTCAGACTCTAATCTTCCTTCTAGCTTTGCCACGATCTCTGCTGGTATAACATCTCGTCTTTGCCTATGAATCGCTCAATCAAAGTAGGTCTGATAGTCAAGCTCATCAACATCTCTAGCTTTAACTCACAATGAGGTGTGAAGTCATTATCAATGATATACTCCAACTGCTTCCACTCTAGAAATTGGAATGTCTTCTGCTCAATGCATCGACGACTGCATTACCCTTATCAGGAGTATAGGAATTGTCAAAGTCATAGGAGGCTAAGAATTCCAACCATCACTGTTGGTGAAGGTTGAGATCCTTCTGGGAGAAGAGGAACTTCAAGGATTTATGGTCAGTGAACAACCCAAACAATTCTCCTAATAGATAATTCCTTTTAATCATCAAATTAGACGTTATCGTTGCTAAGTTCAAATCATGAGTCATATACTTCTTTTGTGCGGCTTCAACTATCGACTAGAATATGCGACAAACTTATCGCCCGGCATCAATATCGCACCCAATCTAGTCCCACAAGCATCGACATAAACTTTTAGCTCCTCATTCCTGCTTGGAGTAGTCAATACTAGTGCACTTGTTAACCTCTCCTTTAGACTCATGAACACATGCTCACACTTTGTGTCCCAAACAAAAGTCTAATTCTTCTTCATCAAATTGATCAATGGCGCTGCTACCTTCGAGAAGTCCTTGATAAAACGTCTATTATATCCAACCAATTATAGGATGCTTTTCACACCAGTAGCATTCTTCAGTTGGTTCTAATCTTGAATGCTGCCACTTTGGCAGGACCTACTGCGATGACCTTCTTAGTGACGACATGACCCTAGAATCTCATTTCCTTTCTTCATTAGTGACACTTTAAGAACTTTGCATTCAACCCGTCCTTCCTTAACACCTTTAGCACAATCCTCAAGTGTGTCTTATGTTCCTCCTACATCCCATAATAGATCAGAATATCATCCTTGAACACAAGCACAAACTGTTCAGCTGATCCCTAAAGACATGATTCATGAGACCACCAAATTATGTCGAAGAGTGTTGGTTATCCTGAACGGCATAACCATCAAAACCAGACACGTATGCAATACGGTGATCGACACATTCTACTTTACAACTTTGAGCTGCTGAAATCCCATCACAGCATCCAACTAGAAGAGCACCTCAAAACCTTGGAGTTGATGAATAAGTCATCAATATATGGAAGAGGATACTTGTTCTTCCTTGTCAACTTATTCAGCTCACAATAATTTACACGCAAACTCAAAGAGTCGTCTGCCTTAGTGGCGAATACTACCGGTGCACCCTACTCAAATATGCTCCTGCGAATGAACCCCACTTCAATAGGTTATTCACCTTCACTTACAACTCCTTCCGCTCTCTGCGTGCCATACACCACAAAGGCATAACTATTGGCCTAGCATCCTTCATTAAGTGTACGTGGAACTCAATTGTATGGTTGTAATCCGGTCACCTCCTCGAGCATGTCCATATACTCTCTTACGATAGGCGTAGATGATAACTCATCCTATGGAACCTCAAGTAAATATAGAAAGCTAACCATAGCCTCATCCTTTGGAAGGTAGCAAATACTACCATCTGCCCCTCCGTAGCTCCAATCATCACCAATAGGTTCTCGCAATCCACCACTACCCATACTTCCTCAACCAGTCTATCCATAAGATAATCCTGAACCAAGAAAAATTCAAAATAAAGCAATCACAAACAAAGGAGCATCCATAACATGATAAGTCCCCACAAAAAATCATACATAGGCTAGGGGAGCCTCCAATAGGGTTCATCACAATCAAAGGTCGGTCAACTATTTTAGGTTTCAATCCCAATCATTCTACCAGGTCACTGGATATGTAAGAATGTGAAGCCATGGTGTCGAAAAAAACATGTATGGGGACATCTTAAATGGAAAGCATACCTTGAATAATGATGCTCTTCACCTTCTCCTTTGTCGAGGTAGCAGCCGACAAAGTCAGGACAGGTTTCAAAGCATATGCCTTCACTACCTGCTTCTATTACACTGGTTCAAGGCAATTTTTCTACATATGTCCAAACATGCCTCAATTGTAGCACTTCTTCTTTCCATTAGCTTTGAAGTCTCTTATTAAGTGACCCTTATCTCCACAGCCACAACATATAGGATCCTACTTAGCCTTCTTCTGGGCATTCTTTCCTTGAAATTGCTTCCTTTTACAATTCCATTTCTTCTTGCCTGCAACATCATTTTTCTATTTTGGTTTCTCTTTAACCATAAAAACTAATTTTTACTTAGGGTACAAACTCTCCTAGGGAAGACATTTCTCGACGTGTCTTTCAAATGCCACATCGATGTGAATCACCAACTTCTCTCCTAAATTGTCATCCAAACCCATAAGAAACTTCTCATTCTTCATCAGCGGAGTGTTGATGAGAAACATCATGTATTTCGAAAAGGTGTCGAACTCGACAATATACTCGGAGACAGACATGTCTCCTTGGTTCAAAATGCAAACTTCCTATGTAGCTCGATTTTTGAGCAGGTGGAATAAACTTCTCCTTGAATAGGGTTTTAAACTGTCCTAAATAAATTGATCTTCAGGGCTAGCAAATTTAATAGCAATCCACTGGTTCATGGCCCTCGTCTGAAGTTGTCGAAAAGCTAACCTCCTCTTCATCGCATCATCTGATTCAAGGTCATCAAAAATCATTTCATAGTTGTCTAACCAATCATGTACTTCCATAGCCGATTTTGTCCGTGAGAATGGTTTACCACTAAAATTGGCAAAATCCTTATTAACTTAGCGGAATTGACTTTGGGCGCTTGCACCTGAGCACCACCAACAACAACAACATTCAGAGCATCGTGGGTATTTTGCAGCATTTTCATCATCATCATCATATTGAATATCGCCTACAAGTCAAGGTTAGCAGCCCCCGTGCCAGCTCCTTCCTCTACTATAGAAATGGAGTTCCTTGTGGTGTTTCTTATTTGTCAACTCATTCTTGATTTGTAACAAGAATGATCAGTTTCTTATAAGAAAACTGCACCTATAATACTCTTGTGCATGTGACTTATATACTATATATACTTCTATATAGTTTTGAAAATCGAAATATATAACAAGCACACTATTCCTTGTATATGTACATACCTCGATCTAGTCTAGGGTGATAACTCATTTCCTCTCCCTACTGGGCCATGGTATCAACTCAGGTTACTCGTGTAACCAATGGTTGGATACCAAATATTACGACCGCCTTATAATGGCACCCGATATAACTAAGTAGTGTGTTGCTGTGGTGCCCAACTGATGTAGGATGATTTTCAAGGGTAGAAAAGAAATAAAACATCACTGAACCCGTCACAATCTCATAGCATATCGAATAAAATATACAGGTCATCATAGATATTGAACAGAAGAGATAGTACTAATTAGTGAACCAAATATTAGAGCATAGATCTATAAATATAGTAAAAGAGTTTATACAAACGAAAGTAAGCTCAAATAAAACTGCCTAAATAGTAAAGCAAACACTGCCTAGGTTCCACAATGTTGCACAATGGTATAAGCAATAGCATATCCAAATATAATACAAGAAAGCTACATCCACGTCATCCTCCGCACAGCTACAGCATATCACCTAGACATGTTATCTAGTCTACTCATTTTAGAGTATCCAAGATAATAAGAAGCAAAGCATAAAATCTTGAGTTAGACAGCAGTCTGGTGTGAGCGATAAATCAATCTCAAGATATTATACAAGTAGATATAGCAAGGAACGCAGTATAAGAATTATACCTGACCTTTCCCTGCATCCAAAGCATTAGCACATATTGACATAGTATGCTACCGTATAAACATCATAAAGGTGTACTGCAGCCAGTGTACAATGATGGGTGTCCAGGTATCCCAATCCACAAAGTGACATCCTTAAAATGATAGACTATGGAAGAAAGTAACCAAAGCAAACATGGCATCCCTCCCTGGGTATATGATAACTCATATAACCATTCCTCTACTAAGAATTAATGAATAAATCTCTATTTTTGCACTTGCTCATAGTTCAAAGCTGACATTGGACCTATTCCATCGGTCCAGGTGTACAAACCCACTCCATCGACCAAGGGTATCCATTCCAAGTACCCAATGAGCATTCTCACAATAAACCTTCTTTCAAGTACATCAAAAAGCACACCGAGTATCAATAATCCCTTAGTATGTATAGCCGTGTCCTTTTCTTGCTCCATCTAGTTTCCATTATCCTCAAGGAACCATTTTACATTTCTTCTTCCTAAGATAGGACCATTAAGCATCCTATCCAAGGGTCACCCTTCCTAGTACCCACTCTTTTGTGGACAATCATTCTCATGACTCCTTTCAACATCGAGCAGCCATTATCGGAACCTAACTCCATTCACCATCAAGTTACCATCATTAAAGTCTTGAAGCTATCATCCTTCATTGTGCTACTACATTGCCATTAAACCCCACATGGATAAACAAATACCTTTAGCATAACTTGTTGAGCTCTCAAGTTCACTTTCGAAAATTCCATGAACCCTGCCCCCATAAATTCATGTCCGTACAGACTAACAGAGGTCAATTATGTTGTGAATCCTTCAACTTATACTTATTCGAAACTTGGCTAAGCATTTTCCTACCGGATCTCTTCTTCTTGGCATACTAAGAACCCCTTTCTTCATTCCCCAAGCTCCAACCAAGTGCCAAAAAAACAACTCGGTGTCGATCAAAAGAGATCGGTATCGACATATGTACTTCACCTACTATTCATCTCCAAGTTTATGGACCTCTTCCTACCGTCAACTCGAAGTCTACCCTGAAATTTTGTAGTATAAGTCCCCAAGCCGTGTACCTTTGGCGAATAGATCTATAACTCCTTCACCTGAATAGCAAACCATTAGGCACTGACATCCCATACTAACTCCAAATTTCCTATGATTAAAATCTTAGGCTCCGCCCCTCTTTCAGAGCCCCTCCTCCAAGTCTCATCCAATTCTGACCACTTTTGCCTTTGTTTTTCCTAAATCAATGGTCTCTTTTCTAACTTCACTAAATCACTAGAAACCTATATCAAAAAAATTCATCAATGCAAACATATCATTCATACACATTCATCAGACATATATAAATAATTTTAACAAGGTTAAAATGCAAACTCTAGTCTAGATCTAACTTTCCACTAACATGACAATATGACCCAAAAGAGTTTGTAAAACCATCTAAAATCAAATCAAATCTTTTTAATTTCGACCGTAATCATTTTTAAAGATGTAATTAAAGTTAGAAAACATTTTACTATCAAAATCATGTTAAAAACACCTATTTTAATATATGGACAAGTATAGAATAGTGAGAGATCACGAATCACTCACCTAATACCCGAATTACCACTTTAGATCCCCAAACCCGATAGAACGACCAAGTAAATGAATTTCCAAGCATCAAAATGATGAATCCATGATCTCTTTTGCTAATTACCCTTGTAATGATGGATTTGGCTAAGATTAGCAAGGATAAGATGTGCTTTTTGATGAAATTTGGGCTAAAGGAGGTTTGGAATTGTTTTGGGAAAGAGGAAAATGAATAGGATCAGTCCATACAACCCCAATTGGGCACTCGAAATTTATTAATAAGCCTAAATATGGACTTAGATTAATCACCCACTAATTTATCCACCACTAAACAGAATTTTAAATGGCCATATCTCCTAAACCATAAGTACATTTTCCTATTATATCCACTCTACGAAAGAAAAACCACAAGCCTGACGTAATGGAAGTGGTTTTAGACCATAACTCAATTTATACCAAAATTTATGGGCCTTGCAAGAATTTCTAGGTTCGAAATATTCAATAAAAATTCTAAAGGTGGAAAATGTACCTAGTAATCATTTTTCAAATTTTTAGAGTCATACGACCTCATATAAATTAAATTAAATATTTACATTCCTCCAGTACGTAAGTTACTAGTCGTTATAATAGGGAGGAGACACGCCTATGCTGTGCTTGCGTGTGTACATGTCAGCACGATGTCAGCAAGGAGCCAATGTTAGCTTATGTGCATGAAGGGACATGGGGAGCTCAACTTTTGGAGCAGGTAGGCTATGCTTGTGCATGCAAAAACAGGAGCGCATTGAAAAATGTCAATGTGTGGATGGTTGCAAGGAGGATAGGAAGCTGAGACTAGTGATGGTAGGCATGACTGGACATTGTTGTTTCTAACTACATGCATCAATTTAGGGAGTAAATTGCTATTTTAGATGCTTTTAATTCATAATTGAAATGCTATAATAGTTAATTGATGATTATTGTTTCATTGGGTTCTTTGCACTGTGGTATTGGTTAATTTGGATGACTTCTTCAAGTTATAGTCTATTTGGATGCTTCATTATTGTTGATTACAAACTGGAAGTCCAGAAAAGAAATTAAATAAATAATAAAATGAAATGGAATTCAAAATGCTGTATGAGATATTAATTAATATGGATTATTAGTTAAATAATTACAAGATGTTCAAATTAATATTTATCGTCAATGTGATTTCAAAAAAATGTTATATTGGCATATTAAGTGTTATGAGATGTTAAAACACCAATAGAAATTTATATATTTAACCTCTGGAGACCTTAATCTATGAAATGTATTTGGTAAGGATATATAAGCAATATGTTATAATTCCCCATTTCGATCTTTTGTAATGATAATTTTATATATCATTGATAATAAATAAATTTATACCTTTACATAACATTTATTTTGAAATAACTCGTAATGGTATTTTATACCCTAAAATTCTAAGTAAGTTGTTTGTAAATCAAAACTTAACTTACCATTACATGTTTGCTTTGTAAAACGATAAAAATGAAATCTGTTTTATTTATTAAAATGAATATTTATGGATGATTTTAATATTTATTCAATCTTTATAGAATGGTCATGGGAGATTCGATAATTAAATACTTGATAAAATAAATATTTCAAGAAATTTATCAAATATTATAATACACTTATTAATATTGTAAGTTGTAAATTTCCGTTAAAGCAAATATTTTAAGTGTAAGAACTATTTATACACTTATTTATGCAATAGTTTGATATTTTTCACAATATTGATCAATTTTTATAACCAATCAAACAATGATTTTTTGGCATTTCATTATTTCATAAGTTTTTGAGAGATATTTTCGTCTATCTATTATTTAAGAAAATTTTGCAATATTATTAATATTGAGCAGAACTATCAATAAATTTTACTTTTGAAAAAAAATGAAAAGGTAACTTATGATACCAAATTTTCTTGATAAGTTTTCCATCCTTAGCTGACTTAATCTGGATTAGCTACTTAGATCGATGGAATTCTGTCGTTTTCATTATAGTCAACAACATATTACCTAGGCAAACGTGGTTTTTCTTTCACCATATGAACCATGGGACATCTTTTCTAGGTGTCACATGGTTGCTTTATGATGGAGTTTATCCACTTATGGACAAAGTTGTATCACTTTTAGATGAGGGTTAGCATACAGTTATGGTTTCATCCACTTCTTTTTAGTGACAGTTATAAATAATTTATAGTCTTGTTGTTTACACATGTTAGATAATAATTTTATAAGATAAAAAATAGTGCCTTTTCTTAAGGTATTTAGTATATTTTTCTTGGATATTTTATCAAATGATCATCAACTACAGCATATATGTTTATTTGATATTAATCGATGGATCATTAATTTCCATTCTTTTTCCGTTGCCTTACTTTAATAAGAAAAATAATTATTTTTCATAATGCTAAACAATTATTTTATATTATATATAATATGGAATTTTCATGTATATATATATATTTGGTATTTACCATATGCTAATTTCTATGCTAACCTCGTTATTTTCATATTTAGTTATTGACATCCATGTTCTATTTATTCAGGTTTAGTTTGACTTGCACTAGATTATCTAGTATGTCTCATGCTATGCAGTTAATGCCTCGGTATTACCCCGCTATAACCCTACTATATCTCTAAGTGGATTTCTACTACTACGATTTTCCCATATAGCCCTAAACATAGCCTTTATGCTTTAAGCCCCGCTATTTCCGCTATATCTCGTTATTCCCACTATATTTCGCTATATCTTCTTTAAAAGAAATAAATTGAAAAATGAAATTTATACATTATAAAAATTATGAAATTGGTACATTTAATTGAATTTTTAATATATTCTTAGAAATGAAAATAATCTAATATTCTACTAAACTCAATTATGTTATATAACAGTTTTACGTTTATTTGCCGTGTATTTGCACATGTTTTATTTAAATTATTTATGTATTAATTATAATTCAATTGAGTGTTAATTTTTCATTTAATTACCATTTATATATTTGTTAAAACATTAAATACTAGTTTTATATGTTATTTAGAGTCATCCGCTATATCTTGTTATATCCTCGCTCTGTCCCCGCTATGACTTTTTGCATCTCCGTTGCATTGAATCTGCCGAGTGCTTTAGCTACGTAGGTCTCATATATTATTTTCTCATAAAATTGAGGTTGGTCTCCGAGTTTATTGGCAGGTTAGGTTTATATTATCAACTGGACCTTTGTAGAAGATTTTCTAATCATTTTAATTCTTATGTGTAGTACTATTCTGTGGTGTATTTATTGATACCTATTATGTTTCTATTTTGGGAGTTGGGAGCTGATATTCTATTATATGTATTATTATGGAGGATATGTATTCGCATTAAACTATGTACTCTATCATCATTTATTTCTGTGATTATATTCTATGCGCTTTCTATTCTGGGAAAATCCATGTGCGATTACTTTGTGGTAATATTAAATATAAATTTTTTTGGTAAGCGATGTTTCTATATTCATATTCAATGTTAGCTCGAGAGAATTTGTACGTTAGATCACTCATTAAGTGCTTCATTCTCTGAATTTTTCGACGGTATTACTCATATTATATTCTTGGTTAACCTGGTTATAGAGGCCGAACATTAAAAAATCTTACCCATGAACATCTTATTAATTGATACATTGCCCAGCTTTCTTCAGGCCAAATGGCATCCCTTTATGCCAATACAATCCTAGATCAGTAGTGAAACTCAAGTGATCTTGATGGGGGACATGCATCGATATTTGATTACATCTGGACTAGGCATCCATAAACTAAAGTAAGTTGTGCCCCACCATCCCATCGCCAGTTGGTCAATTATCGAAAGCCCAAAATAATGATTAGGGCAAACATTGTTCAGTTTTGAGAAATCAATTCAAGATACTAATTTTTCGTTTGGCTTCTTGATCTTGACTATCCATTTAGGTTATTAGGATTCTCATATAAAGTCATCGGCTAGCAAAGTTTTGACTTCCTTATTGAGAGACATAGATTGATCTAGCCCTATGCTCCTCTTCAACTGCTTAACATGGGTCACTCTTGGATTAATGTTCAATGCATGGCGTGTTATGTCGCATATTGGTTGCTCCTAAGAAAACCCAATAGTTATGCTTTTGTGTTCTAATCGAGCTAGGACCCAATTTTCATCACCGTGGTTGAATCTCCATCATCGACTGTCAAGAATGCCATAGCCTCCATTTGCTCGTTTGTTGTCCTCTCTTGTCTATCTCTCAGGTCTAACTCATTTTTAGGATTTCTTATAGACCCGAGGAAGGTCCTTTTCGATAATTTCTATGCACTTGAGTTTCTAATACAAAGAGATTTCTCCACATTCTTTCATTTTCCCAAAGGGTAATTCTTATGGAGTTTTGTGATATCGCATAAACATGCTACATCCTAGTCATGCTCAGTGGTTCCAATTTGATTTGTAGTAGAGAACTTCATATAAGCACCGTTGGGTCAACATGTCTATAAAGTCAGAAGGCGTGGATCATCTAGAAAATTGTTGTACATTGAGTAATCGTCCATAAGCACAAAGGTTTGTTTTTGTATTGTTGACCTCGATCGGTCCCTCGGCATAACAAACAAACTAAGTCACCCTTTGGCATCTTCCCCTCTCTAGTGAAGCCATGTAATAGTTTGTTGCATGGGGTGACATCTTTCAATGATTTCCATATTCCATCAAATGTGTTTTAATTAGAATACTGATAGATCTACCACCATCCATAAGCACTCGAAGGGCCTCAAATTACCATCGAATTGGTGTAGGGGTATTGCTTTCCATGTGGATTCTTTGCACTGAATGTAATTTTTTGTTCTCAGGACATGGGTTATTATGCATCATTCTTCATCTAAATCACTAAGAAACTCCTCGCTGTGTTTGATATACTTGGCACACCTCTCCATTTTAGCCCAACTTTTAATAGTCACATGTAGTCCTATAGTTATTTCACTAACCATGATCCTTCCATTTCCCGTAATTGCACCGATATCCTCTCCATGATCACCACACGATGGTTCCTTTCATGATTGATGCATAGGAATTAGGAAATAACAATGGTCTTTGATATACCATTACAACTTTTTCTTCCTAATGTATTCCTTTATGATGTCTTGCAAATGGTGGCATTCATTTGTGTTATGTCTGTGAAACTCATGGAAGTGATAGCACTACCCCAAGCTCAGATCCTTCTGAGTCTCTTTCTTTGGCAAGGGCCTCATGTTTGTAAAATTTATTTGGGTGGCCAAGTAGATATTTTAGCCGGTATTGTTCAAATTTGTATAAGCATCAAACCTAGGGCTAAGCATTCATCTCTTGAGATCTACCTTCTTTCTACCAAAGTCGACCTAGTTATTAGTTTTTTTTCACAATAAAATCATTGCTAGATCATTTCACTACGACATTCACACTAGATGACTCCTCAACTAGAGTTGGCCTAGACTGCCTTTCTAATGCAACTTCCTTTAATCTCATTTATTTATCTATCTCATAATAGAATTCTTAGAGAGTGGTTAATTTTTCCTTCATCAACTTTTATGATAATTTCATATCTCGATACACCCTACGATATAAGACTATTAGAACTAGCTTTTCATCTACATTCTGGACAGTAGCGATTGTGACATTGAAGTGAATCATGTACTGGCATAAAGACTCTCCATTCCTTTGGTTGTTCCACATGTATGTGGAACTGGTTTATAACATTCCCATGCAACATTGACCATTAATTGACTGGCCTAGTAGGTAACCTATAAAACTGCATAGTTTCTAGGTTTAACAAGGATAACGACAAATATTTACATAAAACTTTATCCATAGCTCAACTGATTAGCATATGCCGAGTGTAGCGCTCAAAATGCACTATAGTCAACCCCTTGTAAGGTTCCATGGCAGGCATTTTGAAATCTTTAGGGTTCGCAACAATCTCTATTTCATATGTAGATAGCTTGCTCACTCAGGCTCCAATGCCACTTTCTTCCTGCTCTTGAAACTTTAGGCCATCATGTCTTCAGGCTCAAGAGACCCCTTCTTCGGGGGATAGTTAGAACATCGATAGGTATGGTCGTTAGTCCTTTCCCTCAAAGGGGACCATTCCCTTTATTCATCCTTATGTCAGCTAGAATGTCACTCTCAAGCATGAATAGGGCTCCTAGAGCATTCCCTTAGGAGAATTTTGTTAAGGACATGGAGCATTAGCCATATTGGCCTCGGTTCAGTATTTGTCAAAACCAGTCCAGTACCAGATAGTTCCACTAACCTAGTTTCAGGGAGTACACTCACAAATTTTATCTGTCTTTCAACCTCTCTTCACCTCACCCTTCGATTGTTTCGATTAGATTAACTACTAGAATGCAATCTTATTACCCTTTCCCTTCCTCTAGATAGTGATCTTTCTTACTTTTCTGTTTTACGATAAGTGTTTTGCTATTATCCCAAGTGTGTCAAAAGTTGGTCCACCATTGCCTATTATCGGGAAGCCAATCGACCTTTTATTTCAGCTACCTTTTAATACCCCCATATATTCCCCTTATACAAGAGTGTATACCCCCTAAGTGAAGGGAAACTTGTTTTTTAATCAATTTCATTTATCCCGATGCATGCATGATGAGTTAGGTCAAAACTTTATGGGTACAAGACTTTAGGAACACATCATGGGCAGCACTTGCAATCTTTGTGACGGTACCCTGGTCCACCATATGAGGAGCAGGGAAATAAGCGTTACTAACACACGAGTAGGGCTGCTACCACTTTGTAAAGACCCACTTTTCGTGTAACGGCCCGTAAATTTGCAATAATTAAATTTGTTAATTTAATAAGAGTTGGTAATTTAATATTGAAGAAAATTATTAATTAGTGAATTATTAATCAAAATAATAACTAGAATGAATTGCAACAGTATGAATGTAAGCTAATTATTGATAACTTGAATGTAATTCCAATAAATGAAAAATGAAAAATGTAAATAATGTAAATATTATATTTGGATGTAAATTGATATAAGAAGACAAATGTAAACATTGAATTAATAAATGAAATAGTATGAAATAAATGACTATTGAATAAAAATTTAGGGTTATGTAAGAAATTGTAACAGCTATGTGTAAATAATGAATTTATATGTGTGATTTAAAGATTTATGGTAATAATTAATATACGTTGCCTATTTATTTAGCCTTGTTGGATTCAATTTGAAACCAATTGCAATAAAAGTAATTAAGTATTATGTTAATGTTAATTAAGGTAACATTTGGTAATAATGTAAAAGTTTATTCATAATATGATGATTGGTAGAATAATAAGAATGGGAATCAAGATTTAATCAGTTTTGGATTATTTATAACAATTGGATTTATTGCAATTTAATGCCATTAAATGTTGTTTTAATGTTAATAAAGCTGATAGTGGAAATATTAAGGTAATAAGATATCAACTAATGTTAATCCTATGAAACCAATGTAACTTCTATCTCATAATATGGTAATTGATTTAATAAAAGAGTGAAACCAAGTTGAATACATTAATTGAGATTTTAATTATAATTAATGTATAAGATTTGATAAAATTTCAATATAAGTAGAATTATGGTGGTTAATACAAATAAAAGATGGGAATGATAATATGTTAAGGTAATGAAAGGTAAACAATGGTTAACTAGGTTATAGAGTAATTATGGACTTAATAAAAAGATTGGAATCGAATCGAATCAATTTATTTGAAATTAATTATGATTAATTAGAATTCAATCTATAATAAATGGATTTAGTGTAAGTAAATGAAATTAAATACTACGCTAATTTAAGTTGGGATGAAATGGGAAATATTAATGCAATAAAAATAAACCAATGTTAATTATAACATGACATGAAATTGATTGAATAATAAGTGGAAAGCAAATTAAATCGAACTATTGGGAATTTAATTTATAATTGCTAATTATATTAAAATTGAAATTTAAAACTTTGAAATTGGTTAAATATGCAACATTAAATTTATATGCAAATTTGTTATAAAGAGTTATAAATTACTAAGTAAATCCAAAGTGATAGAAATGACAAAATTATTAAATTTGAATTAAAAAGGGACTAATTTAATATTTATTTATTTAATTAACTAAAATATAGCCATTTTGGCAGCTGTCTCGGATTTCGACGAAACCAGTTTCAATAGATCTGTAACGATGAATTATTGTAGGATTTCAAATTTTGTAGCGATCGGACTTGTCGTTTGATCGTACGGACTCGAAACGCATAGAAATCAATTTAATTGAAATCAATTTGAAATAAGATGATTTTATCATAACATCTTCATACGATGGAATCAGGAATTGAAACTTGTTCCATTGAGTTTAAATTGTTTCAAAACATCTATTTTGATATATAGGTTGACAATTTTCGTTCTGGAGTCGAAACAGGCTTTTCGGGCCGTGTATCGTTCAATTAATCTGGTCCATTCTTTCTATTTCTAGCTTAGTCTATAAATACCTCGTTATAAACCCTAGGTCATTTCTTATTTCTATTGTATGTATGTACATCTCCTTCTTAAGTCCTCGTTCCAATGGCAGACACACCAAAACCCTAAATTATCCAATTCAATTTCAATTCAAAATTCAACTCCAAAATCAATTCTCTACAAGCTATTTCGAATTACATAACGATCTGAAGCTCTCAACGAGCACATCTCAGATATGTAATTCATTTTCCAATCTGAATCTCAGCTCGTCTAGAAAATGAAGAATGAATCTCGGCCTTTCATTTCATCCTGATCAATTGCAATGGATCGTCAAATCGACGATGCCATGGCGTGGAGGGGGCCTTGCGTACTTCATCAGTGTGTTTGGTTCATCAATTCATCAGTTGGATTGGTTGGAAAAAATTCGCTTAAGGTTTTATTTCCCTATGACGGTGCGATGATTATGGAGGCCGAGAGGTTCGAGGTGGGGGTCTACGCGTGTGGCTTGGCATAGGCTAGGCAATGGTGACGGGAGCGCTGCGATTTGTGGTCGGTTTGGCTTGCGTTCATGTTCAAAGGTGGATAGGAGGCTTCAAGCTCTAACGAATGAAGCTGTAGAGCGATGTGAGTGGTCAACGCAGGGACGTGGACATCGATGTTCGAGTAATTCTTTTATTTGTTTGTTTGTTTAAATTAGTTTTCAAAACTTTTAACGATCGTAAATTCTTCATACGAGGTCCGATTCACGGGAGGTTTTCTCCGCTAGGATTACATTGGAATTTTTGACATTTCACGTGGGTTCAGAGGAATTCCGAGACTGTTTGAATTTTGGGCTTAAATTGGATTTAAATCCAATTTAAATTGAAAGGTGAGTGTTTTAACCCACTCACAACTTCTAAATTTCTTATTAGATTTAATTTATGATGTGATTGGAAATATATTTATGGCTATATGTTATATTTTGAATCATCATCTCAGTTAATTTGAATTTATTAAATTAAATCGTTATTTAATTTATTATTTAATATATATTGGCAGTTAAATACTTGTTATTGATTTTCTGTTCTATACTGATATTTATTGATTGATTTGGATGATGATTATGATGGATGTTTGACTATTGAGATTGAATGAATGGATGTTGCATTTTATATTGTTATAAACTGCAAGTTTGTTATGGATTTTTATTTCATTCGGGATTGCGGTTTGAAATGATATATAAATGTAAGATATTAAATTACGGATCGAAATGATAAATATCCATATCACTTGACCCTAAGGTAGAAGATTTTATATACAAACACCGGATTGGTTAAATTAAATGATATTAAAATCCTTAAATTTTTAATTAAATCAATTGATGTTTTTGAAGTAAAATTTGATTTATATAAATTGAAGTATTATAGAAAAATGAAGTTTTTTGTTGAAATGTGAATTAGTTTAAAAAGGAATTTCTTTAAGAACTTAAATCGGAAGTTTAAAGTTAAACTTATGTATAACTGAAATACTATCAAAATTGAGTTATTGAATTTGTTTGAAAATAACTTTGAAATGTTTTGAAATTGGGGTAATCCGTTTTGATATTTGAACATGGATTGAAATGAATGAAATTCAATAGTTTATTGAAATTTGATTTGTTGATTTGAAAATTTGAAATGGTCCAAATATGTTGAAATGAAATGAATAGTTTAATTTGATATTAATTTCCAACTCATATTTTAATATAAACTGTTTTAAAAATATATTATTTAAAATTTCTAATTGTTAAGATTTCAAATTTATTAAACTATTTAACTAATATTAATTATATGAATTATTTTAATCTATTTTAAACCAAAATAATATATTTTAAACTAATTAAACTATTTTAATTTATTTAAATATAATTAATCTAATTTAAAGCTATTTAATCTATTTTAATTATACTTAATCTAATTTAAATCCATTTAACTATCTTAAATCGGTTTAAAAGTATTTTAACCTATAATTAAACTATTTATAACTATTTTAACTATTTATAATTATTTTAACTATTTCTAAATTTCCAAAATAAGTAAAGTGGAAGTGTTTAAATCTAATGTTTTGTTTTAAAAGAGAATAAACTGAAAACGATGATTTTGATGTAAGGTTTTACCGTATTTTGGAAATATGACTATGGAAGAAATTATGACTTTTTGAAAGGAAATATAATTCCAAACTACGATTTCAAAGTGAATATGATTTGAAAGTAACTACGATTTCGAAAATATTATGGTTTGAATTGAATTTGATATTTTGATATCAATTATGAAATGATTTTGGAAATGTAAAAGAACCATCCAGTGTGTAATAAACGATTGGTTGTTAAAGAGACCGGGATCGAATATTATCATACTCTCTGCCAGGACCGAAAACCACTTCAACAACTGTGTACATGGTGGAGATTTCAGAAATGAAGTAGGATGGTTTGGCAAACAACTCCTATATAAGGCATGACGTGACCCTGACTCTCGTGAGTCAGCTTATATGTGACTAAAATCAGGGGCTATACCAGACCAAGTGAGATCATTCCTCCTATCGGGCATATTTCTTCAATACTATATTTTGACTTTGTGATTGTCTGATGGCCACCCCTCGATTTTGATTATGGGAGTGTGTCCGAGGTGGGCGGTAGTAGTTTCTATACGTTACCGCCAGTCCGAGAGTGCAATTGGTATATCTACCCTAGCGTCTCCTCATTTGTCGTGTTCACATGCCCTAGCACGCCTTCTACGAGTTTGTTTTGTACCATACCTATGGAGTGCCCTCTGATAGCCCTCCAGTTTACGGAGGAATTACAGTACTGTATAGACTATGGGAATATATAAAAATGTGTTAAAGGGGATATGGGTAATGCCTTAACGCTATTTTAATACTTTACCGTATACACTATTATAATAGCGTATTGTACTACATAGAAGATAGTTTAACGGATCCTTAGAAGATGTGAATCCCGAACATCTCTTAAGTTATTACACTCACGTTAGACACTGGATATGAGATGTCAAACCCCATAAATCTCCAATGCCATATACACTCATATTTATTTACCGTTGATTTAACTTACATAAGAACATATATTTCTAACTCGAGTGTTTTGTCTTTTCAATTCGCTTGAGTCAGCCTAAGCATTTAGGATTTGAAGACCTTATTTCTGGACGACGAAGACGAAGATTGGTACTACTATTATATAGTATATTTATTCCACTGCATTCATATTATTCTGCTGCATTTATTTATTGTTTATCCTTGTTGTATGTAACTTTGATTCTGTGTTGTATAAATATAATCAAATATTTTTGTAAACAACTTCATGAGCTGTTATTTGATTATTATATTTTTTCATTCTGCTACGAGATTCTGTTTTGTTTTTTCTTTCTTTATCTGCCTTTTCTTATTCCCAATAACAATCTGTCCTTGTATATGGTTTGATTTGGCACGTGTGTCCACTTAAACCGTCCAAAAAGGTAGGTCGTTACATTTCCTAATACCGAAAAATCCATGCACAATGACACCTGGATACCAAAGTACCAAAAATAATGACTCTTAATGGTGGTAAAAAGAAACTAATAGGGCTTATCTATCATAGGTTCATATAGAATTCACACGGGTAGGATGAAATATAATAATAACATATGCATGTGTAAGACTATCAATATCATAACAACATGAGGATAATATGATCCATCTTCATAATACATAAATCTTTGAATATATGGAGTTTAGATGATACAACATCCCAAAATAACATCTTATATATAAGATAAAGTTTGACATATCTATATACAAACTACTGGATTGATAATCATAGAAGTATATGGTTATGGCTCTATAACCTGTTCCAACTAACTGTATCTCCATGAATCTCTAGATAATAATACCTACTCAACGAATAGTGTGAAAAGGAAAACATAGAGAAGGTCGGATATAAAGTCCAGTGGAAAGGAAACATAAATGTCGAACATAACATTTTATACAATATTATGATACTAATATTATACAAAGTGGTACCAGGATAAGCAACTTGTGTAAACTAAATGTACATATAATAAATGAGCAAGAGCTTTAGACTAATGCCATATCATACCTTGCCCTACTCTTCTCCTGCATCCAACAAGTTACCAAAATGAATAACAATGCTAATATAACCATAGGTAGTATCAAACAAAGGCATATGCAATCCATGTGCATATGACAATGAGTCAAAGCTCCAAGGTAACGTCGTATCATACCTAACCATGAATATGAGGTAATGTCGTATCATACCTCAATTTTAACTCTAGGTAATTCCATATCGTACCTGTCAACATATTTGAAACTAGTACTAATGAGTCATTATACCTTCCCATCAAACTAGTATACGTTGAAGAAATTGATTACCACCACTTGATGCGATTACTGAAACAGAGAAGCATCCCCATCTCCCTTCGACAATCACCCTCAGTGATAGTTTAATCCATCTCCAATGGGCTCGATGGAAATTAATAACAATTCTTAAGTTGTAGCTATAAGCCTCGGTTGTGAGTAGCGTCACGTCATACTAAACCTCGATTCGTGTGTCTTTGATGTCCTAATGATTGATACCAAAGTCGTACCAAACGCTAAAACCACTTAGAAATCATGTTGAGCACAACTACCAGTCATCTCTTGCATAGGTCAATTGAATTTCTTGATCAATGGCTCCTCACACCTTTGATCACCTTCCAGTCATTATACACCATAGTACATGCCCGGAGTCTCGACCTCGTGCTACATGTGTTCCTATGCCGAAGAACACAAAACATCTCTTTGTAGTCACATCGAACCCCACAATCCTTGTCTGAGCCATTGAAGACCCTCTCGAATTCCAATACTCAGAGAAAACCCAAAATCCCAAACACACAGTGGATCAGTCGACTAACCTAATGTATCCATATTTGGCTACAACCTACCAATCAACCGAACTCATTGATAATCGACCGGATGATGTCGATTGGTTAATATCGACCAATCGACTGTTCTAGGATAAAGTTGGACTAAATCTTATTGGCTATAAGACCCTATATTTTACCTTATGACCAATTGACTGACTGCCCTCCACCAATCTATTGTTCACTTGTAGGGTACGGGCCTAAACCTGGATGGGGTAAATTCATTAAGGAAAATTTTCCCACCATATTAACTTTGCCTTATCGTCGTCTTCCCTTTCATTGCCCTAACGTCATAATGTATGGAACTATAACCTTATGCCTAGCTACTACACCTCTTGTTTGAGTTTATGCCATTGACGATCAACCATAGAATACCACTAAAACGGAATTCAAAAAATCTCCCTAGAACCCAAACGCTTTAAATTATACAAATTTAAATACTTAACAACCATTTGACACAACCATAAACCAACGATAACCATTCCCAAGCAACATTATCACTATCATTCATTGATTGCCTTCAAATTACTTCATTTATTCAATTGATACTTGTGTTCCTTTTCTCAATTTAGCAATCAATTAGTCTACTCAACATGCATCAATCAAACAATCCAAAACCATCATTCAATAAGGAGCAAAGCACTCGTAGCTAAGCCCTAACCCAATAAAGAAAATGAACAAGCACAAAAACATAAATGAAACTGTATAGGGTAGAGAATCATTCTTGCTCATCCATGCCAGAAGAAATCCTAAAAAAATTCTTGTAATAAACTATTCAAGTCTTTATTTCAAAAATTCCAAAATTTAGGTAGTGTTTGGTTTCTTATTTTTAGTTTTGAGTTTTCGTCCATACAAAAATGAACAGGACGCATTTATATTGTCGAAAACGACTAATTTAGAAAACGAAGTTAACATACAATATAGAATTTTTTTTTTAATTTTTGCATTTTGGAAATAACACAAGCAGATGAAACAAAACATTCTTCCATCGTTCCTCTATTCCCTTCATCCTCTCATTCGTCTTTCTTTCATCCCTTCCACCGTCCCTTCATTCTTCTCATATTTGAGATACATATTGAAAACCGAAAACATAAAATTCATTTTTAAACTAGACACTACCTTATCCTTCGATTTGAGGGTGGTTTGACTTATGGGTATTATAGAGATTAATATATTTCTTAGTAATTTATGGTGAAGGGATGAAGAAGTTGCGACAAGGGGAAGAGGAGCTAGGGCTTGAGGAAAGAGGAAGAGGGAGATGGGGGCAAATGAAAAGGTGATGGCCTAATTACAACCAAGCACCTCTCTCTTTTAATTACTAGTTTGCACCTCTCCATCTCATCCCATCTTATTTCTTCTGCTCAAGGATTCCTTCAAGTTTTATGTTTTTTTCAATGTAAACGACATTCCAAACATAATGAATCTAGTTTCCAATCCTAATTCCATCATCTTAAAAAATTCGACTTTTACATCCCAAATTACTCTTAACTTGGTTAAACCCATTTTAACTCAATTATATGATTTAAATCCATTTATTGCGCTTTTCTAAAAATATGAGTTGCTATACCCTCCTTAAAAGGATTTCATTCTTAAAAGTGGAACGATGTAACTCTTAACATAAACATAACTAGTATACAATAACAAGCAAGAATAATCAAACAAGTTTTACTCAATCATGTTTTTGTGTGTGCAAGAACAAAATAAGTGCTATAAAGTAGTGAATCATACTGATAAATAACCATTGGTGGGAAGTTCGAACTTCTTCTTTTGGTTCTCAAGTGATATCCCCAACGTTATCACTCTACTAAATCTGTTTAAGCTTGATCACTTTCCTTTTAAACCTCTTCATACTATGCGTATAAATTCAGATAAGCCCCTTTGGATCTAGTTTCCTTTGGCTCAACACTTACATCTTTAAGCTACTCGACTCTTTGATGCACTAGAATCATGCGTACACTTGTGCCAATGAGATAAATGAAAGATATTATGCACCTGGGCTATTTTTGGAAAGTGTGCCTTCATATGTAAGTTTACTAATCCTTTCAACAATAAGGAAAGGCCTAACAAATCTAGGTGACAACTTAAACTAAGTACCAAACCGAACCGAACCACGTTTCTCAATAGAAAAACCTTCACAACATCATCTGCGATAAACTCCAAATCAATGTGTCTTTTATCATCATAACTCTTTTGTCTATCTTGTGATGCTTTCATTCTCTTTCAAATTCGATTAATTTTACCTGAAGTCTCTAGAATCATATCTGATCTAACTATAGTCGATCAGTTGAGTCCTACCAATAAGATGGAGACTTGCACGAGCTCCCATACAAAGCTTCAAACGATGTTATTTCAATATTTGATTAACAATTATTATATGTGAATTCTTCTAACAACATATTATCTTCCCAAGATCCCCTATAGTCTAACATAAATGATTTCAATAAATCCTTGGATACTCTATTCACCACTTCAGTTTTCCCATCAATTTGCATATGGCATGTGGAACTCAAATTCAATTCCATGTCTAATGCAAGTTGCAAGCTTTGCTTCCATGCCTAAAGAAAGTTGCAAGCTTTGCTTCCATGCCTAGAAATATTGTAACTTGTCGATTTACCGACACAAAATGAGCGCTTTTAGTTAATCAGTCAAAAATGACATAAATGCTCTCATTACCTCTACCACATCTTGGCGACCCATCAATCAAATCCATGGAAATTTTCTATCATTACCATTCTAGTACATCTAGTAACAGTAGCAAACAAATTGGCTTCTTTTGATCCACCTTGATTCATTAATAAGTCATGTATTTTGCAATAAACTCGAAGACACCACACTTCATACTATTTCAATAAAAGAAACACTTCACAACGCTGGACATTTTATTACCACCAGAATGTGTAGTTATCCTAGAGCGATGGCATTTTTGAAGCACTTTATCTCTAAGCCCATCGACATTGGGTATGGATAATTTTTTGTCCTTATAGAGCCAATCATTTTGATTAATACAAAATTGGGCTATATCACTTAAATCTACCGTGCTTCTGAGTTGCAAAAAACCTACTTTAACTTAGCATCATGCTTTTGACAAGATCTTAACCGCTTAATTAGAGTAAGCGTTACTTTCATGTTTGCTAAACACTCGGCCTCAATATTGCATGTAGGTTAGAAATCAAATCGCTTAATAAATTCCAACCATTTCCATTCCACAAACATAGACCCCAATATGGAATGCATTCTACTAAGCGCATCTGATACATTCGTTTACTTGGAGTGTAAAGCATACCAAAATCATAAGAGACAAGGAACTCTTATCATCTTTATTTAAGAATACTGAGAACCATTTTTGAAAAGAGACACTTTAATGGTTTATGATCCATGAATAAATCGAACTTTCATCCAATAAGAAGTGCCTCCTGGTCTTTAATACGAGAACAATCGGTTCCAACTCCAAATCATAAGACAAAAAATTCCACTAGTGTGGTATTAGTTATCAACTCGCATAAGCCACATCCTTCCCTTCTAAAAGAGTTAGTGGTATGCACGATGGGTAATAATTTAATTTGTTATGTATATATATATATATAACACTTTGCAGTCAACCTTGTTCTTAATAAAGGTGTTTGTTTTCTTTTATACACTTTGTTATATAATATCTAAATAAATTAACTAATTAAGTTAAAGTATATCAATATAAGAATTCTTAAAATATTATGTGATTGTAGTTGCAAATTGTTGCAGTCGTGAGTAATTAATTACAATATAGAATAATATTTTGTTTTAAATATTCAAGATCAAGATGTTTCAAGAAAGGATGTTGGTACATCCGTTAAGGCTAATTCATGTAACACTTTTCAAATGTTGGATAGTATATTACTCATGGTTGACTAGAACACCAAGGGTTTATGTACTAACAATTATCAGATAACAATATAATGACATGATCGAGACTTTCCTGTTAGTTGATAACAACTACGTCAAACAAGGAATCTCAGTGTGATAATGTCACACAGTTCTCTCGAATTAAGAATACTCCGAACTATATTGTGGATACTCTACTTTAAATATAGTTAAATCATGGAATGGAAACCATCAAGCAGCTATAGTAGGGTCTAAGTTGAAGCATTAGAAGTGAAGATAGAGAATAAGTCTCTATAGTATCACGATCAACAAGAGTCAACTCAAAGTCAAAATTTCTAGCCAGAGGAGATCGGTTATTAATAAATGTTATTACTGAACCAAGGACTTTATTTATGAACTGATCAAGTTGAACGTGGATAATATTTGAGTTTTGATCGATATAGACTCTATATATCCTAAAGCATAGTGTTGGCAAAGAGAGCGTATATAAATTGCTATCACTATAGGTACCATTTAAAGTTACGTAAAATATGATTTTATCGAAAATCTGTAAGCATTTGATTTGGCC
The DNA here is from genome assembly GCA_030765085.1 of Allium cepa. Lineage (NCBI taxonomy): Eukaryota > Viridiplantae > Streptophyta > Magnoliopsida > Asparagales > Amaryllidaceae > Allium > Allium cepa. Next base: position 747,059,222 of record CM060941.1, read on the forward strand.
AAATCGTCATACTACTAGGTAAGGTGACATGTGAATGTTAATATTTGAATTGTTCATTATTAATTATTGATTGAATTGACACCTCTGAGTCACATAACCATATTTGTGAATTCTCCAAAATACATACAATTTGATTAAAGTGTTACAAATTATTAAATTTATTAATACTTAATAAATATTAATTCTTAGTGTATTTAATGTTTAGGGTATTATTAATATATCTCCTAGAAACTTTTTGGGTGATACTAGTAATTATTTAGTTGTATATATTATGTAATATATATGTGCACATATCGATACACACACATATACGCACTTACTTAAACGGACTTTAAATATCTATAATTATTTAAATTGACTATTAACTGGATTTTTAATCATGTAGAAATCAATAGGAGTTAGAACGTCAAGATGAAGACGAAACGAGTTGAAACCTTGGAAGTACACCTAAATAGGCCAGTGAAACAACTCGAAGAAGTTTCATCACCATTGAACAAAAATGAGAAGTCGGCACCAACTTCTAGAGGTCGGTGGAGACATCTCATGCTCCCACATTTCTCCACCAAGCTTTGCAGAGGCTCTTCTTTACCTATTTCATATATGCTCAAGCAATATCAAAGGATTATGACTATCTGATTACTAAGATTGGAGAGCTAGCAGTCAGAGCAATAGAATAAACCAAGTGATGAAGTAACCATCATCACTATCAACCAAATATCCAAACAAACTACATAGAACAACCCAAAATCAAGTAGCAAGACAAGTGAAAAAAGTTATACCTCCTTGGAATTAACCACAGAGGTCAGTAACGAATGAAAGTCGATACTGACTTCTCTGATTAATTCAGACAAGGTCGTGGTTTCTCATACTCTTCTGCGCCGACTTCTAGACTCCGCTCCAACTCTCAATTTGGCCCAACACGACTGCTACCGCTGTAAGTACAATCCATAAAGCAACTAATAAAAAGGCTGCATTCTGCAAACACTATGCGGGATCTCCATCTATTCTTCAACCATCTCTCTACTCAATAGTCAACAAGGCAGTTCCTACAGGCAATTCTAGGACTTAAAATTGGTCTAACACCTATACTAGTGACTTGTTCAATCTCAAACAACTTGTAATCATATACAATCAATAATCAAAGCTATAAAGTGGACGTAGGCTTAGTTAACAGCCGAACCACTATAAAATTCTCTATGTTTACTTACTTTTCCACTACTTTTCTATTATATTTTCTCTGTTCTAATAGGACTACCACCTTCACATCTCACTCCAAGTGTCGATCCATTTTTTGGGGTAACATTTTGATGCTTTCACTGAGAACCAGTGAACTCAAGATTATATCTAACTCTCCACTTTGGATCAAATAGGTCCAAAAGTCAGATCCAAAAATCTCACTTCCAAAAGCATTTGAAGATTTTCCATTGAAGATCAATGGCAGGAAAAAAGAGAACAAATTCTGGGGTATCTAATTGTGCAACGGTTGGTAGTGATAGGCCAAACCGCCAGTAGGTTGAAGTCAACAACACCACCAACTTACTGGAAAGAGTTAATATTGGAAATCAAGCAGCAAAATCTTCAACTCATTATGAAGTTGTGATGAAAGGAGAATTTGACCAGATGGTTGATCAACTTAAATTAAAGATTGGTGATAACAAAAAGCTCTTATGGACAAGATAGACGCTTTGCTAGCGCTACACCCACTAAATGCCCCGAGGACTAGGCTGGAAATTGCAGAGGCCGTGGAATAGGAAAATTTCTCTATCTCAGGCTTGAATATAGCAAGCAAAAGGAGAAAGCTAGTTGAACGACTAGACTTGTTATTGAAAGTAATGGAAGTACCCCTTCTATTGGATAACAACCTTCCGCAAACCCCAACCTTGGAGCGAAGGCACCAATAAGGAATATAATGCTGACTGGAATTGAATGCTGACATAGGCAGGCCAAATGTTAGCAAATACCGCTATAAAGCCAACCACGCACCAACGAAATTCTGCAAGAGTGGTTCTCCCAAAGAATGGAGAACCTAGACTATAGTTGGCAAACCAAGGCCGTTTGTGGAGTCAAACGCTTGGTGTAACCCCTGATATTCGACCTGTGGACTACCAGACTAATGAAGCATTCATTACAGACATGATTAAATGCTTGATGGAAGAAAGTAAGGGCAGGAAGGATGACGATTGGAGTCCTGCCCAAGCCAAACTCCATTTACAGAAAACATGTTAAGGGAAGAATACCCTAGAAGTTTACAATGCCCTCTATGCAATCTTACAATGGGATGACAGACCACAAATAGCACTTGTACAAGTACATCTAGCACATCGATGGAGCTAAGTCAACAGATGCAATCCGCTGTAGATATTTCCCTATCATCCTGGTAAGTGCCGCTTCTATGTGGTTTACCATACTCCTACCAAGATCCATTTTTACATTTGGGGAGTTAGCAAGGAAATTCTTGGAACAGACCAGGCTTCACACGACATAGCACAAAGATGCGATGTCTCTATCTGGCCATTTCCAGGGACTAAATGAGACATTAAAAACCTTTATGAACCAGTTTAATACCGCGATCACTGTAGTGAGCAATCCTAATGAAGATATGGTATTCATCATGTTAGTTCAAGCTGTTACCCCACCTTTTGGTCAAGCACGGAATATCAACAAATTGGCTGAAAAGGATGGATATTATGATTGAAGATCGATTGGAAACAAGGCTATGATCGATATCGTCAAAATAGGACCTAGCTTTAATTGAGGCGAGATCAATAAAGAATGATAAACAAGGCCCGGTGAGGCTACGCTTTGATTTTCAGGTAAATCAAAGTTTATACGCTCAAATTATCGATGGATCAATATTGGCGAAAAATGGTTTTGTATCAATACTTTCGTATCGATCATTATGGCATTTGATTCGTATCGATCGATATTTGTATCGATATGTCTCATATCGATACAATTCGTATCGATCTGGAAACTCTAGGATGGATATGGTTTGGATAATGCATTGCACTTTTGGTTTGGATCGATTAAACTTCATCTGCATACATTTCGTACAGATCGAGCAAGCATGGGATCGATACGACGGATAGGGCACTGGATGGATTCAAAGGCATATTTCATATCGATCATTCGTATCGGTTGATACGAAAGAAGCAGCCATGGAATGGAGCGTGAAACATGGATCACAACACAAGACTCGGATTGATACGAGATTAAGAGTGCATTATCTATGGATACAAAATGGTGGATACAGATCTATGGTTACAAAATAATGGATACGAACGCTTTAGCCTTACTTGCAAACTCAAACTTGGAATGATCATATCTTAAAAACTATAAATTGAAACTTCATGAAATTTCGACAGCAAGGACTTTGCACTATCATCTTTTACCATGATCGATCTCAGCTCAATAGGAGCAGTTTATGATCGATACGAACTCACTATGGATTGATCAAGGATCGAACCCAAGTGACTCCAGATCGATCATGTGGGCCCATCTGGACTTCAGAAAGAGTATTCCAAGATTCAAGGCAGATATTTTCTAGCTTCACGCCTATAAATAGCAAGTCCATTGCAACTAAAAGGGGATCTTCTTCTTCTTTGGCTAGACTTTGCCATTTTTGGCTATTGATATTCAAAGGATTGTAACTGTAATCATAGCATAAAGGAAATATATGTTTCAATCTAAAGTGGACGTAGGCCGAAGGTAGCCAAACCACTATAAATCTTGTGTCTTCTCTTCCTTTCTTTCGTTTTAATTTTTTTATTTCTTCACTTTTACTCTCTACATTATCTGGATCTGTGATCTATGGATGTATATTAGGGATTTGTGTGTAAACATAGGTGCTTTCATTAAATTCGTGGTTTGTGACCATTTTTGGCGCAAATACTTTGGTGCTTTCACTTAGAACTCTTGGACCCGCTACCTTGGAAAAGGATTGGATCTGAAACTATGGTTTGGCAATCGGCTAGAAGGACTTTACCAGAAAGGAGCCATCAGGAGGTAATTCAAGGGGCTTCCTCTAGAGCTAGAGTAGATCAGGCATCCATCTACATCACAAGGGATGAGATGCGGACAATGATGGATTCCATGCTGACGAGATTATTTAAGAGCGAACAGGAGATGATATAGAATATCTTCAGGCAAATAGGCATAGTTGGAACCCAGAACCCAGGAAATGGAGCAACCATAGCTACTGGCAACGTAGAACAAGGAGTTGGAGTTGCAGAAATCTCTAGAGGTCAGATCCAGAACCAAAATGGAGAACATGAAGGGAATCGACAAAATCCTAGGGGCATACCTCGGGATCAAATATTGGAAGCCCCGTCAATGTAGCTTAGCAAGCTGGGGCCAACACAAATGTGAAAGAGCAATATGAAGAGTACTACTCAGAATACCCTCCAGGACATAGGTAGCAGGATGGAAACGTATATAGAAGGCCATCCCCAGATGGAGACGAGCGGATGACTGGATTAATAAGAAGGATTATGAGAGGAGGACTACCGAGCGGTGGCTTGGAGGAAGTTACTAGGAGTCTGTTTGCTCTGAATATCAGAAACGCAATGAACTCTTCAGAATTCAAACTTCCAACGCTGGAGGCTTATGATGGAAGTTAGACCGAACTATGCATGTAACTAGATAATCAGACATATGGAAATGATGGAAGCATCCGAAGAAATTATGGAAAGATGCTTCCGGCTGTATTTAGCAGATTTAGCTGCGCTTTGGTTTAGGCAGCTGGAGAGTGGATCGATCAGGACATGGGGGGAACTAGTGGAATGCTTCATGAGATAGTTCAGGGTCCATGTTACATGACCTAAGAACGTAATGACATTGACATCGATGAAGCAGAGGATAGGAGCGTCTATAAGGAATTTTCTAATATGGTTCAATGCAGCCGTGGCTTTGGTGGATTTCCCGAATCCATCAATGATATAGATGGCAGTGGTGGCAGGAATTGCAAAAGGAACTGAGTTGAAGATTCATTGTTATGGGATCCACCACAGGATCTTGGAGAGTTCTACCATGAGGCAGAAAGGTTTATACGATTAAAGGATGCATGTGCTGAAAGGTAGGAGGTGAACACCATGCAAGGCGAAGGAATATCTAGAGAAGGACGTAGGATAAATAAAGGAAAGTGAATGCAAGATGATGGATATGATGGTTCTAACAAACGAAAGAGAGACCGCGAACCCAAATTCACCACATACACAGACTTGAAACAGAATCTGGAATGAATTTACCTGGAAATACTGGGGAAACTCCCTATCGAAAACCACCCAGAAGGAATCCCGCCGAGCGGGAATGCAGAAGCGGGAGGTATTGCCTATTCCATGAGCTGGAAGGGCATACCAAAGATGAATGCTGCCACTTGAAGGACATGTTGGAAGAACACATCAAGAGTGGTAGATTGCCATAGTATGTGAGGAACCGGACTACGACACAGAACACGAGCAGCTACCGCCTGCACCAAACAAGAATGACCCTAGATCGGGGTCATGACTTGTCATTAGCTGATCGTGATGGCAAGGCCGAGCTCAGATTTGAACTTTGATCATCAAATAATCTTTATGGTTTTGTTTCTAAAAATAAAACGACTATACCACTTACACATGTAAGGGAATCAGAGTGATTCCCAGGCATGCTCTGAGATGGTAATAGATCGCTCTACTCGAAGAGGCAGCACTCAGTTTTTCCTATTTTTTCATTGAACATTTGGAATTTGGATTTAATAAATGGATTTTGATTTTATGAAACAAATCCCTGACCGGAGAGTCAAGGGACAAATACTGGAAGTTAGTTGGAAATTGATTGGTTTATGACCTGTTCAGATAGGTAGGGACCGGAGCGTAAGAAGAGAGTTGCTTCATCGGAGAGCGACATGATCGAATCACTTGACTTTATTCCCCCTTCACCGAAGAGTGATTAGATCGAGGTTCGACAAGAGCCCGGAGTGGCTGTACGGTCTAGGACTTAGGCCATCGCATCACTTAATATTCAGCGTTACTAAACTGGAGTGCAAGGGGTGACGCTGCTTCGTTCGAGAGCGACATGATCGTCTCGCTCGACGTTGTTTTCCCTTCACCAGAGATTGATAGGATGGGATCAAGCAAGAGCCTAGAGAGGTTATAATCGATCTAGGATGACTATGACATCGCTATAGGCCCCCATCGGGGTCGGAGTGCAAGGGATAGGTTGCTTCGCTGGAGCGCGACAGGATCTGCCTATTTAATCATTACGTTTGGATCGAGCTTAGAAAGGGTCCAGAGAAGGCCATTAATGATCCGAAGAGATCGAAGGATTTGGTTACTGAATTTCAAGATGTGAAGTGGATATTGATTCAGCATTGAATGGCTAAAGATTGGATATGGACCGGGAGAGGTCCTGAATTTGGTCACCGACCCAAAGAGGTCACGAATTTGGTTATGGTTATGGATTCGGATAGTGGCTTTGAACAGCTAAGGATTTGGCTAAGGACCCGAGATGGTCCCGGATTTGGATATCGACTCGGCTCGTGGATTTTTCTATCATACTCGGATGGAATTTCTTGATAATGGATTGAATTATGGATCGGATTATATGGCTATGGATGGAATATGGACTTTGGATGTCGGATTTAAAGCTGTTCAAAACATGCCTTCCTACTGCAAGGCACGTTTTAGGTGGAAAATGTTACCCCACCTTTGTTCAGGGACATGATATCAAAAAATTGGATAAAAAGGATGGATATCAAGATTGAAGATCGTTGGGCAACAAGGCTATGATCGATATGTCAAAATCAGGCTGAGCTCCAACTGAGGTGAGATCGACAAGGAATGATAAACAAGGCCCGATGAGGCTATGCTTCAAATTTTAGGTCCGTCGGATTTCATACGCTCATATTATGGATGGATCAATATTGGTGAAAATTGATTTCGTATCAATACTTTTGTATCGATCATTATGGCGTTTGGTTCGTATCGGTCGATATTCATATTGATATATCTCGTATCGATATAATTCATATCGATCTGGTGACTCCAGGATGGATATGGTTTGGATAATGCACTGAACTTTTGGTTTGGATCGATCAAACTTCATCTCGATGCATTTTGTATTGATCGAGCAAGCATAGGATCGATATGAAGGATAGGGCACTGGATGGATTCAGAGGCATATTTCGTATCGATCATTCTATCGATGGATACGATAGAAGCGGTCAAGGAATGCAGCGCGAAACATGGATCACAACATAAGACTCGGATCGATACGAGAATTAAGGAGTGCATTATTTATGGATACAAAATGATGGATACGAATCTATGGATACGAAATGATGGATACGAAGCGATGGCTACGAATGCTTCAGCCTTACTTGCAAACTCAAACTTGGATCAATCATATCCTAAAAACTACACATTGCAACTTCATGAAATTTGGAGAGCAAGGACTTTACACTATCATCTTTTACCATGATCGATCACAGCTAAATTGGAGCAGTTTATGATCGATTCGAACTCACTATGAATTGATCAAGGATCGATCCTAAGTGACTCCAGATCTATCATGTGGGCCTATCTGGACTTAACAAAGAGTATTTCAAGATTTGAGGCAGATATTTTCCAGCTCCGCACATATAAATAGCTCCTCCATTGCAATTAAAAGGGGGATCTTCTTCTCTTTTGGCTAGACTCTGCCACTTTTGGCTATTGATATTTAAAGGATTGTAACCGTAATCACTGTATAAAGGAAATAAAAGGATCAGTTCAAAGTGGACGTAGGCCGGAGATAGCTGAACCACTATAAATCTTGTGTATTCTCTTACTTTCTTTTGTTTTAATTTTATTAATTCTTCATTTTTACTCTCTGCATTATCTAAATCTGTGATCTATGGATGTATATTGGGGATTTGTGTGTAAACAATGGTGCTTCCATTACATTCGGGGTTTGTGACCATTTTTGGTACAAACATGAGCTATCCATCTGGACATAGACACTGGAAGATGGATTAAGATGAAACAACTAACCATCATAAAGGATTTCAACCCAAAAGCAAGTCATTAGCTAAGACTGAAAGAGGAAAATTCATGGGAGGGTAAGACTGCCAGTGTGCAATTAAAGGAAATAGTTCAGAACAAGCAATCAACCAGGATGGAAATAAATCTGGAGCCGTGATAGGAAATGCAGGAGAAGATGGAAATCAGAAAAGGAAAAACCAGAACACTAGTAGGCATGATAGGAATGGATAGCGGAATAGGAACCTGAGACCTGAGGAGTATATGCCATTGAATGAAAGCTTGGGGAATATCTAACTCGCAACTCAGGGAACTGAGCGATACAACAAGCCTCCTAGAAAGGGAGAATCAAAATGACAGAGCAATTAGGCGAGTTCACTAAAGCATGCTCCGAAAGAAACTTGTTTTGCAATTGAGGATGATGCCCCAGCCAAGCAGCAAAGACACTCAATGATGATATAATGTTTCGAAACCAAGACACTAAAGGAGTAAAAGCACCAAATCTTGACCCGATGGTGGTAACCATTGGAATCGGGTTGGCTGTTGTACACTGAATCCCGGTGGATAGTGGAAGTTTTATCAACATCTTGTTTCAACATATGTTCGATCAAATGAAGATTGGCATGAAGAATGTGTCTACTTCCTGAATGAAAATCTAGGGCTTTATGTGAGAACCAAGACAGCCAATCGAGATGATTGAGTTGCCTGTCGAGCTTGGAGAAGGATAACGAAGGATAGTCTGTTACCCAAAAAATTAGGGGTGGGCACGGTCGGTTAACCGACTAAATCGGTTAATATTTTCGGTTAACCAATAATATTACATGGTTCGGTTAACCGACAATCGATTAATGTAGTAATCAGACTACCGATCGAACCGGTTATTTTAAATCGCGGTTAACCAGTTAAACTAATCGGTTGACCGATTAGTTCAAACGATTAACCATTGACAAGTTAATCGTTTAAACTAATCAGTTAACCGGTTAGTTCAACCAGTTAACCGACTAAACTGTTGCAACCATATGATCATTATAAGGCTTCAGAAACATTGCAACAACTTAACTTTACCACTTTCAAGCTTCAACACAAACATTTCAGTTCACAATGTACATATTATAGTTCAGTGTTTACACCATAATTTTCAATTCATAATACGAATTACAGACCGTGTAACTTAAGTAGTTCAGTTCACATTCATTCTTCAGTTCGGCAAGTTTATGCACTAATAACCCTTAAATATTTCACATAAATATAGTCCAATTCACATAAGGATACATAAATATACTTTAGTACAGTGAGTGCATCGTCCATAGGCATTGAGCAGTGAACAACAAGGTAACAACTTCATGGCCTAGTATCAGTCCTGTAAGTTATCAAAACCATTACAAAATTATCAAACTCCATATCTTTTCTCAATATATATTGCAAACTAACTATTAAAGTGAGGAGAAGGAAGTAAAGGATTTACAAGTTATATCACAGTTATATGAACTAGGTTAAAATGTATTATCAGTTTAGATATAGTTATTATCAATTATAATAGTTTAGTTACATATAACACTTTAATTATATATAGCTAAACTAATTATAGCAGTTTATTTATACAAGTGGTAATTGAATATATTAATGTTACTTTTCAAAATCGTTCTCATAAATAGGTGGGTTCTTTTTTTAAGAAAAGTGAACAAGAAAACTATTAAATATACAGACGCATGTTGTATTAAAGGCAGTATAGTTTCAAATTATCAAATAGCTAAACCGTCTATCATAAATTAGACAACATCCATACTAAAGATGGAATAACATTGACCTACGACTACTCGTGAAAAATTCAGACATTATCAAACATTGTCCATAATCATACAACATCTTCATTTATGCTACAATATTGTCGTTAGAAAGAAACACAACTTGATGACATGTTTCATGACCAAGTGGTTGTTACTTATCTGCTAACTATAAAGTAACTTTATAGTTAGCAGTTTCATATATTCACTTGCATTTGTATATGAGAGATTCAAGTTATAAAAATGATATTTCCTTGTGTATTAATCACTTGCATTTAAAAAACATGTGCCAGAATTTCCTTTATATGCTTAAAAAGTAGAACTAATCATTATGAAATTATAAAAAACACACAGTTACATGGGTATAGTTAGAAAAATACATTAGAAGCTTTGGGAAATTTACTTTGATAGAATAATCACATTTTGATAATTGAATACATATGTTGTGACGTATCTTTAGTTAAAAAAAGTTTTAGTAAATATGAGAGTGCGTTTTGTAAATTGGCTCATCAAGATCTTTGTAAAATTACTTTAGAATTAACATTCTTAAAAAGACAATCAAACCAAATTATTTGCATGAAATGATTTGTAGCAATTTGTTTAATATAAACTGATAAATAAATCATAGATCTACAGACTAACTATAACATAAATGCATCAGTTTATGTGAAACATACAAACAAAAGAAGAAAAAGGATAACTACCATTAGCGTCTTGAAATTTTCTAGTAGTGGCAGAGGGAAAGTTGCAACTGAAAAAGAACCAAGAAATCTAGAAACCGACCACCACGAATCCATAACTAGAATAGACTGCCAAAGATGTTGCAACTTTGGTCTCCAATCTCCAAGTCTCTGTAGAAAGTTAAACATATATAAATTAGTCGAACCGAAATGAAAGATATATGGTTATTACACTATTACTGCAATTTAAAACAATGGCACAAAAATTGAACCGGCTTGTTTAACTGAGCATCAACTTAGTTAATGACAGTAAATTGAACTGAACAGTGAGTACTAACTTTGTTCAAAACTTCAAATGCATATGCAAATACAAGTCTCCAACACTTATGACACTGTATTTTCGGTCCTGCTAATGAATAAACAATTTGAGCAAAAAAGTTCCACCGGCTTTGCCTAAGATGATAGTCATATCAAACTAGTGAGGGAGTGCACATATTTTGTTCAGGGCCATATCAATGAAACATTGCATAACATGAGCATAAAATGTCATGTGTCCCTATCTCGAGTCCATCATCCATTTTTAAATAACTCAACGTAACTAAAATTATTTGTTAACTAAAACATTCTTATGAACTAAAACAGATAAACATTCTTATCTCGTTTTTAGTTCATATAAATGAAATAAATAAATAAACATATATCATCTAACTAAAATCATTCTTATAAGTTACGGGTTGGGTTTATATGCATATCGATTCATATGAATTAAACAGTTAAATTAAAGGCCAAAACTAGAACAGATGAAAATTATGTATATCTCGTTTAAGCATACATGAATTAAACACTCAGTAAAATTTAAGTAAAACGAATAAAAACAAAAACTACACTAAATAAATCAACTCACGTTCTTCCTCTTCCTGCTAACATTAACCACCGGTCAAATCGACAATTCTGATATAAAAGAATGACCAAAGACAGTAGAAGATCGATTTATGTTTGGATTCGGGAAGATTTGGCCGGGGCGACAAATTTTATAGATCTAAGCTTTTTATTGTGGGAAATTTTATAAAGCATGATTCGCGAATAGCAACTGATAAAGGAAACGAACAATTAGGTTAGGGTTAGGGAATAAGTGGATTGGGTTGCGAATACTGGACTATATTTGGCTGTTTGATTAAAAAATAGTTTCGGTTAACGGTTAGCTGATATGTGAAATGTGATTAACCGTTAATCGACCCGAATTTGGTCGATTTAACATCGATCAGTTAACCGAAATGATTTTTCCGGTTGAAGTGGTTCGGTAAAGGTCGGTTAAGTCGGTTAGGTCAGTTAACTCGGTTAAATGCCCACCTCTACAAAAAATGGATCAATACTCTGGATCAGATGTGAAAGCACCCATGCAGATAATCAGCAGCTCAAATCTCAGATAAGAAAAAAATAAATAACAAAGGTAAGAAAAGTGACACAAATTTTTTATTGGTTTGGTAAAATATATGGCCTACATCCACTTTATAATTTATTTGCCACTTGTAGTTTCATATTACAAGTGATTTTGAGGAGTAAAGGAGAAGTCATATTTTTTATTTCACTGTTTTTCTTTTGCAATACTAGGTGTATTTATAACTGTAAGCCTTTGACCCGGTGATGGTGCGGAATTGTAGTGATGCTGACTAGGCTGATATTAATTGCACCATAATCTTCTTATCTAAGGTAAGGATGAAGGGAATCAAGGAATATTTGATATGGAAATGGCTGGCATCAATTAGTAATAAATAAGCAGGTTATCATGGTATTTATTGGGCATTAAAATACGGCTTTGATGGGTAATGAATGGGTATTTATAGTCCATATGTGGTTGTTTTTTATTGAGTAATGAATTGGTATTTATCGTGGATATATGGCTACTTTTTATTAATTATTTTAGGTAATAAATGTAAGGAAATCAGGAAGTTTCTTTAATTTCTTCTTCAAGGATGGTGACTAATTTGCTAGTTAACATTTGCCCCCTGAAGTATGCCTTATTGGCAACGAGATGCTTCGCTCAAGAAATTGTGTTGGTGAAAGCAAATTTTTTGGCATCAAATTCTCATCTCTTTGGATGTTTTACAGATGCCAAGTGTCGGACAATTTCTGCACAAGGAGATAGAGTTAATCATTTCTGTTCGTGAGCATTCATATTCAAGAGATACTTTAGACAACAGCTCTCAAGTCGCTTCTATAACCTTTGATTGAAAGCAAGAATGTTGCTGTAAAGATTTTCGAAAGGTGTCGCTCATAGGAACGAATTAGAGCACGGCTGTGGACCGTTCAGGGTGGCTCATCACATGTGTAAGTCATTCTCTAAGCACTAGCCTTTAAAACTATTTTTATGCAAGAAATCATTTTTTTATGAGGTGTCGCTCCTAGGAAGGAATCAAAGCATCAGACCGCTTACATTTAGGATCGCTTACATGAGTAAATCACTTCCCAAATTCTAACCTTCAAAGCATTTTTTGATGATGCATAATTCAAATGCAGAAAGGAATCTAAATTCTAGATCTCATTTTTTTAGTTCAGTTCAGTTGATGATAATTTCTATTTGATTAGCAGATCCTAGAGTCTGGTACTTTTTCGAGTGAGGGGCTTTGCATGCCTCCTATTTCTGGTCCTTGCTGGTTTCCCCCAGCTATTTTCTTCAAGGTAGAAGGAAACGTTGAATGAGACGACGCCTCCTGGTTGCCCCCTTGTTGAGTTCTTTCCATAGCACTTTTCCTTGTATGAGGCTTCTTTATCTTCTAAGAGCTAGATCTAGGAACTTGTTTTCCAAATCTAAATTTTTTCTTTCAGATCTGGAGTTGGATCTTCTTCCTAACATAGAATAAGCTTTAGATAAGAGATTCCCTTGTTCCCTCTCAATGAAAGCACCAAAATATTTACCCAAAAAATGAATCAATGCCCTGGATCAAGTGTGAAAGCACTAGTGTAGATAATTAGTAGCACTAATCTTAGATAAACAACAAATAAATAGCAGAAGTAAGAAAAGAGATAGAATCTTTATAGTGATTCAGCAAAATCTATGGGCTAGTCAACTTTATAATTTATTTATCACTTGTAGTTTCATATTACAAGAGATTTTGAGTAGCAGAGGAGAAGTAATACTTTCTGTTTCATTTTCTTCCCTTTTTCTTTTACAATACTAGGTGTATTTATAGCTATAAGCCTTGACCCAGTGATGGTGTGGAATTGTAGTGGTGCTAACTAGGATGGTATTAACTGCACCATAATCTTATTATTTATGGTAAGGATGACGGGAATTAAGGAATATTTGATATTGAAATGGTTGGCATTAATTAGTAATAAATAAGAAGGTTATCATGGCATTTATTGGGTATTAAAATCCGACTTTGATGGGTAATGAATTGATATTTATAGTTGAGATGTGGCTGGTTTTTTATTAAGTAATGAATTGGTATTTATGGTGGAGATGTGGCTGTTTTTTTATTAATTATTTGATGTAATAAATGCAAGGAAATCAAGAAGTAAATCTTTAATTTCATCTTTAAGGATGGTGATTAATTTGCTAAATAACATAGTCCTTATCCAAACCTTCGCGATTGTGGATGAAACATCAGCTTACAGCGCTTTCTTTGATCAACCGGCCCTTACTGATTTCAGTATCGCTTTAGCTCCATGGTGCCTTGGCATGAAATTCCCAATGGAGAGTAGAGTTGGAGTTATGGAGGGAGATCAAAACATTGCTAGAGAAAGTTATGTCGTTGAGTTACGCTAATCGAAAGGAAAGGAAAAGGGAAAGAATGTGGCCAAGCATCAGCATAGAAATTACAAAACTGCCCAACCATAGTCATTTCAACAAGGCTTTGGACCCTAGGAAGAAGAGTTCAGGGGACGAATAGGCAGCACCGGCAGAGATTATGATGCCAGTCCCTATCAATATGGAAGACCCAACTTGAGTCTTAAAAATAAGGTCACAATTTGGGATCAAAATGCAACAAGAATTGAGCAAATTTCTTTACACTAACCTATACGTGTTTCCTTTGATGAATTTTGATATGTATGGGAAATCGTCGAAGATAACATGTCGCGCACTCGATATCGACCCCAAGTACACTCTAGCGAGGCAGAAGAGAAGTAGTTTAAGTCTAGAGCGATCCTCTACGCTAAAGGAAGAAGTGGATAACTTACTGGCTTATAGCTTCATCCGCCATGCAACATATCCTGAAATTTATTATTGTGCTAAATTGCCCGTTGAGTGCTTTAAGAATTCCTTTTGATGCGTCTGATCAACGTTATCGGTATGGGTTCCAAAACATTAGTACGAGACATTACAGCTACAGGAACTCATCGACTCTCGGATTTTGAGTTAGCTTTGGAGTAGACTATTTGACAGTTGTAGTTTACTTCAATATGTATATTGACATTTAGTAGTTATGTCATGTATATTATTCAATAGTAATTTGAAACCTCATATAGTGTATGAAATATGTTGTATATTAGTACGCTGTAATATGTGACTCTGGTTATGGTTTATTTATATTATATATTGTGCTGAATATTTTAATCGGTGTGTTTATTACTTTGTAGTAGTACTAGACACGTTAAATTTTCAGTTCAGATCCTAGAAAAGGTAAATAAAACATGTCAGCGTTAGTATAAAGATATATTCACATTCAATTGCCCTTAACGAGACGTATTCTTTGGATTAGGAGACGACATTACTCGTAATGTTCTTTGCTAAACTAGGCATAGCAGTAGGGTTACTACAGATCTAATAGGAAGTGGTGAACCTGCATCGACTATTCAGACCTGAGCAAAGCTTGCCTGAATGATAGCTTTCGGTTACCTAGAATTGACCATCTCATGGACGGGACTGTAGGCCACAAACTACTCTCATTCATGGACACCTACTCGGGTGTAACTTCCCATATCTAGAGGCCAAAAGCTAAACGCTATAGATGCTGCAATCATCTATAGTATAACTTCTGATGAAAAAATACGGTAATGCTAATGGTATTCATAATATCAGAAGCACATGAATATGAGCAAAATCACAGATTTCAAAACAACATTTACTGGTTACATTTCCAAAACCATAATTCATATCCATGTTACATAATCCCTTAACATTTCACAAGCAATGATTACATATATCAATTACAAAATACACCAAGAGCGACATATGACGATGCCCGTTGATTGATCAGAGTCAATATAGTCATATCTGACTTATTATACACAGCGGGATCAAGCCAAAATAAGCTATAACTCCTAATTAGCTATCCGTCAGCCACCTACTTGTCACCGGAAGCTTTATTCGTCCAAATTTCTAACGACAAAAAACCATAACCCTCAGCCTACTCAAACCAATTTTGAGCACTCAATGTTTAAGGGGAAACAAAAACTTCAAGTCAGACATAAAGCCTGATGTGAATAATACTGTTACATCTTGGATATTTTATGTTAGGTGAGGCCACGTCACTTAGCGGAATGAGTTTCCCCTCACTAACATCCTTTTAAAACATATCTTTTGAAAATCTTTTCGTACAACCAAAACTGGTTAAAATCTATAAAGCATCTTTATGTAAACAAACATATCAGGTAATAAATGAACTATCAGTTCAAACACTTTAGTTTTGTTTGGCTAACTATTAATCTTTGGTTGACCCGGGCCTACCAGACAATATATCAAAATTTATCTAATATCCGTTAGACACTTGCCTTTTGGACGGACTGTCCTTAACTATCTATTAAATACTTCTCTTCTGGAAGATCTGTCCCTAACTTAACATCTTTCAGGATCACCTGATCCTAATGGTTTCGTGGGCTCACCAATAACCTATGCGTATACAGACATATATTCCTTTCATGTGTAATCGTAATTTTAGTCTTACCTATGAGAAAGCCCTACACACTAGAATTTTAGACTAAATTAGCTGGGGCTAATAGCTAATGTATAGGCCATGACCCTATAGCAGACCCATCTGGTGTTCTAATATCCGAGTCATTTTACTTAGGGATACCTTCCCAAAATTTTCCTTGAAAACCTTTTCAAAATGATTTAAAACCTTTAAATCAAACTTAAACAAGTAAAATATGTAATCTCTATGCTTTACTCAAAATCACCTTGCCATGTTATATATATACACACA
Source organism: Allium cepa (assembly GCA_030765085.1). NCBI lineage: Eukaryota > Viridiplantae > Streptophyta > Magnoliopsida > Asparagales > Amaryllidaceae > Allium > Allium cepa. The sequence continues at coordinate 747,075,829 of CM060941.1, forward strand.
TACTTTACCCAAATCTTAGTTGATGAAAGCATTTAAACCTTTGAAAGTACCCCTTTCGAATCTATTGGAAGTACCCCTTTCTAAACCAAGTAAAACCCTTTATTTAATCTAGGCCGAAAGGCCAAAACCTTTCACTCGAAACCATTGAAAACCTTCCTTTTGAAAGCTTTAAAATCTTAGACATCTTTCTCTTAAAACCTTTAAATTGCCTTTTGAAAACATAGGAAAAAACTTTACTTTCAACCCTTTCAAAACCTTTGGAAAATCTTTCCTTTTAATCCTTTCAAAACAACCAAAAAAACCTACCTCCTTTCAAAACCATTGGGGAACCACCCCTTCGAAACCATCCTTTAAAACCTTTTGAAAACATCAACCTTGAAAAACGTAAATCTATCGAAAGCACTTGGGTTCAATTTAAAACAAGTGGAAAAAAAACACCTTTCGAAACCTTTCAAAACTGACTGTTTCGAAACCATTTGGGTTATACTTCAATCAGAGAAAAAGGGTCATTAAAACCATTTAAGTCGAAAGCCTCTCTTTCGAAAGCTTTTCTAAGTAAAGAAGTGATAGTGTCGAAATCATCCCTTCAAAAGCATTGGAGAAGTGGCCAAATTTTTGAAAACAAAACAACCCTTTCGAAACCCTCTGGGTCGAAAGGTAAAGTGCGGTAGTTAAAGCTTTTGACTTAGTCAAAAGTAGTTATTTAAAAACAAAGACACAACCTAATCGAAACCATTCTTTTAGAATTAATTGACCTTGTCGAAAGCCAACCTAGTCGAAAGCTAAGTAGTCAAAAGCAAGTAGGCGCATTTTCTTTTAAAAGCAAAGTAATACCTCAACCCCTTCAAAACCCTTGGTTTCAACCCTATACCTTCCGCCTATATCCAATTCACTACATATCAGTTAACAGATACTATGTGCAATGGTTTCGACGAAGACGGAGGCGAAGGTAAGGAGGTGGGACCTGGTACCAAAAGTATCGAAATAGTGAAAATATGTTTATTTGTCCTTTTAAACTATTTCTTTGTACCTAACCTGGCTTGTTTGTCAAATTTTGATAAGTTGCCATTTTACTTTTTCAAAAGCACTGCCAATTTTTCCAGAATTAACAATTTGAATTTATTTACAATAAGCCCCTTCTCCTTTAATAAATATACAAAAGATTTAAGTCCCATACCTTAAATAATTTTATATATCCACTGAAACACTTAAGAAAATTCTACAAAAACTCTAGAAAATCTCTTCTAATATGGTTTCCAACATATAAAAATTTCAGACCCAAACCAATCATTATTTAATCGTAAATAATTTGTAACCCAAATTAACATTTTCTTTACAAGAAAATTTATATAAAATCCAGAAAAATTCTGAAAAATATGAAAATTGAAACCCATCTCTAAAATATTATTTCTAGTCTATATAAAAATTTGCAAGGTATTTAGATGCATTTGATAGGGTTTTCACCTTAAAACATATCATAAAATCAATAAAACATGCGTAAATCATCAACAAGTATATAACGTCATTCCATCATTCAAAAACATAACATTACAAATTGATTTAGATTTCCGCTTAAAATCGAAAAATAAGAGATGTAAATATTATTCACATTAGCTTTAGAGATTAAAGAGATTGATATGTGAATGTATTTGGTTTGCTTAAGCTTCTTCCTTAGCTTTTCTTTATTGTTTCCCTTTTTCTCTTGCTGATGGTGGCCGACCTTAAGGTTTTTAAAATTTTGATGAATGAGAATGAATGTGTATAAATACACGGCCATGGGTTTAAGGATATATGAATGGCCTCTTTCCTATTTTACCCCTCTTCTACTACATTTTAACTCTTATTTTAACTCATTGCTTAAATGACACGGCTACCCCTTAATTAAATTAAATCTCAATCTCCTAATCAACAAATTATTTTATTTTATTTAGTTAATTAAATATCCTAAATAATATTACTAAAAATATTGGGTGTTACAGACTCCCCTCCTTAATGAATTTCGTCCTCGAAATTACGATAAGGTACAAAACAAATCAATCAAAGAGGTAAAACATACCATCAAACAAATCAGGATAAGCATCTCTAATCCTGCTCTCTGTCTCCAAAGTACAGTCTCCCTCATCGTCACTCCACTGGACTTTCACTAGACTGACTGTCTTGGTCCTAAGTCTCCTCTCGTCTCTTTCAACTATTCCAACTGGCTTTCTAACTATAGTTAAGTCCGGTTCTACCACTAAGTCATCTAGCACAGTCGGTGAATAGTAGTTTTCGGGTCTCGAACACACTTCCTAAGATGAGAAACATGAAAAACTTAGTGGACTCTTGCCAAACTATTCGGTAACTTAACCCTATATGCAAGTTTCTTGATCCTCTCAATAGTAGGAAAAGGCCCAACGAATCTCGGTGCCAACTTCCCTGATTTCCCAAACCTTCTCTCACCCTTCATCGGTGACACCTTGACGAAAACTTGATGTCCAACTAAGAAACTCTAAATCTTTTCGCCTCTTATCTGCATAACTCTTCTGTCTAGAATGAGCCTCCTTCATTCCAGTCCAAATGAACTCAATCTTTTCGACGGCTTCTCTTACTAAATCTGGACCAAGAACCAACCTATCCTCGATCCCTAACCAACAAACGAGAGATTTGCATGGCCTTCCACACAAAGCATCAAACAGCGCCATCCCAATACTAGTTTGATAACTATTATTATACGAAAACTCAACTAAATGCAGGTGGTCTTCCCATGATCCTCCAAAATCTAGAACACGAGCTTGTAACAAATCCTCTAAGATCTTGTTAACTCTTTCTGTTTTCCCATCTATCTGCGGATGGTAAGCGGTACATATCTTGAGCTTGGTTCCAAAAACTTCCTGTAGACTCTCAAAACTCGCTAGTGAATAAGGAATCTCTATCACTTACTATATTACTAGGAATTCCATGCAGTCTAATTACATTCTTCATAAACCACTTCGCTAAAATACATGTCGTTCTGGTTGACTTAACTAGATTGAAATGGGCACTCTTGGTTAGTCTATCCACTATGACGTATATACTTTCATTTTCGCTGTTCGACCTTGGCAACCTGTTAAAAAGAATCCATAGAAATAGAATCCCATTTCCATATCGGGATATCCAATGGCTAAAGCAACCCACTTGGCTTCTGATGTTTGGCTTTTACCTATTGGAAATTCAAACACTACTTCACCCATAAGCCCATGTCTTGCTTCATACCTTCCCAGAAGAAACTTCTTGTCATATCTCGATACATCTTAGTTCCTTCCAGATGAATAGTGAACTTCGAACGATGGCATTCCTCCAAAACTTATTTCCTTATGTCTCTCACATCTGGAACACATAACCTACCCTTCTTTCTAAACTACCCCTTCTGGTCAGGACTAAAATTCTTCAAGTCATCATTCTCAGTTCCATCTCTCAACTTCCTGATCCGTTCAACTAACACTGAATCCTCCTCCTGTTTAGAAGAAATCCTTACAATCATCACTGGTCAAACTTCTAAATAAGATAACATAAGGGTCTCCTCGCTAGACCCAACCTCAGATCTCCGTTGCCCTCTGCAATCCGACAATGCTTCTAAGTCTTTCCACTCAGCTATTATTGCCAATACTGCATTCTGATGTTTTCTGTTAAGTACATTTACAACCTTGTTGCCTTTCCCCGGTGTATACTCAATCCCAAAATCATAAGCAACAATAAATTATAGCCATCTTTGCTGTCTTATGTTCAGCTCCTTCGGAGAGAACAAATACTTCAACGACTTATGATCTGTATGTAACTCAAACCTTTCTCCCAAAAGGGTCACTAAAACCATTTAAGTCGAAAGCCTGTCTTTTGAAATCATTCCTAAGTAAAGAAGTGATAGTGTCGAAACCATCCTTTCAAAACCATTGGAGAAGTGGCCAAATTTTTGGAAACTAAATAACCCCTTCGAAACCCTCTGGGACGAATATTAAAGAGTGGCAGCTAAAGGTTTAGACTTAGTTGATAGAAATTATTTAAAAACAAAGGCGCAACCCAAGCAAAACCATTCTTTTAAAACCAATTGACCTGGTCAAAAGCCAACCAAGTTGAAAGCTACTTAGTCGAAAGTAAGCAAACACGTTTTCTTTAAAAAGCGAAGTAGTGCCTCAACCCCTTCGGAACCCTGGTTTCGACCCTATGCCTTCCACACATATCTAATTCATTACGTATCGGTTAACTAATACCATGAGCTTTGGTTTCTTCAGAGATGGAGGTGGAACCTGGTGCCGAAAGTATCGAAACAGTGAAAGACATTTTTATTTGACCTTTTAAACTATTTCTTTGTACCTAACCTACTTTATTTGTCAAATTGTGATTGGTTTCCATTTTACCTTTTCAAAAGTACCGCCAATTTTTCTAGAATTAACAATATGAATTTATTTACAAAAATCCCCTTCTCGTTTAATAAATATATAAAACATTTATGTAACAGCCCGCAAATCCGAACCCCTTTGAATCGACAATATTCTCCATCAGATCAACTTAAAGTGGATGGAAATACGAACCATTAGGGTTAAAGAAGAAAGAGGTAGAAGAAGAAATAGAAAATAATATTAGAATCTCACAATCGCAGTGGAACAATATATAATAAATAATAACTGCTCCTCATATAAAAGATAACTGTAACTGTTTATACACTTTATCATCAGAGTACATACAAACAATAGCCAAATACTGGACATTTGTAACAACCTGTCCTCACCAAAAAAAGACTATACAGCTTACACTGCACATTGGAATATACATCAAGTACGCGTGCTACATCTTTCCATCCAGCTCGTCTCCTAAGCTCCACAACATCCAATCTTGTATTTATAATACTCGGTCTAATCCGAGCATTATAATGAAATAGCACCCGCGTCAGGCTAGAAAACCAGCGTGAGTAAACACACTCAATTGGACTATTGAAGTTACAAAAATCCTTTGAAATCAAAGGTATCTCGTAAGACCACGCCACAAATAAACATGCCGGGTTTTTACCTTACGATCATCAAAACATTTTTTTATCAAATTCATCTGATATTATAATAGTGTCTACAGAAAGTAAAATAGAATCTAGCTGAAATGCTTGCATCTTAAATTCCAGCATAGTTGGGCACAATCAAAACCGTACAGGCGCTTATTGGAGATTGGATTCCATACAATGGCAGGGCTACTAGGGTATCGCCCGTCACAGTACCTGGCCCAGATTTGAGTACCAAGGAGCCCTCCTAATCCCCTACAACACAAGACCGAAGCTACCCTTTACTAGATAGTCCGAATAAGATCACCCCACGGTTGGGATAAGCAATCGCCCATGCAGCCATACTCAAAAAAGGACATCTAGGCAGGGATGACCTTACCCTAATTGGGTGCTACCCATTTAGCCTTGCTGCATCTACCCTGTTTTAGCTATTCCCGGTTGATGAGGCTTGAGGCTATGCTTTACCTTTTTAGAACACATTCTCTTAGAATGCTCATCGTCTTCCTGATGATGTTCTGATAGCATTCGTCCATACAAGTTGCCTGGGGATTGGACAAACCGAGCACCGTCTTCAACATCTTCACGGTCTTCATAAATGTTCAAACTGGATCGAAGTGGTTTTCAGATAATTAAACCCGTTCCCGATCTCTTCGAAATGATCAGCGCATTAGCCAATATTGATAGTCGGTCATTTAACTATCAAATTAAAATAATCATCCAATCAATTGTTTTATTTTCCCTGAAAAGCACTAAGTCTTAATAATTTAGATATAAATAATTTAAATCACTTTATCCAAAATATACACTTAAGCATTTACAATAAAATTACTTAAAAGACTTCATTCAAATAATAATTATGAAATTCCATAATAATTTCCAAGTAAAACTTAGCCAAAACTACCTTCAAAATAAAAGTTATTTATATAAAGCATAGATACTTAGTAACTATCTTTTAAATCATAATACTAGTTAGACCTTTAAAATAAGTAGTACTATAACTACTTAATAAATATTTACCTTTAAAATCTTAAAACAATTTAAATGATAAATTTCTCTAGAAGCATTCCTTTAAACAACTTTAAAACCTTTAACTTATACTTAAAAATCTTCTTCGAAAATATACTTGGCTCTTTAGGAAATTCACTTTCCAATCTAATATAGTCCATTTAATCATTTATAAATCCTCCTCGATTTATCCCAATTTTTATCTACGTCCCAATCTCGTAAATTTCTTTTCCACACTTTTGAAGATAAAACCACTTTTTTTTTAAAACAAATTACCTTTCCTTCTAAATTCCCACCGTGAATATAAAATCTCAAATATCCACTGATATTTATTTTACTTTACTTATAAACCCAGCTTATAAATCCATAACCACATTTTCCTTTAAATCACAGTTTTCAAAAGACTCAATCGATTTCCTAATTGATTCTTTGAATTAAATTCCCTTTAAAATTTTATTTCTCGATTTGTCCAAATTTATATCAAAACCCATTAATTCTAGTTTTTACTCCTTTATTATGATTTAAAACCTTATTTAAATCTGAAATACCAATTCATTATTGTTTCTTTCCAAATTTCCCTTTAATTTCTCAATCCCTTTAAACCTCTGATTTAATAATAAATACTTTTATACTTAAACAAATAGCTTAAGTCCTATTTTTAAATCTTTTTATTCAATTATTTCAAAACCCCTATCTTTGCTTATTTATAATTTATCCATTACAACATTTACAATCAACTTATTCATTTCTCCCAATTCATTCCTTTTCAATTTATCCATCTTTACTATAAATTCCTTGCTTTAAATTTCCCCTTTTCATTCCCCTTTTAGAAATCCAAAATTTACATTTTTAAAATGTCACAACATCCAGAAATACATTAACATCAAACAAATTAATTTTCCAACATTATATATCACAGATTTTTCAACATTTCATATAACTGAATATGAAAATAAATTTAACACTTTTGAGGAACCCAGTTGGATTCCTGCAACCTGCTTCCCTGCATCCACAAATGTTAGCACAATATAAAAAATACCAATCCCACTTCGAGGGGAATATCGCGGTATATAGAGTCATCCACTATTATGCGGGACGCATAGGGTCTCATCCGCTATATAACGAGGGAATATCAATCACTCCAGTATATATATATACGATTATATATACTATACCACATCCAGACTGATAATAATATTCAATTTCAATCAATCACCCAATAATTTAAATTTAACTATTTAAATTAACTAGTAATCCAATGAGGGCTTGTCTCTCCCTATTTTTTTGGACCTTGTATAAGCATTATATGGATTTGTTAATATTTGAAATAATCACACAACTCGTTACCATTTAATAATTTAAGTAACTAATGATTTAAACTTAAAACTAATATTTTTCTTTAATAAATTATTTCTAGTAACCAAAATAATTAAATAAGTTAATTAAAACATTTAAATCTCCAAATCTATTATTTTTATAATAAACTAGTAGATTAAAATATTTATATATACATTTTTTTTTCTTCTTGAAACTACTTATACCAAAATGACCTATGTACATTTTAAAAAATCCAATATTTATAGACTATACAATATTTTTAGAATCCCTATATTTTTCCAAACCTTATATATACCTATTTCTGTTTGACCTACATATATATAAGATTAAATTTAAGAACAAAACTGTTTAATATCTTACTGTAAATTTATATACTGTAAATATATATATATATATATATATATCTGTATGTACATATATATAACATTTATTTATTCAATTTAAATTTATAACAAAAAGAGAATCATTACCTTACCATCGTCGACTTTCGCCGCTCGATGAAACTGCCACCGAACCTTAATATTCCAACCGGACACCACATAGCCTCCCACAAAAATCGAAACCTGCCGCATGCACCACCTCTTCCTATATCAGTCACGAACTGTCGCTCAAACCCCTTCATCGATCTAGATCTCGGCAGCGCGATTCGCGACTGCCACCCCCCCCCCCCCCCCCCCCACATTCGAGAACTACAACGTCAAATCCACACCGTGCTTCTTTGCCCCTTCGTCGACGAAGACCTCAGCTGCTTCGAACGCGATTCTTAAGTCCCATACCTTAAATATTTTTATATATCAATTAAACATTTAGGAAAATTCTACAAAATCTTTTTTAATATGTTTTCCAACATATAAAAATTTCAGACCCAAACCTATTATTATTTAACCGCAAATAGTTTGTAACCCAAATTAAGATTTTCTTTACTAGAAATTTATATAAAATCCACATGAATTCTAAAAATTTTGAAAATTGAAAGCCATCTCAAAAATATTTTTTCTAGTCTATATAAAAATTTCGCAAGGCATTGTATGTGTCATTTGATAGGGTTTTCACCTTAAATATATCATAAAATAAATGTGAACGTGTATAAATCATCAAAAAGTATATATTATCATTCAATCATTCAAAAACATGGGGAAAGGTTGCAAATAGGTTTGGATTTCCACTTAAAATCGAAAACAAAAAAAATAAGAGATGTAAATATTATTCACCTTTGCTTTAGTGATTAAAGAGATTGAGATGTGATTGGATTTGATTTTCTTAAGCTTCTTCCTTAGCTTTTCTTTATCTTTTTCCCCTTGCTCTTGCTAATGGTGTTCGGCCTTAAGCTTTTTAAAAATTTGATGAATGGGAATGAACGTGTATAGGATACATGACTATGGGTTTTAGGATATAGGAATGGTCTCTTTCCTACTTTACCCCTCCTCTATTACATTTTAACTCTTAATTTAATTCATTGTTTAAATGGCACGGCTAACCCTTAATTAAATCAAATCTCAACTGCCTAATCAACACATTATTTCATTTAATTTAACTAATTAAATATCCTAAATAATATTCCTAAAAATATGAGGTATTACATCGGGATACAACCAGATTACGATGCATGAACCTGATTAAGAGAATGCCAGCTTCATCATTGACCTTAGATTATATTGTTATCGAGTAATGTCATTTGGTCCGAAGAATGTTAGGGCAACTTATCAGTGGTTGGTGAACATAATGTTCAAGGATTGGATCGGGCGAATAATGAAGGTCTACGTGGACAACATGCTAGTTAAGTCGCTTGTGTTAGGAAATCACTTGGATAAACTCTCAGAAATGTTTGAAATTATTTGAAAATATGGAATGAAGCTTAACCTGGTGAAATGCTCTTTCGACGTGGCTTCTAGAAAATTTCTAGGTCTTACCGTGAATGTTAGGGGCATCGAAGCTAATTGTAATGACCCAGAACTTAACCACTTTAAAATATACTATTTAAAGTGATTTTAAATATAAAATAGGTAAGGTTATATGATTATGTAACAACCCCTAAATTTTAGTGGCCTTATTTATTTAATTAACTGAAATTTCATGAAATTTTAAATAATAAAATTTTGTAAATAAAAATTTAATATTTGGAATACGTCTACTTTAACATAACAAATGGTAAATTTTCAATTAATAATTTGAAAGTTTATTTTCTTGTGTAAATTCTAGTTTGATTCAAATCAGTTAAAAATTGATGATAACAAAATGTTTTCCAAACCTGAATATTTTTACATAATAAATTTGTAAACCATCTTCTGAATGTGACGTCATCTTTCGTTTTCCTAAATTTGGACTGTTATTCTTCCATCGATCTTATTTTCAGTGGATTAGCAGCATTTTCTGTACCGATTATCGACTTTTGATGCGATGATCGTACCACAGACATCTGTATATCGTTTTGATCTTCTTGTCATTTTGGTCTCTGCAATATATTCTATGACCAGATTTGATGTTCAGTACACGATAGAAACGACTACGCAGTTTGTCGTATCGGTACCGTATTTTGTGATTTTTGCTCTGTTTTGTCTTTCCAATTACAGCCGTCCAGCCTGTTACCTTTATTAAATTATGAAAAGTCAGTTGATCCTTCACATTTCATCATTTATTGCCGTTTCTTTTCACTTTGCCTTTGGGTTCAATTGAAGATAATATACACATAGGATATTATACAGCGTTTTCGTTTTTCCATGTACTTTATCTATTCTATCTTCTTTCCTAAATTTTCTCGGTCGTGTATATACATATACATATACATATACATACATACATACATACATATATATATATAAAGAAATTTCTACAGCTCGAACTCACGAGCCATAATAACCGAAATCTTCACCGCCCTGGCCAGTTCGATAGTCATCGCGTGTGCCTAGCCCTTTCAACATCAACCGACCATTGTCTCACCACTTCAGCCCAAAACCCCTCGCCGACTCGACCTTCACCTTCCAACCAGCGGCCGCCTACACCACGAACCTTCTCAGGCCGAGCTCTGTGCCAAATTTCCACCTCGCCAACTATAAACCATGTTGCATCCCAAATATATATATATCAGAGTTGATATTTATTCTTAGTTGTAATATACGAGGTATGTGTATATAAGTATTTTATTTTATTTTATTATCTGCTTGTATATATATGTTATACGTAATTTAAATTTGATTGCTTAAAGTATTTATGTATAATATAAAGTTACGTATTGCTATATATATGTTGTTTTCAAAGTTGATACTGTTTAGGTAAAAAGCACTTAACCAGTTGCGTGCGCAAAGCAATATATATATATATATATATATATATATTCATGCATTGTTTTTAAAGTGTATATATTGTTTTATACCCAACTGTTTTAGATATCGTTATATATATATATATATATATATATATATATATTACATATATTGATATTTTATATACTTTTACAAATCCTTGTTCTATATTTGTATCATACGTGAGATGTATATATATGGTATAACAGTTATATGTGTTAGTTTTTTTTTGTTGTTTATATAAAGGCTGTTAGATTTTGTATTAGTAATAAGTTGTTTTAATAAGTAGTTTTAAAATTTGTAACTTGGATGTAGTTATATATATGAATTTATATATGTTATGCAAAGGTAAATATTCAAGTTATGGTCTGTCATATATTAAGAGTTATATATAAGTGGTTATCGGGTTTGTTATGTGTTATGTATGTTAAGTATAAGGCAGTATAAGAACTTTAAGATTTGTTACATATTCTCAAGTCATTCTTTCGTGTGTATATATATATATATATATATGTTAGTATATATACATTTTGTATAAACATTGTTGGACAATTGATCTGTGAGTAAATACAAATCTTAAATCTGGTTAGTATGTAAGCATTATGTGATAGTTTGTATATACATATTGTAACAACTCGCATATTTACGATTGAATATCTAAATATTTTATCTAAAATAATTCATCGTTAGTCGGATTATTGTCCGAAAAGCTACCTTTTGCTAACGGTCGAATAAGGACTCGAGACCACCCCCATTGAGTTCAAAATGACGTTTGCGACCTTTTTGAGTAAACTTCAACATGTTTGGAGATAGTAGAATTTTGCTATTTTTTCACTTAAGGCTTTGGTTTTGTTTCAGCTCATTAGACTCAAGCTTCACCCCTCTTCTCTTCATTACTTTACTTCTATTTCCTAATACTCAAGCTTTAGCAACAACGGAGAGAGGAATAAGAAATTAAAATTCCAATCCCTAGTTTCCATCTGCAAATCAAGTTCTAGCTCCAAATTTATAGAAGAAGCTTCGGTAAGCCTCCTCTTCTTCTTCTTCAACTCATTCTCTTATCAATTTCAGAAATTCCTAAACCTAGTTTAGGAAATGTTTCTCTTTTAAGTTTAGATTCAAGCTCTTTGGGTTGGAATTGAAGAGTGATTGTCCTTGCCATTGCTCTATAGCTTCTTCATCATTTGTTTTGGGTTTAAAGGTGAGATTTTTATCTCACAACTATGCCTATATTTATCTTTGATTGCTAGGTATGTATTCCTAACACTTATTCATGTGCATTTGCTTTTGGTTTGGATTGAATTGGTGAATATTCCAATTTTTAGTGTTTTGGGTTCAAATCTTTAAAATCCTAACTTTGATGTTTTGATCATGTTTTTGGTGATGAATCGAAGAGCTTATAGGGCCGGGTAGCCAATGGGCGTAATCCCCTAGCGTCCGCGCTTGTCCGATTGCAAATTGAGGAAGTTTGAACTTCATTTGAAATAGGATAGGAAATGCAGGAATTGGGGTTCAGTCGACTGAATTCTCTGAGTTAGCCGACTGAGCTAAAGCCCGAGAATTCTTCAGGTCTGTGTTCAGTCGACTGACTCAGGGAGTTTAGTCGACTGACCTGTTTTGCCTGTTTTGCCTATTTATGCTCAATTTACTTTGTTTTCCAATCTTTAATCGATTCTTCTTCTCCGATTAGTTGTTATCACCTTTGTCGAATTTGATAACTTCTATTTTAGGAATTTTTGGGTATATCCACCTTGATGGATTCGGTATCGACTTCTTTGGATTCAATTCATGTCTTGTATGTGAATTTTGGTGATTGATTGTTTCTACAATCATTTTTTGTGATTTGTCACTTTAAAATATAAAGGTTTTCAATACTAGTAGTAAATATCAAAACTCTTTTATCAAAACGATTTCAACACTATTTTATTACAAAGCTCGTTTCTTAAACCGTTTTCCAATCTACTAGTATATACAAACCTTTATCTCACTCGTATGAGAAATCTAATTAAACGACTTAGTCAAACAAGTGGTATGAAACGCTTGCGTTCACTTCGTCGGTTAATTCTTGGACTTGTTCGGTTGAATCTCTTGTGACAATTTTCGAGTGGAGATCTACAATTTGTTCGTAAATGTTTAAGTTAAGCTAGTGGTTATGGGACATGAAGCTAAGCTCATATATTTACTAGCTTAGTGTAATTGACACTTCTTGATGATTGATGTGATCATTTTTGTGATTTAGACTAGCGATGTGATATGTTTCTTTGTCCACGTAGGGGACGATACCTCGTTTTATTGAGTTTCGTCTCATTTCTTTTATAGGCTAACGACCTATGTATTATTTGGAGTTTCGAATCAATTTTTGTGGGCTAGCGACCCATGTTCTTTTATGGAGTTCGGTCCATCGGACGTACCTTTGTACTACGCTGTTTCACCATCTTATCAGGATCATCGGGCGTACCGTTGTACTACGTCGTTGTTTCGAATTATTCGAGTTTGAGGTTTCTCGGGTGTATCGATATTGTACTACGTCGTTGTACCGGCTCTATGGTTAGCGGCCATGGGATAGCGTCCCGTTTGTGATACACGTGTTGGTGAGTTTTCATGCTCCCATTTTGTGATAGACCTCCCCCTTTCTGTGATTTCTGGATTTCTATTGATGATTTCTAGAATTTGTGATCCACCAGCTTTTATGATTGGCATCGATATGATGTCGATTTTTGTGACTTGGTGAATAAAACTAAAGAGTATGACATTCTTTTGATCTTTGGGAAGATTCTTGTGATATTGATTAATCTCTGGTTGATTTTCAATTACATACTTATCACAGTATGGCATTTTGGTTATTATACGTTTTTGTCATATCTCTTATTCTATATCATTTTATCTGATATTTATTGTTAGACCGATCCGTTTATTATTTTCTTATTAAATAATACTCGGGTCAGACCGAGATGTTACAAGTGCTTCTGCTTGACTTCTCATTTGGGATTATTATCCTGACTTTTGGCTAACTACTTAGATTAGTAGTTTTTGGTTGTATACATTTGAGATATAGACTCATTGATGTATACTTATTCTTTTGTGTTGCACTTGTAACTATTCTTTTGCGATATTGTGGTTCTTGTTTGACCACTACTCTGATATACACTTTCATGTGTAGTATTCATATCTATTTCCGCCTTTGAGATATGAACTTCTGTGACTGATTATGTTATGCTTATTTCAATATTTGTTTCTGAAGATATTATAGCCACTGTGTAGTAGCTTTGATTTTGCATCGATATGTCGGATTCCCTCTTGAAATGCAAGTTATATTTTTATCTGGCATATCGGTACTCGCACAAAGCAATTACACGGATGGTCGCTCCTCAACGGCCTTATTCACCATGCTAGTTGACGGCATTACCCCGTAGTGTCCTTGGTTAGCGTGGGTATAGAGGTGAGGCGTCACAGCTTGGTATCAGAGCCAAACTTCGAAACAATGTCGAATGATTTAACAAAGATCATCGTCCTTAGTCCATCTTAGGAGTCGTGCCTTAGGATTTTATTTGGGTCTTCGAACCGTTCTATCCTATTTTCTTTGTGACGCCTTGTTTTATCAATCATGATTGTTTGATAATTATTTTGTGAATAAACTTTTTCTTCTTTCTTTCTTTCTTAATGAAGAGAAATGGTTAGACCTGGCCGTCCCAACGCCGGTCAATCTAGTGCTACTCCCCAGGATGGAGTATTTAAGTCTGCACAATAACTTCTTGATCTTGTAAAGAATGCTCAAGCTGCCGGACCCATTCCCGAGCCTACTCACCCTAAGTCCGGATTTGCACGTTTGTGCAGTGACTATACCAACTTGGGCGGGAAGCCATTTAAGGGTTCCAAAAGCGCCATTCAAGTCCAAGATTGGCTCGAAGCATGCGATCGAATTTTTTCTCGCATGATTCTTATAGATATTCACCGAGTTCAGGTGGCTTCTAGTTTGCTCTAAGAAAGAGCATTAGACTGGTACGAGCTTCTTATTTCTGAAATTATTGAAGCGGGTATTACTTGGGAGAAATTCCGGGAACGATTCGAGTTAAAATTTGTGCCAGAAGCTGAGAAGGTGACACTGGCTTGTCGTTTCATAGACCTTGTTCAAGGTGAATCCTCTGTGGTAGACTATGTCACATCATTCGAGTCACTTTCTAAATACGGGGTCCAATATATAAACACCACATTGAAGAAGAACCAAAGATTTGTCTATGGCTTGAATAAAAATCTCAAGAAGTCACTACTTTTAAAATTAGAAGTTTCTTTTGATCAACTTGTTGATATCGCTCTTCGACTTGAAGAGGCAGATAAAGAAAGTGATGTTGAAGTTTTGGGTACCAAACCAAACTTAAAAAACAACAAGAAAAGGCCTATTAAATTCAAAGGCCCTAATCTCAACAAGAAAGAAAAACAAGCAGCTTCTGTAGCAAAGACTCCTACCCCTAGTAGTGAGAAATGCTACAATTGTGGTTCTAAAGACCATCATGCCAATAGATGTCCGAAACCTCTCTTTTATCGCTATTGCAAAAGTTCGGGTCATCTTTTATCTTCATGTCCCAAACTTCAAGGCAAGAAGGAGGGAAAGTTAAATGTTGCACAAGCCCCTAGCAACACTTCTCGTGGTCAAGGTATTTCTCATCCTATCCTAGATGGCATTATTTTATTTCGTGATCAACCTATTCGAATTCTTTTTGATACGGGTGCGTCCCATTCTTTTATATCAAAAGAACTTGTTGATACCTTTTCTTTAAGTGTTATTGCTTTAATGACTTCTTTGAGAATTGCGAATCCGGTTGGCGGATCTACAACAATTACTTTGCTTTGTAATGATGTCGAGATTATTTTGTGTGATTTTTCTTTCCGAGCCGATTTGCATGTTATGCGCTACTTAGGCTTTGGAATGATTTTGGGAATGGATTGGCTTAACCACTATGAAGCTCAAATCCTATGTCCTGAGCGGATTATTCATCTTCGACATCCTTAATCTGCTAAGCAGATTTCTATTGATCTTAAAGATTCGGATTCCAACATGGCTGCATCTTTATGTTCTTTAAATCCTCATGATGACGATAATGATGATGAGGAAGATGTCATTTCTCTTATTCACGTTGTTCGTGAATTTTCCGACATATTTGAGCCCGTTTTAGGATTACCACCTAAGCGAGCAATTGAGTTCAAAATTAATCTAGTTCCTGGAGCTCTACCTATCATCCGTCCTCTTTATCGTATGTCCAATAAAGAAAATGAGGAGATGCACAAATAGTTATCTGAATTGGAGACGAAGCAATTTATTCGCTCTAGTTCCTCTCCTTGGGGAGCTTCGGCTATTTTGTGAAGAAATCTGATGGTACACTTAGGCTTTACGTTGACTACCGCAAGCTTAATGATCTTACTATCAAGAATAAATATCATTTACCTCGGATTGATGATCTATTCGATTAACTTAGTGGTGCTAGAGTCTTTTCACAATTATACTTAGCAACCGGTTTTCATCAGCTTCGTATTGCAGAGGATAGCATTCCTTTGACATCGTTCCGTACGTGTTATGGATCTTACGAATGGCTTGTTATGCCATTTGGTTTAACGAATGGTCGGCTTATTTCGTTGACCTTATGAATCGAGTTTTCAAGGACTTCCTCGATCAATTTGTTCTCATCTTTATTGATGATATTTGTGTATTCTAAAACCGAGGAGGAGCATGAAAAGCATCTTCGGATTGTGTTGGAAACTCTTAGAAGCAATCAATTGAAAGCAAAATTTTCTAAATGTCACTTTTGGCAATCTTGTGTGAAGTTTCTCGGTCATATCATTTTCGAATCCGGAATTTCTGTAGATCCTTCAAAGATTGAAGCAATTCAAAATTGGAAGAGACCGGAGAGTGTGACAAAGATCCGTAGTTTTCTCGGATTGGCAGGTTATTACTTCCGTTTCATAAAAGACTTTTCCAAAATTCCCGTGCCTCTTACTAGTTTGACAAAGAAGGGAGTTAAATACATTTGGTCGGACAAATGTGAAACTTCTTTCCAGAAATTAAAAGAACTCCTTTCCGATGCTCCTATTCTTGTTATTCCCGAAGGGAGTCAAGATTTTATTCTTTATACCGATGCTAGTCATGTTGGTTTGGGAGCCGTTCTCATGCAAGGATAACGTGTTATTGCTTATGCTTCTAGGAAATTGAAGCCAGCCGAGACTAGATATGCCACTCATGATTTAGAGCTCGTGCCTATTGTGTTCGCTCTTAAAATTTGGTGTCATTATATTTTGGGAGAGAAATTTGCTCTCTATACCGATCATAAATCTTTGAAGTATTTATTTTCTCAAAAGGAACTTAATTTGCATCAACAACGTTGGCTCGAGTCCCTTGCATCTTATGGTCTTGACATTCTTTATACTCCCGGAAAGGAAAATCGTGTTGCCGACGCCCTTAGACGAAAGCTACAAGCGATTGTTTCCATGATGAGTCCGATTTATGTTCGTCTTTGGCTTTATGTAGCCTTGAGGCTCATCCTTCTCTTTTAGACCGCATGCTTGAAGCTCAAAAGCTAGATCCCGAATTGGCTCTTCTTATCCAAAGTAGTAGGGATAAAATTGGTATTGAAAGTTTGAGAGACTTTGATATTGATTCTCGTGGCGGTATTCGAAAATTTGGTAGACTTATCGTGCCAAATATTAGTGATCTTCGTAAAGATATTTTAGAAGATTCTCATCGTTCCAAATTTACCATTCATCCCGGTAGTAGTAAAATGTATGCGGATATGAAGCGACTTTATTATTGGGATGGAATGAAATCTGATAATGCTAACTTTGTTAAGCGTTGCATGACTTGCCAAATTGTCAAGGCCGAGCATCAAAGGCCCGGTGGGTTATTGCAACCTTTAGAAATTCCAATGTGGAAGTGGGACAAAATTTCCATGGATTTTATAGACGGCCTTCCCCGTTCTCGTTCGGGTTGTGATAGCTTATGGGTGATTGTTGATAGACTTACTAAATCCGCCCATTTTATTCCCGTTCTATCTAATCGAACCGTTCCTCTTTTGGCCAAGCTCTTTATTAAAGAAATTGTTAAATTACATGGAGTTCCTACTTCTATTGTTAGTGATCGTGATCCATTGTTTACTAGTGGATTTTGGAAGAGTCTTCAAAAAGCTTTGGGAACGAAGCTTAATTTTACCACGTATCACCCTCAGTCCGATGGACAAACCGAGTGTGTGAATCAAACTCTTGAAGATCTTCTTCGTGCATGTGTTCTTGATTTTGGTGGAAGTTGGGAAGATCATATTTCTTTTGTCGAATTTTCCTATAATAATAGCTTCCAATCTAGTATTGGGATGGCATCTTTTGAGGCACTCTATGGAAGGCCATGCCGATCTCCTTCTTGTTGGCTTGAGGCCGGTGAGAAGCTGGTTTTTGGCCCGGATTTAATTCGTGATTCCATAGAAAAGATTGGCCTTATTCGTCATAGGATGAAAGAAGCTCAAAGTAGGCAAAAATCCTATGCCGATAACCGAAGAAGGAAATTAGAATTTCTGTGGGAGATTTTGTGTTTGTTCGTGTTTCACCTATGAAGGATGTTATGCGTTTCAGTCGATCGGGAAAGTTAGCACCTCGATATATTGGTCCATTTCTCATCACCGAACGTATTGGTTCCATGGCTTATCACCTTTCATTACCAGCTCAGTTTTTTGCTATTCATGACGTGTTTCACGTTTCTCAACTACGGAAATGCCTTCGAGATTCCGATTCTATTCTTGAGCCCGGTATTATGGAAGAAATTGAAGTTTCACCTAATTTGACTTATGAGCAACATCCTATTCGTATCATTGTTTCGGAGGTAAAACGCCTTCGAAATAAAGATGTTCCTCTTGTGAAAGTTCAATGGTGCTCAAATCCTAAGGATTGCTTTTGGGAATCCAGAGAATTCATCGAGCGAACACATCCGGACTTACTTTCTCGTGCTCTTTGAGGTGAGCTTCTTATTCCAAATTTCTTCTTTTGTATTGATATGCTTTTATGGTTGTTACTCTTTGATTCATTTATTTCTTATGATTGCGAGGGCACGATTTCTTTAAGGAGGGGAGTCTATAACAACCCGCATATTTTACAATTGAATATCTTAATATTTTATCTAAAATAATTCTTCTTTAGTCGGATCATTGTCCGAAAAGCTACTTTTTGCAAACGGTCGAATTAGGACTCGAGACCAACCCCATTGAGTTCAAAATGATGTTGGCGACCTTTTTGAGTATAAACTTCGATATGTTTGGAGATAGTAGAATTTTGCTACTTTTTCACTCAGGGCTTTGGTTTTATTTCAGCTCATTAAACCCAGGCTTCACCCCTCTTCATTACTTTACTTCTGTTTCCTAATACTCAAGCTTTAGCAACAACGGAGAGAGGAATGGGAAATTAAAACTCCAAGCCCTAGTTTCCATTTGCAAATCAAGTTCTAGCTCCAAATTTATAGAAGAAGCTTTGGTAAGACTCCTCCTCTTCTTCTCCAACTCATTCTCTTATCAATTTCAGAAATTGCTAAACCTAATTTAGGAAATGTTTCTCTTTTAAGCTTAGATTCAAGCTCTTTGGGTTGGAATTGAAGAGTGATTGTCCTTGCCCTTGCTTTATAGCTTCTTTTTCATTTGTTTTGGGTTTAAAGGTGAGATTTTTATCTCACATCTATGCCTATATTTATCTTTGATTGTTATGTATGAATTCCTAACACTTATTCATGTGCATTTGCTTTTGGTTTGGATTGAATTGGTGAATATTCCAATTTTTAGTGTTTTGGGTTCAAATCTTTAAAATCCTAGCTTTGATGTTTTGATCATGTTTTCGGTGATGAATCAAAGAGCTTATAGGGTCAGGTAGTCGATGGGCATAATCCCCTAGCGTCCGTGCTCGTCCGGTTGCAAATTGAGAGAGTCTGAACTTCATTTGAAATAGGATAGGAAATGCAGGAATTGGGGTTCAGTCGACTCGGTTCTCTGAGTCAGTCGACTGAGCTGAAGCCCGAGAATTTTTCAGGTCTGTGTTCAGTCGACTAACTCAGGGAGTTTAGTCGACTGACCTACTCCTGTTTTGCCTATTTATGCTCAATTTGCTTTGTTTTCCGATCTTTAATCGATTCTTCCTCTCCGATTAGTTGTTATCACCTTTGTCCACTTTGATAACTTCTATTTTAGGAATTTTTGGGTATATCCACCTTGATGGATTCGGTATCGATTTCTTTGGATTCAATTCACGTCTTCGTATGTGAATTTTGATGATTGATTGTTTTTACAATCATTTTTTGTGATTTGTCACTTTAAAATATAAAGGTTTTCAATACTAGGAGTAGATATCAAAACTCTTTTATCAAAACGATTTCAACACTATTTTATTACAAAGCTCGTTTCTTAAACCGTTTTCCAATCTACTAGTATATACAAACCTTTATCTCACTCGTATGAGAAATACAATTAAACGACTTAGTAAAACAAGTGGTATGAAACGCTTGCGTTCACTACGTCGGTTAATTCTTGGACTTGTCCGGTTGAATCTCTTATGACAATTTTCGAGTGAAGATCTACAATTTGTCCGTAAATGTTTAAGTTAAGATAATGGTTATGGGACATGAAGTTAAGCTCATATATTTACTAGCTTAGTGTAATTGACACTTCTTGATGATTGATGATGATCATTTTTGTGATTTAGACTAGCGATGTGCTATGTTTCTTTGTCCACGTAGGGGACGGTACCTCATTTTATTGAGTTTCGTCTCATTTCTTTTATAGGCTAACGACCTATGTATTATTTGGAGTTTCGACTCAATTTTTGTGGGCTAGCGACCCATGTTCTTTTATGGAGTTCGGTCCATCAGACGTACCTTTGTACTACGTTGTTGCACCAGCTTATCAGGATCATCGGGTGTACCATTATACTACGTCGTTGTTTTGAATTATTCGAGTTTTAGGTTCCTCGGGCGTACATATATTGTACTACGTCGTTGTATCGACTCTATGGTTAGCGGCCATGGGATAGCGTCCCGTTTTGATACACGTGTTGGTGAGTTTTCATGCTCCCGTTTTGTGATAGGCCTCCCCCTTTTTGTGATTTCTGGAATTCTATTGATGATTTCTAGAATTTGTGATCCACCATCTTTTATGATTGGCATCGATATGATGTCGATATTTGTGACTTGGTGAATAAAACTAAAGAGTATGACATTCTTTTGATCTTTGAGAAGATTCTTGTGATATTGATTGATCTCTGGTTGATTTTCAATTACATACTTATCACAGTATGGCATTTTGGTTATTATATGTTTTTGTCATATCTCTTATTCTATATCATTTTATCTGATATTTATAGTTAGACTGATCCGTTTATTATTTTCTTATTAAATAATACTCGGGTCAGACCGAGATGTTACAAGTGCTTCTGCTTGACTTCTCATCTGCGATTATTATCCTGACTTTTGGCTAACTACTTAGATTAGTAGTTTTTGGTTGTATACATTTGAGATATAGACTCATTGATGTATACTAATTCTTTTGTATTGCACTTGTAACTATTCTTTTGTGATATTGTGGTTCTTGTTTGACCACTACTCTGATATACACTTTCATGTGTAATATTCATATCTGTTTCTGCCTTTGAGATATGAACTTCTGTGACTGATTTATGTTATGCTTATTTCTATATTTGTTTCCGAATATATTATAGCCACTGTGTAGTAGCTTTGAGTTTGCATCGATATGTCGGATTCCCACATGAAATGCAAGTTATATTTTTATCTGGCATATCGGTACTCGCACAAAGCAATTACACGGATGGTCGCTCCTCAACGGCCTTATTCACCGCGTAGTTGACGGCATTGCCCCGTAGTGTCCTTGGTTAGCGTGGGTATATAGGTGGGGCGTCACACATATATTGTGTAGTTATGTGTTTTTTATGTTAATTTATAATATTGAGTATATATATAAGTTATTTTATCTGTTATAAGTCTATATATGTTCGTAAGTATATGAGTCGCATGATATATATTGGGTTTAAGGTTTGATTTTTATTTATTTATTTTACAGTTTATGTATTGATCTCAGTACTTATGTTATATATTCAAGTTATATTAGTATTGTAAAATTATATATTTATATAACATGTTATACTTGCATTTATATTAATAGTTTGGAAAAGTATATATTATTTTATTTTAACGTATATGATTGATTTTATTAAATGTATTTAAATTGAGTATTTGTTTAAGGAAAATATTAATATAGTACACATTTCATTTCTATTATATCGGCTGATTTAAATTGTTTTCGTCGATTCTTATCTCCCATCTTTGATCGTCAAATTCGTGCCCATTTCACCTTGCTTTGGATTCGTAACTCCTCGTATTTTGTTCATCTCTAGCCTCGAAAGGTGAGAAATCACTCACGATTAATGTTCTTATATTTATTAAATTTGATTTCAATTGAAATGACAATTGAAATATGTTGTTGTTAGTTAGTTATATTGCTATATACATGTTCTTACCTATATCTGGTCACCTGTGACATCTGACACCATTATCTGTTATTTCTATTGATGATGTATGCCTGTTATATTATTATCATATCAGTTATCACTCTGTAAGTTCCCTGTTAGTACAGAATTCACCATGGGTTAAAATGATACATACCCAAACGGACTTTAGAATAGGAGGAATCGTTATGGGTTGAAATGATAAACCTAAGTGATTTTCATTTGAATTGAATTTGGGATTGCGGGTTGAAATGATATATACCTGTATATATTTAAGTTACAGATTGAAATGATAAATAACTGTGCCACTTGACCATAGGATAGAAAATTATATACAGACAATGTCGGTCTATATATAAAAATTTTGAAAATGATTTCTATGATTTTTGGAAAGTTTTATAAAATATTGATTATAGATATTATATAAATGTTATTTTGTATATAGTTAAATTCTTGATTTTAGGCTATGTATAAATTTATTTAATATAGAATAAGTTTAATAATAAAGTTTGATTTTATTAAGATATAATATGGTTAAGTATTTAGTTAAATTTTATTTTATTATGGAGTTTATAATGAATTTTAATAAACTAAGGTTGGGAAGATTGATTCGAAATTGATTTGAAATGGTTTTTAATTAAGAATTGATACGATTAAATCGATTTGAAACTTACTGAATTTGAGATTTTTAAAGGATATGATTTTATAACTTGATTTTGATTTAAGGTGAATCAAATGAATATTTCAAATATAAATAAATTAAAGGAAATATTTAGTTATTTGTAACTTGGGTTTTATTTAAATGATAATGGATTTATTAAGTAAATTTTTCAAAATTAAATAATAGAAAATTGAATTTGATATATATATATATATATTAAATTATCAAATTTAGTTTTGAAATTGTTGAATACTTAAAGATTGAAATATATTGAATTTGAAATGGTTTATTTTGTGGAGCAAATCTATTTTGAAACCAATATAATTTGGAATGGTTTATTTGGAAACAGAATTGAATTGAAATTTATGATTTGAGATTTGGTTAAATTTAAATACTGAAATTTGAGTTGTTTTGGAATTGATTTGTGAAATTGAAGCAGCTATTTTATTATATAAAGTATTTTAGTATCTAAACCATTTAAGTGGTGAAAGTTATGCTTCAAAGTTAGAGTTTCAAAGTACTATGATTAGGAAGTGTTAAAATATCAAGTATTTGGATTTCGAAGTGTTATAACTTTGAAAGGGATATGATTTTGGGAAAAGGATATATTTGAAATGATTTTGTATTGATTTGGTTTTGAATTGGAAATGGTACCATATTGATTTGGTTTTGAAATAGAAACGATGTCATATTTGTATGGTTTTGAAATGGCAATGATATTTTGGTTTTAAAATATAAACTATTTTGAAATGGCCACGATGTTATAATAACATTTGGTTGTTAAAGAGACCGGGATCGAAAGTTGTCATACTCTCTGCCAACTTTGAAAACCACTTTAACAACTGTGTACGCGGTGGAGATTCTAGAATAAATTAGGATGGTGGCGATGTCCTACTAAGGCATATATGTGGACCCGACTCCCATGAGTTTGCATAAGGTGGCTAAAACAGGAGCAATTGACGGGCTAATGAGGTAGCTCCTTTGATCGGACACACTCCTTCGATACTATTCTATTACTTTGTGATTGATTGGGTGCATCTTTGATTTTTTGGGAGTGTGGCTCGAGGTGGGCGGTAGTGGCTGCTATGCATTACCACTGGTCCGGAAGTGTAATTGGTATATCTACCTTGGCATTGCCTAGTTGTGCCGTGTCACCTACCCTAGCGCGTCTTATACGATTTTGTTTTGTACCATACCTAACGAGTGCCCTCTTTCGACGTCCAGTACGGGGGAGATTGGCGTACTGTATAGACTATGAGAATACATAAATTGTGTTAAGGTGGAAAATATAAAGCCTTAACGCTATTTTTAAAATATATTGTACTTTACTTTAGACATTATTATAATAGCGTGTATTACTACATAGTAGATAGTTTAATGGATCCTTAGAGGATGGTTATCCCAAACATCCTTTGAGTTACTTGTATTTCAGTTGTCATTTCACTTGAGTTGGACTTATTGATATAAGAATGTTAATCCTGACTCAAGTGTTTTGTGTTTTTCTTTACGCTCGGGTCAGACTGAGTGATTCAGCTTTTGAGACTCACCTTTGGAGTTGGAGCTTCGCTTGGAGATCCATCTATCTATCCAGCTTTTAGATATTCAGTTGATTCTATTGATGTATTCTGATATTATATTCGACTATTGTATTCAAGACTTCTGTTGTATCTTATTTGACTTTGTTATATATATAGTAGCTTCATGAACTACTATTCTCTTGTTTCTGCTGCATTATTGTTATATTACTCCATGTCTTTGATTCTGTGATTATTTTATTTACTGTATATGCTGGGTTTTGCCAAATTTAAATTAATAACTTGATATTTGAGCAATTCAATTACGGCATGTGTGTCTGCCTATGCACTTGGACGATGCAACAAGATACGGGGTTCTCGCATTTGGTTTGGTAGCGAGCGGATGACTCTTTCTCCTACATGTCCCTACGGGGGTTGGTGCAGTCGAGAGGCTAGCCATAAAGGCAGAACACAGGTACCAATGTATGCTACGGTAGGAGTTACCCCACTGGCAAGTGGTTCGTTACAAGTGGCATCAGAGCTTTGGTTTTAGGCAAAACTCAACATATAGGGTAAATTTAATTATGGAATCACTTTCGTTCGAACTTGAATCCCTTCCTCTTTGATTCGATTTCCATTGAATTTTGGAACGATCCCCTCGGTTCCAAAATCCATTCTTATCTCTCCCTATTCGTGTCTCTTGATTTTGGAGTATCCAATAACTTGGCGGTATCGCCAACCTTCAAATGATTTGTAAAGGGGTAAAACTCATTTATAACAGGCATTGATTTACCGAAGATTTCTGTATCCTCGGTTCACTATGGTATCTATCTCCTGCTATGCCTGACTTCTATCTGTTACGATCGAAAGTCGATTTGCCTTGAACTCTGCATCGATCTTATTTTTAGAGTCACGGTTGATCCGATTAAGGTCACCCGTGATTTATATTAATCTATCCATCTTCCTAGTTTGAAATTCAATCATCTTTGTTTCGAATGTATCTTCGAATCAAAATTCTCTTTGATTTGAGTCCATCAAATTTGAATCTCTATCCTTGCATCGAAACCCATTCTTGTATCGCAGAGCGAGGAAGTGTGTTTGTAAATTAATAATGAAATGTTATATATATATATTGTGTTGTTTGAGTTGTTCAAGTTGGTTTGGGTTTTCGATCAATTCGTCTGATCAACGCTATCAATAGGATTTCCAAAATACCTGAACAGAGAAAATTGACACAATATTATTTTCAAATTATATAAATAAATAATATGGTATGATTATATTATATATATAAGTATAATTTTTAGAAATTGAATTGTTAATGGATTGATTGTTAAAAATGATAATATTTGATTTTCATTTATTGTTTTATAAACCATTGATTATCTTATCATGTAAATAAATGAATTTATAAAATTTGGTACATAAATTGAGTATTTGTTTAAGGAAAAAATTAATATAATATACATTTCATTTCTAATATATCGGCTGATTTAAATTGTTTTCATCGATTTTATCTACCAGCTTTGATCGTTAAATTCGTGCCCATTCACCTTGCTTTAGATTTGTAACTCCTCATATTTTGTTTATCTCTAGCCTTAAAAGGTGAGCAATCACTAATAATTAATGTTCTTATATTTATTAAATTTGATTTCAATTGGAACAACAATTGAAATATGCTGCTGTTAGTTATTTATATTGCTATATACATGTTATTACCTATATCTGTTCACCTGTGACATCTGACACCATTGTCTATTATTTATATTGATGATATATGCTTGTTATATTATTATCATAACTATTATCACTCCGCAAGTTCCCTGTTAGTATAGAATTCACTATGGGTTGAAATGATACATACCCGAACGGACTTTAGAATAGAAGAAAATCGTTATGGGTTGAAATGATAAAACCAAGCGAATTTCATTTGAATTGAATTTGGGATTGCGGGTTGAAATGATATATACTCGTATATATTTAAATTACGGATTGAAATGATAAATATCTGTATCACTTTACCATAGGATAGAAAATTATATACAGACATCGTCGGTCTATATATAAATATTTTGAAAATGATTCTATGGTTTTTGGAAAGAAATATATGGTTTTATAAAATATTGATTTTAGATATTATATAAATGTTATTTTATATAAAGTTAAATTCTTGATTTTAAGCTATATATAATTTTTTTTAATATAGAATAAGTTTAATAATAAAGTTTGATTTTATCAAGATAAAATATGGTTAAGTATTTATTTAAATTTTATTTGAATATGGAGTTTATAACGAATTTTAATAAATTAAGGTTGGGAAGATAGATTTGAAATTGATTCGAAATGGTTTTTAATTAAGAATTTATTCAATTAAATCGATTTGAAACTTATTGAATTTGAGATTTTTAAAGGATATGATTTTATAGCTTGATTTTGTTTTAAGGTGAATCAAATGAATATTTCAAATATAAATAAATTGAAGGAAATATTTAGTTATTTGTAATTTGGGTTTTACTTAAATTATAATGGATTTATTAAGTAAATGTTCCAAAATTAAGTGTTAGAAAATTGAGTTTGGTATATACATGGAATTATCAAATTTAGTTTTGAAATTATTGAATACTTAAAGTTTGAAATATATTGAATTTGGAATGGTTTATTTTGTGGATCAAATCTATTTTAAAATCAATATAATTTGGAATGGTTTATTTGGAAACAGAATTGAATTGAAATTTATGATTTGAGATTTGTTTAAATTTAAATTTTGGAACTCGAGTTGTTTTGGAATTGATTTGTGAAATTAAAGAAGCTATTTTATTATATAAAGTATTTTAATATCTAAAACATTTAAGTGATGGAAGTTGTGTTTCAAATTTATGAGTTTCAAAGTATTATGATTTGAAAGTGGTATATTTTCAAGTGTTTTGATTTCGAAGTGTTATAACTTTGAAAGTGCTATGATTTTGGGAAAAGGATATATTTGAACTGAAAATGATATGGTATTGATTTGGTTTTGAAACGGAAATGATATCGTATTGATTTTGTTTTGAAATGGAAATGATATCATATTTATATGGTTTTGAAATGGCAATGATATTTTGGTTTTGAAATATAAACTATTTTGAAATTACCACGGTGTTATAACAACGTTTGGTTGTTAAAGAGACCGGGATCGAAAGTTGTCTACTCTCTGCCAACTCCGAAAACCACTTTAACAACTATGTACGCGGTGGAGATTCCATAATGAAGTAGGATGGTGGCGACGTCCTATTAAGGTATATACGTGGACCCGACTCCCGTGAGTTGGCATAAGGTGGCTAAAACATGAGCAATTAACGGGCTAATGAGGTAGCTCCTCTGATCGGACACACTCCTTCGATACCATTCTATTACTTTGTAATTGATTGGATGCACCTTTGATTTTTTTGGGAATGTGGCTCGAAGTGGATGGTAGTGGCTGCTATGCGTTACCACCAGTCCGAAAGTGTAATTGGTATATCTACCTGGGCATTGCCTAGTTGTGCTGCTATGCATTACGACCGGTCCAAAAGTGTAATTGGTATATCTACCCGGGCATTACCTAGTTGTGTCGTGTCACCTACCCTAGTGCGCCTCATACGATTTTTTTATACCATACCCATGGAGTGCCCTCTGACGACGCCTAGTATGGGAGAGATTACGGTACTGTATATACTATGGGAATATATAAATTGTGTTAAGGTGGAAAATGTAAAGTCTTAACGCTATTTTTAAAATATATTATAATTTACTTTAGACATTATTATAATAGCGTATATTACTAAATAGTAGATAGTTTAACGGATCCTTAGAGGATGGTTATCCCAAATATCCTTTGAGTTACTTGTATTCAGTTGTTATTTCGCTTGAGTTGGATTTATTGATATAAGAACGTTAATCCTGACTCGAGTGTTTTGTGTTTTGCTTTATGCTTGGGTCAGAC
Organism: Allium cepa; assembly: GCA_030765085.1. Classification (NCBI taxonomy): domain Eukaryota; kingdom Viridiplantae; phylum Streptophyta; class Magnoliopsida; order Asparagales; family Amaryllidaceae; genus Allium; species Allium cepa. The sequence continues at coordinate 747,104,138 of CM060941.1, forward strand.
TGAGTGATTCAACTTTTGAGACTCACCTTTGGAATTGGAGCTTCACTTGGAGATTCAGCTATCTATCCAGCTATCAGATATTCAGTTGATTCTAGTGATGTATTCTGATCTTGTATTTAACTATTTTATTCAAGACTTCTATTGTATCTTATTTGCCTCTGTTATGTATATAGTAGCTTCATGAGCTACTATTCTCTTATTTCCGCTGCATTATTGTTATATTACTTTGTGTTTGTGATTCTGTGATTATTTTATTTATTGTATATGCTGCGTTTTGCCAAATTTAAATTAACAACTTGATAATTGAGCAATTCAATTCTGGCATGTTTGGATGCGAATGGTTGAAAATATCAAGTTGTTACAGATTCAAACAATATTAGATAGGATTTGGAAAGAGAAGTATACGTAAAAGTAGTAACATTTACCTATATCGACAAAAGTGATAAAACGGTAATTTCAGAAAAGTATATTTCAATGGTTAAATGAACTATTTTAATTATTTATGAGTTTTTATATTATTAAATAACATTATACAAACTTATTTTTAATTTTGGTGTACGTAAATAAATAGTTTAATTAAAATGTCAAAATGTGACCGTAAAATATTATGTTGAAAACCAACGTTTTTTCGACTAAAATTTGTCGCAACATTGTCGCACCTTTATTTTATAATATACGAACATGTATTCAAATAATTTAAGTATTCATTAATTCACTAATCAAGTTTACCTTTACGAAATATACTTAGAAAATTCTAGAATGTAATTAACAAAACGTAAGCATAAAAAGACAAAAAGTGTTATAAAGGTCAAAAAGTAAACATCAAATCAAACAAATACAATTATTATATTATTTAATTAATACTTAAGTGAAAATGACATAAAGTAATGATTTGAAATGTGATGTTAAGTGTTGAAAAAATATGATTTCTTAAAAGTAATAAAGGGTATTTTAGTCATTTTATATAATAATATTTTATTTCAAACTTTTTTCTATAAATACCAACCCACTTCTTCACTTCCTTTTACACTTCTTTTTCTTCCTTTTTCAAGCTTTTCTTTCACTCTCTAATGGCTTCTTCTCTTCTCTTTCCTCACTAACTTTTCTTAAAATCATATTAAATCAACTTCAAACACCACCAAACTTTGCCAAAGTTCTTATATCATCATTAAAACATGTTTTATCATCTAAGAAGTGAAGAAATGATGGAGAAAGGGGTGGAATATAAGGAGGACGAACCTATGGAGGAGGAAGGAGCAAGTTAGAAAGTTCTGTTGCAAGGAAAAGAGAAAGAAGTGCTGCCCGTTTCATTCCGAGGAAGTAGGAGAAAGTTTTAAGTACTGTGGAAGCTCTATCCAAAGTTGGTTGAAGTTGAAAAAAGTAGTGAAGTGTTGGATGATATGAATGTTGGTAGAAAGTTTATTGCTTTGGTCTATGGTGAGAAACTCTATTTAATACACATACACACGTTTGATGTCATGTTATGATTGCTATGGATGCTTATATATGCTTTGATCATCAAGTATTGATTGTTTGATATGATTTTTAAATTGTTTTAAAAGTCTCTTAATGCACGTCGATAAGCATAGAGGAAATCACTTTCCTTTCGAAAATGAAATGGTGTATATGGAATGCTTAAATCTATTGGAAATAGTTTTAAAACGAGTTATAAATGTTTTATAAAAATTCAAAAATGTTTAAGAAAATAAATAAAGAAAATCAAGATTTCATCTTGTATACATTAAAATATGTCCAAAACAGTTTCCTAAAAACATCGCGGTTTTGCAGTTCGTAATACAAAAAGGGATTTCTTTATAAACGATAATTTTAAATGATTAAAAATATGAAATAAGTTCGATACATCTATTAAATGGTTTAAAAGAGATTTGAAATGGAAAATATGAATTTTCAGTTATTAAAAGCTGTTTAAACCAAATAAGCTTATATAGCACTTTCTGCAGCACTTTTATGCTGCGAATTATGCAACCTTTTTAATATGAGTTTAAATGTAACGTTATTTCCGATAATAAATTATGAAAGTTTTTAAAGAATAATTAAGCATTTTAAAAGATGTTTTGGAAGTTTGATAAATCATTTCTAAAATGAAGATTAACAACTGAGTATGCGGAAATGGCTAGTTGTCCCGCCTGTGAGAGCTAAACGGTAAAACAAGGTGTGTAACTAATGTTAGGAATGGAGAAACTAGTGCCATGAACTTACCTGGCCTTTGGTTTATCTTTTAGAAGAGGAGTAGAACAGAACGAAAGGAAATCTCGGATGTCTAAAAGATCATATATAAGTTTTTCCAAGATAAAAGAAAAGAAACAATTATTTGAAAGTTAATTAACCACTTAACATCTTTTATTTGATGGTTAGTATGAAGGAACGGGGATCAGATTTGGGTGATTCCTAACCAAAGAACCAGGATCAGATTTGGGAGATTCCTATCCGAAAACCCCTTCAAACTAATTTTCGAAATAAAACACATTGAAGACAAAGATAATTGAAGACGAAGATCTTCATGATATAGGATTACTTGTCACTAGTCCCCAAAAGTGAAATTTATAATATCTAAGTTGGTAGTAGTACTCTGTTATGACTTCGATTTGCAAGAACATGATTTGAAGTTAAGAAAGAAATTTTTGATTAAGATTTAATAAATGATTTGAGAATCATTTCCCTAAGTTAAAAGTTATAGTTTGAATATAAGAAATCTTTGATTAAGATTTAATGAATGATTTGGAAATGTTTTTCTAAGTAAAAGAGAAAATGATTTGAAATTATTCTAGGTTTAAGAAAGGTGTAAATAAACCAAATGATTCAATAAATATGGCTTAATAATTCCATATACACTTGAAAAGAAAATGGAACAAATTGAAAAGAATATATCTGAGAAATATGTTTGATTTAAATAAAAGATGAAGTAATTGTTTGATGATTGATGATCATATGAGTTAACATTTTTAAATCGGTAATTGGCTTTGATGAACCGAGGTCGGAATATGGTGATTCCCATCTGAAAACCTATTTGAACCAATGTACACGTTCGAAAGTGAAGACATGTTGAAGATGATGATTATTGAACACCGTAAATCTTTATAGCGTGAGGACTGCTTGTTGACATGCTCTGGGTCGCTCCCATTATAGAGTTATATATAGCAGCGGTCTCCTCGTTATGGAGATTTTATCGGATTTCAAGGGCTTCTCGCTTAGTAATGGCCGAGGAAAGTGCCTTCGGTTTCGTTCAGTCCCAGAATGAACTTGTATGGATGTTCATCCGACATTGTATTCTAAATCATATTTGAGTGATTTCTACAAATGTATATCAGTTGGTGGCGGAGAAAGCAACTTCTCTTAGCTTAACACAATTTTTCGAGACATACGAGCTCAGGAAGTTGTACTTTTCTAGAAATTAGTCATGCGGCGTGGAATGATAATGTGGTATTCAAAGTGGAACCAGTTATGATCAAAGCGTGGTTTTGTATGAAAAGCGTGGCTTTGAATAAATTGGGTGTAGCCTCACTAGCCTCACATACCGGAAGATGATATGGGATACTATGTGGTCTGACAGACACAAATTCCGAATAAGTGAGTATGTATGGTGGTGTATAGTACGTTGGTCCCTTTGGGGGATACGTCCCTCAAGGCATTTATTGCCCCATTTTGATAAAGTGGTTAGGTTGAGAAAAGCAGAGAACTATAGGATATCAGTGGTAGTATAGCAAGTACAGTTTCAAGTGACTAGTTTGAGAAAAGCGATTAAGGCACCGCAAGAACTATGTTTGTTATGAGTGGATCGGAGAAAATGCCACTAGTTCCCTATCATGTTGGAAAATCCAATTCCAATACGAGCTTTACGGTTTTGATTGTATTCCCAAAATAGCTATAATGACTTGCAAACATTTCAACTACCCCTTTTGGTATCTTATATTCCGTTCGGAATATTCCATTGACTCAGTCAGATATATTACCTTAGACTTAGTCCGAGTATTGATACCTTATTTGAATAAGTTTATTTGAAAAGTGTTTTCAAAAGAATGTCATCAAAGATAATATCAAATTATTTTGGTAATAAAAGTATTTTGGTTATCATAAGGTAAAAACATGTCCTTATTTATGTGTGGGCATGGTCTTATAAGATACCCTTCTTTTAAAAGGTTTTCATAATATAGTCATTTCAAATTTTGAGCATCTCACGCTGGTTTATCAAGCCTGATCCGGGTCTTTTTAATACTCGGGTCAGATCCGAGCAGTTTCAGGTTGAGTTGAAGACGGTTGGAGTTTCCAAAGGAGAGATGGAGATCTTCGTCATCATATAGATGTATTCTATTATCTGCTATATTTATTGCACTTGTTTTATTGTTTTCAGCATTTGTAAGGACCAATATTTATAACTGTCCAGCCTGAATCATGGTTAGACTCTGATATTGTATTTAAAATTTTCTGCTGTAAAGATTATTATTGAAATAATATATGTTATTCTATTTAGTGAGATTATGTTCTATTTTTATTTTCTTTCTACCCTTAATGATCCGTATTTTCATGCAATTTGAGTTAGACATGTATGGTTTATTTTCGATTCAATGGGTACCAAAAGACAGGCCATTACACTAATCCCGAGCAAATTACTGCCCTGAGGAACGTCACAGCCTCTACGACCAAAAAGGAATTGTAAAGTTTGAATGTAAAGGTCACAACATTGAGCTAATTTATTTCCAAAGCAATAGATAAGTGTGTGCTATTCTTCGACGCATTGAAGAATGGTAAGAAAATTTTCAAGTGGAATCAGTCCTGCCAAACCGCTTTTGAGGAATTATTGCGACATATGGAGACCGCACTAGTTTATCTAAACCAATGGACGGGGAAGCATATTTATCTACCTAGGAGTGTCAACTTACACTTTGAGCGCAGCACTGGTATGCGAGGAACCTAAAATCCAGCAGCCCATTTACTACATCAGTAAGCGGTTCACTGAAGCTGAGTAGAACGATCCAAAGTTGGAAGAAATAGCCTATTGCCTGATGATCGCATGAAGGAAGTTAGCCCTATACTTCTAGCCTCACCCAATCAAAGAGTTGACAGAGCAAACTCTAAAGTAGGTGGTATACCATCCAGAGATGTCGAGGTGACTTCTTAAATGGAACATTGAGTTAAGTCTGTACGACATCACTTATCACCATCGAAGGGCAAACAATGGATAGGCATTTGAAGATTTCATTGCCGAGTTTACAATACGATATGGAGAAGAAGAAAACAATCCAGAAGTAGTGTCATTGCGAAAACTATTTGTCGATGGTGCGTCTGATGATTTCTACTAGAGAGCAGGAGTTGTTTCAAAACTCCCAAAGGACGGTCTGTTTGTTGTGCTCTAAAGTTCAAGTTTCTTGCTACTAACAACAAGGCAGAGTAAAAGACATTAATAACAGGACTAAAAACTATAAAGGAATCAGGAATTAAGGGCTATGCACATCTATAACGACTCACAGCTAGTTGTCTATCAAGTGAAAAGGGAATATCATGTTAAGGGGGCAAACCTTGCCTCTTATCTGTCAATGGCATAGAAATCGCTGAAAGACATCGAATATTTTACCATAAGTCATATTTCAAGAGAATAGAATATGAAAGTGGATTACTTAGCTAAACTATCCAGATCTAGAGAAGCACAATCAATGGGGGCTGGTTCTAGTTAGAACCTAACGGCTCCTAGCATAGATCAGATGGATGTCGACTGGATTATAGAAACTACAATGGAAGAGAAATCATGGGTGATACCGATTAAAGACTGTCTGCTCAAAGAGACGTTCCCTAGGGATCAGAATGAGTGGAAGAAGCTTCTTCGAAAGGCATCATAATTCATACTATGCTCTACATGAGTGGATTCTCCACCCCTTACTTAGATGTGTAACCAACAGGGAAGTCAACAAAATCCCCCAGGAAGTTTACAAAGGCAACCGCGGAGACTACATCGGGGGGCAGACACTAGCAAAGAAGGTCCTCCATTATGGATATTTCTGGCTACTAATTAACCGAGTTGTAACAGACTAAGCTAGGCATTATGATCAGTGCCAGAGATTTGCTAAAGTTACAAGAACCCTATCAAAAGAGCTAATATAAATGGTCAGCCCGTGGTTGTTAACAATTTGGGGAATCGATCTAATTAGTCTATTACCAATAGCTAAAGGGGGCCAAATATGCTATCATCGCAGTCGACTACTTCACAAAATAGGCCGAAGCAAATCCACTGGCCACCATCACTACTAAGAAAGTAATTAACTTCATTACTAAAAATATTATTTACAGGTTCAGAGTACCGTAGAAAATCATCATAGATAATGGAACTCAGTTCGAGAGTGCTAAATTCAAGAACTTCTGCCAGCATTTCTGGATCGAGAAGAGCTTCTCCATGGTGGCACACCCACAAGCAAACGGACAAGTGAAGGCAGTGAACAAAATCATCAAATCAACCATCAAGAAACGGTTGACAAAAGATAAAGGAAACTGGGTTGATGAACTTCCACTTGACTATGGGATTACAGAGCGACTCGTAAATCACCGATCGAACACTCACCGTTTGCCTTGGAAGCAATTATTCCAGTGGAACTGGAAGTCCCTTCTCATCGGAGACAATAATTTAACCAAAGTGAGAATGGGCAACTCATGCTCGAATCGCTAGGTTAAATCGATGGGAAGTAGAAAGAAATTGAGCTAAGGACCACTGCTCATCAAGAGAGGGGGGCACGACACTACAATGCAAAAATTCAAAGCAGCACCTTTGAAGTGGGAGATCTCATCCTGAAACGAATCTACTCGGGTACGGGGGCACTTAGCCCAAACCGGGAAGGTACCTATGTTATTGGCCAGAAATCAGAGATGGAACTTTCAAGCTAACAACGATCAATGGAATCCAGATTTTCTATGCTTGAAACATTGATTTGATACGCCACTATTTTGTTTGAGTTTCTATTATATATTTCCTATTTTTGCAAACAAGCCACCTAACGATATTGGGGGCGTCGTAAATAGGAAAGATTTGTCTCTCTCTTTATTTTAGATAAAGTTCTTTAGCTTCTTAAACCAATGGAGCAACATTCATGTAAGCAACATGTTGAGTCGACGGGGTCAGATCGAATCAAAAACCATTTATTCGCTGCTTGGACCGGTGGAACCACGTCCAAGTGTGATCCATCAATTTGTTTCTTAAATTGACGGAACCACATTCAAGTAAGCAACTCGTCGAGTCGACGGAAACAAATTGACTCAAAATGTAACATCCCTTATCTTAAGGCCCGAAGCTAAGCGCAACAGATGCTGCAGTCATCTAAAGTATAAGCTTTCGATGACAAAATACAGTAACGTTATGGTATCCATAATCTTAGAAGTACATGAATATGAAATAAAATCACAGATTCCACATACATCAACTTTACTGATTACATTTCAAAAACATGTTTCATATTCCATTACATTATCCCAAACGTTTCTCAGGTATTGATCAAATATAATTATTACAAAATACGCTAAGAGCGACATATGAAGATGCCCCTTCTGATGATCAGAGTACTAAATAGACATAACTGTCTTGGTACGTCACAACCAAGATAATAATATCAACTCCTAATTAGCTAACTTTAGCCTCCTGCACGTTTTTGGAACATCCACGTAATAAAACCTGTAAATCCTCGACTCTCAACCTACTCAAACCAATTTCTATCACCCAAGAGTTTAAGGGGGAAAACATAAACTTCGAGTCAGACATAAAGCTTGGTGTGAATAATACTATACATCTCGGTTATCTAATGTTAAGTGAGACCATGCTGCTTAGCGGAACGGGTTTCCCCTCACTAGTATCCTTTTAAAAACATATCTTTTGCAAAACAAAATCTTGCAACCAAACTGGTTAAAGCAATAATATCAATATCATGTGAGTACATAAGTAAGGTAATCAATGGACTATATGTCCGAACACTATAGTTTTGTTTTGCTAACTACTAACATTCAGCTGACTCTGGCCTACCAAACAAAATAGACAAATATTCTAACTTCTGTTAGATACTCTTCTAGACGGTTTGTCACTAACATACTTCTCCTAAGGTCAACTGATTCTAATGGTTTTGCGGGCTCACCAACATCCTATCTTTACTTTGCATATTCCTTACTGTGTGTAACATCATTTTAGTCTTACCCATGACAAAGCCCCACACACTGGAATTTTGGACTTATATTAGTTAGGGGCTACTAGGTAAAGTATAGGGCGCGACGTCTTACCAGTCCCATATGGTATTCTAATATCTGAGTCATTTACTTAGGGTCAACTATCCCATTAAATTTTTCTTGAAAACATTTCTTTCAAATTGATTTAACCTTTTAAATCATACTTAAATAAGGAAAATACACTCTATGCTTTACTCAAATCACTTTCCATGTTATATATACTTTACACAAAACAGTGTTGATGAACACGTTCGAAACCCTTATTAAAAGCTTTAACAACCCCTTTCGAAACCATTGAAAGTACTCCTTTCAAAACCATTAAACTACTTCACTTTGAAACCTTAGGCCGAAAGGACAAAACATACCTTTCGAAACCATTTAGAGCAGTCCGTTCAAAAACATTGAAAACATCTCCTTCAAAAGCTTTATAACACCCTTGGACATCCTCTTTTCAAAACACTTTAAACATGCATTTCGAAAACATTGGAAATCCTCCATTTTAAATACTATAAGTACCTTTTGAAACCATTGGGGAACCTCCCTTTCGAAACCTTAGTTTAAACCTTTCAAAAGCATTAAACTCTCTTTACTATAAACAAACCGTTCGAAAGCATTGGGTTTAAGTAAAAACATGCGGAACAACCTTTTGAAACCTTTGGGTTTAGCTTTCAAAATCTCAAAAGGGTCTTAAAAGAACTAAGTCAGGAGAAACACTTTCGGTAGCAATTTCCTAAGTAAAGAAGTGGATGGTGTCAAACCTATCCCTACGAAAGCATCGGAGAAGCGGCTCCAATTTTAAATACAAAGGAACCCTTCCGAAAGCATTACTTTGAAAGGTTGAATGCAACAGCAAGGGGTTTCGACCCCTTCGAAAGCATTTTCATAAGACAAAGGCGCAACCTCTTTCGAAACCTTTCTTTAAAAAAATTAACTAAGTTGAAAGCTATCTTATTTGAATGCATTCTATTCCAAAGCAAATCGGGCACATTTCCTTTTGAAAGCAAAACAAGGTTTCGACCCCTTCGAAAGCCCTATTCCGACTCTATACCTTTCGCCTATATTCAATCCACTACGTACCAAGTCTTTGATACCATGTGTATTGGATTTTACCTAGATGGAGGCGGGAGTATGAAGTCGAAAGGTAGCTGCCGAAAGTGGCGAAACAGCAAAACCTTATAAAAATGATTTTTGACTTTAAAATGTAATTTCTTTTCAACTAACCTGCTTTGTTTGTCAATATATGATTGGTGGTAATTTCTTTTCTAAAATCTTTTTTTAAAAGTGCTACCGAATTTCAAAGTTAATTAATTTAAAACATTTACAAATTTCCCCTTCTCCTTTTATAAACATATAAAACATTAAGTCCCATACTTAAATAATTTTATATACTTATTAATACACTCAGGAAAATTGTACAAAAATTCTCATAAATTAATTCTAATATATTTTCTAACATATATAATTTTCTGACCCAAAGCTAATATAAAATAGCCGTAATTTATTTTAAACCCAATTAACCATTTTCTTCACTAGAAAATTCATAATAAATCCACATTATTTCAGAAAATTATGAATTTTGAAACCCATCTCTAAAATAATATTTCTAACCATGTATCAAATTCACAAGGCATTTGGATGTCATTTAATAGGTTTTTTAAATCAAAACTTGTCATAAAAATCTATATAAACAAACATATTTTATCAACAAGCATATTTATCTATTTCCTATTCAAAACATGGCAATATACTTTGCAAAAATATTCGAATCTGATCTAGAAACCGAAAACATCAAAAATATGAGATGTAACCTATTATTCACCATTAGCTTGTGTTAAAGAGATTGAGATTTGCTTTAGAACTAATTTGATTAAGCTTCCTTCTTGAAATCTTTCTTATCTTCTTCTTGTTATCTTATAATGGTGGCCGGCCTTGCCTGGTACTTAGTTTTATTTATGAATGTTGTAAATGAATGTGGCTTATGGGTTTAGGTTAGAAGAGTATAACATATTCCTACTTTGCCCTTATCTTATTCCCTTTATGTTTTCTTTTGTTCATTCTTCAATTAGGCACGACTACCTTTTGTTTTCAAAAACCTCAATCTCTTAACCACTTAAACTTTACATTGTCCTATTTAATTGTCTAATTAAATCTTCTGAATAATGTTACTTAAAATTAAGGGTGTTACATCAACCGCCGGATCAATAAGGAAAACTGATCCCTGCCCTTTGGGAACCAGTGTTGCTCCGGCAGTATCAAGAAGGCCTAAACCCAAGTGTTACATCTATAAGCATATCAAGAAGGCCATAAAATTTTTCAATGGCATACATTTCCAATTGGTAATTAGATCATATCTAAACAAGCTTATACAATTTGACATATTTAACTTCACAATGGATCATACGACAGTGTAACATCCGTCGATACGAACCATTCATTCCATAACACTTTTATGTGAAATTAAATAATTATTAAAAATATTATCACTTATGGACTCAAATTCACTCCAAAGTATAAACATTTATTTCCCTTTTATTATTTCAATTATACTTCACTTTAAATTAATCATCCCTGATTAATTATTTTCTAATTACATTAAGTAATTAGCCTTTAATTAATTACACAAGTTAATTATCCTTAACCATTTACGGTAATTAACCTTTAATTACTTCATTAATTAATCGACTATCATTAATTACATTAACCCTCAATTAATTATAATTAATTATTTGATAATCATTTATATTGATTAATTATTCCTTAATAAATCAATCCTCAGTCACCTTATTAATTATTGTAAATTAAAAAAATCTCTTAAGCACTTGATTAATTTAAAAGCTTAATTATAATAATCTTCTAAATCATCTTTACTCTACTCAAATTATTCAAATAAACTTTAAGTAAAATTTTGTCCTTAAAATTAAATCAAATTTTGATAAACAATTTACTTAAATAATCTTAATTAAAGTATTAATATAAACAAATTTATTATTATTAAAAACCCATTGTTTTTAATTAAATCTTAAATCGTATATAAGATCACAGATGTTGTTTAAAGGATTCACTTATATCATCATACTTGTTAAAATGTTGGAAAATAATATGAACTTAAAACTTTTATATAAGAAATTCTTTACAATAATAAACTTTGTTAAAAATAAAAATAAAAGGCCCCTTCGGCCCAATGCTCTACACTGAACTAAACAAACCCTTACTAATCTCGTTTAGGCCGAACTAAGAAAATTACTGGACCGAAGCCCAACATGGAAAAAACAATCATCTCCCCAAATTCGACTGAACCCATTCCAGTTCCACCTCTAGGAACCATCCTAAAAACGAACGATGACAACACGAAACGAGAAATGATCACTCGTGAAACAGACCCAGTCCAGAGCCGAACCCCTATCCTATCGCGACGACGAACAAACATCGCACAACAAACAAGTCTGGAACAACGTGCATTGATACGCGTGCATGTGCACGGCCTCAACTCCGGCCATCTCACTGCTGCGACGCCCCCTCCCATCTCCACATCATCGTTCGAACCCAAAATCCTAAATGCCGAGGCATACTTCACCATCGATCAAAGAATCAATCGCCAGTTTGAAAAACAATCAAACCGCGAAACCACACTCCACCACAAAACTTCCTACTGCTTCCACAACTGACCACAAACTCGAACATCATCTACCATGATCGGATGCTCACTCATGCAGCTACCTTCGTGCCGAAACCCTAAAACTCGGTCACCTCCTCGTTCCCCAAAATCACTGCGAGTCACGGTCAAAGCGAAACCCCCCAAAACCTTAAACCCACTCAATACCTCCAATCAAAGCCCAAACCAGAAATTCGGCCACAATCGTCATCTGCCTTAGGCCTATCTGCACCTCCCTGGCCTGACCGCTCCACCCCACGATGATGAAGTCACCTGAATTTAATTTTTGAACTAAAAATGTTCATCTCCAAATTTCTCAAACCATAGTTTACTAAAAATTATGATTCCTTCATTAAAATTCGAATTTTCATACGACAATCACAGTTGCATGTTTGAAATCCAGAATTAATACTATTTATTTTTCACAAAAATACGGTTGTTTACTGTAAATTTGAACTCTATTGAACTACACAGCATAAATTTTTACAATTCTATTTTTAACACAAACTATACAAGAAAACAAATAGATTTCTAGTTAACATCAACATGCAGAATGGCCTAAGTGAAAAGATATTGATTTTTGAATGCTGAACCAATATAAACATTTTCAGAAAACAGAGTTCCAGATTTTGAGATTTACTTTCTCACCTTGAACATTTTTGATTTCGAAAGCCCAGAAATTTGATGTTGAAGTCTTTGATTAAAAAATTGAAATCTTGTTTTTGAATTCTTCTGATGTTTTGAATTTGAACAGAGATTTGCTTCTAGGTAGCTACACTTCCAGATTTTTCTTTACTGAGTATCTCTTCTTCTTAAAATTTGATTTTTGTTTCTGATGTTAACAATTTAACGGAGGCTACTAACTTCCCTTTTCCTCTTTTCTTATATTTCTGATCCTTACAAATTTTAACAGAGATATTTCTCTTTGGTTAAGGATCTAAAACTTGTGCAGATATAAACTTGCAACATAATTATTTAGACAAAAATGATATTATCTCTACCGAGCTGAAAGATTTGAAAAGAGACTAAAATAATTATGTTGGATTTTTTCCAGATTTTCACTGCCAAGTGTAAATATGTATTGCTGATAGAAATTTTCTTTTTTACTGACCCATTGTTTTGCTTTATTAACTCAGGTTTCGTTAACTGTTTTTATTAACTCTAAATGACTTTAAAATCTTACATAAACTATAAAATGTTAATTATATATGTAAGTATGAAATTTGATAACCTACAGTTATTTTTGTTTTAAACAAAATTAGTGTTTGCATTCTATATCTTCACACAAATTTAAACATGAAATTTGCCATTTAAAACTTAAGATATAAATTAACACTTTATAAAACACTTCTTATATCATTTATTATAAAGCAAGAATTTCAATGTGATTTTAAATCATCCCCGAAACTTTCATTTATTACTTATACAACATTGAAATATAAATGAGAAACTATTAAAATGATCTACTTTGCTAATATATTTGTATATGTGTTATTTTAAACAAAATGAAATAAAATAACATTTACACTTTCATATAATTTATACCAAATAAACCTTTGTTAAAAATAAAATTTATACTATAGATTAAATTTAAAAATAAATCAAGTCACTTCCTTCTTTCGTAATATAAAAATATATGACTTCAAACAAACTAAGTTTCATTAATATTTATGCGTAAATAGTTTTCTCCTATTTATTTAAGTGATTTTTATACACACTAATTTATAACATTTTCCCAATTAAATATTATAAATTTTCCTTTTAACTTATCATAACATATATATAAAATTTTCCTTATTCAAAGCATATATATTTTTAAGAAACTTAAAATTATTTTATTCAATATAGACAACATTGTTTATATATACCAAATCAAAGTTTAACACTTTCACTTCATTAAGAATTTCCATCTAATTTTATTTCATATAAATTTATCATCATATATGTGAGAATAATGAATTTTCAATAAATTTAAATTTCCTATTATATTTCAACTTTAGAATAAATATACATATTTATCTTTGAAACAAATACATATATTAAATCTAAAACAATATATACAATTTTTTTTACTTTAAAACAAAATATACATTTAAGAAATTTTATTTAAATCAAATTAATAACTAAGTATAGTTCGAAAACTCAAGTTATATTGTTGGAGAAATTGTATATAATTATTAATCATTGATTAATGGAAATATTGTATATTAAAATACAATATTATTGAATATTATAAATAATATTCACAACTCGGGATGTCCAAAATCCCGGGTCGTTACATGTTTATATAGTTGTTTTCCATGACACTACTGCCCTTCTAAGGTAAAGACATAACCACTCGTTGATTTTGATTCCTCTAAATCAGCAATATAGTTTGCATCACTATATCCTTCTAAGACGGCAGGATATTTTCCCTAACGTAAGGAATAATTTGTGGTATTTTTTAAATATCCAAGCACTCTCATTAGTGCTTTCCAATGTTTCTTTCCTGGATTGCTTGTATACCTGCTCTGTCGACAAACTGCATAAGCTATATCTGGTCTTGTGCAATTCATGAGATACATGAGGTATCCTATTACACGAGAGTATTCCAGTTGCATTACACTCTCATTAGTATTTTTATGCATTACTTCTGATGGATTAAAAGGTGTTCTTACTCCTTTAGTTCAAAAAATTTGAAAATTTTCAATCACTTTGTCTACATAGTGTGACTGAGATAATTTAATTCCATTAGGTGTTCTTATTATTTGGATTTCCAAAATAACGTTTGCAACTTCTAAGTCTTTCATATCGAAATTGCTAATTAACATCTTCTTTATGGTCTCTATTACCCGAGTATTTGACCAAATATTAACATATCGTCTACATATAAACAAATCATCACATATGATTGTCCAATTTGTTTATAATAAACACACTTATCACATTCATTTATACAAAAACCATTTCTCATCATGACTATCAAATTTTTTGTGCCATTGTTTTGGAGGTTTTTTTAGTCCATATAATGATTTTACTAATCTACGGACTTTGTTTTCACTTCCTTTGGAAACAAAACCTTCAGGTTGCTCCATGTAGATCTCCTCATCGAGATCTCCATTTAAGAATGTTGTCTTTACATCCATTTGATGAATTTCTAGATTATAGATCGATGAAATTGCAATTAGCATTCTTATAGAGGTTATTCATGTTACCGACGAATATGTATCAAAGAAGTCTACTCTTCTTTTTGACGATATCCATTGGCTACTAATCTGGCTTTATCCTTATCGATAGAGCCATCTGCTTTCATTTTCTTCTTGAAAATCCATTTACAGCCAATAGGTTTTATTCCAGGTGGAATATCAACAATTTTCCAAGTTTTATTACGTAGAATTGAATCAATCTCACTTTGGATTGCTTCTTTTCAATATGAAGATTCAGAAGATGACATTGCTTCCTTGTGCATTTGAGGTTCGTGTTCTAACATATACATGAAAAATCCGAACCAAATGTCTTGGAAGTCCTAGCCCTTACGCTTCTTCTTGGTTTAACTTCCTCAATCTCATGATGAGTTTCATCTTCATGTGAATTGCTTGATTCTTCTCTTGTCCTTTTAGGGACAATATTCCCTTCATTCCTTTTGTGCGGAAGAACGTCTTCAAAGAATGAGGCATTCTAGATTCCATGATTGTATTTACATGAATATCGGCTATATCTGACTTGAATACCAAAAAACTGTAGGCACTACTATTTTGGGCTGGCCCTAGATAGTAACAATCTACTGTTTTTGGTCCAAGTTTGACTCTCTTGGGAGGAGAAACTATAACTTTTGCTAAGCACCCCCACACTTTGACGTATTTAAAGCTTGGTTTGTTTCCTCTCCAAATCTCATATGGAATAGTTCCTGTTTTATTGTGAGGGACTTTGTTTAATATGTGATTAGACATATTTAAGGCTTCCCCCCACAAGTTTTTCGGTAGACCAGAGGTTAAAAGATGGCATTAATCATGTCTTTTAATGTTTTATTCTTCCTCTCGGCTACACCATTTTGTTGTGGTGAATATGGAGCTGTTGTTTGATGAATTATACTATTTTTGGCACAGAACTGTTCACGTGGTGATTCATATTCTCCACCTCGATCAGATCTCAATATCTTGATCTTTTTATTTAACTGATTTTCTACCTTAGCCTTGTACTTTATAAATGATGTAATTGCTTCATCTTTACCATTCAAAAGACATACATAGCAATATCACGTATAATCGTCAATAAACCTGATAAAGTATTTTTTCCCACCTTTTGTAGGTAACGACTTAAAATCACATAAATCGGTATGAACCAAACCTAGTGGTTCGGTGCTTCTATCAACAGATTGAAATGGTTTTTTAACCATTTTTGATTCCACACATGTCTCACATTTGTAGTTCTTATCTACTTGGAATTTCAGAATTAATCCCAAGTTTGATATTGTTTTCATTTTTCGAAAACTTATATGTCCCAATCTATCATGCCATAGTAAAATTTTGTACCCAAGCAAGTAAAAAACTTCAATTTATTAATAGCACAATCAAAATACAAAGTTTTATTGCCGTTAACGGCTAATTTTTCTTAACACATAAATATCCCCTTCCGATATACATTCCAGCTTTGGACAGAACCTTCTTGTCTGACTCGAACACCATTTTGAATCCTTTCTTCGATAGTATTGCACCAGAGATGAGATTCTTGCGTATGTATGGAACGTGGAGCACGTCATTCAACTTGATAGTTTTCCAGAAGTAAACTTGAGGATTACTGTGCCACTGCCTTCAATCATGGATACTGCTGAATTACCCATAAAGAGTTTTTCTTCGTGACTGAATTTCTGGTATGTAGAAAACATGGATTTGTCAGAGCAGACATGACGAGTACCGCCTGTGTCTACCCACCATTGGTTAGGATTCTGAACCAAATTGCATACAGATACAACTGCCGAGAAGTTGGACTCATCTACTTCATTGTTGTCAACTATATTTGCCTCTTTGTTGCGTTTCTTTTTGTGTCTGCAATCTCTAGCGGCATTTCCAACCTTTCTACAAACCCAACACTCGCCATTAAACTTTTTGGTTCGCTTGTTGTCTTTTGGTTTGTTTTCTAGAGATTTCCTTTTCTTCTAGAAATTCTTCATTTTGTTTTTTGTCTTTGATCCTTCAGCCACAAATGCCACCTCACTTTGTTTTGTAACTCCACGGTTATCTGCCTCAATTTTTAGTCGGACTATGAGATTCTGTAAAGAGATTTCCTTCTTCTTATGGTTTAGATAGTTGCGGTAATCTCTCCAGGATGGCGGCTGTTTTCCCATGATGGCTTTAACCAAAAATGATTCTCCAACCTTATGGCCTTCTGCTACGAGTTCATGAATGATGATTTGCAGTTCATGCAGTTGAGCAGTCATCGGTTTGGTGTCAACCATCTTGTAGTCCATGAATTTGTCTACCATGAATTTCTTAAGACTGATATTCTACGTCTTATACTTCGTGGCAAGTGCATTCCAGAGTGCTTTTGCTGTCTTTAGAGGTTGATATACATTGTATAGCACCTTGTCGAGACAATTCAGAATATAGTTTCTGCATAGAAAATCGAAATGCTTCCACGTATCAATATCTGATTCGTTGCCTGGTACAGGAATCGGTTCCTCCTCCTCGAGATACCGTTGCAGACCGAGTGTGATGAGATAAAATAACATCTGATTCTGCCATGGTAGAAAGTCATCACAATCTCCTTTAAAAGGATCGGGCCTGCTGTGTGTAGTAGCCTTTGTTGAGAGCTCTATTGTTGCCATCTCTGTTTTAGCAAAAGAAATAAAAATTTTACCGAAACAGAGAATAAATAATTATAAACTCATCTCACAAGTTTGTAAATCATATTTCCACTATTCTGGAATTTGGATATCGTCTAAGGCTTGTCGTAACAATTTTCTTAAGAATTTATTTCAAAATTTTCCCAAGATAAAATAGACGTAAGCTGCTCAAGATTGTGGTGAGTATGTCACTTCGTGGTTGATAATTAAGATAGCAGTAGGAGAGAGAAGCAGAAGAAAAAACCCGAATTGAATTCGATTGAGATGTGATCAGTATTCCCCCTATTTATATTTTCGTCTGCATCCCTTCAAACAGTCGCGTCCTCCTGACGGGTTGCACCCGTTGCCTTTCATTGTTGTTGTTCGTTAACGGGCCGCACCCGTTCGCTACTGGTTCCGCGTTGATATCCGCTTTTGGCATAAGTCGCACCCCCTCGCATCAAACAGGTTGCACCCGCTTCCGTCTGCTAATGGATGCATCTGTTCGCCAAAAAACCCGCTCCAGCTTCGGAAGTCACACCTCCTCAGTCAAAAACCATGTTTGTATCCTCACAACAGATCCGCACCCGTTTGCACAGCCTGATATTGTTTTAAAAAAACCCGGCCCAGTTTTAAATAAAAATAGGATCATATTAGACCCATACCCAAGCCTGAGCCCGGCCCGGTTCGGTCGGAAGGATGGCGGCGGCGGCGCGCACGTGTGGTGAAGCATGACTTCCTTCCTCACAGCAAACACACATTTAGAAGCCCTATGGCCCCAACCTCCTCATGAGACAACCATTCATATACTTAGCTTTTTTTTTTAGTTTTGGCGATGTGGGAAAAATATATTTCATTTACACTTATATTAGAAATTCCAACAAAAGATATTTTGTTTCGTGCCAGGTGATTAAATCCTAAATTTATAGTGAGCGGATAATCGGTTTGTAGTAGCACCAAGGCTTAATGTTAGCAGTAAGATTCTATCTTTTATTTGCTTAGGCCTTTGTGTCTGATGGATTATTTGCTTAGGCCTTTGTGTCTTTTATTCTGATAATCGGTTTGGATTAAAAATCATAGCTGTAAAAACCTGAGTATTATGCTCCAAAAAATTCTATAACTCATGCTTTTAGATGTATTATTCAGTCTGCTATGTTTTATGATAATGCTTTAATTTGTTTTATTTTCTCCTATTTTTTAAGAAAAAAAACATACTTTTTATTCCACTGCTTCAGCTCGCTCTTGCATCAACCATTGTTTTGTTAACAAATCTCACTATATCTTGCTGCAACATCACAAGCTAGTCAATTCTGCTCCTGCTACTCCATTGTCTCAGTCAGTGTATGAAACTGTTTCAACTAGACCGCTTTATGTGCAGCTAAACACATTTTTTCAATTGAGAGTAATGCTACTACCTTCAACTACTGCCACAACGAGCACGCGTCTACCTTCAACCACATTCAACTTCATTTAACAGTATTGCTTCAGCAGCTTTTTCTGAGTATATAAGGTATCCACTTCAGTCTATATTTAAGCTTCTCATCGTTATGCACATGTTATACGTTATATTGGGTGCAACTATTGAGGTTATGTTTCCTTTGATTTTATGCTTGATATTGTGTCAGTTGTGTCAATATGATTGATCTTTGAGTGAATATGCGTGCAACCTTCGATTGATTTGAGAGTACAAGTTCATTGACATTATGTCAATACAACATTTGTTTGTGTCGAACAAAGGAATAAAATATTATATTTCTTCATGTCGCTACACCCATATAACTAATATACACTATTGATTTGTTGACAGTGATGTCAACTAAATCGTGTTGATTGATTTGTTGCTTGATTCTTGACCATTGTAGTCAGCCTTGAAGAAATATTGCATGATATTCTGGGTTAAGGCATTTTGATCATTTACATTCATTGTGCATCATTAATCTAAGTAGGCAGTGGATGCTGTAAGATTACAATTTCTAGAAAAATCAAAAGATGGACCTTGATTATAGGAAATATAATTTACAATTGACCGACTTTTGTCCAAAATGAAGGATAGATGTAGGAGACGGTAGAGAAGTGAAACTGGGAAACTGCCCAAGAAGTAAACTTTAGAAAGAATGCATTAAATATCTTGAACCGGTATGAACTTCTATCATTTTGCAAGTAAAATATTCAATTATAACCAATGTGTTAGCCTACATGCCTTCCATGATATACTAATTATCAGAAAGAAAGTGAAGAATATGAAGTCATAGTGGCAGATGGAAAACTATATAAACAGCATCAAATCCCTGTTAACACCATAGAAAGTTCTACATCGATGTCCGTTCTCAACACATCAAGGTCTTTGTATGTTGGAAAGGTAAAATAAAGCCTCTAAAATGCTATATTATTCAAACTAGATTGCATTGCATCGATCCAAATTCTTGACATGAGCAAAAGATAAATGGATTATTTCAACATTCAAGCTTCTTATCTGGAGCAGCAACAACTACTGTAGGACGAATGGTAGTCAATGAAGGCATTTTGAAGGTAACGTCATTGTTTAATTAAACAGATAACACATCATGCAAAATGACATTATCTAAATTCACCAATCTGAAAACATCAGGCAATATGGCCATATAGTGGACTTTATCTCCCAACCGAAGAAAACTTCACAGATGGTATTGCACTGTCTTAGAGCTATCAGTTGTTGTCACTGTATCATAATATGCCATTTGTTAAACTTGTACTATAATGTTAAACTGTCAGCTTGGCACTACGATAGCTCTAAAACTAACCTTGACAGCAAGCTTGGTACTACGATAGCTTGGGACTGTATTATAATGTTAAACCAAGAATATAATCTGATAAGTGAATTAACTGTATCAATCTAGATAGCCTGGTACTGTATTATAATACGATAGCAGGACAGCTTGGTAGTGTATTATAATGTTAAACTTAGAGCTATCAAGCAAGTACCAACACAGATGGTATTACACAGATCCTACAAAAATAGGCATTACACTGTCTTAGAGCTGTCAGTTGTTGTCACTGTATTATAATTGTTGACATGATGTGTAAATTGTTGACAGCATGTAAAACCAGTAATCTTAGAGCTGTCAGTTGTGTATATGACCGAGCTTCAAATCTTAAGGCAAAAACACTTTCTCATGGTGTTTCTATACTTTCCAACATTGAATGGAATAACGATTACTGAGTAGAAGACATGAATTATCATCAAGCTCATTTTTTGCTCATGTTATGGAACAATTTGAGCTCTATTTCTAAGTGTGCCAGTATTACTTGATAAACAATTTGCTTTACAGGTAGATATATGACTGTGATGCAAAAAAAGGTTGCAATGAGTTATAGATCGAAGTTATTTTTGCTGCTAGAACTACTTTTTTCTTTTGTTTTGCTATTGCTACTTGTTCTATATTTTGTTTACGAACTATTGATGACGAACTATTTACGTTTGGTGTAAGAATATTGTGTATTTTGACTATGAAATTTCATAAGTTGGTTATCAAATATTTGTCCAAAATGTGTATTGATGCAATATATTGATTTTGAAATGTGGTATTGATATAATATGCTAATTTTGAAATGTGGTATATATACACATTGTGACTGACGTTTACTGAAATGGAATTTACAGGAAAGTAGAAAAAGCCTAATTGACTTAGTTTTGTATACAATTTAACGGCGTTGTTAAAATGCTGTTAAAACTTTCCATGACGTTTTTTAAACGTCGTTGAATGTTTTAACAGCATTTTAAAAATGCCGTTGAATTGTTTTAGTAGCGTTTTAAAAATGCCGTTGAATTGTTTTAACAGAGTTTTTTAAAAATGCCGTTAAATTAGACCAAACGCTGCTAAATGATTTCATGACAGCAGAGAAACGCTGTAAAAAGGGACATTTTACAGCGTTTATTCCTTGTCGTCGTGTATCTCTGACATATAACTACATATCGATATACAGCGTATGTAAAAACGCTGTTAATAGCATTTATAGCGTTTTTCTAACGCTGTTAAAATTCATGTTTGTTGTAGTGTAAGACCCCCGACTCTAACATTTTATTCTCTCTTAGAACTTTGCTTGTCATCCGAATAACACTTCATAGTTTCATCTTCAGGCTTGGAATCCGCCTCCGCTGTTTCCACGTCATTCTCCTTCATAATAGGCTGACCATTTCCTTTGGTTACCATATGCTCCGATGTCTCTTTCTGAATATTTTCTTTAGCCAAGTTTAGTTGTTCAATTGCTTCATCATTGTCACTCTTTCGTTTGTTTGATCTCTTCAATTCATACTCCTTTGGATTGCCCCTTACCCTGGAAGATTGATCGTTGTCGTGCTTAAACTTGATATTCTCAGATGTCCCTTCCTATTTTTTGGTCCCTACTTTGTCTTTGTCCTTTGGCTCCCTATATGGGTCCATACTTTAACCATCAGGCATTGCACTTTGTTATTTCTAAAGCACACACAATTTCACACCTTTGAGGAGGATTCTCAAACTCTATCTTTTTTTATAACTACGACATTCTTGAATAACCCCTTTATCTCCTTAGGGAAACCTATATCCTCTTTAAGTTCAATCAATACTCTGACATATGATATTCTACTTCCCTTTGATGTTGGCGCATCCATTTTGATAGGAATACCCATCGAACTAACTAACGCACTAATAGCCTCCACCTTCCACACTTAGAAGCTTAAGCTAAGTAGTTTGATCCATGCTGGTAAAGATAAAAGCAAGTCCTTATCCGTTCTCATATTTAGGTTAATTCTTTTCACTATGATTAAGTTTCTATCAAAGAACCATGACCCTTGATTAAGAATTCTCTTGTGGTCTTTTTCGCTATTTAATCTAACAACAAAAAATTCATTCTGTCTAGATTGCAATGAAAAACCCCTCTTTGTTTTCCATACCATTTTCATATAGTTTTCTAAGTTCTTAATATATGGTCATGGCCTTACAATATAAATAAGTCCATAGTTTTTCCATCCCGATTCCTCCTTCTCAATAGCTGCTCTAGATAATTTATCTTTCTTCTTATAACTGAAATCAATTACTTCGATACATATGGGTTTTACCTCCTTAGGGCATGCACATCCTGTTCCTCTTACTACATCATTGTAGGTGACCTTTTTCACATTGGGAGCTATTGGAAATTTTATAGATTTTTGATTACTCCTAGATTGATTCTGAAAGTTGGCATAAGCCACTGCCAAATAAGTCTTCCTCCGGATATTCACGGTTCGCCATCCACCCTTATCTAGATCAACCGCTGCCTCTTGGGTTCTATCCATCCCCTTCATGATTCCTTTGCCTTTATTGTTCTCCTTCTCGGAATCCATATCAACTGAGAAAACAATGATAAGAGAAATATAGTATAAGATATTGAATGAAATGAAGAAGAAGTATGAGAAGATGGAAGAGAGATTTGAAAATAGGTTAGAATTAGGGAAACCTTAGCTGATTACAGTTCAGAGCTGCCATTAAAATTTATTGTAACATCCCTAATTTGTAATACATTATTCAGAAGATTTAATTAAATATATTAAATAAAATAATGAAAATGTAAAGTGATAAGGGGATTGAGATTGGTTAATACACCTAGAGGCCGTTCTTAAGTAACTCTAATGGACTTATTAATAGGTAAGTGATAATTAAACTAACATAAAGGCATTAGGGTCATTGCCGACCATATTTCCTACCCTTATACTATTATCCCTATACCTTGCACGTTCATTTTTATCATAAGCAAAAATAAACATAAGAAAGAAAAGGAAAGCCAGCCATTAAGGAGTAAGAAGAGAAGAGGAAATTCAAGTTTAAGCTTAGGATTCAAGCTAGAAGAATCAATCTCCAATTTCTTTATCCAATCTAAGGTGAATAACAATCACTACATCTCTATACTATTTTTTATAGGATCATTGATTTTTCGATTTAAGATCAAATCTAATATGATGATTTTTGATGATATGCTTGATTTCAAATGAATGATAGAGTCAAACAAGGTTGTTTGCATTTGATAAACAAGGTTTTACAGGTAAATCCATATGTTTTGATTTCAGAATGCCATTGTAAAAATTTATGTTATGAGAAACAAGGTTTTGGAGTTGGATTTCAATTTTTATAATTTTTCCCAGCCATGGAGATTTAATATGAATTTTCAAAGGAAAATATATGTTATTAGGTTTAAAAAATTTCGATTGTTATATGATGAATGTGGATTTGAAATTTGTATATGTTAGATGTGATGACCCGTAAATCCGTACCCTTAGAATCGACAATAATCCACACATGGCCGATCCAAAAAGCACCGACTGACAGAAAGTCAAGAGAAAGAAAAGAAGAAAGAAGAAGAGAAGAGAAGAAAGAGAGAAGATAGAACCAAAAAGAACTATACAAAATCTCACATCGCAGCAGAAAATATATAATATCATATCAATGATCTTTACAACATAGAAACTGTATATATACACATCAATCAGAGTTCAATAATCAATCAATAGTTATCAGCTTGAACAGTTATAATAACATGTCCTCACAATTGCCGATAATAACAACAACTAAGCAATGCAGCAGATAATCAAGCAAATACGGATCTACGAAAATGAAGATCTCCAGCTCTCCCGTTGAATCTCCAAAAGCATCAAATCTAGAACTGTAAATATACTCGGTCTGACCCGAGCATTGAAAGGAAAGAATGCCTGGATCAGTCTGGTAAACCAACACGAGAAACACACTCAATTGAATTTATTAAATTACCAAACTTTTCATTTATCAAAACAAAAGTATCTCGTAAGATAAGTCCACACATAAACATGGACATGTTTTTACCTAACGATAACTAAAACATTTCTTTCATATCAAATCCTCTTGTATTATACTAGTGTCTAGTATATACAAATAATATTAATTATAGTCGAAATGGTTACCTATATAGCATTTTGAGGCTATTCATTATGCCTTTACAAACAAAATCGCAGCTCATTGTGGGTTTTGGATTCCATACAAATGACCAGGTGAAAGGACTAACTTCTGGCAGTACATCTCTAGAAGAATGTACCGAGTACCATCACAAAGGATTCTCTACCAACACAAGACCGGCCCACCTCTATAACTAGATGGTACCCAATATATCATCATCCGGTCGTTATCGACCTTTACCGAGGGCCCTCTAGTATACAAACCACAATAATCAGATACACGACGTCGTAGCATGCAAAAATATATATAGAAGAGGATGACCATACCCTAATGGGAGCGACCCATTTAGCCTTGCCGCATCTAACCCTATTTTGATCATTTCCGGTTGATGAGGCCTGACGAGGTAACGATTACCTTTCATAATCACATATCACATAAATTTGAACGGCACACGGCCATTTCTGTTGACTACTAATTGCCTTCCACAAAAATACAACCCTTAAGCTCATACGTCTCAAGGAGGGTGTTAAGCTAAAAAAAGTTGCCTTCTCCGCCACCACTGATGTACGTTTGTAAAAACCAATGTACATAATCGTTAGAAATGCAATGTCAGAGAAACATCCATACAAGTTGTCCAGGAACAGGACAAACCGAAGGTACTTTCCTACCACATCTTGTCGGGAAATCCCTAGGATTAGTAGCGAATAGTCCTCGCATTGGATATTTCATAATAAAGAGACTACTGCTACTGGATGTATACTGGGATTTCAAACCCAAACGATCAACAAGCAGTCTCCCACTATGAAACTCCGGAATATCAATACTATCACAAGCAACCTGCACACTCGTCGCATATACGTTGGTCCAAAGTGGTTTTCGGAATACCACTGCTACTGGATGTATATTGGGATTTTAACCCTAAACGATCAATAAGCAGACCCTCACTATGAAACTCCGGAATATCAATACCAACACAAGCAACCAGTACAATCGTCGCATATATGTTGGTCCGAAATGGTTTTTGGATAAACTGATCCCAGTCTCTTCGCACCAACAATGCAAAAGCATTTCTCAATATCACACAGCAACTAAGTCTCATCGACTTATCACGTCTCTAACTTTCAACTTGCTATCCTTCGGGCCAAGAAGGAAGCTCGATAGATTAGAGTAATACACCGCACTATACGAATCAACATCCTCAACACAAATGATAATCAAGCCCATATAGAAGGCTACGTACTAGGTATACGACTAAATAGTTCCCACATCAAGTCAAGGAACTAAAATTTGGCCAAGTTTGATAGTCGGTTATTTAACTATCAGAACAAACAAACAAATATTCAGCACCATAACAATCACTAGGCCCTTTTAATTAATCTTCTATTAATTAAATAATTTGCCAAACATTCACTTCAAATTATCTTTAAAAGGATATATCTTCAAAACCATTTCAACATTGGAAAACATTTCAAAATACTTATTTAAAAAATATAAGCATATTCACAAATCTCTTTATTTTCAATCTTAGAAAATATTCCATATACTTAAATCAGGATTAAGTATTTATTTTATTCTTCAAGTAAAAGATTCTTTTAAACATCTTTATTTTGGGTCAAAATGAATGTTGCGTAAAACATCGTTACGACAACCCAAAATCACTAGTATAGGGATTCGAAAATAATATAGATATATAAAACCCAATATTATACAAAAACATTTCCTTTCGAAAATCATTTACTATAACAACAGTGTTATAGCCCACCATTTCCTTATACTTTTCGAAAACGTCTATTTCAACAATGAATGTTGAAATCTATGTATTCGATATTTAACACATTTTAAAACAACTTTAAACTATTTTATTCCATTTAAAATATCACTTCCCAAAACATTTATTTATTTCAAAAAATTATTCGCTGTCCAAAATCGTGAATATACTTCTCTAACCCAAATTCATTATTTCTACACGTTTTATTTTAAAGGATAATCCACTGTCCAAAATCGTGGACATACTTCTTTTACCAAATTCATCACTATTGCAAATTTAATTAAAAGATTATCCACTGTCCAAAATCATGGATATAATTCCTTTATTATACTTATATATTTAACTTATCAAATTCAATCAATTACGGATTTATAAAACAATGTTTATAAACTCCATTTATATTTTATAAAAACTTCAAAGTATAAAATCCCATTATAAATCAATTACGTTTAATAACTTAATTACGTGCCAAAATCCAATTTATAAGTTAATTCCTTATAAATTATTTATTTTACAAATTCATTATTTTATAACTTCACAATTATAAATCTTATTCATTTATAAACTCCATTTATAACTTTATTTTAACACTTATAAAAACTCCTTTATAATCCCATTATTTCGACTTATAAAAATTCAACGTTATAAGTCTTATTTATAAACCGTTTATAATAAATTCCAAATCTCCATTTATACTATTTCACAAAATAGTCAACTTCACATTTCAAAATTCCCATTTCAATTATATTTCTCAAATATCATAATTTTTATAACATAAAAATTATAACTTTTATCTATTCAAAATAAATTTATTTACTTAACACTGTAAAATTCAATAAAACATATATTTCCAAAATCACTTTGAAAATCCTTTTTAATTTGGAAATTATCACTTTAATATTTTTAAATTCTCAAAAATAGGCCTAATGATGCAACAGTACTAAATACAACAATCACGGCATCCAAAACATCATATATTATATGATAACAGCATATATAACAATATCTATAAATAAATCAACACAGGTGAGGAATCCAGTTGGATCCCTCAAACCTATCACCTACAAAAAATATACATATTAGAATATGTGTACAATGTCAGCTTCAAGGCAGACGCGCGTATAAAGGGTCATCCGCTCATACACATGAACGTATAGGGTCATCTGCTCCACTAGGCAGGTATATATCCAAATACCAATCAATATATCATATATCATCCAAACAATCATCAATCATCATAAAAAATATTTATTCTCACTTATATAAAAATATTAGTGAGTCAGGAAGAGTGAGTTGTACTCACATTGCTTGTAGTCGTCGCGATAACGATTTATTCCGATTAAAATTAAACAAGTGTTTAATTTCAATCAAATTTTTCACTAGCTCAAATAAATCCTAATCAATCTCCATAATGTAGTGCTCATCAATACGGACGCAACGTAATTTGTTTCGTCAATTTTCGACCTCGTATAAAGAAGTTATGGTGTTTTAAAGTTTGTACGATTTGATATATATATAAATTTACACTTTTTATTTTTTATTTTTAACCTCTAGTAAATCACGGTCTTTGATTGCATTTGCACCAGATCTGGGCCGCTCCCTCCTATTCCCTTCTTCTTCCACACACGTAACTCCTAGGGTTAAGAAACTCATTAGCCACCTCTCGTCCATCGAATTATACGCCTCTGTCCACAAACTAGAATTCGATCGGCGAGTGTCACGACGAAGTTCCAACTCCACTACCAATGCCCAAAAACTGGCCTCCCCACGACGTGCTACAGCCATCAAATCACGCTTAAACAACCCCTAAAACGCAGCCCCCTAGCCTCTTCCTCGTTGCGCCATATTCGATCATCACCGTTGGATGCGAAGATCACGATATGCTCTACAGTATTGTAGTTGAACGTTTTTGCTAATTGTTTGTCGATTGAGAGATAATGAAGGAAGAAAATTCGAAATTTAAGGCCATTGAAAATGTATTGGCAGATAGGGATTCTAGAGTTAGGGTTTTGGTGAAAATAATGAATTATGAAGTACTTTTATAGAAAAAATTTCGACACCATTCACCCGAAAAAATTTCGAACTCGAAACGAAGCGTGCCGCCTGGCGTTTATAATGTTTTACCCCCATTCCGAACATAATGGAGTATATATCGGGAGCCAATTCGATCGTATTTGAAAGATAATTTTTCAAATCGACTATTTAAAATTTAAAATTCACTTAAGCCGATTTCTACGCGTTTTAGCTTGCCTCGGACAAACCGTAAATCCGATTGACACAAAATTTGAAATCTTACATTAATATAACATTACGGATCCAATAAAACTAGTTTTATCGAAATCCGAGACTGTTTGAAAAATGACTATTTTTACTCGTTAATTAAATATTAAAATATTCAATTTCTACAAATTAACTTTTAATTCAATCTTAAAAGTTCTGTAACATCATTCATATTCAAATAGAATTTAATCCATCTTTATAAATCATTTTTATTCATTTTAAATCCAATTTCTAATTATTTCTGCAATTCCAATATTAGATTAACAATTTAATTATCCAATTAAATCTAGATATTCGAAATATAAGTTATTCGACTCATAAAATTTACTTGTGCATATTTAAAATCAATTAAATATACGAATTTCAAATGATTGAAATTTTGGGTCGTTACATTCTCCCCTACTTAGAAGAATTTCGTCCTCGAAATTACTAAGTAAGAAAAAGTCATAAAATACATTAAATTTTCAAAACAATTCATTCAATTTAGATTTACCAAATCTATTTAACCTTTTAACTTTTTCCAAAATCTAATAGTTAAACTTACAAAAACTTTTCTAAGTTTCAAATCCATTTATAGTTATCTTCAAAACTAACTAATATCATTTAACTTTATAACTCAATATCAAAATTTTAGTTATCACAAATTTTCCAAAAATTTTCTAACGCCTTAAATTTTCAAAAAAATTCGCCAGCATCTCTTTTGCGCGGTTCGATCCGAAAAAAAGTAGCAATATATATCACAATTATGCATCTCATCATCAAGGACGAGGCATCCCGAAGGGGAAAAAAATGTAAAAGTACGATATGTAATCCGAGATATGTACCTTATGTATTATTAAAGAGCATATACGGTTAATATAGCACGAAAGCGAGCTCCAAATGCGAAGCAAGCGCCATCCACACCTACTAAACACTCAGCAAACCATGAGAAACATGTATATATGAAAGTAATATCAATATACAACATATATCAATACAACAACTATATAAGCCAATCTAGCAAATGCAACAAAAGCAACAAATCCAATCATAAAACAACTATCATCCAACTAACATCCAACAAACCATATCTATCAGTCAATTCATAATCAAATCAATATACCTTCACTTCTTATTAATATTCATTGAATTGGTTTTCAATTTAATCACATTTGATTCATTAACATTGGATTTACTAACATTCATTCATTTATATTCAATTAGTTTGCATTCACTAATTCATATTCCAATTTGTTCACTTCCAAATCAAATCAAATCAAATCTATTTGAATTCACTTAGCTTCCCATTTGAATTAAATTACTTAGCTTTCCATTTCATTAGCTCAATTTCATATGGATTTTCTATACAATCAATTAACATATATCTAACAATCAATGCATATTCAACATTACCAAATTAATTTACTTTACATTCATTCAATTTGGTTCAATGCTTTTAATTTCAAATTGGTTTAACATTCAACTGACTTTCATTCAATTATTCAATTCGTTTAATATTTCAATTTGGATTGTTCTAGTATTCACTGAATTCACATTTAGCACTAAAGTTGAATTTCTTTATATAACTCAAATTCATTTTCATCACTTCACTTTTTTATTTCAAATTATTAATTTACTTCGATACCAAAATCAACTTCATTTAACATCACTTAAGTTATGTTTCATTTCAACTTCATTTACATTCACTTTCACTATACAACTTAAATTAACTTCTAATTTAATTCAAATTCTATTTTATATAACTTTTTTACTTAAGTCAAATTCATCTCACTATTCAAATTTAGATTTTTATTTTGCTTAACAAAATCGTTTAACCATTTTAACAGTTGGTTTTACTTACTTTTTCTCAATTTATAAGTTATAAATCTTATTTTTCAAACATGCTAATTCATGTTATATAATCACTTATCTTTTAAGTTTAATTTCCATTTCAATAACTTATATCATCCAGTTAAAGTCCAATTCAATTTATTTAACTTCACTTTAGTTAAATGTCAAATCATATATTTATTATGCTAACTCACATTTATTTCAACTTTACCAAAGCTAAAATTTATTTCATATTATAAAACCAAAGCTCATTTTACTTATATTTATCAATTACAACTTCGATTTAATCAAATTTGTTTATCACAACAAAGCTTTAATTTCAATTTACTATTGGTAGCAAATCTATCACATAGAAACTCGAAAATGATACCGATGATGCTACAGTCATCATCCTTATTATTTTCCAGTAATGGTATTGAATTCAGTGCTTTTTATATTCTTCTAAAATTTTCTTTTATCTTTATAAATCACATTTATAAATCTTTTACTTATATAATTTCACCATTCACTTTACTTATATAAGATCATTCCAAATTTATTAATCTTATTTAGATTTATAACAATATAACCTCTTTAACTTTGAAAAACAACTTTCAAAATCAACGGGATTCAAAATTTCAAATTCATAGCTTAAATTCATTTTTATTTATAACTCATATTTATAAATGTATTCATATAGTTCTACTTCTTATATATAAGATTATTTCACAATTGTAAATCATACTAATTATAATTCCATACTTATAATTCATTTTCTTATATAATATATTCTTTCACAATTATTGTTTCTATTTAGATTATCCAAACAGCTTTTAATAACTTATATATATTTACATTTTCAAACAACCAAACTATCAGTTTATATACACTTTAATAATTTCTGAAAAATTATTTTCTTTATATATAAAATATAATCGAGGTAAAATTATTTCATTTACCCAATTTAAAATAATACTATATCGACTTGCCTCGTTTAAGAGTTTGGAACTCCCTTTCGATAACATGGCGTCCCACATACCGACCAGAATTCACAATCAACTCAACGAATAAGTAGACACAATATAAAACATTTTATATCCACTAACAAATACACGCTCATATATATAATACACTCAACTCAATCAAGGGTGCTACTGTCCCTATCTATACTGAGTACACATCAAAGCTTAAGAATATACAAAATCTAAGCTCTGATACCACATGTAACGACCCGCAAATACGTACCCTTAAAATCGACAATAATCCACATATGTCCGACCAAAAAGCACCGAATGACAGAAAGTTAAGAGAAAGAAAAGAAGAGAGAAGAAGAGAAGAGAAGAAAGAGAGAAGATAGAACCAAAAAGAACAATGCAGAATCTCACATCGCAGCGGAAAATATATAATATCATATAAATGATCTTTACAACATAGAAACTGTATATATACACATCCATCAGAGTTCAACAATCAATCAATAGTTATCGGCTTGAACAGTTATAATAACCTGTCCTCACAATTTCCGATAATAACAATAACTAAGCAATTCAGCGGATAATCAAGAAAATACGGATGTACGAAAATGAAGATCTCCAGCTCTCCTACTGAACCTCCAAAAGCATCGAATATTGACCTGTAAATATACTCGGTCTGACTCGAGCATTGAAAGGAAAAAAACGCCCATGTCAGTCTGGTAAACCAGCGTGAGAAGCACACTCAACTGAATTTATTAAATTACAAAACTTTTCCTTTATCAAAATAAAAGTATCTTGTAAGACAAGTCCACACATAAACACGGACATGTTTTTACCTTACGATAACTAAAACATTTCTTTTATATCAAATCCTCTTATATTATACTAGTGTCTAGTATATACAAATAATATTAATCATAGTTGAAATGGTTATAATATAGCATTTCGAGGCTATTCATTATGCTTTTACAAACAAAATCGCAGCTCGTGGTGGGTTTTGGATTTCCATACAAATGACCAAGTGAAGGGACTACCTTCCAGCAGTACATCTCTAGAAGAATGCACCGAGGACCATCACAAAGGATCCTCTACCAACACAAGACCGGCCCACTCTATAACTAGATGGTACCGAATATATCATCCTCCGGTCATTTCCGACCTTTACCGAGGGCCCTCTAGCATACAAACTACAATAATCGGATACATGACGTCATAGTGTGCAAAGATATATCTAGAAGAGGATAATCATACTCTAATGGGAGTGACCCACTTAGCCTTGCCGCATCTAGCCCTGTTTTGGTCATTTTCGGTTGATGAGGCCTGATGAGGTAACGATTACCTTTCACAATCACATATCACATCACTTTGAATGCCGTACAGCCATTTCCGTTGACTACTAATTGCCTTCCACAAAAATACAACCCTTAAGCTCATACGTCTCAATGAGGGTGTTAAGCTAAGAGAAGTTGCCTTCTCCGCCACCACTGAAGTACGTTTGTAAAAACCAATGTACGTAATCATTAGAAATGCAATGTCAGGCAAACATCCATACAAATTGTCCAGAAACATGACAAACCGAAGGTACTTTCCTAGCACATCCGGTCGGGAAATCCCTAGGATTAGTAGCGAATAGTCCTCGCATTGGATATTTCATAATAAAGAGACTACTGCTACTGGATGTATACTGGGATTTTAACCCCAAACGATCAACAAGCAGTCTCCACACTATGAAACTCCGGAATATCAATACTATCACAAGCAACCTGCACACTCGTCGCATATACGTTGGTCCAAAGTGGTTTTCGGATAAATCGATCCTGGTCTCTTCGCACCAACAACGCAAAAGCGTTTCTCAACCTCACACGGCAACTAAATCTCATAGACTTATCACGTCTCCAACTTTCAACTTGCTATCCTTCGGGACAAGAAGGAAGCCCGATAGATTGGAGTAGTACTTCGCACTATACGAATCAACGTTCTCAACACAAATGATAATCAAGCCTACACAGAAGGCTACGTACTAAGTGTATGACTAAATTGTTCCCACATCAAGTCGAGGAACTAAAATTTGGCCAAGTTTGATAGTCGGTTATTTAACTATCAAAACAAACAAACAAATATCAGGCACCATAACAATCACTAGGCCCTTTTAATTAATCTTCTATTAGTTAAATCATTTGTCAAATATTCACTTCAAATTATCTTTAAAAAGGTATATCTTCAAAACCATTTCAACATTGGTAAACGTTTCCAAATACTTATTTAAAAAATATAAGCATATTCATAAATCTCTTTATTTACAATCTTAGAAAATATTCCATATACATAAATCAGGATTAAGTATATATTTTATTCTTTAAGGAAAAGATTCTTTTAAACAACTTTATTTTGGGTCAAAATGAATGTTGCGTAAAACATCGTTACCACAACCCAAAATCACTAGTATAGGCATTCGAAAATTATATATATATATACACACACCCCAATACTATACAAAAATATATCCTTTCAAAATCATTTACTATAACAACATTGTTATAGTCCACCATTCCTTATACTTTTCAAAAACGTCTATTTCAACAATGAATGTTGAAATCTATGTATTCGATATTTAACACATTTGAAAACAACTTTAAACCATTTTATTCCATTTAAAATATCACTTCCCAAAGCATTTATCTATTTTCAAAAGATTATTCACTGTCTAAAATCGTTAATATACTTCTCTAACCTAAATTCATTATATCTACACATTTTATTTTAAAGGATAATCCACTGTCCAAAATCGTGGACATATTTATTTTACCAAATTCATCACTAATGCAAATTTAATTAAAGGATTATCCACTGTCCAAAATCGTGGATATAATTCCTTTAATATACTTCTATATTTAACTTATCAAATTCAATCAATTTCGGATTTATAAAACAATGTTTATAAACTCCATTTATATTTTATAAAAACTTCAACTTATAAAATCCCTTTATAAATAAATCACGTTTAATAACTTAATTACATGCCAAAATCCAATTTATAAGTTAATTCCTTATAAATTATTTATTTTACAAATTCATTATTTTATAACTTCACAATTATAAATCTTATTCACTTATAAACTCCATTTATAACTTCATTTTAACACTTATAAAAACTCCTTTATAATCCCATTATTTCGATTTATAAAAAATTTAATTTTATAAATCTTATTTATAAACCGTTTATAATAGATTCAAAATCTCCATTTATACTATTTCACAAAATAGTTAACTTCACATTTCAAAAATCTCATTTCAATTATATTTCTCAAATATCATAATTTTTATAACATAAAAATTATAACTTTTATTTATTCAAAATAAATTCATTTACTTAACACTTCAAAATTCAATAAAAGGTATATTTCCAAAATCACTTTGAAAATCCTTTTTAATTTGGAAATCATCACTTTAATATTTTTAAATTTCCAAAAATTGGCTCAATGCTACAACAGCACTAAATACAACAATCACGCATCCAAAACATCATATATCATATGATAACAACATATATAACAATATCTGTAAATAAATCAATACGGTGAGGAATCCAATTGGATCCCTCCAATCTGTCACCTACAACAAATATACATATTAGAACATGCATACAATACCCGCTTCAAAGCAGACGCGCGCACAAAATGTCCTCCGCTTATATACAGGAACGTATAAGGTCATCTGCTCCACTAGGCAGGTATATATCCAAATACCAATCAATATATCATATATCATCCAAACAACCATCAATCATCATAAAAAATATTTATTTCCACTTATATAAAAATATTAGTGGGTCAGAAAGAGTGAATTGTACTCACATTGCTTGTAGTCGTCGCGACAACGATTTATTCCGATTAAAATTAAACAAGCGTTTAATTTCAACCAAAATTTTCACTAGCTCAAATATATTCCAATCCAGCTCCATAATGTAGTGCTCGTCAATTCGGACCCAATGCAATTCGTTTTGTCAATTTTCGACCTCGTATGAAGAAGTTATGGTGTTTTAAAGTTTGTACGATTTAATATGTGTGTGTGTGTGTGTGTGAATTTACACTTTTTATTTTTTATTTTTAACCTCTAGTAAATCACGGCCGCTGATTGCATTTGCACCAGATCTGGGCCGCTCCCTCCTATTCCCTTCTTCTTCCACACACGTAACGCCTACGGTTAAGAAATCCATAGCCGCCTCTCCTCCATCGAATTATACGCCTCCGTCGACAAACTAGAATTCGATCGACGAGTGCCACGACGAAGCTCATCAACTCCACTACCAACGCCCAAAAACCGGCCTCTCCACGACGTGCTATAGCCACCAAATCACGCTCAAACAACCCCTAAAACGTGGCCGCCTAGCCTCCTCCTCATTGCGTCATATTCGATCATCACCGTTGGATGTGAAGATCACGATGTGCTCTACAATATTATAGTTGAACATCTTTGCTAATTGTTTGTGGATTGAGAGATAAAGGAAGGAAGAAAATTCAAAATTTCTGGCCATTGAAAATGTAATGGTGGCTAGGGCTTCTAGGGTTAGGGTTAGGGTTTTGGTGAAAATAATGAATTATGAAGTCCTTTTATAGAAAAAAATTCGACACTATTCACCCGAAAATTTTTCGAACTCGAAACGAATCGTGCCGCCTGGCATTTATAATATTTTACCCCCATTTCGAATACAATGGAATATATATCGGGAGCTAATTCGATTGTATTTGAAAGATAGGCTTTCAAATCGACTATTTTAAATTTAAAATTCACTTAAACCGATTTCTACGCGTTTCAACTTGCCTCGGACAAACCGTAAATCCGGTTGATATGAAATTTGAAATCTTATAATAATATAACATTACGGATCCAACGAAACTGATTTTGTCGAAATCCAAGACTGTTTGAAAAATGGCTATTTTTACTCGTCAATTAAATATTAAAATATTTAATTTCTATAAATTAACTTTTAATTCAATTTTAAAAGTTCCGTAACATCATTCTAATTCAAATTGAATTTAATTCATCTTTATAAATCATTTTTATTCATTTTAAATCCAATTTTTAATTATTTCTTCAATTCCAATATTAGATTAACAATTTATTATCCAATTAAATCTAGATATTCGAAATATAAGTTATTCGACTCATAAAATTTACTTGTGCATATTTAAAATCAATTAAATATACGAATTTCAAATGATTGAAATTTTGGGTCGTTACATTAGATAACAAATTAAAAGTGAATTTCTATGATTTTTGAGGATTTTTACTAAGAGATATTATGGAAATTAAATTATTTTGAAAAGAGGACCTAAATGATTTAATCGATGTTAAATGGGAAGGGCATAATTGTTAATGCTAATCAGGTATTAGATCTGAGAAAATGCTGTAATTATTTGTAAAATAATTTGAAAGTTTAAGGTAACCTATCAAGAGTTTACACGTGGGCAAGTTAGTTATAAAGAAATTACTTTATTTGGTAAAAAACAGCCTTCTACTTAGAAAAAATGGTTTTGCCTCCTTTGGTAGTAGCTTTCGACCCAGAGCTTCTGCCTTCGACCAGTTCAGAACCATAGAAGCCAAAACCAGTACACATGGTATCACTTAGTTGGTACGCAGTACATTGGAGGAAGGCAGAAGATAAGGTGTCAAAACATAACTTCTGAATGGGCCGATGCCTCTATTTTCTTTTCTAAAGAAAAGCGCTTACCTGTTTACAAAGAGGTTTCGAAGGAGTCGAAACCAATGCTTGCAAAAGGGTATTTTAAAACAAGATTTCGATAGAGAGCTACCGCCTTTTTAAAGAAGTAGCGTCCGTAGAAGTTACTTAGTTTTTGAATTGAAGCTTTCGGATAGGGCAGTTTTGACCAAGTCGAAACTCTTTTGTAACTTTAAGCCTTTCGATGATATTGAAGAAATAATACAGTCAAAAGGTACTTTTTTTTATAAATATAAGCCGCTTCCCATAACTTTCGAAAGGGGTTAGGGGTTTCGAAGGCAATGGTTTCGAAAAGGGTTTCGAAGCCAACCTTCAAATATATTACCTAGATGTTTTATGCTTTCGAAAAGATGGTGCCGACACCATCAAGTTTTCCCCGATGCTTTTATGAGATAAGAATGGTTTCGAAAGAGACGCTTTCGCTTTTATTCACTTAAACCAAAATGATGTTTTAAATATAAATCAATGCTTTCGAAAGGAGGGCTTTCAATGGTTTTGAAAGGGAGATTTCAATGGTTCCACAAGGACTTTCAATGATTTCGAAAGGGCGACTTTCAATAGTTTCGAAAGGGGACTTTTCAACTGGGTTCGAAGCTATGCTTCTATAGTTAATGTCAATTCTTTAATACATCGAAAGGTTTCGAAAGAAAGGTTTTAAAGCATTTGATAGGTAGGAACCTAATGTTTTGAAATTAATTATATGCTTTCGAAGGAGGTCATCCAGTAAGATCGGGAGCAATGTTTCGAAGGGTTCAAAAGCTTTAGTTTTTAAAAACAAGTAAACCCAATCTCATTATTAAAAGAAAACCCATGGCTAAGTAAAAGAGTTTTGAAATGGCTTTAAGAAGAAGCTTTCCTTGATTAAAATAATAGGCTAAAGGGATTAACCATGTTTCATATTAAACCCACATGAGTGGAGTTGTTATGCTATTTTGTTTACTTCTTCAAATATAAATATATTCACATTATAATGGACTCATAACTGCATTTTGTGGGTAAAAGGGTAGAAGAATCAGCTAGGTTAACCTAGTAGTGAATATAAATTGATTAAACTACTAAATGAGTAGAATTGCATCCATGAAGTTGGAGAGACAAGAATATAGGATGCCTAAACGTTGAAGTTGTCAAGGAGACATGTTCATAGTAAACCCATGAAAACTATGATTTGAAAGTTATTAGGTTAACCAATAGTGATCCTATGAAAACTATGCATTAAGGATGGTTGACAGTGGCCAATTGGTTTGTAGTGAATCCATGAAAATTATATTCGAATTAAGTTATTGACAACAGTTAAAAGGTTTCGAGTTAACCCATGAAAACTAGAATAAGAGAGAAGTTATTGGAGTCGCTAATAGGTTTAGGGGAACCCATGAATTAATTAAGTTAATTGGCAGAAGCCAATAGGTTCATAGTGCACCTATGAAAACTATGAAATAGGACAGAGAGTCCATATGTTATCTAAAGATTATTAGTAAGCCCATGAAAACTAATATTTTAATAGCAACCCTAGAAACTATAAATATGACAAGAAGTCAGTTAAACCGGGGATGGAAAATCTAGAATGTTTTATGCATATCATCGTAATATTTTGAAATGTTATGTGTTAACCATTGTGGATGTAGGAGTACGGTATATGGTTTTATAAAAGGTTTTAGGATACTAGTGGGAGGAAAACTCGTTCCGCTAAGCGGCGTGGTACCATAGATATCTAAACGGTTTGAGATGTTTGGTTTTTATTCATACCAGGCTTTATGTTTGGTTCGAAGTTTTGTGTTCCCCTTGAACTCTCGAGTACTCAATTGATTTTGAGTAATTTGAGGCTTAGGGTTTTCAGGTTCTCTTCTTAGACGAATAAAGCTTTCGGAGACGTGTAGCAGACAGTTAGATATTTAAAGTTTTTCCGCTGTGTATTTTGGAAGTAAATGCAGATTAGTTTTATTGCTTTAGTATATACTCTGATCAACCAAGGGGACGTCTTCATATGCCTTTCTTGGCGTAATGTAATAAATATATTTTTCTAAACGCAGTTAACGCTTATAAAAATCTCGTATGCTCTTACTTTTGTTATTTTTACTTCATAATATTTGTATTGAATTTACTGTCCATCAAGTATAGCTCACACATATAACAGTCATAGAATATATCTATTGCACATAGTTCTACATAAATTTTTGTGCATTTTACGGGGTATCTGTCCATCTTCTGGGCGTATCATGCCAAACTATTTAGTATTACCTCCGAGAGGTCATTTTTATTAGAATTACCACGAACAGTTTTGATAGTACCTGTTAAGTTGGAAAAATCACACAAGATCAAGGCATTGAAAACTGATTTTGGGTGATGCATTCCACATACTGTGCAATTGATATCAAGTGCCTAATCTTTATTAAATAAATATAAAAGATACATTCGTACTATATGGGCACTATCCGAAATGGGTACAGGCCCACACTGGCTGATAACCCGACTGAAACGCATGCAATCCCAAAAGCGAAGAATCGCAACCATTCATTTTGAAATGAAGAAACAATCAAAAGTTGCGACCAACAATTGGACGCAACCATCCAATAACCGTCGCTTCCCGCCATATTCAAGAAAACTTAAATTATGCACCCCCATTTAACCTTTTGCTTCTTTTCAAGTATGAAACTTGCTCTTCTTGCTTTTCTTCTCAGACCAGCATCTTCTCTCGGGCACTCAACTATAATCATTGGTGAAACTGATAGAAATGATGTTCTGGATATCATTGATGTGGGTGACGACTCCGAACAATGTGCTTGAGGATGAAGAAGAGAAGATTGCATTGGAAATGGTCAGTGAACTACGAGAAAATGTTGATTCATTGGACAATTACTTGAAAATAGAAACTATAATAACGGTAACAATGTGAATAATGTGGAAGAAAATGTGGATGGCGAGGATAAAGGGAAGGCAGTGATAACTGCACCAGAACAGGCTGACGTCTATGTTGCCAGCAATGCGATGGCAGGTGATGGAAGGAAAGATGAAGCGGGGTCCATGTGGAACGGGTCGGATCATGTTTCATTGGGTCCCATTTGGAAGCCTTGATTGTAACCCATGTACCGTGTCCACTGGACTATATTCTAGTGATGATCGTATGTCCCCATGCACTGTATTTGCATTTCTTCTTTCTTCCCTTTTTTTTTTTTTTTTTTTTGATATGATGATTTGTTGGTTTACTTGCAGCAAGGTTTCAAGCGAGGATTTCTGTACATGGGCTCAATGGTTGAAATACAATATGCCGATCCTGTTCTTGCTCAAGAAGTAGAAATGTTTATCTTTGAGTAAGAGATCAGTCATTAATTTTGATACATTTTTTGTTCTAATTTTTTCTACGTCCATTTTGACTGAAAGCATCTTTTCTTCTTCTTTTTTTAACCTAATTCCCTTTTTTACAATTTTTTTTTCAACGTTTATTTACAATGTGGTTGTGACTAAGTGATCCCTCATTAAATTTGTGTAGTGCTAAGTACACCATGTTTACATAGTATTAGAAAATGTAAAAGATTATGGCTTTGGCATTTGAGGTTGAAGCCATCATATAATCTAATTCCTAGTACCCTAGTGTAATAGACGGTCCTTTAGCACTGCACTTTATTTATCCAGAAATTTAATATTTATTCTTGGAAAATGTATACAAATTTAGTTTCACCTTATTTTTTTTACACTATGGTTGCGTTTGGAAAGGATATGAAATTTTCATTTACTTTTACCTGTAAAAAATTTGGTATGACTGGTTTTAAATTTACATAATACATTATTAATTATTTACAATATGAATCTGATGTCACGATACAATGGTCTAGCCCACAGATACATAATTTAATCCAGAAATTAATTCTCATCTTTCATGTTCGTTTTGCAGCATGGATGGGTTGCCTTAACGGACGATAAACGAAGATTTAGCATTTTATAACATTCAAATTAGTCAAAATGGTGAAATTGAGCTACAAGAAACATTCCTTAACATTTGCAGTAGAATCTGCGGCCGAGAATTTCTTCCTCCGCTGAATACAGGTTCTTCTTCATTTCTTTTTCCTTTTTTTTTAATAAAAAAGAAAATTAATTTCTAATTGCAACTTGAGGATGTGGAACAATCAGAAATATTGAGAAGGTGTAAAAGAAGTTTTATTACTAATTCAATCATAATGTACACATTCTGTATACTCTGCTATATAAAGTATTTTTTGATAATTATGGGCCGGCATATCAAGCCCAGATTACAATATTACACTATCCGCTTTATTACTCAATATAACATCTCGTGCTTATAGAACCTAACTTCCCCCTTCAATTCCATCTAGGGTTTTCTCTGACTCTTTCATTTTTGCGCCGCCTTCTTTGATTTTGAAATCTCTCTTTAATTGAGTGAATTTTTCTGCTGAAAGAGATTTTATGAGGATATCGGCTCACTGGAATTGAGCTGGAACATGGTTAATTTTCAGTTTTCCCTCCATTACCTTCTTGCGAACAAAGTACAGATCTATCTCGAAGTGCTTTGTTCGTGAGTGTAGCACTGAATTTGCAGAAAGACAGACTGAGCTCAAATTATCGCACCAGATTACTGGTGTGTTTTTGAGATTAGTTTTGATTTCTTTGAGAATTGACTCAATCCAAGTTATCTCCGCTGCAGTACTAACGATCGATCTATATTCCGCTTCAGTACAGGAGCGCGAAGTAGCGACTTGCTTCTTTGAACACCATGAGATCAGGTTGCTTCCTAGAAATATGCAGAAACCAGAAGTTGATCTTCTATCATCTGGATCTAAGGTCCAGTCTGCATCACAGTAAGCTTGTACGTTTAAATCTTTTACATCGTTAAGATGTAAACCATGATCCATCGTTCCTTTCAGGTAACGTAATATACGTTTCATGGCCTTCCAGTGATCACCGAGAGGTCTATGCATGAATTGACACACTCTGTTTACACTGTAGCTTAGATATGGTCTTGTTATTATAATATATTGAAGTACTCCTACAATACTTCTGTATTGTTTTCCATTTGTGATGGTCTCTTCTGAATCTTTTCATAATTTTAGATTGCTTGTCATTGGAGTAGGTAGTGGTTTAACCTGATCCATATTTGCTCTTTTTAATAGCTCCAGTATATATCTCTTCTGACATAAATTCATTTCTGACTTGGATGTCTGTATGACTTCTATTCCTAGGAAGTGATGTAGATTACCCAGATCTTTTATAGAGAATGCTTGATCAAGATGTCTAATAGTTTAATCCATGGTTTGATTGTCATTTCCTGCAATAATAATGTCATCCACGTATATTAAAATGTATGTGATCTTTTCCTGTTTGCATTGCATGTACAATGAATTATCTGATTTAGTTGGTATGAATCCTAAATTCAACAGTGTGGACTTGAGCTTTTCATTCCATACACATGATGCTTGCTTCAACCCATATATGGCTTTATGTAGTTTGCATACTAAATTGTTATTAGCACCCTTCTTGTATCCTTTCGAATGTTCCATAAACACCTCCTCCTTTAGATCTCCATTAAGAAAGACATTGTTTACATCAAGTTGTCTAATCTTCCATTTCCCGTGAAGTGCTACAGTTAGTATAATTCTTATGGTAGTGGGTTTAACAACTAGAGAAAAGGTCTCATTGAAATTAAAACCATATTGTTGATTGTACCCTTTAGACACCAGTCTTGCTTTATATTTTGAAATACTTCGATCTGTATTTCTTTTAATTTTGTAAGTCCACTTGCAACCAACTATGTTTTTGTCTTTGGGCATTGATACTAGACTTCAAGTTTTGCTTCTGATAAGAGCACTGTATTCATTATCCATAGCTTGTTTCCAGTTGCTATTGGTAGTAGCTTCATTGTAGTCTCTTGGCCCTGTTGAGTCCAGTGGAGCACTATATATTTAGGTTTGAAAATGCCACTCTTTGATCTTGTGATCAATGTTCTGATCTTGCAGGTAGTGTGTCATGACTATTAGTGCTATCTTCAGATTGCTGAGATATGGACAAGGGAGTTTCTCCTTGATTTGGATTGACTTCATTGATTTGGCTGGTGTTGTTGAAGGAGTTGGAGGACTTGTGAGAGTCATGACCTGATCTAGTGTCATTATTGGATAGTGTGTATTGTGGCTTTTGGTTCCTCTGCACGCTTCCACTAGTCTGGTCCCATTCAAGTATAATAGGCATGGAAGGTATTGAGAAGTCGTCTTTAGTATGCACCTTCTTGGTTGTCTTAACATTTTTATCTGCAAATGGAAAAAAATTCTCATTAAATACAACATGTCTTAAGACATAGATCCTGTCATCATTGCTTAAGCATTTGTATCCTTTCTGATTACTTCCACATCCTAAGAAAGTGCATGGGGTGGATCGAAGATTTAGTTTGTGACAATTGTATGGTCTGAGACATGGGAAGCATAAGCACCCAAATGTCTTTAGACTTTTATAGTCTGGTTTAACCCTAAACAGTACTTCTACAGGATTCAGATGCTTAAGAACTTTGGTAGGAAATTGACGCAGCGTAGGAAGCGAATTCGACGATGTAAATCGGATCCGTCCAGGATCTTACACGATTAAAGGAAATAATCGGTGAATCGATGATAACTCGATGGATTTAAGAATACGGTAAGGCCCAAATCCGTTGATCACGAAGATACCGGACTTTAGCAATCTTCGACACGTTGATCGCGCACGATACCGTGAGAGAGGATCTTCAATTCTTCGAACGTTGATCAAGCGCACTTGATTCCGTGAATTGGCTTCAACAATCGTTGATTCGAGCGCACTCGAATATCTGAAAGTGGAGATAGGAGATAACACTCAACTACCGATTTTAATGGAGGCACAAAGCATAAACCAAATTTTATTCAAAATTCAACAACCTTTTTACAAATGATACAACCCGCCTATTTATAGGCTTACAACACACATACACGACTTAAGAAAATACTTTTCAACGGTATAATGATTTTCAAAACACACAAACGGCCTAAAGAATAACGCACGTGACCTAAAATTAAACAACAACGGCTTACGCGACCTAAAGGAACTTGCTTGCGACTTACTGGGTTTCAACATCGCGTTTTTTAGATGGAGCTCGCGACTTAAGGACTTCGTTCCCTAGTTATGTCGTTCGCGACATACGAGGATGGGATTAGGTCGTGGACGAGTTAGGTCTTAGGTCGCGCGAGCGCTAGGTCGTGGAGCACTGATAGGTCACGGTGGTTGATAGGTCGTGGAGCTTTGACGATAGGTCGTGGTGATGTGAATGGGTTAGGTCGCAGCGATGGCGAAGGTCGTGGATGGGATTTAGGTCGTGGTCCGTGGATGGGATTTAGGTCGCGGATGGAGGTGGTGCGACTCGAGGTACGCGCTTCGTCCTCGAATTCACACTCTCGTCATCTTCGGCAAGTTCCTCCCCATAATACGGAATTAAGTGTTTGACATTGAAAACATCAGAAGTATGAACCTCTTCCGGCAACCTTAACCGATACGCATTATCATTGATCTTCTTCAAGATTTCTACTGGACCAATCTTTCGTGCTTTCAACTTGTTGTAAGTTCCAGCTGGAAAACGATCTTTTGTTAACACTGCGTAAACCCAATCACCTTATTTGAAGTTCACACTTCTTCGTTTCTTATCCTCCAGTTGTTTATACTTCTCATTCGTCTTCTTCAATCATTCCTGAAAGATTCTATGGCATTATGTCAACCCATCAACAAAATCAACAGCCCGCTTAACTATCCCCTTTGGTTATGGTACTATTGTCA
Source organism: Allium cepa (assembly GCA_030765085.1). Classification (NCBI taxonomy): domain Eukaryota; kingdom Viridiplantae; phylum Streptophyta; class Magnoliopsida; order Asparagales; family Amaryllidaceae; genus Allium; species Allium cepa. The sequence goes on from CM060941.1 coordinate 747,149,068, forward strand.
AATCCAACGGCCCCGTTGGTAAGTTTGAATGTACAATCTGAAATGGACTGAAACATGTACTTCGATTGACAACATGATTATGTGCAAATTCCGCCTGACATAACTTCATATCCCAACTCTTCAGATTATTCTGTACAAGACACCGCAATAAATTTCCCAGGGATCTGTTCACAACTTAAGTTTGTCCATCTGTCTATGGATGATAAGCACTACTGAATTTCAGCTTCGTTCCCACCATCTTCCACAAACTTAGCCAAAAATGACTCAGAAATCTGGTATCCCTGTCTGAAACTATAGATTCTGGTAAATCATGCAAGCGATATATCTCTTTAAAGAACAACTGTGCTACATGGACTGCATCTGCCGTCTTCTTACAAGCAACAAAATGTACCATCTTCGAGAAACGGTCCACCACAAAATAGATTGAGTCGTTTCCCCGTTGAGTCCTCGGCAAACCCAACACAAAATCCATGCTTATGTCAACCCACGGTTTTGTCGGCACAGGTAAAGGCATATACAATCCTGCGTTTGTAGCTGTTCCTTTCGAAACATGACAAACATGACATCTACGCACAAACTTTTCAACTTCCCGTCTCATAGAAAGCCAAAAATATGACTCAAAAATCAACTGTAACGTACGATCCCGACCAACATGTCCTTCTTCGTGCAAATCTTTTACAATTTTCATTCTTAAGCTGCAATTTGGTACGCACAATCGATTTCCCTTGAATAAGAATCCATCTACCAATACAAACTCATCAGTTCTTCCATCCTTAACCTTTTCAATAATCTTTGCAAAGTAAGGATCCTCCTCAAACAACTCCGACAATAGTTCAAATCCTGTCACTTCAACCTTCATTGATGTCAACAAATGATTCCTCCTGCTCAAGGCATCTGCTACGCGATTCATCACCCTGATTTGTGTTTTACAACAAAAGTAAATTACTACAGATACGCGACCCATGAAGCGTGTCGAGCTGAAATTTTGTCCTGCCCTTGCAAATGTTTCAAGGCTTCATGATCCGTATAAAGAACAAACTCCTTTTTAAACAGATAATGTCTCCAATGCTTCACAGCTTGAACAATCGCGTAAAACTCTACATCATATGTACTATATCTCAACTTTGCTCCAGACAATTTCTCACTGAAATAAGCAACCGGTCTTCCATTCTGACTCAATACTCCACCAATTCCAACATTCGAAGCATCAGTGTGTAACTTAAACAACAACTGAAAATTTGGCAGTACCAGAATTGGTGTTGTCGTCAAAAGTGATTTTGACCTTCTCAAAAGCTAACCCTGCTTCCTCTGTCCACACGAACTTCTTTCCTTTCATGCAATCGGTTATAGGTGCCATCACACTGCTAAAGTGTGGAATGAACCTTCGATAAAAAGATACCAACCCATGAAAACTCCTTACTTCAGTAATTGTCTGCGGTTGTGGCCAACTCCTGACAGCTTCTACTTTGCTCTTATCCACTTGAATACCCTCCTTCGACAGAACATTTCCCAAAAACAAAACACTGTCCATCATAAACACGCACTTCTTTGCTGCCGCATAGAACTGCTCCTGTCGTAGAATCAACAGTACTTCTCGCAAATGTTGGACGTGCTCTTCCGTACTCCCATTATAAATCAAAATATCATCAAAGTAAACTACTACAAGCTTCCCAACAAATGGTCTGAAAATCTGGTTCATCACTCTCATAAAAGTACTAGGAGCATTTGACAAGCTAAATGGCATAACCAACCATTCGTATAAACCCTCCCTGATTTAAAAGAAGTCTTCCACTCATCACCCGGTCTAATATGAATTTGATGGTATCCATTTTTCAAGTCAATTTTCGAGAACACAACGGCTCCACTCAATTGATTAATCAAATCATCAAACCTCGGCATAGGAAATCTGTATCTCACAGTGACTTTGTTTAGAGCCCGACTGTCTGTACACATCCTCCACGTTCCATCCTTCTTGGGTACCAATAAGGTTGGCACGACACATGGACTCAAACTCTCCTGAACACGCCCTTGTTCTAACAGCTCCTCCACCTGCCTTCTGAGTTCTTCATGTTCCTTAGGACTCATCCTGTAATATGGCCTGTGAGATAATACTGATCCTGGCACAAGATCAATCTGATGTTGAATATCCCTCAACGGTGGTAACTCCTTTGGCAATTCTACTGGAAACACATCTTTAAATTCTCCCACTACTGGATTTACGTCCTCTGGGATTTCAACAGATTCAGTAGCTTCATGTCCAACCAACAAAAATACCTCTGGACTCTCCTCTACTTCTTCAACGAATTCCTTCAAAGTCAACAAAGTCTTTAATTCTTCAATCTCCTCCAACTTGTTTTCTTCTTGTTGTCGTTTCTTAGGAACTAAAGTGATTTTTGTGCCTTCAAACATGAAACTGTAGCTATTGGTACGACCGCCGTGTTGCACAACCCTATCATACTGCCACGGTCTTCCCAACAATAGATGACATACATCCATATCCACAACATCGCACCAAATTTCATCTTTATATTTCTTCCCAATCGAAAAATTAACACAAGCTCTTCGTCCAACCTTCACTTCACCATCCTTCCTCAACCAAGCTAACTTGTAAGGTTTTGGATGCTTCTTTGTTTTCAATGCTAGCTTCTTCACAGCCTCTATAGAAATAATATTATCACAACTGCCCGCATCTATAACAAACTTGCAAACTTTTCCCAGAATAGTGCATGTTGACTGAAAAATGTTGCTCCTCAACCAGCTAGAATCATCCTCTTATTTTGGTGTTAAACAAGACATCCTCGTCATTAAATTACATCCCTCATCTCCTGACAATTCTTCCTCCTCCTCAATTGGATTAGAATCACCTTCACCAACATCCTCATCTTCAATCTCAATAATCGTTGTCCGCTTCTTCGGCTTTAGACATTCATTGCTCTTGTGGCCAAACTCTTGACAATTAAAACACTTGATACTATTGTTGACTTTGGTCTTTGCAACCTCATTGACAACCGGTTTAGTAACAGCTTTTGAAACAGTAGTATTGCTACTAGTTCCCTTCACTTGATTGTTGGAATTTGTAAACACACCACCACCTCTTCTGCCTTGCTTCTCCCAAGCTAACGCCTTCTGGTGTGCTTTTGCAACAGATCTGGGATCAAACATATTCACCATATCTTGAATGTGCATTCTCAACCCTCCAACAAACCTAGCAGTCAACTGTTCCTCTGTCTCCATGATATCATTCCTGGCAATCAGTTGATAAAATTCATCTGCATAATCATTCACTGACTTTGTTCCCTGTCTCAAGTTCTGTAACCGTTGATACATAAGAGATTGATAATTATACGGCAAGAAAGTAGCTTTCAATAACTTCTTCATCTTCTCCCATGAAACAAACTTTCACTTTCCCATCCGTTCTTGTGTAAGTTTTGTCTGCTACCACCACGCTATGGCTCTCCCTCTTAAACGAGTCGCAATCAACTTCGCTCTACGATCTTCCGGAACCTCCTTGAAATCAAAGATCTCTTTAACATAAGATAACCAATCTAGAAATTCTTCAGCCTACATACCACCCTTAAACTCTGGAATTTCAATTTTCATTCCGGACTCCCATTTTTGATCATACTCTGAATGATTTCTTCCTTGGCTTCGATTTCGACTATGAACACTACCACCATCAAACTCCTCATCAAAATCTGATGCATATCGTTGTCGATCATGACCACCAACATCTCTACCACCAATATCTCTACTCCTATTTCTTCGATCTACATTTCTTTGATCTCGATAATCCACATCTCTCCGACTTCGTTCATCAACATTTCTATCACGATCGTCAACATTTCTACGATCATGATCTTCTCTTCTCTCCCGATCTAAATGTGGTGAAACTCTATTTCCCCCATGACTCGATTCAGGTGAAACCCTTCTTCTACTTTGATTCATTTCAAGCATCATTCTCTCTATTCGACCAATTCCTTCATTCAACTTCTCAGTGAAACTCTCATTGATTCGTTGCTCCATTTCATCGGCCTCTTCTCTTCCATACAAAGCATTAATATTGCGATGACGTTGAGCTCGTCTCGGTGGCATGATTGAACTTCAAACAAACTCAAAAAAATTCAAACACTTTCCGAACTTTGATCCAAAACGATATGGATCGAAACTCCCAACTTGTTGCTACTTCACGATGAACACCAAATTTCTCAAAAATTGCAAATCTGATCCCCAAACTACAAATTCTCGAAATCCAATTCTCCAAATGATACAAACTTCTTGCAACCTAGCTCTGATACCAAACTGACGCAGCGTAGGAAGCGAATTCGACGATGTAAATCGAATCCGCCAGGATCTTACACGATTAGCGGAAATAATCGGTGAATCGATGATAACTCGATGGATTTAAGAATACCGTCAGACCCAAATCCGTTGATCACGAAGATACCTGACTTTAGCAATCTTCGACACGTTGATCGCGCACGATACCATGAGAGAAGATCTTCAATTCTTCGAACGTTGATCAAGCGCACTTGATTCCGTAAATTGGCTTTAACAATCGTTGATTCGAGCGCACTCGAATATCCGAAAGTGGAGATAGGAGATAACACTCAACTACCGATTTTAATGGAGGCACAAAGCACAAACCAAATTTTATTCAAAATTCAACAACCTTTTTACAAATGACACAACCCGCCTATTTATAAGCTTATAACACACATACACGACTTAAGAAAATACTTTTCATCGGTATAATGATTTTCAAAACACACAAACGACCTAAAGAACAACGCACGCGACCTAAAATTAAACAACAATGACTTACACGACCTAAAGGAACTTGCTCGCGACTTGCTGGGTTTCAACATCGCGTTTTTTAGATGGAGCTCGCGACTTAAGGACTTCGTGCCCTAGTTATGTCGTTCGCGACATACGGGGATGGGATTAGGTCGTGGACGAGTTAGGTCTTAGGTCGCGCGATGGCTAGGTCGTGGAGCACTGATAGCGGTGGTTGATAGGTCGTGGAGCTTTGACGATAGGTCGCGGTGATGTGAATGGGTTAGGTCGCGGCAATGGCGAAGGTCGTGGATGGGGTTTAGGTCGCGGACCGTGGATGGGATTTAGGTCGTGGATGGAGGTGGTGCGACTCGAGGTACGCGCTTCATCAAAAATCTATTAATTAAATACACAGTAGTGTTAAAGGCTTCTGGACAGAATTTCATAGGCAATGATGCCTGTGCCAGCAAGGTTAACCATGTTTCCACTATATGTCTGTGTTTCCTTTCTACTATTCCATTTTGCTCAGATGTGTATGAGCATGTTGTTCAATGAATGATACCCTTTTTCTGCAAATATTCCTTTAGTGATTTATATTCACTACCACCATCAGATTGCATAATTTTGACCTCATGGCACAATTGTTTTTCTGCTTGAGTTATATTACAGCCTTTTGTGCATCTGATTTGGATTTTAGAAAATATACCCATGTATATCTAAAAAAGAGTCAACAATGATATGTAGTACCTGAAGCCATAGTCTGAGCTTATTGGTGCTGGTCCCTATAAATCTGTTGCTACAAACTGAAGTGGTTTGTTAATGACTGTTGTTGAATCTGTAAAAGGCAATTTATGGCTTTTGCCTAATTGACAATGGGTGCATACATATGGTAGAGATACATCACAAGGAATATTATTATTCATAAGAACTTGTTTTACAGCGTTTACATTGGGATGTCCTAGCTTATAATGCCACAGAGTAAAAGTTTCTTAATCATTTGTAACATGAGATTTTGTGCTATTGCACCACATATTCCTAATTTTGCTCTTTCTTGTATTTCCAAGATTGAACTTGTATAATCCTTTGTCCAATTTACCTGTAATAATATATCCTGATTTAGTATATCCTTAACTAAGCAGAATTTAAGGTGAAACTCAAAATACACATTGTTGTCATTAGCAAATTGAGATACACTCAATAAATTCTTCTTATTAGTGGGACTCTAAGTAAATTATTGAGATAAAGAAGTCTTTTACCTTGAACACTACTGGTTCCAACATGTGTGATTTCTAAAGCTTCACCATTCTCCATATGAGTAGAATACATACATGTATATTCTTTATTGCTTAGATTGAGATTCTGCAGATTGCTTGTGAGATGGTTAGTGGCACCTGAATCTGGGTACCAGTCTTCTTCGGCCATCTCCTCAGACCTAGTAAGTCTTTCTGTATTTAAGCCTTGAGTTTTTGTGTTTTCTGGTTGACTGCCTTGCCTTTGATCTATATGTGTCATATTAGCACTGGAGTTGTGATTTCTCTGATTTGCTTGATTTTGTTGATTTGGGCAGTATTCAGTATTGAGTCGAAAATAGCACTGCTAAGCTGTATGCCCTGGTTTTTCACAAATTTGACATTTTGTTCTGTTGTTGTTCCATCTTCCATTTCTTCCTCTACCTCTTTGTGTAGCATTACTTCTTTGATTGTAGTTGTCTTATCTGGTATTCTGATTTTCTTGTTTCTTTCCTTGATTTCTGTTTCTGGAACTTGATGCATAATTGAGTGAATGTTCTTTGTTACTTTCCTTCCTTTGTTCGATTCTTCCTTCATGTGATAATAATATTGAGTGAACATACTGCATATTTGGTAGATTTTGTTGTGGTGAAATGATTGCTACCACTAACTCATATTCAATATCCAGACCATTCAGAATGGTTAATATTTGCTAGTTTCAGGTACTTTATGTCGTGCAGTATCAAGAATGTCATGGTATGATTTCACTTTTGTTAGATACTCCCTCATTGACATATTCTCCTTCTTGAGATTCTGCTGTTATCTATTGTAATACAGGATTTTTACTGTTGACTGTGTATTGAAAATTTGCTGTATTGCAGACCATATCTCAAATGATGTTTTACATCCTATAATTTGTGATAGCAGTCCTGAACTGATGGATGAAAGCAACCAAGCAGCAAGTAGGCTGTCCTGTCTCTGATAGCTGATGAATTCTTTGTTGATTGTTCTTTCTCCTAAGCTATCAGTCACCATTCTTGCAGGTACTGTAGCAGTACCATATAGAAAATCTTCCAACCCATATCCTCTAATACTGGTTTCAACTTGATATTTACATAATATGTAATTTTTTTCATTGAGTGCAGTCGTTATCAAATTATTTTTTGGTTTGATGATGTCACGGGGTTTTGTTTCAGTAGCTAATGTATCTTGATTTCTTGGTCTTGATCCTTCTTGATTTTTAACTCCACTTGTTGCAGATGATGTTGTGTCATCATCTCCTGCCATGGTGGAATATGAGGTGGTGCTTCGATCAGATTTCTGATTAGTGAAACTTTATGGTGCAGCCAACCATCTTGATTTCTTGGATCGTGGATGTTGGATTTTGACGTGGCACCTTAATAAGGAATCAGAACAGGTAAGTAATTATCGGATGATGAGAGTGCAAGAAACTGAGAGCAACCAAGGACGGTGAATGATGATCTTGATCTGACACCTCCTTTTGGACGGCTCGATGATGATATAGCTAATCTCTGATGAGAATCCGGTGATAAACTGGATCCTGTAACTGTCGCTTGACAGGTATGATGCTCTGATACCAAATCAAAAATATTGAGAAGATGTAAAAGAAGTTTTATTACTAATTCAATCATAATGTACACATTCTGTATACTCTGTTATATAGAGTATTTTTTTGATAGTTATGGACAGGTATACCAAGCCCAGATTACAATATTACACTATCCGCTTTATTACTCAATATAACATCTCATGCTTACACCATTCTATAACCTAACTTGAACAAATGGCATACCAATATCAGGCAGGAATATAAATTATACTTTTGATCAAGGTATTTAATTAACCATGGTTCATGTGATTCAAATATTAATTATTTTAATGTTTAAGATTGAAAGATAAACAAGAAAGGCAGTACTTTAATCATATTCATGAATAGGTGCTTGGTAAATTAACAAAAACAGGAAGTCGAATGAATAGTTTTTTACATACATGTACGAGGTTTTAATTCCTTGACAGTTATACACGTATCTATTCATTGAATGAAGAGGTGCCTATACACGTGCTAATGAATATGCGATATGTAATGAACCGGTTTCTGGTGTTGAATGGGTGCCCTGTAGAACTTTATACCATTATATAAACCTAGACTGTGCTAACTGTTATCACTTTGCTAACTGCTAATACTTCAAATCTCACTGACTATTTATTGAACTCCAAGTTTTCACAAAATGAAGTTTTACGGTTGGTGTTCAATTATATAATCCATTTTAAAGTTATTTACATTAATATTCGATTCACACCATGCCGATTATCATTTTATTTTGTGGCAGATTTTATGAGGGTGGAAAGTGAAGGTAACGAGATTCAACCAATTGCATATGATCTGGAGGCTCCAACGCCATTAGCAATTGATACATATACAGCCCCACAACTCTCAAAGCTTGAAACGCCCCTTCCACATTACAATATCCACCAACATTATCAGCATCATCATCAGCAGCAGCAACATCTTTATAATCATAATGCAATGCCATGTCATCCTAATCATATTGCAATGCCTCATCATCCTAATGCTTTGCCTCAAGCTTTGCCAGTGTACTTATCACCTCCTCCTAATCGGTTTGCTGCTGGACCGTCACGTGTTAATTGCGTCAGGGAGGCAGATCCTTTAAGTTTCCTTGATCATGGTATATATGTAACTATACTGTATCAGTTTTTGCATTGGAACTTTTATATAAAAAATAAATATATTTTTTTTGTTACAGAAATTCCGGAATGGATGAGAGGAGCAAGTAGCCCAGAACCAGAGGAAGAAGACGACGATCAGAATAGTTGGCCCACAGTTGGTATTCAGGTTATAAATGTTGTCTATGTAATCCTTTATTTTTTATTTTATTTTTAAACTTCGGAATTTTTATTAGATGGTATATATTTTTAACAGAGGGAAAGAACAGCAAACATGTCATTATTGGACCTGGCACCATACTTTCATATTAAAGCGGAGAAAGCCTCGAGTAAGCTGAAAGTGTGTTCGACTACACTGAAAATAGTGTGCCGGAAAAAGGGACTTAAGCGCTGGCCTTATAGGAAGATCAGGAGCATAGACAACAAGATTATTGGACTAAGGAGAGTGATGAAACAAAGCATGGATAAAGGAGATAGAGCAGCAGTACTGAATGCGAGAAGGGATATTCAGAAGCAGAGGGACAAACGAATAGAGTTATACAAATCAATTTTTAAGAAAATGAGAGAGGAGCAGGAAGAAAATGAAGATAATCGAGGATAGTGCGTACTTTGAATTTTGTATGCTATCATCAGATTTATATACAATAAATCAACATCGTGAATGTTCAAATTGGATGAATTTTGTATGCTATCATCGATGCTATCATCAGATTTATATACAATAAATCAACATTGTGAATGTTCAAATTGGATGTATGTATGTTACAAGGATATGTAAGCATTTGCATCACCAATTATGAATGTATCTACTAGTTCTGATTAGCCCCTCATTTTTACTAGTGTAAATCTGGCTAGAATTATAATTAGTAGGTCGCCGCCATTTTTCTTCTTTTTTTCTCCGAAGTTGTCGAAGAGGTAATTAGGGTTTGTGGTCGGCGCATGTTTTAGGGTTTGTGTTAGTAGATTGAGTTTTCAGGTTACCCGAACTATATTCTTTCGTTTGTATTTGGGCCGGGCCCAGTTTACCTCTATTCAAAAAAAAGGTACACACGAGTAAGCATGAAATACTAAAGAATTTTTAGAATTTCTTCATCGAACACTTAAGTCTCCCCTTCTAAAACTGTACCACACGCGCGAGATACTTGGAAGTGTTTAAATATATGCAACCAATCATGTGAACAAACTTTAAGAACGAGTAAAAAGATAATGCTTGCATAAAAGCAAAGCATACAAAGTTAAGAATGCTCCCATCAGTAGACAATAGACAACACAGTATAGATACAATCATGAGAAAGAAATTTAGGGCTTGCGGAAAGGCACCAATTAGATACTTTGTATTTAAACTCACGAAAGGCTAATCTCTCTTAGGTACTAGACCATTCAAATACATGAATCACTGGAGCTTGTTTGATGAATACTCATTTCCATGTACATTAACTTTTATAAAAAATGTTAGGTGTATTTGATAAACTAAATTTTGAAAAGTTCTAAATGAAATTAGTGCGATTGGCTACTTCTGGGAGATAAGACCACCTATTCTTCTATGCCTAAATGACAAAAAGACGGAACATTATGAACTGGACGGATAGGCTGACTGCTGATGGCAACAAAGTTACGGATGTTCATAGAGAATGCGGTTAGCTTTTATAGTAAATTGTTTAATCAAGTTGCCAATTGATCTTTCCCGTCCATAATTTGCAAGAATATCATTTCGAAGTACGGGCAAAACTATCTAAATGATAGAATAGTTGAACTTGTCCAGGACCGTATAGATACAATGCTAAGTCCTATAAGGAGCATTGATTGCAAATGAAGGATCTGATTGTTGGCACAATTAACAAAACTATGTGCATTAAAGTAGACCTTCGGAAAGCGTATGATTCGCTTAATAGATATTTTTCATTATTCAAATTATGAAAGAGATGAATTTCACAGATAAATGGACTCATATCATAGGCGAAATGATCAACACTCCTAGTTTCTCCATCATATCTCAAGGTGACCTGCTTGGATTTTTCTGGAGCACTTCAAGGCTTCATCAAAGCGAACCTCTTTCTCCCTTTTTGTTCACGATTGCAAAATTGGATCAGAAAGTGAAGGAAGGAAAGATTACCCCAATTGGCGAAGGTTCTGACTTGATCATACACATTATACATACGGATGACATAGTTATAATTGCAAAGGCAAATATAATGGGAGCAAAAGCAATTAAAGATATGTTTAGAGAATTGAACCAAAATACTGGACATAGGCTAACCAATGGGAAGTCCAAAATTTTCAAGGGAGGCGTAGTAAGTAATGTTGAAGACATAGCTAGAATCTTAAATATTGAAATGTGCGAACCTTCGATTAGATACCTTGGAATGCCTCTATCAAGCGTCAACATTAAAAACACAGATTGCCAAATCTGTATTGATAAAATTAGAAGCACGATTCAAGGTTGGGATACTAAACTTTTAAGCCTAGTTGGAAGATTAGAACTTACTAATTCTACTATATATACTTTGGTTCATTTATGGCTTCAATGTTTTAATTTACCAATGACAGTGACACAAAAGATCAAACATGTATGTCTAAATTTCTTGTGGAAGGGAAAGTTAAGCAAAATTCATTAGAACATGGCATGTAAAAGGATAGGGGAAGGAGGTTTGGGGCTGAGACAGTTTGAAGAAACTAGCACCGCTCTTTCTGTCAAGAGAACTTGGAAAGTCATTGATGACAAGGGCATCTCGGCTTCATGGATGCATAACAAAAATATCTAAGAAATTAGTCTTTTTGGGAAATTAACATCAGGCAGGATAATTCTGGCAGCTGGGATATCCTCCTTCGAAATAGCGAAGAAGCATTAAAGTGTATAGAGAGAAGAATAGTCGATGGGAAAACCACCTCATTATGGTACAATCCTTGGATCAAAGGAAGAAAACTAGTGAACAAACTGGAATAAATGCAATGGAGTGAGTCGGAGGTGAAGAAATGTAATTTAAGGATATTTTCATCGATGAGGATTGGGACGGGTTAGATGTGAAATTTTGAACATAAAGATATTTAATAACAGATAGGAAGATTATTGGGCATGGACGTGCTACAAAAATGGTAAAAAATTTTTTAAAGCTGTTTGGGAAAACATACATACTTTCCAAAATAACGTTTATTGGGTCAAATTTATGTGGCACAAGATTCACATCCCAAAAATGGCAATGTACGTATTCAAGTTTTAAGCAACTTCTTGCCAACCAAGAAGAGGCTTAACCAAAGAGGTCTTAGCATAAATACTATATGTAAATTTTGCGACTTATATGAGGCAGACGCTAAACATTTATACTTCCACTGTAAATTTAGTCCATCCACTTGGAAGTGGTGTCGAATTAAGTTAAATTGGCCCTCTTCGCAAACTGGAACTCAAAGCATCAATAGTGAAATTCAAAACTTAACTTTACTATTCAAAGAAAACTGGAAAAGTAGGGATTTTACCAAAATTTTTTTTATCATTATAATGAATTGCTCAGATAAACTTATATGTAAAGAATGGATTTAGGGATTACCAACTAACCTAGGTTGGTGATTTTGTCTATTGTTCATGCTTGTCCAATCGCTGCACATTTACTTCCTGTTAACCCAAAAAATAGATCAACACCAAAAATCAAGATGAAAGCACCAGTTCAGATCAAAAATAAGAGTTAAAGAAGAAATAGGTAAGAACACACAGAAGTTTTTATAGTGGTTGGGCGTAATCTATGATCTACATCCACTTTAATCTTTTATTAGTTATTCTCTCTCTGAATTACAACTAATTTTCTTACATCTGACCATAATCTGGTGGATCTCGAATTTACAATGATGTTTCTAGAAAGTTGAGGCTCACTAGTACTAAGAATTTGCTGATCAAAGTCCTAAAATAGAAAATAGTTGTTTCCTATTTGACTTTAATCGAGGAGAGGTTAGAGGTGAAAAAATGGCAGAGTCTTTACGGTCAGAGTTTTCAGATCATGTTTTGACTGTAGGTATGCTTGTATTTATAGAGGTAGTGGTCATATTGGGCCAGGAGAAGAGCTAGCGCAAAGTCCAAATGAAGGCCCGAAGTTGTACCTGAAATCTTCAGCTCGTAGGATGTATATAGAGAAGTCGGTACCAACTTCTCGTGTCGGCGCCGATCTCTGTGGTTAGATCCAATTGATACGAACTCTTTTTCATTCTTTATGCTATTTGATTTTAAGGTGTCCTATGCTATTTTTGTTGATCATTGGTCGTCCAAAACAAGTCGTCCTCTACTTCTCTTCAAAGCAGCCAGATATCAGCCTTTTTCCTAAGAGGTTGGTAGTGATTTTATTCCTTTGCTCGAAATGACTTATAAATTTTATATCACCCTTCTTATTCCATATGAAGATGTCCAAGAAGTCATAACATTGATGGAGTTAATATGAGAAGTCAGTACCTACATAACAGGTCGGTACTGACATCTCTCCTTAATGTATTTTTCATCCAAATTTCTTGAGCTCAATTCTCTAGTCATTTCAGACATGCCTCCAAGTTTTCAAGTTGTTTCTATCCTAGTTTGAATCATTTAAGTCCAGTTGAAATCTGATGCTAAAAAGCGGGTTAACACTTGCCCCCTATAGTACGCCTTTCGAATGTAAAGTGTGCTTTTCTGAAGAATAAGTTCCAGAAATCAGTCTTCGGTAGTTGAGCTCTCTAGCTACTTTGATCCTGGTAAATCGTACGGTTCCTTTGGATTCTCTTATCAATAATGGGCCATTCCAAATCTATTACGGCATAAGACTCTAGACTCTGCCTAAGTGTAGTTTATACATCACAATCATTTCGATTTCACTTAGCGTTATTACATCACATATCTCTTATTACATCACATATCTGATTTCATTCGATGTTATTACATCACATATCCAAAATCGTCCCATGTTCATTTGGGATTTATCAACTTCATTCCAATTACAAGGCATTCGTATCCTTTTATTGAATCTGTATTTGTTCTAAGGTTCGATCTCTCTGGATTAATTTGTATTTGGTTTAACAAGATGATCTCTCTAGATCGTTTAGTGTTTAGTTTAATGTGCAATCTCTTTGAATCGTTTATTGTTTAATTTGAAGGGGATCTCTCCAGATCGTTTATCGTTTAATTTAGGATTTTAATCTCTCTAGATCCTTGCTGAGTCTAATTGCTCTCCGGAAAATGAACTCAACTACCAAGCAAGCCCATCCGCTTACTCTCCGGTGAAGGGACTTGCTTTTCGTACAAGCCCATCCACTCGCTCTCTAGTAAGGGAGCTTGGACCTTGCACTCCGGTCCCGTCTCTCCGGCCGAGACTCTAAGGCGATCAATATCAATCATCACATTCAATGTGGATTTTTCAAAATTCAAATATTCAAATCAAATCAAGGCAGACAAGAAAAAGTCCTAAGTGTTCATCCCAAACATCCGACTCAAATCGTGATTAGGGATTAATCTAGGTTTTGTGCACGTCTAAATGGTCTGAGATTATTATTATTATCCTTAACAATCATCTTAGACAGCCGATTCAAAGCGTGTCTAGGGACCGCTCGGGCACGTGTAAGCAATTTGAGGTTGTTATTGTCTTTATTGCCAAAAACAAAAAACAAAATATAAGAATAGAAATGGAAAAGGCAAAGCAAGGGAATTGGATTCGACTCTTGTTCATCCCGATCACAGGATTTTGATTCTGAGGCCAGATCCTTGGCCAGTCCTTAATGCATTCACCACAAGTAGTGGCTGCACTAACCATAGCACTGCAGTTCCGTTCCTCACGTACTATTACAACTAGTTGCTCTGAACCAGTTCTTCTATCGGATCATAAAGGTGTCGAAACTCATTTATTTCATGTCCAACTAGATGCAAAAAATTTCAGATCTCTTCTGTCGACCGGTAGGTTCTCTTCTTAGTGGCTTCCGGTGGGGATTTACCCCATAGTGCCTAGATATATCCTCTTCGGGTCTTAGTCAGACCAGTGTAGGAAGGGAATTTTGGCTAACTTCTATACCGTTTCGGTTCCTCGAAGTTTCCATTTGCTCCTCCTTTCCCTTTGTCTTTTCTATTTCTTAGTCCGAACAATCCCCTGGCATCAACAAAATTAACTTTAGCATCCTCAGCTGTAGTATCTTCCTGACGTAAATATCTCTCAGTTTCATAGTAGACTTCCTTAAGATCCTTAGGTGGATCCCTTTTCTAGTACAGCTTTGAAGTCGGTCTTGCTTGCAAGTCCAAAAATTATCGCCATTAGGATCAATGATGGATCCGACTTATCGATTGCAACTATTGCTGCATCGGTTCTTATCAAATAGATTCTTAAGGTCTCTTCTAGCCTTTGTTTTATGCTTTGTAGCATCAACATATTATTTGGTCGTGAGATGTGAACTATGAACTATCTTAAGAATCTACTTACCAATTTGGTTCATGTGCCAATAGAACCATTTTCCAGCTGTTTGAACAACATTACCGCTAAGTCTATTAAGTATAATGGGAAATACTGGCCCATTACCTCCTTAGAAGCACCCAACACCTTCATATGTCGAATGTATCTCATTAGATGAACCGTCGAATCTGTTTTTCCATCGTACATTTCCAGCGTCGGAAGCTTGAAATTAGGAGGATTTCTTGCATTCCAAATAACAGAAGTGAATGGATTCCTATTCTCATCCTCTAAAACCTAATTTGGAAGTCCTCCTCTAACTATTCTTTTTACCAGTTTAGCAATTTGGTTTTCACCATCCAATAAAGATCTTCGTCCAAAAGCAATATTTTGCCCTTGCTCCTATAGGGGAATTCTGGCTCGTACTTTGGCATGTACTCCATTGGCTGCACATTAGCGCTATGTCCTGCTCCTTTGGTTTCATGTTGTCCTCCGTTCCTATAGGATAGCTCTAACACATATTCCTCCAGTTGATGTGCATTTGCATTCTGATTCGTGCTTCTATCTACGATATCGTTTATTTTTAGCATTTCAGCATGTCCTAAGCTCACACCAATAATGCTGTCGAGTATAGTATTTTCGGTACCAAGTGGTTGGTATCGAGCTATTCAATTGGTAGGGGCATCATTCTAATTTATTCTGCTCCAACTCTAGGTGCTTTTGCATTAGCTTCTTGTCCTTGGTTCCGAATTCCAGCAACTTCGGCTATTCCTTATTATCCCATCTCTTAGAAGAACTCTTCAAGCATTTCCTGTTATCAAGTTATCACTCCATCCTGCATCTCCTTCATCATTCTCCCCATCTCTCCTTTGGTCACAATAGATGGATTGATGAGAATTTAAGGACACCTCCTGACTGCCCCTAGGCCATAGTTAACTTGCTCTATTTTTAGATCTAGTATTAGGCCTCTTTATCTTCTCCAAATCCCAGATTTAAGCTTCAAGTTAGCTTTGCTTTCAATGAAAGCACCAAAATATTAACGCAGAAAATGGATCAATACCCAAAATCAAGATGAAATCACCAATTAAGATCAAAAGTAAAACGAAAAGCAGAAAGTAGGTAAGAACACACATTTTTTTTATAGTGGTTCGATGTAATCTCCGGCCTATGTCCACTTTAACCTTTTATTAGTTGTTCTCTCTCTAGCTTACAACTAGTTTTCTTAGATTTGACCACAATCTAGTGGATCTCAGATATGCAATGATATTTCTAGAGAGTTTGAGGGTCATTATTACTAAGAATTTACGAATCTAAAGCCTAGAAAAACAAATACTTGTTTTCTAGGTGACTTTAATAGAGGATAGGTTAGAGTGAAGAAATGGTAGAGCCTTTACGGTCTGAGAATTCAGATCCTATTTTGTTTTTAGGTAGGCTTGTATTTATAGAGGTAGTAGCTATATTGGGCGATGAGAAGAGTTGGCATGGTGACCAGCTGAAGGCGCAAAGCAGTACGTGAAATCTTAAGCTTGTAGGATTTACATAGAGAATTCAAGCACCGGCCTCTCATGTTGGTGCTGACCTCTATAGTTAGATCCATTTGATTCGAACTCTTTTGCACTCTTCATGCTACTTTATTTTAAGGTGTCGTATGCTATTTCCATCGGTCGTTAGTTGTCCAAAACAAGTTGCCATCTACTTCTCTTCAAACAGCCTAATATCAGCCTTTTTGCCTAAGAAGTTAGTAGTGATTTATTTTCTTAGCTTGAAATGACTTGTACATTTTACAGCACAATTCTAATTCCATATGGAGACGTCCTAATAAGTCGCACGTCTATGGAGTTAATATGAGAGGTCGGTACCTACATGAGAGGTCGGTGCCGACATCTCTCCTTAGTGTATTTTTCATCCAAATTTCTTGACCTCAATTCTCTAGTCATTTTAAGCGTGCCTTTAAATTTTCAAGTCGTTTAGTCCTAGTTTGAATCTTCTAATTCTAGTTTAAATTTGCTTTGCCAAAAACCGAGTTAACACTACCCTTTGGTATTCTCTAAGATTTTAACCTGTTTTAACTATACATTCTGTTTAACTCTTTATCAAGGATTTAGATATTTTACATGTAAGACTTTAACAGGCAAAGTTCAGACTGGTTCTTAGATCCAGAATATCTCCTGCAAATCATGTAAAAAAAGGACTAGAGTATTATCAAATAGGTATAGGATCAATTCATTTAGAACAACACGTATATTCATTTTGATTTAAGAATGAAGACAGCATGGAGTCCAATAGTAACAAGATTCGATATTTCCATAGACCTCTACAAGCATAGTTGCAAATTTACATTTTTAGCTCACAAATCTTTGGAAACAATTGAAGTTTTCATGTTTGAAGGAGAAAGTCATCGCCTTTGGAATAATTCGAGCTGCATGCTAGTGGATCTAAAAGCAGAAGGAAGGTTTAAGGTCAGATTGTTTATTAGATTTTGAAGGAGATTTAATGAAAATCTGTCTAACTATTAAAGAAGATATGGAGTTTCGATGCAGATAGTATTAATGAAGTGAATACTGAACGAATTAGAGTTAATATGGTAGGAAGTTCGAGAATATAGGCAGATATTTCTTTGCCATAGGCCATGCTAGTTAGAAAATGTGTTGGCCTATGTTATTTGTTTTGCAATATATATCTCCTTGTACATACTTTTGTACATATTTTAGTGCTAATAAAGCTTTGAGAACCTTATTCTAGAGAAAAAATTGTACATATTTTAGTGGTAATAAAGTCTTGAGAACCTTATTCTAAAAAAATTACTTGTAGAAACATTTCAAAAAAATTGATGTTAGAAAACATAAATTGGAGGGGAATTTCAAATTTATGTTTAAAATAAATAGATTTACAAATTTTAACTTTTAGAATATTATATTTGCATGGCTTATATTTTTAAAATTTGTATTTTCTAAAGTTTGAAATTTTAGTATTCTTGAGCTAAAATAAATTTACAGATGTACGGATATAATGGAAGAAATTATCATTAAACATTGTTTGAATAAGCAATATAAAAGTGCTTAACACCTTTTCACTTAATAAGTGTTTTATTTTTGAATACTTGTTAGAAAGAAGCACTTTTAGTATTCTTATTTAGCAATATATGGTCAATCAGGCGGTTTTTGTTGGAAATAAATAGTACCATAAATGAAGAATTCAAGAAGGCAATGTGTATTGCATCTTGAGAGAGGGGCGTCTTAAATCGTGCCTTATACCAAATGTATCTAACAAGTCCGAGGATGGATTTTATGATTCTAAAAAGATGCTCGCTTAAAAACACTAAGGAAGACCCTAGTCTATATAAATAAGAATAAATTTGCCCTTGCTATTTTTCTGAAAATACAGGTCTAAAACTTTTTTACCATTTTATTTACTTTGTAGTATTGAACATCACTTTCAATTCGAAAATAATCTTTAGCTATGTTCGCACTTAAATCTTCTACGCTTGCGAATAATCTATAATATATATACACTTAGTGTAGGTGGCGACTTTTGATTTTACCGAAACTCTAGGCGATATGGAGGAGGATGATGGTGAGGTTGGAAGACGGTTAAGAGGAAGGAGAAACCGTCATTTGTGGAGATTGTGAGGCAACATACAAACATGGAGAAACGCAAACTAGAGAAAAACCCTAAACAGTGGGTTGAGGTAATAGAAAGCAAAATTAAAATAAAGGTAAAGTTGATTTTTATGAACCGATTAAAGATGGGAAGGAATCTTATCAACTAGTAGATGACACAGACTATGAAGAATCCAACCTGATGTGGAAGAATTCGATCTATGCTTATATCGCTGGTAAAGGACCCTACTTTGTCTATTTAATGCTTATATCAAAAGGGTTTGGAATCCCAAGGGATCCTAGGATGTATTACCTAGAGACAATGGTTTTTATCTAATTAAAATTAAAAGGGAGGATAATAATGAACGAATCCTTAAAAGAGTCCCTAGTTTATTGATAACAAGTTGATATTCATGAGAAGATGGGAGGTGGAGGTGGATTTCAATTTTGAAAGAGCCATGTTGACTACATACACTATTTGGATTAAATTTAACAACTTAAATCTAGCCTTATGGAACATGAGATGTATCAACAAAGTTGCAAGTCTAATTGGTATACCACCAGATATTGATGAGAACACTAGAATGGTTAAGAGAATCAAATATGCCAAAGTTCTTGTAGAAGTGGATGCAGCGGCAGAACTGCCAAAAAGTGTCAAGGCAACTGACAAACATGGGAATGTATACATCCAGGAAGTGGAGCATGAATTCGTACCTCCAAGGTGTGGGGAGTGCTACTAGTGTTTTGGACATTATAACATGCAATGTAATAACAATCAAACTAAACCTAAACAAATGTGAGTTGAAAAACCAAAAGAAACCATGAATGGTTCAACTAGCACTATTGTTGTGGAACCCCAACTTAATGAAACTACTAGCAGAACTGGGCTAACCGCCAAAAAAATGAAGCAGCTATAAAAATTATACCCAAAATATTGACACAATTAGCCCAAAACCGCCTTATATACAGAGACATAATGAAATTGGTGCAGAGGACTCTACAATAGAGAAAGTAGCAGATCATCAATTTCATAATTTACAAGAGGAGATTTAAAGCCATAAGAATCATAAGCAGCATCAATCTGATCAGGAAAAACAGGATAAGCTTGATGCTGATGAAAAGATTTTGCCTGAAACATTAAAGGAAGTATATAAGATGGATATCCAAATAGAATATTCTGAAGAAGAGGATGAAGATACTGGTATTAGTAAGTATATAGAAGCTGATGAGGAATACGATAAATTATATGCTAATAAAAAGTATAATGAAGCTGGAAAACAACTAAGGTAGTTTCGACTTTGATTACTAGGAACAGAGCTACTAATCATAATGTCCATCGTTTGTTGGAATGTCATAGGTTTAAATGGTGATGCATGAAAATTAGACCTCTGTAATATTAATGCTAAATTTAGACCTACTTTGTTAGCTATTTTGGAAAATAAATTCACTGAAGAAAGCATGGAGCTATTTACGTGTCAACTGGGTAATCAATGGGTTATCATACATAATTGTTTTCGAATGGTGAAAGGTAGAATTTTGACACTATGGGACATTAACATTTGGTCAGTAACCATGATCAATATGGATGAACAACAAATAACTATTTGTATGGAGAATGTAGGTGGTTTGGACATAATTGCATCTTTTGAATATGCTAGCAATTTGGCTTCTGAAAGAAACAAACTTTGGCAAAAAATAATTGATAACTCAAAGATTATACACAAACCCTGGCTGGTAGCTGGGGATTTTAATGCCGTGTTAAAGACACATGAAAAGCAAGGGGGACTTACATTGAAAGTTTGTCAAGTTGCAGAATTCAACAACCATGTGTTAGCAACTGGATTAGCTGGAGCATTCCATACAGGCTTGAAATTCACATTGAGAAGTGGTAAGGCTAAAAAAATTCACTCTAGACTGGATAGAGCTTTGGATAATGCTGAATTGTTGAATAAAATTCCTAATATTAAAGTTACATTTCTTCCATGCTCAACTAGTGATCATTGCCCTCTTCTTGTACAATTTAATGATGACAACCACATTCAAAAAGGCAAACCTTTTAGATATGCCAATCACTCGCATCTAATTGAAGGTTATAAAGATGTTGTAGATTTTAGGGCTATTCAAACACCTGAAGGAAAGTTCATGTAGCGGTTTATCATGATTGTGTAGGAGACGAAATACAGGCTCAAAGATCGGAATAGACGGATGCCAAAATCAGGTGATGATACTCAAAGCATACAAAACCAGCTGGAAAAATTTCAATACCAACTAGATGCAGATCCTCAAAATGAAAGATTTAGCTTGGATTTTTATGCACTACAAAGATTACTCAAGATCCAATTAAACAAGCAAGCTACTTAACTAAGACAAAAAGCTAAGAAGAAGTGACTGACTGAGGGAGATGAATGCAACAAAAAAATTTACACCAAAATGTCTCAAAGGAGAAACTATAATCACTTATTTAACTGTTTAAATGAGCAGGGTCTCTCTATTGAAAATATACGAGAATTGGAGGATAAAGCCATAACATACTTTACAGAGATATATAATGGAGACTACAACCAGCAAACACCTCATATTCAATGTAGAAGGTGCATCTCTATAGAGGGTGCTGCTATGCTGACAGCTAATATTACTGTAGGGAACTAAAAAAAGGCCGCTTTATCCATCCATAATAATTCTAGCCCTGGTCCTGACGGTATGGGAGCACCTTTCTTCAAAATGCACTGGGAAGACTTGAAAGACATTATGCTTAAAGCTTATCAAGAAGCATTTGACTCTAGCAAGTTCATCCAAGAAATTAATCACACTTTTATAACACTTATACCTAAAATGAATAAACCATAACGAATAGACGAATACATGCCTATTGCATTTGTAATTTCACATATAAAACTCTTAGCAAAATTATATGTATGAGACTAAACAAGTGCTTCCAGACCTCATATCCCAACGTAAGAGTGCGTTTATTAAATGAAGACTTGCATCAGAAAACTCTCCGATGGCACCGGAACTAATAAGAGATTTTAACAAACAAGGATCTAATAGGGTTTGTATGAAAATAGACTTTCATAAAGCTTATGATAGAGTTAACAGGAAATTTATTTTACATATGCTTCAAGCCATGGGGGTACCTGCTAAATTGCTAAAATTAATTACTCTCTATATATGTACCCCAACCTTCTCAGTGATTATCAATGGTTCACCTAAGAGATATATTCATTCTAACAGAGGAATTATGCAAGGTAGCCCTCTCTTCCCTCATTTATTCGATGTGGCCGTGGAATGTTTCTCTCTACAAATGGAATTGGCAAGTCATCAACTATTAATCAAGCCAGTTTACGACATACAACCTGAAATTACCCATCTCATATATGCAGATGATCTATTAGTTGTTTTCAAATCTAACTCTATGGCTATTGAAAAAATCAAGGAGATATTTGAACTAATGGAGACATTTGTTGGTCTAAAGGTTAATGAGATGAAAATTAAATGTTACATAAATAAATGTTGTAAATACAGAGAAGAAATCATTTCACAGCTTGGTGTAATGGAGGGGGAGCTTCCAGTCAAATACCTTGGTGTCCTTCTATCAAATAGTACTATCACTGACGCAGAATAAGTAAAGTTAACATATAGTATTAGAGAGAAATTACAAAGCTGGAGATCTAAATTATTTTCATTTGTAGGAAGAGTTGAGTTTGTCCACTCAGTCATAACTTCTAAAGTCGAGTTTTGGTTACAAGCTTTTCAAATCCTAGACCGTTCTATAGCAAATATTAATGCAGTTTGTGCTAATTTCGTTTAAAAAGAAGGTATACAGAAGCTGAGTTATAAAGAATTTTGCAGACTAAAAAAAAGAATGTGGTATGGCCTTAAAAATCCGTTTAAACTAAAAAAAGCTTATGGACTCAAACTAGCTTGGGAAATACTCGAATCAAATAATTTATAGGCAAGATGGATGAGAGAAAGGTACCCTAAAGAGTATTTTAGGACAATCAAGATAGATAACAATGCTTCAATAACCTGGAAGAATATACTAAGACACAGGGATCAGTTGAAAAACCTTACATAAAGATAGATGGCTATTGGAGAAAATACTGATTCGTAGAAAGACCCATGGATAAATAGCAGAAGTTTAATTGATAGACTCGGTTGGGATAGTTACTCAGCTAATGGTACTATAATATATAAAGTACCAAGTATCATACATGACCAAGAATGGGCAACCGACAGGAAAACAGTGACTAGGAACTTAAACAAGAACTTGCAGGCATTGCCTTATTCGCTAGGAGAAACAAAGACAAATGGGCATAGAAAAACAAAAGCAAAGGACAGTTCAAATTAAGCGATGCTTGGGAGGACTGTAGACATCAACGCCTTAAAATTCAATGGTACAATGTTATATGGAGTTGTTCAAAAAGTCCCAAAATGGCACACACAACATACAAGGCCATTAAATATCAAATGACAACCAAAGACAGGCTTAAAAATTGGGGAATTATAGAAGATGCAACATATAAACTCTGTACTAAGGAAATAGAAACTCAGAACCATTTTTGAATGCAAATATAGTAAAAGAGTCTTGGCCATTAAGAAATTAAAAAAATTGCAAATAGATGTAGCTAAAAGACTCCAAGATGAAGCAACATACCTAAACGATCGAATAGATATCTCTGACTTGATGAAAGAAATTAGAAAAATTAGCCTGACAACTACTGTGCGGTACCTCTGGCTTGAACGGAGCATACAGACTTTTGACAACAAACAAAAAGGAGAGTTAGAACTATCAGATCAAATTGCAAGAAACATAACATTTGTAATTGAGAGGATAAAATGACATGAAAATATGAACTTAGAGGGATGAGAAAGACGACTACTGGAGAACTGGAACTGGAAGGTCGAATAGCAAGAAAATCAAGGAGCGACCTGGAAGCCGCCATAGCTTGTGAAGAGTTGACCTAATGTAATTTCGGAATGTTTCAGTTAGCGGTTGGAAATACTTTAAAGTAAAGTGAGAACTTGTTCTATTTGCGAATGTACATTTTTAGCTTGTGCCTTATAGCCCAATAATAAAATCTTAACCAATTTTCAAATATATATATACTTAGTGTAAATTAATCTCAAAAATGAGTTATAAATTACCTTCTAAAATTATTTTTGATGAGTTTTCTCATTTTTCTTCAATAGTCAAATATGTACTTAAATGGAGATTTCTATTACCAAAATAAATTTATTTTTATATTTTTCATTTCTTTACGAAAGTGCATATATTTGTAGTTTCCATTGCAAATATTTATAGTTCAAGAAACAATGGATATTCATAATATTTGTAGTCCACTTGAAATTAAAAACATACGTGTTTTTATAAATGGTTTTATGACCGCATATTGTAAAACTTAAATAAGATGTTTTACAAAAGTTATCAATGTGTCATGGATTCCTTTGTAAGCTGCTCATAAATATTCCCTTATATTTCATTGCTTCTTTTCATGTCACTGAGATTATGAGAAAATAATAGTCGAACACAAGGAGGGCATAGATGATTTATATATTATTGATCCGAAGATTGACACAACGTGCTAAAATAAATGAAATCCGAATTAAACAGAATAAAAGAGAAGAAAATGAAGAGAAAGCATAACAAGCAAGCAATTTTATAGTGGTTCGCCAAGTACTCGGCATACGTTCACTTAATCCTTGATATTGATAGTTTTCTCTTCTTGATTACAATTCAAATCCGACCATAATTTGGTAGATCTTGGATTTGTATGGGTTTATGAGTGAAGGGAGGAAGAAGATAGAGATTTAGATCCAAAGTGCCAATCTCCCTTCTAGTTGAAGTCACCTTGCTATTTGTAGACGAATTCCAATGCAAATCTCGCTATCCAGACTTGAACACGTCTTAATTTTAAGATCCAAAGTTTTAATAGGAAGAACCGGTCAACCTAGAATACTCAAATCATATTGATACCGATCACAATTATGATTGTTATCGATCAAACTCACTTAGTGCCAAAATGTCCTTCATCATATGCATTTTCTTCAACTTTCACAAGCACAGTCCCACTTCAAAAATTGTATTGGTACCATTCACCATTTTGATTGATACCAGTGAAAATAGACTTCTCCTTTTTACTTCAAATTCGTTTTGTGGTTTCATATCATCGTTCTAAGTTCTTAGTTCATTCCTTCATCATTTCACAGTCCATTTCATCAGTTTGAGTCTGTTCTAAGACTGTTAAATTTTTTTGGTAACATTTACCCCCCAATGTTCGCCTTGTGAATATAAGATGTGCTTCATTCAAGAACTCACTTCGAGGCTGACCAAATGTCGTTGTTTGGACCGATCGCGGTGAATCATCCAGTTCCTCCGTATTCACCTGTAAATCAAAGGTCGTTCTAGACCATCATAGTCGAGGACTCAAATCTTTGCTTGAGTATTGGTCACAAATCATAATCATTCCACGTTCCCTTGGGATTTTAATATCATATATCATACATAAAAATCATCTTTTCTTCTTTTGAGTGTCAACTATCTTGGGTTAATTATATATCAGGTAATCAATATCAAATTTTCTCAAGACAATATAATTCTAAAGCACAAAATTTGATCTCTACGGATCGCATTATTAATAATCTATTGAGCCCAACTCCTCGCTCTTTAGGTGGGACCCAATATCTAAGCGCGTCTGTAAAGACCTGGTTCTTCGACTCATGAAAGTCGACATTAATACGTCCACTGTATCAACTGTCGAACAATCGAATGCCGAAAAACCGAACACTTAGGGTTTAAGAAAATAAGAGGGAGAAGAAAAATATAGAAGATGAAAGAAAATAGAACGAAAAATAACAACAGAAACAATAACAGAATCTCACAGTCGCAGCGGAACAACATATAATAGATAACAAAGAACTATCTCAGTTATTACATTACATTTTCATCAGAGTGTACAACAACAATATACAATACAACAAAACAATGGACAGTTATACAAACGTGTCCTTACAAGTGAATTTACAGTGGAAAGATAATATCATATACAAGTAATACGCCTTTCCATCCAACTCGCCACTTGAGCTCCAAAGCACTTCTGAATCCAGAATGACCTGATAACCTGACTCTAGACTGCTCGTGTGGAAAATTATGGGCACCCAGAGTTTAGGAAGAGAACAATAAACTTCAGGTCAGTCATGGGACTGGTGTGAGAACTTAAAACAGTTATTTATCTTTTATAACAACAACAACAATAGAAGTGGAAAATATCCGCAATGCTTTTGGAAAATGAAACTACGATAAGGCCTCCCCGCACACACAATGCAAACGCAGAATTGGAGGAGATTTCTCCTTATGATAGTCAAATATGCTTACTACGCAAAACCAATCATTTTTGATATTATTATTAGTGCATAGTGATGAAAACATTTCGAAAATAGAATATAAATCTTAGCCAGCATAGACATTTCGAACTATGCCTACTATAGCTACCATCCAAACAGTGGGGCGCCACCATAAGTGAATGGCAGGTTCTACAACTAAAACCGTACAAGGCTCGTATTGTTTCTTTAGATTTTCCAACAAATGGTCAGGCTAAGGAACTCCCTACCGTCACATGGGATCGCCTCTGGCGGGACGTCCCGAGAACCTAACCGGATCTCTGCCAACACAAGGCCGGGTTACCTCTGTAACTAGGTAACTACTTCTCGAGTATGCCACCCCCCGGTCCTTTGGGACCTTTATCCGAGGGCCCTCGATCACCAAGCAACCACACAGAAAAATGAGATTGGAGCAACCACATAGGTTAAGCATCAGGGCTCCATACCCGACACCACACTTTTCCAGAAGAAAATGACATACCCTGAAGGGAGCGACCCTCATAACCTTGCCGCATATTCCTGTTTTGACCATTTCTGGGGTGTGAGGTCTGACGAAGTCTCGTCCACAAAGCTACGCTTTTTCACAAAGCCACACTTTGATCAACAAATGATCAATAAATAATCATCACACAGCAACACTCAGCATGCCACATTACCAAATCAGGAATATATCGCCGATAATCTTCAACCACAAAACCTCTTAGCTCGTACGTCTCAGAGAAGGGTGTTAAGCTAAGAGAATAAATTCTCTGCCACCAACAGAAATGTATTTGAAAGAAATATGCTTTATATCTCAAAGTGTAATGTCAGACACGTAACCATACAAGTCTGTTTCGGGTTCGAACAGAACCGAAGGCACTTCAAAAGAAGCCCTTGCAATCCGGGTATTCACAATCCCGATCGAACTTCCCATCACAAAGGAAATCTCCATACCGTAGCTAACAGTGCAGAGACAATCGATAGGTCAGCCTATCGTTTTCACAAATACCCGGTCTTCATCACCGGTCTTCAATGCTATCCATTACGTCGTATCACTATTCGAAATGGGTAGTCCGAATAACGAACGCAATAATTTAAAAATAAGTGTAGCATTCAATTTCAACCAATTCACAACAAATAGCCACTTAAGGGTCAATATTGATAGTCAGTTATTTAACTATCAATCAACATTCACAACATCACCCGTTTTCAAATAATTTCCCAAATTATTTATTTCCAAAAATATCTTTACAAGATATAACTTCCACACTTCAACCATTTGAAAACCAATTTCAAATCAATTTACACCCTTACAACTTTCATTTCAAAATGGTTCATTTAAACCAATTAAATAGATCCTTACCGATTCATTAAATTTACGTTCCAAATTCGTAAATTTATTCCACGCTTTTAAAAAAAATAAACCAATGTTTATTTTTAAAACAAATTTCCCTTATAAATTTCCATTGTGAATTTACATTTCCAAATATTCACCTTTTATACGATTTTTCAAATCGATTTCAATTATTCACTTTCAGTTTATCTTTAAAAGATAAAATCTCAAAACATTCACTTCATATTGGAAAAAATTTCCATACTTATTTAATAATAAGTAATTCACAAATCCATTTATTTTCAACATTTTTAAAATATTCAATATACTTAAATCCAAATTAAGTATATATTTTATTCTTTAAGGAAAACTTTCTTTTAAACACGTTTATTTGGGTCAAAACGAATGTTACGTAAAACATCGTTACGATAACCCAAAATCACTAGTATAGGGATTCGAAATTAAGATAGATATATAAACCCCAATACTTACAAAACTTTTCCTTTCGGAAATCATTTACTATAACAACAGTGTTATAGTCCACCATTTCCTTCTATTTCTCGAAAACGTCTATTTCAACAACGAATGTTGAAATCTATGGTTTCGATACTTAACACATTTTAAAATATCTTTAAATCGTTTTAAATTCTATTTAAAATACCGCTTTCCCAAAATATTTCTTTAATATATTATTCACCGTCCAAAATCGTGAATATTCTTCGTTTACCAAATTCAATTTCTACATATTTTATTTAAAGGATTTTTCACTGTCCAAAATCATGAATATACTTCCTTTAATAAGCTATAATAATTAAACTTATCAAAATAAGTCGATTTCAGATTTATAAAACAACGTTTATAAATTCCATTTATACTTTATAACAACTTCAACTTATAAAATCACTTTATTAACAAATTCTACCCATATCCCATTTACACGCCAAAACCCAGTTTATAAGTTAATTACTTATAAATCTTTTATTTTACAAAATCTATTCATTTTATAACTTCACAATTTATAAACCTATAGATTTCATCTACTTATGAAATCCATTTATATTTCATTTTAATACTTATAAAAAATCGTTTTATAATTCCAATATTTTAATTTATAAATATCAAATTTATAAATCTTTTATATAAATCATTTATAATAATTCAAAAATCCCAAATTTAAACCATTTTATAAATAAATCAACTACTTATTTCAAAAATCACATTTCAGATTCAATTTCACAAAAATCATAGTTTTTATAACACAAAAATTTCAACGTTTATTTATTTAAAATGAATCAACTTCAAGATTAAATTTTATTATGAATTATCAACTTAAATTTTCAAAAATCAAATTTTATTTATTTTCGGCATCTAACGATACCAAAAAATATATTTGGCTAAAATTTAGCCTTTAACGATTTCAATCACGAAGATAATCACGCAGATTATAAATAGATAAACACACAACATTGAAACCAATTCAAATGTTTGAGGAATCCAGTTGGATCCCTCCAACCTGTTTCCCTACATCCAAAGATGCTAGCACAATACCAATTCCGCTTCGAGATGGAATATCGCAGTATATGGGATTTATAAAATACTATCCGCTATTATGCGGCGCAATAGGGTCTCATCCGCTATATAATGCCAGAAAATCAACTCCAAGTACATATATAATACCAATTCCATATCAAGTTGGAATTATCGTGGTATATGTGTTTAATAAATAACATCCGCTTAATATACGGCGTATAGGGTCTATTTCAATACACAGATAATAACTATCATCCAATCACACAATCAAGCAATTTTAAATCTAACTATTTAAAATTTAAATCGAAACAATTCGATTGAGTGAGAAGTTCTCACCTTGGTTTCAATATAGTTTCAGCGTTTTATTTCGAATAAAATTAAACGCGTGTTTAATTTTACCTGAAATTCAAACTAGCTCCAAATGACTCCAATCCAGTTCCATTGCGTAGTGCTCGTCAAAACGAAGCCAACGCAATTCGTTTCATAATTTTTCAACCTCGTATGAAAAAGATACAATAGTTTAAAGTTTATACGAATTTTAAATAAAATTAATTTACATTTTTATTTTATTTAACCTCCATTCCATTCTGGCCGTTCGATCTCCTCATCAAACCAGGGCCGCACTTGGCTTTCTCCCCCAACAGCAAAACGCAAAAATCACGTAACCCATAGGAGCCGCCTCCCAACCCTAATACATGCGACCATCACTAGCACCGAGGACACGATCAAAGGCCATCAATTCGAAGCTCAACTCGAATGCTATCATCGGCCACAACCTCTTAGAGCTCGGTCGCCTCCTCCACCCAGAAAAGCATGCGCAACCCTCGGCCTTTGAGCCAAAACTCCCAACGATCCATCGACCCGATCGCAATCATAACCGTTCACATGGAAGTACTCCCCTTGCTCTTCGTCTTTGCAGTTGAAGCTTTCTCGAATCGATGTGCGGATTTGAAAATAATTGAGAAAGAATTTAGGAGTTTTTCAGCCATTGGTGAGATTAGTGGCCGCTAGGGCAGAAGATGAAACCCTGGCGTTTTATTTTCTTTGCAAAAGTGAAATATGGGGGTCCTTTTATAGAAATTTACGCAAATACTATTCATCCAAAATTTTCCGAACTCTAAACGAAGCGTGCCGGCTGGCATTTCTAGGGTTTACCCCGCATTCCGGACACAATGTAATAGGTATCAGAAGCCAATTCGATCATCTGTGTGATTTACGGCACTAAACGATCGATTTTAAATTAAATCGGTTTAAATTAATTTCTATGCGTTTTGGCTTGCCTCGGACAAACGGTAAATCCGATTGACACGAAATTTGAAACCATATAATAATATAACATTACGGATCTGATGAAGCTAGTTTCGTCGAAATCCGAGACTGTTTGAAAATGGCTATTTTAACTCGTCAATTAAATATTAAAATATTGAATTTCCATAAATTAACTTTAAATTTGATTTTAAAAGTTCTATAATGTTATTCTAACTCCAATATAATTTATTACAACTTTATAAATCATTTTTAATCACATTAAACCCAATTTCCAAATTTTTCATAATTTCAAATATTAAATTATCGATTTAATTATCCAATTAAATCCAGATATTCGAAAAATGAATTATTCGACTTACAAATTTTACTTGTTGATATTTAAAATCAATTAAATATCTGAATTTCAAATGACAGAAATTCTGGGTCGTTACAGCGTCCATCTGCTCACTCTCCGATGACGGGACTTGCTATTTGAGTGCGGCCATCCGCTTAATCTCTGGTGAGGGGACTTGATATTCGAGCGTATCCATCATCTCACTCTCCGATGAGGGGACTTGCTATTCAAGTGTGTCCATCCGCTTACTCTTCGATGAGGGGAGTTTTTATCCTGTACAAGTCCATCCATTCTCTCTTTGATAAGGGAACTCTCACTTCATGGTTCACCACCTTTTCTCTCCAGTTAAGGGAACCAAGTCCTTTAGGTTTATATAGCAAGTTTAAGGGATAACTATGTTTCAATAGCATCCATTAGTCATATCAATACCAATTATCATGTTCTGATGATTTCCAAATCCAAATATCCAACAATCACTTATTCATAAAGTTTAAATCAAATGCATCAAGCAAAATCTAAAAAACTAATCTAGTCAAGGATTACCCTCGAATCTTAACCCAGATATGCCTTGTGATTGAGCAAGATCCCATACATGTGTAAGAAAACAAATAGTAATACTTCACATTTTATTCAAAACAAAAGCGAAGTGTGGTAATTAAAGTTGATTCATGTCCGTCCCGATCATGATGAAGGAACTAGACTAACCCACAACAAAGTTAAAGAGTAAATTAAAAAAAATTACTTTATTGGATCTTTAATGGGCCTATGAACCTAAATTCATTTAGATAATATCTAAATTTTCTTCCAATAGTTTATTTAATTTATATGTTATGTTTAGATTTAATGTAAAAAGGGAATCAATTAAGGTAAACATGTGTATCATATACACGTGTGTACGTGCACGTGTAACAATCATAGTGTACCTAACATGCCTTACCCATGTATAAGTGTTGGAATTTACACAACAACGGACAAGTTAGCCCCTCCATGTACATAAGTATTGTCCAATATGTCTAAATGTATATATAAGTATGTGTGTGTGGATGCATGTATATATTTGAATATGAAACATAATGGTATTTATTAATGGTATAAGTTTACATATTTATTTATATACATACATATACAATTAGGGTATAAAATATCAAAATATCTAACCATTAATATAATACTTGTAAATTATATTGCAATTTTATTTTATGTTTTCTACTCTAAATAAATCAATCCTGCAATAAGTTATAGTTGGCAACAGATCATTATTCATTTTCTACATACTTATAACCTAATCAAAAGTTTTAAATGCACTTAAATACACTCTAAATACACATTAAACGCACTTTAACTATACTTTAAAATTATATGAAATAACTTTGTAATTAAACAGATGTCCATATATGTGTGTATGTGTGTATATGTATATGTTAGGAAATCAAATCGATGGTTTCGATGACAACAACTATACAATGGAAATCGTATATGCATATATAATTCTATTTACAGGCGCTTCCTAGAGTAACATCACTAGAAAGGCAAGAACAAGGCTCAAATAATATTACAAGAGACTACATGTCGATAGGATCAAAGAAGCAACAAGAAAGATGCACAAAGCAGACATGTACAGTTTTCAGACGTCTAGGTGTACTAGCCAAACGTCTGGAAAACCCTTTGGAACAACAAAACAGACAGGATAAGACGTCTGGTAGATGCACTCAGACGTCTGAAAGACTACTATATACAAAAAATATATAGTGTTAGATGTCTGATAGAAATACCAGACGTCTAATTTTGAACTTGGAATTTGTATTTAAAATTCAACTGTCACATTTGAAAAGACATCTTCGCTTCTCTTCGCTGCAACTCTTCACCGTCAACAGAAGCGACTGTAAAGCGCTTGTTAATGGATGCAACTACTCAAGGAACCTCTCTATAACTATATATAACATCAAGAATCAAAGGGAACACTCACCATACTAACTTGCGCTCTTTACTTACATACTTTGTTATATTCTTTATCTCTAGCAATCTATACTTGTATTTCACTCTTCCATATATTCAGTTCTTCACAGACAATACTCTCTAGATATATAGTGGAAACATTTGTGCTTATTAGTCAATATCTGTGTTATAGAACACATATTTGACAAGAACAATTTATTGTAACCAAGCCTATTCCTTCGGATGAAGCAAGGGTGTTTGATAGTCGAATTTCGAGGAGAGCTTCGGGACTGGAAATAGGATGGGAGGTCTGAACCAGTATAAAGTCCTGGTGTTCTTTTTCTATAGTTACCTAGATTATTACTAATTTAGTTGCATTATATATTTTATTACATATACTTGCATATACACTACACGACCCACCCTGTAGGCTTTCAATTGGTATCAGAGCAAGGTTAGATAAAAATACAGTAACACGTTTTTTGAATCAAAAAAATATGGCAAGTATTTTTCAAAAAGGTCAATCTTCAGCACGACCCCCATTTTTAATGGTTCTAACTATGCATATTGGTCAACACGTATGAGAATTTTTATGAAAGCTAACGAATTAGAAATTTGATTGGCGACTCAAAATAAATATGATGCACCTGACACTGCAATGAACACATGGACTGATGCACAAAAAACCACAGCTTCTTATAATGCCAAAGCTATGAATGTTCTTTTGTTCACTAGATAATAATGAATTCTCACGTGTCATGTTATGTAACACTGCATTTGATATTTGGCATACCTTACAAGTTACACGCGAAGGCACAAACAAAGTTAAACAAACTAAGATTTCAATTTTAAAAAATCAGTTTTCATCATTTAAAATGAAACAAAACGAATCTATAGTAGACATGTACTCTAGATTCTAGACCATTCAACACAATTTAATGGCACTTGGAGTCAAATTCACAAATTTTGATTTAGTATCTAGAATACTCAATTCTTTAACTCTAGAGTGGGAAAGAAAAGTATTAGATATCGAAGAAGCTAATGATCTCTAAACACTCTTATAAAGAGTTGATAGAAAATTTAATGTCCTATGAAGCTAATTTGCAGGCACGAAAAGAACTAAATTCCAAATAGAAGATCATAGCATTCCCAGCAACAAATGAAGACTCCGACTTAGACGAAGAAGAAATTGTATTTATTGCCAAAAACT
Organism: Allium cepa; assembly: GCA_030765085.1. Taxonomy (NCBI): domain Eukaryota; kingdom Viridiplantae; phylum Streptophyta; class Magnoliopsida; order Asparagales; family Amaryllidaceae; genus Allium; species Allium cepa. Next base: position 747,182,725 of record CM060941.1, read on the forward strand.
ACAACAAATTCAAGAAGTTTAGGAAAACGATTAAATTTCAGAAAGGAGGAAAATCAAGCTCAACAAATCAAACATCAATCAAATGCTATGAATACGATCAATTTGGACATATGAAGAAAGACCGTCCCAAGCTCAATAATGATAAAAAGAAGAACAAATTTGAAAAATTCGAAAAGAAGAAGGCTTTCAAAGTAACATGGGATGACTCGAGTTTTTCATCATCATCAGATAGTGATAGCGATAGTGAAGGAGAACAAGCTAATGTGTACTTTATGGCACAAACTGATGAGGTATGTCCCGAACTTAGTTATGATGAATTATTAGAACTTAATATGGAATTAGATGATAAATTTAGACAAATTAAAAAATTGAACAAAGAACATATAGCCAAAATAAATAGATTAGAACATGAAGTTGGAATTTTAAAAGATGAAAAAATTATTTTAGAAGAGGAACTAGAATTATCTCAACAAAAAATTAAAAATAATTTTGTCAAAAATGAGGCTATTGCTATTGGTTTTCATAAAACTAATTTAGAAAAGGATAACTTGTTAAAAGAAAATGTCAACTTGAAGAGTAATATTGAAATATTGAAAATTTAGAATTAAAAGAAAAATTAGATAAAATTACAAATAATGTTTCAAAATTTAATAAAGGAAAACAAGATTTGGAAAATCTTATCAAAACTTCAAAACCATCAAGTGATAGAAATGGAATAGGATTTAAAAATACTCCTAAACAAATAAGGAATGATATTAAGAAATATAGTTGTATTTATAAAAAGACTAAAAGTACACCTAAGTCTAATACGAATACTAGAAGTATAAAAATTTGGATTCCTATGAGAAATAATAATTTGATTAGACAAAAACATATTAATAATTTTTTAGAAAATGTAGTCTATAATAAGAATTATGTTCATAAAGGTACCAAATCTTCTTGGGTATGGCTACCTACTTCTTCTAACATCTAGGACCCCAACAAAGTATATGGGTACCAATTAAATCATCTTTTATTTTGCAGGTATCCAAAATAAAAAATAAGGAGAAATGGATACTAGATAGCAGATGCTCCAAGTATATGATCGGAAATTCAAAAATGTTATCAAATATATATGCATCGATGTTGGAACGGTAATTTTTGGAGATAACTCAAAAGGATACGTTGTGGGCATTGGAGAAGCCATTACCTCTCGTATTTCTAACTCTCTTATTTATGACAAATTTTTTGTTAGTAGAAAATCTAAAACACAACCTACTAAGTATTAGTCAATTATGCGATAAAAGTTTTCAAATCAATTTCGAAAAAGATAGATGTAATATTTTCGATAATAAAAAACAACATATATTTGATGGTTTTAGAAACAAAAATATTTATGTCTTAAGCATGAATATAAATAAAAATTCAAATTTGTGTTTAACTGCCAAACATGACGATCCATGGTTGTGGCATAAATGAATTTGTCATATTAACTTTAAATATATTAATAAATTAGCAAAATATGAGCTAGTTAGAGGTTTACTTAAAATAAATTACAATGCAGAAAATTTATGTGTCGATTGTCAAATCAGAAAACTAAAGAAAAGCTCTTTTAAATATAATAATATTTCTACAACAAAACCATTAAAATTATTACATTTAGATTTAGTCCAATGCAAGTACGATCTATAAATCACAACAAATATGTTTTCGTAATGGTTGATGATTTCTCAAGATATACATGGACTTTATTTTAAAACATAAACGTGACGCCCCACCTCTATACCCACACTAGCTAAGGACACTATGGGGTAATGCCAACAACTAGCGCGGAGAATAAGGCCGTTGAGGAGTGACCATCTGTATAATTGCTTTGCGCGAGCTTCGATATGCCAGATAAAAGTATAACTTTTCATCTCAAGAGAAAATCCGACATATCGACACAAACTCAAAGAAACTACACAGTGGCTATAGGAAATCTTCAGAAACAAATATAGAAATAAGTATAACACAAATCAATCACAGATATCCATATCACAAAAGCGGAAAAAGATATGAATATATAACACTAAAAGGTGTACATCAGAGTAATGGTCAAACAAGATCCACAGTATCACAAAAGAATAGTTAAAAGTGCTAGACAAAAGAATATGCATACAATAAGGAGTCTATGTCTCAAATGTATACAGCCAAAAACTACTAATCTAAGTAGTTAGCTAAAAGTCATGATAATAATCTTAGATGAGGAGTCAAGCAGAAGCACCTATAACATCTTAGTCTAATCCGAGTATTATTTAATAAGAAAATAATAAACGGATCAGTCTAACTATAAATATCAGATAAAATGATATAGAATAAGAGATATGACAAAAACGTATGATAACCTTAAAGCCATACTATGATAAGTATGTAATTGAAAATCAACCAGAGATTAATCAATATCACAAGAATCTTCTCAAAGATCAAAAGAATGTCATACTCTTTAGTTTTATTCACCAAGTCACAAATACCGACATCATATTGATGCCAATCATAAAAGATGGTGGAACACAAATTCTAGAAATCATCAATAGAAATCCAGAAATCACAAAAAGGGGGAGGCCTATCACAAAACGGAAGCATGAAAACTCACCAACACATGTATCACAAACGGGACGCTATCCCATGGTCGCTAACCATAGAGTCGGTGCAAAGACGTAGTACAATATCGGTACGCCCGAGGAACCTGAAACTCGAATAATTTGGAACAACGACGTATTACAACGGTACGCCCGATGATCCTGATAAGATGGTGCAATAACGTAGTACAAAGGTACGTCCGATGGACCGAACTCCATAAAAGAACATGGGTCGCTAGCCCACAAAAATTGAGTCGAAACTCCAAATAATACATAGGTCGTTAGCCTATAAAAGAAATGAGACGAAACTCAATAAAACGAGGTACCATCCCCTACGTGGACAAAGAAACATAGCATATCGCTAGTCTAAATCACATAAATTGATCATTAATGATCATCGAGAAGTCTCAACTACATTAAGCTAGTAAATAAATGAGTTTAGCTTCATGTCCCATAACCACTGGCTTGACTTAAGTATTTACGAACAAATTGTAGATCTCCACTCAAAAATTGTCACAAGAGATTCAATCGAACAAGTCCAAGAATTAACCGACGAAGTAAACGCAAGCGTTTCATACCACTTGTTTTACTAAGCCATTTAATTTGATTTCTCATACGAGTGAGGCAAAGGTTTGTATAGGCTAGTAGATTGGAAATCGGTTTGAGAAATGAGCTTTGTAATAAAATAGTGTTGAAATCGCTTTAATAAAAGAGTTTTGATATTTACTACTAGTATTGAAACCTTTATATTTTTAAAGTGACAAATTACAAAAATGATTGTAGAAACAATCAATCATCAAAATTCACATTCGAAGACGTGAATTGAATCCAAAGAAATCGATACCGAATTCATCAAGGTGGATGTTCCAAAAATCCTAAAGAAAATGTCATCAAAGTCGATAATAAATGATAGCAACAAATGGAAATCAACACAAATCGATTAAATTTGGAAACTCAAGCTAAATAGGCAAAATAGAGCCGAGACAGCAGATTCAGACGTCTGAAATCAAGGATTCAGACGTCTGAATCTGGAAAAATAAAAGTTTTCCAGAACATAATTATGACGTCTGAACCCTTGATTTCAGACGTCTAAAATAGGTATTTTTTAGCCTATTTCCTTTCTGGTTCAATTCGAACCAATTCAGACGTCTGGAGGTTTGGATTCAGTTTTAACCTTGGAACCAATTTAGTTAATTACATTTCATCCCTTGCAATTAGTTTTAACCTTGGATCGTATCCATATCCATTTTATTTCAGTAATTTCTCAAAGAAATTCCTTCGCTATGAAGTTGGTATTTATTGAAGTAACAATTGTTTCTTATTGCAACAGAAGTACATTCATAAAATTTTTATGAATTACCATAAATAAAACTAATTTGGTATCAATTCACAATATTTATGTTCATAATAAATTAGTCATCTAATGACTATAATCCCCAAATTTCTTTGAGGCGATTCATACAGATTCTTATGTACAAATATTATGTGCAATTCTTTTACTCACACAACTCGCCAACTCCTTAGCCTAAGACATGATGGATTTTCTTATAAATCCATATCTTATATGACTTAGTAAAATATTCTTCAGATGATATCATTCTTATCCTTTGTACTACTCTTAAGTACACACCTTGTAGAAAGAATTTAACTCAACTTCACTCATCATTTAATTGTCTTTATCCAACAAACTTCTATTGCTCCTTATCAACACGTTGTTGTGTATTATAAGGAGGTGCAACACTTAAGATTGTATCTGAATTCATTTTTGGTACGTTTGAAACTCTTTCCAATATACCCATCTATTCGATCAAATGAATCATTTCTTTGAATGTTATTTTATTTTACTTCTGTTTTATGTTCTATAATCTTACCATAGGCATTCCCGATATGTATCAAATACTTACATGCATGCTTGTGATGATTCATCAACAAATATAACAAATTCTATGGAACTATTTTGGTATTATCAAACTTGTAATTACATGCATCTATATATCAACTCAATGGGATCATCAACTCTTATGATGCTCCCACTAATTGGGTGCTCTGCCTATAATTATCTAAGGTATAATTCATTGGTACCATATGATTCATAATCATATAATCAAACAATTATTTCCAAAAATATGGCCTGTATATAATTCCAAAATAATGGTAAATTGTAGAACCTTGCAATTTTAACAATCGACTATTTAAATGATTAATTTAAATACTTCATCGTTAAGCAACGAAACACCTCTTACACTCGTTTACTGATGGATGAATTAGTTCTCAAGACACCCATAGTTAAGACCGTTTTTCTAATATGCGAAAAATGAGTATAAACTTGGCTATGTTTGGAGTCGATTAGTTTTTGGAGTAAATAATGACTTTTAAGAAGAATTAGAATTGAATGTTGGGCTAAGGCCTATAAGCAAGCTTATAAGTTTTCTAACTCCTTCATTATTTCCATTCATTTCTCATTCACATAACACTCCTCTACCTCTTCTCTAATTACTTCACTAATTACCCCTTAATCTCAAAATTCTAAATCACTAATTCATGCTCAAATAAAATTCCTAAATTCCAAATAAAATCACAACAATTTCTCTCTACTCATTCCTCACAAAACCCATGAAGGTTTAACATAATGTGGAGTTTAGAGCTAGATCTCAACTTTAAAGAGAGTTTGGATTTGGGTTTTGATTGTTTTGGAGCATGGTATGACGAAGAAGAGATGAGTGGGATGATTCTTCTTACTAATTTATATGTTTTACTTCATATTTTCATTTTTTGATGATTATAGAATTATATGAAGTGATATGGAGATTGTTTGAGTTGATTTACGCTTATATTTGTTTTATAAACATGATTATATTAACTCGTTACTTATGTAAGATCTTAATAGGTATTTTTGAAAATAGTTAGTAACCTAAGAATTTGACTTTAGGTTAATTGAATGATTACATGTGTGGTAGCGATAGATTAGAGACTAATTACCTATGATAATTAAGTGCATGCCATTAGTTAGTATAATTAAACTAATATAAATGATTTTGGAAAATTTAGTAAATTATGATTATTGAACTCTACTCTTATTATTAAAGAGATTAAATGGTTAATAGAGCTTAATTAGTATGTACAAATATTATTCAAGTAAAGGAATAGTTTTTTAAGTAAAGAATGTATTTTATAAAATGATAAGATATTTTATAGGGTAATAAATGAAACTTAATTATCACTTATAATAGGGTTATATAATTGTATAAATGAAGTATAGATTTTATAAAATGGATATGAGAATTTATAAAATGGATATGAGATTTTATAAAATAGTAATGTGAAGTATACTTAATTTTAATGAGGCAGTTAAGTATTTAAAGGCTTAAAATTAATTTTATTGAAAAGAGTTGGTAAATAAAAGTAAGATTTGATTAAGTAATAAATGAATTACTTATTTAAATATACGTTTATGTGTATGAGTATGGACAAGTATACATAAACGTGCATTTGAAGATATATAACAATCAAAATAATGTGTGAATAGTAGCTAGAATTGTTTTGAGTTTGCTTGTTTATATTGGTATACAATTGTTTGATTGTATAGATGTATTATTAAATATAAGTTTGTAGCTGGCATTCCTTGTATCCATAGCGACCACTGTGTGCGCTAAGTTGTGTGAGAGTATACTGGATTGAGTAATCACTCGGTTGAAGTTTGAAATATGAATTGTGAAGTTAATATGTGCTTGCATGAACCTGCGCGCATAGGCGTGCACGAATAAGTGCATCGACACATGTATGAGCTACACACAAGGAAAAGAGGCCGGGTATGTTGTTTTGGCATATGGGAGAAGGTCGGGTCGCTAGAATCGCACACTGAACTCCACATATGAATTGAGTCAGATGATGGTCATGCAACGTATCTACATGATATGAGCTGTACGTCAAAAGCACTTAAGGGAAGGAAGAAAATTCAAATTATGTAAATTCATGATTTAATGTCTCTACATTTAAGAGGATTTATCCACAGTCGTAGTGGAAGAAACGATGAGTTCTTTAGAGCTACATATTGGAAGTTTGAAGGTAACTTTTACCCATGAAAGATACCTAGATGTCTGAACTTAGTAACTAGACGTCTAGTTGAATCCTGGGGGAAAACAAATAAGAACTAGTACATTTTCAAGGGGTTTTAGATGTTTGAAATAGCATTCATGTGTTTGCCTTAAAATTCAAACATCTGAGTTGCGTTTTGGACGTCTGAACACCCCTGCTCAAATTTTGCTATTCGATCAATCAAAATTTCAAAACACCATATCTTTTGCTTATTAACTCACACAAAGGTGCTATTTGTATCAGTTTTCATCATTTTTCAAGGGCTAATATCTGGGAAATTTTGGTAAGTTTTAGAGTAATCTGATTTTAGGGCCCCACATGGGACCCACTCTAACATGTATTCCAAAATCGTGGATTTTTAGATAGACCGAGAGGGTGTATTGGGAAGGTAAGATGACACTAAGGTCTTAGTTGACTGCTGATGATACTTTTGTATGGTAATTTTTATAGGGTCTTCCCGTGATTTTAAGATGAGACGACTAGAGTATTGCGATGTACGATTCTATACGATATTACACGTATGGTGTGAGTCCGATTGTCATGGCCGAGGCCTCGGGATTTTGATAGTTATAGACAATTTATTGCATGAGTGGTTGTTGTTTTGTTTGTGCGTCTTCGGATGGTGGAGGTCCAGGGATAGGTGACGTTCTATCTCGGTGCTACTATAGACCTCGGGCTACATTGTAGTAAGGGCTATAGGGTGGAACGTACCTGCCATTTTGTTCTCATGATAAATAAATGATAGCAGTTAGGCATGCATATAGATCGATTTGGGTTGGATACGATTCTTAAGTGGTGGACGATGCGTTGGGAGCGTCGTAAGTATTGGTCTTATATTAGTGGCCATACTTGGTGGGTTTTGGCCTTACCGGGAGACCCATAGCCCACTAGGCTAGTGTGTGTGATAGTTGAGTCACGATTGGTGCCGTGTTATATTTTATATGATAATTTTATCATATAGTGTAGCATGATATTATAAATGTGCTAACTTGGTGGATGCAAGAGAAGAGTAGGTTATGGTATGATTTCCTATAATTTTGAGAAAGGTTCACTTTACTCGTTTATGGACTGTCTGAATTACCTCTGAGCCACGTTCGTGGAGGGGACCAGCTAGGCCTTAGTAGTTTCCTATTTATTTTTATATAGTTTTAATATACAGTATTTGAGATAGTTCCCCTTACACTAGGCTTTAAGTCTGACCTGCGTTTTGTCTTTGTCTGTTTATGCTATGACAACTCTCGGGTACTCGGTTGAGTAATTTAGGAGTCAGTGCTTTTGGGTATATGCTATCAGGATAGAGTTGGAGCATTTTAGAGGTGTGGCATCGATATGTTAGATGTGTATGCTTGATATTTTAGCAGTACATGACAGACTTGTTACTTGTATATGAGATCGGTTGTATAAGATATTTCTACAAAACTCCATGTTGTTGGGAGTTGATGTATTATGACTTTCTGCATTGATATATATTTATCATTTACTTCCGCTAGTACGGTATCTTACATACTGTCATCATATTCTGTTCATGTATATTTAGTATATTTTATGTTGTCATTCCTTTGTGTAATCTTATCTATGTCTTAGTTTAATATTTGTTAATATTTTACCAGGATAATCTATCTTTTGTGGTACTTGGAAAGCCAGTCGTATGATATGAGATGATGATTTTCAGTATTACGGAGGATGGGTCATTACATTTGGTATCAGAGCTAATTGTTGTATGTTGCATGATTAGGGGTTCTTGCATTATGAACTGTGGCAAAGCTTTGACTCTTACCCTACACGTCTCTTGGGAGAAGGTTGGCTACACAATCGAGAGGCTGGCTTTAAAATCAGTTGTTGAGGATACCATTTATAGCCACCACCTGCTATGGTAACTGTTACGTTTGGTATCAGAGCTTAGGCTCAACACTCGGAATAAGTAAATTAGTTTGAGTTAATCAACCTAGTAAATGGAGATACACAGAGAGAATTTACTTTAATTTTTCTTCTATATTATACCATATACACCACTTTTCTTCTGGATTTTGATTAATTTCTATCGCTTGTTGCTAAGGTATCTTCATTAGATTATCGGTATGAATAGGCGGAGTGCACAAGCAGCTGTGGATATGCAGTATGAGATGCTTGATTAGTTCAGAGACTATTTAACTACCGTATATGATACTTCTCCGTCCACGTCCATTTCTAGCAGATGCGGTTGGTGTCAGAGGTGGTGTGGCTCTTGGGCCACTAGTATTTCTAGCTCCATCGGCTTTAAACTCTTTGAAGTAGTGCTGGAATATCCTTAGTCTTGAAGGGAAGTCATATTTAAGTCCTGAGACTATTGCTGAGACACAGATTTGGACACATGCATGGGAGGGCTTCCATCGATATAGGTCTAGAGAAGCCCTCATAAGGAAGACTGCTTCCTGACATTTAAAGAGGGGACATTTTTGCTAGATAGGACATAGTGTTTTGGTGGCTAATGAACAGGCCTCTGATTTGAGATTAATTTAGGCATCACTTTGGTTCTCAGTTAATTTACAAGATTGAGAAGGGCATATAGCTTGAACATTCCATCCATCTTGAGCAGGGCAGCTTTTCAGTAAGAAGTGTTGACCAATTTAACCATTTTTATAAGGTTTGAGACGGTCAATACTCTATTAGTGTGGGCAAAGGTGCTTGCTTTGGGTCTTAAAGCGTGAGTTGGGGATTCATTTTTTAGTTTTATCTCTATTAGGAACCACTTTTGAAAGTCTCATTGGGATGGTTCTTCTTCATGAGAAAGTCCATGAGATATCATTTGAGGCGGCAAAAGTAGAAAAGCAAACTGAAGATCCAACTTATGCACAAAGACTATGATATAAGGAAGATCGAGCTTATGCAAAAAAGAAAGCTGACCTAATATGTCACTATAATAGCATATGGGGGCATTTTTCTATGAAACGCCATCTAGTTAAAGCAAAGCGTAAGTGCTGCAATTGCAATTGGCTTGATCACTTGAAGAATGACTGTCCTACATTTTCGAAGGGTAAGTAAGTGATGATGACTTGTGCCTTATAGGCATTACCAGATCCTAGCAGGCCTAAGGCTTAAGAGAAACAAAAAGAGATTATGTGGTGAGGTATGCTCTATTTTATGGGAACTCACTTCTGTCCCTTTCGACATTTAAGCGGTATATTTTATCAGTTGTTAGTTACTCAATAGATAGGCTAAACTTGGCTCCTTTCATAATAAGTAAATTCTTCGATAAAAGATAAACCTTTTATGAGTAGCCTTAGTTGTAAAGCTAAGGTGAATCGACCGAGAGTGTTACCGTTCGAACTTGATGCACGAGCTTCCAAGTTGAGTGGATTGTTCGATGAAGTGTGATATGGATTTATATCCAGGTAGGGTACAGTGGATGCCCAGTAATGAGAAAAGATAGTGGATGACTTATAGGCATTTTCGTAGAGTCATTCGTGTTAGAGTTTTTTTTCTTTATGTTAGTAAACCTCATGTGATGGGAGTAATCTCATGCATCGAAATGAAATTTTATAAAGTGTGGCCATTCATGTACAAGTTCCTAACCACTAGTTTGAGCATAGGGTTTCTAGGTAATTTATACCAATTGGGAAAGGGTTTTACACTCGATTCTTAAAGGCGGGCACTCGAGTCAGATTCTTAGGATGATTGGGAGATTTTAGCAGCACGACTCTGGTCGTGCAAGGGAATTTCAGTGGTCAGATCAAGGAACTGGATCAAAGTCTGCAAGAGAAGAGTTAGGTGGTCGATCCTAATTTAATAAAGGAATCTTATGAGAAAATGAAGGGTTGAAACATGCATCGTATCGTTTGGATGATCTTTAGTTATTGTAGATTTTAGTGTAGTATATCCAAGGTTGCTTAGGGTAGTTTGGGAAAGAATTTCTCGACTAGTTTTGTGGCGATACGGATAATCTCCTAAGTGATGAGATGACACTTGCCTAGACGAGCGTCATAGTGCACTTAGTATATTATCCTTATTAATATTGTGCAGTTAAGGTGAGTTTGAACCCAAGCAAACCTGAGCAATTGTAGATCTTCGTATAATGATGATTTAATTAGTAAAATTTTCTCCTTTGGAGAATGAGTACTATTTGGAAGAAAAGAAAAGTTGAGGAATTGGTTACTGGATCTATTCGATAGTTTCAAGACTCGATTATCCTGAATATTGTATAAGTTTTCCTTTTCATAGTGGGAGGTGAAATAGTCTTTCATATATTATATTCATGAAAGGGGTTACACACTTAGGCGTTTGTTCCTTTTGAATGACGAACGGACTCATTGGAGGTTATAGTTCTCCATGCACATTTTGACTATTGATTGGTTACCATGCATGTCGGTATAGACCCTTTTTGAATTTCTCGTTTGCTTTTTGTTGCTTGCTGAATAGTTGTTTATATATAAAGTGTATGGTTAATGTTTATTGTTGATTGTTGATGGTTGTTGCTGCTTGTTATTGTTTGTCATTATTTATGTTTGCTTGCTACTATTTGATGTAGTTTGTTGTGTTTGATTTTTCTTGTTTGCTAATTTTGATTATTGTGGATTTATTTGCTTGCTCGCATTTTTGATAGTTTGTATGCTAGTTATTGTTGCTTATCATTATCAACTGTTGTTTGATGATTGTTTGACATTTATAGTATTGGTTGGTCACTGCTTGGAATATGTGTTTGATTGCCAATATGGTAGTCACAATTTTGGCAATATGGGCTGAGACATTGTGTTTCTTAATAGTGAGCCGCTTAAGATTTGACGACAGCGTGCTGAGACGTATAATTCCTCAATAGCGAGTCATATATGATTTTGGAAATAATGATTTGGGATTTTGGACTCAATTATGTTGTAGTTAGTCTTTGGCATGCGAGCTAGAATTTTGGTTCGATTGAGTGCATATGATTAGATATGGGTAGATTTAGTGAGACCTTGTCCTATATTTTCACTATGGAAGTTATAATTTCATAATTAAAGTATGTTCAGAGAGTGAAAATGATAGCTATCTGAAATAGATCACATATCATCCATGCCAACTATAGGATCGAGATGGGGTTTATATGAGTCTATTGCCTTTTGATGTGACTCAACGTCTGAGGTATATCTACATACTGACTCACTTAAGCTTACTCTCCAATTAATTATCATGTATGATTATAATGGTATCAGTTACTACACTAAGGTTATACATGATTGAATTTTGTGTTTGTGCACAATCGTCTTTGTATAATATAGTTAGGTACTTAAGAGCCGAAGTATAGTTATTTAAATGGTGAGAAGTTTTCTTAAGAGAGGTATGAATTTTTGGATAGCATGGGATAACATAGGTTATTTCATATTCCCTTGTGTGTGGTGCATTATATTTTTGGAGTTTCCATATTGATGATAGCATAAGGGAAAGTGCCGTTGGAATTTTCCAAAACTGAGATACAAAAAGTATGGACTATCCTCTTACTTTCTCGTACTTATAGGAATTTCGGGTATGAAATTATTTTAAGGAGGGAAGAATGTAACACCTCGCAATTTTAACGATCGAATATTTAAATGATTAATTTATATATAATCGTTAAGTGATGGAACACCTCTTGTACTCGACTTTTACTGACGGGCGAATTGGTATCAAGACACCCGTAGTTAAGAACGTTTTTCCAACGACGAGAAAGATGAGTATAAACTTGGATATGTTTGGAGTCGATTAGTTTTTGGAGTGAATAATGACTTTTAGAAAGGAATAAGAATTGAATGTTGGGCTAAGGCTCATAAGCTAGCTTATAAGTTAGCTAACTCCTTTATTATTTTCATTCATTTCTCATTTACATAACACTCCTCTTCTTCTTCTCTGATTACTTCATTAATTACCCCTTAATCTCAAAACCCTAAATTGCTAGTTCATGCTCAAATAAAATTCCTAAATTCAAACTAAAATCGCATAATCCTCTCTACTCATTCCTCACAGAGCCCATGAAGGATTTAACATGAGATGGAGTTTTGAGCTAGATCTCAACTTTAAAGAGAGTTTGGATTTGGGTTTTGATGGTTTGGAGCATGGTCTGAAGAAGAAGAGGTGAGTGAGATGATTCTCCTTACTACTTATATGTTTTACTTTATATATTCGTTTACTGATGATTATAGAACTATATAAAGTGCTTTAGAGATCTTTTGAGTTGATTTGGGATTATGTTTGTGTTATAAACATGATTATATTTACTCATTATTTGTTTAAGACCTTAGTAACTATTTTTTAAAAATTCTAGTAACCTAAGAATTTGATTTTAGGTTAACTAAATGACTACATGTGAGGTAGTGATAGATTAGAGACTAATTACTTGTGATAATTAAGTGCATGCCACTAGTTAGTGATAATTAAACTAATTTAAATGATTTCGGAAAATTTAGTATGCTACTTAAGTGAGTATTGAACTCTATTATTAAAGTGATTAGAGGGTTGATGAAGCTTAATTAGTTTTTATAAATATTCTTTATGTAGAGGAATGGATTTTATAAGTAAAGAAGTTATTTATAAAATGATATGATATTTTATAAGATAGTAAATGAAGCTTGGTTATCATTTATTAAAGGGTTATATGATTTTATAAATGAAGTATAGATATTATAAAATGGATATGAAATTTGATAAAATAGTAATTTGAAGTATACTTAATTTTAATAAGGCAATTAAGTATTTAAAGGCTTAAACTTGACTTTATTGAAAAGAGTTGGTAAATAAAAGTAAGATTTGATTAAGTAATTTATGAATTGCTTGTTTAAATATACATTCATGTATATGAGTATGGACAAGTTTAAGTATACATGCATTTGAGGATATTGTTAACCCAAAAAATGGGTCAATACCTTGGATTGATTGTGAAAGTACCAGCCATATTCTTACAGAGTAGTAATATAGAGAATAAATGTAAAAGAGCCGAAATAGAAAGAAGACGAGAATATTTTTATAGTGGTTCGGCTATTAATGAAGCCTACGTCAACTTTATAGCTTTCTATAAACTGAATGTTGTTACAAGTTGAATTGAATGACAATATGATTGAATCTTCTAAGTTCAAGTCACAACTATAAGAGTTTACTAGAGGACCACAGCGAACCCTTATATAACTATTGTGTGGGAGGAGAAAAGTGAAGAGCGGTTTTCTATAGAGTTTTAGCAACCAGTCCGAAAGATCCCATTTATGTTGCAGGTTGAATTGTATTTATAGGGGTTGGGGAGCTACTGGGCCAAGCCTGCTTGCCACATGATTGCAGATCGATAAAGGAAGGTGCACTGGAGGTCACGCCACGAGCCGAGCTAAAAGGATGGATCGCTAGCAATCCATAGGCTATGGATCGCTAGCGATCCATGGGATAGGTTCGAAGGCTAGCCACCGCTGTGGCACTTTTTCTTTGCCTTGTTCCATGAAGATCGCAGGTGGCCGATGAAATAGCATGGATCGTTGACGATCCAAGGTATATGGATCGCTAGCGATCCATATACTTAGCCTAACTTTGAGCTCTTTCTTCTTGATAGCTTTGTTGCCTTGCGTCAATGTTGTTCGTGTACTCCATAGTTAATGTCATTGATCGCTGGCGATCCATAGGCTATGGATCACTAGCGATCCATGTCCTTAGAATATCCTTCTTTCTTTTCTTTTGACTTCTTTTCACTCCTTGTTCAAGTCCTTTCGGTAGGACTTTTAGCTACTCTGACGCGATCAAGTTTTTCCAACATCGGCTGGAATCTACTTGTTTAGAACATGGATAACATTTGCCCCCAGACTTTTTTTTCGTTGAAAACAAGGCGTGCTGTAGAAGTTATTGTTTTTCAGTTTTTGCTTGTTGAATTCCAAGTAGTCATATTGAGGCCACACGAATATACATTACTATGTTGTCGCTTGCTAATTTCTGAACTGGACCACCATTGCTTGTCGTAGTGGACCAAATTCTATTCTACAGCTTTCCAGAATGCCTTGAAGTAGTATGTGGATCTTGCCAGCCGAGTTCGAGATCGAACGCCAGCAATTTGATGGATCTTTAGTCATCCATAGCCGATGGATTGCTAGCGATCCAAATACTTAACAATTTTTTCGTCTAACCCTTCTATTTAAATGACATGAGCCGACTCTTCTCATTTCTCACTTACCTCTCACAACCTAATCCTTCAGCTTCTTACCACTCGAGTCATCTTCCTTCAGCAATTTGATCTGTATTCTCCGATGACTCGATACACTTCAACCAAGCTTCCATCGACATCGCCGACTTCGCCTTGCCGTCGACTCCAAAGCATCGCCACCGCCTCGACCCTTGCCCGCCAAACCCTAGTTTCTTCCGTTTGCCTCCTTGGATCACCGACAACCCAGTGTACTTAGCTTGCTGATTTGTAAACTTCGACCGTCTTCGTGTTTTGATCATTAATTCAAGTTGGGTATGATAATTATGACATTCGTTTATCGGTTTGGCGATGAAGTTGTATTCGTGATGTTAGTCGTGGAAAATCCGAGTTGATTGCGGTTCAGTGGAAGAAGATAGTAACTCGAGTCTTGAGTTCTTTACCGAATGACATTCGGTCCTTCTCCCGGTGCATGACACATTTTGCTATGTTCATCCATTGAACCAGAATTGACTTGTTCTAGTTTCCATTGCTGATACCGCACGACACATCGTGAATTTGTTCCACCATTCCGGAGGGTTTGGATTGTTTTTGCTTTCTTTTGCATGCATGGCGTATTTGTACTGGGAGGAACTTTCCGCGTTGTTTTGGACAATGGATCTATCATCGATCGTTGATCGGTAACGGGTAAGTGTAGAAGAAGTAATTTAAAAAAGAAAGTGATAGTGGAAGTCCTTTTCCCTTTTAGCGGTGAGCGTACTAACTTCACGGGATAGAGAATTTGTAGTGTTTAGGACACCGAGCCCACCACCAGTAGATAACACACCGCACTTATCCCGATCAATACTTGAAATCCGACGTGTCGGCATGAACCAACATTTCTTTGGAATTCAAGCGTAGTAGGGGGAATTCTTATTTTAAAATAGAATTACTTGATCGTTTCGGACACAAGTCCTGTTGTTTAGAATAATCACCCTTCTTCTCGCTGTTAGTCTAATGGAGGAAGTCCTGGGCTTTCGGAGGCCCAGTCATCTTCTGTCAGCCCTCCTTCTACTTTACAGGCTGAATATGGGCAACTAGTTTAAGTCGGTCCTGTCTTGGATCAAAATCCTCCTAATCTTAGAGTTCTTATGAATCCGTCGGAAAGAGCCTCCTCCGTGATTTCTGCTAAAGTCCTGCACAATATCTACATGCGGCATGGAATTTCGGAGGAAGACATGTGCCTCCCAAAGAAAGATGAATTTGCTCATATGCCGCCTCCGAGATACACTGCTTATCATTGGTATATGTGTTTGAACAGAGCAGTGCCCCCTTCAGCGTCTTTTTGAGAGAAACCCTCTCGAACTTAGGTATCGCCCCACTTCAGATTCATCCAAATGGATACACTTTTCATGCGGACTCTTCACCATGCCCCGAGCTTTGATGAGCTAAGATATTTTCTATCATTCAAAGAAAGAGACGAGTGTCCATCCTTGGTTGTGATTGAGGCCCAAAGGAACCGCTAAATTGTGTTGTGATTGCAGAGCAATTTATCTCAATTTAAGACTCAATATTTCTTTGTTATATATCCTAAGGGATTTAAGACTCCATTCCTTGAAAGACATTTTTACAGGATCCCTATCTACAATAATTTTCACTTCGGGTTCCGGCGAACGAATAATCATTAAGTCCTCCTCTTTCCGGACAACACATACAAAGAGACCAGCCAACAGTCAAGTTTTTAGTGAACCTATAAAAGACAGATATTTTTTTATATTTATAAAAATAATTAGTTTCCTTCTTTCCCTATCTCCCATTTAGCTATTTATTTTAGTTATTCACTAGAGCAATTATGATACTGAAGTCGATCTGGGGCAAGTGTTCGGATCTATTATGACATAACGATTAGGTGCCTAACGGACTCTTTTAGCGGAAAATCTTTTCTCGGCGTAATGAAAAAACTATTTTTTTGCAACCTAGTCTAATTTATTTCTATCTAAATATAGAAGTGCCCATATAAATCGAATTTCATAGAGCATAATACCCTATTACTTACTTTTTTGGAACTTTATTACAAATTACAAGATCTCGTTCATTAAAATTAATAAGATATATCGAAGGTATCTTTTCTTAGTTCTACTTCTACTCTTATTCTGTACGGTATCCATATCATTTATACCTATGAGATACCATACAAAATAGAATGATTTTACAAGGAAGGGATATAATGAAATTAGAAATTAGATCTTATCATGTCAGGGTAATGATCTATTTTATTTGATTGATGTATCCAAGAATAAATTTTACTGAATTAACGAATGGTTTTATTCGAAACGTCTCATGATTTTTAACCAATTATGTGCTTCAATATAATTACCTGGAGTAAGCACTATAGCCTGTTTTCAATACTCAGCAGCTTGATCGAACCACGCCTCCGCAATTTCAGAATCACCCTGTAGAATGGCATGTTCTCCGCGGTTGGAATAGGTGGTTCAATTCCTTCCCTTAGAACCGTACTTGAGAGTTTCCTACCTCATACGGCTCAGCAATCAATTCTTTTTTGGGTATCATCTTACGTTTACCCTATTCTCGTAGACTAACCGAATTCTATTTATGAGAAATAAATCCCATTTTTCTTGGGTTAACCAAAACAATTACATAAGTTTAAAATTCTAATTGTGATCAATAATTATTTTTATCTTTTTTCCCACCTTAAGAAAAATAAAACATAGATATCCCCTATATCGTTATAATTTTCTGAAAGGTAACTATCTCGGTTTCATAAATGAAATTTATATAGAATCTTTGAAAAAGACTTTCTTCCATAAGAAAAAAGAACTTACTATCTTTGGGGTCTGATGCTACACCGCTGCTCAATACTTTAGTGGATCGACTCTATTACATAAGTTGATTCCTCACTTTATATATCATTTCATGACATAAGTAAGCAGTTTTTAACTGTATCGACCCAAAAGCGCGCTAATTAATCTTTACGATGCTTTTTTATCAATATGATTCTTTGTTCATAGAATATAGTATGTAGGCTTTATCTATTTATTTCCTTTTTTGTTATCATGAGGTTTCTTTCCTTGCTACAGCTGGTAAAAATCATTGCTTTGAACGATGCATATGTAGAAAGCCTTTTTTTTCTAGTATTAACTAGTTAATTTTGTCTTTTTTCTTTATTTCTATAGTGGAGATAGTCGCACGTAATGATATATCACGTCCATAATATTAGAAGCTTGTGGTAAGAATGAGTTTCGTTCTAATGCCCAGAAATAGTATTCCAAAGCCTTTGTATGCTTCCCGTTGCTTGTGTGTATAATGCCTATATTGCGAAGTATATAACTTCGATCATAGGGATCAATTTTTGATCGCGTAGCTTCATAATAATTATGTAAAGCTTCCGCATAATTTCCTTCGGAATGAGCTGACATCCGTTACGGTCATTCATTTATTTTATTCAAAAAATCTCCGCTCCAGAAAAACGTACGTGAGATTTTCATCTCATACGGCTCCTCCCTTTTGTGCATAGTAGTAAGGGGAATAGGTCATGGAATCTAAATTTCACTATTCTCTTTATGAACTGACAAGATCTGGTATTTTTAGAAGAAATCTCTAGCTAGCCTTCCCGCAAGAGGTTTTTTTAAGATCTATCATATTAGTACTAGATAGAAATGGTAACTCCAACGATTTCTTTGTTCTCAACGCTTACTATTTCCAGGAATTAGTCACTTCAACAATCTTTATGGTTATATGAGTATCCTAAGTACGAACGAGATGGATGTTTGTTGTCCCAACCATTCTTGTTAGCCTCGATAACGATAAGAAAAAGGGTAATTTTTACCAATGTTTTTGTGTTGTTGATTCCTAGTGTAGTGCTTCTTCCCCTATGCCGCCTATTGCTACTAGTGGAGTAGGATTGACCTGCAATACAGAACCTATAGGTATAACCATTCGTTTAATACTAAAATCGACAATAAAGGTTTTTGAGGCTGGATCAGTCGAGGATACACGACATAAGGAATTGTTCTATCTCTAAACTTTACCTTCACTAAGCGTAATTTTATTTCAATAATTTGGTTCTTTATATTCCGAACTGCGTCTTTTTATCGTAAGACTTCGTTGAGGGCTAAAAAAATAAGAACAAAAAATCAAATCACACCATCTCTATAATAGCTAAATTGTTATAATTTATGTAAATATATAAGTGAATATGCTTTTATGGTTTTTTGTTTAGTCCCACATCGTGGAATTGGTTAAGTCCTTTGCTCTGAAGCCTTTATATAAAGGAGGCTATGTAATGTAAATAGATATCTATTCTCAGAAGTGAATAATATATCTTTTGTCTCTCTCCAGTGACTTCTATTTTTCTTTATTCTATAACACGTTATCAGCACGATCTCCACAAAAGTTTTTTTCCAGATCTACAATTGTGATAATTTATGCAATCAAATCTATTCTTCTCCAGATCTAATTATAGATCTCAAAACGGTAAGTTATTTTTCTAATATGATTGATCTAATCTTCCAATTTTTTTTATATATCTCATACCATTCTAGATCTACTTCTTCAGATCTATATCTATTGTCTTATTTTTTAGACTTTATTATACTAGTCTTATAATTTTATATCTTATATAGATCTAAACTTTGAGATCTAATTCTTATTTTGTTGGTTATTATATTTCAGATCTAATTTATTTGTTGTTGCTATTTTTCTGATAATATTATATTGTAGATCTCAATATCATACTTATTTTTATGCTTTTGAGTTCATTTATTTTGGAATACAAGTTTGAACTTGACAAAATTTTGATATTGTTGATTAAAGCAAATTTTTTGAATTTGATTGTATTTAGTTTGGACATGGATTTAAGAAATCAAACATGATTGGTAAATTGGGTTTTCATTTTGAAAACCTTTTGATTTGATTTAGATATGAATGAAGACTTTGGAAATTATTCTGATATATGATTTACATTTCTAGAAGAAATATTTTATTGTTTCTAAGTGAAACAAATATAAATATAATACGTATCTAGAAGATCGTATTAAGTGAATGGAAACATTAGTAAAAGCTTACATGATAAGCTTAATATCTTCCAATGTTTCCTTTAAAAAAAAGGGAAAAGGAAATAATAATTGAGAACCTGCAGTTTTCATAAATCAGTAAATTACAAGTTTCCTCAAAATAAAGAACCAGAAGTTCTAACTAAAAAAAGGATCATATATCAAAACTCAAATATATAAATTTCAGATGTGAAGCTTTGAATTATTAGAAAATCTAATTCAGATTATGGTGAATTTCAATTGCAATCAAACCTGAAGTTTGATAATGAAAATCAAGTTGTACCATTTAGGATCTAAAGTACTAAATAAAGATTTTTTTTAAAGTAAAATTGGAACCTAAAGTTCTAAAAATATTTGCCAATGGTATTAACTACTAAATCAAATAAATATATAGAAACTTGTTCACTCCAGAAGTAGTGAAAATAATATATTAAAAAAAAATCTCCAGAAGAGATTTGTTGATATATTTGGTGTTTTTACTAAACCACATAAATATATAGAAACATATCTACTCTTCTACTCTCTTTCTTTTTAATTAAAAATAAGGCATTCTAATAGGAAGTTTATTTCCTAATTTTTTTTCCTTCTTCCATGCATCCAATCACTTTTCAAAAGGTAAAATATAACAGATCAAATATAGTAGATCTGAAATAATCTTAATTTCCTAAATTTCTAAAATAACTTGTGTTGATTTGAAGATTTACATGTTTGTTTTGATATATTTGGTAAAGAATTATGAAGTTAGTTTTCTTATGAAAATAATAATGATTTGGATCTGAGATTTATAGTATTTATGATTATGAATAATATGGATAGATTTGAGATAATTTTGTTTATTTAGAAATTCTGATTATCGGGAAATAAAGTTTCGCTTTAAGATATTCATTTTAATTTTATTATTGAGTAATATTGAACCTATATTTGAGATGAAATTGTGTTACTTTGAGTACTGTTTGTTCAATTAGTTCATATATTTATAATGAAATTATTTTGCTATGATAGTAGTTATATCCTGAACCACATAAAGGTTAATTGTAGTTACTTTTATCACAAATGAATTAATTGCAAGCGTTATGGTAATAAATTAAAATCATTTATTGTCATAAATGCATTAAATGCATTGGTTATTGTAAATTAAATGACGTTGTATGTTTGTGTTTGGAATAAGAAATAGACGTATGATTTACTATTTGATGTATTTATTTTGACAAGTAATGTCTGTTATAACGGAAAAAATAGGTTTAACAACTCAAAGGAATTATTTTAATAGAAGTTGTATAACTCAAAGTCCAAGGCCTGAAGTCTGGAATTATGAAAAGATTTTCTGACAAACTTTACAAGCTCGAATTCTTGTCAGTATTTTTTTTTTAATTTGTCAAAATGTACAAGCTTCTAAAAAAAGGGCAGTTTACACAAAATTTGAGAACCCGAAGTTCATAATAAATCAGTGAACTTGAAGTTCATGAATTAGACGCCCGAAGCTCTATTGAAATTATGTAAAATGATAAGGTTGTACTTCTTGAAGAAGTTAAAGGAAAATAATATATTATCATATGAGATAATAATGCTGCATTCAAGAGATTACAAAAATCTCCAAATGAGTTATACCTTACCTTATATCTTCATATTTATATTATATTAACCAAATATCCTGAAGATATTATGTTATATGATATATCAAACATCATTGGATGTGTGTGTATTAATCTCTTGAAAAGATGTTTTAGAGATTTGTTTATATTTATATTGCAAAATATAACATCCCAGAAGAGATGTTATAGAAAATTTATTTTTGTTACGTTGCAATTCCTTAAAAGGAAATACTATATTCCCCGAAGGAATAATGATATTATTTTTTTGAGTAATAACAACAATTTATCGAGAGAAAAAATGATATTGTATACCAATGTTACACTCCAGAAGTAGTGGTTTTATTTTTCGTATCTTACTTTCATTTGGTGCATCTAATTTTGTTACTGTATTTAAAGTCTGATATGTCATTTCAAAGATAGTTACAAAAAAAAAATTCTAGTAGGGATGTTTTATGTTATTGTAAAGGTAGTAATTATGTAATTTCTACAAATAGAAACATTGTACATTGATATGACATTCCAATAGTACATGTATATATCTTTAGAAGAGATAAGTTCACTCCAGAAGTAGTGATAATAAAATATCCCTAAAAGAGACTAATAAATTAGGAAATGATAACATATCTCTAGAAGAGATTTGTTTATATGTTTGGTAATTTTATTAAACCAAATAAATGCATAGAAATTTGATTATAAAGGATCCTAATTTAGTTTAGATTAGATCCTAAAAGTTTGAGAACTATACATACGGTTCTGAGGAAATCTGTATCTGTAACATTCCAAGTTTTCAGAAGATACTATTATTATTTTTTCTGTAATTTTTTTTAACAGAACTCTCAATAGAGATGTGTAGAAATTTCTATACGCAATTAAAAATTATTCCTTGATAAGTAATCATAATTAGGTTCAAAATTGATATTTGAGATATAATTAAGGAATAAACTTAACAACTTGAAGTTGTGTGTATATTTTATTCGAACCAGAAGTTCGATATGGTTTCAAACCAAATGTTTTGATAATTATCATGTTGTTTTGACAGGTTTGCATTGACATTGATTTATAAATAGAAATTAATAGTTTGGATCCTTGTAATAGTTTGTTCTAAAAATCACTAATTCAAATGAGAAAGAATATGAAAAATTTATAATATATATGTGATACGTGGACGCACGTATACATCCATATATGTAAATATTTAGATAACAACCTGAAGTTTGTTATAAGCTTATCTTATAGATTATGCATATACATTATTTACTGATTTAAAATTCAATCAACATAAATGTTGAATGACCTGAAGTCATGTATGTATTCAAATGATCTACACAATAAGTAAATTCCTCCAATTGCTTAGATCAATGAATGAGAACAAACTCTAATAATTAATATCAATTGAATGCATCTTATAAAAGAATTATCCTCCTATTATTAATATGTATGATGTACTTGCTAGTAGCAAAATCATAATGGATCAAAATGAGAGTCCAAAAAAGATTATTATTTAATGTGACAATGTTTGTCAACATTGAGGGGGAGGATAAAGGGATACAAGCTCATTTTGATCATCAGTGTTAAATATTTATTAAAATATACAATGATGCAAAATATTATCAATATTATCCCTACTAGACTTTCTCCAATATAGACTTGAATCCCTGAAGGATCAAAATTTGTAAACCACATCTGAAATATGGTTCAAAAGTCAGTTTAAAATATTTTTGGAGTAAGTAATAAAGATGCCAAATAAAGGAGGTGAGTGTTCTTGAA
Organism: Allium cepa; assembly: GCA_030765085.1. Classification (NCBI taxonomy): domain Eukaryota; kingdom Viridiplantae; phylum Streptophyta; class Magnoliopsida; order Asparagales; family Amaryllidaceae; genus Allium; species Allium cepa. The sequence continues at coordinate 747,205,922 of CM060941.1, forward strand.
GAAACACTTAAGGATGCTCTGAAAGAGATCCATGACATGATTCTCAAATAACCCTAGAAGTGGGTTAGGTACCTAAAACATAATTAAAGAGATCTCAATAAATCATTTCTAGAACTGACAAGAAATAATCATCGATGATAAATTTATAAATAATAAAGCGCTTATGTTTATAAATGGATTAAAGATCCTGGATTAAGGGAAAACATGACTGGCCATCATGAATCCTTTACCAATAGAGAAATATGGACATATAGTCCGCAAAGTAGCGAAAGTACTTGAAATCTTTAATATACCCTGAAGGTATAAATATGGTTTAAATCATATTAAATGATGAAAATATACAAATTCCTGAAGAATATAAATAACTTTTATGGTTATAAAGAATGCAAAGAACAAGAAGCATAGATTACAACCTACTTTTGAGTATTGTTGTAATGAAAATCTTGATATAATTCATGATGAGTAGATTACTTCCTATTTTTAGGTATTGTTGTAATAAAACTCTTATTATCCATTGAAGTGGTAGTTGCGATATGCAAATACTTATTAAAGTATACAAATTCCTGAAGAATATATATAACTTTTGTAGTTATAGAGAATGCAAAAGACATGAAGTGTAGATTACAACCTTCTTCTAAATATTGTTGTAATGAAAATCTTGATATAACTCAAGATGAGTAGATTACTTCCTACTTTTTAGTAATGTTGTAATGAAATTTTTAATATTCATGAAAGATGTATAGTTGCAATGCGCAAAACTAATTTGAAGCATAAAAATGAAAGCACATGAAGTGTTTTTCATAAAAGTAGCATACAAATGCATAAAATGCAAACCATATTTGGAAGAAACAATCTTAGAAAATTTGATTGTATCAAAGAAAACTATTAATAAATTGTATTATGAATGAGATACATATTTATGAATCCAGAAGTATCTATAACCAATTTAAGTTATCGAAAGACGAATATGAATTCATAGGAAAAATTAAAATCAGGGGGAGAATTCGTAAGTATTTTATAGTGCACTCTTTTTCCTTAACTAAGATTTTTCCCACTGGGTTTTTATTAGTAAGGTTTTAACGAGGCATTATCTTGATCCAGAAGTATCAACTCCCTAGTAACATTTGAAATAAGCTATAATGTACTCTTTTTCCTTATTTAAGATTTTTCCCACTGGGTTTTTCTTATTAAGGTTTTAATGAGGCATTATCTTGATCTAGAAGAATCAAACGTCTTTTTAAGAAATAACAACTCAAATATGTTATTTAAGTTAAATTATATTTTTATCCTTGACTAAGGTTTTTCCCATCGAGTTTTCCTTTGTAAGGTTTTTATTGACGTATTAAATTGATCCAGAAGTATCAAACTCTATCTGATGCAATAAATTATTGAAATATGACATACTATATTGTACTCTTTTTCCTTCACTAATATTTTTCCCATAGGGTTTTACTTAGTAAGGTTTTAATGCACTACAACAGATTTACCTTTTAACAGCGCACAAAAAACGCTATAATAGATTTTCATAGCGTTAGTGATGACGCTATATAACGACATGTTATAATAGCCCTGACACATCTGATAGCACGATATTATACGCTATTGAATAGAACATTTTATAGCACTTATTCATCACTATTGAATCCTTTTGATAGCGTTTTATCTATATCGACTTTCATAGCGTTTTATTCATGCAATTTTATTTAACTACTAAAAATCTCAATTTTTAATTTATAGCGTTTATAAATTTGTCATAGCTCGGAGTCAACGCTATAAAATTTCTTTTCCATAGCGTTTACCATTATTATAGCTCTTTTCCTGTGCTATTATATTATTTCCTATAGCGCTATAATTTGTTTCTATAGCATTTTACTTTCTGTTTCCATAGCACCTTTTTTGCGCTATTAATTTTAATATTATGATGTACTTTCTATAGTATCCTACAAACGCTATCTTTCATCTTATCTGAATTTCTCATTTCAATAGTAATCAAAATACAAAACTACATTTCTAAAAGCAAAAATCGAAAGCAAAAAATGTAATAGCAAAAGCATAATATACTTCCAAAGCATATTTGATTGCAAATGACAAAATATATATGGTCTTACATAGTTGATAATAGGTATATAAATTTAGAGTACATAATTTCAAAACAAAACATTACATGAAAAAACAAGATCCCTTAGTCTTCCGCTTGTCAGCTCATGCACATCAACCCTGTAAAGAGTAATCACTAGTAATTTGAAGCACCAACGAAAAAAATTTGAAGCAGCTAGCGCTCCTGCATCAAACCACTTCCTGCAATGAAATGAAGAAAAATTAAAATAAACATTTGATGGTATTGTTCATATATACTAGTATTCTACTATCATGCTTCAAAAATTTATATGGAGGAAATAAAAATCTAGCAAACAATAACATTGATACCAAGAACAACAATCTCAAAATTATCCTTGTGCCCATTGCTGTTGAATCAAATTTTTAGATTACAACATCACCAATACAACAAACACACTTTACTCACCATCTTCACTGTCTACTTGCAACTCCATCACCCTGTTCTAATCAACCACCATCTCACTGTGTACCACTTCCAGCCCACTGTCAAAAATCCGCTGCCTGCAAATAGCTACTGCCACAGAGCCTTCACCATACATCTGTTCCACTACCACCCGCCACAACAATTTGCACTACCCCTTCTCCTCTGAAAACTGCTCATCTAAGCAACTACCCTCAACTAAGCAACTACCCTCAACTTAAAACCATATACATATCACCACCGACATCAGATCATCTCCACTGTTCCCAATCTGCCACTGTCATTCATCACTTAACAGCCCCTCAATACTCTCCCCTCTGCCTTGCCATACAAAATTGTGTAGTGTTGAACATTTCCAACTATCAAGCTGCACCCGCATTTAACTACCATCTGCCACCATTTCATACGACAACAAGCCATATTTTCATCTTCAAACGCACATTATCCTACATATGCAACCTCATCTCACTTCTGTCAACATAACCTGACTTCTGCACTGCCCCGCTCCACTTTCCCCACCTGAACCCACCAAAATAACAATCCAATACTTGCTACATTCAGACATACCAAACCATCTTCCATCAACAAATACTACTACATCAGTTCTATATCCATCAACAAACACTACCTTCCACACCACCAAAATGCTGTGCAAATCACAGCCATAACGACCCCTGACATTCCAACCTCCTCCTTGCTACAACCAGCGACCAAACAGCAGTAGTTCCCTGTCACTAACCAACCATCCCACTCAACCACCACCTTCTTCATACTACTGCCTAACTGTCGTCACACTTTACTGCACAGTGCCAAGCTTGCCTCATCAAACTACATCAACAGTTTTACACTGTCCAGTGCACAACAACTATAATTCCACTGCCATGCCAATCTGTCACCTTTAAACTCCTTACTGCACCAAACCTGACACTGCTACCATCAGCATTCACTTCAACTACAATAACTTACCATTCACGATTCAACCTGCCTGCTACTATAATATCCTCCCCTTCTCCACTACCTACTTGCCACCATTCATCCAATACGAAAACAACCAGCAGCATATCCAAACCCCAGTCCCTAAGACAACAACAATCACTGATACCACCTCATTTCCTCTAACATACTCATTTACACTGTCACCTACCACAATCACCACCGTGCATACAAGTTTCACCCCCTGCACACTGCATTTCTTACTCATACAAACCACCAAACGACAGCAAATCACACAAATCACTGCAAATCCCCTTCTCCTTTGCAACATCCCTCCATTGTCTTCTGTGCCAAAAAATAATAGTAATTGTGCATCAACCTCCACTTGCACTTCCAAACTTGCTGCCACAGTCTCAATCTACTTCCATCAGCCACCTATTCTATCCCTTCATCTATCCTCACTGCATATCACATCAGCTTTCAATACCATAGCATAATACACCGCTGCCTAACCATTTATACATATACACTGCATATAGAACATCTACTAACCATACCCCATTGCCTGTCGGTATTGTTGTTTGTATACTAAAATTTCATATGAACCATGAATTTGATAACCAAGTATGCATTCATTTTCAACCTAATTAAACACCCTACGTATCAGCTGATTCATAAATTCAAAATTTTATATTTGAACAATTTAATTTAACAGTAATAAAATATGCTTACTATCAGTTGATTCCGTTACAAGATTCGTCGTAGGCCAAGCTATTGTAGAGCCAACGACATCTTCAATGCATTCAAACTCGGTAGTAGGTCTCCACCAACGTGCGGTTGGAACTTTTGCAACATCAATCCAAACTCTAGCTGCACCCTCTCCCAATGGAACAAAATGGACCGTAATGTTTGGATCAGTTGAAGCTACGCATCCCTCGGCAATAATATTTCCCGTTCCAAAAACATTAATCAACTTACATTTATTCGATGCAGAATTTGCAACCTACCAAGTACCATAACTAATTGTTTTCAACTATAAATTATATGAGGTATTTGAAACATATTGCCTCACGAACAAACTTGAACTATTTATTTGAACAATAAATAATATATTACCATAGGAGTTGATACACGGTTTGTCGAAGGACTGAAAGATGCTTCGGTGTTTGCTTTATCAATGACTACTTTAGATTCTGGCCAAGTTACTTTGCTACCAACCGCTTCTTCGACATATCTCATATTAGCAGTTGGCTTCCATAAAAATGCCTTCACTTTTTTGGGATTGTCTATCAACACTAGCTTGGCAGATGGTCCAAGAGGAATGCCATTAACAAGATCAGTATGACATATTCGTCCTTCCGCAACTAATTCTTCACTTCCCAACCAATCAAAAAGCTTGCATTTGTTATCTTCGCTTCCACTCTACAAAAAAATATATTCATACTCATATATGCCATATCAAGCTCTACTCTATATTTCCAGTCTCATTTGCTAAGGTGCAGCTACCACTAAAACTAGCGAAAAATAAGAAGAAATTAAATTAAAATGTTACCACATTGTCTTCTTTCTCCTGTTCAATCGTGTGTACAACTACTCTATCAGCTGGCCATGCTACTATCATGTCCTTAGCTTCTCCAACACGTGTCATAGTAGCTGCAGTCCTCCACAAATAAGCATCCGTTTTCCTTGGAAATTCTATCAAAATTTTCATCGCATTTGGTCCTAAAGGAATCTGATATACAAGCTCTTTCGAATCACTTGATAAGACTCCTCCTTCAGCAACTATATCATCACACCCATTACAATCCAATAAATCACATTTTTCATGTATTTTCTCCGAAATACCCTACGATTAATTAAAAACCAAGTAATTATTGTATTATATATAAAAAACAAAATGTTGCAATGTAATTCAATGTTACCATTTTAGATGTGCCTACAACAATTCGATTTTCTTTACCCTGGTATACCAATAAATAAGTTAGCATTTTATCACTAAATTATAATAAAAACCATAATTCGGGGGCAAGCATGTTGCTTGGAGTTAAACACATATCATTGTTTTTTTTGATACTTGACAAAACTGACATGTACTTTGAAATCTCCATATGCTAAATTGTTCTCATTGTTGTTAGCGGTATATATATAAGTATAGATTCAACTGTATATTTCTTAGTTGAAAAGATAACATGACTTACTGAAAAGATAACTCTGACCAAGTTAAAACAAATAAAAAGAATATACCTGATTCTTCACTAGCATGTGAATCATCTGCTTTAGTTCCATAATTGTATTTTGGCATTCAGTTAGTTTCTTATCATTAGCCCTTGATAAAATAAACTTGGTGAGAGACATTCCTCTTCCCATTGCTCTTAGTCGCCCAGGTTTGTCTTGTCCTAGCACTTGTGCAAGAGCATCATTACTTGGTGAGCTAGATTGTGATTCACTTTCTCAACTTTTTATCTTCTCCTGTAATACGAGTGTCAATTTATACTAATAGCCTTACTGACATATATAATGACTTCCTTTGTAAAAAAAATTTTGAGGTTTGATAATGCTTTTTAAAATGCTAATAGCCTATATTCTCAGTCAACTATTACTTGGTATTACTATACCAATTATATATGAGGAATTTCATACCAGTTTTTTTGCTTATTATTAACAAGTACCAGTGAATGATGCATTCTGCCCTCTCAAGTAATTGCATAAAGCAAAAGCAACTAAAAATATATATAGAACTATCGTTTTTTATATTATTTTATTCTTTATTCAAAATAATGAATTTTAACTTCCAGGGAACAAGAACTTGTGTGGTCTGCCCACCAAGTTACAATGTCAACATTAAAAGCCTGCATCCGCATTACAATGCTAAAAATGATCCATGAGTTGTTTTTGCTCTCAGATTGTTGTTATTAGTTCATTTTTGGTAGAATACAACCAGAAAAAGGTCAAGTTGATGCTGCATCCGAAGTATTGGAAACTAGTATATACTATAATCTAGTTAAGTTCCAAAAAATTAAAATATAACAAAAAATAAAAGCTACGATCAAATTATATTGCATTAATTTGATGAAAGATGATTTACAAAGTAGAACAGATGAGGACAGAAACAGTTTTATGTAAAAGGGCGGACTTTGAATCTTGGAACTCATGAACTCTAGCAACAACTTAATCAAGCCTTGCCATTACAATGAGCATAAGATTTTAGGGCAGTTCATATCCTGTTAAATAAAGATAAAAACTAGTTTTATCTGTTCATATAATACTTGATGAAAATAAGGCTTCTGCCCGAATAATTTGAAGTGAACATAATAAATTTGTCTAGTGTACATCAATCACAAGCATGTATTTCGAACAAAAACGCATGTTTTACAGAAAAACATACATCATCATGGTTGTGGTCATCTAGTTTCATTATTGCTGGAAAATAAAGCGCATGCTTGAAACTTCCCTTCACTTGTTTTGAAAGCATTAATCGGGTTTCAAAGAAAAGAAAAAATCAACCATCAAAAGCGGATGCCCTTTCACTTCTTGAATTAAAGAGGCTCGGCAGTAAGAATATTTTAAGCTTGAAATGGAAGAAAGTTTCTTTTTATCTAAAAAATGAAAACTAAAAGCTAGTCAAAAATTATAAAAATAGCTAGCTTTCTGCATTCACATAATACACGATGAATACTCATACAATGAACACTCAAATTGCATTGCCCATGTTAGAATATATTATGTAGATGTTTTTATATATTTCAAGCAATAAACACCGACTTAATAACAAGAATAAATTAGTATCAATTTCCGATGGTGCTATAAGAAATTTTTATTGATTCATGTACTAGCAATCCCATGGTGAATTCAAGCAGTTCTTTTCATATTTCAATATTGGCATTGCTTCTGCTATAACTATATGGCCATAGACATAGCAGCGTTTACACACTGGCTTGTACACATCGGTTCCACTAATAAGTTCTGCTTTTATTCACTCAGTTTTTCTCAATTTAAAGTGTGCAAATTGACCACAATGAGCTGTCAGCTTGTCTAAAGGAACTATATTGATAACATAACCGAAACCTCACGGGCAATAAATTTAATTTCATATTATTTAGCAGTTTCCATGTGGACACAATAAAACATATTGTTAAGTATATACTATTCGTGTAGGTTCCAAACTATTCGTGTAGGTTCCAAAATATATCAATAAGTATCAAAAGGCCTTACAATAACATCTGCAACAGTTGTATTCACCGGTTCACCATTTTTTCGAGTGCGAGATTTAATCCAAACTCGAGCTCTAGAGATGGAAGATGGATCTTCACTCTGCTCTTTCTGCATTAAAACGAAGACTAATTTATTAGTGAGATATCTTTAACATTGATAAAAAATGAAAGAACGAAGAAGTCTAAGTCGTATAATTTTGAATCCAAAATAATTTCTCACCATTTCTTCAGTTAGTCGAGCCATTCCTTTGCGGCCGCATGTGTGTGGGAATTGCTTCCGTCTTATGGCTTTGTATTTCTCACTTTGTGTCTACAATAAAATGTGATTATTGTTAATCAATAATAAGGATACGATTAATGATTAAATATATATTTTTACCTTAAAGGCTGGACTTGTTTTCAACTTAACAAAATCTCTCCACTCCTTCATACTGTCGATGTTGTTTGGTTTTAACTGAAGTATTTCTTCTTTGGTTTTTGCTTTTCCTAACTCCCTAACGAATCTGCTTTTCGAGGCCCTCCAAATAGTTCCCATTTGATGAAATATAGACACTTTTTGCCAGTCTTCGCCTATTTTAAATCTAGCCTGATATCAGTATGAAAAATGAAAGCAAGATTGTAAATATAATAAATTGCTTAAACTGATTGTAAAGTGCCTACTACTATGATTTATGAAAAATGAAAGCAATATAGTTATGTGCGTACAAATTGCAACTTTTTTGGTCACAACAAAATAATTCAGGTAACACACAAACACATGGACATCAGCAAGACAATACATCGAAACATTAAAAATATTCAGCAAAATAATTTATTCTTTGTCTATTTTAATTGTTCAAAGTACAAATATTCAGTATTCATGAATTATGATTCATGAATTCAAACTGTTTTGATTTATTTTTCCAACTGAGTTTATAGTCCAAGAAATATAGTAGAACTTGTTACTATTGACAGTATTAGAAGTCATATGGTATTCCCACAAAACAGTCAAGTGTACAAAAGACCAGTCAAAAAAAAAACAGTCAAGTGTAAGATAAAATTTAAAAAATCATTGTCTCATACCTTAATGGATTCCCACAAAACAATTTTTCTATCATCATCGAGTAGCCTCCAATCATCAAGTGTAAACGGAACAACCCCTCGGACTAGCGGTCCTAAATAAGAAGATAAACTAACTGATCCAGGTCCTATTGGCTCTGCCGTCGAATTAAATTCTACTTCAACTCTACTCATAGCATCTGAAGGAAGCCTTTTCATTTTTGTTAGACTCTAGTAGTTCTTTTCCCTCTTGGATTTGCATTTTCATGAACCGGTCCATCATCTTCCAATGAAGCTTCATAATTTTCGCCAGTTTGCATTGCATTGTCTTCAGGTGCTTGCACGTTGTCCTCAAGTGCTTCAGCTACTGTTTCATCTTCCATCACATTCGAATGGCTACGGTCGATAAGCTCTTCCCTGACTATAGACTGATTTAACGCAGCTTTTGATACCTCAGTTTCTTTTTGTTTGACGTTTCCTCTCTTCCTCTTTGCCATTATTATGCAAATAAAAATAAATAAAGAGTTAAGTTGATGTAATAGTATTAGAAGCAACATACTGTATACATAATATTTACAGAGAGTAATTGTGCTTAGGGCTGCACTCAATCTTAGAACTGCTCTCAATCGATATTAGACAACTCAACTCATATAAACCTAACTCAACCTAACTTAATTTGTTGTGGATATTTGTTATAGATTGTAACTCTAACTATATATCTATCGGATGTAATGTTACATTTAATCCAACAATTTTTTAACCTGGTTCAAACTTTAGTGAGAATAACCTATTTTTAATTTTTGAGCACAAGTCAAACATAGATTGATGACTATGAAAACATAAAATGCCCACTAATTACATAGGTTACTGATCCATTATGATTTATTCTTAATGGTAATAGGATTTAAACTAGTGGATGATGAGTTAACAGCCACAAAGCCTCGTCTGCTTTTAATAGAGGCATAACACCAAAAAACCCAAAAAATACAAGTCATGCAAGATTATCAGTCATCACATTAACAGTCTTTGTTCCATATGGTTCGCTATTTATGTCACATCGCATTAACTTCTGCGGTAGCACTAGAATTATTCTGTCAGCAAACATCCACAGACTATAAAAGTGAAAAAGGGAAAAAAAATCAGAGTACTGAATGGATCGAATCACTTGAAAAAATAGGCAAGCATGCTACAAAATTTCACAATAGACAACTGAAAATCACAAAGCACAATTACTGGAGAGGTTACATTACATAATCTAATATTCAATTTCCCTTTTCAAAATATACCAATTAATTCATTTAATGTCTATTAATTTTTGGATTATGATATAGCATAATTAATCCTGATATATTATTCAAATGTGCTGTTACTTCTGTATATTTATCTATTATGATTCAGATGGTTAAGATCTAACATATGCATATTACCGAATGGCATCTTGTGTTAATTATTACTGATCCTATAAATGAATTAACAAACCTTGTTTTAACTACTCAAATATGCCTTCGCAATCCTCTCTAACATAGCTAACATCGTTATTAGAATCATCAACATCCATATCGATTTCTCTGTAATCTTCCCCAACATAGTTAACTTCATCAACCGATTCATTTGTCTCTAACTCATGAAAGCCTCTTGGTGGTGTCTTCATTACCACATACCAATTAGAGTCATCATTGTCTTTTAAATAAACAACTTGTTTTGCTTGAGATGCAAGAATATATGGATCTTTTGAAAATGAAGCTTGATTTTGATGTAAATTTACAAGAGTGAATCCATCTTCAACCTTTACACCATTTCCGACATTTGCCCAATGACATTTAAAAATGGGAACATAAAACACATGATAATCTAACAAAAATATATCGGTCAATATCCCATAGTAAGTAACTACGTCAACCACTTGAGATATATCTTTTGCACTAGCTCTACACATGGTAGTGGCATCATAAGTAACCCCACTATTTTGAGTTTCTCTGTCAATGTCTTTTGTGTGAAAACGTTGTCCATTGATGATATATCTTTTATAGGACAAGACGTCATTCTTTGGACCGTATGCAATCCATTTTAACAATTTATCATGATCTTCTGAGCTAATAGGTATCTGTACAAAATATTTAATATATATGTCACAATGTTCTGAAACCAATGTTAGTTTATTATAAAATTTAACCAACCTTCTTTTTAATCCAATCAGCAAAGTTATCTGTATGTTTTTTCCAAAGTAAGGTTGCGCTTCTTCCTAAACGTTTGTCTGAATCTTGCAACTCCTTCAAATGCAAACTGATAAAGAAAAAATTATATCGACTTATACTTGCAATTAAGTACATCAAAACAATATAGACATACTATAAAATTCACTTACTCTAAAAATGGTTCAACCATTTCCATATTCATTAACACGGCCAAATGAGCATTTTTTTTCTCATTAGAAGATAATGTAACTATCTTAGACGCAGAAATTGGACGTCCTTCAAGTATTACTGAATTTTCGTAGTCCTCATTTCGAACACCTTTCTCTTCTATATATCCTGTTTTTTTTCAAAAAATCACCAAAATATCTCATACATTCTTCAGCAAGATAGGATTCAGCAATACACCCCTCAGGTCGTGCGGGATTTCTTACATAATCTTTAAGTGTTTTCATATATCTTTCAAAAGGATACATCCAACGAAAATGAACCGGCCCACACAATCGTGCTTCTCTTCCAAGATGAATTGTCAAATGTATCATTATATCAAAAAAAGAGGGAGGAAAATATCTTTCAAGTTCACATAATATTATAATAATCTCATCATCAAGTTGTTGCAGATTTTCTCTATCAAGCACGCGCTGACATATTTTATTAAAGAATGAACATAAACGAACTATTGCTTCCCTTGGTTTCCTTGGCAATAGTCCTCTTATTGCAGCTGGCAACAACTGTTGCATTAAAACGTGGTAATCTTGAGATTTTAAACCACTAACATTGTAATCCTCCAATGAAACACAATTTTTCAAATTTGAACAATAACCATCAGATCCCTTGAAATCATACAGCCTATTGCAGAAGGTTTTTTTCTCATAATTTGATAATGTATATGGAGCCGGCGGAAGATATGTTTTTTTTCCGTGAGGTTGTGCATAAAGTCCATGTCGAATTCCCAAATCCTCAAGATCTTTTCTCGAGTTAATTCCATCTTTTGACTTTTTATCATGCAGTATCGTGCCCAAAATGCTTTCACCGACATTTTTCTCTACATGCATCACGTCTAAATTATGACATAAGGGAAGCTCCTGAAAAACCAAGAGTGTAATACTTCAACGATATAATATTTTACTGTTAATCAAGTGTAAAATAATAAAACTTCACACTAACCTCCCAATATGGCAAATCGAAGAATATTGATCTTTTTTTCCATCTTGATAGCTCCATTTTCATAGGATCATTAGCTTCGGTTTCTCTATTATGGCAACTCTTCCTTTTCTTCATTTGTCTCTTTTTATTTTGCTTGCTTTTCTTCCCTTTTTTATTGTTTTTTCATCTTTAATTTCTTTTCCAAAATTATTTGGAAAGTCTTTTGAAATATTAGAGATGTTCCTTCCAGTTAAAATTCTAGGCCTGCTTCCATTCTCTACAGTATTATCAAACCAAACCTTTTGTTTTCTCATTTGATTAGAAGGATTTAAGAATCTTCTATGACCCATATAGACAGTCTTCCGGCTATGATTCAGCCACCGATGGTGAGTATTCACGCCGCATGATGGACATGCTTTTTTACCTTTTACGCAGCATCCGGCGAGATTTCCATAAGCTGAAAAATCATTTACCGTCCATAACAAAACTGCTTTCAGATTAAAAACTGTTTTAGTAAATGCATCAAAAACTTCAACTCCATTATTCCACAAATGATGCAAATCTTCTACCAATGGCGCCAAATAAACATCAATATCGTTCCCCGGTTGCTTCGGACCAGGAATTAGCGATGTTAACATAATATTCTCCTTCTTCATACACAACAAAGGCGAGAGATTATATGTCACAAGCGTTACTGGCCAACAACTATATTTAGAATTTAACATAGAAAATGGATTAAAACCATCAGTAGAAAGACCAAGTCTGAGATTACGTGGATCCATTGAAAATGATTTCCATTTCTCATCCACTACATTCCACGTTATAGAATCCACCGGATGGCGCATTTTTCCATCGTTACTTTTGTTATTAAAATGCCACCTTAAATCTTCTGCCATTCTTTGCGATCTAAACATTCTTCTAAATCTTGGAACTATTGGAAAATATCGCAATACTTTTACCGGGATCCCTTGCATAACCTCTCCAGTACCTTGATTAGTCTTCCATCTTGAAAATCCACATTTTGGACAACTATCCAAATCTTTGTACTCTTTTCTAAAAAGACAAAAATCATTCTCACAAGCATGAATTTTCTCAAAACCCATATCGAAAATTTTAAGAAATTTCTTCACTTCATATATGGTTTTAGGAAGTTCATTATCCTTTGGTAACAACGACTGTTGCACGATTAGAAGCTTATCAAAACCATCATCAGATAACCCAACCTCACATTTAAAGTTAAATAAGGCAATAATGGCAGATAACTTTGTTTGATCTGGATAATCAGGATATAATGGGGTTTCCGCATCTTCTAAATTTTTTAATAAATCATCTTCTCGTCTCTGCACATTATCATCATCGTTATCATTAGTAAAAAAAGAATGATTGATGAAATCTTCATCTTCGTAGTGAATGCCTTTGAATAAGTCATATGCACCATCCAACTTAATTTTTTTCCCTGTGTCTATTTGCTCGCCGTGATTGTACCATCTACCACTTTTATATTTAGGATCCATTCCCCTTATAATCAAATGCTCGACAATGGTGACTCCAAATTGGTGAGTGAGGTTTCGACAATCCAAGCAAGGGCATAACATTTTTTCCATATTTCCTAAACTTTTCTTTGCAAAATTCACAAAATTCAAAGCCCCTTGTTCGTACTCACTACTAGTTCTGCAATTGCAAAATTAACAAAAAATAAATATATTTTTTCAAAATCAAAACATATCTTTGCTCGCAGTCACTGGTAGTTTACCTGTGCAGATGCACCCAATCCTTATCCATCTTGAGATGCGATACTACTTAAGCAAGCAAATTTCTAAAACTTAAAACAATATTTAGTTAGTTGTATTTTGCTGGATACAATCATACTAGAAAGATGATTCGATGATATAGCCCTATGTTAATGTGAGATGCGATAAACTTATATGGATGAGCTTACCAGGTTTAAACTTAAGTCTACAACTAGTAGTCCAGCAACCGAGCATAATTTTTCTATAATGTCAATCAATAGGAATGTCATATTTTCTCTATTGACCAATATTGATCTTTCTCCAATTTCAAGTAATTGGGTTTGGTTACACACTTTATTTTTATTTTGTGCTTGCAATTTGACCTACTCAAATCCTACAAAGTTACAACTCCGCCCCCAACCATCCTATTAAAAACAACTATTAATCCCTTGAAACACCATGACTCTGTCACATGTATATAACCTGGAACATTTAGGTAGCATTACACTAGTTCCCTAACTCCAATGTGAGACTAGTATTCCAAACACCTCTCCTTATCTTGAGTGAAACATGAGGATCAACTTATATTATACAAGGAATAACTCAATTTCATATTAAGGAGAAGAGATTGGCCATGGCTCTGGATCCAAATCGAGTCAGAGAAGCCATAAAAAAAGGTAAGTTTACTCTATTTCTTTCATTTCATGTATAAAAATTCACAGTTCAAATAATGATGATGATTTCCAACTATGAAGGTTGACAAATGCATGGCGCGCTTAGAAGAACTACATTACACAGTCACCGGTGGCAAAAAAGTAATTTCCGGTATCAGCCTTAGCCCTAGAAGTGCAAGAGAATGCCTCAAAACCAGCCTTAAATGAAAGCAGGAGTCTAGCAGGTAAGCCTTTATTTTTGTATCGGTCTACTAAAGTAAAGGGTTTACTGTAAGTTTAGTGATCATTAGTTCATATATTGTAGATTAAGAAATGCAGCAGGTGTCAAATACCACCAGGGAAGTTTCAAGGCGGTCTAAATGGTATGAATGTTCACATTTTATCTCAAAATGAAGTGACTTAGAACTAGTTTTACATTTTTATTTTCAAAAACAGGTGCCGGAGAATGGCAAAAAATGTCAATACCAGCAAGAATACTGGAAGAAACAGTAAATGAAATTCTACAAGAAAGTAAATTCACTAAAGAAATCACCTCTAAATTCCCTAAACCAAACACAAAATCATTCAATGTTCCAAAAACTCCATACTCCATCAAAAGGAAAAAACCTTACTACGGAAAAACCGAACTATTAGCAGCAAAAACCGAACCACAAACTCATAAACAACAAGAAGCTCGCCGCACATTGCACGTGCAAGAGCTCGCATCGCCTTCAAATCAAACTCGCCTATACAAAGAAGAGAAAGCATTACTGTAAATAGAGTTTCTCCGAAGAACAAACCTTGGGTAAAAAAGACAGTCCTTAAACGTTGCAGGCTGTTGGCGTTAATCGATGCGAAATCAACGATAGTTGCCAGAGGAATGGATAGATGCGATGCAGTGATGGCAGCTGGAGTGAATCGATGTCGTAATAGTTGCTGGAGCGAAATGACGCGATGTGAATCCAAGCGATCGTGAATTTTGGTTAAAATTTAGTTGAGAATTTTGGTCGACAGTGAAAGGGAAGAGGAAAGTGAAACGGAGGGAATTTGATTTTCCGCGGCCTTTTTGTTACTAAGTTAGAAAAGATGCCGCCTTGATTCGATTTCCCGCTTTTGTAAAAATGGTAGGGTAATATAGCGGAGTGTTGTTTCCATAGCTCATTTTGTAGTTATATTTTTTTTAACTTAAATCGTTTTATATAGCACTTTAATTACAAGGCTATCATATAATGCTATATAAACCCTATTTTCTTGTAGTGATGAGGCATTAGTTTGATCCAGAAGTATCAAGCTTTATTTAAAGAAATAAGAAAATAAAATATGTCATTGTACTCTTTTTCCTTCACTAAGGTTTTTTTCATTTGGTTTTTCTTAGTAAGATTTTAATGAGGCATTATTTTGATCCTGAAGTATCAAACTCTTATAACGAATATCATTTTTAGTATGATATTTATGATTTCACAAATTGCACTCTTTTCCTCGTTCAAGATTTTTTCCCACTGGGTTTTTCTAATAGAGATTTTTAATGAGGCAATAGACAATATCTATATCGACTAAATCGATAAATGCAAGCAAGATAATAATGAGGGGGAGCAATCATCATACACGTTTTGAAACGGAAATTTCAAATTATTCGAGCATTCAGGATTTTGAAGACGCATATTCAAGGGGGGTGTTATAATTTATGTAAATATATAAGTGAATATGCTTTTATGGTTTTTTGTTTAGTCCCACATCGTGGAATTGGTTAAGTCCTTTGCTCTGAAGCCTTTATATAAAGGAGGCTATGTAATGTAAATAGATATCTATTCTCAGAAGTGAATAATATATCTTTTGTCTCTCTCCAATGACTTCTATTTTTCTTTATTCTATAACATAAATGCTTTTTTTCTCCTGAAGTTGTCGGAATTATTCGTAATAAAATATTAGCTATAATTGAGAAGGTCTTATCAATAAAATTTCCATTTATCCGAGATCTAGGTATAATTAATAATCCATTCTATAATTCTTCTCGTTACCCTCTCGGGGATAATGATCCCACAAAAAGGAATTGTACAGTACAAAATAACATAAAAACAGAAAAATTATTGTGTACCTTCTGCTCAAAATTTACTTTTTTGACAAAGAAAGATGGGTTTGAATCATATTGAATTTTATAAAATATAAATTTTATAGTATACAAATGCACGGAACTATTACTATTTCACCAAAGTTAGATAATCAAGGATTTTATTTTACTATGGATTCTTATAACTCGAATCTAATAACTCAATAAATTTAGATTTGGTTATGACCCAAAAAGGAAAAGGATGACTAATGATTATACAATTGAATGAAATATCGTAGAAAAATTCATGGTATGATTCATAAATTTATAATAGGGTAGATGGATGATAAGAGAGGTTGTTTATAAATATGGAAATGGAATAGAAACTTTTTTCCTATGGACTTACTATTCACTCGGATCTGGTCAATAATAGGATTATATAGGAAAGATGGCCGAAAGGTTGAAGGCGTAGCACTGGAACTGCTATGTAGGCTTTTTGTTTACCGAGGGTTTGAATCCCTCTCTTTCCATTTCTATTAATTCACCATCGTTACCAACTACAATATATCAAATCAAATAAAAACAAATATCATTATATTATTCCAACAGCTTTATTTGATATAAAATTATGATTCCTAATTACTGTGGTATGGATACGTAAAAGAAAAATCTTGTGGAAAGAGCAAAAAAAATCTACTACGTATCAATTTGTAATACGCGAATAAAAAAATACAGATTAAAGCCCTTAGATCTATTTCCTTCTTCGAAAAAGGGACAAAATTGTCTAAACCCCTTTTCTTGTTATGTTCGTTAGGTTCAAGTCTGACGAGAATAATATTCTACGCCTAACAACTCATTTATTTTTAAACCGATCCATTTATTATATATTATTTGATTTACTAAGCCTTTATATTGGAATGAGTCAATAGTCAAATGGTTTGGCATTCCTTCCTGAGGAGATGAAGCAATATAATTTTGAATCAGAGCTTTTGATCTTTATTTATACTTCGTAGTAATAATATCTCGGGGTTTGCAACGATAACTTGGTATATCCACTATATGACCATTAACTAAAATATGTCTATGGTTGACTAATTACCTGGCTCCGGGAATGGTCGAAGCCATACCCAATCGAAAAAGGATATTATCCAACCGCATCTCAAGTAGTTATAGTAAAACCTGGCCTGTTGATCCTTTGGCTTTTCCAGCGACATGCACATATCTAAGTAATTGTCGCTCTGTCACACCATAATGAAAACGCAATTTCTGTTTTTCTTCTAAACGAATACGATATTGCGATCTTTTCCTGGAACGCAATGGGTTTTTAAGATCACTTCTGGATCTAGGTCTTTTACTAGTTAATCCCGGTAAAGCCCCCAGATGGCGTATTTTTTTAAAACGAGGTCCACGATAACGAGACATAAAGTAAAGACTCCTTTTTATTTTATTGAAATTTCATTCATTTTACAGAAGAAATCAAAATTAAGACTGAACTAAAGAATAAACAAAGCAAAGCTAAATCTATATAGAATGAAATGTATTGTGTTAATATCCAGATTTTTTGTTATATATCTATATATATAGAAAGAAGATTAAGGCTAGAAATAAGATTAAGGCTCTGTTTTATGATTTATTATATATATAAAATATAAATCTAATTGGATCTAACTATTTTTAGAATTACCACGACATAATAGATTAGTGACTTAACGTTTGTAGAAATGGAGAGGAGAGATTCTCGATTATGGAAAAATCGATAGATAAAAAAGCCGGCTATCGGACTTGAACCGATGACCATCGCATTACAAATGCGATGCTGTAACCTCTGAGCTAAGCGGGCTCACATAACAGAAATAATGCATAGGAATTCAAGGGACTACCAGATCCCCGTTATTAGCTGTAAAGTTCGTATGAACTATATATATATATATATATATATATATTTAATATAAACTATTTAATATAAACTATATATGTTATATATTCTAGTTCATTATTCTATCCATAACATAATATAACTAACAAAAAATATAAAATTAATATGCAAATTAATATTAATAATATATATAATAAATAAATAGAATGATATGACTAAATAGAATTCTATTTTAATAATGTAACAGATCTAATAATGTAACAGAAATAAAATATCTGACTAATTTCAATTTTATTATTATACATAATAATTATTGATGATATACATTTTTATTGCTGTTAGTTTTATATTTAGCGTATTTCGAATTTACATTATTTATCTTAATTTAATATATATATTTTACATTCCATTCTATAATAAACTCTAATAAATTCAAAATATAAAAAAAGAAATTTTTTATAATAATTTATAATAATAAGATATTGAAAATACCGAAAAATTGGAATTCCTTTTTTAGATTTGAGAATAGTTATAACAAATAAGATTAATTATATTCATATTATAGCGGATCAGTCCTAAACAAATAAGATTAATTATATTCATATTATAGCGGATCAGTCCTAAGAAAAGTATAAAATAAGGATAAAGATACAACAATATAAAATATAATCAGACATTCTTCTGATTTCGTTCGAAAAAGGATGAAGATGGGACAAAAAAAACAATAAGGAAAAATATTGACCCTTCCAGTATTACAAAGCACACTCTAAAAACAAAAGGTGAGGGGGACGTATATATATGTGGTATATACCTCTCTATATTGAATTGTGGATACATCAATGATAGAATCATTTCTGATTAAAACAAAGATGATTCATACAGTAGAGGTGGAACGAGAGGGGATAGCCAAAAAAATAAAACAGCCATACACAATTTTTTAATATAGGAATCATTATATAATGAACTCAATGGTTCCAAGATAAATGAAAATTTTGGGTAAAATTACAACTGGATCCTTGTCTAAAAGTCTAAAAGGGGGATATGGCGAAATTGGTAGACGCTACGGACTTGATTGGATTGAGCCTTAGTATGGAAACCTGCTAAGTGAAAACTTACAAATTCATAGAAACCCTAGAAATAAAAAAGGGCAATCCTGAGCCAAATCTTTATTTTTTGAAAAACAAGGGTTTAAAAAAGAGAATAATAAAGGATAGGTGCAGAGACTCAATGGAAGCTGTTCTAACGAATGAAGTTGACTACGTTGCGTTGGTAACTCAAATTCTTCTATAACAAAAAATGATTAATCGGACGAGAATAAAGAGTGAGTCCCATTCTACATGTTAATAGCGACAACAATGAAATTTATAGTAAGAGGAAAATCCGTCGACTTTAGAAATCATGAAGGTTCAAGTCCCTCTATCCCCAGTAAAAAGCCTGTTTTACTTCTTTACTATAGTTCTCCTTTTTTATAAGTGGTTCAAAGAAAACAAAGAAAATTCAATATCTTTCTTACTCATTTTACTCTTTCACAAATAGACCCAAAGTGAATTATTCACTGCCCATCTCATTTTCCTTACATTCACAAAGAAAGTTTTCTTTTTGAAAATTGGAAAAATTAGGGAATAGCTCAGTTGTGTAGAGCAGAGGCTTGAAAATCCTTATGCCACCGGTTCAAATTTGGCTCCTGTATTGTTGGGATAGCTCAGTTGGTAGAGCAGAGGACTGAAAATCCTCGTGTCACCAGTTCAAATCTGGTTCCTGACACATAACTAATCGATTGAAATGATATTTATACCTCTTCAAATTAATTGAAGCGGGTCAGCATACAATACATATTAATAATCTAGAGTGCAATACAAATTTCTTATATAGATGTATAGATCTATCTATGTTTGGAGATGGTAAAAAAAATAAGTTATCTAAAAAACTTCCAAGTTTATTTTATAAGAGTTGAATGATAGAAAAAGTAAGGATATATTTTAGACACAGTAAAAAAATCTGTTCTTTTTTCATTTCGTATTTTCTTTCCTATTTATTCTATTTCTTCATTCTTGTTTATTCTACTTTCAAGGGTTCATCTAAGTGACATGCGCGGTGCAAAGTTCATAGTGTAGAACTTTTTTGATTTATCTATTATATTGTTTCTGCTCAAATGAAATTCATAATATCTTCAAAATTGGGTAATACCAATGAAGTCTTTTTTAGCTTAGTCTTAATACAAATTAGAATCCAGCTATTCTCTTTCATCTAGAACAAAATGAAAAATATTCCTTGACTTGAATAAAAAAAAATCTGGAGTCATGTCATATAGGTGAACATTCGTTTCTTATCATTCAATGAGCATCTTGTATTTCATAAAAATTGGGGGTAATATAGTCCTTATGTAAGGGCCAACCTATCCAACTTTCAGGCATCAAGATACGTTTAAGACGTGGATGATTATCATAAGAGATTCCTAACATATCATAAGATTCCCGTTCTTGAAAATCGGCACTTCTCCAAATCTAGAAAACAGACGGGATTCTAGGATTACTTCTTTGGGCTAATACTTTTATGCATACCTCTTCCGGCTTATCTATACCATACAGTATTTCCGTAAGATGATACGCACTAGCTAAAAATCTGCCAGGTGCTACATCATAGGCACATTGAGAGCGTAAATAATTGTAACCATATACATATGAAATGACAACAATGGAGTCTCAATCCTCGGTTTCTATTTGTAGAGTCTCTATTCCTCGGCAATCGTAACCCAAAGATCTATGAATTAGTTCATGCTTGACTAGCCAATCAGATAAACGAACCCCTATCTTCCCGATTTCTCCCACATTTGTATTTGTATGAGTATTTAAAATTTCCAATGAAATTTTGAAAGATTGACTTGACCCACTCTTTCTTATTCTGCACAAAGGAACCTTGCCTAATTCACTAATTCATGTGAAGATACTAAATTTGTGGATTTGAAAAATACTTCAGAGATACTTTCTAAAGTAGATGGTGATTGATGGAGTAATCCTTGATCGTAATTTCCAGTATGAGTACTACGTCGAACATAAAACTTGTGATTAGTAGTAAAACATCTATTTTCCTGTTGGGACAAAGTTCTATCTTCAATGATTTCTCGGGATATCTTCTTACGAAGTTTCATTATAGCATCTATAACTGCTTCTGGTTTAGGCGGGCAGCCCGTCAAATAGACATCCACGGGAATTAACTTATCGACTCCCCGAATAGTACTATAAGAATCAGTACTGAACATTCCTCCAGTAATAGTACAAGCTGCCATAGCAATGACATATTTTGGTTCAGGCATTTGTTCATATAACCATACCAAAGACGGAGCCGTTTTCATTGTTACTGTACCGGCTGTTAAAATTAGGTCTGCTTGCCTAGGGCTCGATCTTAGTACTAATCCATAACGATCGAAGTCGAATCGTGAGCCTATTAATGAAGCAAATTCAATGAAACAACAACTGGTACCATAGATAAGAGGCCATAAACTGGAGAGTCTTGCCAAATTCGAAAGATCGTTTAATGGAGTTGAAATAATGGAATTCGGGGTTGTTTGGTCGAGTAACGGAAAATCAATCAAATTCATAACTGTCTCAATATAACCTTTTCCTTCCTTTTTCTTTTTTTTGTTGTCTGAATATTCAGTTAAGACCATTCTAATGCTCCTTTTCGCCATGCATAAACTGAACCAACAATTGGGATAAGCATGAAAATGGAAGCTTCTGTAAATGCGGATACACCCAATACATCAAAACTCATCGCCTATGGATAAAGAAAGACCGTTTCAACTTCAAAATCAACAAAAACTAGAGCAAACATGTAATAGCGGATTCAGAATTGTAACCAAGCGTCTCCCATGGGTTCTATACCTGATTCATAACTAGAGAGCTTCTCTGGTCCTTCACTAATTGGGGCTAAAACTCCGGAAATTACAAATGCGAAAATAGTAATAGCACCCGATATTATTAGAAATGCCCAGAAAATATCATATTCGTGAAGCAGAAACATAAATGGACTCCTATTAATGTGGAATAGGTTGAATTATTCGATTTGAATTTCAATTGTAAATTCATCCATAATTTCTTAAAGGAAAAGGGAAATTTTTTTGATCAAATAAAACTACATAGTTTAGAGTTTGTTTGCCATGGTACATGCCTTATTTAAAGATTCATACAATGAAACCCACTTACCATTTTTTTTGATTCCATTTAGATATGGTATCGATATAGGATGTTCCCACCCAAAGAAAACTCTCTTACTTTATCTTGGTTTCTCTTTTTAAAAAGTAATTAAATTAAATACAAAAAATAGTATAATTAGAATACTAATAAATATGACTAATTATAGCGTAAGAAATCGTATTAATATAACTACATTTTTCTAGTTCATTTTATATTATAAAAATACAAATATAAAATGCATTAATTTAATTCTTAATCCATTTCCACTTTTTTTTCATTTTGATTGAAAAAAAAGTGGAATGTGTTAGGGCTATACGGACTCGAACCGTAGACCTTCTCGGTAAAACAGATCAAACTAATTATTATCGAAATGATTCGAACCGTTTCAAAGACCCAACATGCATTTTCTTGCATTGGGCTCTTTCATCAACTGATTGATATAAAGATCAGTTAGTCCACCATATTTTTTCTTTTTTACAGGAAGATAATAAGATGGTTCCATGTGTTCTGTGATTCATGATTTGTATTCTGATCTAGGAACAATACCAAAGTGTTTCAAAGAGGGGTTACCTTGACTTAGGTCTGCCTCTGGCCTAGATTAACCTAAGTTAAATGGAATCTCTATCGCTCCGCTACAAGAGTCAAATATGAGACTTCATACATCTTAAAGTTCATAGGATAAAAAAGGTTCTTTTGAGTCCTTTATACTCATTATGCCTAACATTGATTGGGCTGGTATTTACCTTATCAATTAGCAAATCAATGGCGGGTTCTATTTCATTTTGCACCTGAATTCGCACTCGAATCGGACCAAATCAAATATTTGTCAGGCTATTGTTCTCTTCTTCCTTCGAATTTATGGAGTAAGATATCGATTTCTCAATAAGATCAATTATGTTCATTGCATAATGGGCCCCTCTGAAAAGCATTGGCGCACGTGTAAACGAGGTGCTCTACCTAACTGAGCTATAGCCCTTGTCATAGGCATCTTAACATATAGAAAATTTCTTGTCAAGATCGGATCCCACATGAGAGTTCTTTAATCCGTTTACTGTTAATGGATTGGTATTGCGTAGAAAAAATATTCCACCTATAATCCTCAAGGCGAAGGGTCCTTTGTGATGATGAATAACCTACTTAACTCAGTGGTTAGAGTATTGCTTTCATATGGCGGAAGTCATTAGTTCAAATCCAATAGTAGGTAGAACTTATTACCAGAGTTGATGGTATCTAATAATTTCTTCTAGCCATCTTCTTTTTTTTGTTGTATCATCTAGAATTGATTGTATTCAATTGGCAGAATCAAAATATGGTATATAATAAAGAACCTCTAAAGAACTTCTTTTTCTTTTTTTTATGTGTGTTTTTTTACTAGTAGGAAATAACCTTAACAGCCTCTACTCGTGTCCAAGCTCGTCTGAGAGCTAGATTCGCCTCAATTGCCTGTCTCTTTCCCTGAGCTCCACTCAAGTTAGCTTCAGCTATTTCAAGAGCTTGTTGAGCCTCTTGCGGATCAATGTCAGTAATCATCTCCGCATCATTTCAAAAAATGGTGATCTTATTATTACTTATTCTTGCGAAACCACCCATCAAGGCTACCGTTAACCATTTGTCGTTGAGACGTATTCTCAAAAGACCTATATCTACCACTGTGGCAATAGGGGCGTGGTTTGGTAATACGCTAAGATAAATTGATTTCTTTCACTTCTGAATCCAAAATAATTCGATCAGGGGTCAGTACACAAAGATTTAAGGTCATTTCTTCGATTTGCTCTCCCCTTCTAAGTTCATAGCTTTTGCGGTAGCTTCGTCGATGTTACCTACCAAATAAAAGGCCTGCTCGAGAAGACTGTCAAATTCCCTAGAAAGGATCAATCGAAACCCTCTAATTGTTTCGGCGAGACCAACATATTTCCCTGGAAAACCAGTAAAGACTTCTACCACGACGAAGTGTTATGATAAGAGCGTTCAATTTTTCATGCTCTTGCTACAGTTAAACGATCTTCTTTGGATAATTCGTCTAACCCCAGGATAGTTATAATGTCCTGAAGTTCTTTGTAACGTTGTAAAGATTCCTTAACTCTTTGAGCAATTTCATAATGTTCCTCGCCAACGATCCGAGGTTGTAACATAGTTGACGTTGAATCTAAAGGATCGACTGCTGGATAAATACCTTTGGCAGCTAATCCTCTTGATAGTATGGTAGTAGCATCTAAATGTGCAAATGTCGTGGCAGGAGCAGGGTCGGTCAAATCATCTGCAGGTACATAAACTGCTTGGATTGAAGTTATAGACCCTTCTTTGTGGAAGTAATTCTTTTTTGTAAAGAACCCATTTCGGTACTAAGGGTAGGTTGATAACCCACTGCAGAAGGCATTCTCCCTAATAAGGCAGATACTTCTGATCCCGCTTGAACGAAACGAAAGATATTTTCGATGAGTAAAAGTACATCTTGTTCACTAATATCCCGGAAATATTCTTCCATGGTTAGTGCAGTCAAACCTACCCTCATACGAGCTCCTGGTGGTTCATTCATTTGACCATAGACTAGAGCTACTTTTGATTCTGCAATTTTTTTTTAATTAATTACCCCAGATTCTTTCATTTCCATGTAGAGATCATTTCCTTCACGAGTACGTTCACCTACTCCACCAAATACGGATACGCCTCCATGGCCTTTGGCAATGTTGTTGATTAATTCCATGATAAGTACTGTTTTACCCACGCCGGCTCCCCCAAAGAGTCCTATTTTTCCTCCACAGCGATACGGAGCTAAAAGATCCAGCACTTTAATCCCTGTTTCAAAAATTGATAATTTCGTATCTAACAGTATAAAAGCAGGCGCAGATCTACGAATAGGCGATGTTGTACGAATATCTACAGGACCTAAATTATCAATAGGCTCCCTAAGAACATTGAAAATTCGTCTCGTCAACTCCACTGACTGGAACACTTAGAGCAGCTCCTTTATCAATCACTTCCATTCCTCTTGTTAGACCATCTGTAGCACTCATAGCTACAGCTCTAACTCGATTATTTCCTAATAATTGTTGTACCTCACAAGTCACATTAATTTGCTGACCGGCGGTATCTCGACCTTTAACTACCAAAGCATTATAAATATTAGGCATCTTGCCCCGGGGGAAAACAACATCCAGTACTGGGCCAATAATTTGAGTGATACGTCCTAGGTTTTTTTCTTCAAGTGTGGAAACCGTAGAACCAGAAGGATTCGGATTGATTTTCATAATATAATAAAGTAAAATATGTCGAAATTCTTTTGATTGAGAGACTATGGTACATAGTACTAAATCAATTTCTGGTAGCAGCTTGATTAATTAATTCAATACGAATTAAATGGGAATTAGTACTCGATTTAGTTGGTACCACCCAACCGAATAAAATTCAATCGTTTACTCATTAAATTTAAATGAGTAAATTTCAAGTTCAATCTATTCTTTTTGCAAAAGATCAAGTAGATGAATAAGAATTATGAGTAAGTGAAGTGTGTTTCATTTCTCTATCATTATATTATACAAAATACCATCTATACTTATACTCGATTAGATGAAATCTATGAAATTCTAACTCGTGATTCATTATTACGATCTCATTGACTGTTTTCTTTTCTATATATCTAACTATATATCTATATATAGTTAGTGTCTATTTTTGTTTTATTCCCCTTCTCTTTCATGGATGAATTATCCTTATTTTCACATCTAGGATTTACATATACAACACATATCACTGTCAAGGGGGAATTTTTCTTAGTATTTTTTAGATTCAAAATGGAAAGTGCCCAAATTCAATTATAAACTTGAAAAACAAAAATTGGGTTGCGCCATATATATCAAAGAGTATACAATAATGATTTATTTGGTGAATCAAATGCATGGTCTAATAAGAAACTTTATTCATTGATAATATTAGTTGAATATTTTTTGAAAGATTTTTGTCAAAGTTTTCATTCATGCCTAATCTATATCGAGTAGACCTTGTTGTTGTAAGAATCCTTAATTCATGAGTTGTAGGGAGGGACGTATGTCACCACAAACAGAAACTAAAGCAAGTGTTGGATTTAAAGCTGGTGTTAAAGATTACTGATTGAATTATTATACTCCTGATTACGAAACCAAATATATTGATATCTTAGCAGCATTCCGAGTAACTCCACAACCCAGAGTTCCCGCTGAAGAAGCAGGGGCTGCGGTAGCTGCCGAATCTTCTACTGGTACCTAGACAACTATGTGGACTGATGGACTTACCAGTCTTGATCGTTACAAAGGACGATGCTATCACATTGAGGCCGTTGTTGGGGAAGAAAATCAATATATTTCTTATATAGCTTATTTAGACCTTTTTGAATAAGGTTATGTTACTAACAGGTTTACTTCCATTGTGGGTAATGTATTTGGTTTCAAAGCCCTGCAAGCTCTACGTTTAGAGAATCTGCGAATTCCCCATGCTTATTCCAAAACTTTCCAAGGCCCGCCTCACGGCATCCAAGTTGAAAGAGATAAATTGAACAAGTATGGACGTCCCCTATTGGGATGTACTATTAAACTAAAATTGGGATTATCCGCAAAAAACTACGGTAGAGCAGTTTACAAATGTCTACGTGGTGGGCTTTATTTTACCAAGGATGATGAAAATTTGAACTCCCAGTTTTTTATGCGTTGGAGAGACTTTTTCTTATTTTGTGCCGAAGCTATTTATAAAGCGCAAGCTGAAACAGGTGAAATCAAAGGGAATTACTTGAATGCAACTGCATGTACATGTGAAGAAATGATCAAAAGGGCTATATTTGCCAGAGAATTAGGAGTTCCTATCATAATGCATGACTACATAACCGGGGGATTCACTGCAAATACTAGTTTGGCTCATTATTACTGAGACAATGGTCTACTTCTTCACATCCACCGCGTAATGCATGCAGTTATTGATAGACAGAAAAATCATGGTATGCATTTTCGTGTACTAGCTAAAGCATTACGTATATTTGGTGGAGATCATATTTACGCTGGTACAGTAGTAGGTAAACTGGAAGGGGAACGTGAGATGACTTTAGGTTTTGTTGATTTATTACGTGATGAATTTATCGAAAAAGACCGAAGTCGCGGTATTTTTTTCACTCAAGATTGGGTTTCTATGCCAGGTGTTATTCCCATGGCTTCCGGGGGTATTCATGTTTGGCATATGCCTGCCCTAACTGAATTCTTTGGAGATGATTCCATCCTACAGTTCGGTGGAGGAACTTTAGGGCACCCTTGGGGAAATGCACCTGGTGCGGTAGCTAATCGAGTAGCTTTAGAAGCGTGTTGCTACAGAATTTCTAATGTGTCAAATGCTTCCTACAGTCCGAATAAGGAATTATCTCTCGATGAAACTTTTCGAACCCTGAAGGCTATCGATGCTAATGAGATCTTATTTAAATTCTTGTTGACAGACAAGAACCTATTTCGGTACAAGCTGTTGCATCTAGGGAGATTTGTAGTTCTCGTTGAGGTCCTATCCCTTTCTCGATCCAGGATACGTATGCGATCCACTTCTTCGTCTCACAATTTCGAAGAGGTTTTTTTCAAGAGAGGGAAGGCTTGTTCGGTGAATTGGCTAAAGAGACTCACGGGGAAAAGATGCCATGACCGAAGTTGGTTGCCCAGCTAGAATTTCCCTAATCCCGAAAGAAGAGAAAGAGGAATTTAATCAAAGAGAAGGAAAAGCCGCGATAGACATAGAAAAGGAGGAGGGTGAGATTAGGAGCGGTAGCAGTGTGTCATCCTCTAGTGATGATGATGATTTCTATGCAGAATCTGACGATGGAGATTCTGAATCATGCGATGAGACTTCGAGGATGAGTCTCATTGTTCCGAGCTCGCCTCCCCTAGACATGAGTGATAAAGATGATGCTCCAGAAGTCAAGCAACATTGGGATTCTCCGATTAAAGATGCTGGCGTGGATTCAGAGCTTTGAGCAATGTTTATGTCAATTTTGACGCGCTCATGGAGGAAGACTTAAAATTTTAGGAGGCGTCTCCTCATCCAGGCCATATTGCACTCGAAGTTAGTCTGATTCCTTCCATGATGTCTGCCCGCTCTGGTTTGCGAAGTTGTTTTAGGCTCTCCCCCAAACACATTACACGTTTCGCTATGGTTACACTAACTTATACACATATTTTTCATGTTTCTTCAATTCTGAGGTGCTTTATTTATTCTTCATGAAGGTACCATAAGAGAGCGCGACCTTTACGATGATTTTGAGGAATTCACTGACTCCCAAAGCTGGTCGAAATGAGAAAGAAAGAGAAAGTGAAGCAGTTGGAAAAAGAAAGAGACGCGACGCTTCGAGAAAGCAAGAACAGTGCCAACTTACTGAAAGATCTAAAAGAGGCTTATGAGAAAATAGAGATTGTCTGTAGGGACGAAATTGAGAAGGCTCACATAGAAGAAGCCATGTTAAAAGAGGAGGTGGCAGCTTGCAGCGCAACGATTGAGGACCAAAAGAAGACCTTTTTCGAGTACGACCTTATTGTAGAAGGGCATAAAAAAACGATTGTGGGATATAAAGAAGTCATGAAGTCGCATGATAAAACCATCTTCGACTAGGCTAACACGATCGCCATGCTCTAGGATCGAATTGTGCAGCTTAATGCCGATAAAGCTTGTGTCTAAGTTGAAAAGGATGCTGTAACAACGGATTATTTGGAGCTTCAGTACGCCTTCGAGAGAAAGATGGAGAACATGGATGGGACCATCTTAAACTTTTATGTCAACTCCCTGATGCATCAAGGAAGTCTCAGTTGCTTGGGCTCTAAATTCTCGTGCACTCTTGCCATGGTTTAAGAGGAAATCTTGACCCGCTTTCGTGATAGCGGGGATGTTTAAACCGAGTGAGAGCTAGAGAACGCTTATCTCAATGAAGAATCAAAGAAAGCATTGCTAGAAGGCTGGGATATTTCGGGAATTTAAAGGGAGAAGGAGGCTGCTGATGCTACTATGACAACGACTACCGAAGTGTTGCCAGAGCCTCTTATTTTCGGTCCTAGTAAATCATCAAAGCAGCACCGCGATCCACCAAAAGTTCTGGGTTTGAAGCTTCTTTGCGGGTTGTGGATTCTAGGTCTCTTATCTGGTGCACGTAATCTCCTTGTTTCGTTTGAGCTTGAGAACTTTCAACTCACGACACAAGAGCAGGATGAACTTAATGCTTTCACTTTTCATCTTATAGGTCCGTCTTCCCTATCCGCTGATCCACCGGTTTCTTTGGTGCCTGGACCTGTCGCTATCTCAAACGCGTCTCTACTCGTCTCTATAGATGGTCAAGTTACCGTGTCCCTGTCCGGCTCGCAGTCGGGGCCAAAGTCCGGGAAAATCACCGCATTACATGGCTTAGATGATCCTTCCATGTCTTTGGAGGGTGACTTCACGGCAGTAGAAGTTTGGGAGTAAGAGATTTAGATAGAGTAGCCGGGAAAATCTCAACAACAACTGGTTTCTATCAAGAATGAGAAAGTTGAAGCGATAAAATCCTTTAAGAGCTCTCGCAGATCTCGAAAGCACAAGACTAAAGGGGAAACTTCCAAGAAGGTTAAAGAGTAGGAAGAAGATATCAACACC
This sequence comes from Allium cepa, assembly GCA_030765085.1. NCBI lineage: Eukaryota > Viridiplantae > Streptophyta > Magnoliopsida > Asparagales > Amaryllidaceae > Allium > Allium cepa. Next base: position 747,236,097 of record CM060941.1, read on the forward strand.
TAGGACATAGTTGACATTACCGGCAGTGATACAACTCCCAAGGCAAAGCAGAAACTTCAGACGAAAGGCGAGAAGGGGAGTGGTAGAAAAAGGCATTGAGAAGCTTGGATGGTGATTAATATGATTTGGACTCATTTTGTGTTGTTTTGTTTAAGTGCAAAGTCTGCACTCGCTGCTTTTGTTGCATTGCCTGTACTTTTTTCTTTGTCGGCCGGTATTGCGTTGGACATCCCACATTTTGGCCTTGTAGAAAAGAGAGTTATAAGTAATACATTGCTGATATACTTGATGTAACTTCACTTATCTGCTTATCTGTGTTATGTGCACTTATATCTAATTTACTTAGTTTTATTTTATTTTATTTAGTCCTGTGATTACTGCCAGAATTATTTGTTTGAAGTAATAGAAATTATGAAGTATGTTATTAGAATTTCTACTTGAGTACCGGTGTATGTCCCCAGTTCATAGGGTTATTTTCTTCGAACACTTGGCAAACGACCGGTGACTTATGATTCAAATAGTCTGCATACCAAAACTTGGAATAAAACTAAGTTACGATTTGATTTTCTGTTAGTTTCATAATTTAGTATGTAGTTTTCCTTTTTATGCAATTTGGGAAAGTGTGTAACACATGTATGTTAGAAATGTGCATAACAATGTAAATTGAATGCAGAATATATAGTTATAAGATTAATTATTAAAGAATTCAGAAACACTCTTCGGGTAAATGAACAATTTTTGCAAATTTTTGGAAGTTAAACCATTTATCATTCCTCAAGAACGTGAGTAAATACTTATGCACATTATTTCTTAGGAATTTTGCACTCTTCAAACATGCACTTCATTGCTTAGAGCATGCACATTGTATGAGTTAACTATAGATAGCTAAACGTTATCTACGTTAAATGTTATAGTTAATCATTGGGTATCAGCGGTTGGAGTTTTCTCCAGGGTTGTAGCACTTCCATTTTGTTGGGTTTGTGCCCTTTACTCTTGAAAATAGGAGTGGGTTGATCCTCATCATTCCTGTGACGGATGAGTTTTCTAGTGTTGCTGGCCTACCGGCGCAATTCTGGCACCTAAAAGTGTGTGCGGCTTTATGGGATGCGCAACTTTTGATACTTCTCAATGTTTTCTATCTTTAGGCAACGTGAGGAGTTTATGTTTTAAGAGCGTGATTTCATGGCTCGAAAAGTTAGTGCATGGCTTATGGGATGCATGGCTTTTTATACTTTTCAATGTTTCCTATCTTCGGGCAACTTGAGGAGTCCTTGTTTTAAGAGCATGATTTCACGGCTCGAAAGTTAGTGCGCGGCTAATAAGATGCGTGGCTTTTTATACTTCTTAATGTTGCCTATCTTCGGGCAACGTGAAGAGTCTATGTTTTAAGAGCGTGGTTTCATGGCTCGAAAAGTTAGTGCGTGGCTTATGGGATGCATGGATTTTTATACTTCTCAATGTTGCCTATCTTTGGGCAATGTGAGGAGTTTATGTCTTAAGGGTGTGATATCATGACTCAAAAAGTTAGTGCGTGGCTTATAGGATGCGTAGCTTTTTTTATTCGAGCCTTCCCAATGCTGTCGGCGCAGCATCGGTTTTTAGAAGGCGGTGATCAAGTTTCAGCAATCCAAGGGTTTGAGTTGATTTGCTTCCTTCGAACCGTTTGGCAAGTGGGGCGTACTTGAGCATGATTCCACTTTCTCAAGTAGCAATTGCAAGGTTTTAAGCCAGTTTGACCCCCTCGACTCGGTAGGTTACTATTATGAACACAGTTTTGTTGGTTCAAAAAGAGAATTAATTTTATTAAGAAAAGTTGGGCAAGTTTTTGCCTATTTACAATGCTCTCGGCACCCCAGGACGGTTTATTTGCTGAAAAATAGGAAGAAAATAAGGTAGTTTTCAGGTGAATTAGCGGCACAGCGATTCGCTGTTCCATGGTCTAGGAATTTGGATTCCATCGATGGTTGTCAATTTGAATGTTTCGTCCCTTAGCTTTTGATTGATCACATATGTCCCTTCACAGTTTTGTTCGAAGGCTTCCGGCATGAGATAGACTCGTTTGAGGATGAGGTCTCCCAATTCGAAGGTTTGGTTGTGAACTTTGGAGTTGAAGTATCACGCGACCTTTTTTTGTTGGCAGCAGTCCTCAACTCGGCTTCTCCCCTCCCTTCTTCAATCATATCCAAGATTTGAGTAGGAGTTGCTCGTTTTACTTCTAATTAAAAAAATTACCTTCGACAAGAGGGGACTTCTAATTCGACGGGAATCATTGGTTCTAAGCTATATGCCAAGGCGAACGGAGTGTGACTAGTTGCCACTTTGTGAGTTGTCCTGTAAGCTCATAGTATTAGTGGAAGTTTATCAACCCAGATCCCTTTTTCTTTAGTTAGTCGCTTTTTGATAGTGGGTTTGATCTTTTTTATTGCTTCCACTTGCCCATTTGCTTGCAAATGAGCGATTACAGAAAAGCTCTTCTAAATTCGAAAGCATTTGTAGAAGTCTTTGAACTCCGCGATTTTGAATTGGGTCCTGTTATTAATGATGATTTTTGTAGCACACCAAACTTTCAAAAAATGTTTTTAGTAACAAAATTAATGACTTTCTTTGTAGTAAGGGTGGCCAACGGTTCTGCTTCAGCCCATTTCATGAAATAGTCAACAACAACTATAGCGTATTCGGCCAACATGTCATCCATGTAAACATCCAAGGTTTTTTTGATTTACGCTTGTACATGGTATTTTCCAATCTTTGGTAGGTTTCCCCAGCATTTTTTAAACCGAATGACATTACCCTATAATAGTATAGTCCCAGATCGGTGATAAACCTGGCATTTTCTTGATCAGGTTCGTGCATCAGGATCTGATTGTACCTTGAGTATGCATCCATAAATGATAGCAATTTGTGCCCCGCCATCCCATCCACAAGCTAGTCAATTCTAGGCAGGGGGAAGCTATCTTTCGGGAAAACCTTGTTTAAGTACAAGTACTTGATGTAGGTTCACCACTACCTATTTAACTTTTTGACTAAGACCGGGTAAGATACCCACTTGGGATAAGTTGCGTCATGGATAAAATCGTTGGCCATTAGCTTATCCACCTCTTCTCTTAACGCCTTGGACCGTCAAGGCTCAGGCTATGCCTCTTTTTCTTTACTTGTGTGAACTTGGGGTCAATGTTAAGCATGTGGGCATGCGATTTCTGGTGATACCCCACGCATATCAGAATGTGTCCAAGCGAACACATCCAAGGTGGCATGAATCATAAGCTCCAATCGCATCTTGTTTCCAAGATGTGATCTAATTTTCAAGACTCTCATTGGGTCATCCATATCGACTGGGACATACACCATCAGTTCTGCCGGTACAGCCCGATACTCCCCTAAACTTATCTTTCTAAGGACTAAAGCCTTGTCGAATCGGCTATGTCCCTGAGCCAAGGGCGGTTGTGTAGTTTCTATTCAGAAGGTTCACGAATGTGGAGAGTTCTCCCCACATCCTTTGTAATGATCCGATTTTTTTCAACCATTCGCATCCACACATGCCGGACTTGAATCGCTCAAAATATCATATTGTTAATTTATATTTGGAAAAACTCGGCATATACAATAAATAAATCAATCACAGAATCATAGACACGGAGTAATATAATAATAATGCAGCGGAATAAATAAATAATAGTTCATGAAGCTACTATATAAATATCAAAGTTAGAAATAAAATGCAGCGGAATATCTCAAATACAATGAAGTCTCCAATACAAAATGATGACCTCTCTAAACAAATCAACCGGAAAAGCTGAAAGCTGAATTGATAGTTGGGTCTCCAAGCGAAGCTCCGAACTCCAAAGGCGAGTCTTAAATGTTGAATTACTCAGTCTGACCCGAGCGTAAAGCAAAACACAAAACACTCGAGTTAGGATTAACAATCTTATGTCAACAAATCCAACTCAAGTGAAATATCAACTGAAATACAGTTAACTTAAAGGATGTTTGGGATACCCATCCTCTAAGGATCCGTGGAACTATCTACTATATAGAAATATACGCTATTAACAAGCTAAAGTCATTATAACATCGTGGTCATTTCAAAATAATTTATACTTCAAAACCAAAATATCATTTCCATTTTAAATAAATATATTTCCAAATTATAGCACTTTCAAAAACTAAATGATAATTTCATATATATCTCATTTTAATTTCTTATTATTTAGTTTTTGAAATATTCACTTAACAGATCCATTATCCTATAAATAACCTTAAATTACATTTTTCCAAATGTTTGTTTCAATTTATTTAAACGTGAAATATTCAACAAAATCAAGTTATAAAATCTTATCTTTTAAATTCTCAAAATCAATGAATTTCAAATCGATTTAATTAAATAATATTCTTAATTAATTACAATTTAAATTAAATTCAAATTTATCTTCCTAACCTTAACTTATAAAAACATTAAACTCTATTTTAAAATAAAAATTAAAACAATCCTTAAACATATTTAAATCAAAATTTACTAATTTAAAGCTTATTATTAATTTTATTTTATATCAAAGCTTATTCATATACATAATATTTCAAATTTAAATAAAACCATAAATTTATTTCCTTCTAAACCATAGAAATCATTTTCAATATATATATATATATATATATATATATATATATATAGACCAACGATGTCTGTATAAAATTTTCTATCCTATGGTTAACTGATATGGATATTTAAGATTTCAATCCGTAATTTAAATATATACGGGTATATATCATTTCAACCCGCAATCCCAAATTCAATTAAATTAAAATCAATTGGGTCTATCATTTCAACCCATAATGATTTTCTCCTATTCTACAAATCGTTCGGGTATGTATCATTTCAACCCATAGGGAATTCTATACTAACCGGGAACTTGTAGAGTGATAACAGCTATGATAATAATAACAAGCATATATCATCAATAACAATATAATATCAACAACAGGGTATGGTGTCATATCCTACAGGTGAACAGTTACAGATAATAACATATATAACAATTTTAAATAACTATAGCAGCATATTTCAATTGTCGTTTCAATTGAAATCAAATTCAATAAATAAAATAACGTTAATCATGACTGATTTCTCACCTTTCGAGGCTAGAGATGGACGAGAACAAGACGAGTTACAAATACAAGAACGAATTCCAAAGTAAAGCAAGATTGGCACGAGTTGATGAAAACGAGTCAGATCAGAACTAGAACGATGAAGATAAACGGTATAAGCGAACTTATATAACCATATATAACTACATATAAAAAAAATCATGTTCTAAATTCAAACGTATATTAATTTAAATATATATTCATATTTCAAAATTGTTGTTTAGATTAAACACACATATTAAAACCAACATACATATGTTATATATATTTTGAAATAAACATCCATATATATACTTATAAAAATGCAAAATTCTTACATATATAATACATGTTCATTTGAAAATATGTATATACCTATATATTTAAAAATCAATTTTAAACCCATAATTTCAAATCGATAACTAATATAAATGCAAATAAAACTCCCATGTATAAAATTTAAAACCCATATACTCATTTACATAAACACACATAAAACACTATTAAGTGGACTCATATGGTTATGTATATTTGTAACACAAAATATAAGCTTTATGTGTTTTATATAATTTAAACAACTAACCATGCAAAGATATAACATAATATAAATCCATATGCATTTTGGAATCAAAATATCTATGTAAAATATATAATGAAACACAAGTACAGGTAGGAATATCAGTTCGACAAATTTTCCCATGCATATAATTTTTTTTCTCGATCAATATTCACTTTGCTATTTTATAAACTGTAACAATACACTTGCTATATATATAACCTGTATAAACTCATACTTCCTTATAAAACTGTATAAATATTTATAAACTATCCCATAAATATAATTGTTATACAAACTTATGTATGAATTATACTTGCATAAACTTCATTATTATATATATATATTACTAAACTTATTTTATAATTCTGAACAGCATCTGCTTACCCAAACTTTAAAATATACTATATATTATATTTACAACTCTGCAGATATATTTAGAATTTATACAAGTTTATATATTATATTAAAACGTATATATATAAAAATCAGAAAGCAAAGTATTCATATAAATGAAAATAGAATATATACTACCTATATATATATATATAACAAATAGAACTCACACGTAAAACAAAATATAAGCTTGTACATATATTCAAATATATGTATATATATATATAGTTTATAAACTTTTATATCTAAAAGATAATATGTTTATAAGGTACCTACATGCATGCATATTACAATAGTATAAAGACCGAGTATTACAAAAGTAAATCATATATATGTATACTATATTTAAAAACAAATAAACAATATAATATATATACCTAAAAGCAACAGATCTCAATAATGTATAAAAACATCTATATGCGAATATCCATATTATATATATAATTCGTCCAACTATACATACAGACTACCTATCAAACACCTTAGTATATAATTTATTTCAATACCTCGAACACCAGCGCATCACAATATATGTGACAAAAGGAAATAAGAAGCTGCTTACCACTGGAAGGATGGGGAAATGGCGAGCACGGGTGGAGCTCGGGTCGGAGGTGGGGTGAGATGGAAAGACTGCGGTCGACGTGGATGTAGCTTTGGGTGGGAAGGCCGATAGACTCGGGGACGAACACGATTTGCTCGAGAGAGGAAAGCAGCATACATAAAGAAGACGTTCTTTCATATTGATGGGCTAGCAAATATTATCCATATACACGAATCATTTATTTTATTTTATTTTCCAAAGCGAAGAAAGGGGAAAAGGAAAGGCAATTTTAATATAGATACAACCTAGGAAGGAGAGGAACAGTTTTTAAACAATATATAAATGCAAACGTAAAAGATTTTCATTCCTTTCCAGAATAAAACAAAGGAATGAGGTGGTTGGAAGCAAATCAACGAACCAAAATGAACGAACCAACAAATATGAATTAGAACCAACGGAACAATAAAAGTCACAACTGGAAATAAATGAATGTTAGTGGCGGTTTATTACAGCCGTTTGAAAATTGAATGGTCACAAGATAATAAAGCTCCAAGATGGGTACCGTTACAACGAACAGTTAACCAGACCTCAAAACACAGAATTGAATATACCACAAAGATTAGCATGATGAGACGATCAAAATGGTATATTGATATCAGTGGTACGATCATTCGATCAAAAGTCGATAATCGGTACCGATATTCGTTGCTATTCCGTACAGAAAAATCCAAACAGAGCTTGAAACATCTAAATTTCGCAAAACGAATTTCGTAGTTTGATTCAGAGTATTCTAAATAAATTTTCTCATGTTGACATATTTAGGTTTCGGAATACTTTTAAATTCAACTGTTATTAACTAATTTAAATTAAAATAGAATTACACAATAAAATAAACTTCCATATCATCTGATGAAAATTTACCATTTTCTATGTCTAAATGGACGTATTACAAATATTAAATTTTCAATTCAAAGTATTATTTAAAATTTCATAAAATTCAGTTAATTATGTTATTAAAACCATTAAAAATTTTGGGTCATTACACTCTCTCCTGCTCATAACTTTTCGTCCCCGAAATGGCAGGAGGTAGAGAATAGAACAACCAGAAATAAAAATAGGTTGAAATAACAGATTAGACAATTAATCTGAAACTATATAAATTTACTTGAAATATTCATTTGAAAACTTCATTTGCAAATCAATTATCTTTAATACTTTAAAACTTTTCAAAACCCATTTGTAAAATTTCTTGCTTCCTTTATAAATACCATTTATATGTTTAAATAACACCTTTATAATATATGAAAACTATTTGAAAATAATTATTTACATCATTACTTATATTTTAAAAGAAGCTATTTAAAACATTAAATCCATGATTCAGAAATTTATTAATTTATCTCAAGATACTTTCAACATTGTTAGTAAATCAATAATCATTTTCTTTAAATATGTTGTATTTAATTAATAACTTCTAAAATATTTACAATACTAATAATTTATTATTAAACCATGTAGTATATAAATAAAAAATATTTTAAAAGGATATATTCAAAAAGGAAAAGAAGGTAGATCCCCCAAAACATAATATAGGTGAATAAATAAAGCTGAGCAGATGAGGTAGATTCAAAAGAATAGTGTCGGGCACGAATAGTTAATTTCAAACCATAAGAATTTCAATTTCAAATATTAATACAAACTTCTTTGTTGGAAACACTTCTATAATAAAATACTTCTATAATAAAATACTTTTACATCGAAACAAATTTTCCTTTCGAAAATACTTTTATAAATCGATGTTTCAACACGTTTATCCTCGTTCTTGCAGACTCTGGCCATGCGTTGATCAAGCGCAAAGCTAGAATTCTTCAAGTACTTATTAGACCTGTTTCAACACCCAGTGAAAATACTTGAAAAACCGTCAAAACCGATATGGAAAGTACAATCCAAACAAATCAACCGAATCATGGATCGCAGATACACATTGGTTACACCTGGATCCCCCAGGAAACATCCGTACCTTTAAGCAATCACTGCCTTGCAATTTCTCCATGATAACCAAAAACTATGGACTGTGGATACACAATGGTTATGCCTGGATCCCCCAGGAAACATCTGTACCCTTTAGGCAATCTTTGCCTTGTGGATTATGCCATGACAATAAAACTAGTAGACCGCGGATACACAATGGTTACGCCTGGATCCCCTAGGAAACATCCGTACCCTTTAAGCAATCTCTACCTTGCGGATTACGCTACCATAACAAATCCGGTAGACCGCGGATACACAATGGTTACGCCTGGATCCCCCAGGAAACATCCGTACCCTTTAAGCAATCACTGCCTTGCGGATTACGCTACCAAAATGACCATGAGTAACGCCATGGAATTCAAAGGACACTTGAGTATCATATCCAAAAAATCATAATTAGAGAGAATAATATCAATAGAATGAATCTACAATGTGTCCACAAAGCATATATCAAGCAGAAAGCACTTTTCATATCTTTACTTCGAAAATATGTATCATATATAGTACATTTCCAAATCAATTTCAAATATCGTACTTATATAAAGTCCATTATATATAAGATTTCATTTTCAAATCAATTACTTTCCAAAATCAATAGTATATAAAATCACACTTATATAGACTTCGATTACATAAGATTTTTCCTTTTAAATTGAGAACCTTTCCAAATCAATAGTTTTCAAATCAACTTCATACTTATACAAATCAATTTTATATAATTTTGATAACTCCCAAATCAAAGTATTTAGTAAAATAAGGTTCTCAATTTCAATTCATTTCAATATCAGTTCAGTTTCAAAATCATATACGATTTCACTAAATTAATTCTTCCAAATTAAATATCTTCGGTTTCAAAGTTTCCAAAATAATAGGTTTAGAAAATAATCCTAGTTTCCAAATCAACATAATTTAAGTCAAACAAATTCATTTCCAAAATCATCACATAAATATTCGGGTTTAGATTCCAATATATTTTTGAAACCAAATAATTTTCTCAAAATGAATTATACCCAAAATGATTATCAAGTTTATAACCATCCATTTAAAACCTTTAAACTATTTATCTATATTTGAAAGATCCAATTTACCTTTTCCAAATTATTATCCTATATATATAGTTTTATAAAAGATGTTACTTAGTTAAAGACATTCAAAACTAAATTTTATTCAAAACATTTCAAAACCAAATTCCATATTAGTATAATTCAAAATAGTCTTATTTATTTACTTAACAAAAGTTTCAAACTTATTTAAATCATATTACTTCATACTTTAAACATACAAAAATATACTTTATCAAAAAAATTAGTCCTTTCGAAATTATTTAGCTTTGAAAATTAAACCTCGATTTGGAAGTGTTTGAACATTCAAAATAGTCGATGAAATCAAATTTCAAATCTAAGAGTTGGAAATCAGCGACAAATCAGTAAATCAACTTCAATAGAGAGGGTTAAATCCAAAACTCGAGGACTGAACGACGGCTCACTTCAAATCGTTTCAAATATATATACATATATCTTTCGAATATCAAATCATACTTTGCAATTTGAAATCAAAATTGGTTTCACAAAATCACTCACATAGCAAAGCTACTAAAGTGGCCTCTTCCCCACTCTGAACTCGAAAATCAATGTCGATGATGCATGCACTCATCACCGAAATTATTCTTCAGTAACATAAGTGAGTTCTGGACTTGAAAACTTCTTTAAAATTTCTTCGAAATCATTGGAACTCATTTGAAGTCATTTGAAACATTTCTTATCCATAAAATACTTTAAAATCATATTATTATATATTTTCAAAACTTTAAAACCAATTTTCAAAATATCGGAGTTCAATCTGTCAAATTTCTAATTCAAAACCCTTCAGTTATAAATCATTTTTATATAAATCAATTTCTTATATAATTTTCAAATTTTCAAATCCTTTCGAAACTTCAAATTCTCATTTTTAAAAGGTATATAGTCCTTATCAAAAACATTTTCACTTTTATATATAGAATATAATCATACTTATCAAAATAATAATTTCAGTATATAAAAAAATTCTAAAATACAAACAAACCCAATTTTTCAAAGAATGATTCAAGAATCTATTTCAAAACAAGGATAAAGATTCAAACTAGAGGAATTCTAATCAAATAGAATTCTGATTCGAAGATAGGCTCGAACGAAGATGAGATAATTAAATTACAAAATAGAAGATGGATATACTTATATAAATCAAAGACGACCTTAACCGGGTCAACCGTGACTTCAGGAATATGATTAATGTGGGATTCTAAGGCAAATCGACATTCGATCGTCGGAGATAGAATTCGGCATAGCAAGAGATGGTAGCATCTAAACCGATGGTATAGAAATCTCCGGTGAATCAATGCCAATGTAACAACCCGGAATTTTCAGGCATTTGAAATCGGAATGTTTGATTGATTTTAAATATTTAAAAGTTAATTTTTTTAACTTGAATTTTAATATTTTTATTTTTAGCACTTAAGTTATTAGATTTAATAAACTGAAATTAGGTAATTTAAAGTTGGGTAAATTGTCGAATCTGGAGTTTTAAGCTTGTTAAAAATATTTTAAAGGCTTGTAAAATTTATATTGATAGTACTGAGGATAGTAAAAGTGTTAAAATTGAATTTGGAAGTGTTTTGTTAAGTTTTGAAATTATATTGTTAAATTGATATTTAAAAATAGCCTTCGAGGCACAGTCTCGGAATTCGAAGAAACCAGTTCCATTGGATATGTAATATTGTATTATTATCGGATTACAATTTTCGTAGTGATTGGAGTTGTAGTGTGACTATACGATATATAAACACGCTAAGATTTTATCGAAAATTTAATATAATAACTCGGTCCAAAAACCTATCTTCTCCATACGGTCGAATTAGAACTCGAAGTCTCTTCCATTACATTCGGAATAAGGGTATAACATTATGAACTTCTAGCGGTACGTCTCGATTGGAGATCGAGATTTTAATTGCGCTAATCGAGACGTTTCAAATATGAATTTAATTTAAAATATAATAATATTATTGCATTTAAATGCTGTGTCAACACCTTGCATACACGTATAGAGATTTGGTACATATGTTCTCCTCGATTTACCATGCATCTTCAATCTAAGTTTCAAGCACGTTCTCTTCTCTTTAGAAGCACGAGATCTGGTTCCCTTCTCTAGAAAGATGTGACGCCCCACCTCTATACCCACGCTTGCCAAGAACATTACGGTGAATGTTGTCAACTAGCACGGAGAATAAGGCTATTGAGGAGCGACCATCCGTGTAATTGCTTTGCGCGAGCACCGATATGTCAGATAGTATAACATGCGTTTTATCTCAAGAAGAAATCCGACACACCGATACAAACACAAAGCTACTACACGGTGGCTATAATAATCTTCGAAAACAAATACAGAAATAAACATAACGTAAATCAGTCGCAGAGAATTCATATCACATAGGCGGAATAAGATATGAATATTACACATAAAAGTGTACATCAGAGTAGTGGTCAACAAGATCCACAATATCAAAAAGAATAGACACAAGTGCTAGACAAAAGAATAAGTATACATCATAGAGTCTGTATCTCAAATGTATACAACAAAAAACTACTAAACTAAAGTAGTTAGCCAAAAGTCAGAAGATAGTTCCAGATAGGAAGCCATGAGGAAGCACCTGTAATGTCTCAGTCTGACCCGAGTATTATTTAATAAGAAAATAATAAACGGATCAGTCTAGCTATAAATATCAGATGAAACGATATAGAATAAGAGATATGACTAAACGTATAATAATCACAACGCCAAGCTGTGATATATAAGTAATTGAAAATCAACAAGAGATTAATCAATATCACAATAACCTACTCAAGATAAAAAGGAATGTCATACTCCTAATTTCATTCACCAAGCCACAATAATTGATAAATTAAATCAATAGAAATCACGAAGATAGGTGAAGCATAAATTCCATAATTCAATACACGGAATCTAGAAATCACAAGAAAAGGATGGCCAATCCCACAAACTGGACATCGACGCACCTAGAAAGACACGCCCCATGCACAGTCGAACATCGACGCACCTAGAATGATACGCCCCATGTACAGTCGAACATCGATGCACCTAGAAAGATACGCCCCATGCTCTAGCATCGACGCACCTAGAAAGATACGCCCCATGCACAAATAAACATCGATGCACCTAGAAAGATACATCCCATGCCTAAATAAACATCGATGCACCTAGAAAGATACACCCCATGTAATGTCTAACATCGATGCACCTAGAAAGATACACCCCATGCAAAGTCGAACATCGACGCACCTAGAAAGATACGCCCCATGCATAGACGAACATCGACGCAACTAGAAAGATACGTCCCATGCCCCGACTTATTGAGCCGATTGCTCCACGAAGTAAACAAACATCGATGCACCTAGAAAGGTACACCCCATGCATAATAAACATTGACGCACCTAAAAAGGTACGACCCATGTGTAAACAAACATCGATGCACCTAGTAAGGTACACCCCATGCATAATAAACATTGACGCACCTAAAAAGGTACGACCCATGTGTAAACAAACATCGACGCACCTAAATAGGTACGACCCATGTAGGAAATGAGACGAAGCTCAATAAAATGAGGAACAGTCCTCCACATAGACAAAGAGACATTGCACATTGCTAGTCTAAATCACAAAGATGATCGACATGATCAACGAGAAGTGTCAATTACACTAAGCTAGTAAATATATGAGTTTAGCTTCATGTCCCATAACCACTTGCTTAACTTAAATATTTACGAACAAATTGTAGGTCTCCACTAGAAAATTGTCACAAGAGTTTCAATCGAACAAGTCCAAAAATTAACCAACAAAGTAAACGCAAGCGTTTCATACCACTCGTTTTACTAAGTCGTTTAATTAGATTTCTCATACGAGTGAGGTAAAGGTTTGTATATACTAATAGATTGGAAAACGGTTTTATAAACGAATTTGGTATTAAAATAGTATTGAAATCGTTTGAGGAAAGAGTTTTGATATTTACTACTAGTATAGAAAACCTTTATATTTTTAAAGTGACAAATCACAAAGAAGATTGTAAGGACAATCAATCACTAAAATTCACATTCGAAGACGTGAATAAAATCCAAAGAAACCGATAAAGAATCCATCGAAATGGATATTCAAAAATCCCTAAAAAGAGTCATCAAAGTCATAATAAATGATAACAACAAATAGGATTATCACGAATCGATTTAAATTGGAATTCTCAATCAAAAAGGCAAGAAGGCAAAATCACAACAGTTTCAGACGTCTGAAACAAGTGGTTCTGACGTCTGAATCTGAAAATATAAAAATTTCCAGAACACGATTCAGACGTCTGAACCAAATGTTTCAGACGTCTGAAATAGGCATATTTTAGCCTTGAAAATAAGTCAATTCAGACGTCTGAAACCATATATTCAGACGTCTGAATCTGGGAATAGAAAACTTCCCAGACAATATTCAGACGTCTGAATATCACGTTTCAGACGTCTGAATCTGGGGTTCAGGGCATTCCCTGAACCTAGGCCATAAATGGGCAATCGAATATCGAAAACGACCAATCGAGCAAATGGCGATGATTAAGGAATTACGTCGAACGACAACCCAGCTTAAACAGCTCTTCGATACGCTTCAAATGTCAATGTCCAAATATCCATAAAAGGATTTTCATAAATTAGACCAAAACACCAAAAATTGGAATATACACCAAATCAATCCAAACCAAAATCAATTGCACAAGAATAAGTGTTAGGAATTCATACCTAACAATCGAAGATAATTATAGACTAAGATGTGAGATAAAAATCTCACCTTTGAACCCAAATCAATGAAGAAGAAGCTATAGAGCAATGGTAAGAACAATCACTCTTCAATTCCAACCCAACAAGCTTGAATCTAAGCTTAAAGGAGAAACATTTCCTAAATTAGGTTTAGGAATTTTCTGAAATCAAAGAGAGAATGAGTTGGAGAAGAAGAAGGAGATGCTTACCAATGGGTTCACATGAGTTTGGAGCAAGAAGATGGATTTGCTAATGGAAACTAGGGCTTAGGATTTCCTAATTCTTTTTCTCGTCCCCCATTTTTGCTTGAGCTTGAGTGTTAGGAAAATAGAAAAGGAGTGAATGAAGAGGAGAGGGGTTGGGACTGAATACATAAATGGGCTCAGCCCAAACCAAAACCCTAAGTGAAAAGTAGAAAAATTCAACTTTCTCCAAACATATCGAAGCTTATACTCAAAAAGGTCGCAAACAGCATTTTGAACTCAATGGGGATGGTCTCGAGTCCTAATTCGACTGTTTGCAAAAAGTAGCTTTTCGGACTAAAATCCGACCAATGATAAAATATTTAAATAAAATATTTAAATATAAAATCGATAAATATGCGGGTTGTTACAGACTCCCCTCCTTAAAGAAATTGCGTCCTCGCAATACTTAAGAGGAAAATAAGAAGTAACAACCATGGAAGCATATCAACACAAAAGAAAATTTGAAATAGGAAGTTCACCATAAAGTGCACGAAAGAGTTAGCAAGAAATCTGGTGAAACTTCAATTTCCACAATATTACCGGGCTCAAGAATGAAAACCGGAATCCCTAAGGCATTTCCGTAGATAAAAGACGTGGGGAACGTCAAGAATAGCAGAAAATTGAGCCGGTGCAACGGCGTAGTACAAAAACGGTACGCCCGAGGAACTAGAAACTCAAATAATTTGGGACATCAGCGTAGTACAAAAACGGTACGCCCAATGAACCAAAGCAAAGACATTGATGTAGTACAAACGGTACATCCAATGAATCAAATAGCAAAGACATTGATGTAGTACAAACGGTACATCCAATGTATCAAATAGCAAAAACATTGATGTAGTACAAACGGTACATCCAATGAATCCAAAAAGCAAAGTCATTGATGTAGTACAAACGGTACATCCAATGAATCCAAAAGGCAAAGTCATTAATGTAGTACAAACGGTACATCCAATGAATCAAAAGAGACGAAACATCGATGTAGTATAATAACAGTACATCCGATGATCCGAACACCATGAAAGAACACCGGACACTAATCCATAAAAGGAATGAGATAAAGCTCAATAAAATGAAGTGTACCAAAACGTCCGATGAACTTGATAAAAAGATAATTCCATTCAGACAACATCAAAGAATCAACCACTTGTTGCTTACGACAAAGCGCATTGGCAACACGATTTCCCTTCCAGGAATAAAAAGGATATCAAGATCATAAGATGTTAGGAACTCGAGTCAACATGAAGTTCCTTATGAGGAAATAAATATTCCAAAGATTTATGATCGAGGTAGAGAACAAATTTCTCATCCAAAGATGATGATGTCAAACTCTAAAAGCAAAAACAATAGCCGCGAGCACTAGATCATGAGTGGCATACCTAGTCTCGATAAGCTATAATGATTTAGAAGCACAAGTGATAGCACGTTCTCCTTTGCAAGAGAACGACATCCAAACCAATACGACTAGTATCGGTACAAATAGCAAAGTCTTGGTTCCCCTCCAGGAATCACAAGAATAAAAGTATCGAAAAGAAAGAATTTTTTTTAAATAATCTTCTTTCCTGAAAAGTTAAAACTTTCAAAATTACATTTATCATTATGTACTAATCATTCTAGAAAAATTTACTACTTTTAAAAGTTAATATACTGTGTCTGATCGTCTCATCAAAGCGTTTAGGAAATTCCTATCGATAACGTTGATCAAGCGCATCGACCAAAATTCTTAAAACACTAAATGGGCAATACAATCACAAAATCGTATTCTATAGGATAAGTAAGTTTCTCAAAAACTTATAAGAATATTCTTTGTGCGTTTTAAGAACAAAAATCCGGTTATACTTCTAAATAAATCTTATGAAAAAGATTTTGCAAAATTTTAAATTTCCATTTTCATCCAAAAATCAATAAATAAAAGAATGGTCTCATCGAAATATTCATAGAATATTTGATATATAAAAATGGATGAAATAAGATGGACAAATTGAATGACAAAATAAGTCATTCATTAGAATCATAACGAGTGCGGAGTGCGTAAGTGGAATGCTAACTTCCGCAACTCGTAGCAAATGAAAATCGGTGGTAAGGTCAAACTGAAAAGACCTTAGCACCACACAAAAGATTACTTAGGTGATAATCCTAAGACAAGCTCAAAGATTTCGGAAAATTTCTCTAACTACATGAATGAGAGAAATAACACTTTCCTTATAAGTGGGCTTAAGGAATAAAATGACGCCATCAAGTTGGAATCAAAATCATAAAGGAAAAATAGAAACCTGCTTAACAGATAGAAAATGTCGAAGATGAATAGTCCACACGGAAAATAGGATATGGGCTTCACAACGATTAAGCCAATCCTTACAAAAAATCAATTCCGAAGCCTAAGTAAAAATATCGGCTCGGAAAGAAAAACCACATAAAATAGTTTCGACATCAATAGAAAGCAAATTGAGTGTTGCGGATCTACCATCCGGATTCGCAACTCTCAAAGAACTCATCAAGCCCAAAAAATATTTTTAAAGAAAAAGAATCGACAAGTTCTTTTGATATAAAATAGTGAGATGAAACCCATATCAAAAAGAACTCAAATAAGAAGATCACAAAATAAATGTAGTCAAGGATTAAATGAAAAATACCTTGACCACGAGAAGTGTTACCAAGAGCTTGCACTACATTGAGCTCTCCCTCCTTCTTACTTTGAAGTACGGGACATGCAGTAATATGGTGACCCGAATTTTTGCAATAGTGACAAAAGAGGGGTCTCGGACACTCCCTTGCATAGTGGTTCGTGGAACCACAATTGTAGCATTGTCCACGACTAGAGGTAGGTGCTTTTGCTACCGGGGTTTCTTGCCTCCCTTTCTTGTTGGGATTGGGGCCTTTGAATTTGATAGGCCTCTTCATGTTGTTGTTGAAGTTTTGTTGGGCACACACAACTTCAACATCACCTTCATTATCGGCCTCTTCAAGACGAAGAGCGATATCAATAAGCTGATCAAATGAAACCTCAAGTTTCAGAAGTAATGGCTTCCTAAGATTCTTATTCAAGCCATAGACAAATCTTTGATTTTTCTTCATCGGGGTATTAATATACTCAACCCCGTATTTAGAAAGAGACTCGAAAGATGCGACATAGTCTGTCATAGAAGATTCACCTTGAACAAGGTCAATAAACCGCCGGGCCAAAGTTACTTTTTCAGCCTCCGGCACAAATTTCAATTCGAATCTTTCCCGAAATAGCTCCCAAGTGGGAACCGCTTCAACGATTTCAGAAATTAAAAGCTTATACCAATCTAACGCTCTTTCTTGGAGCATGCTAGAAGCCACTTGGACTCGATGTAGAGCAACAAGGTTCATGCGAGAAACGATGCGATCGCATGATTTGAGCCAAGCCTGAATTTCTATAACATTCTCGGATCCTTTGAATGGCCTTCCACCCAAATCGGTATAGTCTCTGCACAAGCGTGCAAAACCGGATCTAGGATGAGTAGGCTCTGGAATGGGTCCGGCCGCTTGAGTGTTCTTTACAAGATCAAGAAGCTGCTGGGCAGACATAAATACTCCATCCTGGGGAGTAGCACTAGATTGACCGGCGCTGGGACGGCCTGGTCTAACCATTTCTCTTCTTTAAGAAAGAAAGAAGGAGAAAAGTTATTCTCAAAATAAATATCAAGTAATCTTGATAGATAAAACAAGGAATCATAAAAGAAAGTATGATAAGACGGTACGAAGACCCGAATAAAATCCTAAAGCACGACCCCTAAAAAAGACTTAGGACGATGATCCTTGTTATAATATTCCATATTGTTCCGAAGTTTGGCTCTGATACCAAGCTGTGACGCCCCACCTCTATACCCACGCTAGCCAAGAAAATTACGGTGAATGCTGTCAACTAGCACGGAGAATAAGGCTGTTGAGGAGCGACCATCCGTGTAATTGCTTTGCGCGAGCACCGATATGTCAGATAGTATAACATGCGTTTTATCTCAAGAAGAAATCCGACACACCGATACAAACACAAAGCTACTACACGTTGGCTATAATAATCTTCGAAAACAAATACAGAAATAAACATAACGTAAATCAGTCGCAGAGAATTCATATCACATAGGCGGAATAAGATATGAATATTACACATAAAAGTGTACATCAGAGTAGTGGTCAACAAGATCCACAATATCAAAAAGAATAGATACAAGTGCTAGACAAAAGAATAAGTATACATCATAGAGTCTGTATCTCAAATGTATACAACAAAAAACTACTAAACTAAAGTAGTTAGCCAAAAGTCAGAAGATAGTTCCAGATAGGAAGCCATGAGGAAGCACCTGTAATATCTCAGTCTGACCCGAGTATTATTTAATAAGAAAATAATAAACGGATCAGTCTAGGTATAAATATCAGATGAAATGATATAGAATAAGAGATATGACTAAACGTATAATAATCACAACGCCAAGCTGTGATATATAAGTAATTGAAAATCAACAAGAGATCAATCAATATCACAATAACCTACTCAAGATAAAAAGGAATGTCATACTCCTAATTTCATTCACCAAGCCACAATAATAGATAAATCAAATCAATAGAAATCACGAAGATAGGTGAAGCATAAATTCCATAATTCAACACACGGAATCCAGAAATCATAAGAAAAGGATGGCCAATCCCACAAACTGGACATCGACGCACCTAGAAAGACACGCCCCATGTACAGTCGAACATCGACGCACCTAGAAAGATACGCCCCATGTACAGTCGAACATCGACGCACCTAGAAAGATACGCCCCATGCTCTAGCATCGACGCACCTAGAAAGATACGCCCCATGCACAAATAAACATCGATGCACCTAGAAAGATACATCCCATGCCTAAATAAACATCGATGCACCTAGAAAGATACACCCCATGTAATGTCTAACATCGATGTACCTAGAAAGATACACCCCATGCAAAGTCGAACATCGACGCACCTAGAAAGATACGCCCCATGCATAGACGAATATCGACGCAACTAGAAAGATACGTCCCATGCCCCGACTTATTGAGCCGATTGCTCCACGAAGTAAACAAACATCGATGCACCTAGAAATGTACACCCCATGCATAATAAACATTGACGCACCTAAAAAGGTACGACCCATGTGTAAACAAACATTGATGCACCTAGAAAGGTACACCCCATGCATATAAACATTGACGCACCTAAAAAGGTACGACCCATGTGTAAACAAACATCGATGCACCTAGAAAGGTACACCCCATGCATAATAAACATTGACGCACCTAAAAAGGTACGACCCGTGTGTAAACAAACATCGACGCACCTAAATAGGTACGACCCATGTAGGAAACGAGACGAAGCTCAATAAAATGAGGAACAGTCCTCCACATAGACAAAGAGACATCGCACATTGCTAGTCTAAATCACAAAGATGATCGTCATGATCAACGAGAAGTGTCAATTACACTAAGCTAGTAAATATATGAGTTTAGCTTCATGTCCCATAACCACTTGCTTAACTTAAATATTTACGAACAAATTGTAGGTCTCCATTAGAAAATTGTCACAAGAGTTTCAATCGAACAAGTCCAAGAATTAACCAACAAAGTAAACGCAAGCGTTCCATACCACTCGTTTTACTAAGTCGTTTAATTAAATTTCTCATACGAGTGAGGTAAAGGTTTGTATATACTAATAGATTGGAAAACGGTTTTATAAACGAATTTGGCATTAAAATAGTATTGAAATCGTTTGAGGAAAGAGTTTTGATATTTACTACTAGTATAGAAAACCTTTATATTTTTAAAGTGACAAATCACAAAGAAGATTGTAAGGACAATCAATCACTAAAATTCACATTCGAAGACGTGAATAAAATCCAAAGAAACCGATAAAGAATCCATCGAAATGGATATTCAAAAATCCCTAAAAAGAGTCATCAAAGTCATAATAAATGATAACAACAAATAGGATTATCACGAATCGATTTAAATTGGAATTCTCAAACAAAAAGGCAAGAAGGCAAAATCACAACAGTTTCAGACGTCTGAAACAAGTGGTTCAGACGTCTGAATCTGGAAATATAAAAATTTCCAGAACACGATTCAGACGTCTGAACCAAATGTTTCAGACGTCTGAAATAAGCATATTTTAGCCTTGAAAATAAGCCAATTCAGACGTCTGAAACCATATATTCAGACGTCTGAATCTGGGAATAGAAAACTTCCCAGACAATATTCAGACGTCTGAATATCACGTTTCAGACGTCTGAATCTGGGGTTCAGGGCATTCCCTGAACCCAGGCCATAAATGGCCAAACGAATATCGAAAACGACCAATCGAGCAAATGGCGATGACTAAGGAATTACGCCGAACGACAACCCAGCCTAAACGGCTCTTCGATATGCTTCAAATATCAATGTCCAAATATCCATAAAAGGATTTTCATAAATTAGACCAAAACACCAAAAATTGGAATATACACCAAATCAATCCAAACCAAAATCAATTGCACAAGAATAAGTGTTAGGAATTCATACCTAACAATCGAAGATAATTATAGACTAAGATGTGAGATAAAAATCTCACCTTTGAACCCAAATCAATGAAGAAGAAGCTATAGAGCAATGGTAAGAACAATCACTCTTCAATTCCAACCCAACAAGCTTGAATCTAAGCTTAAAGGAGAAACATTTCCTAAATTAGGTTTAGGAATTTTCTGAAATCAAAGAGAGAATGAGTTGGAGAAGAAGAAGGAGATGCTTACCAATGGGTTCACATGAGTTTGGAGCAAGAAGATGGATTTGCTAATGGAAACTAGGGCTTAGGATTTCCTAATTCTTTTTCTCTTCCCCCATTTTTGCTTGAGCTTGAGTGTTAGGAAAATAGAAAAGGAGTGAATGAAGAGGAGAGGGGTTGGGACTGAATACATAAATGGGCTCAGCCCAAACCAAAACCCTAAGTGAAAAGTAGCAAAATTCAACTTTCTACAAACATATCGAAGCTTATACTCAAAAAGGTCGCAAACGGCATTTTGAACTCAATGGGGGTGGTCTCGAGTGCTAATTCAGCTGTTTGCAAAAAGTAGCTTTTCAGACTAAAATCCGACTAACGATAAAATATTTAAATAAAATATTTAAATATAAAATCGATAAATATGCAGGTTGTTACAAAAGATTTTAAATCGTGTTCATTAAAAAAAAGTGACGAGCTATCTCCTTCTTTCTTCTCCTTGTCTCCCTCTTCGACTCAAAAATAAAAAAATAAAAAAAATGGCGAACGAAAAAAATAAGGGGGCTCGAAATCATTTCCTCCAATCGAGCGTCGTTTCAACCTAGAAGGCGACTGATTCAACTATCACGGCATCGATTTAACTCTCAGCTAATCGATCTCGTGCTCGAGCATGTCAAGAGAGGCGGTGGTGAGATTCGAACTGGTTTGGGAGTTCGCGAGGCCAGGGTAGGGGGCAAGGAGCTGCCATAAGTGGGGGAAACAAAGTCTCGTTTTCACGTGTTAGAAGTGTTCGACGTGGAGGAGCAGTTAGGGTTCCTGAGGGCTCGAAGCCGATTTTGGTGACCGAGGGTTTGCCGAGGTCATCGAAGGCAGCAAGGTATAGCTGACTTCATTTTTTTAAATTTATTTAGTCCAATATAGTATATATACATATATACATATAGTTTGGGGGAAAAAATATTTTTTTTGCAGAAGGTCAGGTTTAATTTAGAAATGTATATATATAAGGTTTAAACAAGATATATATATATATATATATAGAAACAGAAAAGAAAATATATGAATTTTAAAAGGTTGTAAAGTGTATATAAAAGAAATTAGATTTTTAAACTTGTATAGATTATTTTTATGAGTATGCATATATAGTTTCAAAAGAAAAAATATAAATATACATAATATATACATTTTAAATTTACTTGGTTATTTTAAATATAGTGTATTAGGGAGATTAACTTAATTAATTATTTTTGTAACTAAAAGTTTATTTATTGTAGGAAAAATTAGTTTAAATAAAATAATTAGTTAATTAAGTTTATTAAATGGTAACTGATTATTCGATGAGTTCAAATGTTAATAAAACATATAATGTTTATATAAGGTCTGAAATCATGGTGAAACGGGCTGGTTTGGTGTGGATTAAAATTTAAAAGCAAAGGTAAGTTAATCTCACTCATCTGGGTTATTTAAATTTAAGTAGTAAAATTTGAATAATTGATTGAATGGTTGAATTGTTTTGATGTGATATATTATATATATAGTAGTATATAATATGTATTGGGTGATGGATTTCCCGCACTATATAGCGGATGAGACCCTATGCGCCACATAATAGCGGATGATATTATTAAACCCATATACCACGATATTCCACCTCGAAGTGGAATTGGTATTGTGCTAACATCTGTGGATGCACGGAACCAGGTTGGAGGGATCCAACTGGATTCCTCAAAATTATTTATATTGTTTAATATTCTGTGTTATGAATATTTGATATTCTGTGATGAATATTATTGATAATTGGAATATTGAATGCTATAGTTTACTAGAATATATTTCGGTGCACTGAGTTATCAAAATATATAGAATTGGATTTTTGAAAAGAAAATAAAAGAAGAGAATTTGTAAGTGACATAATTATAGAGAATTTAAATGAATTAAGAATGAACTGGATAAGAACAAAAGTGATTTTAAAATTCTAATAAATGATTCCGAGTATGGAAAAAAGGAATTTGAATAAACATAAAATAATGAATTCTAAAACTTAAGTGATATTATTTAAAGGAATAAAGAATTTACTTTAAAAATCTAAGGTTTGAATTATTTAAAAGTGTAAAGAAGGAATTTGGAGAAATCTGAAATTGGTATTTTCAATTAAAAGATTTTAAATCATAATTAAGGAATAAAAATCTGAAGTCAATGAGTTTTGAAATAAATGAGTAAGTAAAGGGATTTATTACACATGGAGTAAATTTGAAATCAATTTGGAAATTGATTTAAGTGTTTGAAGTTGGGAATTTAAAGGAGAATGTGACTATGAAATTTATAAACTGGGTTTATAAATTAAAGTAATATATTAGTGGATATTTGAAAGAATAAATTCACGACGGGAAATTATTAAAGGAATGGGGAAAATTTGTTTAAAAATAAATAGTGATTTATTTTTAAGGGATGTGAAGAGAAGTATATTTCCCTGGATAACCAAGTAAGTTTTCAAAGTAAGTTTTTAATTATAAGTTAAAGGCTTTAATGCTATTTTAAAAGGCATGTTTTAGAAAATTTATTATTTCTAAATGTTTAAATTTTAAAGTAAGTATTTTCTTTTAATCTATTATAGTAGTATAAATTAAAAAGTGACTTGATATTTGTTTTAAAAGAGAAAATCTAGTTTTATATTTTATAAAATAATCTCATTTTAAATATTCCTAATATATATATATATATATTTTTAATAAAGTATTGGAGTAGTTTTCAATCTAAATGTTAAAATATATTTTATGATAAAGTGTTTTTAAATTATTTTAAAAATCTAAAGTTTTGTACTTGGTATTTTCAGTGGAAATAAATATTTGGGAATTTATTTCATGAGGAGAGTGTGGTTTGAAAACTGTTTTCAAAAGGGTTGGAAATGGAAATATATCTTGCGAAGATATTTTGGGAATAATGAATAATTTGGAGAAATTATTTATGTTTAATGGTTGATGTGAATGTTAATTGATAGCTAAATAACCGAGTATCAATATTTGGCCAATGCGCTGATCGTTTCGAAGAGACCGAGATTGGGATTAATTTCTCGAAAACCACTTCGATCCGGTTTGTACATTTTCATGAGGAAGACAAGTTTGGATTCGAAGATGGAGCAGTGAAGTGCAAGGTCTAGTCGCTACTAATCCTGAGGATGATTTCAAAATGGATGTAGTAGGAGTAGTGCCTTCGGTTCCATTCGAATCCGGGACGGACTTGTATGGATGAATGCGTTCGGAACATCGTCAGGTGGACGATGGGCATTCTAAGTGAAACATTCTAAAAGGTAACGCTTAGCCTCAAGCCTCATCAACCATAAATGACTGAAAACCAAGGGTTATGCAGCAAGGCTAGGTGGGTAGCGCCTATTAGGGTGAGGTCATCCTTGTCTAGATGTCCCTTTTTATTCGGCTTAGTGGTGCGGTTGCTGATCCCAACCGTGGGGCGATCTTACTCGGGATTATTCAGTAAGGGGTAGTCCCGGTCTTGTGTTGTAGGGGGTCGGGAGTGATCCTCGGTATGCTGATCAAGACCAGGTTCCATGACAGGTGGTACCCCAATGCCTAGTCATTAGTTGGAAATCCATTCTCCCTACGCGCCTATACGGTTTTGATTGTGCCCAACTATTACTGAAACATGAGATGCAAGCATTTCAGCTAGATTCTATTTTACTTTCTACAGACACTATTATAATATCAGAGAATTTTGATAAAACGTGTTTTAGCTATCGTAAGGTAAAAACCCGACATGTTTATTTGTGGCATGGTATTACTAGATGCTTTTGATTTTCAAAGGATTTTTGAAAACTTTAATAACCAATTTGAGTGTGGTTTTCTCACGCTGGTTTTCTAGATTGACTTGGGTGTTATTTAACTATAACGCTCGGGTCAGACCGAGTATTACAGGATACAGGAAAGGATGCTGTGGAGCTCAGGAGACGAGCTAGATGGCGATACGTACTTCCGTATTTGTGTTACATATTCCGCTGTGTATTCAGATTGTGGACAGATTATGATTACTGTCCAGTTGAGTGTTATGTATACTCTGATGATGTATGTATAAACAGATATAGAATTTTTTTTGGTGTAAAGATCTATGATTATCTATTATATTTTATTCCGCTGCGATGGTTAGATTCTGATGTTGTTTTCTATCTTCTTTTTCTACCTCTTCTTCTTTAACCCAGATGGTTCATGTTTCTGCTCATCTTGAGTTGATTTATGTAGAATAGTGTTGACTCAAGGGGTACGGATTTGCGGGTCATTTTACTTGGTATTAGAGCTTAGGTTGTTGATAACCTTGGCTCTGGTGGGGATTACTCATTGAAAATAGAGTCTGTAGTACTCTAGAATGAATTTGAGTGTATTAATAGATATGAGCGCGTATTTGTTAGTGAATATAAATTGTTTTAATATTGTGTTGGCTTATTGGTTGAGTGGAATATGAATTCTGATAGGGTAAGTTGGCCGCTATTCGAGAAGAGTTTATAAACACCTGACACAATAAATTGACACAGTATTGTTTTAAAGATGGGTGAATGAAATAATCTTACCCAAAATATATTTTGATATAAAAGAAATATTTTCTCAAATTGTTATATAACTTGGATGTTTGGATGATAATATTTTAAACAAATAAGATTATAAGAATTGGAATGACTTGTATAATCAAATGGAAAAAAAGGAAAAAAAATTATGAGCATAAATTATATAAATGAATTATAGTTAAAATTTGTGTTAAGTCAAAATTTGAAAATTCAAAACCCTAGAGATTTTGGAAGTGTTTTTCGAAGTGTTTGAAGATAAATAATAGCATTGTTATTTTGGGAGTATTTCTGAAAGGAAATTGTTTTAGAAAGGGATATAGCATTGAACTCACTTCAATCGCTGGAAAATAACTTCGGTGATGACTACAACGTCATCGACGTTCATTTTCGAGTTTCTAAGTGACAGATTGTTGCCAAAATGATTTGTTCAGAAGATCTAGTTTGTTTTTGAAATTTCAAAGGAAATTTGTTGGGGATAAAAAAACTAGAATTGGTTTAAAAATTTGAGAAATGTGATTTTGGGATGATTTGAACCAAAAGCCGGGTATTTGAAATCCTAAATCCTTATTTGAATTGGAAATCCTAATGAGATAAGTTAAAACTTGTAAAGTTGAGATGATTTTTAAATAAGGAAGGAAAATATGAGCTTTGAATGTTGGAATTAAAATTTAAAGTGAAAAGTTAAAAATGAAATTAACTTGGATTGAGGAAGAAAATTGAATCGAATTGAATTAAATAAATCTGAGTTAAAATAGAATTGAATTGGAATAAAAATTCAGTTGATTTATAGGTGATATTGGATGGAATTATATCCTTACTTAAATAAATGGAGGTAAGTTGGATAAGAATTGGATTGGAATAAATGAATTAGAATAACTTATAAAAGAATTAAAAATCCATGGAATAAAAATATGCTTGGGATATAAATAAGCGTAAATCTCGAGTTAAAAATAAAAGATGAATATATTCAAGCCTAGAATGAATGGAAATGTGTAAAATAATAAGTCGTGACTTATAAAATTTAAAAGTGGAATAGAAAACCCAAAATAAATATTGTTTGATGTTTTGGAAAATGAAACAAAAATCCAAACTTGAATTATAAAATAAATTGAACTTAAGAAAATTAAATAAAGTGATTTTTGAGATTAAAAATCAAGTATTGAATTATAAATAGGGGGAGAACTAATTTGATAATAAATTAGTTAATGAAATATGTAATGGAACCTAATGTAGTAAAATAGAAGCTGAATTGGGAGTTAATAATGAAGTTTGGAAATAAAACTCAGCTTATAAATCAAATTCGACTTGAATCGTTAGTGAAGTAAATATAATTGAAAATGTTGCCAAATAAAAAGAAATTGGATTAAAGTAGGGATGGTTTTAGTTGCAAATAAAACCTAGATGAGTGGGAATAAATTGAAAATGGCCTTGTAATCAATTAAATGAATTGAACCTTGAAATTTAAAATTTATACGAAACAGATGGACAAATCAAATAAATTTGTATTTTGAAATGAGATTTGATTGAAATAGAATCAAGTTAAATTGAAACGGAAAATTTATGTGCAAAATGAAAATGAACTTATGTATGAAATTTGAATTATTTGAAGTAAATTAATTTAAGTTTAAAATTAGTGGAAGCTTGGCTTCGAGTAAGAGTAAAAGTCCACTAAATAAAACCTTGGGTAAATTTAAATTGGGAAATGGTTATTAATATATAAGCATGTAATGGTTCAAGCTTAACAAAATGGTCTCAAATGAAACGGAGACAAATATGGAATAAAATGCAAATATATGGTTGGTGAATAAAACTAGAAATGGGATGGAATTTAAAATAAATTGAGTCGGAATCAATTTAAATTGGTTATAAAACTTAAGTAATTATTTATTCACATGAATATAATCGAATTGCATAGAATGAATTGTCATTTGACGTAAATGAAGGTACTTAAAATTATATGAGTCAATAGAGATTTAATAAATTGATTTTAAGATCAATTGAAGAGAATATGAGTTTGTTTTGCTTAAAATGGATTGAATGTAAGCAATTGAGTTTTAGACCATTTAAATTGAATGAAGGGAAGTGAATGGTAAATCACCTAAAAATTGAAAATAATAGTTTAAAAATTGGTTGTAAGCAATTGGAATTAATGTCGGAATCTTATAAATTGCATTCGGTATTGTTTGGTGTATATTGACTATGAAATGCATGTGTCCAACTATTGAAAGTAAGTAATTGTTAGTAAATTACATGATTTTGGCACTTACATATTTGAATTGAGTAAGTATATGTACCGGGAAGCCGTTTGGCTGGATTTGATCGCGCTATTTGCTAAAATAATAAGCCGCTTGCTTAAAAATGCTAAATAAAGGTACGCATACGCAATAAAAATTAGGAAATATGAACTGTTTTTGTTTTTCCGACTGTGTGGGTTGATGTATATATATTTATATCCCTTGTCAAATTGCAAAAGCTCCTCCATACAAAGGAGACTCTGCCAAAAAAATTCGAAAATTTTGGGAGTTAGAAAAAATTTTGGGAAATTTTTTGTCAGTGACAAAACGATTTCAAATTGGAAATTGAAATAAATTAGTGGATGAAACTAATTTAAAATAATGATATGAATCAGTTAAAAATGGAAGATAAAATTCAATATTGAGAGTTGAAAATAAACCGAATTCATATGGAAATGAAAAAACTAATTTGAATAAAAGTAGATATGAAAATTTCTGTAAGAAAATGTATAAAATGACTTTAAAAGCTATGATTGGATATTATTGCTAAATAGGATATGCAGGTATTATAAAGGGAAAGGAAAATTGGTTTGATTTGAGAAGATAAATTTGAATTGCTCGACAAAAAGGTATGTGTTTAAATATCTATATGAAATTTGATTGGGTTTTTGATCTAGCACTTGGCTTTTTGTTTTCTTTTGGAATTTGGGTGCCCGTAGAGGCCTTTTGTAGTTGTACCGAGCTAGCCAAGCAAAGGAGACGCCGGCGAATTGAAAATTTAGAGAGTTAGATATTTTTTGATAAAGTTTTGATAATTTAAATTTGAATAAGTGGAGTAAATAATGTAGTTAGAAACTATGGAAGGTTTTGGGAAGTTGGTTGAAGTAATAGTGGGTCTTTAATAAAAGATATGTTATGGCAAGCTGATAAAACTGTTTGGTTGTGGAAAATAGTAATGGGTATTGGATCATTCTTCTTAACAAGTAATTTCGGGGATGATATTCTTTTATGGGGGAGGAATGTGACGACCCGGAATTTTTAGGCATTTGAAATCGAAATGTTTAATTGATTTTAAATATTTAAAAGTTAATTTTTTTAACTTGAATTTTAATATTTTTATTTTTAGCAATTAAGTTATTAGATTTAATAAACTGAAATTAGGTAATTTAAAGTTGGGTAAATTGTCGAATCTGGAGTTTTAAGCTTGTTAACAATATTTTAAAGGCTTGTAAAATTTATATTGATAGTACCGAGGATAGTAAAAGTGTTATAACTGAATTTGGAAGTGTTTTGTTAAGTTTAGAAATTATATAGTTTAAATTGATATTTAAAAATAGCCTTCGAGGCACAGTCTCGGAATTCGACGAAACCAGTTCCATTGGATCCGTAATATTGTATTATTATCAGATTTCAATTTTCGTAGTGATTGGAGTTGTTGTGTGAGTATACGATATATAAACGCGCTAAAATTTTATCGAAAATTTAATGTAATAACTGGGTCCAAAAAACTATCTTCTCCATACGGTCGAATTAGAACTCGAAACCTCTTCCATTGCATTCGGAATAGGGGTATAACATTATGAACGCCTAGCAGTACATCTCGATTGGAGATCGAAATTTTAATTGCGCTAATCGAGACGATTCAAATATGAATTTAAATTTAAAATATAATAATATTGTTGCATTTAAATGCTGTGTCAAAACCTTGCATACAAGTATAGAGATTTGGTACATATGTTCTCCTCGATTTACCACGCATCTTCAATCTCAGTTTCAAGCACGTTCTCTTCTCTTCAGAAGTACGAGACCCTGTTCCCTTCTCTAGCAAGATTTCAAATCGTATTCATCAAAAAAAATGTGACAGGCTATCTCCTTCTTTCTTCTCCACGTCCCCCTCTTCGACTCAGAAATAAAAAAATAAAAAAATGGCGAACGAAAAAAATAGTGGGGATCGAAATCATTTCCTCCAATCGAGCGTCATTTCAACCTAGAAGGCGAACGATTCAACTATCATGGCATCGATTCAACTCTAAGCTAATCGATCTCGTGCTCGAGAACGTCGAGAGAGGCAGTGGTGCAATTCGAACTGGTTTGCGAGTTCGCGAGGCCGGGGTAGGGGGCGAGGAGCTGCCGTAAGTGGGGGAAACGAAATTTCGTTTTCACGTGTTGGAAGTGTTCGACGTGGGGGAGCAGTTAGGCTTCTTGAGGGCTCGAAGCCGATTTCGGTGACCGAGGGTTTGGGGAGTTTGTCGAAGGCAGCAAGGTATAGTTGACTTCATTTTTTTTTAAATTTATTTAATCCAATATAGTATATATACATATATACATATAGTTTAGGGGAAAAAATATTTTTTTGGCAGAAGGTCAGGTTTAATTTAGAAATGTATATATATGAGGTTTAAACAAGAGATATATATATAGATATATATATAGATATATATATATATATATATAGAAATCGAAAAGAAAATATATGAATTTTAAATGGTTATAAAGTTTATATAAAAAAAATAGATTTTTAAACCTGTGTAGATTATTTTTATGAGTATGCATATATAGTTTCAAAAGAAAAAATATAAATATACGTATGTATACATTTTAAATTTTCTTGGTTATTCTAAATATAGTGAATAAAGGAGATTAACTTAATTAATTATTTTTGTAACTAAAAATTTATTTATTATAGGAAAAATTAGTTTAAACAAAATATATAGTTAATTAAATTTATTAAATGGTAACTGATTATTCGACGAGTTCAAATGTTAATAAAACGTATAATGTTTGTACAAGGTCTGAAATCATGGAGAAACAAGCTGGTTTGGAGTGGATTGCAAATGTAAAAGCAAAGGTGAGTTAATCTCACTCATCTGGGTTATTTAAATTTAAGTAGTAAAATTTAAATAATTGATTGAATGATTGAATTGTTTTGATGTGCTGTATTATATATAGTAGTATATAACATATATTGGGTGATTGATTTCCCGCATTATATAGCGGACGAGACCCTATGCGCCGCATAATAGCGGATGATATTATTTTAAACCCATACACCGCGATATTCCACCTCGAAGTGGAATTGGTATTGTGCAAACATCTATGGATGCAGGGAAACAGGTTGGTGGGATCCAACTGGATTCCTCAAAATTATTTATATTGTTTAATATTCTGTGTTATGAATATTTGATATTCTGTGATGAATATTATTGATAATTGGAATATTGAATGCTATGATTTACTTGAATATATTTCGGTGCACTGAGTTATCAAAATATATAGAATTGGATTTATGAAAAGAAAATAAAAGAAGAGAATTTGTAAGTGAAATAATTATAGAGAATTTAAATGAATTTAAGAATGAACTGGATAAGAACAAAAGTGATTTTAAAATTCTAATAAATGATTCTGAGTATGGAAAAAGAGGATTTGAATAAACAGAAAATAATGAATTGTAAAACTTAAGTGATACTATTTAAAGGAATAAAGAATTTACTTTAAAAATCTAAGGTTTAAAATTATTTAAAAGTGTAAAGAAGGAATTTGGAGAAATCTGAAATTGGTATTTTCAGTTAAAAGATTTTAAATCATAATTAAGGAATAAAAATGTAAAGTCAATGGGTTTAGAAATAAATGAGTAAGTAAAGGGATTTATTGCAAATGGAGTAAATTGGGAATCAATTTGGAAATTGATTTAAGTGTTTGAAGTTGGAAATTTAAAGGAGAATGTGACCATGAAATTTATAAACTGGGTTTATAAAAGTAAAGTAATATATCAGTGGATATTTAGAAGAATAAATTCACGATGGGAATTTATTAAAGGAATAGGGAATTTTTGTTTAAAAATAAATAGTGATTTATTCTTAAGGGATGTGAAGAGAAGTATATTTCCCTGGATAAACAAGTAAGTTTTCAAAGTAAATTTTTAAATATAAGTTAAAGGCTTTAATGTTGTTTTAAAAGGCATGTTTTAGAAAATTTATTATTTCTAAATGTAAAAATTTTAAAGTAAGTATTTTCTTTTAATCTACTATAGTAGTAATTACTAAAAAGTGACTTGATATTTGTTTTAAAAGAGAAAATCTAGTTTTATATTTTATAAAATAACCTCATTTTAAATATTCCTAATATATATATTTTTAATAAGTATTGAAGTAGTTTTCAGTCTAAATGTTAAAATATATTTTATGATAAAGTGTTTTTAAATTATTTTAAAAATCTAAAGCTTTGTACTTGGTATTTTCTGTGGAAATAAATATTTGGGAATTTATTTCATGAGGAGAGTGTGGTTTGAAAACTGTTTTCAAAAGGGTTGGAAATGGAAATATACTTGAGAAGATATTTTGGGAATAATAAATTATTTGGAGAAATTATTTATGTTTGATGGTTGTTGTGAATGTTAATTGATAGTTAAATAACCGACTATTAATATTTGGCCAATGCGCTGATCTTTTCGAAGAGACCGGGATCGGGATTAATTTCTCGAAAACCACTTCGATCCTGTTTGTATTTTTTCGTGAGGAAGACGAGTTTGGATTCGAAGATGGAGCAGTGAAGTGCAAGGGCTATTCGCTACTAATCCTGAGGATGATTCCAAAATGGATGTAGTAGGAGTAGTGCCTTCGGTTCCGTTCGAACCCGGGACGGACTTGTATGGATGAATGCTTTCGGAACATCGTCAGGTGGATGATGGGCATTCTAAGTGAAACTTTCAAAAAGGTAACGCTTAGCCTCAAGCCTCATCAACCGGGAATGACTAAAAATCAGGGGTTATGCAGCAAGGCTAGGTGTGTAGCACCCATTAGGGTGAGATCATCCTGTCTAGATGTCCCTTTTTATTCGGCTTAGTGGTGCGGTTGCTGATCCCAACCGTGGGGTGATTTTACTTGGGATTATCCAGTAAGGGGTAGTCCCGGTCTTGTGTTGCAGGGGGTCGAGAGCGATCCTCGATACGCAGATCTAGACCAGGTAACGTGACAGGTGGTACCCCAGTGCCTAGTCATTAGTTGGAAATCCATTCTCCCTACGCGCCTGTACGGTTTTGATTATGCCCAACTATTGCTGAAACGTGAGATGCAAGCATTTCAGCTAGATTCTATTTTACTTTCTATAGACACTATTATAATATCAGAGAATTTTGATAAAAAGTGTTTTAGCTATCGTAAGGTAAAAACCCGATATGTTTATCTGTGGCGTGGTCTTACGAGATGCTTTTGATTTTCAAAGGATTTTTGAATGAAAATGTGGTGTGCAAGTGCACGTGCTAATATAGTACACGGATTGTGTAATATGGAATATAATATAAATGCGGAAATATATGATAGTAGCAAAGTAAATAAAAATAGAAAAATCACACCAGAGATTTTTATACTGGTTCGGAGCACCGTCCTATGTCCAGTCCCAGACTTCTATCTGGATTTTCAATACCAACTACCTCGCTTCACCCGGAGGAACAGGTTTACAACACCCGAGCAGACGAACGGGATTTCACACCTCTAATACACTGATGGCTACAACACTTTGCCTCTTACAACACCGAGGACTTCAGCACTTGCCTCTTATAACACGGAGGACTTCAACAAAGATAAATATAATTGTTTGTTGACGGTATGTGTTCTTGCTAACACTATTTTGTCACTTGTAGTACAAACTTCCTATAATCTTATCCTCGAATAGATTATTTGTATATATGAAGATTTGGAAGTGGATATCGTATTGAATCAAAAGGATGTTAAATAAATTTCAGGATTCAAAACGATATATGATAGAATATGAGCAATTTGAACGCTTGAGAGTACAAGATAGTGATCAATAGAATAGAGATTAGAAGAATAGAAAATTAGATATTGAAATAATGATTTCATGATGTTTATATAAGAAATAAACAGTTGTAACCCTTTGTGAAAAGGTACAAGCAAAGGCCATGATCATTGGTGAAGAGAAAGAGAAGCAACCGTTGAAGAAAAAGAAGTGTCTATACGAAGGGTTGCTTTCTGTTTGAAAACGGTCGACAGGTCAAAAAGGACCAGTAGACAGGAATTTGAATATATATACGTTATGTTCACTTATGCACGTTATCTGTGCATTCTGGGCAGAAACGGTCGACCACCTGGTTTTGACCAGTCGACCGGTTTTGCCCAGAGTGCACAGTTAATGTGCACTCATATATATATATATATATATATATATATATATATATATATATATATATATATATATATATATTCGAAGATTGAAGGTATATTCTATTTGAGGATAGATTTTAACATAAATAATTATTACTAACATACCAAATAATCAACCTCTAATCATATGGAGCTCTTTGTGTCTGAATAACTTATTTTTGTCGATCACAGCTTATCCCTTTGTCAGAAATCAAAACTCTATATAAAAGATCTTGACTCAACATTCTCCCCCTTTTTGATTGATGACAACATAGTTATGAATCTCCCCCTGTATATGATATCTCCCTGAGATTTTGTCCTGCATATATACTGTTAGCACAATTTTCTCCCCCTTTGTCATCGACAAAAAGGAGTTGTTAAATGGAAGATGTAAAAGAGATTATAAGCAACATAAAACTACTATCACAGATCAAGTGTAACATTCACACAGAATTATAATACACATAAGTCTAGTACGTATTAAAACATGACACTATTTAGTACAAGTGCCAGATAATGTATGTAAAGTAAAAGCTAAAGTCATAAGTACGCATAAAAAAGAGATAGACTAAAAAGGACTTATTCTGACTCCGTCTCACCCTCTTCTTCTTCTTCAACAAGCTGAGATTTCCCGTGTCGACGTTCATGACTAGTTCCCGAGCTTGTGCCCTCCTCTGAAGATGTCCAAGCAAAAGTAGGAGGAGCTGGGCGCTTGCCAGGGTCTGAAGCTTGCATTGATGAAGATGATGCACCACAAGATATTGCTTCCCATATAGAAACGTAGAAAGACTTAAGTTTGTTAAAGCGTTTATCCATTTTTGTGTCCATGCGCTTAAGTCGTGCTTCGAGAAGGAATTGATTTCGAGCAATAGTTTTAAGTGATTCTTTT
Organism: Allium cepa; assembly: GCA_030765085.1. Lineage (NCBI taxonomy): Eukaryota > Viridiplantae > Streptophyta > Magnoliopsida > Asparagales > Amaryllidaceae > Allium > Allium cepa. The sequence continues at coordinate 747,271,416 of CM060941.1, forward strand.
GTTGAGGAGGATGATCGTAAAAGTTTGACTTCCTCAGGTTTAGGGCGAGATGGGCGAGATGAAGCTTCTTTATGTCCTTGTTCTTTCCATTGTTCGAAAGGCATAATATTAAAGTATGGAGCGGGAAGCTTCATTCTCGTAATCGTTGCTTTGTTGATTACTTTTGGTTTGTAAATTGAAGACTTGGGAGGTTCAATGCCACAATCAAGCAAGAGACGCATAATATACTCGTTATAGAACAAGTGTGGTCTAGAGGAATCATTTACTTTCAAAATCTCATCAAAGATCATACCAATCCAATTTATGCGAATATCCCCATAGATTGAGTATAATGCCTTGAAATTTTCTTTATAGACGGCAACAAAATTTTCTATTCTTGGTAAAAGAGAGTGCATAAAAGTATAATGAAGAATTCTTGCAGATGGTCGTAAACCCATAGACTTAGTGCTATCCTTGTCATCTTCAATAAATTGATGATTAATTTGATTACGGATATGAACATTGCAAAAATCACCTGAGAATTTTTCACCAATAAATGAAGAATCAAGAACGGCTGCCATCCTATTACATGAGATGAATACTTCTTTGCCACAAACAACGGACCAAAGACAATAATTGGGATTCTCGGGCTTGTTTTTCTCTAAATTTAGATTAGCATAGAATAATTTGATCGTTACATGGTTAATTTCAACATTGTTTTGATCAAAATCAATGAGATTTTCAATGTCGGCTTCCTTTGCTAAACTAAGAATACGATAACTAGAGAAATCTGAAAATTTAATAAAATAACCCGGATGGATTTTAAAATCCTTCATCTCATTCCACCTTTTGACTGCTATTGGATCTACAAGCCACTTCTTGATAGAGAGATCAATTGGTTGTGTTTCGGAGGTAGAAGCTTGTTTTAATTTCTTTTGTGGAGGAGCCATTTTAGTGAGATTGGTGGAAGAATATATTTTTAGGGTTATGAGAGTTTTGTTGGAAAAGGAAGAAATGAAGAGATGGGGGAAGAAAGGACCGTATAGTGTTTTTTTAAAAAAAATAACAGTACGAAACCGGTCGACCGCCACTTATTCACCGGTCGACCGTTTTCATGCAGAGACCAAAACGGTCGACTGGTTCATTTTGGTCGGTCAACTTGTTGCCTGTGAGTTGTTTTCCTTTCTTATTGCATGAATTTCTGAAGTTAACGGTCCACATAATATTGAATTTATTCAAGAACATGATATATATATATATATATCGAAAAAAAATACGAGAATACAATCATAATATTAAACAAATTTTTAATGAGAGGTGGAGGAATTATGATCGGAAGTCTCTTCTTTGACATCGGTAATGCGTGGTTTCCATGGCGACCATTTTTCTTTCGCTCCTTCATTCTCAGCATAGTTTTTATCCCATGAATTTGGGCTTCTAGAGGATGAAGGTGTATGAGCCATTGGCTCGTATTCGCCATGTTTGTTTGAACCACAGAAGAATGATGCCATTCTTTCTAGAAGAGATAGACGTTCCGAAGTCAGTTGTTGCTCATAATGCAGCTGTCTTTGAAGATCGATTTGATGTTTTTGATAATGATGAATCTCATTGATCTTTTCTCTGGTACGGGGTGAACAGAACAATACCTTCTTTGCTCGTTTCGAAGTAGGCGTATTGCCAGGAGTATGAATGCATTGGTAATGACACTTTAATTTGTGTTTTGGAGTTTCAGGAGAGTAATATTCTTATGGCTCAGAACTTGTGACAGAAATATGAGACCTTTGAGCACACTCATCACAAATATGTGCCATAATGAACTATAAACTTATTAGGCTCAGATAGAAGTGATGAAAACAATATTTTTGTTAAGCTTATATAACAATTCCTATATATAAGCTTATGGATGAAAAATGACATGCAAATTTGGCCATAAAAAAAATTTGAGGCTCATATTCAATTTCCTAATATAGTAATAGGAGAAATAATCCGAAAGGAACTTAGAATATTACATTAAAGATTTACTTATTAAGTTCTTTTCTAGAAATTAAACCAAGTTCTCTATGAAATTTAATGAAATTAGACTCAAGTAGAGGCTTAGTGAAAATGTCCGCTAGTTGACTGTCAGTTTGGATATATTCGAGACATATATTTCCTTTTTCGATATTGTCTCTAAGGAAATGATGACGGATATCAATGTGTTTGGTTCTGCAGTGATTCGCTGGATTCTTAGAAAGATTTATAGCACTTGTGTTATCACAGTATATAGTAAAATTTGATAAATGAATATCAAAATCTTGAAGTGTTTGTTGCATGTATATAACTTGAGTACAAGCGAGAGCTGCTGATATATATTCAGCTTCATATGTTGATAGTGAAACACAATTTTGTTTCTTACTAAACCAAGAGACAAGTGATTTTCCAATAAAGTGGCACGTACCACTTGTACTCTTTCTATCCGTTCGAGAGCCTCCAAAATCATCATCACTATATGATACTAATTCAAATGGACATTCTTTTGGATAAAAAAGACCGAAATCTTTGGTATTATTAAGATAACGAATTATACGTTTCACTGCTCGTAGATGTGATTCCTTTGGATCTTCTTGAAAGCGTGCACATAGACAAACACTCATCATTATAGCTGGACGAATTGCTGTAAGAAAAAGAAGAGAACCAATCATGCTTCGATAAAGTTTCTGGTCAACATTCTTACCTTTTTCATCTTTTTCAAGATGTGTAGTTGTACTCATAGTAGTAGGTTTACCAGATGTGTTATTTAACCCAAAGCGATTGATAAGATTTTCGCAGTATTTTTCTTGATTAATAAAGATGCCATTCGAAAGTTGTTTGATTTGAAGTCCAAGAAAATATGACATTTCTCTCATATGAGACATTTCGAACTCTTTGGTCATAATACTTGCAAATTCCTTGCAGAGTTTATCGTTCGTTGAACCAAAGATGATGTCGTCTACATATATCTGGATAACTAGAATATCCTTTTGAGAATGTTTGATAAACAAAGTTTGATCGACTTTGCCTATTTTAAATCCTGAGTTAATAAGATAGCTACGTAATCGTTCATACCAAGCACAAGGTGCTTGTTTTAAACCATACAGAGCTTTCTTAAGTTTGAACACATGGTCAGGATATTTTTCATGTACGAACAAAGGAGGTTGTTCAACATATACATTCTCTTTGATAAATCCATTGAGAAATGCACTTTTGACATCCATGTGATAAAGTTTGAAATTATGGTGACAAGCAAAAGATAATAGGATTCTAATAACTTCTAGTCGAGCAACTGGTGCAAAAGTTTCTTCATAATCGATACCTTCTTCCTGATTATACCCTTGAGCTACTAATCTTGCGTTATTTCTAGTGATATTTCCTTGTTCGCCAGCCTTATTTTTATAGACCCATTTAGTACCAATAACTGACTGGTCAGTTGGTCTTGGAACAAGTTCCCAAACACCATTGCGCTCGAACTGATTTAGTTCTTCTTGCATGGCAATGATCCAGTAATCATCTGTAGCAGCTTCTTTTGGATTCTTAGGTTCGATATTTGAGAGAAAAGTGACATGACCCATTTGGTTGAGTTGACTCCTTGTTCTGACATGTGATGTTACTTCATCGATTATATTTTGGGTCGGATGGTCTCTTAATATCCTTGGTGGTGATTGTAACTCACATATTTGAGGAATATTCTCAATAATTATTTTTGAGTCAGAATCAACATTTGTGATGATTGGATTATCAGTGACTATTGTTTCGTCATCATGTGATATATTTTGAGGATGCTGATAGAATTCATTAAAAGAGACATGATTCTTCAATAGTTTTGGTTCGTTTATTAAATATACGATAGGCCTTGCTTCATTTAGAATAACCGACAAATATTCCTTCATCGTCTTTTGGATCGAATTTGTCAAGCTGGTCTTTCGTATTTAAAATAAAGCACTTGGAACCAAAGACTTTGAAGTATGAGATTTTAGGCTTTCTTTTGTTAAATAATTCATAAGGAGTATTCTTGGTAAGAGGTCTTATGGACACACGATTTGAAACATAACAGGAAGTTGCGACGGCTTCTGCCCAGAAATGTTTTGGTAAGGTGGTTTCATTCAATAATGTTCTTGCACGTTCTTGTAAAGTTCGGTTCTTCCGTTCTACAACTCTGTTCTGTTGTGGAGTTCTGGGAAATGAAAAATTATGATATATACCTTTCTTTGTACAAAAATGTTCAAATTCATTATTTTCAAACTCTCTGCCATGATCGCTTCTTATATTTTTAACTTTAATCCCTTTTGATTTTTGAATTCTTTTGACGAAAGATTTGAAATGATCGAAAGTGTCACTTTTATTTTTTAAGAAAATTGTCCATGTGTAACGAGAGAAATCATCAACAATTACAAGCACATATCGAATATGATTTATTGACTGAACCCTAGTAGGTCCAAATAAATCCATGTGTAGTAACTCAAGTGGTTGTAATGTTGATATGACTTTCTTGGATTTAAAAGATGATTTGGTCAATTTTCCTAGTGACATGCATCACAAATGTTGTTAACCTTAAAACTCATTTTGGGTAGTCCTCTAAGTAGATTATTTTTGGCTAACTTGTCAATAGTTCTGAAGTTTATATGACAGAAGCGTTTGTGCCATAGCCATGGATCATTATCTTTAGCCACAAGACATATATCTGAATTATGATTAATATTCATATTCAGAATATATATATTTTCGTCTCTATAACCTTCGAAAACTAAATTATGGTCTTTATCTAAAATACTACACTTATTATTCGAAAAAGAAATTGTAAAACCCTTGTCACATAACTGACTAATACTAAGTAAATTGTGTTTTAAATTTCTAACTAGCATGACACTAGTAATAAGAGGTAAGTTAGATGTACCGCAATTGCTCACATCGCCTTTGCCGATGATATAGCCTTTTGAATTATCTCCAAAAGTGACGGAGCCACCATCTGAGTATGTAATATTTGTTAATAAGCTCTTGTCTCCAGTCATGTGCTTCGAGCAACCACTTTCCATTATCCACTTTCCTCTTTTCTTAAGTGGGACCTGCAAAAAATAAAATTAAGTCCATGGTACCCACTTTTTATGGGGTCCTAAGAGTTAGGTCTTAGGAGTCCAAACCCATACGGGTCTGATATCCCCTTTGTATTCATAATTAATATTAAGATGCACAGTATTCATGAAATTCTGAATATATTTGTTCCTAATCAAATTGTTATTTGTTTTAGGAACCCATATTTTGATAGTCCTGACATTTTTCTTTTGAAATTTCACAAATGGTTTTGGTTTGGAATATAATAAACTAAGATTTTTCTTAGCTTCAGTTTTTTGTACCTTTTTTTTCTTTTTATTACCAAGATGTTTCTTGGTTTCTTTTTTCTTATATCCCAAACCTCGTTTATTTGAAACAGATTGTGAATTTTCAATGATTTTTGTCAAATTTTCTCGACCTTTGTTAAAGTTAGAAACATTTTGAGTAATGTTATCTAACTTAATTTGTAAACTAGCCTTTTCTAGGTCCAGAATTTTGATTTTTGCCTCAAGCTCATGATTTTTAGTAGTGAGAGCATCATTTTTCTCTTTTTGAGTTTCAATTTCTTGACTCGAAAGAACTAATTGAGAGTCAACATCAGATGATGATTCTTGAAATTTTTCAAGTTCTTCTTCTAATATTTTCTTCTCGTCTTTTAACATATCTCGTTCAAATTCTGCTCTACTCAATTCTGCTTTGGCTTCTTTTAGCTTTCGTTTCATGTCTTTATATTTGACTATCAATTCAGCATTAATATCAAGTACTTCATCAAATGTAGGAATTTGTACCTCATCTTCTGTTGCCATGAAACAGACATTTGCTTGTTCATCTTCCGTATCACTCTCACTTTCTGATGAGTCTGTATCATCCCATGTTATCGAGAATGCTCGTTTCTTTGATTTGTCCTTCTTATATTTTAATTTGTCATTTTCTGACTTCTTCTTTTGCTCCGGACAATCCTTGTGCATGTGCCCCTTTTTGTGACAGTTGAAACATTCTATAGAGGATGATGTTGGTTTATTTGATCCAGATTTCTTTCTGTTATAACGACTGGCTTTTCGCTGTTTTAGGAATTTTTGGAAACCTTTTGCTATGAATGCCAGATCTTCATCTTCAGACTCTGATTCATTTTCGTCTTTTTCAACATGGAATGCCACGTTTTTCTTTTCTTCTTTTTGTTCCCTTTTAGTCTGCAAGTTAGCTTCGTAGGACATTAGATTTCCTATCAATTCATCTGGCTTCATGACAGAAAGGTCATTAGCTTCTTCAATTGCTAATACTTTTCCTTCCCATTCACTAGTCAGAGAATGTAGGACTGTTGAAACAACATCAAAATCGGAGTACTTTTGTCTTAAGCCAATAAGTGCATGGTGGATAGTTTGAAACCGTGAATACATATCATTGATTGTCTCATTTGGTTTCATTTTGAAATTTTGAAATTGACTTTTCAGCATGGCTATTTTGGCTTGTTTAACCTTGTTAGTACCTTCATGAGTGATTTTTAGCGTTTGCTAAATTTGATATGCGGTAGTGCAGATACTAACACGGTTATATTCATTTTGGTCTAATGCACAAAACAACATATTTATTGCTCTTGCATTTACGGCTGCTGCCGTTTTCTCAGCCGTAGTCCATTCTGAATAATCAGTTGTTGGATTCACTATTTCTTTTTGAGTAGCATTCCAGGCATCATAGCTATTTGATTGCATAAAGAATGACATATGTGTTGCCCAATAACTATAGTTAAGACCATTGAAAAATGGAGGTCTTTGTGTCGATTGACCTTCCGTGTAAGTGGTGTTTTGAGTGCTAGTGCTTGCGTTATTTGCCATATTACAAGAATATATCAAATAACCGTGTTACGGTTATATGATGGCCGTGCTCTGATACCAAATGAAAATGTGGTGTGCAAGTGCACATGCTAATTTAGTACACACGGATCGTGTAATATGGAATATAATATAAATGCGGAAATAGATGATAGCAGCAAAGTAAATAAAAATAGAAAAATCACACCAGAGATTTTTATACTGGTTCGGAGCACCGTCCTACGTCCAGTCCCAGACTTCTATCTGGATTTTCACTACCAACTACCTTGCTTCACCCGGAGGAATAGGTTTACAACACCCGAGCAGACGAACGGGATTTCACGCCTCTAATACACTGAGGACTTCAACACTTTGCCTCTTACAACACCGAGGACTTCAACACTTGCCTCTTACAACATGGAGGACTTCAACAAAGATAAATATAATTGTTTGTTGACGGTATGTGTTCTTGCTAACACTATTTTGTCACTTGTAGTACAAACTTCCTATAATCTTATCCTTAAATAGATTATTTGTATATATGAAGATTTGGAAGTGGATATCGTATTGAATCAAAAGGATGTTAAATAAATTTCAGGATTCAAAACGATATATGATAGAATATGAGCAATTTGAATGCTTGAGAGTACAAGATAGTGATCAATAGAATAGAGATTAGAAGAATAGAAAATTAGATATTGAAATAATGATTTCATGATGTTTATATAAGAAATAAACAGTTGTAACCCTTTGTGAAAAGGTACAAGCAAAGGCCATGATCATTGGTGAAGAGAAAGAGAAGCAACCGTTGAAGAAAAAGAAGTGTCTATACGAAGGGTTGCTTTCTGTTTGAAAACGGTCGACAGGTCAAAAAGGAGCGGTAGACAGGAATTTGAATATATATACGTTATGTTCACTTGTGCATGTTATCTGTGCATTCTGGGCAGAAACGGTCGACCACCTGGTTTTGACTAGTCGACCAGTTTTGCCCAAAGTGCACAGTTAATGTGCACTCATATATATATATATATATATATATATATATATATATATATATATATATATATATTCGAAGATTGAAGGTATATTCTATTTGAGGATAGATTTTAACATAAATAATTATTACTAACATACCAAATAATCAACCTCTAATCATATGGAGCTCTTTGTGTTTGAATAACTTCTTTTTGTCGATCACGGCTTATCCCTTTGTCAGAAATCAAAACTCTATATAAAAAATCTTGACTGTCCATTGAAAACTTTAGTAATCAATTTGAGTGTGGTTTTCTCACGCTGGTTTTCCAGACTGACTCGGGTGTTATTTAACTATAATGCTCGGGTCAGACCGAGTATTATTGGATACAGTAAAGGATGCTGTGGAGCTCAAGAGACGAGCTGGATGGCGATACGTACTTCCGTATTTGTGTTACATATTCCGCTGTGTATTCAGATTGTGAGGACAGATTATGATTACTGTCCAGTTGAGTGTTGTGTATACTCTGATGATGTATGTATAAATAGGTAAAGAATTTGTATTGGTGTAAAGTTCTATGATTATCTATTATATTTTATTCCGCTGCGATGGTTAGATTTTGATGTTATTTTCTATCTTCTACCTCTTCTTCTTTAACCCAAATGGTTTGTATTTCTTTTCATTTTGAGTTGATTTATGTATAATAGTGTTGACTCAAGGGGAACGGATTTGCGGGTCGTTTCAGCTAATTGTAAAGGAGTTTCACCGCTTTACAAATCATTCAAAGATTGGCAGGATTGTCGATTTTTATAGAGATCATTCGAGGTGGAGTAATGGGATGCTCCAAAATCAAAAGAATACAAATACGGAAGAAAAGAATGGATTTTAGAACAAGTGGGAGCGTTCCAAAATTGAAAGGTAACCGAATCAAAGAGAAAGGGATTCAAGCATGAAAAAAAGTAATTTTGTAATTAAATCTACTACATATGCTAAATTTTGCCTAAAACCATAGCATTCATACCAACTGTAACGACCCGATTTTTTTCAACCATTCGCATCCACACATGCCAGACTTGAATTGCTCAAAATATCAGATTGTTAATTTATATTTGACTAAACTCAGCATATACAGTAAATAAATCAATCACAGAATCACAGACACAGAGTAATATAATAATAATGCAGTGGAATAGATAAATAGTAGTTGATGAAGCTACTATATAAATATCAAAGTTAGAAATAAAATGCAGCAGAATATCTCAAATACAGCGAAGTCTCCAATACAAAATGATGACCTCCCTAAACAAATCAACCGGAAAACCTGAAACCTGTACCGAAAGTTGGATCTCCAAGCGAAGCTCCAAACTCCAAAGGTGAGTCTCAAATGCTGAATTACTCAGTCCGACCCAAGCGTAAAGCAAAACACAAAACACTCGAGTCAGGATTAACATTCTTAGATCAATAAATCCAACTCAAGTGAAATATCAACTGAAATACAACTAACTTAAAGGATGTTTGGGATACCTATCCTCTAAGGATCTGTGGAACTATCTACTACGTAGAAATATACGCAATTAACAACCTAAAGTCATTATAACACCGTGATCATTGCAAAATAATTTATACTTCAAAACCAAAATATAATTTCCATTTTAAATAAATATATTTCCAAATTATACCACTCTCAAAAACTAAATTGATAATTTCATATATATCTCATTTTAACTTTTTATTATTTAGTTTTTGAAATATTCACTTAATAGATCCATTACCATTTAAATAACCTTAAATTACGTTTTTCTAAATGTTTCCTTCAATTTATTTACACGTGAAATATTCAACAAAATCAAGTTATAAAATACTATCTTTTAAATTCTCAAATTCAATGAATTTCAAATCCATTTAATTAAATAAAATTCTTAATCAATTACAATTTCAATTAAATTCAAATTTATCTTCCTAACCTTAACTTATGAAATCATTAAACTCGAATTTTAAAATAAAAATTTAAACAATCCTTAAACATATTTAAATCAAACTTTACTAAATTTAAAGCTTATTCGTATACACAATATTTCAAATTTAAATCACACCATATATATATATATATATATATATATATATATATTTCCTTCTAAACCATTGAAATCATTTTCAAAATATACATACATATATAGACCAACGGTGTTTGTATAAAATTTTCTATCCTATGGTCAAGTGATATGTATATTTAAGATTTCAATCCGTAATTTAAATATATACGGGTATATACCATTTCAACCTGCAATCCTAAATTCAATTAAATGAAAATCGCTTTGGTCTATCATTTCAACCCATAATGATTTTCTCATATTCTACAAATCGTTCGGGTATGTATCATTTCAACACATAGGGAATTCTATACTAACCGAGAACTTGTAGAGTGATAACAGATATGATAATAATAACAAGCATATATCATCAATAATAATATAATATAAACAACAGGGTATGGTGTCATATCCTACAAGTGAACAGTTATAGATAATAGCATATATGACAATTTTAAATAACTACAGCAGCATATTTCAATTGTCGTTTCAACTGAAATCAAATTTAATAAATAAAAGAACGTTAATCGTGACTAATTTCTCACCTTTTGAGGCTAGAGATGGACGAGAACAAGACAAGTTACGAATCCAAGCACAAATTCCAAAGTAAAGCAAGATTGGCGTGAGTTGATGAAAACGGGTCGGATCAGAACTGCAACGATGAAGATAAAGGTATAAGAGAATTTATATAACCATATATAACTATACATATAAAAAAATCATGTTCTAAATTCAAACGTATATTAATTTAGATATATATTCATATTTCAAAATCATTGTTTAGATTAAACACACATATTAAAATCAACATACATATGTTATATATATTTTGAAATAAACACCCATATAAATACTTATAAAAATGCAAAATTCTTACATATATAATACAAGTTCATTTGGAAATATGTATATACCTATATATATTCAAAAAATCAATTTTAAACCCATAATTTCAAATCGATAACTAATTTAAATGCAAATAAAATTCCCATGTATAAAATTTAAAACCCATATACACATTTACATAAACACACATAGAACACTATTAAGTGGACTCATATGGTCATGTATATTTGTAGCCTAAAATATAAGCTTTATGTGTTTTATATAATTTAAACAACTAACCTTACAAAGATATAACATAATATAAATCCGTATGCATTTTGGAATCAAAATATCTATGTAAATTATATAATAAAACACAAATACAGGCAGGAATATCAGTTCGACAAATTTTACCACGCATATAAATTTTTTTTTCTAGATCAAAAATTCACTTTACTATTTTATAAACTATAACAATACACTTGCTATATATATAACCTATATAAACTCATACTTCCTTATAAAACTGTATAAATACTTTTAAACCATCCCATCAATATAACTGTTATACAAACTTACTTTTGAATTATACTTGCATAAACTTCATTGTTATATATATATATATATATATATATTACTAAACTTATTTTATAATACTGAACAGCATCTGCTTACCCGAACTTTAAAATATACTATATATTATATTTACAACTCTACAGAAATATTTAAAATTTATACAAGTTTATATATATTATATTAAAACGTATATATATAAAAATCAGAAAGCAAAGTATTCATATAAACGAAAATAGAATATATACCACCTATATATTTATAACAAATAGAACTCACACATAAAACGAAACATAAGCTTGTACATATATTCAAAAAAAAATAGTTTATAAACTTTTATATCTAACAGATAATATGTTTATAAGGTACCTATATGCATGCATATTACAATAGTATAAAGACCGAGTATTACAAAAGTAAATTATATATATATATATATGTATGTATGTATGTATGTATGTATACTATATTTAAAAACAAATAATCAATATAATATGTATACCTAAAAGAAACAGATCTCAATAATGTATAAAAGCATCTATATGCGAATATCCATATTATATATATAACTCGTCCAATTATATATATAGACTAACTATAATAAACCTTAGTATATAATTTATTTCAATACCTTAAACACCAGTGCATCACAATATATTTGACAAAAGGAAATAAGAAGCTGCTCGCCGTTGGAAGGAGGGGGAAATGGCAAGCTCAGGTTGAGCTCGGGTCGGAGGTGGGGTGAGATGAAGAGACTGCGGTCGACGTGGATCTAGCTTCGGGTGGGAAGGCCGATAGACTCGGGGACGAGCACGATTTGCTCAAGAGAGGAAAGCAACATACATGAAGAAGGGGTTCTTTCATATTGAAGGGCTAGCAAATATTATCCATATATACGAATCATTTTTTTTCTAGAATGAAGAAAGGGGAAAAGGAAAGGCAATTTTAATATAGCTACAACCTAGGAAGCAGAGGAATAGTTTTAAATAATATATAAATGCAAACGTAAAATCTTTTCATTTCCTTCTAGAATAAAACAAAGGAATGAGGTGGCCAAAAGCGAATCAACGAACCAAAATGAACGAACCAACAAATATGAATTGGAACCAATGGAACAACCAAAGTCACAACTAGAAATATATGAATGTTAGTGGCGGTTTATTATAGCCGTTTGAAAATTGACCGGTCACAGGATATTAAAGCTCCAAGATGGGTACCGTCACAACGAACAGTTTAATGTTTCCGTCACGTACCGGACCTCAAAACACAAAATTGAATATATCGCAAACATCAGCATGATGAGACGATCAAATCGGTATACAGATATCAGTGATACGATCATCCGATCGAAAGCTGATAATCGGTACCGATATACGTTGCTATTCCGTATGGAAAAATCCAAACGGAGCTAGAAACGTCTAAATTTCGTGAAACAAATTTCGCAGTCCGATTCAGAGTGTTCTAAATAAATTTTCTCATGTTGACATATTTAGGTTTCGGAATACTTTTAAATTCAACTGTTATTAACTGATTTAAATTGAAATAGAATTACACAATAAAATAAACTTCCATATTATCTGATGAAAATTTACCATTTGATATGTCTAAATAGACGTATTACAAATATTAAATTTTCAATTCAAAATTTTATTATTTAAAATTTCACAAAATTCAGTTAATTACCCTATTAAAACCATTAAAATTTTTGGATCGTTACATCCTTCCTCTTTTCACTTCTTTTAGATTCGCGTAACTCTACAATGTAACATTCTCTGGAGACGCATTGATTGATCTCCTTTGACCACCCCAATTCTGTTTGCCATTGGAAACTTCTTGGTAAGGCACCATTGGGCCAGAGCAACTCTAAAATCAGTTAGGATGGGTCATCCTAAGAAGGCGTTATACGCTGAAGTTTCATCCACAATTACAAAGGTCTGAACGAGGGTGACTCTTCGATCTCCCTCTCCAAGCTCGACTGGTAAGTCGATCGTCCCTATGGGTTGTTTGGGTTCGCCAGTAAGCCCTTGGATTTTTTCGGCATGTAGACACGCTTTTCATTCGAATCTTCATTTGGTCAAAGGTATGTTTGAAGAGAATATTGACAAAACTGCTGTTATCAACCAATACTCATCGGACCATAGCGGGTCTGATTCCTACTATCACCACCATTGGATTGAGATTTGGAGCTTCGATTTCTTTGGTATCATGATTTATGAATATAATATCATCATTCAAGGTTTTCTGCTGCTTGGTTGGAACCCCATCTTTGATTGTGAGGCATGATTCTTTTGGAGCATGCTTTAGCGAGTTTGCATACCGCTCCATCTCTGCCCAACTTCTCTACGCGGGATGTGGGCCTCCAGATAGCGTTCCAATGATGTGTCTCTCGTCAGTTCGAATCGATCCCTTTTCACTAGTTTCGGCTTGGTTTCTTTTATTCCTAGGGGCTAGAGGAGCCATAGGCTGGTCAAGATTCCATGATTTTCTCACGTATTGCCGAAGCTTGTTCTCTCGAATCAGCTCTTCAACCAAGTTCTTTAAGTGGTGGCATTCATTTGTGTTGTGACCGTGCATCTCGTGGAAGCAGCAGAACTTCCTTGAGCGCTTCTACTGTTTGGTTGGTTCCTTCTTAGGAGGATTTTCATATTCCTCGATCCCTTGTGTCACGAGATAAATGTTCTCCGGAGTTTCATTGAGAGAAGTGTAATCTTCAAGCTTGAAGCATTCAGGGCATTTATTGTTTCCATTTTTCTTATTGGAATTCTAATTCTTCCTTTTCTAATTTCCATCTTTCCCTGTGATTCCTTCAGCAATTCCAAAAGCATTTGTATTCTAATTCATCGCCACATCACTTTGCTCGAAATTCATCGGTTGCATGCCTGTAGACTTTCTTTCTAGCTCCTGCACCTCCTCCAATCTCAAGTATTGACTTGCTTTGCGATTAAAATCCTTCCTTATAGTGGGTTGCTTCATTTTGATCCACTTCCCGAATTCAGTTTCGAGATAAATGGCACGGATCAAGGCCATGAAAACCATGTCCTAATTTGGATTGCTCACCTCTATCACTGTGGTATGAACCAGTTTATGAAAGAATTCAACGATTTGTTTCGTCCTTGGAATAGTCCGGACAGGGACATCATGTCTTTGGGTTGCGCGGTATGGAGCCTGAACTAATCATGGAATCTTGTTGCTAGTTGGTCGAAAGTGGAGATGGATCTCGGTGGAAACCTATTGAACCACATGGAAGCAATTCCTTCCAGAAAGATGGGAAAACATCTACACCAAACAGCCTCCAAAACATTTTTTTCGTCCATGTACCAACTATACTTGTACAAATAGGGTTTTGGGTCTTTTGTCTCGTCATAGGATGGAATAGTTGGCATCGTGAACTTTTACGGATATCGCTCATTCAAGATCTCATCAGTAAACGAAGTCCGACATGGTGTGGATCCCCATTCATTATCTCTTTTATTTTTATTCTCGTCCATCAATCGCTTAACCATATCCATGATAAATGCCTCTGATGTCATGTAGTCCTAGGAACGGTTGTTAGTCACTACACCAAGTGTTTGGCTTCGCAACAGTCTTGGCGAGTGGGCTAAAGCCAGGCTCTCCTGTCTTTAGGAGAACCACTCCCTTGGGATCCCGTTGGCATGTGGTTGGCCTGACTAGGCAGTGTGGACATTTCTATCATTATTTAATGCATTGGCATTTTCTTCCAACTTATCATCGTTGAATTGTTCTCCATCATCTAAGTCTAAGAGGTCCATGGCTATATCCTCTCGTGGGGTTTTTGCCCTTTGGTTCAAGTTCAAGGTTAGTTGCCTTGCGGCGAGCGGAGTACTTGTGTTCCCTTCTACGTTGATTCCTATAGTTCCTGTTGTCACCCTTCTTTGCGCCCACTTCCCGTTCTTCTGTTTAGGCCATAAAACGAAAAGAATTTCTTATTTTGTGACAGCCATGGGCTCAGCCATAGTTGGAGCAGAATTTGACTGTAAGGTTAAGGGAGATTGAGCTTATCCATTAGATCTCTCTAACTACTTTTCATTTTTTGGTTGATTTAGTCAACCATCTTGTTTAACTCGTCTCTTGTAACGATTTTGTGTTGATTAGGAGATGTTGGCACCTGATCTCCTACATTGGTACCATTTACTTCAGTTTGCTTATGATTTATATCTTCTCCAACTCCTACTGCCTTTATGAAACTTCCAAAGAAGTTCTCTTCCTTTTTAGAGCCATTGATATAAAGCAACAGATTCTTCTGAACAAAGATTGAGGATCTAATTTCTGGACCTATCTGATCCAAAATAGATAGCTAGATCTGAACTCTGAGTTGGGTTCTCAACGAAAGCACCAAAATGTTAACCCAAAAAAAGCATCAACACCTCAGATTGAGTGTGAAAGCACCAGCCCTGTTCTTACAAAGCTTTATTATAGAGAATAAATGTAAAAGAGTTGAAATAGAAAGAAGACAAGAATATTTTTATAGTGATTCGACTATTAATGAAGCATACATCCACTTTATAACTTTCTATTAACTGACAGCTGGTACAGGTTGAATTGGATAACAATATGATTGAATCTTTTAAGTTCAAGTCACAAGTACAAGAGTTCAGTGGAGAATCATAGCGAACCCCTATATGACTATTGTGTGGGAGTGGAAAAGTGAAGAATAGTTTTCTTTAGAGTTTCAGCAACCAGTCCGGAAGATCCCATTTATGTTGCAGGTTGAATTGTGTTTATAGGGCTTAGGGAGCAACTGGGCCAGGCCAGCTTGCCACATGATTGTAGATCGACACAGGAAGGCGAATTAGAGGTCATGCCATGACCCAAGCTAAAAGGATGGATCGCTAATGATCCATAATTTATAGATCGCTAGCAATCCATGGGATTGGTTCGAAGGCGAGCCAACGCCTTGGCACTTTTTCTTTGCCTTATTCCATGAAGATCACGGTTCGCAAATGAAATAGCATGGATTTCTGGTGATCTAGCGATCCATATACTTAGCGTAACTTTGTGCTTTGCCTTCTGGACAGCTTCGTTGCCTTGCGTCGATGTTGTTCGTGTACTCTCGAGTTAACGTCATGGATCATTGGCGATCCATGTCCTTAGTGTGAGAAATGCGGATTAAGGATCTTAAGGTTAGGATAAACACTAGAGGGGGGTGAATAGTATTTTAAGAAATTACTAAATCTCTTTGAGTTTATGTTAAGTTGAATACATATGTATGCAATATTCAGACATAGATATGATCATAGAAACAAACACAGATGCAGAAATAAAGTAAAAGTAGTAAAGGAAAGAACATATCGGATTTTATACTGGTTTGGAGTTATCCTACATCCAGTCCCGCACACAAGTACGTATTTCCTTTCAAAAGCAATTGTACAATTACACCCTCAATTTCAAGGCTACGAGGTACACCCTCCAGATTCACAATCCTCTAGGTAGAGATACTTGATTTCCCCGGCAACAAGTTCACCCAATTGATTTCCAAGGCTACAATCACACCTTTTCTCGCTTGATTGATTTCCAAGGCTACAATCACACCTTTTCTCGCTTAATTGATTACAAAGAAGTCTATAACTCTGAATAGCACTAAGGATCTTGTTGATATAGTGATAGAGAATCAAACCAAAAATGATCTAGTTAGATTTAATCTTGATTTCGGCAGAGTAATGGTAAGAATGTGTATATAGAAATGTGGAAGAAGAAGAGGAGTGAAAACCAGAAATATATGATTAGAAATTCCTTGAAAACAGCCCCTATTTATAGAAGAACAGCAGCCATGTCATTCGTGAAGGGATATGACGAATAGACACTTCTTTTGAAATTCAAAATTTTGAAATCAACTGACACTATGTCGACATGGGTAACTTGGGTATGTCGACATCCCAAAGGAAATTTTGGTGTTTTGTTTTTCTTTGAAAATAACTTTTATCTTATATTAAAACTATTTTAAACTTTTATAAATATACTTAACTATAACTAAAATACATAAATAAATACAGAGAATAATATTTTGGTATAAATAAAATTTTACTTATAATTTATATTTAAATCAAGTATAAACATTAAAAGTTAAATATATTATTATTAAAAGATAGTTTAAAACTAAGGATAATTTGATTTTGAAATTAAAGATTATTTTGAGGCTAAAAGTATTTAAAACCAGGATAAGCGATTTTGATTCTTTTAAAAGGAAGGTTTTGAAATCATTTTGAAAACAAGATATAATTTTGTAAAAACATTTTGAATAAAAGTTGGTGGATACAAAACAATATTCCACTAGATCTTTCGTAGGTTCCATCCTACTTAGGGTTCCATCCCTTTAACAGGATCGAAGTATTCCATTTCACGATTAAATTGGATTTTAAGATGCCAGTGCTTTTCTAGGAGTTTTAACAAAATTCCTAATTAAATTACTTATTCATGAAATCTCGAACGCTTGATAATCTTGATATTCTTGATACTCATGAGTCTTCAATCTTGATATCTTGAATCTCTATACTATACAGTCTTCATTCTTGGTACCTGCATGGTTAAATCCTGCATATACATATATTTCTAAACTATAGTGTTAGTATTTATATTTTATAATCCAATTCTAAGGTTGTTGTCATCAAAACCATCATCTCAAGGACTAACACTTAGAATATTCTTTTGTCTTTCCTTCCGACTTCTTTTGGCTCCTTGTTCCAGTCCTTTCGGTTGGCTTTTGAGCTACCCTGACTCTATCAAGTTATTCCGACTTCTACTGGATTCTGCTGGGTTAAAGACTCGGATAATAGATGTATAATATTCAAAATGATGTATGAATTGCATTTAGAATTGTTGTATGTTCTCTTCTTTATATAGGATGTAAGTGTCTAATTATATAAATGTATTATCGAATACAAGTTCGTTGCAGGCATTTCCCATAGCCATAGCGATTATCGTATGCACTTGGTTGAGTGAGAGTATAGCAGGTTGAGTAATCGCTCTGGTAAAGTCTGAAATGTGAATTGTGAAGTTAATGTGTGTTTTCATGAATGTTTGTGCATGGTCATGCATGTATGAATGTGTCGACACATGTATGAGCTGCACACAAGGCAAAGAGGTCAGGTATGTTGTTTTGGCATATTAGAGGAGGCCAGATCACTAGAATCGCCCGTTGAACTGTGCACGTCAATTCGAGTTGGAAGATGGTCGTGCAATGTATCTCGATGATATGAGCTGTATGTCTAAAGCACTCAAGGGAAGGAAGATAATTCAAATTTCATAAATTCATGATTAAAAGTCTCTAGATTGAAGATATGGATGAAGGTAACTTATGCCCATAATAGGTATCCAGACGTCCGAACTTTGTACACAGACGTCAAGATGAGTCCTCGGGAAAAAAGAGAAGAATTAGTACATTTTCAAGGGGTTTCAAATGTCTAAAAATCCATTCAGATGTCTAATCTTGAAATTCAAACATCTGAGTTGCGTCTTAGACGTCCGAACACCCATTGTTCATATTTTGTCGATCGATTAACTAAAATTTCAAAATGCGATATCTTTTGCATATGAATTCAAATTGAGGCACACTTTGGACCAATGTTCATTATTTTCAAGGTCTACTATTTTAGAAATTTTGGTAGGTTTTGGAGTCCTTTTATTTTGAGGCCCGTGCGAGACCCACTCTAACACATTTTCCAAAATCATGGATTTTTAGATAGACCGGGAGGGTATATCAGGGAGGTAAGATGACATTAAGGTCTTAGTTGACTATTGATGATACTTTGGATTCTTATGGTAACTTTTATAGATTCATCTGGTGATTATAAGACGTAACAACTAGAGTATTGTTATATACGATTCTATACGATATTACATATATAGTGTGAGTTTGTCTCCCATGGCCTAGGCAACTGGTTTGGTAGTTTTAGACCATTTATTGCATGAGTGTTGTTTTTTCGTCTGCATGTCTTCGAACGATGGCGATCTGAGGATAGGAGACGTTCTATCTCGGTACTACAGTTATAGGCCTCGGGCTACGTTGTAGCAAGGGTTATAGATTAGGACATACTTGTCATTTTGTTCTTATAGCAAGCATATGGTAGTGGTTAGGCACACCCACACACACACACACACACACACACACACACACACACACACACACACACACATATATATTGATTCAGGTTCGATACGATTTTCAGGTGGTGGACGATGCATTGGGAGCATCATAAGTACTGGCCTTATATTAGTAGCCATACTTGGCGGGTGTTGGCCTTACCAGGAGACCCATGGCCTACAAGCCTTGTGTGTGACGATTGAGTCACGATTAGTGCTGTGTTGTTTTGTATACGATAGTTTTATCATATAGTGTAGCATAATATTATAAATGTGCTAACTTGTTGGAAGTAGGAGAAAAGCAGATTATGGTATGATTTCCTATCACTTTGAGAAGGGTCTACTTTACTTATTTATGGACAGTCCGGATTACCCTTGAGCCATGTTTGCAGAGAGGACCGACTGGGCCTTAGTATTTTCCTATGTATTTGTATATAGTTTTGATATACAGTATTTTTGGATAGCTCCCCTTACATTAGGCTTTAAGTCTGACCTGCATTTTATCTTTGTCTATTTATGTCATGACAACTCTTGGGTACTCGATTGAGTGGTTTGGGAGTCAGGTGCTTTTGGGGATACGCTATTAGGATGTGGAGCAGGAGCATTTTGGAGTTGTGGCATTGATATTTTAGACATGTATACTTGATATTTTAGTAGCACATGACATACTTGTTTTTTGTAAATGAGACCGGTTGTATCAGATATTTCCTCAAAACTCCATGTTGTTTGAAGTTGATGTATTCTTACATTCTGTACTGATATTTATTTATTAGTTATTTCCACTAGTGGGTCTCTTATATATCGTCATCCTATTCTGTTCATGTGTATTTAGGATATTATATGTTATCATTCTGTTATAAGATCTTATCGATGTCATGATTTAGTATTCATTCAAATTTTACCAAGATAATCTGTTTTTCGTGTATTTGGAATTCAGTTATTTTATATAAGACGATGATTTTGAGTATTAAAAAGGATAGGTCATTACACAAATAATTACAAACACTTTTATATTTCTAGTTCATCACAGTTTTTATGAAAATAAATACTACATTATCGTTATTTTTCATAACAAATATTCATAATACTCATATTGAAATAAAACAGTATCTATTTTTCAGTCAAAATAGAAAAATAATTATTATTTAATAAATAATATTCGGTATTTCGTAAAAATAATTTTTAATACTTGATGCAATTATTGAGTGTTGAATGTCATGCTCCTACTATTTCTGCCATTACTATAACAGTGTACAAAATACGGAGGTTCGTCATCCAATTAATATAGATTATACAATGGAGAGTTATTTGATCACATATCTTGAATTAAACAAATAAATTTCATAGAAAATGATTTTCTATATGAAAATAGATTTTGGAATTGTAATCATGTTTCTTATTTCAATATTATGTATCAATTGTTATTTTATAATTTTCGTTTCCAGTATCTCTTTATGAAATAGAAGTGACAATTCACTCTCATTATCCCAACTATAGCTTAAATCATGTCTACTCTTGTACATTTGTTTTTCTTTTTAAATGGTCAAACCATTCAAAAGAAAAGCCTTACTACATATCATAATAAACTCATTACAAAAGTGCACTTTATCATCCTTAACATTTAAGGACATCAATTATATTATACTTTGTATAAATTGATCAAAACTAACATTTCAGCGATCGAGTTTTTAGATCGATCTTGTAGTATTGGTCTTGTGTTAAATTTAGCACAATATGATCTTTATTACAATCAAGCAAATTGAATATTCAATCTCACACTATGATGTATTTACTTATTTCAAATGAACAAATTTCATCGAAATATCGAACTATAATCATTCACCATAACATTTACATGTGATCGTATAAGTATTATATATCCATAGCCTTGCATTGCTTTTAGACTTCGAAACTCATAGAATGTGTAATGATCCGTAAAATTTTGTTAATTTTTAATTGTTTTACTTAGCGTATTTAATTTGATTTTTGAGAAATTTTAAATAATAATATTTTGAAATAAAATCTTACATTTGGATTACGTATAGTTAAATGTGGCAAATGATAAATTTTCATCAAAAATTAAGAAAGTATATTTTAGGTGTGATTCTGTTCAATTTAAATCAGTAATAATTGATGTTCATAAAATAATTTATTTTGGAAAATTCAAGGCACAGCTGTTTTATTTGCCATCATTTCTTTTATTTATTTTCAAACGGTTCATTTTGCCTTTATAACGTGTCCTTCCATATTTATTCTTGCTGTCCAATCAAGTTATTAATTGCTTTGATTGTTTATAAATCAGTGTGTAGCTATTACTTTTTCTATCGATTTCAATTACTTAATAATTTTTCCAATTCAAAGATAGACTTCCCCATTCCTAGCCATTAATAAACTTTGAAATCATCGTCCTTGCCTTTCGTTATTCCCCGTTTTAAAATAATAATTGAAATATGTTTAAGGATTTATTAAATTTGTATTTCTGAAATACATTTGTGAAATAAATTTTATAAGCTAAGGTTTGAAGATATATTTGGGACTTATTTGAATTTGTCATTAATTAAGGATTTTATTTAGTTAAATCAATTTGAAACTATTAAATTCGAAACTTTAACATATGATCATATAACTTGAATTTTTATTTAAGGAATTAAATGGATCATTCATGTCTAAAGAAATCGAAGGTAATATATAGTAAATTTAAGGTCATATAAATAATATTGAATTTATTAAGTGAATATTTCAAAACTAAATAATAGTGAAATCAAGTTGGGAGATAAACGCAACTATCAAAGTTTAGTCTTTGAAATGTTGAATATTTAAATCTCCGAAATATATTAACTTCGAATTATATTGAAATTTAAATGGTTTATTTTGTGGTTCAAATCCATATTTAAAATAGATAAAATTTGAATTAGTTTAGTTAGAAACTAAATTGAATGGAAATTGATAAATTTTGATTTAATTGAATTTGAACGGGAAGGTCGAGTTGATTTTTGAAGCGATTTGTAAAGTTTGAGGAAATAAAAATACTTTACTTCATAAATTATTGGATATATAACTAATTTGGAAAATAGAGATATTTGAAATGAAAATTATATTTTATTTTTGAAATATAAATAAAATTGAAATGACCACGGTGTTATAGTGTATAGTTCTACCCTTTAGATAGTTCCTTGGATCCTTAGAGGATGGGTATCCCAAACATCCTCTAAGTTAATTATATTTAAGTTGATATTTCACTTGAGTTGGATTTATAGATATAAGAATGTTAATCCGGACTCGAGTGTTTTGTGTTTTGCTTTACGCTCGGGTCAGACTGAGTGATACAGCATTTGAGTCTCACCTTCGAAGTTGGAGCTTTGCTTGAAGATCCAGCTATCTATCCTTTCAGTTATCCAGTCGATTGGTTCAGAGAAGTCATCTGCCCGTACTGGAGACTTCACTACATCTGGGATTTTCTGATATATTCTATTTCTAACTTTGTTTATATAGCAGCTTCATGAACTACTATTCATTTATTCCGCTGCGTATCATTGTACTACTCTGTATCTGTGATTCTGTGATTGATTTATTTACTGTAGATGTTAAGTTTTGCCAAATTTCAATTAACAATCTATTATTTTGAGCAATTCAAGTCCGACATATACGGATGCGAATGGTCGAAAATATCAGGTCATTACAGTTGGTATCAGAGCTACGGTTCTAGGCAAAACATAGCATATATGGTAAATTTATTTACAGAATCTCTTTCGTTCGAGTTGAATCTCTTCCTTTTTAACTCGATTTCCTTTGAATTTTGGAATGTCCCTTGGTTTCGAAATTCATCCTTGTCTCTTTCTATTTATATTCGTTTGATTCTGGAGTATCCCATAATTCCACTGAATGTTTTGTAAAGGGGGTGAAAACTTCTTTACAATTGGCATTGATTCACCGAAGATTTCTGTATCCTCGGTTTACGATGCTGCTATATCTTGATATGGCGAATTCTATCTCTGGCGATCGAATCTCGATTTGTTTTGGAATTCCGCATCGATTATATTCCTGAAGTCACATTGACCCGATTAAGGTCGCCGCGATTTATAGAATTATGTCCATCTTCTATTTTGTAATTTAATTATCTCATCTTTGATCGAGTCTATCTTCGAATCAGGATTCTATTGATTAGAGTTTCTCCAATTTAAATCTCTACCGTTGCTTTGAAATCCATTCCTGAATCATCCTTTGAAAATCAGGTTATGTTTGAAATTATTTTATATATCGAAATTATTATTTGGATAACTATGATTTTATTCTATATATAAAAGTGAAATGTTATTCTATGTATAAAAGTTTTGAAAGGATATGAAATTTTGGAAATTTATAAGAAATTGATTTATATAAAAATGATTTATAACCGAAGGGTAAAATTTGAAATTCTAGAATTGAATTCCGGTATTTTGAAATTGGTTTTAAGATTTTGGAAATATATATAAAAATAATACGATTTAAAAGTATTTTCCGAATAAGAAATGTTTCAAATAAGTTCAAATGAATTCCAATAATTTTGAAGAAATTACAAAGAAGTTTTCAAGAAAATAGAAGTCCAGAACTCACTTATGTCGCTGCAAAATAATTTCGGTGATGAGTGCACGCATCATCGACATTGATTTTCGAGTTTCAATGTGGGGGAGAGGCCATTTTAATAGCTTCGCTATGCGAGTGATTTTGTAAAACCGTTTTGATTACAAATTCTGAAGTAATTTGATATTTTTGAAAGATATGTGTATATATTTGAAACAATTTAAAGTGAGACCGGTATTCGTCCTCGAGTTTAGGATTTGATTTGGTATAATCCTATCTATTGAAATTGATTTATTGTTGATTTTCAACTCTTGAATTGGATATTTGATTTCCCTAACTATTTTGAATGTTCGAACACTTCCAAATCGAGGTTAAATTTTAAGTTTTACATAATGGTTTTCAGAAAGGTAAATTGGATATTTCAAATAGAAATAAATAGTTTAAAGGTTTTAAAGGGATAATTATAAATTTGGAAACCATGTTGAGTATAATTGATTTTGAGAAAAATATTTGGTTTTGAAATTAGATTGGGATTAAAACCAGTACTTATATGGTGATTTTGGAAATGAATTTGTTGACTTGAGTTATGTTAATTTGGAAACTGGGATTATTTTTCTAAACCTATTATTTTGGGAACTTTGAAATTGAGATATTTAATTTGGAAGAAAATTTGGTGAAATCATCTATGATTTTGAAACTGAATTGATATTGAAATAATTTGAAATTGAGAAACTTATATTATTAAGTACTTGATTTGGGAGTGGTCGAACTTATATAAAATGGATTTGTATAAGTATAAAGTTGGTTTGAAATCTATTGATTTGAAAGGTACTCAATTGGGAAAGAGAATTTTATATAATCGAAGTCTATATAAGTGTGATTTGATATACTATTGATTTGGAAAGTATTCGATTTGAGAATGAAATCCTATATATAATGACCTTATATAAGTATGATATTTGAAAGTGATTTGAGAAGGTACTATAAGATATATATTTTCGAAGTAAAGATATGAAAAGTGCCTTCTGCTTGATATCCGCTTTGTGGCCACATTATGGATTCATTCTATCGATATTATTCTCTTTGATTTTTGGTTTTCCGGATGTGATACTCGAGTATTCCCACCGTGGCGTAACCCATGGTTTTTTTTCTCTCGCGACTACATAGCGTAACTTCCTGGCTAAGTCTGGCTTAGGGGTATGGATTGTTTCCTAGGGGATTCAGGCGTAACCATTGTGTATCCTACAATCTGTGTAGGTCGCATTAGTAGCGAAACTACCTGGGTGAGACAGCCTAGGGGTACGGATTGTTTCCTGGGGGACCCAGGCATAACCATTGTGTATCCTGCACCCTACTAGTCATCATGGCGTAACTCGCAGGGCTGAGAAAGCTTACGGATACAGATTGTTTCCTAGGGGATCCAGGCGTAACCATTGTGCATCTACGAACAATGGTTGGACAAAGGTTTTGGTTTGATTGTTTTTTTTGGATTGTACTTTCCATATCTGTTTTTTTAAGGTTTTTCAAGTATTTTCACTTGGTGTTGAAACAGGTCTACTAGGTACTTGAAGAATTCTAGCTTTGCACCTGATCAACGCATGGCCAGAGTCTGCAAGAACGAGGATAAACTTGTTGAAACATCGAGTTATAAAAGTATTTTTGAAAGGAAAAATTCGTTTCGATATAAAAGTATTTTATTACAAAGGTATTAAATTTTGTATTAATATTTGAGATCAAAATTTTATGGTTTGATTTAATTATTCGAGCCCGATACTATCCCTTTGAACCTACCTTATCTGCACAGCTTTATTTATTCACCGATATTCCGTTTTTCGGAATCTACCCTCCTTTCCTTTTTGAATATAATCTTTAAAATATTATTTATTTATATACTACATGGTTTAATAGTAAATCATTAGTGTCATTAATATTGCAGAAATTATTAATTTAATATAACATATTTAAGAAATGAGTATTAATTTATCTGTAATGTTGAAACTGTCTTAAGATAAATTAGTAAATTTATAAACCATGGATTTAATGTTATCAAATAACTTCCTTGAAAATATAACCAAGGATGTAACGACCCGTATTTTTACGGATCGAAAGATCGTAGAACTATCGACATTAAGTCGTTGATGTTGTTAAGTTATTTAGAGATGAGTCGACCAAAGCTTAGGTCGTGTGAGTTAGGTCGAATGGAGCGACCTATAGAAGTTAGGCCGTGTAATAGTTAGGTCGTGAGGAAGATAAGTCGGGTGGAGCGACTTATAGTAGTTAGCGACCTAAGAGACTATGCGAGTTAACGGCTTAAGGTTTCGACCGACCTAAGAATGGAGCGAGTTAAGGAAGATAGCGGGTTAGAAGGCCCACGGGTTAGTTTAGGTCGTAGAGACGACTTATAGAATTAGCAACCTATAGGATGTTAACGACCTAATAGTTGCAGTGACTTAAGGTGTTTAGCGACTTAAAATAGAAGCGACCTATAGTATAGAATGGCTTAGAGGTTGGGACGACCTAAGGGTTAACGACTTAAGAAAGTTAGGTCGCTCGAGCGACTTAAGGAGATAAGATAGGTCACCGTAGGTATTTAGGTTGTAGACGACCTATGTTGAGGTGTTAGGTCGCATATAGGGTTAAGTCGTTAGGACATGTGTGTTTTAGGTCGTTGGGCTTGTTAGGTCGCTAAGCCGCGTGAGTTCTTAACCCTGTTAGGTCGTAAGCTATTAGGTCGGCTGCTGGCTAGGTCGTGTGACCCTGTGTAGCGTTACGTCGCATACTAGGTAGGTCGTATTGAGGCTTATGTATTAGGTCGGCAGTGTTTTAGGTCGTAGGTCATTGGAATCAGGCCGCATTAGTATTAAGCTGTTGAGTCGTTAGGTCGCATGGGCGTTAGGTCGGTCATGTGGTTAGGTCGTAGGTCGTTAGGTTGGCAAGAGTTAGGTCGTGGACGACCTAAGGGGGCGAACGACTCATAGAATTCAGCCTATAAATAGAGGGCTTTAGTTCAATTTTTGGCACCGGATTTTGAAGCGACGAAGTGCTGCCATTTTGAGAGCTCGACTTCAACATTTCTTCACTTCATTTCTCCACTCTAATCTAGTGCTTACATCCATCCAAGATTGAAGATCCAAAGTTGAAGATCTACATTCTTCAAAGAGAGATTTCATCGATTGAAGCGAGATTTTGCCGGATCAAGCTTAGTTCTTCGCTGTCCAGATCTGAAGTTGATTTCTTTTAAGGTGTTTAGGTGATTCGGTGAGTGGTGGTTATCTCTCACACGGACCCAAAGGAGTATATTGGATCGGTGGCTTGATTGTGTGTTAAAGATAGAGATTTCTTGCATTTTCCTTAAATCTTCATGTAGATCTATTGTTCATGATGATTTGACACCTATTTTACTACATGTTCACTTATGCAAGTTTATTTATCGAGTTGTAGAAATATTGTTCATGATTCATGCTTGTTAGATTGCATGTTAGATTTGGACTCTTTATTTACGAAATTGCCATTATTGTTATAACTGCTTATTTAGATCTTGTTTGAATGCTTGATTATTTGTATTAATGATTGATTTGATTGATTAGTTGATTGATGATTTGATTTGGACAAGTATGGTCGAAGATGATTCAAAAGCTAAGTGGAAAAGCTCTTGAATAAGGAAAGCTGCTTGTGGCATATGAAGCGGGTGTTGAAGCTCATATGGATAGATTTGATGATGATGTTGAAATGGGACTTTGCTATGATGCGATGAGGCAAAGTATGATGTGAGAAAGCCTTGGTTTAATCCAGACGGGATCATCCCAAGCTTGTTGGTAACTCGGTGATGTGGTCCGAGTTTGTGGATAATGGTTGGCTTGAGAGGCGCTTGAGCTAGTATGGAAATAGTCGTCGAGGAGGATGACTAGAAGGCTGAGATTTCATCATTGTTGAAGGTTCTAGCATGCTCAAAGCAAGAGTACGTTGGGACGGGTCACGATGACGTTCCAAGCACGGGTCACGACGTGCTAGTACTCTGGGCAGATGCGATAGTCCTAGGCACGGGTCACGACGACGTGCGGACCTATGTCTAGAACCGGGGTTACCATTAGCCCTTGGCAGGCGGTCATTCAACTAACGGGGAAATCAAGGCAATGATAACAGTGATAGCCAGAGTCATGGATGTTTGGATGTTTGGTTGTATCGTCACTTGGGTCAAGAGCGATGTTTTCAGGGTGCCTATCTGATCTTGGTTTAGGCCTTGGGGGTTTGTACTTGGAAAACGCCGACCTTGACTCGAGTGATAATTATTTTTCTTTGAATGTCTGAATTGCTATGTTGCTTCTTCTTAGTGTGTCTGAGGGCTATCACTATAGAAAGAGGTGGAGTGGGATGGTTGGGCTCCTATTCCTTTTATCCTTTATGCTCTTTTGGTATGTTTGATAGTTGATTTACTGCTCACTAGGACTTTGTCTGACTCAAGGTTTTATTTTTATCTCTTATTACCTAGGGCTGTTCATCCATGTTGGGATGGGCAGACTAGGTAACAGGTGACAGGTGCTGTTCTTAGTGACCAACGGTGTTGATGACGAAGACGAGCTGGAGGCTTTTGCATATTGTTTTCTTACTATATGTACTGGAAGTTCCGCTGTTTGTATTCTCTGAGTGATATGTAGTGAGGCTTGATGTATTGGCTATTCAGATGTTTGTATCAAATTATTACGAGCTTATATGATGAGACTTATGTTCTACAGAGCTTCACTATGTATACTTTCTATTGTATTTTATCCATGCGCTTAGAGTAATACGATAGACTATTCTGTGTTTACCTTACCCTGACTATCGTCCATGGATGCCTCACACACTTTCAGCGCACTATTTCCTTGTTTTGGTGCGGGAGTCATGGGCGGTCGTCACATTTGGTATCAGAGCTTTGGTTAATCGATTTTAGCCAACGCTCGCTGACGTAACTACGTATGAGAGACGTAATTGTAATTTTGATGGATGATTACTATATATAATATAGTAGCTTAGAAGGATTTGAACTTCTTATGCAGTTGTTTCTCAGGGTATGTTAATCATTTCTTTTATATATTAGGAATGAGTCGAAGAGGGAGACCAGCTGCTAGGGGAGGCCATGCTGTTGAGGGGACTACTGATTATGCTTCTATGTTCGAGGCTATGATGACTTCGATCATGAGAAGGATGCCAGCTCCGGGGCCATCGGTAGATGTTGGAGTTCAGGTTCAATCCCCAAGACCAGTGGATTTTGCTAAGTTGTGTAAGGACTATACTGCTCTTGGAGGAAAGGTTTTCTTAGGAACAGAATCAACCATAAAAGTTCAGAGATGGATAGATGCTTGTAGAAGGTTCTTTGGTGATTTGGGAATTGAGGATGCAACTAAGAGGAAGCTTGCATCAAGACAGCTTCAAGGAAGAGCTTCTGATTGGTGGAACTCTATCACCATTGATACTCCAGAGGAAGAGATCACTTGGGAGCAATTCCAAGTCAGATTTGAAGCTAAGTTCATTTCTACAGCTCAGAAATCTGTTCTGTTTAAGAAGTTTGTGGAACTCAAGCAAGGTGGAAGACCAGTTTTTGAGTATGTTTCTGAGTTTGAAGCCTTGTCCAAGTATGCTCGGTCATATATTGAATCTCCTTATCAGAAGAATGAGAAGTTTGTGACAGGCTTGGACACTTATCTTAGGAGGCAGTTGGTGGATCATCTAGACGATCCGTTTGAGAAGCTTTTGGAGAAAGCTCTCAGGCACGAGAGTTTGTTTCCTAAGGAAGGGTCTGTTGTTGCTGTGACCAAGGAAGAGTCCAAACCACAGCAAGGTGGAAACAAGAAGAGGAAGCAGCAACAACAGAAGGGTAAGGATGACCAGAAGAAGCCAAAGGGTGAAGTGACCTGCTACAATTGTCGGCAGAAGGGCCATTTCTCTAGGGATTGCAAGAATCCAAAGGTGCAGTTGAAGTGCCACAACTGTGATAAGCTGGGGCATATTAGGAAGGACTGTCCAGAACCGAGGAAGGATAAGCAGATTGTGCAATCTTATACTTTGGGGGCTGTGCCATCATCTTTGAAGGCTCCTACTGCTGAAGAGGAGGGAAAGAGTGTGGTGGTTCAAGGTACTCTTTCCATTTGTGGTGTTTCAGTTAGAGTGTTGTTTGATACTGGGGCGTCGCATTCCTTTGTTTGTATTGAACTTGTAGGCCGGTTAGGTTTGGAACCGGAAATTGTTGATAGACCATTGGTTGTGACTAATCCAGTTGGGGGTTCGTCTTGTTTGTGTATGGTATGTCGTGGTCTAGTTGTGTCGAGTCATGATTGCTCTTTTGTTTGTGATTGTTTTGTTCTGAACTTTGCGGGGTTCGGAATTATTTTGGGTATGGATTGGCTTAGGAAGTATGCGGCAAGGGTTGATTGTAAGAGGCTGGAGGTGACAGTCGAGAATGTGGAAAGGCGAAAGGTTGTGATACGATGTAAGCATGAAGAAGGCGTCTTCATGAGCTTCATGTATTCGCTGGTTGTTCCGCAGGATGGACTGTCATCGGTGCCTATTGTGAATGGATTTGAGGATGTCTTTGATGAGGTCAAAGGGTTACCGCCGCATAGAGAGATCAAGTTTCGTATCGATCTAGTTGAGGGAGCCAGACCTGTTGTGATGCCTCTTAGGCGAATGGCGCCTAGGGAGCAGCAAGAGTTGAAGATGCAAGTTGATGACCTTTTACAGAAAGGATTCATTCGGCGTAGTGTGTCCGAATGGGGTGCACCAGTTGTGTTTGCAACCAAAGCGGATGGATCGTTGAGGTTGTGTGTGGATTATCGTGAGCTGAATAACGTGACTAAGAAGAACAAGTATCCATTGCCGAGAATAGATGACTTGTTTGATCAGCTTCACGAAGCTAAGGTGTTTTCTCAGATGGATTTGGCAACGGGATTTCACCAGTTGAGAGTGGCAAAGGATAGTGTGCCGAAGACTGCTTTCAGGACACCATCTGGTTTCTTTGAGTGGTTGGTAATGCCGTTTGGATTGACCAATGCACCAGTGTATTTTGTGGATCTTATGAATAGAGTATTCAGGGATCAGTTGAACAAGTTCGTGCTTGTGTTCGTGGATGATATTTTGATTTATTCCAGAACTGAAGAAGAGCACAAGATGAACTTGCGGATTGTTTTGGAAATCTTGCGAAAACATCAGCTGATGGCTAAGTTTTCGAAGTGTCACTTCTGGAAGAGCGAAGTGAGGTTCTTAGGCCATGTTATCTCTGGAAATGGAATAGCGGTTGATCCCGCCAAGGTGGCAGCAATCCAGGATTGGGTTAGACCTAAGATTGCATCTGATGTGAGAAGTTTTCTTGGATTAGCAGGATACTATCGTCGGTTTATCAAAGACTTTTCCAAGATAGCTGCACCGTTGACAGGATTGACGAAAAAGAATCAGATATTCAGATGGGATGCTAAGAGTGAGCAAGCTTTCGGAATCTTGAAAGAGCGACTGACGAGTGCTCCTGTTTTGGTTATTCCAAGTGGAAACGATGAGATGGTAGTTTACACCGATGCATGTAGTACTGGACTTGGAGCAGTGCTGATGCAAAAGGATAAAGTTGTCGTGTACGCAAGTCGACAACTGAAGCCGCATGAAAGGAATTATCCGACTCATGATTTGGAGTTAGTTGAAGATGTGGAGACATTGTCTATTGGGAGTTCGATTCGAGTTGTTTACATATCATAAGTCGTTGAAGTATCTTTTCTCCCAAAAAGATTTGAATCTTCGACAACAACGATGGCTAGAGTTTTTGGCATTATATGATTTTGGTATAACATATACTCCGGGAAAAGGAAACGCAGTGGCGGATGCGTTAAGTCGAAGACATGCAGGTTTGGGAGCCATGTTTTTAGAATGGAAGAGCCTTGAGTATTTGGCTGGATTTGACTTCAGGCCTAGATGTGAATTGGAACCTGAAATATTGGCAAACTTATCGATAAGACATACTCTAGTGGAAAGAATTGGCGAGAGCCAAAAGCGAGACGATAAGCTTGTCAAGATTATCCGAGATTTGGAATCTGGATCAGACCCAGAGAAGGATAAAGAATTCGAAGTCGATCGAGAGGGTTGGCTTCGAAAACAAGGACGACTAGTTGTTCCCGATATAGATGGGTTGAGAGATGAAGTTCTGAGGGAAAATCATCACTCGAAGTTGACAATTCATCCAGGTGGAAATAAGATGTATCGGGATATGAAGAGAACCTACTACTGGGAAGGTATGAAGAAGGATGTTGGAAATTTTATTTCCAAATGTATGAACTGCCAGTTGGTAAAAGCCGAGCAGAAGAAGCCAAGTGGATTGCTTCATCCATTAGAAGTTCCTACATGGAAGTGGGAACAAAGATCGATGGATTTTATCGATGGTCTACCTAGAACCAGGACAGAGAATGAAGGGATTAGGGTCATTGTAGATCGTTTGACTAAGAGTGCAAGATTCATTCATGTTAGATCAACTAGGACTGCATCGAAATTGGCTGAGTTATATGTTAAGTGGATAGTTTGATTCCATGGTATTCCGAAGAGTATAGTGAGCGATCGAGATCCATTGTTCACTAGTGAATTTTGGAAGAGCTTCCAAGAAGTTTTGGGAACCGAGGTGTGTTTGAGTACAGCTTATCACCCCCAAACAGATGGTCAGACCGAGAGAGTCAACCGAGTTTTGGAAGATCTCCTGAGAGCATGTGTTTTGGACTTCGGAGGATCATGGGAAGATCATCTTCATTTGGTGGAATTTGCGTATAATAACAGTTATCAGTCAAGCATTGGTATGGCACCATATGAAGCATTGTTTGGAAGGCCGTGTAACTCTCCTACATGTTGGTTGGAAACTGGAGAAAAGCTGATACTTGGGCCAGAGATGATTCGTCAGACTTCGGATTGTATAGAGATCATTCAGCGACGAATGAAGGCAGCCCAAGATCGTAAGAAAAGTTATGCCGATAAGCGTTGTAAGGATTTGAAATTCGACGTAGGCAATATGGTTTTCGTGAACGTTTCTCCACTGAAGAATGTTATTCGATTCGGGAAGAAAGGGAAATTGACTCCGAGATTTGTTGGACCATTCCCGTTCATCGAGCGAATTGGAAAGCTCGCTTATAGGTTAGAGTTACCAGAAAAGATGTCGGGTGTGCACAATGTTTTTCATGTATCGTATCTACGGAGGTATGTGCACGACCCAAGTACAGTGATTTCTGCCGATAGCTATGAAGATTTAGAAGTTGATCCAGTTGTTAGAAGACCTTGTAAGCCACTTCGTGTTGTGGAAACTGACACGAAACAGCTTAGGAAGAAGATAGTCAAGTTGCTCAAGGTACAATGGAGTGATGATGTTAACGACTGTACGTGGGAAGAGGAAGAGAGGATGAAGGCAGCTCATCCTGAAATCTTCGAGGTATGGCCCTAAGGTGTCGTGACATCTCACGAATTTGTAACTTGTTCTAATCTTAGAATTCTGCATGCTAGGCTAGTAATTGTATGCATGGTTTGATGATTGCTATGGATGGTAGGCATGCAGAATAGTTTTGAATGCTCTTGTTTGTTTGGAATTTCGGGGGCGAAATTCCTAAAGGGGAGAGAATGTAACGACCCTTATTTTTACGGATCGAAAGATCGTAGAACTGTCGACATTAAGTCCTTGATGTTGTTAAGTTATTTAGAGATGAGTCGACCAAAGCTTAGGTCGTGTGAGTTAGGTCGAATGGAGAGACCTATAGAAGTTAGGCCGTGTAATAGTTAGGTCGTGAGGAAGATAGGTCGGGTGGAGCGACTTATAGTAGTTAGCGACCTAAGAGACTATGCGAGTTAACGGTTTAAGGTTTCGACCGACCTAAGAATGGAGCGAGTTAAGGAAGATAGCGGGTTAGAAGGCCCACGGGTTAGTTTAGGTCGTAGAGACGACTTATAGAATTAGCAACCTATAGGATGTTAACGACCTAAGAGTTGCAGCGACTTAAGGTGTTTAGCGACTTAAAATAGAAGCGACCTATAGTATAGAACGTCTTATAGGTTGGGACGACCTAAGGGTTAACGGCTTAACAAAGTTAGGTCGCTCGCGCGACTTAAGGAGATAAGATAGGTCATCGTAGGTATTTAGGTCGTAGACGACCTATGTTGAGGTGTTAGGTCGCATATAGGGTTAAGTCGTTAGGACATGTGTGTTTTAGGTCGTTGGGCTTGTTAGGTCGCTAAGCCGCGTGAGTTCTTAACCCTGTTAGGTCGTAAGCTGTTAGGTCGGCTGCTGGCTAGGTCGTGTGACCCTGTGTAGCGTTAAGTCGCATACTAGGTAGGTCGTATTGAGGCTTATGTGTTAGGTCGGCAGTGTTTTAGGTTGTAGGTCGTTGGAATCAGGCCGCATGAGTATTAAGCTGTTGAGTCATTAGGTCGCATGGGCGTTAGGTCGGTCATGTGGTTAGGTCGTAGGTCGTTAGTTTGGCAAGAGTTAGGTCGTGGACGACCTAAGGGGGCGAACGACTCATAGAATTCAGCCTATAAATAGAGGGCTTTGGTTCACTTTTTGGCACCGGATTTTGAAGCGACGAAGTGCTGCCATTTTGAGAGCTAGACTACAACATTTCTTCACTTCATTTCTCCACTCTAATCTAGTGCTTACATCCATCCAAGATTGAAGATCCAAAGTTGAAGATCTACATTCTTCAAAGAGAGATTTCATCGATTGAAGCGAGATTTTGCCGGATCAAGCTTAGTTCTTCGCTGTCCAGATCTGAAGTTGATTTCTTTTAAGGTGTTTAGGTGATTCGGTGAGTGGTGGTTATCTCTCACACGGACCCAAAGGAGTATATTGGATCGGTGGCTTGATTGTGTGTTAAAGATAGAGATTTCTTGCATTTTCCTTAAATCTTCATGTAGATCTATTGTTCATGATGATTTGACACCTATTTTACTACATGTTCACTTATGCAAGTTTATTTATCGAGTTGTAGAAATATTGTTCATGATTCATGCTTGTTAGATTGCATGTTAGATTTGGACTCTTTATTTACGAAATTGCCATTATTATTATAACTGCTTATTTAGATCTTGTTTGAATGCTTGATTATTTGGATTAATGATTGATTTGATTGATTAGTTGATTGATGATTTGATTTGGACAAGTATGGTCGAAGATGATTCAAAAGCTAAGTGGAAAAGCTCTTGAATAAGGAAAGCTGCTTGTGGCATATGAAGCGGGTGTTGAAGCTCATATGGATAGATTTGATGATGATGTTGAAATGGGACTTTGCTATGATGCGATGAGGCAAAGTATGATGTGAGAAAGCCTTGGTTTAATCCAGACGGGATCATCCCAAGCATGTTGGTAACTCGGTGATGTTGTCCGAGTTTGTGGATAATGGTTGGCTTGAGAGGCGCTTGAGCTAGTATGGAAATAGTCGTCGAGGAGGATGACTAGAAGGCTGAGATTTCATCGTTGTTGAAGGTTCTAGCATGCTCAAAGCAAGAGTACGTTGGGACGGGTCACGATGACGTTCCAAGCACGGGTCACGATGACGTTCTAGTACTCTGGGCAGATGCGATAGTCCTAGGCACGGGTCACGACGACGTGCGGAGCTATGTCTAGAACCGGGGTTACCATTAGCCCTTGGCAGGCGGTCATTCAACTAACGGGGAAATCAAGGAAATGATAACAGTGATAGCCAGAGTCATGGATGTTTGGATGTTTGGTTGTATCGTCACTTGGGTCAAGAGCGATGTTTTCAGGGTGCTTATCTGATCTTGGTTTAGGCCTTGGGGATTTGTACTTGGAAAACGCCGACCTTGACTCGAGTGATAATTATTTTGCTTTGAATGTCTGAATTGCTATGTTGCTTCTGCTTAGTGTGTCTGGGGGCTATCACTGTAGAAAGAGGTGGAGTGGGATGGTTGGGTTCCTATTCCTTTTATCCCTTATGCTCTTTTGGTATGTTTGATAGTTGATTTACTGCTCACTAGGACTTTGTCTGACTCAAGGTTTTATGTTTAACTCTTATTACCTTGGGCTGTTCATCCATGTTGGGATGGGCAGACTAGGTAACAGGTGACAGGTGCTGTTCTTAGTGACCAACGTTGTTGATGACGAAGACGAGCTGGAGGCTTTTGCATATTGTTTTCTT
Source organism: Allium cepa (assembly GCA_030765085.1). Taxonomy (NCBI): domain Eukaryota; kingdom Viridiplantae; phylum Streptophyta; class Magnoliopsida; order Asparagales; family Amaryllidaceae; genus Allium; species Allium cepa. The sequence continues at coordinate 747,307,525 of CM060941.1, forward strand.
ACTATATGTACTGGAAGTTCTGTTGTTTGTATTCTCTGAGTGATATGTAGTGAGGGTTGATGTATTGGCTATTCAGATGTTTGTATCAAATTATTACGAGCTTATATGATGAGACTTATGTTCTACAGAGCTTCACTATGTATACTTTCTATTGTATTTTATCCATGCGCAGAGAGTAATACGATAGACTATTCTGTGTTTACCTTACCCTGACTATCGTCCATGGCTGCCTGGCACACTTTCAGCGCACTATTTCCTTGTTTTGGTGCGGGAGTCATGGGCGGTCGTCACAAAGGATGTGAATAACTGTTTCCAAATAGTTTTCATATATATTTATAAAGGTGTTATTTAAACTTATAAATGGTACTTATAAATGAAACAAGAAATTTTACAAATGGGTTTGAATTTTTTTTTAAGTATTAAAGAAAATTTAATTTCAAATTTAATTTTCAAATGAATTTTTCAAGTAAAATTTATATGGTCTTAAATTAATTGTTTATCCTTGTCTTTCAATCTATTTATCTTTCTGGTTATTTCTATTCTCCTACCTTCTTCCTTTTTGGGGACGAAAGTTTTGAGTGGGGGAGAGTGTAACGACTCGTAAAATTTTGTTAATTTTTAATGGTTTTATTTAGCGTATTTAATTTGATTTTTGAGAAATTTTAAATAATAATATTTTGAAATAAAATCTTACATTTGGATTACGTATAGTTAAATGTGGCAAAAGATAAATTTTCATCAAAAATTAAGAAAGTATATTTCAAGGTGTGATTTTGTTCAATTTAAGTCAGTAATGATTGGTGTTCATAAAATAATTTATTTTGGAAAATTCAAGGCACAACTGTTTTATTCACCACCATTTCTTTTATTTATTTTCAAACGGTTCATTTTGCCTTTGTAACGTGTCCTTCCATATTTATTCTTGTTGTCCAATCAAGATATTAATTGCTTTGATTGTTTCTAAAACAGTGTGTAGATGTTACTTTTTCTACCGATTTCAATTGCCTAATAATTTTTCCGATTCATAGATAGACTTCCCCATTCCTAGCCATTAATAAACTTTGAAATCATCGTCCTTGCCTTTCGTTATTCCCCGTTTTATAATAATAATTGAAATATGTTTAAGGATTTATTAAATTTGTATTTCTGAAATAGATTTGTGGAATAAATTTGATAAGTTAAGGTTTGAAGATATATTTGGGACTTATTTGAATTTGTCATTAATTAAGGATTTTATTTATTTAAATCAATTTGAAACTATTAAATTTGAAACTTTAACATATGATCGTATAACTTGAATTTTTATTTAAGAAATTTAATGGATGATTCATGTCTAAAGAAATCGAAGATAATATATAGAAAATGTAAATTTAAGGTCATATAAATAATATTGAATTTATTAAGTGAATGTTTCAAAACTAAATAATAGTGAAGTCAAGTTGGGATATAAACGCAACTATCAAAGTTTAGTCTTTGAAATGTTGAATATTTAAAGCTTCGAAATATAGTAACTTCGAATTATATTAAAATTTAAATGGTTTATTTTGTGGTTCAAATCCGTATTTAAAATAGATAAAATTTGTATTAGTTTAGTCAGAAACTAAATTGAATGGAAATTGATAAATTTTGATTTAATTGAATTTGAACGGGAAGGTCGAGTTGATTTTTGAAGCGATTTGTGAAGTTTGAGGAAATAAAAATACTTTACTTCATAAATTATTGGATATATAACTAATTTGGAAAATAGATATATTTGAAATGAAAATTATATTTTAGTTTTGAAATATAAATAATATTGAAATGACCACGGTGTTATAGTGTATATTTCTACCCTTTAGATAGTTCCTTGGATCCTTAGAGGATGGGTATCCCAAACATCCTCTAAGTTAATTATATTTCAGTTGATATTTCACTTGAGTTAGATTTATAGATATAGGAATGTTAATCCTAACTCGAGTGTTTTGTGTTTTGCTTTACACTCGGGTCAGACTGAGTGATACAGCATTTGAGTCTCACCTTCGAAGTTGGAGCTTTGCTTGAAGATCCATGATGCAGCTCAGAACAGAGAAGAAATGCAACCAAAATTTCTAACAAGGATGAGTCGTACACGACTCATAGAGAGGTTAAGTCGTACACGACTTAGGAAGGCAAGGTTAAGTCGTTTCCGACTTAATGGTGCACGGGATAGCAAGTTTCGAGTTAACAACAATTTAAGCCGCATAAAAGAGGCATCGGGTTTGAGTCGTTCGAGCTTGAGTCGTATACGGGATAATGGAACAGGGTTACGACTCAAGGGAAACTTGGAGTGTTCATACTTGATGAGTCGTACACGACTTAACAACGTATCCATAAGTCGTGGCCGAGATAGCATCAAGAAGGAGAAGGGTTCAACTGATGGGAACTTGAGTCGAAGGAAGGATGTTGAGTCGTGAGTCGTAGGTCGTTGCCGACCTAATATGAGTCGTGAGTCGTTCATATGAAATGATGAGTCGTGTACTATGACTGATATGTTGTAACCATGAGTCGGTTGAGACTTAAGTCGTTTATAAGTTGAGTCGTAAAGTGTTCTTGAGTCGGAGGCGGAACTTACATGAGTCGTTGGCTTTGTGTTCTGTTGTAAAGGGTTGGAGTTACGTGTGTTGAGTCGGTAACGACTTATGATGAGTCGGCCGAGATGAGTCGTGTATGTTGAGTCGGTGCCGACTTAAGAGTTGGGTGACGAATGTTGTGTTGAGTGTAATGCCTATAAATAGCGTGTGTGTTGTAATTTTTGAGGTTGTTGAATATTGAATAAAATTTCCTTTTGTTAGCTTTGTGCTTTCATACAATTGGTAGTTGAGTGTGATCTCCTATCTCCTCTTTCGGTTAATCGAGTGCGCTCGATTCAACGATCGTAGAAGCCGATTCACGGAATCTAGTGCGCTAGATCAACGTGCGAAGAATCGTAGATCTTTAAACACGGTATAGTGCGCTATCAACGTGTTTGAGATAGCTAGAGTTCGGTATCTTTGGATCAACGAACTTGGGCATTTTGGTATCTTCAACTCACCGATTGTTACATTTCACCGATTGAAGTTTGTTCGAATTATCCGCTGCGTCAGTTTTGGTATCAGAGCCATACTTAGCCAATCATAGCTAAGTTGATTCTTGGAGCCAAGTTTTGAAGTTTTTGAAGTTTGAAGGAATTCATCGTGTTCATATTGAAGTTGCATCAAGTTTGGAGTGTTTGATCCATTTCATTTTGGATCGAGGAGTTGGACTTTGTTTGGACTTTGAATTGGTGTTTGCGCGCCAATTTTTGGAGGGTTTTGGAGTAAGTTTGAAACTAAGCCATGAAGTGTCAAGGCCGAGACAAGGGGGAGCCGACCTTACTTGAATTGTTAACTCGTTGCCGAGTTAGTGTGAGCCGAGACAAGCATAGCCGTGTATTGTTGAGCTTAGATTGCTTTGTTGAGAGGAAAGTTTGAAGTCTTGTGTTGAATTTTTGAAGTCTTGAGAAGTTTACAACCATGCCACCAAGGAGAGCTAATCGTCATCAAAACGTTGAAGCTTTGTATCGTAGAGAAGAAGCCGAGCTTATGGAACAACGTATTAATGAGAAATTTGATGAAGGCATTGGTAAATTGGAGAGATTGATGAATGATTTGAATCAAAGGAGGAGATCACCAAACTCGAACCATGGAGGAAACCGAGTTTCGCCATCGGTTACGGAAGCGAGGAGGGTATCGCCACATTCTTGTAGAGATAGAAGAGAAACATCAATTTCATCACGAAGAGATCATCATGACTATGCACATGAAGAAAGAAGAAGTCAACGTGAATTTGACCATGAAGCATATAGAGATGAAGAGAGACATAGTCAAAGAAGTATGCATGAACGAAGGGATGATAATGGTCGAGATCGATGTAGACGTACTTTTGATTTTGTTGAAGAGGGTGACAGAGCTAGTATTCATTATCGAGATCGAGACCAAGTTCGGAATTCTTATCGGGATGTTGAAGATGATCGTCGATGGGAATCGGGTATGAAGATGGAAATTTCGGAGTTTAAAGGCGGGATGGTTGCTGAAGAATTCTTAGATTGGTTATCTAATGTGGAGGAAATTTTTGAAGAATTCTTAGTTGCTACAAGGCTGAGGGGGAGAGCTTTGGCATGGTGGCAGCAAACTAAACTTACTCGTGAACGAATGGGGAAGTCAAAGATAGAATCTTGGGAAAAGATGAAGAAGTTGATGAGATCTACTTTCTTACCTTACAACTACCAATCACTTATGTACCAAAGGTTGCAGAATCTGAGGCAAGGGACAAAGTCTGTTAGCGATTATGCTGATGAATTTTACCAACTCATTGCCAGGAATGATATTATGGAGACAGAAGAATAGCTAACTGCTAGATTCATTGGGGGATTGAGAATGCAGATCCAGGATATGGTTAATATGTTTGATCCTAGATCAGTGGCAGAGGCACATCAGAAAGCGTTAGCCTGGGAGAAGCAAGGAAGGCGTGGAGGTGGTGTGTTTACTAATTCCAATAATCAAGCAAGGGGTGTTAGTGGAGGTTCTAATGTACCTAAACCTGTCAATAAACCAGTGGTGAAGGAGGCTGAGAAGGCGAAGGTTAACAGTGGTTTCAAATGTTATAATTGTCAGGAGTTGGGTCACAAAAGCAATGAATGTCCGAAGCCGAAGAAGAGAACCATGGTTGCAGAAGTTGAGGAGGATGATGGTGAGGAGGCAGAATGTTCAAATACACCTGATGTTGAGGAGGAAGAAGAAGTGTCGGGAGATGAAGGTTGTAATCTTATGATGAGGAGAAGTTGTTTGACACCAAAGCAAGAGAAGGATTGTAGTTGGTTGAGAAGCAATATTTTTCAGTCGACATGCACTATTCTGGGGAAAGTCTGCAAGTTTGTTATTGATGCGGGAAGTTGTGATAATATTATTTCTACAGAGGCTGTGAGGAAATTGAACTTGAAGACTGAGAAGCATCCTAAACCGTACAAGCTAGCATGGTTAAGGAAGGGAGGTGAAGTGAAAGTGTGTCGGAGAGCTTGTGTGAATTTTTCGATTGGAAAGAAGTACAAGGATGAAATTTGGTGTGATGTCGTAGATATGGATGTTTGTCACTTATTGTTGGGCAGACCATGGCAGTTTGATAGAGCAGTTCAGCATGACGGTCGTGCCAACAGTTACAGTTTCATGTTCGAGGGTACTAAAATCACTTTGGTTCCTAAGAAGCAACAGCAGAAGGAGAGCAAGCTAGAAGAGATTGAAGAATTAAAAACTTTGTTGACTTTGAAGGAGTTTGTTAAAGAAGTTGAAGAAGAACCGGAAGTATTTTTGTTGATTGGGAGAGAGAGTAGTGAAGAAGTTGAAATTCCAGAAGAAGCAAAGCCCATTTTGAAAGAATTTGAAGATGTCTTTCCAGAGGAGTTACCTAAGGAGTTACCACCACTTAGAGACATTCAACATCAAATTGATCTTGTTCCAGGAGCAGTGTTACCACATCGACCACATTACCGTATGAGTCCGAAGGAACATGAGGAGTTACGAAGGCAGGTGGAAGAGTTGTTGGAACAGGGACGTGTTCAGGAAAGTTTAAGTCCTTGTGCCGTGCCAGCATTGTTAGTACCAAAGAAAGACGGAACATGGAGGATGTGCACAGATAGTAGAGCTTTGAATAAGATCACTGTTCGTTACAGATTTCCTATGCCGAGGTTGGATGATTTGTTGGATCAGTTGAGTGGGGCAACTATATTTTCAAAGATTGATTTGAAGAGTGGTTATCATCAAATTCGTATCAGACCTGGAGACGAATGGAAGACAGCTTTCAAAACTAGAGAGGGGTTGTACGAATGGTTGGTTATGCCATTTGGTTTGTCAAATGCACCTAGTACATTCATGCGGGTGATGAATCAAATCTTTAGACCATTCATTGGAAAGTTCGTCGTGGTTTATTTCGATGATATTCTGATTTATAGCAGGAGTACGGAGGAGCATGTTCTACATTTGAGGGAAGTGTTGCTTATTCTTCGTGAAGAACAATTTTATGCTGCTACAAAGAAATGTGTGTTTATGACACCCAGTGTTTTATTCCTGGGTTATGTTGTTTCAGGGAAAGGTATCCAAGTTGACCAGAGCAAAGTTGAAGCAGTCAGGAATTGGCCACAGCCAAAGACAATTACAGAAGTGAGAAGTTTTCATGGGCTAGCGTCATTCTACCGAAGATTCATCCCACACTTCAGTAGCGTGATGGCTCCAGTGACTGATTGCATGAAAGGGAAACAATTTGTGTGGTCAGAAGAAGCGGGGGTTGCCTTTGAGAAGATCAAGGAATTGTTGACGTCTGCACCAATTCTTGTTCTACCTAATTTTCAGTTATTGTTTGAATTGCATACTGATGCATCGAAGGTTGGTATTGGAGGAGTTCTGAGTCAGAATGGGAAGCCAGTTGCATATTTCAGTGAAAAGTTGTCAGGGGCGAGGATGAGATACAGTACATATGACGTTGAATTTTATGCTGTTGTTCAGGCTGGGCATGATAAAATTTCAGCGAGACATGCATCATGGATTGCTTATCTGCAGCAGTTTACTTTTGTCGTTAAGCACAAATCAGGGGTGACAAATCGGGTAGCTGATGCTTTGAGTAGGAGGAGTCATTTACTAACGACAATAAAGATTGAAGTGACGGGGTTCGAAATGTTGCCTGAGATGATTGAAGGAGATCCTTACTTTGAGAAATATGTTGAGAAAGTGAAGGATGGGAGTACCGATGAATTCATGTTAGTTGATGGTTTTCTGTTTAAAGGAAATCGTTTATGTATTCCGGATTGTAGTTTGAGGATGAAGATTGTGAAGGAGTTGCACGAGGAAGGACATGTAGGCCGTGATCGTACTTTGCAGTTGATTTCGCAATCTTACTTTTGGCCGTCGATGAGGAAAGAGGTGGAAAGATTTGTGGAGCGATGCCATATTTGCCAAGTTTCAAAAGGAACAGCAACGAATGCAGGGTTGTATATGCCATTACCAGTACCATCTAAGCCATGGGTTGATATTAGCATGGATTTCGTCTTGGGTTTGCCGAGAACTCAAAGGGGAAATGATTCGATATTTGTTGTGGTGGACAGGTTTTCAAAGATGGCACATTTTGTTGCTTGCAAGAAGACAGCAGATGCAGTTCGAGTGGCACAGTTATTTTTCAAGGAAATTTATCGACTTCATGGTTTACCAGAATCTATTGTTTCTGATCGAGATACTCGTTTTCTGAGTCACTTTTGGTTGAGTTTGTGGAAGATGGTGGGAACGAAACTGAAATTTAGTAGTGCTTATCATCCGCAAACTGATGGGCAGACAGAAGTTGTTAACCGGTCATTGGGAAATTTGTTGCGTTGTCTTGTACAGGATAATTTGAGAAGTTGGGACATGAAGCTATGCCAGGCAGAATTTGCTCATAATCATGCAGTAAATCGTAGCACAGGATTCAGTCCGTTTCAGATTGTTTATTCAAATTTACCCAGGGGACCGTTGGATTTGGCAGTAGTACCACAGTCAAAAGGAACAGTTAAACGAGCTGCTGATTTTGTTGATGAGCTGAATAAATGTCATAAAATCGTTCAGGAACGACTGGAGAAATCGAATGAGAAATATAAGAAGTTTGCAGATTCGAAACGACGAAATGTTGAATTTAAAGAAGGTGATTTGGTTTATGCTGTATTGACAAAGGATCGTTTCCCGGTGGGTGCTTATAACAAGTTGAAGGCGCGGAAAATTGGTCCAGTTGAAATTTTAAAGAAAATCAATGAGAATGCTTATCGATTAAAATTACCAGATGATGTCTATACTTCTGATGTTTTTAACATCAAACATTTAATTCCATATCATGGAGGTAAGATTGTTGAGGAAGAATTTACAAATTCGAGGTCGAATTTTTCTCAACCAGGGGAGGATGATGCAGCTCAGAACAGAGAAGAAATGCAACCAAAATTTCTAACAAGGATGAGTCGTACACGACTCATAGAGAGGTTAAGTCGTACACGACTTAGGAAGGCAGGGTTAAGTCGTTTCCGACTTAATGGTGCACGGGATAGCAAGTTTCGAGTTAACAACAATTTAAGCCGCATAAAAGAGGCATCGGGTTTGAGTCGTTCGAGCTTGAGTCGTATACGGGATAATGGAACAGGGTTACGACTCAAGGGAAACTTGGAGTGTTCATACTTGATGAGTCGTACACGACTTAACAACGTATCCATAAGTCGTGGCCGAGATAGCATCAAGAAGGAGAAGGGTTCAACTGATGGGAACTTGAGTCGAAGGAAGGATGTTGAGTCGTGAGTCGTAGGTCGTTGCCGACCTAATATGAGTCGTGAGTCGTTCATATGAAATGATGAGTCGTGTACTATGACTGATATGTTGTAACCATGAGTCGGTTGAGACTTAAGTCGTTTATAAGTTGAGTCGTAAAGTGTTCTTGAGTCGGAGGCGGAACTTACATGAGTCGTTGGCTTTGTGTTCTGTTGTAAAGGGTTGGAGTTACGTGTGTTGAGTCGGTAACGACTTATGATGAGTCGGCCGAGATGAGTCGTGTATGTTGAGTCGGTGCCGACTTAAGAGTTGGGTGACGAATGTTGTGTTGAGTGTAATGCCTATAAATAGCGTGTGTGTTGTAATTTTTGAGGTTGTTGAATATTGAATAAAATTTCCTTTTGTTAGCTTTGTGCTTTCATACAATTGGTAGTTGAGTGTGATCTCCTATCTCCTCTTTCGGTTAATCGAGTGCGCTCGATTCAACGATCGTAGAAGCCGATTCACGGAATCTAGTGCGCTAGATCAACGTGCGAAGAATCGTAGATCTTTAAACACGGTATAGTGCGCTATCAACGTGTTTGAGATAGCTAGAGTTCGGTATCTTTGGATCAACGAACTTGGGCATTTTGGTATCTTCAACTCACCGATTGTTACATTTCACCGATTGAAGTTTGTTCGAATTATCCGCTGCGTCAATCCAGCTATCTATCCTTTCAATCATCCAGTCGATTGGTTCAGAGAAGTCATCTGCCCGTACTAGATACTTCACTGCATCTGGATTTTCTGATGTATTTTATTTCTAACTTTGTTTATATAGTAGCTTCATGAACTACTATTCATTTATTCCGCTGCGTATCATTGTACTACTCTGTATCTGTGATTCTGTGATTGATTTATTTACTGTAGATGTTAAGTTTTGCCAAATTTCAATTAAAAATTTGATATTTTGAGCAATTCAAGTCCGACATATGCGGATGCGAATGGTCGAAAATATCTGGTCGTTACAGTTGGTATCAGAGCTATGGCTCTAGGCAAAACTTAGCATATATGGTAAATTTATTTACAGAATCTCTTTGGTTCGAGTTGAATCTCTTCCTTTTTGACTCGATTTCCTTTGAATTTTGGAATGTCCCTTGGTTTCGAAATTCATCCTTGTCTCTTTCTATTTATATTCGTTTGATTCTGGAGTATCGCATAATTCCACTGAATGTTTTGTAAAGGAGGTGAAAACTCCTTTACAATTGGCATTGATTCACCGATGATTTCTGTATCCTCGCTTTACGATGCTGCTATATCTTGATATGGCGAATTCTATCTCTGGCGATCGAATCTCGATTTGTTTTGGAATTCCGCATCGATTATATTCCTAAAGTCACGTTGACCCCATTAAGGTCGCCGCGATTTATAGAATTATATCCATCTTCTATTTTGTAATTTAATTATCTCATCTTCGATCGAGTCTATCTTCGAATCAGGATTCTATTGATTGGAGTTCCTCTAATTTAAATCTCTATCATTGCTTTGAAATCCATTCCTGAATCATCCTTTGAAAATCGGGTTATGTTTGAAATTATTTTATGTATCGAAATTATTATTTGGATAACTATGATTTTATTCTATATATAAAAGTGAAATGTTATTCTATATATAAAAGTTTTGAAAGGATTTGAAATTTTGGAAATTTATAAGAAATTGATTTATATAAAAATGATTTATAACCGAAGGGTAAAATTTGAAATTCGAGAATTGAATTCCGGTATTTTGAAATTGGTTTTAAGATTTTTGAAATATATATAAAAATAATACGATTTAAAAGTATTTTCCGAATAAGAAATGTTTCAAATAAGTTCAAATGAATTCCAATAATTTTGAAGAAATTTCAAAGAAGTTTTCAAGAAAATAGAAGTCCAGAACTCACTTATATCGCTGCAAAATAATTTCGGTGATGAGTGCACGCATCATCGACATTGATTTTCGAGTTTCAAAGTGGGGGAGATGCCACTTTAATAGCTTCGCTATGCGAGTGATTTTGTAAAACCGTTTTGATCTCAAATTCCAAAGTAATTTGATATTTTCGAAAGATATATGTATATATTTGAAATAATTTAAAGTGAGATCGGTATTCAGTCCTCGAGTTTCGGATTTGATTTGGTATAATCCTATCTATTGAAATTGATTTATTGTTGATTTTCAACTCTTGAATTGGAAATTTGATTTCCCTAACTATTTTGAATGTTCGAACACTTCCAAATCGAGGTTAAATTTTAAGTTTTACAGGTAAATTGGATATTTCAAATAGAAATAAATAGTTTAAAGGTTTTAAAGGGATAATTATACATTTGGAAACCATTTTGAGTATAATTGATTTTGAGAAAAATATTTGGTTTTGAAATTAGATTGGGATTAAAACCAGTACTTATATGGTGATTTTGGAAATGAATTTATTGACTTGAATGATGTTAATTTGGAAACTGGGATTATTTTTCTAAACCTATTATTTTGGAAACTTTGAAATTGAGATATTTAATTTGGAAGAAAATTTGGTGAAATCATATATGATTTTGAAACTAAATTGATATTGAAATAATTTGAAATTGAGAACCTTATATTATTAAGTACTTGATTTGGGAGTGGTCGAACATATATAAAATGGATTTGTATAAGTATAAAGTTGGTTTGAAATCTATTGATTTGAAAGGTACTCAATCGGGAAAGAGAATTTTATATAATCGAAGTCTATATAAGTGTGATTTGATATACTATTGATTTGGAAGGTATTCGATTTGAGAATGAAATCCTATATATAATGGACATTATATAAGTATGATATTTGAAAGTGATTTGAAAAGGTACTATAGGATATATATTTTTGAAGTAAAGATATGAAAAGTGCCTTCTGCTTGATATCCGCTTTGTGGCCACATTTTGGATTCATTCTATCGATATTATTCTCTTTGATTTTTGGTTTTCCGGATGTGATACTCGAGTATTCCCACCGTGGCGTAACCCATGGTTTTTTTTCTCTCGCAACTGCATAGCGTAACTGCCTGGCTAAGTCTGGCCTAGGGGTATGGATTGTTTCCTGGGGAATTCAGGCGTAACCATTGTGTATCCTGCAATCTGTGTAGGTTGCATTAGTAGCGCAACTGCCTGGCTGAGACGACCTAGGGGTACGGATTGTTTCCTAGGGGACCCAGGCGTAACCATTGTGTATCCTGCACCCTACTAGTCATCATGGCGTAACTCGCAGGGATGAGAAAGCTTACGGATACGGATTGTTTCCTAGGGGATCCAGGCGTAACCATTGTGTATCTGCGAACCATGGTTGGACAAAGGTTTTGGTTTGATTGTTTTGTTTGGATTGTACTTTCCATATCTGTTTTTTTAAGGTTTTTCAAGTATTTTCACTGGGTGTTGAAATAGGTCTACTAAGTACTTGAAGAATTCTAGCTTTGCACCTGATCAACGCCGGGCCAGAGTCTGCAAGAACGAGGATAAACTTGTTGAAACATCGAGTTATAAAAGTATTTTTGAAAGGAAAAATTTGTTTCGATATAAAAGTATTTTATTACAAAGGTATTAAATTTTGTATTAATATTTGAGATTAAAATTTTATGGTTTGATTTAATTATTCGAGCCCGATACTATCCCTTTGAACCTACCTTATCTGCACAGCTTTATTTATTCACCTATATTCCGTTTTTCGGAATCTACCCTCCTTTCCTTTTTGAATATAATCTTTAAAATATTGTTTATTTATATACTACATGGTTTAATAGTAAATCATTAGTGTCATTAATATTGCAGAAGTTATTAATTTAATATAACATATTTAAGAAATGAGTATTAATTTATCTATTATGTTGAAACTATCTTAAGACAAATTAGTAAATTTATAAATCATGGATTTAATGTTGTCAAATAACTTCCTTGAAAATATAACCAAGGATATGAATAACTGTTTCCAAATAGTTTTCATATATATTTATAAAGGTGTTATTTAAACTTATAAATGGTATTTATAAAGAAAGCAAGAAATTTTACAAATGGGTTTGAAATTTTTTTTAAGTATTAAAGAAAATTTAATTTCAATTGAATTTTTCAAATGAATATTTCAAGTAAAATTTATATGGGCTTAAATTAATTGTTTATCCTTGTCTTTCAATCTATTTATCTTTTTGGTTATTTCTATTCTCCTACCTTCTTCCTTTTTGGGGACGAAAGTTTTGAGTGGGGGAGAGTGTAACGACCCGTAAAATTTTGTTAATTTTTAATGGTTTTATTTAGCGTATTTAATTTGATTTTTGAGAAATTTTAAATAATAATATTTTGAAATAAAATCTTACATTTGGATTACGTATAGTTAAATGTGGCAAATGATAAATTTTCATCAAAAATTAAGAAATTATACTTTAAGGTGTGATTCTGTTCAATTTGAGTCAGTAATAATTGATGTTCATAAAATAATTTATTATGGAAAATTCAAGGCACAACTTTTTTATTCGCCATCATTTCTTTTATTTATTTTCAAACGGTTCATTTTGCCTTTATAACGTGTCCTTCCATATTTATTCTTGTTGTCCAATCAAGCTATTAAATGCTTTGATTGTTTCTAAAACAGTGTGTAGCTGTTATTTTTTCTACCGATTTCAATTGCTTAATAATTTTTCCAATTCATAGATAGACTTCCCCGTTCCTAGCCATTAATAAACTTTGAAATCATCGTCCTTGCCTTTCTTTATTCCCCATTTTATAATAATAATTGAAATATGTTTAAGGATTTATTAAATTTGTATTTCTGAAATAGATTTGTGGAATAAATTTTATAAGCTAAGGTTTGAAGATATATTTGGGACTTATTTGAATTTGTCATTAATTAAGGATTTTATTTAGTTAAATCAATTTGAAACTATTAAATTCGAAACTTTAACATATGATCGTATAACTTGAATTTTTATTTAAGAAATTTAATGGATGATTCATGTCTAAAGAAATCAAAGATAATATATAGAAAATGTAAATTTAAGGTCATATAAAGAATATTGAATTTATTAAGTGAATATTTCAAAACTAAATAATAGTGAAGTCAAGTTGGGATATAAACGCAACTATCAAAGTTTAGTCTTTGAAATGTTGAATATTTAAAGCTTCGAAATATATTAACTTCAAATTATATTGAAATTTAAATAGTTTATTTTGTGGTTCAAATCCATATTTAAAATAGACAAAATTTGAATTAGTTTAGTCGGAAACTAAATTGAATGGAAATTGATAAATTTTGATTTAATTGAATTTGAACGGGAAGGTCGAGTTGAATTTTGAAGCGATTTGTGAAGTTTGAGGAAATAAAATTCTTTACTTTATAAATTATTGGATATATAACTAATTTGGAAATAGAGATATTTGAAATGAAAATTATATTTTAGTTTTGAAATATAAATATAATTGAAATGACCACGGTGTTATAGTGTATATTTCTACCCTTTAGATAGTTCCTTGGATCCTTAGAGGATGGGTATCCCAAACATCCTCTACGTTAATTATATTTCAGTTGATATTTCACTTGAGTTGGATTTATAGATATAAGAATGTTAATCCGGACTCGAGTGTTTTGTGTTTTGCTTTACGCTCGGGTCAGACTGAGTGATACAGCATTTGAGTCTCACCTTCGAAGTTGGAGCTTTGCTTGAAGATCCAGCTATCTATCCTTTCAGTCATCCAGTCGATTGTTTCAGAGAAGTCATCTGCCCGTACTGGAGACTTCACTGCATCTGGATTTTCTGATGTATTTTATTTCTAACTTTGTTTATATAGTAGCTTCATGAACTACTATTCATTTATTCCGCTGCGTATCATTGCACTACTCTGTATCTGTGATTTCGTGATTGATTTATTTACTGTAGATGTTAAGTTTTGCCAAATTTCAATTAATAATCTGATATTTTGAGCAATTCAAGTCCAACATATGCGGATGTGAATGGTCGAAAATATCAGGTCGTTAAGAATGCAATACATGGTTATGGCCAAATGAACACGTAAGTGACTAATTTACGATTGTATTTATTTATTGTCAAATTAGGCACCTTCATAGGTATTGAAACATTAACATGCAACTAGCATTTATTAGTAAGTACATTTTATATTTTTTATTTGTCAATCTTTAATTCGGTTCATTTGAATATCTTAAATTATTAACGTTTTATCGGTCATACTAAATGCACAATTTTAGCGTTGCATATTATTATAACATTATATAACATATACTCTTACAAATTAGAAAGGTTAAATATTATCATTTCATTTTTTAATAAGGCTCCCATTAATCTTTTATGTTTCATCAGAACTTAAGTTGAAACATATGAGTCTTTTGACATCACTAGTGGGTGTTAGGACCATATGCCTTGATATTCTGACCTTGAGAAACCTCAGCAAATCAAAGGCTCGCATACGATAGATAACTCCTTATTGGTTGTACCACATGAAGCTCCTAAACCATTGTTATTTGTCATGATCCTATCTTTGCCTTATGGAAATCTCAACAAATAAAGTGGCACTATTCACTCAGACCTACCATTTCGCGATAGCCTATGTATAATGCACATACATTGAGGAAATTTCAATTATAACAACCTGAAATTTTATTATTTTGATTTTGAATATTTAATTATTATAAATGTTTAGATAATTTATTTTAAAATCATAATAACTCCTTTTAATTAATAAATAATAATGGTAAACTTGTTATAGAAAAAATATTTACAAAAATAAATTGTTTTAATTAATGTTTATAGTGTGATCGAAATTCTTTTTTATTAACAACGGTCTCCAACACGTGAAATTATCATTTCGGAGCACCGTCTTTGATTTTGATGAAATTAGTGTCACTGCAATCAGAATAATAAGGTGTTGTACACCGACGAGTTTCGCGGCGATCGAACATGTTGTACGATCATACGAGCTCGAAATGTGTAACGTTTAAAAATTGAAATTAAAATAATAATATATATTTATTATACAAACAACACCTCGCTATCACTCTTCTCCATCACCTCACCTTCCTCTCTCTTTTTATAACAGTAAGCATGAAAATTAGCCGCCAAATAAATTGAATTCTTCCCGAAGCTACAGGCGTTGTTAGAGGAAATCGTTGGACTTGTTGAACTCGTAGTAGAGAGAGCATGTAATCTATAATGATGAGGAAACGTGCAGTACTGTTTGGTCGAGAACCCTTCTTCTTGCTGTCAACTAGGGCAGGACATTGACAGTGATTGAAGCGGAGTTAGGCGAAGAGGTGGATGTCATTGTGTTTCTCCTTGCATTACACACCTTTTGGCGTCACTGACTTGAAATTCGATCCACAATGGAAAATCGCATCGTTTCACTAAGGTGAAGGAGGCGTTCGATCGCTTCTTGTCTAGGTTGATCGAGTCTTTCTTGGTAGGGTCAGGAGAGGAGCATTTGCAAAGAGAAGATCAATGTAGCGGGTATGGTGCGATTTCGTGGTATCTAGCTTGAGTTAGGAGGAGGGGAAGTGCACGGTCATGGTTAGTGATGTAGACATATCACTGTGCACGTGATTTAGGATGAAGAAGGTATTAATTTAATTAGGTAATTAAGGTTTAATTAGTTAATTAATTAATTTATTTAATCTTGGTTCTTATAAAATCAATAACTTTTGCATATGATGTCTGAGTCGAACGCGGTCTTTTGCATTATGCTCGTAGGATGTTATCTACACACTAGAGATGATTTCATCGAGTTTTGAGCAAGTAGAAATTTGAGTTAAAATCAAATGCCATTTGATTTTAGATCGAGCAGGAACACATAAGCATTGGTTTTGATGAGTTAACTCACTTTTGAATGAACATTGAATGATATATGGTAGATATGAATTATTATTTGCATGCTTAAATGATTTTTTTGTTTGGTTTGGTTGAATTCCCATTTTGGAAATAGATAGCATATGAAATGAAATAAAGGGAACTCATGAAATTTTGTAGTAGGATCTGAATCCCTCACCCTTGTTGCTTTTAATTTCATTTATACATTTATTGTGAATTTTTGAATGCCAAAAACTTGGTAGTTAAGCGAGATTTGATGTAACTTTGATATGTTGAATAAGTTGAACTCATTTAGTGTCAATCAATGATAGCACTAGTTAAGTGTTATGGTAGCACTAGGCTTCGTTAAAGTATTTTGGAAATAATATTATTTGTTATTTTGATTTGAAATTGGTTTTGATTAAGAGAATGATTTTTAAATGTGACTTTTGGAATTTTCTACGGTGTTCTATTTAGAAATGGTTTTTGAACTTCTCTATTTTACTCAAACTTTTTGTTAATCTCTTCTAATTTATATAAAATGTTCTAAAAGTATTTTAGGAAATATTTATAATGCAGAAAAGTTAATATAATAATGATTGTTTATTATAAAGAGAAAAAAGAGAATTTATCTTTTATAATAAAGTGATTTTGCTTTTAAAGAAGATAGAAATATTTTGAAATAAATATTTGTGAAACGCTTATATAAAAAGTTGTCTAGAAGGATAGATTTATAAATGGCATTTTATAAATAAAAGAATAGATTCATAAATGATATTTTATAAAAGGGAAATGAAATCAATTTGATAAATTGAAATTGTAAATCACATTTGTGAATTTATAGTGCTACATGAAATGAATGTTCTATGGAAAGTATTTAATCTATGTTGAAACCGAACATTGATGATAAGTATATGAGATTTAAAATCCAAAGTTTCATAGAAGAAGTTTAATAAATATAAAAGAGACTTATAAAAGGAGTTTGTAAATATAAAAGAGATTTAAAAAAGGAGCATGTAAATATAAAAGAAATTTATGAAAAGGAGGTTAATAAAGGAATGAGATTTAATTTTTATAAATGATCATTTTAAATTATGGTGGTATGGAAAGTATTCTTTTCATATTTAATACCAAATTCCGAGGTAGGAGAACGTGTCTCTATCTGTGAGAGTTTAAAAATGCACGTCGAGGCAATGATAGTTTGCTAACTTGTTTAACTACATTGTGGTCGAGGTATAGTACAAGTTTGAAACCGGAAAGTGGTGGTAAGTATATTTGGTCTAACTTCCATATGATCTATTTACTTACACCAAAAATAAAAGTGGTTTGAATTTATAGTAAACAATGTTTGTAGCGACCCGCCGTTCCGTACCCCTTGAGTTGATAATAATTCTTCCTCCCCAACCCAAAGTGTATGAAAAAGCGAATAACTAGGATAAAAGAAGAAAGAGGCAGAAGAAGAAATAGAAACAACATCAGAATCTCACAAACATGGCGGAACAAAATATAATAGATAAATGACTTATCTTCATACAAAAGAAATACGACATCAAAGTACAACATCAACGAAATACAACACTAGACAGTTATGATAACTTGCCCACATAGAAACTGAATTTGCAGCAAACCATACACGGCGAATAATACATCAAATACATGTGATACATCTCACCATCCAGCTTGTCTCCTGAGCTCCATAGCCGTCCGTCTAGAATCTATATACTATAATACTCGGTCTGACCCGAGCATTATAGTGAAATAACACCCGAGTCAGTCAGGAAAATTAGAGTGAGAAAACAAACTCAATTGGATTATTGAAGTTTTCAAAATCCTTTTGAAATCAAAGGTATCTCGTAAGACCACGCCACAAATAAACATGTCGGGTTTTTACCTTACGATAACCAAAACATTTTTATCAAATCCGTCTGATATTATAATAGTGTCTATTGAAAGTAAAATAGAATCTAGCTGAAATGCTTGCATCTCACGTTTTAGCGTAGTTGGCCACAATCAAAACCGTACAGGCGCTTATTAGAGATTGGATTCCATACGCTACAAAAATTCAAAATTTAAATCGTCTCGATTCCGCAACTCAAAATCTTGACATCCAATCAAGGCGTGCCGCTAGGCGTTTATAATGTTATACCCTATTCTGAATGCAATGGAAAAGATTTCGAGTCCTAACTTGGTCGTATGGAGAAAATAGCTTTTCGGACCCAGTTATAATATTGAATTTTCGATATAAATTTCAATGCGTTTATCTACCATACGATCACACGACAAATCCAAACGCTACAAAAATTAAAATCCGATAATAATAAACTATTATGGATCCAGTGGAACTGGTTTCGTCGAATTTCGAGACTGTGCCTCAGAAGGCTATTTTTAAATATCGATTTAAACAATATATCTTCAAACTGAACAAAATAGTTTTAAATTCAACTTTTAAAAGTTCTATTATCTCCAGTATTATCAATTTAAATATAAACCTTCAAATTATCTTTAACAGATTCGAAATCCTAGAATTCATATTTTACCTGATTTCCAATTGTTTAATTCAATTGTTTATTTGTTAACCAAATAGTGATATTTGAAATTCAAGTTGAAAATTAACTTTTGAATATTTAAAATCAATTAAATATTCCGATTTCAAATATCCAAAAATTCCGGGTTGTCACATTCCTCCCCCCCTAAAAGAATTTCGTCTCCAAAATTACTAGTTAAGTAGTATGGTCCAATACCCATTCACTATTTCCCAATACCAAACAGTTTCTAACAACTTCTTAAAACAATCTTTTATTAAAGACACGCTATCCCTCCTACTAAATTTCCAAACTCTTCCATATTCCCCAAACAACTTTACTTATTCAACCATTTCAAAATTTTAATTTAAGACCAATTGTAAATTATCAAATTTTCTCAAAACTTTTCTAACTCCCTAAAATTTTGAAAATTTTTGCCAGCGTCTCGTTTGCGCGGCTAGATCGGTACAACTACAAAATGCCTCAACGAGCCTCCAAATTCAAAAGAAAACAAAAGCCAAGTGGCTAGATCAGAAAACCATCAATATTCTTCTCCTTCACAATAACTCCCCATAAAACTAATAACTCCCCCTTAATCTAAGCCTAACTGCTCTAACAACTTTATTTTATATTTCTCCCCTTTTGTCATCAACAAAAACTAATCCTAAACTAATATAATTCCCCCTTAGTTTTATACTGGAGAACCTATGATAAATTATGATAGATTATATATATAATAACATGAGTTAAAGACATGATAAATATGAAAGTTTACATCCAATGCATACCATGTTTTATGTAATGTTATACATATTATTCAAACCAAATCAAAGTAAATCAAATCAAATCTAATCTAACAATTCAAGCAATTTAAATTATCAAGAGATCAAATATCTCTAGGAACTTCAACCCATCCTTTTTCTCCAAAGATAGGATCCTTTTTAATATCTTCCCAATTTTTATTATCTTGAATCAAAGTTCCTTCAGGATTTGCATCGAGATTATCTTTGTTTAGGGCAGAAATCATCCAACAGAGGGCATCGAAATGCTTCTCTTGTTCTTTTATCATTTGCATTTGACTTAGTTCTAAGTGCCTTTGATTGCAGAGAATAAGAGTAAGTGTATTCTTGAATGAATTGAGAGTTTCTCCAAGATCATCACTCCGAGGTCGAGGAGAGGAAGCCATTTTTGATAAGTTGTTAAAAGATGCAAATAGAGATAAGTAAAAAATGAAGAGATTACATATTTGTAGAAGAAATAGGTGTTTAAATAGGTAGAAATTCATTTAAAATGAATAGAAATGAGTTAGTTATTTTAATTTCAAAATTAAAAAATAACCAAATTAGAAAGTTATATGTCGACATAGGGGGGTTGGGGTATTTCGACATGGGTATATTTATCTATGTGTCTTCTTTGTTTTGTGAATAAGTATGTATATATAAACTTATATACTATACTAACATTTACTCCAGAGACACGATAAGGTAGAAAACCATAAGCTATATAATTTTTAATAGACAGATGAGCTAATACATGAGATACTTCGTAACATGATAAAAAAACAATACAAGTTCATATAAAATAAACTAATACATCACATCCTAGTTCTTAGAATGTGCTGGAGGATGAGGAGGGTGATGATAAGCCAAGTTTTCAACCAACTCTAGCAAAGAACTTGTTCATATTAGTGGTCATTTCATCCAATTTTTTACCAACGGATCTTTTGAGAATCCGTTAATTTTCCACTATGACCTTTTGATTTTTGAGGAGTGTTTTGTTGGAAGGATTGTTAGTATTAATAGGATATTCAATACTTTCCAAGGAAGTATCTTCATTTTCTTCTTCAATTTCCATTTCCTCCCCATCTTCTTCTTCTTCTTCCTCATTTTCTTCCTCCATATATTCATGTGCCAAACTTTCATCCTTTTCATTAAGAGATTCATATTGTTGAAATAGGAAAGGAATTTCCATAAGAGAAATATTGGCATGATTAAACACTTTTCTTGAAACAAATTCTTTCCTTTTGTAATCAACACCAAAATAATTAAAAATTCGGGTGAGATAGATTTCATGATACAAAGTATTCTTGTCCATTCAAATTTTTAGGACGAGGTACATCCATAATTACTTGCGTCCAATTAATGTCATAATGGCCAAAAATAGAAAAAAGAGCTTTACAAACTTTTAGAGTCAGGTTATTGAAATTTCCTGATCTAGGAGTAATAATATGTTGCAAAAGAAGATTGACAATATGTGCTTTCGGACGAAAGTTACGATTTTTAAATTTAAAGTTGTCATCTCCTTCAAAAATGTGATAAAATGTCTCACGATCATGTTCATCAATATTAAAAGCAGGGAGATCCATTCTCGAATTCTTGCAATTGAGAATGTTGCCAAAAATGTCACGATTCAAAACAATTTTTGTGCCTTTAACACTAATTTAAATTTCATTTTCATTTCCTTCATGAAAACCGCGATTCAAATTCGCATAAACGTTTTAACAGGATTTGGATAACAAATAAAATCATTTTTAGAATTGTCAAAAAGACTAAGAATATGGTTCTCTTCACGAAGAGTATTGATTTCATATGTAGAGAAATCGCTAAAGATAGAAAACTTCCCCGTATGAACTTTTCCATATTTTGCATAGCTTTATGTAAGCCTTGATTGCTTCCGGATCATTATAGAGATAATCTTTAATGGTTTTTGATAGCCTCATTATGGATGGAGTGCTTGAAGAAGCCATTTTTGAAGAGAGCAGAAAGTTTGAAAGAGTAAAAGAGAGTTTGAATTTTGAAATGAAAGTGAAAAGATATGATAGGATAAAGGAAATAAATAGATATTCAATAGTCATGTTCTCTAGTCAAGAGGTACCTTTTCAGAACATTGGAGTTGGTGAAAAGGTGGAGGGAAGTTCAAAGATTTAATTTAAATTCCAAATTTCTGACAGGCATGTCGACATCATGGGCAGGGCCATGTCGACATGGGTCAGAGAATTCATGTGACCTATCTATTCTTAAATACTTTAATATATATATATATATGTATATATATTAATGTCTTTATATTTTCTAAGTAATTATTAAATATAATACTCTTTTAAAAATATTATAATATTTAAAAAATAAAAATAAATATAATAATAAAAAAATTTAAAATTCAAACAACACAAAATTTCAAAAACAATCAAATAATTTTAAGCAAAATAATTTCAACAAATATATTATAAACGTGTACCTTTTCTAGATTTGTATCTCCGAGATCAATGGAATCATGAATAGCTGTAAAGCATATATTTGAATTTTCCGTCTTTTGATCATCATCGCTTGAGGATGAGTCCGAGTCCGAGTCGTCTACTGTAGCGGTAGATACTCTTTTCATTTTCTTTGTATAATCATTGCTTGCAGGAAACTGTTGCTTATCAAGATGTGGACAATCTCTTTTGAGATAGCCTGGTTCATCACAGTTGAAACATTTGACATGTTTTGATACTTCAATATGATTTCTAGAGTTCCTGTGATCATTCTTTTTGAAGTTGTTCATCTTTCTGTATTTCAGAAACTTCTGAAAGTTCCTTGTCATGAAAGTTATTTCTTCATCATCATCACTTTCCGAGTCCGATCCATCTGTTAATGCATTGAACGCAATTGACTTCTTTTCTAATGCCTTACTATCTCTTCTCCCGTGCATTTGTACTTCAAACGACATTAGATTTCCAATTAATTCTTCAATCTTTAAAGTACTGATATCATTTGCTTCTTCGATTGCAAGAGTTTTCTGATCCCATTCCGGAGTAAGAAAATTTAGTATTTTTCTGACTTGATCTTCTTGGAAAAGCTTTTTCCTAATGATATTAGAGAATGCACAATATCCTAAAATCTACTATACATATCTGAAATGGACTCATTAGAATTCATTTCGAATAATTGAAACTGATTTGTGAGTATGGATATTTTGGTCTGTTTGACTTTGCTTGTTCCTTCGTGAGCAACTTGCAAAGTTTTTCGGATATCATATGCAAACTTACAAACAGATACTCTATTAAATTCATTCTTATCAAGAGAAAAAAATAAGATATTCATGGCTTTGGAATTATTTTGTGCAATAGTCTTTTGCTTAGTAGTCCACTGTGCAAAACTAGTTGTGGGTTCAGAATATTCAGTTTGTGTGATATTTCAAGTGTCTAATCGTATTGACTGTAAATATATTTTCATTCTAAATTCCTAATATGCATAGTTATTGCCATTAAAAAGTGGTGGTCTGGCAGTAGACTGACCCTTTACAAATGAACTAGTGATAGTGTTAACAGAACCAGTGTTGGTAGCCATTTAAAAACTTCTCAAAATTCAGATTATGAAAACTTTGAAAACCTTGTTCTGATACTAAATATTAGAAATGCGGATTATGGATCTTAAGGCTGGAATAACACTAGAGGGGGGTGAATAGTGTTTTATGAATTTTCTAAATCTTTTTGAAACTTGTGTAATTTAATCACCAATAAATGCAATTCATGGACACAGTTATAACCATAGAATCAGAAACAGATGCGGATACTAAAAAAAGCTGTAAACGAAAGAACACACCAGGATTTTATATTGGTTCGGAGTTACCATACATCCAGTCCCGCATAATTGTACGAATTTCTTTTCAAAATAATCTCCCAGATTACACCCTCAGTTTCAAGGCTATGAGGTACACCCTCCTGTATTCGATTCCGGGGAAAACTATCTTGATTTAACCAGGCTACAAGATCACCTAATTGATTTCCAAGGCTACAATCACACCCAATTGATTCAAGTCTCAACCGCACCTTTTACTCAACATTTTGATTTACAAATAATCCTATAACTCTAAATAACACTGAGATCTTATGGAGAGAGTGGCTGAAAATCAAACAAGAGATAATCAAGTTTGATTCACTTGGTATTTCGAAAGTATAGTTTGGGATTATTTAGAATAAACGTGGAAGATGAAGAGGAGAGAGAATAAGTGAAATCTGATTAAATATTTGTTTAGAACTACTGATATTTATAGAAGATCAATAGTCATATCTATTCATGAAAGGATACGACGAATAGACACTTCTTTTGAAATTTTGAATTTTGAATTCTAACGGGCACCATAAATCAACATGGGAGGTAAGAGTATGTCGACATGCTCTAGGCAAAAATGGTGATTTTGATTTTCTTATTAAAATCGGTTTCTATAATTTGTCAAAAACAATTTCTAAACTTTGTAAATATATTTGAATATAGTTTAAACATATAAAAGTAATTTTTAATATATACAATCTTAATCTATAAAGTGATTTAAAATCTAAGTATATAAATATTTAAAATCTAGATATTTAAAACAAGAGATATTTTAAAAACAAGGACAATTTTAAAATTAAAATATTAAAAATGATAAAGATAATTTTGAGGTTAAAATATTTCAAACAAGAGAGATGTCTTTTTGAAAAGAAGGTTTTAAATTTTTTTTATAATAAGAGATATATTTTTGAAATGCATTCACAAAATTAGTGGATATCAAAATAGAACCACTATATGTTCCACTATATATTGTCGTGGGTTCCATCTCTTTAACAGACTCGAAGTGGATTCCATTCCACGAATAAATTTCAAATAAAGATGTAAGTGCTTACAAGAAGTTTTAACATAATTCTAGACTCAATACTTATCTTGTACTTTGAAATCTTGAACTCTTGATATCTTGATACTCAAGAGTCTTCAATCTTGATATATTCAATCTTAAATCTTTATACTATACAGTCTTCATTCTTAGTACCTGCATGGTTAAATCCTTCATATACATATATATCTAAACTATAATGTTAGTATTTATATTTTATAACTAGTCCTAAGGTTGTTTTCATCAAAACACTCATCTCAAGGACTAAGACACCATTCACAATTTCCTCTTAGATGCTTGAATGTAATCGCTCTAAAGCCACTAATTGTTTGCTCCCTCCCCAATCAAAAATCTTGCATTTGTATTCTAGGTTTCTAGTTCTACTATATTAGAGCCAAGAATATTTATTTAGTAAAAGTTGTATATATTAAAATAAATTGTTCATTACAAATAAAAATGCTTAGCCTGCAAAACCAAAAAAAATTAGTTTTACATTTAGCACTCAACCATAATAACACTTAATACAATCATATAACAGTTAGGAAATATTTCCTTCAAACTCAATAGATAAGTGATGGATCTAACCAGATTTTTCTCCAGCTATAGAAATTTATTTTCTAAGTCTAACACTTTGTTTTCAAATTGCAATGTTAGCTTATCTGTAACCTGTGATAAAGCTGCTCTATTAAGGCTCATTCCCCTTCCCATCGCTCTTAGTCGATCTAGTCGTTCTTGCCCCAATGCTTATGAAAGTGCATCTTCTCTGTAATTAATTGTCGAACTCGATTGCGGAACACCTTCAATTTGTTTAATTTTTTCCTACAAAACATGATTAATATATCGATATATTCAAATTAATTTAGTAACAATTGCAAAAAAATAGATTAAAAAAAAGAATGAGAGTGAAAGAGAGAGTCTTAAGCCTACATTTTACTTTTGGTACAATAAAGACAACCATAGTTAAACAAAAATATGACTTTGAACATTTAATAAAATATTATCATTTACCTTCATACATGAGTTGGCTTTACAAGCTATTTAACCACGATTATTATCATCCTATTTCATAAATTTATTCAAAATTTTCAAATTGCTTGCACTTTTATACAAGCTATTTGGAATAGGGAAAAAATGTTTTTGTTTAAATGTTTGTTCATGTACATGAGTTGGTATTGCGAAACTAAATAATAATGTGCAATAGTAAGTGTACGTGCGCATGTGAAAATGTTTATATACACGTTGCAATGCAAAATTTTGTTTGCGTTGATACCTGATTTTGGATTTGAAGAAGGAGCATAAACATTGAAGAAGCACGGACATGGAAGCCCTAGGTCAAACTGGAAGAAGCGATATTGGCGATGAAGATGATTTGAAGAAGGTTTTGGTTCGGTGATTTTAGGAAAAGAAACTAGAGTGTGTTTATTCGGTGGAACAAAGGGGAAGTCTGAATTTGGAGCAATGAAGAAGATAAGCGATGAAGAAGATTTTCCTTTTGGAGCGTTGATTTGCCGAACGAAATTTTTTGTTCGGTGGTTTGTGAATACCGGTCCAAAAGTTGAAGCAATGACACCGAACCAAATTTGGGTACCGGTCCAAACTAAGTGCTACTTCCAAATCAACATGTGTCGCTCCATATCTTTAGTTCGGTGAATGCTGCTCCAACGTATGCCGAACCAAATATTTTGTTCGGTATTAGTGCATGCCGAACCATAATGTGTTGCAGCTTCTGCACAAAAATGGCAGCTGAAATTAAGAGCTAATTTCAGACAATTTCAAAGTCATCCTAGAGAGAGCTGAAACTCTGCGGAATTTTGTTTGTATTGTAAATTCTTCTTATGTATAGCCTCCAAAAGTGAATCAATCTTATAACTCTAATCTTTCAGTGATTAATAAGATCTCCTCTCCACAGGTGGACGTACACTGCCTAGCGGTAGTGGAATCGCTATAAATACTGGTGTTATTTATTATTCCGCATTACATAGATCTATGGTTGTCTATTATGGTGTTTATCATTTATTTATTCCGTCTCACTACAATCACGATCCACTGTGTTGGGTTTTTATTCCCTTAGACTGATCATCTGAAGGGATTTTTCCCAACAGTCTGGTATCAGAGCTGCAAGATTGATTGAGGAGTGTTAGACAGTATAGCAGGAGATGAAGCGACTCCAGTTGTTACAAGATCTTATACCAGAGGGATGTATATCAGATCAGGATCACGGTTGTAATTGAGATATGGAGTGGGAATAAAGATTTCGAGAAGTGGCAATGGTAGATGAAGACTGTTCTGATAAGGAACAAAGTCCATCCAGTAGTGTTTGCCCCTAAGGAGTTGACGGTTGACATCTCAACAGCGGAAAGGAAGAAGATGGAGAAATGGGCATTTACTACTTTATAGCTAGCTATGCGAGAGAATGTTTTCTCGAAGATTAGTAGTGAGGCCACTGCTAGGGGCATTTGGACTAAGCTAGAAAATCTCTACTTGAAGAAATCTATGGCGAACTGTCTGATATTACTGAAGACATTTTTCACCATGCGGATGAAAGAGTGTACTTCAGTGAATGAATATCTTAATTTCTTTGATGATCTCGTGATGAAGACGATGACTATTGACTTGAAGATGGATGAGGAGCAAATGGCAATGATTCTTTTGTGTTCTATTCCGGAGCGATAGGTAGGTTTCGCTAACAGCCTTATCTTCACCGGAGACACATTAACAATGAAAGATGTGAATTTAGGCCTTCTATCTGAGGGATTAAGAGACCAGATGAAGGAGATAAGTGAAGAAAGTATAGGTGGAAGTAGTAGTCATGGCCTGTTTTTTGAAAGATGTAGAGAAGATAAGAAGAATTGGCACTCTAGAGGGCGTTCCAAGTATAAGAAGCCCGCTAATGGAAGGGGAGGAAAGTCTTAGGACGGGAAGTGCTTTATCTGCAAGAAACCTAATCATTGGAAAAGGGATTGCCCAGATTTGAAGAAGAAGGAAGAAGATGGATCTTCATCATTTGCGGTGGATAAGTTTGTATCTGACGAAGTGCTGTCTGCATCAGTATCGGATGTCTTAGACCATTGGGTGCTAGAATCGAGGGCATCTTTCCATATGACGTCTAATAAGGATTACTTCAGTTCTTTCGTTGGACGAGAGGGAAGCTCTATTCTTATGGGTAATGATGCTAGTTGTATAGCAATGGGTGAAGATATAGTGAGGATTGGGATGTTTGATGGAGTTATACGCACTTTGACAGGTGTGCGGTATGTTCCAAGTCTTCGGAAGTCCCTAATTTCCTTTAGGACAATTAGCATCTTTGGGATGCAAGGTAACTATCGAGAAGGATAGTCTGAAGGTTTCGAGAGGTGCACTAGTTCTAATGTAAGGAGATGTGTTTCAAAATCTGTATTTGCTGAAAGGAAACACGGTTCTTGGAGAAATCATGTGTTGGAGTAGGCAGTTCTCGTGCTGTGGATGCCACAAAGCTTTGGCATCTCAAGTTGGGTCATATTTCAGAGAAGGGCTTAGAGTTGCTTTGATGATGGAAAATGATCAAAGGAAAAAGCTTCGACAAGATGGGCTTTTGCCAGGAGTGTGTGTTAAGCAAGCAAACTAAAGTATCTTTTGGAGTTGGACTCCATATATCGAGGCAAGTAATTGAGTACGTGCATACCGATGTTTGGGGACCAGTTGCTACTCCTTCTCTTGGAGGGGCAAAGTATTTTATCTCTTTCATTGATGACTTTTCTCGAAAAGTATATGTATGTAATGAAGGCGAAATCAAAGAGTTTTGAGAAGTTCAAAGACTGAAAAGAGCTTGTTGAAAACCAATCTGGTTCTAGGTTGAAGGTGGTGAGATCTGGTAATGGCGGCGAATTTGTCTCTAGGGAGTTTCTCGAATTTTGTAGACAATACGGAATTCAGAGACATTTCACTACACCCGGAGATCCACAATCCAATAGGATTGCAAAAAGAATGAACAGAACTCTATTGAAGAAGGCTCTTTGCTTGAGATTGATGGTGGGCTTGTCTAGAGGCTTTTGGGCTAAGGCATTATCTACTACGGCGCATATCATAAATCGAATTCTATGCTCAAACATAGATGGGAAGATTCCAGTGGGAAAGTGGAGAGGTAAACCAGTGTATCTTAGTTACTTCCTAAATTTTGGTTTCTTGTGTACATTAACCATACAGGTGATGACAAGATGGATGCTAGAGCATACAAGAGTATACAAATGGGATACACCGATGGTATCAAAGGGTATCAAATTTAGAACCCTGTTGATCGAAAGGTTGTTCATTCTAGACATGTTACTTTTGATGAGTCTGCTATGTTCAATCCAAAGAAGAAGCTACCTACCATATCAAAAGATTTGATAGGCCTAAGGAGTTGGAAAAGTTCCTGTGTTCCAGCCAAATAGTAGATTTGTTGTTAATGCTGTCGAGAAAAACGCAGTTGATGAAACATCACAGGATAATCTACAGGTACCTTCTAGTAGTGTCAGTGATGTACATGAATTTAGAGGATGTTCAGTTCAAAGTGGAGCTGAAAGGAGTTTAGGCGAAGCAGTACCTACTCGGGTCAATTGTAGGACTATTAGGCCGTCCGAAATGTATGGTGATTGGCAGTTTACGAACCTTAGCCTTGGTGATCAGTTTAACTATGCCCTACATGTGCTTCATAAGGAGCCGCTTGACTTTAATGAAGCTTTAAAGTCATGTGACAGTTGGAAGTGGATGAGCATTATGGAAGAGGAGCTAGAGTCATTGAAGAAGAACAAGACTTGGGATTTGGTACCACCTCCTCAAGGAAGCCGAGCCATAGATTGCAAGTAGGTGTCCAAGGTGAAGGATGATGGGAGATACAAGGCTAGACTAGTTTCTAAAGGGTTTTCACAAAAAAAAAGGATTGGTGTATGATGAGATATTCTCTTCAGTAGTAAGGTATATGTCCATCCGCATTTTGCTCACTATCATCACAGCTCATGACTTGGAACTGGAGCAATTGGACTTGAAAACCGCTTTCTTATACGGAGACTTGGATGAGACCATCTACATGAAGCAGCCAGAAGGATTTTTTGTAGATGAGAAAGAAAATTGGGTTTGAAAATTGAAGAAGTCATTGTATAGACTTGAGCAGTCTCCTAGACAATGGTACAAGAGATTTGACTCATTTATGCTTTCACTTGGTTTTGATCGTAGCATCAAGACGCTTGTGTGTACTTCAAGCATTTAAAGAATGATAGATGGGTGTACCACTCTTGTACGTAGATGATATGTTGATTGCTTCCAAGGATAAGGCTTAAATCGATAGTTTAAAGCGAATGCTAAAAGTGAAATTCGAAATGAAAGTCCTTGGAGAAGCAAAGAAAATTTTGAGTATGGAAATTCAAAGGGATAGAAAGATAAGACTTTTGAGCTTCACTCAAAAGGAGTACATCCGAAAGGTGCTTGCTCGGTTTAGCATGGAAGCGGTAAAGGAAATCGGCACACCCATGCCTTTGCACATACAGCTTTCTAGTAAAGGCTCTCCGATCTCGGAAAAGGATAAGGCTTATATGATGAAGGTCACATATGCAAGTGCAATTGGCAGCTTGATGTATGTCATGGTCTGCATTAGGCCTAACATTGCACAGGCAGTTGGATTGGTAAGTAGATTCATGGAGAATCTAGGAAAGACGCATTGGAATGCAGTGAGTGTACCTTTAGATACCTTAGAGGAACTTCAAACCATGGACTTGACTTTGGCGATAGATGAAGAGATTTCAGTTTGGCTAGATTTTGGGATTTCGACTATGCCAGTGATAGAGATCGAAGGAAGTCAACCTCTGGATATGTGTTCAACATTAGTGGGACGTCGATCAATTGGAGAGCTAGGTTGCAAACGAATGCAGCTTTTTCTACTATAAAGGCAGAGCTCATAGCTACGGTTGAAGCAGCTAAGGAGCTTTATTTAAGACGATTGTTGTGTGATTTGGGTTTCGTACATCAAGGAGTGAATTTGTATTGTGACAATCAAAGTGCAATTCACTTAGTTGAAAATATAGCATTCAGCTCAAGGACGAAGCATATCGAGGTGAGAGAGTCGTTCCTTTTCTCGATGAGTGAAGAGAAACTAGTTCGTCTTCAGAAGATTCACACAAAGGAGAACGTAGCAGACATGTTCACCAAGTCATTACTTATTGCTAAGTTCAAGCATTACTCGGACATGATTCGGTTAATGAAGTGCTAGGCGCCACTGGATGGCAAGTGCGAGAGTTGAGATGGTTCATGGAGACATTTTTTTATGTGGAGATTGATAGGTTCTACACAGACTGGGTACTTTGAACACTTTGTTGACGGGCGGTGGTCTTGACAAAGTTCATTGACAGAGTGTAATGGGTGATGACATTGCCATAGCTCATTGGGTAAGTATCCATTGCCTGGAGCATAAAAGTGTAGATGGAGTTGGAAGGCTAATTTGAAAATCCAGTATCAAGGTGAAGATTGTTGGTGTTGATACCTGATTTTGGATTTGAAGAAGGAGCATAGCCATTGAAGAAGCGCGGAGGTAGAAGCCCTAGCTCGAACTGGAAGGAGCGATGTTGGCGATGAGATGATTTGGAGAAGGTTTTTGGTTCGGTGATTTTGGAAAAAGAAACTGTAGTGTGTTTATTCGGTGGAAAAAAGGGGAAATCTGAATTTGGAGCGATGAAGAAGATAAGCGGTGAAGAATATTTTCCTCTTGAAGCAGTGATTTGCGGAACGAAATTTTTCGTTCGGTGGTTTGTGAATACCCATCCAAAAGTTGAAGCATATCGAACTAAATTTGGGTACCGGTCCAAATTAAGTGTTGTTGTCGATCCAACGTGCGTCGCTCCATATCTTTGGTTCGGTGAATGCCGCTCCAACGTATATCGAACTAAATATTTGGTTCGGTATTAGTGCATGCAGGACCAAATCATACCAGACCAAATCATGTCAGTCCAGATGAATGCTAAACCAGAATGTGTTGTGTGCCAAACCAAACTCCAGGGCTGCTATATAACAATTACCCCTTTTCATATTATCACTCTATAATAGAGGAGCTTCTGGACAACAATGGCAGCTAAAATTGAGAGCTAATTTCAACCAATTTCAGAGTCGTCCTAGAGAGAGCTGAACTCTGTAGAATTTTATCCGTATTGTAAATTATTCTTATGTACAGCCTCCAAAAGTGAATCAATCTTGTAACTCTAATCTTTCAGTGATTAATAACATCTCATCTCCCCAAGTGGACGTACACTGCCTAGCGGTAGTGGAACCACAATAAATATTGGTGTTATTTATTTTTTTGCATTGCATAGATTTGTAAGTGTATGTTCTGATGTTCATCTTTTGTTTGTTCCATCTCACTACAATCACGATCCAGCTGTTTTCTACTGCGTTGGGTTTTTATTCACTTAAACTGATCATCTGAAGGGATTTTCCCCAACATATTTTGCCGAAGTAATATAGCATCTTTGTTATGATGTACATCCCCGAGTTCAGTCATCTTCCCCTCCCGCCTTGGTGTGCCAGTTGCATTTTGAAGCAGTAGCAGCATTTAATATTTATCCCACTTTTACCTTGTTTTGTTCATTCAGCATGCTCATTACCAAATGAGAGAATGAAGATATGGCAGATAAAAAAGATAACGTATATAACTGTTTAAATGGCATTATTGTAATTTCGGTATAGCTGTTTTATATAAATACTGTGCATAGCTTGTAATAGAGATACAGAAAAATGGAAAGCAATAAAGACACTTATTTTCAATTTTTTAACTTGGTATCAGAGTACATTATTCACATCACGGCTATACACCTCGCCAAGGCAGTTCATCAGAAAAGACTCATCACCTAAACCGCTCAATGGCTGTGCTTTGTTTTGATTTCTCATCAGAAAAGCTTCGTCATCTGAGAAGTGTGCCAAGATCTAGAAAGCATCAGTTCTGTTCCAACCAAATTGTGTGAGCCTTGACATAAGATCCATCGGAACCTGGCTACACATCAATCATATCTAGTCTGCTCATTTGCATCAAGATTCACTCCATCTTAGGTATCCTGAAGCCAAATCATGGCAGAAGATACCAATAATCCAACTAATTTCTCCCCAACTACTTCTGGTCAAGATTCATCCACTTCTTCACCTTCAAGAAAGGCAAATCAGACACACAGAGGCCAGAACCTATGCAAGATTTAATAAGAACTGTAATAAGCCCACAAAGTCAGTTGATAACAATACAATTAGATGAAGGAAACTATCTGCTATGGAAGTTTCAAGTTGAAACAGCGTTAAAAGGTTATGGTCTGGAAGAGTACATCCATGGAACCAACACTACTCCACCCAAATTTACAACAGATAATGATGGAAAGTTGATCAATAATAAAGACTATGCAGTACATCAAAGACAAGATCATTTACTAAGTTCTTGGATTCTATCATCCATTAGTAAAGATATTTTGTCACAAGTCATTGGTTGTAAAACATCAAACAAAATCTAGAGAACCATTGAGCAAGTATTCAATTCGCAATTAGCAGCAAAAATCATGTATTACGAAAGGCAGATGCAAAACATTAGAAAAGATATTATGAGTATGAGAGAATATCTAGCCAAAATCAAGAACTACAGTGATCTTTTAGAGGCTGCTGGCCATAAAGTTTCTGATACAGAACAGATTCTAACTATTATGAATGGTCTAGACAATGGATATGAAGCTATTGTAGCCGTAATGTTATCTCAAGAAGTTATTCCCTCTATGCAATCTGTTCATTCTACCTTACTCACTCATGAGGGAAGAATTGAACACAAGAAAGCATTTGATGCAGACCAGTTAATTAACTATGCAGGAAATACAAGAAATAGATCTCAGGACAAAAATGGTGAAGCAAGAAACAACCAAGGATCAAGAAATTATCAAACTATCAAAGAAACCAGACAGGAAGGTCAAGAGGAAGGACAGGAAGATGGAGTAATAATAATAATAGACCAAAATTGCAGATTTGTGGAAAATTAGGGCACACTGCAATCAGACGCTATTTCAGGTTTGATGCCAATTACAATGCAACCCAAAACTCAACAAATCAAAGAAACAATGGTATCAATGCAAACATGGCAAGTATGCCGCATGAAAATAGAAGCACTGCAGAGGATTAGAAAATGCATAACCTGAATGTGTCAGAATCTGGAAGGTCAGAAGACTACTGCAATGAATGTTGGTACCCAGATTCAGGAGCAACACATCATGTTACCAGAAATCTTTAGAACCTGAACATTGGCAACAAGGAATATAAAGGTACTCAATCTATTTATATGGAAAATGGTTATAGCATTAATATTACACACAGTGGTAATGCACAAATTAGGGGACAAAGAATATTGAATCTTAATAACTTGTTGAGAGTCCCCAAAATAAAGAAAAACCTTATCAATGTGTCTAAATTTGCACAAGATAAGGATGTATATTTTGAATTCTATCCCAAATACTTCCTAGTTAAAGATATTTAGACAAAACAAATATTATTGCAGGGTAATACTCATAATAGGCTATACAGATTCAATCTTTCAAATTCAAATGATAAATGTTCAAACAGTTCAAGAAAATGCTGCAACTTAGCTGAAAATGAATTAAGTCAATATGATAAAAGTTTATTTGATGTTTGGCACTATAAGTTGGGATATCCAAGTATAAAGATTGTAAAGAAAGTACTGTCTGATAATAATATAAAAGTTGATAGTATACCTTCCTCTTATGTCTGCACTTATTATCAGATGGGAAAGAGCCACAAATTGGCCTTTCCAAAATCACAATCTGAGTTTAATAGGCCACTGCAACTTGTTGCATCAGATCTTTGAGGTCCAGCACCTATAAACTCAGATTTTGGTTTTAAATATTATATATCGTTTGTAGATGTTTATTCCAGATACACCTGGATCTATTTTCTAAAATCCAAATAAGAAGTGCAAAATGTTGTCATCCACTTCATAAAACTGGTGGAAAGACAAACAGGTCAGCAAGTAAAGGTAATGCAGAAAGATGGAGGTACAGAGTATAAGTCATTGAAAGAATACTTTCAAGTGAAAGGAATAGCACATAGAATGACTTGTCCTTATACCTCTGAACAGAATGGGTTAGTTGAGAGGAAACACAGACATATAGTAGAAACTGGTCTCACATTACTTGCTCAAGCTTCACTACCAATGAAGTTCAGGCCTGATGCCTTTGGAACGGCAGTCTATCTAATCAATAGACTACCCACAAAGGTAAAGCAGGACAAAACACCTATGAAAGTCTTGCTTAATGAGAGACCAGATTATCAAAATCTTAGAACATTTGGATGTTTGTGTTTCCCTCATCTAAGACCATACAATTCACATAAATTAAACTTTAGATCTACACCATGCACATTTCTAGGGTATGGTGTAAATCAGAAAGGATATAAATGCTTAGATGGCAGTGGAAAATTATTTGTCTCAAGGCATGTTGTGTTCAATGAACATGTGTTTCCATTTGCAACACGACATGTAAAAACTGCTCAGAATCTATATAATTCGAGTGTATCCATACCACCCATACCTGTGCATGATAACCATCAGAGATCATCTCACATTGAAGAGAAAGGAACAAGTTCAAATACTTGATATATACAACACAACAGTGAATCAAGTCAAACTCAATCTGAGAATATACAAGAAAATGGTCAATCTCCAACAGTCTCAAGCAATCATCAAACTAGCAACAGAGACAACAGCCATGGTCAAAATACAGAGCAAGTTTCAATCACTCATCAGCAATCAAAATTCAGGGGACATCCAATGATAACAAGATCCAAGAGTGGAATTTTAAACCAAAACTATATGCTACATGTACAACAAATGAAGAACCAGAGACTCTTGAACAAGCTCTTAGCAATGAAAATTGGAAAAATGCAATGCAAGAGGAGGAGTGCAATGATGAAAAACAGAACTTGGAATCTTGTATCACCACCAAATCATAAAGGCATAATTGGATGTAAGTGGACTTACAAGTTAAATAAAAATCCAGATGGAACTATACAAAGATACAAAGCAAGTCTAGTTGCAAAAGGTTATACTCAACAATGTGGTTTTGATTTCAATGAGACATTTTCACCAGTGGTAAAGCCAACTACAATAAGGGTAATTCTAACCATAGCTCTACATAAATGATGGGATGTCAGGAAATTAGATGTAAACAATTCTTTTCTAAATGGTGAACTTCAAGAAGAGGTCCACATGCAGCAGCCACCGGGTTTCATTCAACCAAAGAATAATACAATGGTATGCAAGCTAAATAAAGCTATATATGGACTAAAACAAGCCCCAAGAGTATGGTTCGACAAATTAAAGGCAACTCTCATGAAACTGGATTATCAACAAGCTAAGTCTGACACATCACTATTCATCAAAAACCACAACAGTGAATTGACACATATCTTAGTCTATGTTGATGACTTCATCATTACAGGGGATAGTAAAGAAGAAATCAACTATGTAATTCATTACCTTAACAAGCATTTCACTATCAAAGATCTGGGCATACTCAATTATTTCTTAGGTATAGAAGTCAACAAATTATCAAAGACAGAGATACATACATGTCAAAGGAAGTACATAAAGGAAATACTCATCAAAGCAAAAATGCAGAAAGAAAAGCCCATGCCAACACCTATGATTAGTAACTTGCATTTATCAAAACACAAGGGTGACACGATAACTTTTGACAAAGAATATTGAAGTATTGTTGGAGCTCTACAATATGTAACCATCGCCAGACCAGAGATATCTTTTAGTGCCAACAAAGTATGTCAGTACATGCATGAGCCTCTAGACAAATATTGGAAGGCAGTAAAAAGAATTTTGAGATATCTAAATGGTATTCTAGACTATGGATTAACTATGAAATCAAGCAAACAGTTAGCAATTACTGGCTATGCCGATGTTGACTAGGCATCAGACCTTGATGATCGAAGATCAACATCAGGATATTGTATCTACCTGGGGGAAAATTCTATCTCCTGGTGCTCAAAGAAGCAGCCTACGATATCCAGATCAAGTACAGAATCTGAATACCGCAGTCTTGCCAGCAGTACAATAGAAGTAATGTGGGTTGAATCCCTTCTCAGTGAACTACGAATTCATACTAGAAAAAAACGGTGATTTGGTGCGATAATTTAAGTGATGTGTCATTATCAGCTAATCCAATATTGCATACAAGGACAAAGCACATGGAACTAGACTTGTACTTTGTGAGAGAACAAGTGAATCAAAGCAAAATAGAAATAAATCATATACCTACTCCTTACCAAAGGGCAGATATACGTACGAAAGCTTTATCTGTCCAAAATTTCTGTCGATTCAGAGATGAGCTGAAAGTCAGAAGCCTCAGCAACAAAACCGACATCATTACTTCATGTCAGAAGCCAAATCGATCTATCATTATCAGCAACATCTCGAATCAGAAGGCAAAACACCTTGTATCAAAAGATGGAACACCTCGAAATGATAGTTCGATGAACACGATTTCATTGCAGAAGCCAAATCAGGGTTCAATCTCAAATGATTCTACAAATTAGCAGCTAAAGATATATAGATCTGAGAGCAACTTCAGATCCGCAGATCAATATGAACTTGTTGTCCTAAATTAACCAGATCTATCACTGCCGATAAAAGACGAATCTTTACTCAATTTAAGAGCTCGATCGACTCTTGCAACAGAAGATTTTGACAATCTATTTATTATCAGAGAGCATAGCAGTGAAGATCGGAGTTCCAGTGTACGAGAAAGGAAACCCTAGATCGATTTGAAGGGGCAAACGAGAGAATGAAGATACGGAAGATAAAAAGATTATATATATATATATATATATATATATATATATATATATATATATATATATATATATATATATATATATATATAACTGTTTAAAGGGCATTATTGTAATTTTCAGTACAGCTGTTTTATATAAATACTGTGCATAGCTTGTAATAGAGATACAGAAAAACTGAAAGCAATAAAGACACTTATTTTAATTTTTTTAACTTTACCTCATCGAGAATCAAAGAGCAGTAGCATATACTTTGTCAAATCTTTTTTTTTTTTTTTTTCATGCAACTGATGTTATATAGACACAAATTTGGCTGCTTTGTTTTCAATTTTCACTCAGTTTGTTTACAAAGAAAACTGTTAGTTTTGGATGTTCCAAAATTTGATGGAACTGTTTGGGATTTCAATTATTCAACTAGGGGATTTAAGACGAAATAAAAAGCAAGTAAATTGAAGTTTGGATAACTAATAATCATGTCAGTTTCAAGGGAAAATATGTGTTGCCTGTTGACTTCCTTAAGGAGAGCCAAGCAGACGATCAATCTTTTAGAGCCAATTTAGATGATTTAAAACAAAAAATAAAGATTGTCTACAGTTTTCTGTTTATTAATATTGTTTGGGATCTAAATTTATGAAGTTGGTTGATATATACATTATAATCTAAGCAATTCAGGGTGCTGCATTTCATTGTACAGCCATTCATTTTTTTCCACTTGCCTATGTACAATAAGTTTATGCGTTAGTCCATGTGCTTTGCTTCATTTATGTTAGCCTGGACTACACTTTTCTACGTCTATTCATATGCTCTTTTATATATATGTTATTATGTTAGAGCGGCCTTGTGAGAGTGTTGCGTGAGGAGTGGATATGGGAGGACATTAGTTGTTGTGTGTTTGTGCAGGTGAGAGGTGTGCAAGTTATGTCAGTATAAAATTATATGTGCGGGCATCACATGGTTTCTTTCTTTCTCAGTTTCCAATTACTAGGCGCAACTTCTTGTTCACCTCTTATATATATTTTTCAGTCATCAATCGAAACATACTTTCTTTAATAATGTTATTACATCATTAATTCAAGAGTTAGAAAATGTTTTCTAACCACTGGCCTATAGCATATGTACCCATCATATTTACCGGTTCACCATTTTTCCTAGCGCGAGATTTGTTCCGAACTGCACTTCTAAAGACAGAAGAGCAATCACTACTTTAGTTTTTCTACATTCAAAAGAACATCAAATAACAAATTTCATTAACGAAAAAGTTCATAAATATTACAGTAAATAAAACTACTCTTTTTCTTACCAAATCTTCAACCAGTCGAGTCTTTCCTTTACGACTGCATGTGTGCGCCAATTGGTTGTGTTAATAACTTTGTTGTACTTCTCACTCAAAGCCTAAAACAAGAAATTTTAAAATATTACTCATATATTTAATGTAATATTATCCCTTCAACATGACACATAAATGAGTGCTATTTTTAAAAAATACCTTAAATTTTGAACTTGTTTTCAACTTGATATATTTCTTCCACTCATTTATACATTTGATGTTAGTTGATTTCAACTGAAGTTTTTCATTCATACAAAAATACACATGACACATGTATATTGCTGAAAACGACCAATTTAAAAAACGAAGTTAACATACAAAATAGAAAACAACTTTTTTTATTTTCCGTGTTTTGAAAAATAACACAAGTTTGTAAAACAATCCATTTTTCCGTCGTCCGTCTATCTCGTTCGTCCTCCAATCCGTCTTTCTTTCATCTTCTCCGTCGTGTCTTCATTCTTTTTATATTTGACATACATAATGAAAATCGAAAACGCAAAATTCGTTTTTAAAACAAACACCACCTAATATTTTGTGTCAATCTAAATTCAATTTAAATCTCGTCTGCGACAATCAAAATTCAGCGTAAAGAATGATTGAGGTAAGCAATGATGGCCCTCATATTCTTACGCTGAATGATTATTGTAAAAAAAGAGTGTCACTTGAATACTTTCCCATAAAACAGCTTTGGTCCTATTGGTTCGTCCGCACTATTAAATTCAACTTCTATTTGCTTCAAAGAATTGAATAGAAATCTTCTAACTATAGTTGGCCCTAGGTTTTCTTCCCGCATTTATCTTTGCATTGTCATGTTGCATATGTCTCTCACGATCCATTGGATCTTCAGATTTTCCTTTAGACTGAACCACATTGTTTTCCACTGTTTGTGGGTTATATTGTATTTTGGCATTGTTTTCTAGTTCAGTTTGTATTTGATTTTTTTCTAATGCTTGTGGATTGTCTTCATTATGAACCTCGTCGTCTACTTGATTGTCCTCAAAAGGCTCCTCTCTAGCACGTTTCTTTTTGTGTTCGTCAATTTCTTTTTGCATGCGATCTCTCCTTTTCACAACCTTACTCTTCTTACCCATTGTCTATAAAAATAATTAATATTCGATGAATGATACAGAAAACTTTCCACTGATACAGAAGTATAAATGAAAATTGAAGAACGATGAAAAGTTTGTACTTGCTTTTTTTTCTAATGCTTGAGGGTTGTCTTTGCTAAGAATCTCATTGTCTACTTGATTGTCTTCCAGCTGCTGCTTTCTTGCACGTTTCTTTTTTCACGTTTCTTTTTTACATGTGAGCTCTCGTTTCCACAATCCCACTCTTGCCCATTTTCTGTACAAATAACTAAATTAATATTTGCTGAATGAAAAACATTAGTAACAACCCCACCGACGAGAAATTACATAAACTTGCTATAATAAAGCGGTGAAATAAAATGGTTAAAAAGGTAACCAAATAAATCTGTGACATAGAAAATCTGTCACAAACACATTATCCTATGCATACGTATGTTTTCATTCTATTAATCACTTATAATTTATTGATTTGGATCCTAAGTTGCTTAGCTCGTATATAAATCACGGTGGAGTTATATAATTATAGGTTATCCAATGGGAACATGGTTGAACATTTCAAAGGCAGCAGTTATATAAGATGTAAATGCTTTCTACATTATAACAGTTGATGATTTTTTTTTTACCTCAAATTGTTGTACAAGGGCTACAAACTGTAATCTCTGAATGGTGTTAGAAATATATTTTTCTGAGGATTGCATGCATCTAATCGAAGTTCTAAAAATTTACAGCAAATAAGGCTGTAAACAATCAAAAATAAAAAGTGTATTAGTTCTACTTCATTTATACACGTATGTTATATAAATTTGATTCTGTTGTCATGCATTAAGCCTAGCCAAGTTAAGAAAAAAACATGTTGAGCTCCTACGCTTCTTTGATAATGTGAGAAAATACATTCACTTCTACTTGATATGTTTAAAATAAATTTTATTCTAGTTCATACATATTTTTTAGGATATCTCAATGTTTTGTTAAACAGGTTACTTTGTACACTGCTGTAGATGCAGCTTTAATTTGTTGGAAATTTTTCTGCCAATTTTTCCATTTGCAATAGATAATATATCGAGTACAAATCAGCTTATGACAGATATTTAACTTTATGAACCAGAATCTGGAAATAAAAGATTTAACTTTCAAGTAGAAGATAACATACCTTGTAATTTATTGTTGTTTTAATATTTAGAGGTATAATGTATAACGTATGCAAATTTACACACTGCTGAAAGATGCAACTTTAAGTTGCCATGTAACTAGCCATTCATACATGAAGTATAAATCAACTTTTGATAACTATTTGAGCGAATTAAAACGAACAAATATGAACAATTGAAGTCTTAAAATTCAGAGTGTAGAGAAATATATATTCATAAAAGTTTGCTTTTTAGAATTGATTTGGTAAGAAAAAATATAATATATATATATATATATATATATATATATATATATATATATATATATATATTCATTACTTTTACGTAAAAATAAGAAAAAATAACATGATCAGCTGCAGTATATTATTTTTATAAAATATTAAGATTTGAACGATGAATATTTGATCACAATTTAAAAGAAAAGGTAAAACGAGTGTCAGTCTCCAATGTACCAAAACTAAATTGTTTAAACAAAGTCCACACAAATAAAATCACGGCCAATGCCAATGTTAAATTGAAATTCGATCGGTATACTAACAGCAAACCATGTATAATTTCATATTCAAATATGCATGTATAACAGCAAACCAATGTTAAACTCAAATACCATATAACTCCTTAAGGTAAAGCTCAGGAGTAATACGCATGGATACTTTCTCGTATTTAAATCATTCTGATGAGCTACAAATGGTCTGGCGGCTGCTCCACCGCCCATCATATTCATTATGAATAGATAAAGTGAGTCTCGATGTCCATATATTTCTAAGGGTACTAGGAAAATAAAATTAAAAGGCTACACTGATTCATCATGAATAAATCAGAAGCGACAGAAAGTTTGTACTTCGGACCTTCTTATGTATATATTTCTAAGGGTACTAGCAGATTGTCACTGAATTCTAAGTTAAATAAATAAACCTGAAGCAAATAAGAATGGAAATCTACTTAAATATGCCTTTACAATCTTATATAACATAGCTAACATTCTCCACGGAATCAATATCCATGTCGGTTTCTTTATAACCTTTCCTAACAAAGCTAATTTCCATAACATGATCATCTGTCGCTGATTCATGAGAACCTCTTGGTGGTGCTTTCATTATAACATACCAGTTAGAGTGATCATTGTATCTTGAACAAAAAAAACTTGTTTCGCTTGAAATGCAAGGATATGTGGATCTTTTGTAAATGAAGATTGATTTGTTGTAAATAGACAAGAGTGATTCCGTCTTCGACCTACATTCCATTTCCTATATTTGTCCAGTGACAATCAATTACGGGAATATAAAAAACATGATACTCTAACAAAATTATATCCATCACTACCTCATAATAAGTGACCACATCAACTCATTGAGAAATATCTTTTGCACTTATACGCTACACATGGTAGTCACATTATAAGTCACTCCATAATTTTAGGTTTCCCTTCCAACAGCTTTTGTATGAAAACGATGTTCGTTAATTATATATCCTTTATAGGACAATGCATTACTACTTAGACCAAAGGCAAACCATTTTAGTATTTCATCATTTGTTGAGTGAATAGGTATCTGCAAACAAATCATTGTACGTAAATTTTAAAGGAAAAAAAATCTTTTTTCATCAACGAAAAGATAAATTAAAATTAAACTTTCCTTCTTTTTAGTTAAATCTGAGAAATTATCTGTATGTTTTCATAACAATATCGCATTTTTTTCTTTATCAAAATTTTGTAACTCCTCCAAATGCATATTGGCGTTTAAATAATTTTACCCAAGATTTAATAAGCAAAATATAATATATACTTACTCTAAATATAGTTCCACCATAGCCATATTCATTAGCACGACCAAATAAGCAATATATTTTTCATTGGATGACAATTTAATTCTCTTCGACTTTAAAATTGGACGTCCTTCGAGTATCACATTGTTTTCATAATCTTCATTTCGGATTTCTTTCTCCTCTATTTATACTTTCCTTTGTAGAAATTCACTAAAAAATCTCATTGGTTCTTCTACAAGATAAGATTCTACAATACATCCTTCAGGTCGTGCATAATTCCTTATACAATCTTTAAGTGATTTCATATACCTTTCAAATGAGTACATCCAACAAAAATGAACCAGACCATACAATTGCGCTTCTCTTCCAAGACGAATTGTCAAATATATTATTATATCAAAAAAGGAAGATGGAAAATATCTTTCGGGTTCACACAAAATTTCAATAACCTCATCATCAAATTGTCGCAACGTCTCTCTTTAATAATATATTGACATATTTTATTGAAAAACGAACATAAATGAATTATTATTGTTTTGACTTTGGTAATAATCCTTTAACCACAACAGATAACAATTATTGCATTAGGACATGATAACCAAGGTACTTCAAACCACTAACATTGCAATCTTCTAATGATACAAATCTTTTGAAATTTAAGCAATAATGCAACGACCCGAATTTTCAATAAGTAAAATTAGTTAATTTAATACGGTTTTTGTGATTAACTGTTGAAAGAAATAAAAAATTTGTGGCTTATTAATAAGAATACAACTGAAATGTAGGTAATAGCATTAACTTAAGGTAATTTATAACTGCCTTAAGGCAATTCCAAATTAATTAAAATGATTAGAAGTAAAATTGACATAGATTGTAAATAAGTTATAGTAATGTAGGTATTAGTTGATAATTGGATTTAAGAAGAATTGATAATTTAAGGATGTATGAATCAATTACATAATGTGCAATAAATAGGAATTGGATATAATTAGTATAGTGTACGTGGTTATAATTTTTTTGTAAATAATAAATTTATAAATGTTATTAAATGTAGAAATGGTGATAATTGTTATTTGTTACCAAATTAATTAATCAATTACAAACAAATGTAAATAAATGTTATATTAATGTGGGTTAAGATAATAACTATAGTGAAATGTAATAATGTAATTTTAAGTTAAGTATTGTAACGATAGTCCAATCAATTGGAATAATTGAAATGTTATACTTGGTTATAATTTGAGTATAAGTAAATAAATGTGAATGTTGTATAAATCAAGAAACTAGTATATAATTAATGGAAATTGAATAAAATTAGTGTTAGGTAAGAAATGGTA
The DNA here is from genome assembly GCA_030765085.1 of Allium cepa. NCBI lineage: Eukaryota > Viridiplantae > Streptophyta > Magnoliopsida > Asparagales > Amaryllidaceae > Allium > Allium cepa. Next base: position 747,351,302 of record CM060941.1, read on the forward strand.
ACATTTGTTTGTAAATAATAAACTTATAAGTGTGATTAAAAGTTAATGGTGACAACTATCATATGTTACCTACTTATTTAGCCTGCTAAATAAAAATTAGAAATTAATTGCAGTTAATTCACTTAATTAGTGCAGTTAATGTAGGTAAAACTGATAATGATATAATGTAATTCAATAAGATGTAACCAATGAAAATTTTATGCATAATATGACAATTGATTGAATAAAAAAAATAAAATCAAGTTTGACCAAATTATTAGAATTTAAATTATAACAAGTGAATTTATTACAATTAAATGTAATTAAAGATTACGTTAATGAAAAGTAAGATGAAAATGATAAAATATTAATGTAATAAAATATATAATAATGTTAAATGTGTATGTAGAGAATTAATTGATTGAATTAAAAGATCGAAACCAAATTTAATAAATTTATTTAAACGAAAATTATATTAAATGGATTTAATTACAGTTATAATTGAACACTGTAATTTGTGAAATATTTAACACTGAATTATGTAACCTTGTTTTAAATATATTTTAAATGTCTATGCAATCAATAATGATAAAAAATGGTTAGTTAATTAATTTGAATATAAAAAGTGATTAATTTATTTAATATTAATTTATTTAATTAACGTGAAAATAGCCATTTTGGCTACTGACTCGGATTTCAACAAAACTAGTTTCATCGGATATGTAATAGTGAATTATTATAAAATTTCAAGTTTCGTAGCGATCGGACTTGTCGTTTGATCGTATGGACTCGAAACGCGGAGAAATTAATTAAACTGAAATCAATTTGGAATAGGCTGATTTTAAGCTAACTTCTTCATATGATGGAATTAGGACTTTAAACCTATTCCATTGAGTTTAAAATTATTGAAATCGTCTATTATGATATATGAGATGACCCATTTTTGTTCCAGAGACAGAACGGACTTTTCGAATCGTTTATCGTTCAATCCAAATCGATCTAGTCCATTCTTTCTGTTCTCAGCTTTGCCTATAAATAGCCTGTTATAAACCCTAGCAACATTTTTATTTTCGGTTGTCTATACATACATTTCTTTTTCATCTCCTCTTTCCAATGGCAGACAAACAGAACCCGAATTCCAAAATTTCAAATTCAATTCCAAAATCTAACACTTTCAAACCCTATCAAATTATATATCGTTTCAAAGCTCTTGACGAGCGCAATCTACTGGAGTGATTAATTTTTGTTATCGAATCATCATTTGTCTAGAAATTGAGGATAAACCTCGGCCTTTCGTTTTAGGGTTTTGACGATCCAACGGCGAATTGCCGTCCGATCGATGATCAGGCGGCGGCGTTGGGAAGGTGGTGTCGGGCAGACTTCTATGGTGATGCTCTATTTTTAGGTTAGTCATCAAGTTGCCTAGATTTGGCAATTTGGTGGCCGAAAATTTGTCTCGGGCTGGGGCGATCGGCAACGTCGCGACTTAGGGGAGGGGTGCCGGAGGGACGGTGTGGCAAGGCAAGGCTGGGGCGAGCTCCGATCTGGCGATGGTTGGCGATGGGCGACGTGGTGTAGGCTTGAGAAACGGCGACACATATTAGGGTTCGAACGAAGGTTTCGAAGAAGAAGAGCTGATGTGTTTGTACAATGACGTGGTAGGGTTGTATTTATTATTCATTTCATACTTTAAAATCGTTTAAACATTCTAACTTATATAACTTTCACATACGAGCTCAGATTTGGACGCGATTTCTTCCATTGAGATCGTGTCGGAATTCCGGATACTTTGATGCAAGTTTGGACGAATCTTGAGACCGTTTGAATTTGGACTCTAAATTGGATTTTAATTCGATTTAAAATCGAAGATGGGTGTTTTAACCCACCTCACAATTACTAAATTGTCTTATTTTAGTTAAATCAAATTTATGATGTGATTTAGAATTTATTTATTTATGTCTGGTATGTTAAATTATCATTCTGGTTAAATTTGACTTTTATTGCATTTAATTATCATTTAATTTACTATTAAATTTAAATTGCCAGTTAAATAGATGTTATTGATAATTGGTTATCTACTGATGTTTATTGATTGGTGGATGATGATTGTGATGAATGTTTGATTTTTGATATTGGGTGATTGGATGTTATGTTTGATTTATATATTGTTATCACTCTGCAAGTTCCCTATGGGTTGAAATGATACATACCAGAATGATCTATAGATTAAGGAAATATTGTTATGGGTTGAAATGATAGACTCGAGCGATTTTATGAATTTTTTTATTTAATTCGGGTTTGCGGTTTGAAATGATGTATAACCGTAAAATATTAAATTGCGAATTGAAATGATAAGTATCCGTATCACTTGACCCTAGGGTAGAGAATTATATACAGACACTGAATTGGTTAAATTTAAATGATTTGAAATCCTTAATTTCTTGAATTTAGTTTAATAATATTTTGGAAAAAAAGGGAATATATAAATCGAATTATTATCAAAATCCAAGTTTTATGTTAACTTAGAATTGGTTAAAAGGAATTGTTTAAAGGAATAAAATTGAAATCTTAAAGTTGATTTTGAAGTATAACGGAAATTAATCGGAACTGAGTTATTAAAATTCTTGGAAATATAACTTTGAAATATATTGAAATTTGAGTAATTTAAATTGATCTTTCAAACATGGATTGGCAACGATATTGAATCAAATATTTTATTGAGAATTTCAATTTTTAAAATCTGAAATTGGGTTTTGGAAATCAAAAATGGTCTAAATGTGTTGAAATGAAATAAAAAGTTCAAATTGATATAAATTTCAAATTCATGTTTTTAATGTAGACTATTTTAAATATATAATTTTTAAAGATTTTAAATTGTAAGATTTCTAATTATTAAACTATTTTAACCTATAGTAACTATATTAAATCATTTTACCCAATTTTAAACCATTTAATCTGTTTTAAAACAAATTAAACTATTGTAACTTGTTTTAAGTCTAATTAATCTATTTTAAAGCTATTTAATATATTTTAATTATATTTAATCTATTTTAAATCTATTCAACTATCTTAATTCAATTTAATGGTATCTTTAATTTATAGTTAAACTATTTTAGAGTATTTAACTATTTATAACTATTTAAACTATTTTCTAAATTTTCAGACTAAGTAAAGTGGAAATGTTTATATTCAAATTCATTGGTTTAATAGCAAACTCGGTTAAACGATGTTATAGCCTAAGTTGGGATTTAAATGTTATAACTAATTGAATATGATGATTTTGAAGTAAGGATTTAACCTAATTGGAAATATGATTTTGAAAGGAATTATGATTTCGGAAATGATATGATTTCAAACTGAATATGATTTCGAAAGTGATATGGTTTGAATTGAACATGATATTTTGATATAAATTATGAAATGGTTTTGAAAATTTAAAAGAACCATTCGGTGTGTAATAAGCGATTAGTTGTTAAAGAGACCGGGATCAGATATTGTCATACTCTCTGCCAATACTAAAAACCACTTTAGCAACTGTGTACGTGGTGGAGATTCCAGAAATGAAGTAGGATGATTTGACGAACGATTTCTATATAAGGTATGACGTAACCCCTGACTCCCGTGAGTCAGCTTAGATGTGACTAAAACAGGAACTATACATAGGCCAAGTGAGGTCATTCCTCTGATCGATCATGCTTCTTCGATGCCATATTATGACATTTGTGATCATTTGGTGGCCATCCCTTGATTTTTATTATGCGAGTGTGTTCCAAAGTGGACGGTAGTAGCTGTTATGTGTTACCACCTGCTCTGTTTTGCAATTGGTAAATCTACACTGGCATTGCCTCGAGTGCCGTGTTCACATGCCCTAGAGCGCCTTCTACGAGTTTGTTTTGTACCATAACTATAGCATGCCCTCTGGGTAAACCTCACGGAGGAGCTTACGGTACTGCATAGATTATGGGAATATATAAAATGTGTTAAGGGGGAAATGGGTAACGCCTTAATGTTATTTTAATACTTTTACTTTACTATAGACATATTATAATAGCGTATTGTGCTACATAGTAGATAGTTCAATGGAACCTTAGGAGATGGAAATCCCAAACATCTCTTAAGTTATTGCATTCACGTTAGACACTGGATATAAGATGTCAAACCCCGTAAGCATCTCTGATGTCATTCCACTCATATTTATTTACCGTTGATTTAGCTTACATAAGATCTTTTAGTTCTGACTCGAGTGTCTTGTCTTTACAATTCGCTCCGGTCAGCCTGAGCTTTTAGGGGTTGAAGACCTTATTTTTTAAGGACAAAGACGAAGATTTGTATTATTATTATTTATTTATTTATTTCATTGCATCATGTTGTTCCTATGCATTTATTTAGTTATTCATGTTTATGTAACTCTGACATTTGTGTTGTAAAGAATAATCAAATGTATTTATAGAGCAGCTTCATGAACTGTTATTTGATTATTATATTTATTCATTCTGCTACGAGATTATGTATTTGTTTTATTTATTTCTCTTTTTCTTATTCACCCCATAACAATCTGCCCTTTTGAATGGTTTCAGTTTGACATGTGTGTCTACTTAAAGCGTCCAAAAAGGCAGGTTGTTACAAATAATCATTAGGACCTTTAAAATCATGTAACCTCTTACAAAATATTTTTTTCGAACAATGATAATGTATATGGAACAAGTGGTAGATATGTTCTATTCTCACGAGGTTGTGCATAAAGACTTTGTCGTACCCCCAATCGTTCAAATCCTTCTTAGAATTAATTCCATCTTTCGATTTACTATCATGTAATATCGTGCTTAGTAGGCTTTCAGCGACATTTTTCTCAACATGCATTACATCCAAATTATGTTGCAAGGGAAGTTCCTACAAATATCAATGATACAACACTTTATTAACTTTTTTATTGCTAGGTCAATGAAAGAAAATATAATTTTAATACTAACCTCCCAATATGGCAAATCAAGGAAGATTGATCTTTTTTCCACCTTAATAGCTCTTTTTTCCATCGCCTTCATCTTTTCTACTATTTTTACTCTTCCGCTTTTTTTATTTTTATCTTCTTACTCAACTTTCTATTTAACTTCTTCTTACTCTTCCTCCTTTTTATTTCTTCATTCTTACTTTCCAAAAACATTTGAAAAACCCTTCAAAATAACAAAAATGTTTCTTCCCGTTAGAATTCTAGGTTTAATACCTTCCTCTACAGTGTTATCAAACCAAGTTTTTTGTTTCCTCTATAGTGTTATCAAACCAAGATTTTGTTTCCTCCATGGATGTGAAGGATCTAGAAACTTCTATGTCCCATACAAACATTTTTTCGACAATAATTCAACCACTGATGATAAGTGCTAGCACGGCATAATGGATAAGCTTTTTCTCCTTTTACACAACATCCTGCAAGATTCCATAGGCTTGAAAGTCATTTGCTGTCCACGGCAAAATTGCTCTTAAATTAAAAACCGGTCTACTGAATGCATCATAAATGTCAATTCCACAAATAATTTAAGTCTTCTAACAATGGCGCCAAATATACGTCAATATCATTTTCAAGTTGCTTTGGACAAGGAATTATTAATGTTAGCATAATATTTTCTTTTTTCATACATAACATAGGCCGGAGATTGTATGTCAGAAGCATTACTGTCCAATAACTATATATGGAGCTCATCGAGGCAAATGGATTGACACCATCTATAGTAAGACCAAGCCTGAGATTGCATGGATCAGATGAAAATAATTTCCACCTCTCGTTCACTACATTACATCTAACAGAATCTACAGGATGACGCATTTTCCATCACTGCTTTTATTTTTGAAATGTCACCTAAGGTCTTCTGCTATTTCAAGATCTATACATTCTCTCAAATCTTAAAATTATTGGAAAGTACCTCAAAACTTGAACTGGAACATCTTGTACAATCTTCTTAGTGCCTCATTTATCTTCCATCTCGAAGATTTACATTTCATACAAATTTCCAAAACTTGAAACCCTATTCTAAAAAGACAACAATCATTCTTACAAGCATTAACCTTTTCAAACCACATGTCAAATACTTTGAGAAATTTTTTACAGCATACAAAGTCTTAGGAAGTACATTATTCTTTGGTTGTAGCAACTGTAGCATGTTCTAAATCAAAACCATTATCGGATAATACAACTTCATATTTATGATTACACAAAGTAGTGATGGTGGATAGCTTAGTTTGACCAACACAAGCAGGATATAAGGGGGTTTTTGCATCTTCCAAATTCTTAAGTAAATCATCCTCCCGTTTTCAAACATCCTCATTTTCTTTATCATCAGTAAAAAAGTATTGATTTAAAAAAATTCATCTTCAAAATGAATGGCTTTAAGTAGGTCAAATTTATTATCCAACTTCATTTGTACGCCTACATTTAGTTGTTCGCCATGATGATACCACTTATTGCTGCTCTTGTACTTAGGATCCATCTGCCTTATAATCAAATGTTCAAGGATAATGTCATCATGATGTCAAGTAAGATTTAGACAATCTAAACAAGGGCATAAAAACTTCTCTACATTTCTTATATTTCTCTTTGCAGCGTCTACGAAACATATAGTCCCTTGCTTGTAATCCTAAGAAGTTCTATAATGAAAAAAATCAACATAATTTTTGAATTTTAACATCAAATATTTTCATTTCTTGAAACTAAACATGTTTGGGGATATTGAATTATCTATTTGGCTGTGTAAATGAACCGAATCTTTTTCCATCAACATATAATTAAGGGGAAACATGGGAAGAAAGAGTACACAAGCTCCAAAACTAAGGAGAAAAGAGACTAGTAAAGCATAAACCTTATACTAAATTTGTATCCGTCCTATTAAAAAAAGAAAATTTTGTCACAAAATATTACCAAACAAAAAAGTATCAAATAAAAAAGTGAGATGCATAATGAGTGCTTCATAAAAAGAGTGTTACTAGAGCATTACCATAGCATAATTGCAAACAAAATAGAAAAAAAATCAAAATATACTATAAAATTTGCTAGGCATGTAACAAAATTTGTAAGTATGTCTATTAATGTTGATGAGAATTAGTACTGATTTTTTACTATGTACGTAAAGCAAGGCAAGACGATTGACTATGTATCCACTCTATTATATCAATGTTATTGGTTTTACTTTTTTATAAATCTTGACTAAGAATTAATTACCCATGTGGTGCTATTGTATTATAAGTGTAAATATCATTAGTTTCTTGCTACCTATATTTCAAATATATTATATCTGCCTTAATTTTTAAAATAAGACAATTGACTGTATCTTCCTTGATTTTTCGTCCAAGTTGTATGTTGTTAAATCAATGTTAATAAGAATTAGTATGAATTTTACCGAGTACACAAAACAAGAAATGAAAATTGACTACATATCTAACTCTATTATACCACTATTACTGGTTTTTCTATCTTTTAAGTCTCGACTAAGAATGAGTTACCCTTGTGTTTTTATTATTATATACTAATAACGATGGTAGCACTAAGAAAAAGAAGAAGAAGAAAAAATCTATGAAACTACATTCCAATGAAAATATTAACTATGCATATGCATTCATTTGTTTTAGTTGCTATCCAGCCATAACTCAACATCACTTTCCAGGTCATACTACTTAAACATAACAGTGATTGCACTTGCAACCAAACATAACGATCAAAATACTTATGTTACTATAATCAATCTACACTAATGTAGAAAAAATTCAACAGTAAGCTTTTATAGCTCTGTAAAAAACCTTATAGCTTAAACGTGAATCTACTTGAATGCAAATGTAGATAGAAAATAAAGGAAAAATCTAAATCTGTGTTATAACATGGAGAGTTGCCTTTTTATGACACAATCAATTACATGTATGCTAATGAACTGCAATTTGAATAAAATATAGCGTAGAGGTAAATATAGGATTAACTATGATGTAACATAGAGGTTACGCAATCATTTTTCTGACAAATTATCCAGGCAAACAACATTAACATCCTAGTCATCTACATTTTCTCATTGAATGCCTCTAATCAGCTAAAATTGGGAAGGTGAGATAGAAGCACGAAGAATGTCCATAGACTCCATGTAGAGCTTGGATGAAAATAAATGGTCGCCACATAATTTGATATAAATAAAATTTGTGCATAGTAACTATAAAAATAATAACTACATGCAGTAGAAAACTCAATTGGTTTTGATTGGAACATCACTAATTTTGATTTTAATGAGTGATGCATTTACTTAGTTTATCATTAATAAAAATCAAAATAAATAAAACAATACTTTAGAGAAATTGGGTGCAAAAGTTAACAAAATTTATACCCAATAAATTTTATGTCATGATGATCATGATTTCATAATAAAAAGTATAATGAACAATTTTTTTTTATTTGTGCTTGACTGCTTTAGGTTGTATTTGGAAAAAAAATTCTTTAGGCTGTATTCAAAAAATATATCGATTAAACTAATAATCAAATGTTTGAAGCAGATAACAATCAAAAAAAGTGACATCTTCATTCTTTAAACTAATAATCAAATGTCTATCTCAAAATCTTAGTCCTCGTTTATGTTGATTACTCATACCACAATAAATCAGACAATCGCTCACTATTTCTACAACAAATATCCATTTAAATATATTGAAACACAGTTATTAATTTTATCACTTTTCCCACTAAAGCAGTTAAGAAAGTCAAATAAAAATATCAATTCTAGTTATCTATTTGCATAGAAGCCATCTAAAATAAATTACTAAACATTCTCTGGAAAAACGATCATGAAATTCATAAACAAAAATATCAAACTAATTTTTCTAGACTATGGTCGAAGATTGATTAAGAGTGAAATCATTTATAAGTTATCGTGTTTGATAATATACCTTCGACTATATGTTCCTGGATTTCGAATTTGGCAAATATTGATGAAAAGAAAAATCAAAGAATGAAGATTAGAGTTCCAGACGCCGTCGAGTTGACTACTGAAGTGGAGGAGAACGACTACAGAGATTGAAGATAGAGTGAACAGTTTCGATTAGGGTTATTTCCTTGGAGACGAAATTTTTAATGCTATTTTGGGAGGGATATGAAAAATGGTTAAGTGTTTTTGGGAGGAAGACAAAACTGTTAAGTGTTTTATTGGAGGACATATTAAAATTTTCAAGCCAAGAGCGTTACACAGCATGGTACAAAACAAAATGAGCTAAAAAAATAATTAAGTGTAATTAACACGCATGATTAAATGTCTTTATTAATAACATATTTTCTTCTAGTGTAATTTTTCCAATTCCTCTTTCGTTCATCAAACAAAATAGCCGCCACCCATACACACACACACACACACACACACACACACACATATATATATATATATATTCAATCAATTAAATCATGAGTTGTAGTTAACGAAATCAATCGATTTGGATTTGATGGCTGTTATCCCGCCTTTTGGCAAGGTCGTGACACCAAGAACTTGACTGGAAACCAAGGATAGTTCGTCCTGGAGATCGTTAATACATGGGTCTGCTATGGATGTCGGTAAATTTTTTCCGAGTCCGGATCAAGCTACAATTGATATGCATGACAAGCAAAGCTAAGAAAGCCAACATTTCAAATTTCAAGTCAATCGGAGTACGTATGCTCAAGATATTGATCGATCACGGTTGAGAAATCCAAACTTGCATCGATCATAACTCGAGATCTATAGGTCCAAATGCCACCAAATTTTCATAGTAGATTACATACTATATGAAGAACGTCCCTGCAAAATTTCATCTCTATTGGAGCAAGTCTTGATCGATACGAAATTCGTTCGTATCGATCACGGACCAAAAAATTCCAATTTGCATCGATCATATCTTGAGATCCACAGATCCAAATGCTATGAAATTTTCACAGGAGCTTGCGCGTGACCTAAGGAAGGTTCACGCCAAATTTCAGCTTGATTGGATCAATTCTTGATCGATACGAAATTTGTTCGTATCGATCACGGACCGAAAAACTCCAACTTGCATCGATCATATCTCACAATCCACAAGTGCAAATGCTATGAAATTTTCACAAGATCTTACGTACGACATAAGGAAGGTTCATGTCAAATTTCAGCTTGATTGGATCAAACCTTGATCGATACGAAATTTGTTCGTATCGATCACGGATCGGGCCGAAACTTTGTGGGATCGATCGCGTGGGCCCCCCATGTGCCAGAAGAAGTCTCCCGATATTTGAGCAAAATATCAGCCTCCTACGCTTATAAATAGCACCCCAGAGCCTACAGAAAAGGGATCTTTTGGCTCTCCTACGTCCAGACTCTGTCGAATCCATTTTTGTACTCCATAGCTGCTATTGTATACGAATTTCAACATTATCATCTGCTGTAATCTGCTGCAATAAGTTGTAATCGACATGTGAAAATCAATAAAATCATCAACTTCATAATGGACGTAGGTAATACGCCGAACCACTCTAAAATTCTATGTTTCTGTGTATTTTCTTATATGTTTATTGGTGTGTTTGTTAGATCTGCTTCATTTTACAACTATTCTCTTCATTTTATCTCTTCAAACACATCCGAAGGGTGTTGTGCCCAATTTTGGTGCAAACAATGGCCTCGTATGGTCGATAGCTTTGATTTGGTGTGAGTAAATTTGGGTGCGATGGACTTTGGGGTTGCTCCATTTTGTACAGTCGTGAGTTAGGGTTTAATTTCCAAGGTGATTGGGGGGTTAGGAGAGGGAGTCGGGTTTGTTGAGTTTATCGCGTGGTGGGCAATCCAAACTATTCGTTGGAGGCCTCTTAACGAGCGAAGTGAGAAGGTGACCCCCCTGCTCATGATCCTTGAATTTTTGGAGTTGTCCAGGCTCGTGTGAAGGATCATGACATTTGGAGGCAAGCAGGGAGTCACCAGGTCAGAAATTGACATGGCGTGTGGAGGAGTTGATGTTCGGTCCATCACAAAGCTTATGAAACGAGAAGTTCATAGGTACTGACCATTTAATGGATCGTCGCTTATAGAGAGAGAAATAGGGGATGGAAGAATTCATTAATGGGTTGCCTGTGCATATCGATGTGTATTCGTGCACATTTGGATGGAGAAGATGATGGGAGGGAGGATTATTAAGGTAATAATTATATTAATTATGTGAATTAAGAATTTTATTAATCTCAATATGTTCTAACGATCGTATCTTGTTCATACGAGGTCTGATCGAGGCGTTATTTTCACCATTGCGTTCGTATACACAATGGAGTTGGATTCGTTGAGTTTGGAATTTGTGAGAATTTCAATCAAAATTGAACGACGTTCGATTTTGGACTATTCGAAAACATGAAAGAATTAATTTGGACTTGCTTATGAAACAGTGTATGGGAACTAGTTTTTCGTATGTGATTATCTTCATTGTTATTTGATTTGACCAAATATACTCTGGAAATATCTAGAAGAAACATAAGGATTATGTGGTACAGTTATCTTCGTTGATACTATATTGTACGTATAAACCTGTTTTTCTCTTCCAGGAGAATGGTAAGGAAATATGTCCGCTTAAACAGTTAGGATGTGATCTCCACTCTTATGTAAGTATGTTTATTTCCCATAGAACCGGAGTTGAGATTCCTAGAAATTGATCGATTAGTTTTGGAGCATCCGGTAAGTGGGGGAGTGTACTTATATGAGATGACTTAAAACCATAACCACTCCAAAACCATATATGTGTTCTATGCTTTAGGATAGGTTTGTGGTTGCTTCGTGATTGCTTCATGATGGCTTCGTGGTTGGTTTATGATTGCTTTATGATTACTTCATGATGGCTTTGTGATTGATTCGGGATGCTGGAACCTATGAGAAGATTCAAGATCTGTTTGAGATGCTTGAACATATGTAGTTGTTTGTGATCTATTTAGGATGTAGGAATTCATTTATGATCTCTGTTGAGGTATGAGAATCCATGTGTGATTCTGAGATCTATTGAGGAATCCATGTGTGATTTCAAGATCTCTTAACATATGGGAATTTATGCATGGTATTGAGATCTTTTCGAGTTGTAGCTCGTGTGGAAGATCTGTTCAAGTTGGAGCTCGTGTGGGAAATTTGTTCGAGTGGTTATTCATGTGCTAGAATGTCAAACGTAGCCTCACCAGTGAATACGACAAAAACCAAAGATAGGAGACAAAGCCTATGGGGTTTAGCTAACTTAAAGAGTGCAGGCACTCTAGTCTACTATTAGTTATGGATATGCATATGGAGCAATGTGACCCAGTGCCACATGTTCGAGCATAGACTAGCTATGTTTTCCTATAGTATATTTTATCTAAAGATATACGATGCTCAGAAGGATATCTCTGATCCTTGTGTAGTAGTTCGGATTCGGCTTCCCTGAAGAGATCTACATGGAAATCCTACATAATTAGTGAACGCACCTTAGTGGTTGTGATTTTACACCTATTATTGTTGTGATGTACACTCACTTGCATCGCAACTATGTGATTAATTATATTTCATACCTTAGACATTATTATATTATTACTGGATTTTATAGTAGAAATAGTTTGGTTATCACAAGGTAAAAACTCATCCGTGTTTATTAGTTGTGTGGTTTTACGAGATCCCCTTATTTTGAAGGGTTTTAAGATACACTAAATCTGTATGATTTGAGTTTCTCACATTGGTTTACGATACTGATCTGGGTGTTATTTTCTTAATGCTTGTGGTACATTAGAGCTCTTGGAGAGGAGCTGGATGACTTCTTACCATATTTATTTTCCACTACATTACTTGATTTGTATCCATCAACATTTGTGAGGATTGAATGTTACAACTTTTGTAACAACTCACCTCGGAATAGGCTTAAATTTCGACCCAAAAAAGGTCCATCGAAACTTAGATCTATTCTTAGGCAAGATGTTAGTAGTAAAACAAAATAACATTGCAGAGTCATAACTAAACTTTCGGAACTCATAGCGGATGGAACAAAATTGTGATGTTCTAGCTTTTCAACCCTCAAAAATCGACACGAATACATCCTCAGTGTTCACATGACACAAATTCAAGTGGCAGGAAACCCAACCGCTAAGGGTAGAAAGAAAATAAAGACGGAACAAAATCTTATACGAATGGAATAACGTATATTATTTCAATATGTAATCTTTATAGCAAAATATTTTAAATACAATTATCAAATTTTAACTTAACGTTAACAAGGAAAGTTATAAATATCTGTCCTTATAAATACGGAATACAATAGTACATGAGTGTGGTAGAAATGGATAAGAATCTTTAGAAGAATTTTTTAACTCCATGCTTCGAGCTCTTTCAAAATTCTTCTAACAAAACCTGACTACTAGAATGCCCAGAAAAATAGGGCACCTAGAGTTTATGGTAAAGAAAATAAACACAGAGTCAGTCATGGGACTTGTATGAAAACTAAAAATACGAGTATTTGGAAAACAAAGGGTATCACATAAGACCATGCTGCACATAAACACGAAACGAGTTTTACCTTATGGTAACCAAATCATTTGCTACGCAAAATCTGTTAGTATTATTTTAATGACATTCTTTTGAAAATGCTTTTCGAGTAAATGTACATAATCTTAGTCGAAATTGTTACATTAATAAATTTCAGCATACTAGGCTCTATAATTAAAATCAAAGGCACTTATTGGAGGATGGATTTCCAAGTGAATAGCAAGGTAAGGGACTACCTCCCATGTAGTGCATCCTTAGAGGAATGTATCGAGGATCAACGTCTTCGAAACCTCTCCAAATTAAGATCGACCTACTTATAGACCCATTTAGTAGTGGATGGAATTGAATATGATATCACCCCGGTTGTTCCCGACCTGTCCGAGAGCTCTCATAACATGCACCACATATATTTTACCCGACATCATAGCGGGCACAAAATAAATCTAGAAAGGTGATATCATACCCTAATGGTAGTGAACCATTTAGCCCAAAAGCAACCTCTATTTCACAATTCCCCAGGTGCGAGGCTTAAGGTAATGTTTACCATTCGTATAACATTTCACTTAAAATGTTACATTACCTTTTCCAACAACACAGTGTTGATTTCCAAAAAAGTACAACCTCCAAGCTCGTACGTCTCAGAGAAGACTGTCAAGTATAAAAGGAGTTACCTCCTACACCACCAGACAGATGTATGTTTGTAGAGATCAATGCACTATGATCTTAGAAATGCAATATCAGACATTCATCCATACAAGTTATCCACTAATAGGACAAACTGAAGGCACTCTCCTACCACATCCTGTCAGGCATTACCACTCGGTTTAGTACTGAATAGTCCTTGCATACGAAGATCCCATAATGAAGGGAACGCTGTTATTTATTTATCTCAAGAGCTACTTTGAAATTATCAATAAGCGGTCCTTCCAATATGAAGATCCCCACCTTCAAATTCATTATCTTTAACATGTCTTCACTTTAGAACTTGTAAATTGGTTCGAAGTGCTTTTTGGATAAGAATTTCCCAAATTCGACACTGGTTCCTTTGAACTGATCGTCAATAAAAGGATGTTAAGTAAATAGGTGCTTATCATTTGATTGATTGTTTTTCTCTTTATCAAAAATATCTTCTAGAGATATACATCTTTAAATCATTTCTTTCTGGTATATACGGATTCATTAAACCTCATTTATCAAATCTTTGTTTAATTAAAACCTTTTTAAACACTGGAGCGTTGTAAATCATTTCATCCTTTACTTGGGAAAATATTTCCTAATCAGTTATTTAAATCTTAACAAATAATTCCAAATCATAACTTTTAAAACGGGTCAAAAACTATGTTATTTAAGATATCGTTTACTATAAACCCAAAATAATTAATTTTAAGTATAAGAATTAAATTAATTCCAAAAAAATTATTTAAATCTTGATAAAAGATATCTTATTTCCAATACATATCTTTTTAATAGGTTGAAACTATGTTATCTAAGATGGTAGATTCAAATTATTTAGTATGCGAGTAAAACGAATCCAAAGAAATTATACTAATTTTACTTGACATCAATTTCTGTATTCAACCTTTAATATCCGTCGAACAATGGTGAAATCACCTTTTATATTCACATGAATGGTATGGACTCTCTCCTTGGAATTTAGTATCAATTATAAGAAGATTATCTCTATACATTCTAAGTTGTATTAAATTTAGAAAAGATAAATACTGGCCTCGTTCCCGACATTTCGACCTTATCTATTCCTCGTCTAGGAAAAAGGCCAGGTGAGCCAAGGCACCGGTTTCTCCTAAACATCTCCTTCTTTTAAGAACCTCACATTCGGATCTCACGAGTAGAAAAATCCAGTCTACTCATCGGCTTTTAGAGCCAAGATTACATCACTTTATTTTAATAGCTTTTCTTTATAATCATTTATTTAAAAAAATTAAAATAAATTATAAAACATTCAAATCATCTTTAAAATACTTCATTATTTATTTGATTATATTCATAAAAGATTTGGGAGAGAAAACATAAGTTTAAAATCATATTTCAAAATGTTATTAAAACTGCTGTGAATGGTTCTTTTATGCTCATTTGATCAAAGCAACTTTTCTATCATTTTAAAATCTATTTTTGTAGCTCAAAAATATTTAAAACATTTTAAAAGGTTTATAGAACTTATTCCATATTTTTAAAGAATTAAAAATATCACTTTTAAAGAATTTATCGCTTTGGTTTCTACCAAACTACGACTAATTTGAAAACTTGTTTTATCCATATTTCAAAATTTGCTAGACAAAATCTTGATCATTTTATTTTGTTTGAAAATTATGATTATAATAGTTCGGAAAATTCTTATTACAAAGAATTCCGACTTCAAATTCATCGTATAAATAGATTTAACTTTCTACGGCGTGAAATCGCGAACTACAATTATGCGACACGCCTATTTTTGACTCTATTTTCTAACTTGTCAAAATATCACCAAATTGGATCTTAGTGTTTATAGACCATTTTAAAGAAGTCTGACAATCTCATATACACCATTTCATTTATCAAAAGGAAAGTGATTTTCTTTATGATATTCGATGTGTATTAAACATGAATAGTTTACATATCAATATAAACATATAATCAACATCCAAACTCAATGATAAAAGCATAGTAAACATCTATAGCAATCATATGTATATATAAATATAGAGTTTTCCACCTTCATTGGTTTCTAACTTCTCGAAAATTCCTTATAGCTTTTCTACGATCGAATTAAAGCCTACAAAATTGAGCCTTGGATCTAGTAATGAGCTCGGCCTGGCTTGGAAAGAGGTGGAGTGCTCAACCTTGGTTGTAGGAGGTAGTGGTTGTGGGGTATGAGTGAGGAAATGAGGTGATTTTCCTTGGTTTTGAAGTGGACTCCTTGTGTATATATACTTATATAAATATAGTTTCTTTTTGCAATATTCTTCTTCATAATTTCCTTAAGGTAGGAAGCCAGGGAAAAGCTTGAGAATGAGGAAGAATATGAAGTATACTAGTGTGTAAAAGTATAAAGAGAACGGAGGGTATTTATAGGAAAAATTTCGAAAAAAATATCTAGATGCATAATTGCACTTTTGCCCTTTGGCCACACCCCCTCCATCCCATTCGAACGCACTGCAAGGCCACCCCTCCTTGATTCCATGTGTGTTATGATGATGGTGTGCAAGTGAGTATATGTTTGCTTTTTAGGATAGAAAATATCTTAGATATTTGTACATTTTACTATATGTCAATTCAAATGTAAATGGTGAGTATATTTGTATGTATGTGTATGTGTTTATATATATATATATATATATATATATATGTTGTATATGTTAGGGTGTGCAAGTGTATTTCAGATATGTGTTCAAGTGATATAAACATGGTTGCAACAACTTTGAACTTCCGTTCGTTAAATGGTTGAAAATCTAGAAGCCGATTCCTGGTAACATTTTCACTTATAAACTAATTCACAAATAAATGTTAAAAAAATTTGAAAACTAATTTCTTATCATTTTTAACTAATTAAAATGATCACATTTGATTTAGAAAACCATATAAATTAATTTTAAACAATTGTTTACAAAAAGTGTTGTTATAACGATAAAGTGATACGAATTTTCTTATATTTTCATAACTAATTAAAATGAATTAATATCATTTTAAAACAATAATTTGAATGATTACAAAAATTATTAAATCATTAAATCTAAATTAAAATTCATAAATCAATTATTAAATACTATGCCATAATTGATGATGTCATAAACACATTTATTCACAAAAATAAAATAATTTTTTTTATTTCATACTCTAGTTTAAACGGATAAATAAGTGTACGTATTCATCTTTGTGCGTGTTCTGATAATTATAGAGCAGTTTATTGATAAAAACGGTTTCTGGTCATTTTATCGATATTATTCACTTATTCAAAATAAGATTATCATCGTTGTATATTATTGAAGACAACATAATTTATGCTAAAAAGCTTGTATTTGAATATTCAAAAAAAAAATCATCAAAGTGATAAATTTGCGGGTCGTTATACAAATATAATAGCAAAGTGTGCCTATTTATTTCAAAACCATAAAAATTTCATAACATAAAATCTTATAAAAACCATAACATAATATCCGTTACAACAATTGTCTAAATCCATGGGTACACATAAAAGCAAATGATAATAAATACTGCCAGAGACAAGCTTCTCCATCTTTAAGCATTGTCACCGCCATAACTCCATCCTTAACATATGTTGTAATGAGGAGGGAGTCAGAACAACAAGTGTCTGGTGAATAAAATCCTCGAGTCTTATCTTCTCAGTACTTGGGCAATATATTTCCAAATAAAAATATGTCTATGAACATAAAACAATTAAAGTCATTTAATGCTTCTTTATAAGGAAAGGAGACGGGTCCAACCACTTAATACATTCCATTCTAGAAGCAGGTTTATAAAATCCCATATCTTAATTATACGTCATAAATAGCTAATAATGTGACAGATGGCAACCCAGGCACTTGATACCTTTTATTGGAAAATATGCAGACTCTAGCTATTTAAGATCTTAATTAACGCAGACCCCATCAATTATGACCTATTTCCAACGCGTGCTCCTCAATGGTACAATCTAGCTGACATCATATAAAATCTCATAAGCCACTTAATACTTCCATGTGAAAAATAGACAGATTCTGGTCATTTAAGACCTTAATTAAGGTAGATCCCGTCATTTAAGACCTTAATTAAGGTAGACCCCATTATTTAAGACCTATTTCCAAATGTGAGCCCTGTAGAGATACCGCCTAACGTGTCTCCTTGGCTATTTATTACTTCATCTGAGAAAAAGAGGCAGGTTCAACCACTTAATATCTCCAAACTCCGAAGCAGGCCCTTCATCTTATGGCCCATACTCATAATGACGTCTCACATTAGTCCGTTGTTCGTAGGAACTGGGAGCCAATTAGCTAGGAAGATTCCCCTAAAGAATTTGGGACCAACCTCACGTCATTACAATTATTTATCATAAGGATATCTCATATCAATAAAATTGTACACAATTGCTGGAAGCCTCATACATGTAACTCTAATGACCTCGCATCCCTATGACTTAGCCACGGATCTGTTACTCTCCATACACTCTCTCTCTCTCTCTCTCTCTCTCTCTCTCTCTCTCTCGTCTCACTATTTCATAAATAAGTCCTATTATGAGCCTTTCTTATTACACCTTAAAATAATATATCTCTAGTTATCGCTGGTCTGGAAGAAAATTGATTTATTTTCCCTTAATAGTTAAGTGTAGCACTTCTTATTTATGAGCATGAACTAATATCATCTATTTGAGTTAATTACATATGAAAAATGATGGTTGGACTATATTTTGAGCCTAAAAGATTATATATAAGAGTATGCAAAATGGCTTTAAAATGCTAAAAAGAAAGGTATGTTTTCGGATTAAATTTTTTAAGTGTTAAATGTTGATATATATTGTGTTTCCGACCTAATGGTCGATGTATATTATATAAATCATTTTTGCAATATTGTAAACGGCCCTCCGTACAAAGAAGACTCTGTTGAATTTTCCAAAAAAATTTAACACATAGAAAATTTTGAGAAAAAAAATTGGAGAAAAAAAAATTCTATGTGTTTTTCTGTAGTTTTTTTTATCACCTAAATGAGTTGTGTAAGACTCAAAGTCCATAATAGTAATAAATGGGCTAGGGAGATAGCTATGTGTAAATAGCCATCAATGAAGGGTGTAATTATAAGTACTTTTCAAGCCTTATTTGAAATTATTTTGAAATTGATTATTAGTGTGGAAAAATATAAGTTACAAATTAAAATATATTTACAGAAGAGTTGGAGAATAAACAACTTAAATTTTATTTAATCTAAATAAAGAGTAATGAGTTTAAATTTAAATTTAAATAAGAGTTTTGTAAATTTTCAAGTATTGAAAATTGTGATTATAAAGATAGCGAGTTTTGAAACTCTAAGAATTTTTGATTGTAAATTAATACACACACACACACACACACACACACTGGTTCCTTGTGTTTATCTTGCCTTAGTCCGATGGTCTAACGACTTGCAGTTATGCGGTCGTCCAATTTTGGTGGCATTTGAAGAACATCTCTCATCAATTTTTTTTATCTCTATTGTCGTCAATCTAAAATCAATGTGGCTCTTTCCATAGTGATACACAGAAAGTGATGTCAATAATGATCTTGTTGATTGGAGTATGAGATAAAATGATACTAAAATCCGGACTCTATTCGAGAAGCTTCTGAGAAATTAATCTCACTCGATCGATCTTTTGTGTAGCATTCAAATTTTTGTTCTTGTTTCGAAGGTAAGACGATTTCGAAATCATAATGTATTGCTTGAAAAAAAAGTCAATGGTCCACTAATTCCAGTAATTATACTTGGTAAATCATAGAATTTATTAGTCAATTTTATTTTGGTCTTCTATCATCTTTAGTTGAGGTGAGAAATTTTAATCTCGTGCTGGTCTACCCTTCTTTTGATTGATGAAATAGATGAGTTGAATATAAACACTTCTCTAAAAATTGCGAGGACGTAATTTTGCTAATGGGGGAGTCTGTAACAACCCTAGTTTTGGAGATTACCTGTAAATATTAAATTATAACGGTATTTACGATTTAATATTGTGAATTAAAATAAAATTTTAAATTTCAAGCTGTTCATTTAGAATAAACAATGAATTTTTAGAAATAAAATGAGAAAATAAAGTTTGGAACTTTATTTTATTTTGTTTGAGTTAATAATGAATGGAAAATGGTTTTTATTTGAAGAAAATGCAATAAATTTATTAATTATTGCTAATTACTTCTTTAATAATTTTTAAACGAAGTATTTGATTTTTAAAGATTGTTTATTCAAACAAAAGGATGGAATTTGATTTTAAAATGAGTTTTAGTTATGAAATTAAGTTTAAAATGCTTTGTCATATTTTTCTAAACAAGAAAAATATTTTAGTAGAATTTTTGGAGTTCAAATACAGAGTTATGCATTTATTAGTGTAAAATTGTGTATTTATGTAAAATAAGTGTTTTAATAATAAAATGTATTTAAAATTAAAAATTAAACTTTTCATATGATGTAAAATATTTTATTTTATTTATGTATATAAGTTTGCATTTTTTTTGTGTAGAAACTTGAAAGAAAATGCATTGTTTTATTATAACGGTGTAAAAATATGCATATTGATTTATGTGTGAATTAAAACCTTAGGCTAATTAATTTATTCTCTATTTGAGTCCAAAAGCCCATTAGCCTACAACCAAAAGAAAAAGAAATGAGAAAATATTTCCTGTACGTACAGAAAACCATTCTCAACTTCTTCCTTTAGCTGTAAACGAAAGATAGAAACCATATTCAATCAGATGGCCTTCAATCCCTTAATTTCTTCATGGATTTGATGTTTCAATCAATTAAAAGCCAATTTCAAACAGGTGATCTACTTCAAATCAGAGAGAATACATCAAATTTCAATTTTGTTTTTGGGTTGTCTGTTAATTACTTGTTCTTCTTCTTTGCATGTTCTATTTCTAAGTTTCTACAGGTAGCTGAAGCTTTCTATTGCCAAAAGCCTTCATCTTGCTTCAGTTTGGCAAAATTTATTTATGTTAATCTGCATAAATTGTAAGGTGAGTATCAAAGCTCACATATTCTAGCTTTAATTGAGATTTTAGGGTAAGAAATCTCAAAATAAAATTGTTGATGCTTTTCGTTGGCTCTTGTCATGTCCTTTTTGCCGTATTTAAGTTGTTGCAGTTAAAAAGCTCGTAGTTGGACTTTGGGTTTGGTCATCAGGTGCTCGTCAAAGGCAGACCTGAAACAACTCGGTCTGACCCGAGTATAAAATACACGGGTCAGTCTAGCTAAAACAATCAGTTAATGAGGATATGACGATAATATAAAGCATAATACACAAGGTGATAATTCCTTTCGAATGAGAAAAGGCAACAGAAAGAATACAACCCATGACTTAAGTGAACTAAGGTCAATTAAGTGTACAAAGACCTCAAAGAGGTAAATTCAATAATAATACTCAAATAATATATACATTCGCCTCATATCATCAACGACATCCCAAAATGTCTATATGGTTTCCATGAACCATATCTTCTCAAAAGGAGAAAAATCAATACAAACTCTCGCTAAAATGGAAAATATAAAACATTCTCAAATGGGATGATCCAAAACTCAAATATAGAGGAGTCTCCAAATTCAATTATACCCCATCTCATTGGTATAAATGTATAAAAATCTCAACTCGCCAAAATGGAAAAACCCAGAATATCCTATAAAATCATGAAATCATCCAAACTCATGGCTCAAGGAACTCAATAATAGTTCAAAACATCATAAATCAAATCAACACATATATAACATCTTATATAGCACTAGCCCATTTGTGCAATAAAACATCTTAAAATGGTGAAATCGCAATAAAACAGAAAACCTAAAAAAACCCGAATTGGCCAAATCCCCGACTGCAATGCCGAAGCAATGTTGCACGTGCTAAACTCAAACGGCCGAAGCCTGTGACAAGTCACTAACACCTCTCAAAGCAGTTCATCCTCATGATAAGGTCGCTGACACCTCTCCAAGCTATTTTGTCAGCCCTAACAAGGTCGCTAACACCTCCCAAAGCAGTTCGTCCTCATGACTAGGTCGCTAACACCTCTCCAAGCTATTTTGTCAGCCCTAGGCTATATAAGAGTTTCCTCTTATTTTCACCTCACAATCAATTACCTTCCTTATGGGGGAAATAAATGCCTAATTAACCATGACATATACGCAATAATTATACATTAATTATGTAATTAGAGATAAACAAATATTCGTTCCAAATAAGTTCTAAATGCATAGATTTTACGCTCTAAACTAGCGTTAAATGTCAATTTCCTAACCAATTATTATTACAAGTCTTTTTTCTTCGAATTCCCAAGACTTTATGGGATTCTAATGTCTAAAATAGGGAATAAATTTTCCTAACCAAAACTGCAAGAACATACTTGTAAATAAAATATAGACTTAATTTATTACACCAATTCAATAGAATATCTTAGACAATAAGAATTGAAATCTAAAACCCATATTCTATTCAACTCCTCCCTTTTACAAAAGAATAGATAAGAATAAGTGGTGTAAAATACGACTAGAATTTGAAGTCTAAACCCCTTATTTTATTGAAGAATCACAATTTGACCTAACGAAGAAATATACTAAACAATTGTTGAAAAGAAATACTAAGGTTTCCACTTACATATTAGTCTTAGCTTCACTCAAATGGATTGGTGGCCTTTCGATCTCTTCCACGATCTCGCTCTTTTGATATATATACACACAATAGGGAAAAAGTATAGATATTCATTAGATTCGAAATAATTAGAGAAGAATAGGATAATAATAGATTGGATGAAGAATATGTTGGGGATGGGGATTAAGGATCTTAAGGCAGAAATAACACTAGAGGGGGGGTGAATAGTGTTTTAAAGAATATATGAACTATGACTAAATTAAAACTTTCAACACAAATCTAAACAGAATTCTAACACAGAATGATCACAGAACATATAACAAATGCAAATAGTAAAGTAAAGCAAGTAAAAGGAAAGAACACACCGGATTTTATACTGGTTCGGAATCCTCCTACATCCAGTCCTGCACCAAGGCAATATCCTTATACAGATTTTTATAAGCCAATATACAAATTGCAACCCTCAATTTCTAAGGCCTCGAGGAACCCTCCTATCTCCGAGTCTGGGGTAAACTCTCTTGATTT
Organism: Allium cepa; assembly: GCA_030765085.1. Lineage (NCBI taxonomy): Eukaryota > Viridiplantae > Streptophyta > Magnoliopsida > Asparagales > Amaryllidaceae > Allium > Allium cepa. Next base: position 747,374,603 of record CM060941.1, read on the forward strand.
ACGGGACACAAGATCACCCTAATACTTCTTAGTAACAATCCTTTTGAATGGATAGACTCTATGGACTTTTTGAATACAAATTAATCCTATAACTCTGAATAGCACTTTGATCTTTAGTAGAATGATGGAGAATCAAATAGAGAGAGTATCTAAATGATTTCCTATAGAGAATTTGGTAGAATGATGGCACGATCTTTAAAATATGAAGTTTTATGGATATGGAATGGTGAAGAAGAAAGAGTGAAGAAAATAAGAAAGAAGTTTGTTAAAAAAATTCGTTTTTGAAGCCTTTATATAGATGCACAACAGTCATAACCATTGGCGAAAGATTTTTGAACGAATGGACACTTCTTTTGAAATTTGAATTTTGAATCCAACTGTCACCATGTCGACATGGGGTATCCCCTTATGTCGACATCCCTCAGTTCAAAATTGTAGAGATGTTGTTTTGTAAAAGCATTTGAATTTAAAACAAGTTGAAACTTCTCTGAAGCAAAATAAAGTGTTTAAACAATATTTTGAGATAGAGAATGAATATAAAACATTATTTTAAATATATATATATAATTGATATAGACAATCAATTATATAAGTAATATTTAAAATCAGAATAAGTTTTGATGTTTTAAAAATAGAAGTTTTTTTTTAAATCAGAATGGAGGAATATTTCAAGGCTGAAACAAAGTTTGAAAACATTTTTGAAAACATGATTTTGGAAGCTAAAACATTTTGAAAACAGATTTAAAAACATTTTGAAAAATCTATTCAAACTGAAATTGCAAGAACCTTCCTACAGAGCTCCTCCATAGGACTCGAGAACTTGTACAAAGTAGTTTAAATGATTTTGATTTTCGTGGGTTTGTAAGCCACTTGTCGTAGGTTTGTAAGCTGCTTGTCGTGGGTTTGTAAGCCACTGGTTTCGATAGAAATTGGGTTCCATCCCAAAAGAAAATTGGAAGAAAGATGAGAGTGCTATTATGAAGTTTTAACAAAATATTAGACACTTGTCTTGAGATTTTAAAATCTTGATTCTCTAGAGTCTTGAATCTTGAATCTCTAATCTTCATCTTGATGCTTGAGTCTTTATACTGATCAGCCTTCGATGATACATGCATATACTTCTTATATACATACATACATACATACATACATACATACATACATACATACATACATACATACATACATACATATATATGGAAATGTTAGTATATATTTTATAAAGTAAAGTATAATAACTATATAAGGTTGTTGTCATCAAAACATCATCAACTCGGTTCCTAACAATCTCCCCCTTTTTGATGATGACAACCTTTATTTATAAAATATTCTTACCATATCATAACTCTCCATAACTCCCCCTTACTCCGTGACTTCTTATTAAAACTACAACTCCTTTTTATTCCATGACTCCCCCTTACACCAAGCACATATATTTTTATAACTTTCTCCCCCTTTGTTATCAGCAAAAACTATTAACTACTTAAGAATTCAAGAATGATTAGTATGAACAAATAATATGTATAGAATAAGCATGAAACAATGAGTATAAGTGAACACATTTTAGTTATTACGACATATATAAGAACATACATAAACACGAACAAACAGAACAATGTAAAACAAAGAATTAAAAAAAAGTACGCTTTAATGGCGATCCTTAACTATAGGAGACTTATGAATCAAACAATTGGGGTAGTGGAGACAAAAGTTTCCATGTTGTTCAATTATGTTTCCACTAGTATCAACAAGGATCTCACCAACACAAATAACGTTCTCGTCCTCATTTATAGGGACTTCGGGTTGAGGAAAAAGTTGATCTTCCTCTTGGTCTTCTTGTGGCTCTTCCATAGGTTCTTCTTCCTCTGATTCCATGGCTTGTGAAGAGTCTTCAATATTAATAGGATTTGTACGGTTATCCATAAGGAATTTTTGTACATTCCTAATAATATTCCCTTTCCTTTGTTGTTCTCTAGCCATCCTAAGTTGACTTACTTGAATTTCAGTCAACAATTGAAGGATATCTTTCATCTTCTCTTGCAATTTGATCACTCGAGCGTGCGTAGATCGTTGAAATGGACCAGAATGAGGAGATATGGGTGAAATGGGTTCATTAGTAGAAGAGGAGGCCATTATTTTATTGTTTCAGAAGTTATTTACAGAGAATATAGTGAAGAAAGAGGAGAGAAAACGAAATAAATAGATAAATAACCAAATGACTAACTTTGGAGGGAAATTCTATTTTCAAATTTTTGTTGGGTATGTCGACATCAGGGGATGGGGCACGTCGACATGTCTTTCAGAAAAAGTGTAATTTTTATTTTGAATTTTTATTGATTATTATATTATATTATTTTATATTTAAAATTTTGAACAAATACCTAATTCTCTTCTAAATTTAGTAAAATTCTGTTCGGTTAACGGTTTAGTTAATATATCAGCAATTTGTTTTTCAGTATTTATATAATCTAGAGTTATTATTTCTTTAGTTATATTATCTCTAAGAAAATGATGTCTTATATCAATATGTTTAGTTCTAGCATGATGAGTTGGATTTTTAGATAGATTTATTGCACTAGTATTATCACAATATATTGGTGATTTACTTATGTTAATTCCAAAATCTTTTAAAGTTTGTTGCATATATATGACTTGTGAATAGGCCAGAGCAGCAGATATATACTCTGCTTCAGTTGTTGACAAGGAAACAATATTTTGTTTCTTGCTGAACCAGGAAACCAGTGAATGTCCTAGAAAGTGACAAGTTCCACTTGTACTCTTTCGGTCTAATTTACAACCAGCATAATCAGCATCACAATATGATATTAAATCAAAAGTATTATTTTAAGAATAAAATAAATCATAATTTAAAGTGTATTTTACATATCTTAAAATTCTTTTAACAGCTTTTAAGTGAGTTTCTTTAGGTTGTGATTGGTATCTTGCACAGAGACAAACACTATGCATAATATCAGGACGACTCGCTGTTATATAGAGTAGCGAACCAATCATTCCCCTATATAAAGTTTGATCAATATCTTTTGATTTATGTTCTTTACTTAAACCTACATTTGTTGACATTGGAGTTGGTTTCCCACTAGAGGTGCTTAAACCAAATTTATTGATTAAGTCTTTAGCATATTTTTCTTGACTTATGAAGATTCCATTTTCTAGTGGTTTAATTTGAAGCCCTAAGAAGAAACTTAATTCTCCCATGTGACTCATTTCAAATTCTTTAGTCATTATATCTGAAAATTCTTTATTCATTATGTTATTAGTTGATCCAAAGATTATATCATCTACATATATTTGAACAAGTTGAATATCTTGATTATTTCTTTTAATAAAGAGTGTTGTATCTACTTTACCAATTTCAAAACCAGATTGAAGTAAATAAGATCTTAGTCTTTCATACCAGGCTCTAGGAGCTTGCTTTAGACCATATAGAGCTTTCTTTAACTTGTATACATGGTTTGGAAATTTATTATCTTCAAAAAGTGGAGGTTGTTCAACATAAACATCTTCTTTTACAAAACCATTTAGAAAAGCACTTTTAACATCCATTTGATATAATTTGAAATTATTATAATTAGCGAAAGCAAGTAGAATTCATATAGCTTCTAATCTTGCTACGGGGGCAAAGGTTTCATCATAGTCAATTCCTTCTTCTTGACAATAACCTTGCGCGACTAAACGAGCTTTATTTCTTACGACCTCACCGAGTTCATTCATTTTATTCTTATAAACCCATTTAGTTCCAATTATACTTTTATCCTTAGGTTTAGGAACAAGTTCCCATACATCATTTCTGGTAAATTGATTCAATTCTTCTTGCATAGCAAGAATCCATGAATCATCAGACGATGCTTCCATTGGATTTTTAGGTTCAATTGTTGATATAAAGGCTACATTACTCATACTACTTAATTGATTTCTAGTTCTTACTATAGATTCAATATTTCCTAAAACATTTTCTATAGGATGATCTTTTGATAATTTAAATCTCTTATTAGGTTGATTTATTTCACTAATAGTTTCATTTGATTGATTTAAATTTATAAAATCTTCTTCATCATCTATTTGTACAATATCTTTAAGATTTTCATCAAAAGATACATGCATAGTTTCTTCAATAGTATTAGTTTTTAAATTAAAAACTCTAAATGCTTTGCTTCAAATTAGAATAACCAATAAAGAATCCTTTATCAGCTTTTGGTTCAAATTTATCTAAATTATCTTTTGTATTAAGTATAAAACATTTACTCCCAATGACTTTGAAATAAGCAAATATAGGTTTCTTATTATAAAGTAATTCATATGGAGTTTTATTTGTTAATGGTCTAACTAAAATTCTATTTAATATATAACAAGCTGTAGCAACTGCTTCAGCCCAAAAATATTTAGGTAAATTACTATCAGAAAGCATTGTACGAGCACACTCTTGAATCGTTATGTTCTTACGTTCTACTACTCCGTTTTGTTGTGGAGTTCTTGGAAATGAAAAGTTGTGAGTAATTCCCTTTTGAGTACAGAAATTCTCAAAATTTTCATTTTCAAATTCACCACCGTGATCACTTTGAATAGTTTTAATTTTGAAAGAATGTTGTTTTTGAATTCTTTTAGAAAAGTTTTTAAATATTTCAAAAGCATCACTTTTATGTTTTAAAAAGATTGTCCAAGTATATCTTGAATAATCATCTACTATAACAAAAACATATTTACTATGGTTAATTGATTGAACTTGAGATGGACCAAATAAATCTAAATGGAGTAATTCTAGAGGACTAGAGGTAGAAATAGCATTCTTTAATTTAAATGAACTTTTCTTAAGTTTTCCTAATTGATAAGCATCACAAATACTATCTACTTTAAAGTTTAACTTGGGTAGACCTCTAACTAAGTCAAGTTTTGATAGCCTAGATAATAATTTGAAATTCAAATGGCCAAATCTTTTATGCCAAATCCAAGGGTCACTTGTATTAGCCAAAAGACATAGGTTATCATCTGAAATTTTCATACTAAGGATATAAATATTTTTCTTCCTAATACCTTCAAAAATTATATTAGACATATCATCTTCAATGTGACATTTATCTTTTCCAAATTTAATTTTAAAACCTTTATCGCAAAGTTGACTTATACTAAGTAGATTATGTTTTAAGTTCCTAACTAGTAAAACATCAGAAATAAGTAAAGTTTTAGAGTTACCGACATTGCCGACGCCAACCACATATCCTTTAGAGTTGTCACCAAAATTGACTAATCCACCATCTTGATAAGTAATGTCCTTGAGTATCTCGGGATTTCCAGTCATGTGCCTCGAACATCCACTATCAAGTATCCATTTATCTTTCTCAATTTGCACAGTATGTCCATTGGGTGTTGATTCGTCAAAAGCCATATAACATGTTTGTTCCTGCATAACACACCTATTCGGTAGATAACTTGATTTTTCAAAATAACTATATGCAGACTTATGATACTTTGATGAAATGCATATATTCAAAATAGTTTTAACACAGTTTTCCAAAAATTCCATTTTTATATTTTTCAAGTTTCAGATTATGAAAACAATGAAAACCTCGCTCTGATACCAATTGTTGGGGATGCGGATTAAGGATCTTAAGGCAGAAATAACACTAGAGGGGGGATGAATAGTGTTTTAAAGAATATATGAACTATATGACTAAATTAAAACTTTCAACACAAATATAATCAGAATTCTAACACAGAATGATCATAGAACATATAACAAATGCAAATAGTAAAGTAAAGCAAGTAAAAGGAAAGAACACACCGGATTTTATACTGGTTCAGAATCCTCCTACATCTAGTCCTGCACCAAGGCAATATCCTTGTACAGATTTTTATAAGCCAATATCCAAATTACAACCCTCAATTTCTAAGGTATTGAGGAACCCTCCTATCTCCGAGTCTGGGGTGAACTCTCTTGATTTACGGGACACAAGATCACCCTGATACATCTTAATAACAATCCTTTTGAATGGATAGACTCTATGGACTTTTTGAATACAAATTAATCCTATAACTCTGAATAGCACTTTGATCTTTAGTAGAATGATGGAGAATCAAATAGAGAGAGTATCTAAATGATTTCCTATTGAGAATTTGGCAGAATGATGGCACGATCTTTAAAATATGAAGTTTTATGGATATGGAATGGTGAAGAAGAAAGAGTGAAGAAAATAAGAAAGTAGTTGTTAAAAAAAAATTGTTTTGGAAGACTTTATATAGATGCACAACAGTCATAACCATTGGAGAAAGGTTTTTGAACGAATGGACACTTCTTTTGAAATTTGAATTTTGAATCCAACTGTCACCATGTCGACATGGGGTATCCCCTTATGTCGACATCCCTCGGTTCAAAATTGTAGAGATGTTGTTTTGTAAAAGCATTTGAATTTAAAACAAGTTGAAACTTCTCTGAAGCAAAATAAAGTGTTTAAACAATATTTTGAGATAGATAATGAATATAAAACATTATTTTAAATATATATATATATATATAATTGATATAGACCGTCAATTATATAAGTAATATTTAAAATCAGAATAAGTTTTGATGTTTTAAAAATAGAAGTTTTTTTTAAAAATCAGAATGGAAGAATATTTCAAGGCTAAAACAAAGTTTGAAAACATTTTTGAAAACATGATTTTGAAAGCTAAAACATTTTGAAAACATATTTAAAAACATTTTGAAAAATCTATTCAAACTGAAATTGCAAGAACCTTCCTACAGAGCTCCTCCATAGGACTCGAGAACTTGTACAAAGTAGTTTAAATGATTTTGATTTTCGTGGGTTTGTAAGCCACTTGTCGTAGGTTTGTAAGCTGCTTGTCGTGGGTTTGTAAGCCACTGGTTTCGATAGAAATTGGGTTCCATCCCAAAAGAAAATTGGAAGAAAGATGAGAGTGCTATTATGAAGTTTTAACAAAATACTAGACACTTATCCTTAGATCTTGAAATCTTGATTCTCTAGAGTCTTGAATCTTGAATCTCTAATCTTCATCTTGATGCTTGAGTCTTTATACTGATCAGTCTTCGTTGATACCTGCATATACTTCCTATATACATACATACATACATACATACATACATACATATATATATGGAAATGTTAGTATATATTTTATAAAGTAAAGTATAATAACTATATAAGGTCGTTGTCATCAAAACATCATCAACTCAGTTCCTAACAGAATAAACAAATAGGAAATAAGTTGAATCCTTACATGAATTCTATGTGGAGTTGCTGAATCTTATTAGAAAGAGATAGCAATGGTAGAATTTCATTGTATTGCCCAAAATAATACGAATGATAGTGGAGATGATATGGTTCTAATTATAGGAGTTGAAACGCACAAGAAAAGTAGGATGGAAGTTGATAGGAAATGGGTAAATCTAGAGCGTACAACCGAATAAAACATAGCTTCAAACCATAGCCTCCACTGGCAACTTTTGTTGCCAAGCGGTCGACCACCTTTGGGTGACTGGTCGACCACTCCTTTATTTTAGGGAACGTTTATTTCCTTCCGTTGCAAGATTATTTTATTTCCTAATTAACTTTTTAATGTTCAACGTTAATTAAACGTTTACTTACCCACAAGCTAATTTTTTAAACTTAAACCCTAAATTTGACTTCTCATTTGAATTTGAATTCAAACTAAATTAATTTAAATGTGAGAACTTCATATGCTCATTACTTCTTTGCTTGAGAATGGTTTTTGAACATGCTATATATGAAAACATATCAGAATTTCACCACGAACGCAATGGAATAACTTTCATGGCCAAATTATAACTTTTATAAAATTTTCATATCCAACCCTTATAATATTTAATTCAATTTACTTTATTTATTTATGGTCCATTTTACAGAGTGTTACATTCCCTCCCCCTTTTAAAAGGATTTCATCCCGAAGTCTTCAAAGAGGCGAATAACATAATATGCAATAGCATCCATATTATGCAATCAAGTTCAATATACAAACATCTACTCAATTATGTGATTTTGTACCGCAGACATGCTAAAATGAGCTCAATCCTATCATGAGTGTGTAACCTTGTCATGAAAGTATGTATGCACATATCCTAAACATGCATAAAAATTTCTACATTGGTGTAAAGTGATTGCAAAAAAATGCAACAGCCATCTCCTACCATCCAATCTAGCAACCGTTATGCAACCAAAATCCAAATTTTAAAGAGAAAAATTACCGGTGAAAAGCTCTGGGTGAGTTTTTTTCATTCGAAATCAAATAACCCTCCAAAGTTAGCCCCTTCAAAAACCTTCCTTTTGAAAGCATCACAAAATCATACCTTTCGACCTTGTCGAAAGCCTGGAGTATCCCCCTTATAAACCATTTATAAACCTTTCGAAATCATTAAAGATAACCCCTTCAAACTTTTCGAAATCAAAACCTTCTGCAATCATTGAAGATAACCCTTTCAAACCTTTCGAAACCAAAACCTTTCGCAATCATCGAAGATAACCCCTTCAAACATTTCGAATAAAAACCTTTCGAATAAAAACCTTTCGAAATCAAAACCTTTCGCAATCATTGATGATAACCCCTTCAAAAACTTTCGAAATCATTCAAAACACTAAGTGTTGGTGTTGGAACCAACCCTTTGAAAGCATACTTTCAACCATGTCGGAAGGTTTACGATTCAGCTTTTGCCCAAACGTTTTTACAACACCTTTTCTGAAAACATTTTAAAACAATGGTCTTGAAGGTTTAAGCTTTCGATGATCCCCTTCGACACCCCATCTTGAATAAATATAAAAAATTTAGTCTTTTACAAAATTATAGAGTTGAAGGATCTCCCTTCAACTTATTCGAAAGCAATTTTTATTTCTATCTAAAAGCAAAAGAAGAAGCTTCCCCGTCCTTTCGCCCTTTTCTTCCCTTTGGCCCCATGCCTACCTTTCGACTTTGACAGAGTGTAACTGTTTACCTTCCATCTTAGACGAAAGGTGTATTTCGACTTCATCAAAAGGGAAAAAGCGGCCTTGTTGGAGACGAAGACAGAATTGGGCCCACTGAATTGATGTTTTTATCTTGTTTGGCTAATTTTGATTGGCTAAGGAACCTTTCATGTACTTCCAATTAGTAAAAAACATACAAAAGTCAACCTTTTTCTTAAAACACTATTCTTCTTCCCCAAACAATTCTCAAAACCAATTTCCCTCCGGCTTTAAATAAACGCGGAGAAATTTTTCAGTTTAGCCCTTAAGCTTAAATAAATTAATTACCTTAGTAAATCACTAAGGAAAATTTTTCAAAAATCAGATAAATCATATATTCAACGTATTAAAATTTCAAAGCATATGAAGATCAAAACAACTCGAAATTTAACCAAAACCGAATAAAAACATGTTAATAAGCCCATTTAAAACACATATGTCTTATCCAAATAAAGGTTTAAATGGGTATATCCTAACTAAAGTCATAAATAAGAATCAGGTATGACCCATAATCGATCCAAACACAGAAAAATTAGATGATAAACATGATTATTCCCTTGATTAGTTGATTGGAGAATGAGATAATTTTCTAGCTTTAATTCCTTAGCTTATTCTTCAATTTAAACTCTTCCTGGAGCTTTTTAATGGTCGGTCGAAATATGTGGGAGTTAAGAATGAGAAAGTTGAAGTTTACTCAAATGGAGGAAGAGATACATACAAAGAAATTTAGCCCCATTTCCAAGTTTACCCCTAAGGAAATTCCTCCTAAATTTAGTTAAGTCATATTTTAGTTCATTCATTTAGACATGGCGATTAGATTTATTAATATCATCTCCCTAATTATTCACATTATTATATTTAATTTATCCAATTAAATATCTCGAATAATGTAAAATTCAGAGGCATTACAGACTCCCCCTCTTAAAGAATTTCATCCCCGAAATTTCAGTAAGGACACAATAATAAGCTTATAGCCCATGCAAGCAAAGCTAGTATAACCTACCACCCAAATTCTATATAAACCCTATATAGAACATACCATCTAAAATAGCTTAGGAAAAGTAGCCCTAATCCTGTCTTTTGTCTGCCAAGTACAGTCCTTCACGTTGTTACTCCGCTGAACTTTCACCAACCTGACTGTCTTGTTATTTGGCCTCTTCTCAACTTTTGCCACAACATAAACCGATTGCCTCAAAAAAGTCATACTTGGTTCCACCACTAAGTCCCCAGTGCCGTCGGAGTGATAGTAATTTATGAATCATGAACATACTTCCTAAGATGAGAAACATGAAACACATCATGGACCCTGGCCAAACTGCTTGGCAAAACTGCTCGGTATGCGAATCTCCCAATCCTTTTTGATATAGGAAATGGTCCAACGTATCTCAGTGATAAATTTCTGATTTTCCCGAACCGAACCATACCTTTCATCGGCGATACCTAGATGACAACTCTATCTCCAACTGAGAGCTCTATGTCCTTACGCCTTTTGTCTGCGTAACTCTTCTGCCTAGACTGAGCTTCCTTCGTTCTTTCCCATATCAAGTCGATATTTTTCATCATCTCTCTCACCAAATCAGGACCAAGGACAACATGTCTTCAGTCCCTAACCAACATGCTAGTAATTTGCATGGCATTCCATACAAAACTTCAAAAGGCACCATTCCTATGTAGTCTAATGACTATTATTATAGGAAAACTCCACTAAGTGCAAGTGATCTTCCCAAGAACCACTAAAATTCAGCACACAAGCCCTCAAAATATCTTTCAGTACCTTGTTGACTCTCTCTGTCTTCCCATCCGTCTGAGGATGATATGCGGTACTCATCTTGAGCTTAGTGCCTAACAAACTCTACAGGCTCTTCCAAAACTCGCTAGTAAACAAAGCATCTCTATCATTGACGATACTACTAGGAATTCCATGCAGTCTAACGAAATTATTCATGAACAACTTAGCCAAAACAGGTGTTGTCTTGGTTGAACTTACCGGAATGAAATGGGCACTTTTGTTCATTCTGTCCACTATGACCCATATACTTTCATTACCCCGGTTTGACCTTGGCAACCTGTCAATAAAATCCATGGATACCGAGTCTCACTTCCAAACTGGAATATCCAAAGGCTGAAGCAAACCACTTGGCTTCTGATGTTCGGCTTTTACTTGCTGATAGTTCAAACACTGCTTTACCCATAAGCCAACATCCCTCTTCATTCTTTCCCAGAAGAAACTTATCTTCATATCCTGATACATCTTGGTTCCCCTAGGATGAATCGTAAACTTCAATCGATGACATTCCCTAAGAACTTCCTTCTTAAGATCTCCAACATCCGGAACACATAACCTTTCCTTCTTTCTCAATCAACCCTTGTGGTCAAGAATAAAATCCTTCAAATCACAAATCTCAGTTCCATCTTCTAACCTTCTAATCCTCTCGGCTAACACTGGATCCTCTTTCTACCTAGAAGCAATTCGTTCAATCAACACTTGTCGAACTTCCAAACCAGACATCATGGAGATATTCCGACTAGATTTAGAAGCCGACATCAACTGCACACTACAAGCAGCCAGTGCTTCCAAGTCTTTCCATTTCGCTAACATAGCTAACACCATATTCTGATGTTTCCTGCTAAGCGCATCCGCTACCTTATTTCCTTTTCCCGGTGTATACTCGATGCTAAAATCATAAGATGCAATAAACTCCAACCATCTATGTTGTCTCATGTTCAGCTCCTTCTGAAAGAATAAATACCATAGAGACTTATGATCTGTAAAAAACTCAAATTATTCTCCTAAAATATAATGTCTCCACACCTTTAATGCGAATAATACCACTGTCAACTCAAAATCATGAGTAGGGTATCTCACTTCAGGCGGTCTAAGCTCTCTAGAAGCATAGGCAATAACCTTTCCATTCTACAATAGCACTGCACCTAACCCAGTACCACATGTATCGGTGTAAACTACTAACCCCTAATTCCCATCAGGAACTACTAACACGGGCGCATTGGTTAACAAATGTTTCAACTTTAGGAATGCCTCCTCACATTTGTCAGACCAAACAAACTTCACGTTCTTCCTGGTTAGCATAGTGAAGGATGCCGCTGTCCGCAAGAAATCTTTAATGAACCTTCGATTATATCCCGCAAGACCAAAAAAACTTCTAATCTCACTTACCGTCTCTGGTCTCTTCCAATTGTTAACAGCTTCGATCTTACCTGGATCAACTACTAAAACTTCTTCAAGAACTACATAACCAAGGAACTTCACTTCCTTCTTCCAGAAATGACACTTTGAGAACTTCGCATTCAGCTGATGTCTCCTTAGCGTCCCCTATAATATTCTGAGATGATCTACATGATCCTTCTCATTCTTATAATATACCAAAATTTCATCAATAAAAACCAACACGTACCTATCCAAGTACTCTCAGAAAACCCTGCTCATCAAATCCACAAAGAAAGCTGGCGCATTAATAAGCCCAAATGGCATAACCAACTACTCGTAAGACCCATATCTGATCCAAAATGTCGTCAAAGGAAACTATCCTCTGCCACTCTTAGCAGATGGAAACCTGTCGCCAAATCCAATTGGAAAAACACTCTGGCTCGACTCAATTGATCGAATAAGTTGTCGATTCTCAACAAAGGATACTTATTCTTGATCGTCCTCTCGTTCAATGTACGATATTCGATACACATTCTTAACGACCCATCTGGCTTCTTCACGAATACCGTGGCCATGCCCCAAGGCGAACTGCTTGGCCAGTGAAATTCTTTCCTTCCAATTCCACCAGTTGCACCTTTAATTCCTTCATCTCGGTTGGTGACATCCTGCTAGGTGGTCTACTAAGGGGTTCAGCTCTCGGTATGAGATCTATTCGAAACTCAATTTCTCTCTTTGGCGGCAAGTCCGAAACTGGTTCAAACACATCCGCAAACTCTCTTGCTACATAAATCTGCTCCAACTCTGCTTCTGTACCCATAGCACCCAATAACACATAAGCATTTCCATTCGAACTCCTTATGGAGTAAATGACTCGGTCACGGCTATTAGGGTGTCTCAATGATATTTCCCCCTCCTAGCATCATATCTATCTAACCAATCCATGCCCAATATGATCTTGAAACCCATGAAATCAAAAATATATAAACTACATGCAAACATATGACCTAACAAATCAACTTCTAACATGTCATATCTCATTTCTAGAGTTGCATAACCTCCTATAGTATTCGCAAACCTTAAGGGAGTAATAAGGTATATAGGTTCCAGACATAAGCAATCTACCAAATACTGAAATATAAATGAGTGTGATGCACCGGTATCAAATAGTATCCTAATCGGAGAACTATAATTCCTAAGCATACCTTCCATCACAGCTTTTCCTTTCTTAGCAGCCACTGGTCTAGAGAATGATGGTTCCAGCGCAAAGACTTTCCCCTTTCCTACCTTAGCAGCCTCAGGATGCTTGTCCATGTAATGCCCCATCTAGCCACAGTTGTAGCACTTAACATTTGGCCTCACTAGAACTGCTCTTCCATCACCCAAGCGATATTCATTAGCATAGTTCCCATTCTTGTCAAACTTGTAACAAACAATATCAGCCTTGCTTTTCTTAATTGCTAACCCCGACTGGGCACCTTTCTTCTTGAAGAACCTCTACTTCTTACCTCAAAAATTCTGAACCTCGACTAGTTTCGCTTTTTCAAAAGTAGAAAGCATCTCTTCATTCCGAATAGCCATCTCAACAACAATGTGAACGGATCCTGGAGGTTTGGCATGGTTGCTTTGGCGATCTCAGTATTCAATCCCCTGATAAACTTATCATTCCTCCGAATGACAGTACCTACAATAGCATATCCACAACAGAACAGCTCATCAAACTATGTAGCATACTCAATCATCGATCTATCCCCCTGGACTTAATCTACAAATTTTCTTAGCAACGCTGACTTGACAACCTCGGATAGAAATCTTTCTTTGAATCTCCATCAAAATTCAGCCCAAGTCAGATCTTCCTCTGGCTCTCCCACAGTAACTCTGTTCCACCAAAACAACGCTGCTCCCTGCAATTGTCTTGAAGCAAGTCTCATCTGCGGCATATCCATCAAGCCAAGACCTGCAAATATCCTTTCACAATGCAATAGCCAGTTCTCCACTCCTACTGCATCCTTGGTTCCCAGAAAAGGCTTTTCTCCAAGACTAGCGTAATCCCTACTCAACTTGGCATAATTATTGCCAACTGGGCCACAGGATTAGCTCCTCCATCATTCCCTATAGCCACTCCCGCAGCTGCTCCAGCTTGCATCATATTCATGAAGAGTTGATACATCATCCCCATATCAACCGGCGGAATCTCAGCACCAACATTGGCATTTGCATCTGGGTTTGCATTTGCCTGTCGACCATAATTGCTCCAAGTATTAGGTCAAACATTTCCTCATATTGCGGTGTGTCTTTAACCTTGATTCACTCTTTCATTTCCTGCCTCGATATCTTACTTCCCTACTACCTGAAATCCAATCTTGGTAAGATATAGAAGAATGGTCTAAGAGAGTGGGTAATGCGTACTTAGGTATTTATAACAAAGTACACATACGTTACTATAGTGCTTATCCAAGCCCAACTATATTTTAGATTCATTGGACTATGATTAAAAAATCATTTAAGGTATAAATTCCTTTTGAGTACATAAACCATGCTCTGATACCAACTTTGTAACGTCCCGCTTCCGGAGGCTCAAAACTAACTGTTATGGATGTTGCAGTCATCCATAGGTGTTATTTCTTAGTGATCGAAATCGAAATCTTGAAACTATTGGCAACACGGAAACACAAGAATATAAAAAAAATTAAACTTCAACAAAATGGGATTTCTCATTTCTTGTGAATTTCAATTTGAAGATTTAATTACATAATCCCAGACGTAAACCACGTTCGGATCAAATATACATGTACAAAATAAAATAAGAGCGGCATATGAAGATGTCCCTTATGATGATTAGAGAACTAATAAATACAAACTTTACAGTTCTTAGTACATCACAGCGGAATACAAAAAATAGCTCATATATAGCCAATACTGCCTTATGCACGTCTCCTGAAGCTTATTCGTCCAAAAACCTGAAAGTCTCTCATTCTCAAACTACTCAAATTAATTTTAAGCACCCGAGAGTTTGTGAAGAAACACAAATTTCGAGTCAGATAATAAGTTTGGTGTGAATAATTCCCTATCATCTCTTATCATAAATAGATATTACTGAGACCACGCCGCTTAGCGGAACGGGTTTTCCCCCTCACTAGTATCCGAAACAAAACATGCAAATCATTTACTATGCCCCTACATTCAAAATGATCAGTCTTAAATAATATGAAATAAAGCCATAAATCATATGTATTGGATATCCCATCCACCCATTTATTATTTATCACATCTAAAAGCAATTTATTAAATTTCCCATTAAAAACCAATTTCTTAGAATTCCCCTCTAAAATCTTTAAAATGACTATCCATCATAGTTTAATAGAACTATCCATCCCAAATCCATTCAGAATAAATGCATATTATCCATCGTACATCGTTTTATAAAAGATGATGTGGGTTATCCACTACACACTCCATAGTTTTCCTAGGAAAACTATGAACCCTTGGGTGCCAATTCCCGAGCTAACCACCTCTAGCAAAACATTCTTTACTTTAGAAATTTGATGTGGGCTATCCACTGCGCATTCCATGGTTTTCCTAGGTTAATCAAGAGACTATCACTTGGCCAATAAAAACATCATGATCTCTATGATTATTTATAAAAATTCATGATCCCCATGATTAATTATTTTCCTCAGGTATACCACATATTTAACCTATTCTTATTGGTATCCCCAATTAGGTTAAATTAAATAAAAACACATTGATATCCCTAATGTATATTTTCAAAAGTATATTTCTATTTGTAAACCCTATGTATCGAAAACATTAAACCCACCCTGGTGTCCCCAAGGTTTGATAACATTCAATTTAAATAAGGATACTCTTATATATATATTCAAACAAAGATAAGTATTTTAAGCTTTAACTCTTCGAAGTATCCCCTTCGACCTAGCTTAGTTTTACTTCAAAAAAATGGCTAAAAAATCAGTTTAAAACCCTTAGAATGAAGTCTCATTCGAAAGCAAATAACCCTCCAAAGTTAGCCCCTTTGGAAACCTTTCTTTTGAAAGCATCACAAAATCATACCTTTCCACCTTATCGAAATCCTGGGGTATCCCCCTTATAAAACCATTTATAAACCTTTCACAATCATTGAAGATAACCCCTTCAAACCTTTTGAAATCAAATCTTTCAAAATAAACCTTTCGAAGTCAACTTTCGAAATTAACACCTTTCGCAATCATTGTAGATAACCCCTTCATACCTTTTGAAATGAAACCTTTCGAAATCAAACCTTTCAAAATCAAAACCTATTGAAATCAAAACCTTTCGCTATCATTGAAGATAACCCCTTCAAACCTTTCGAAATCAAACCTTTCGAAATCAAAACCTTTCGCAATCATCGAAGATAGCCCCTTCAAACCATTCAAAATCGAACCTTTCAAAATCATAACCTTTTGCAATCATTAAAGATAACCTCTTTAAAACCTTTCGAAATCAAAACCTTTCGAAATCAGTCAAAACATTAAAGTGTTGGTGTTGGAACCAACCCTTTGAAAGCATACTTTCGACCATGTCGGAAGGTTTACCCTTCGACTTTGCCGAAAGGTTTTTAAAACACCGTTTGGGAAATTTTTTTAAGATAATACTCTTAAAGGTTTAAGCTTTCGAAGATCCCTTTCGAAACCCCTTCTTGAATACATATAAAAATTTTAGTCTTTTATAAAATGATATAGTCGAAGGATTCCCCTTCAACTTGTTTGAAAGCAATTTTTATTTCTATCTGAAAGCAAAAGAAGAAACCTCCCTATCCCTTCGCCGTTTTCTTCCCTATGGCCTTGTGCCTACCTTTCGACTTTGACGGAAGGTAACTATTTACCTTCCATCTTAGGCGCATCGAAAGGGCAAAAGCGGGCTTGTTGGAGTCGAAGACAGAACTGGATCCACTGAAGTGATGTTTTTATCGTGTTTGTCTATTTTGATTAGCCAAGGAACCTTCTTCTGTACTTCCAAATAGTAAAAAGTATACAAAAGTCAATTTTTTCTTAAAACACTGTTCATCTTTCCCAAACAATTCTCAAAAACAATTTCCCTCCGGCTTTGAATAAATGCGTAAGACATTTTTTTCAGTTTAGCCCTTACGTTTAAATAATTTAATTACCTTAGTAAATCACTAAGGAAAAATTCCCAAAAATCTTCAAAAATCAGATAAATCGTATACTTCAGCATATTAAAATTTCAAAGCATACGAAGATCAAAACAACTTGAAATTTAACCAAAATCGAATAAAAACGTGTTAATTAGCCCATTAACATTTAAAACACCTATGTCTTATCCAAACAAAGGTTTAAATGGTTATATCCTAACCAAAATCATAAACATGAATCAGGTATGACCCACAACCGATCCAAATATAGAAAAATGAGATGATAAACATGATTATTCACATTGATTATTTAATTGAAGAATGACATAATTTCCTAGCTTTAATTCCTTATATTATTCTTCAATGTAAACTCTTACTAGAGCTTTTTAATGGCTGGCTGAAATATGTGGGAGTTAAGATAAGAAAGTGTAAATCTATTCTGATGGACAAAGAGATATATACAAAGAGATGTAGCCCATTTCCAAGTTTACCCCTTAGAAAATTCCTCCATCTAAATTTAGGTAAGTCTTATTTTAGTTCATTCATTTAGACATGGACATTAGGTTTATTAATCTCATCTCCCTAATTATTCACATTATTCTATTTAATTTATCCAACTAAATATCCCCAATAATGTTAATTAAAATTTGCGGGCATTACATAGCAAGTTGCATGGCCGCCCATAAAGTGCTTCAAAGGAGTCATACCAACCGTCATTTGATTGCTATTATTATACGTAAACTCAAACAATGGTAAATGCTGCTTCCAATGTCCCCTGAAATCCAAGACACAAGCACTTAGCAAGTCCTCTAAAATCCTATTCACCCTCACTATTTGTCCGTCGGTCTGTGGGTGATATGCAGTGCTAAGGCTCATAGAAGATTCCAAAGCTTATTGTAGGCTCCTCTAAAACTCGATTGTGACCAAGAGGTCCCTATCACTGATTATGCTTACAGGAATTCCATGTAAACAAACTACCTCCTTAATATAAATCTAGAAGAGAGAGGCGCTAGTCCTATTTCTCCTAACCGAAACAAAATGAGCACTTTTGTTGAGTCTATCCACAACAGCCCAAATAGCCTCATTAACCTTCTGACTTTTGGGCAATCCTTTCACAAAATCCATCGAAATAAGTTCCTACTTCCTAATCGAAATTTCCAAAGGTAATAATAATCCGCCATGCTTCCTTTGCTCAGCTTTTATCTTTTGATATGTCAAACACCTAGCAAAAAATTCAGCTACGCTCTTCTTCATTCCATTCTAAAAGACTATTCTCTTCATGTCCTTGTACATCTTATCTCCTCCGGGATGAATGATCATCCTTGATGGTGACAATCTATAAGCACATCTCTCTTCAAATCATCAATCGTTGGGATGTAAAAATGTCCATCTCTTCTCATTAACTAAATACCTCCTAGCATGGGGAAAATGCTCTCCTTTTTCATTTTCGGAATCTCTACTAACTTCTCATCTTTCACTTACTCATGCCTTATACGATCCATCAAGGCTGGTCTAATCTCCATAACTAATAGAAAAACCTTGGAGGGGTTCTGTTGATGGTTGGAGGTTAAAATAAGAGAGAAATTCAAACTATCTTTATTCATATATAGCACTTAGGGTAGCGTGTATCCGACTAAGGACGTTGGCGGCTACATTTCCTTTTCCAGGTGTATATTGAATACTAAAGTCAAAGGATGCTATATACTCCATCCATCTCTGCTGCTTAAAATTCAAATCTTTTTGGAAAGTATGTATTTGAGTGATTTATGACCGGTAAATTACTCAAACCTTCCCTCAAGAGATAATGCCTCTACATCTTTAAAGCAAAAAACAATGGCTGCCAATTCTAAAACATGCATTGTACACCTCTTCGCATGGTCCTTTAGTTGTCTATCAGCATAGGCAATTATCTTCCGCTCTTGCATAAGAACTTCCCATAATCATGTGCCACATGCATATGTGAAAACCATGAACGACTTGGTTCCATCTGGAATAGTAAGCATAAGTGCACTAGTCAATAACTCCTTAAGCTTCTCAAATGCCTTGGTGCTTCTATCATCCCAAACAAAAGCTAGATTCTTCTTAGTCAATCGGGTTAAAGGGGCTGCTATTTGTGCAAAGCTCTTGATGAACTTCCTATAGTAGCATGTCAACCCTAGAAAACTTATAACCTCTGATGCATTAATAAGAGTCTTCCATCCTTGAACAGCTTCCACTTTAGTAGGGTCTATCGTCAATCCTTGTTCCAAAACAATATGCCTAAGGAACCTAACTTCATTTTTTTAAAAGTGGCATTTAGAAAACATGAATTTGATTTGGTTTCTTCTCAAGGTCTCCAATACCTCCCTAAGGTGGTCCTCATGCACCTTTTTTCCTCTGGAGAAAACTAAGATATCATCAACAGACACCATGACAAATTTATTAGTTGCCCTTTAAATATTCTACTCATCAAATCCACAAAGTATGCTAGAGAATTTGTTATTCCAAAAGTTATTACTTCCCACTCATAGAGCCTATCTGGAGTACAGAATGCGGTCTTGGGCTTGCTTTCATCTATAATCCTCAACATATGGAATCTTTTTGCTAGTCTAATTGGGAAAAGACTTTGTCCCCTACAAGTTGTTAAAACAAGTCATCTATTCTAGGGAAAGGTACCTATTCTTCCTTCTCAATTTGTGCAACTCGCTATAATCAACACAAATTCATAAAGAATCATTTGTCTTGGTAGCAAAAACAACAGGAGCTCCCCACTTAGAAGTACTCCTATGGATGAATCCTTTCTTCAATAGCTCTGAGATTTTCTTATCCAATTCCCTTCTTTGGGGACAGTATGTCTCAAAGGCAAAGCGACGGGTCTTGTGTCCTTCTTTAAATCGATTCAAAATTCAATCTCCATATAGGGTGGAAGACCCAAGATCTCCTTGAAGACATCTAGAAATTCACAAACTACGAGTACAGATGATGGCTCTCCATCGACAGATAGATTTACTAAGTATAAATGGATTAACTCAACTAAAGCTTTGGGTGCACAAAGAAATTCAAGGTCACGACCTCCACAACTCCTTAATCGTACTACACCCTTATTATAGTCAAGAATGGCTCCATAATATGACAACCAATCCATACCCAAGATAAAGCCATACCCCTCGAAATCTAGAATGTACGCAGTACATATGAAATCAATGTCGCATATATCTAACATTAGGTCTTTGCAAATAAAAAACAGATGGGTCGAACCCCCAATGGGATTAGAAACCTCTATTGGGTTGTTGACCATTTGGATTGGAAGGTTTAGGAAATTTACTACGTCCCTAGCTATAAAGGAATGTGATGCCCCTGGATCAAAAGGGTACGAATAGTAACCCTAAAAATAAGAGTTATACCTTCTAGTACTTCTTTTCCTTTGTCTCTTGGTGGCTTACTAGAAACAGGGATGGCTTCAATAATGTAGGCTTGTCTGCTTGCTCCTTCCTTAGCCATCTTGGGACATTGATTCTTGTGATGCCCTTCCTCATGGCACTTAAAGCACCTTCCTTTAAAGGCTTCCTTTATCATACTCACCCTATAATCTTTAGCTTCATGACCCTTCCTTTGGTATTTCTTACACACTTTTACATCCTTTTTAAACCTGCCCTTAGATTTATTATTGGCCCAAAAGCTTCCCTTCATGGACCCTCCTTGCTTTTGGCTCAATGCAAACTTCTCTTTTTCTCTTCCCTTATCTTCCTTATTGTCCACGTGCAGCATTGTCGTTTCTACCGACATCTCATATAAGCCCCCCATAGGTACTTGGGTCAACAACATTTCTCTTAGCGTGGAATTTAAACCTTTCATGAACTTCATGGCCTTTTTTATAGGTGTGTATGTCAAGCACATCCTGAATTTAGTCAATTTAGAAAACTTAGCTATGTACTCCTTAAGGGTGGAATCTCCTTATCTCGACTGAATGAACTTTTCCAATTACAAGCTAACTTCTGCTATAGACATGAATCTCATCTCAAATCGGTTATTGAATTCATCCCAAGAGAATATCCTTTTTGAATTCTCATTAGTCACAAAGTTCTACCAATTCAAGGCTTCTTCCCTAAGGTGCCAAGCTGTTATTCTTCTTCTTAGCTGATCATCCCAACCAAGCTCTCTGAATATCTTCTTGCAGTTACTAATCCAAACTTTAGCTTTTGAATATCCTTCAGTTTTAGAATATGTCTTCCCTCCCATATTAAGAAAGTCCTTACACAACATAGGAAAGTCTACATGACGAGGTGCTGCATCGGCGGGTGGGTTAGTGGGTGCTACCGGTGTAGATAGGGGAATAGGAATCTACTCGGCAGTCTTAAGATATTTTTTAAACTATTCGGACATTCCATAAATGGATGGTCTTCCGTGGGAAGGGTTACCTTATTCAGAAGAAAATTGATTATCAGCCATATCAACTATCTATAGGTTAAACCTTTAGCGATAATTTCCAAATA
Organism: Allium cepa; assembly: GCA_030765085.1. Classification (NCBI taxonomy): domain Eukaryota; kingdom Viridiplantae; phylum Streptophyta; class Magnoliopsida; order Asparagales; family Amaryllidaceae; genus Allium; species Allium cepa. The sequence continues at coordinate 747,396,359 of CM060941.1, forward strand.
TAGTATTTACATGCTGAAAGAAAAAGGTTGCCTAGTGTATGTGCGTATGTTCAAGAAGTGAGGGTATATATATAGTAAGAATTATTTGAAAATGCTTTTTGAAATACCTTTTTCAAAATAACAAATTCATCTCGTATACGTACAGTTTTTCCCCGTGGTTCGGGTAACCTAGGCTTTGATACCAAATGTAACAACCCACCTAGGAACAAGCCTAAAGTTAGACCCAATAAAGGCCTCTTGAAATTTAGATCCATTCTAAAGCAAGATATTTGTAGTAAAAATAATTAACATTGCAGAGCCATAATTAAACTTTCAGAAATCACAGTGGCTGGAACAAAATATTTAAAAAATTCATCAAAGTGATAAATTTACGGGTTATTATACAAATATAATAATAAAATATACCCATTTATTTCAAAACCAACACAAAATCTCATAAAAACCGCAACATATTATCCGTTACAACATCTATCTAAATCCTTGGGTACGCATAAAAGCAAATAATAATATATACTACCGATTGAAAGAATTCATTGAAATTGTTCGTTTGAATCCTGAAAAGCCAAGCTTCTCCATCTCTAAGCATTGCCACCGCCATCATTCCATCTTTAACCTGTGTTGTAATGAGGAGGGAGTCAGAACTATAAGTGTCTAGTGAATAAAAACCTCAAGTCTTACCATTTTAGTACTTGGGAAGTATATTTTGAAATAAGAATATGTCTACGAACATAAAACCATTAAAGTCATTTAATACATCTTTATAAGGAAAGGAGGCGGGTCCAACCACTTAATACCTTCCATTCCAAAAGTAGGTTTCTAAAATCTCATATCCCAATCATACATCATAAATAGCTAATAATGTGAAAGATGGTAACCCAGCCACTTGATACCTTTTATTGGAAAATAGGGACTTTGGTCATTTAAGATCTTAATTAGCGCAGACTCCATCATTTAAAACCTATTTCCAAGGCGTGCTTCTTAATGGTGCTATCTAGATGACATCATATGGAATGTCATAAGCCCCTTTACACTTCCAAATGGAAAATAGGCAGACTCTGGTCATTTAAGACCTTAATTAAGGCACACCCCATCATTTAAGACCTATTTCCAGATGTGAGCCCCGTAGAGATACCAACTAATGTGTCCTTTTGGCTATTTAATACTTCATCTGAGAAAAAGAGGCAGGCCCAACCACTTAATACCTCCAAACTCTGAAGCAGGCCCTTCGTCTTATGGCCCATACTCATAATGACGTCTTACATTAGTCCATTGTTCGTAGGAACTGGTAGCCAATTAGCTAGATAGCTTTCCACTACAGAATTTGGGACCAACCTCACGTCATTACAAATATTTATCAGAAGGATATCTCACATCAATAAATATGTACACTACTGCTAGTAGCCTCACACATGTAACTCTAATGACCTCGCATCCCTATGACTTGGCCACAAATCAGTTACTCTCCATACACACACATTCATTATCTTTCTCATCTCACTATTTCATAAATAAGGCCTATTATGAACCTTCCTTATTACACCTTAAAATAATAATTAGGCTATATAAGAGTTTTCTCTTATTTTCGCCTCGCAATCAATTACCTTCCTAATGGGGGAAATAAATGTCTAATTAACCATGCCATATACGCAATAATTATACATTAATTAAGTAAATAGAGATAACTAAATATTCATGCCTAATAAGTTTTAAACACATGGATTTTACGCTCTAAACTAACGTTAAATGTCAATTTCTTAACCAGTTATTATTACTCGTCTTTGTTCTTCGAATTCCCAAGACTTCATGGGATTCTAATGTCCAAAATAAGAAATAAATATTCCTAACCAAAACTGCAAGAACAGACTTGTAAATAAAATATAAACTTAATTTATTACACTAATTCAATGGAATATCTTAGACAATAAGAATTGCAATCTAAATCTCATATTCTATTCAACTCCTCCCTTTTGCAAAGAAATAGATAAGAATAAGTGGTGTAAACTATGAGTAGAATTCATAACCTAAACCCCTTAATTATTGAAGAATCACAATTTGACTTAACGAAGAAGGTGAAGTGGAATAAAATATGAAATTATCAAAAATTGGATAAACGAAATGAATTATATCAAATTAATGTAAATAATTAGGAATCTCAGCATAGAATTGACATATTGAAATAAAAAAGGATTTTGAATCTATCATATTTTTGGAAATCCAAAATCCCTAAGGCATATTCAAATACAAAAAGAAATACATTAAACAATTGCTGAAAAGAAATACTAAGGTTTCTACTCATAGATTAGCCTTAGCTTCACTCAAATGGATTTGTAACCTTCTGATCTCTTCCAGAATCTCTTTTTTTCTATATACACACAATAAGGAAGAGGTATATATATTCATTAGATTCGGAATATTTAGAGAAGAATGGGAGAAGAATTGACTGAAGGAGGAAGAAACAAATAGGAAATAAGTTGAATTCTTACCTGAATTCTCTATGAAGTTTCTGAAACTTATTAGAGAGAGATAGCAATGGCAGAATTTCGTCATATTTCCCAATATATTATTAATAAAAGTGGAAAGGATAGGTTTCTATTTATAGGAGTTGAAAAGCACCAGAATCATAGGATGGAAGTTGGTAGGAAATGAGTAAATCCTAAGCGTACAAGCGAATAAAACATAGAATCAAACCCTAGCCACCACGGGCAACTTTTTTTGCCAAGCGGTTGACTGGTTGACCTATATAGGTCGATCACTCCTCTATTTTGTGAAGTGTTTATTTTCTTCCATTGCAAGATTAATTTATTCTCTAATTAAATTTTTAACGTTAAACGTTAATTAAATGTTTAATTAGCCCTCAAGCTAAGTTTTGAAAAATAAACCTAAATTTGATTTCTTGTTTGAATTTGAATTCAAACTAAATTAATTTAAATGTGAGAATTTCAAATACTCATAACTTCTTTGCTTGAGCTTCATTTCCAACAGGTTATATATGAAAACATATCAGAATTTTTCCACGAACGTAATGGAATAACTTTCGTGGTCAAATTCCAACTTTTTTCAAATTTCCATATTCAACCCTTATCACATTTAATCCAATTTACTTTATTTATTTATGATTCGTTTTACGAGGTGTTACAACTGTCCAGGCTAATGATAGGTTAGTTCCTCTAATAGATGTATATACATAAAGGTTTTCTTTTGGTAAAGATCTTTTGAGATATTATACATTATCATTCCGCATGTGAGATTCTGATATTGTGTTTTCTTCTTTCTTGTTCCTTTTCTTTTTCTTTTTATTTTACCCATACAATTAGTATTTCTGGCACTTGAGTGCTCAGTACGTGAATACCGTGGATGTATTAGTGTCGATGTTTGGGAATCTAAAAGGTGGATCATTATATGTAGTATCAGAGCAGAAAGTTAAGCGAGAACCTTGGCTTTGGTGGGTATAACCCATTAAGAGATAGGGTAATTGAATGCCTCATTATGAGTTGAATGTATATGTAAGAGAGTGTGTATTTTTTATTGTTATAAAAATGTTTTGTATTTTATTGTTTGGTCTGTAGAGTGGCCTATGGATTCTGATCAATACGAGTTACTATCATTATTGACAAGGGTCTCTAAACACTTGGACAAAGCAAACTGATACAGTATTGTTTTTGAAATTGGTAAATGAAATAATTTTACCTAAGGTTATATTTTATATGTAAAAGGACAATTTTCAGAATTGGTATAGTTATTTATGATATGTTTGTTAGGAAATGATAATATTTGATGATTATCATTTATTAGTTGATTATTTGTGCTTGACCAGTTTATGAGAAGTTTAACCTTTTCATAGCATGGGTTGGATATATAGTAAATTATTGGAACATTAAAACAAACATCTTGTGAATTAAGTTTCACAATTTGACTATACGAAGTTCGGCGATAATGTTGGGTTAAAAATTGATTTTTACAAAAGTTGTTTATTATAATCCAAACAAGGTAAACACTTCGCTGGTAGTTTTATATAGAATGTGACTTATATAAATATGGTTTATAAATATGGAAAAGATTTAAACTGAGAATTTAAGAACTTAAATCCTGCATTTTGGAAATTTATTTTCTAACATTTTAGATAATAATACTAGTATTATTTGAAAGTAAATATTTGGGAATTGGTTTATGGAGTTGATATCACGGTACTTGGTAATAGGGGTGTAAATCGGTCGGACCGGACCGTACAGAGGTGTGCTTAGTTTATGTCCTAAATAAAATCGGACCGGATATGGACCGGATGAGATTATGTTCGTATAAATTTTGTTGTTCTAGCTCGTGTCCTAAATGAAATTGGATGGACTCGTACATACATTTTTCGGACATGGACTCGAACGGACGTGGGCGGACATTGCTATTTACATCAAATATTATGTTTTTTTAATAGAATTTCCATTAGATATATTGAATTATAAGAAATTCGAATGAATTCGAACGAACTCGGACCAGACAATATTTTTGTTCGTACAATTTTTTTGGTCTTAGCTCGTGTCCTAAATGAAAATCAAACAGACTCGAACGGACGTATTTCGGTTATGGACATCAGACACTCATATAAAATCAATAGCCCTACTTAGTATATTTACAAAGTATTTGATACCATTTTGGGAAAGATTTTGGTTAAGTCCGAAAGGGATGATTTGGACGTAGTAAACCCACTTCTGTCGTTGAGAAATGATTCTGGTGATGACTGCAGCATTATGGTGTTTATTTTCGTGTCCCATGGTGAGGGATGCTTTAGTAGCAATTTGCTATGGAGATGGTTTGGTAAAATAGATTTTGATTTAAATATCAAAAGTGAGTTTGGTTACATACAAATTATAAGTATATATATTTCAAAATGATTTAAATTGAAATCGGGTGTTTAATTCTCAAGTTTTCGATTAAGTTATAGTATGGACGCATGTATCCTATGTATTGGGGTAAGTATGTGTAACATCCCCCACTTGGAGGCCCAAAACTAATGGCTACAGATGCTGCAGTCATCCATAGTTATTAATTCTCGGTGACCAAATGTGGTAATGTTAGATACACTGATATAACAGAAACACATAGATATGAAAAATTGTTAAAACCATTAAAAAAATTTCTTATACCATTTCAATCATATTTCAAATTCATTACATAATTCCAAATTCGAAAACCATGTTCAGAAAAATATAATTGTTAAAAAATATGCCAAGAGCGACATATGAAGATGCCCTATTGGATGATCAGAGTCTAAACATAGGCAATTAAACAGCTTTTCCTTTACAACCAAAACACAACGGAATCAAATAGAAAAGAACTCATAATAGCTAGCTTGCCTCCTACATGTCTCTGGAAGCTTATTCGTCTAAAGGAGAACCTGAAAACCTCAACTTTCAAACTACTCGAAATTAATTGAGCACTCGAGAGTTTAAGGGAAAAACACAAACTTCGAGTTAGACATAAAGCCTGGTATGAATAATAACCTACCATCTCGAACCATTTATATATCTAGTAAGACCATGCCACTTAGCGGAACAGGTTTTTCCCTCACAGTATCTTACCCAAAAATTTATGATGACCATATATTATTCTCTTGCATCCACAATGGTTAAAAACATAGCAATTTAAAAATCTTAATGATATGCAAAAAAAAATCCTGGATTTCCCATCTCATTCATTTTGACTATCGGTTACAGTTATAGTTTCTAGGATCACTATTAACCTATTAGTTCTCATGGGCTGACTAACAACCTGTTCAAACCTTATGGATAATCTGTTCGGTTTCATAGTTTTCATGGGATCACTAAGAACCTTTTAGTTTTCATTGGCTAACTAGTATCTTATCCAAACTCGTACGGACAACCTGTATGGTTTCATAGTTTTCATGGGATCACTGAAGAACCTTTTATTTTTCATGGGGTGACTAGTATCTTATCTAAACTCTTACAGACAACCTGTCTGGTATCATAGTTTTCATGGGATCACTAAGAACCTATTGGCCCCTGCTAATAACTTCATTATTTCATGGCTTCTCACTTAACCTATTGGTACCTCTAATAACTTCTCTTATATCATAGTTTTCATGGATTGACTATGAACCAATTGATCTCTGCCAATAACTTTATCCGGATATAGTTTTCATGGGATCACTACAATCCTATTGGCTCCTGCCAATAACTCTCTCCAATCATAGATTTCATGGGTTTACTATTAACCTGTCTAAACTGATAACTTCTTGATTATTCTTTGGGCATCCTATGTTCTGGTCTACCTGATCTCCTATATGCGACTCTACTCATTCACAAATTAACTCAACTTATATTTACTACTGGATCAACCTAGCTGGTTATTCTGCCCTTACTCCTCAAAATATAGTTATGGGTCCATTATACAGTGAATATATTTATAGAAGAAGCACATGCAACAACATAACAATACCAACATTTATGGTTTAATATCCTTGAAATCATTTCCACATGAAACATGGTTAATACCTTTAACACATTATTTTATCAAGGAAAGCTTCTTCAAGAATTCCAAAATTAAAAACCACTTCAAAGCTCTTTCGTATTTCCATGGGTTTTTTTTTAAAAATGAGATTGGGTTCTTTGTTTTGAAAACTAAGGCTTTCAAAATCTTAGACATTTACTTTCGAAACTATTAGAATATATCTCTTGAAAGCATTCAAAAAAATTCAACATATGCCTTTTGAAACATTTAAAAGATCTCACTCGAAGCATCAAAACCTTCCTTTCGAAACCGTCAAAATATTCCTTTCACGAGTATTAAAGCATATATTTCCAATTATAGAAGCATAGCTTTGAAACCATTTGAAAGTACCTCTTTCAAAATCATTGAGTTTAACCTTAAATATAACTTTTGGGTTAAAGTGTATATAAGCGAAAGTAACCTTTTTGAAACAATTAATCTTCAAACAACAGAAGTTGGGAAAACAGATGGCTTCAGAACCATCGTTTTGAAAGCATTAGTCTTTAAGTCAAACAATTAGAAGGATAGCTTCGAACACCTTTCGAAACCATTGCCTTCGAAACCTTTAGTTTAAATGGCTACTAGATCCCTTTCGAAAGCGTTGGGAAGCAGCTTGTTATATTTATAAAATAAAAGCTTGCCTTTCAAACTCATTGAAAACTTTCTACCTATTCGAAAGGTATGAAGACGGCAGCAAAGTTTTGACTTGGTTCAAAACTACCCTTTCAAAAGCTTCTCTTTAAAACGTAATATATGAAAAATCATTCGAAAGCTACCCTTCAAACAAAAAGGTTGCAACCCCTTCTAAAGCTATATAAAAGTAATTCAACCCATTCAAAAGCATCCATTAAAAGCAAGGCAAGTGGCATCTCTTTTGGAAGCAAAACAAAGACCTACAAAAGCTATTTAAAATGGTCTCGACCCCTTCGAAAGCTTGGTTTCAAATCTATACCTTCCGCCTTTCTCCAATCCAATATGTACCAAAACATTGATACCATGTGTATTGGTTTCGACTTGGTTAGGGGCGGAAGTATGAGGTTGAAAGGTGGCAAATGGAAGCGGCGAAGCAGTAATTTAAATAAAACTGTTTTGTTGTCTTTTTAAGTAAATACTTTTCAACTTACTTGTCTTATTTGTATAAATATAATTGGTTGCCGTGACCTTTACAAAATCATTTCTAAGGCAGCCAAACTCTTCCAGTAGTAATTAAAAATAAGTATCAAAGAAGCCTTTCCCCTTAACAAAACAATTATGACATTTAATCCCTCTAAGTTAATTAATTTAATTACCATAGTAAATTACCTAGGAAAAATCCCAAAAATCATCATAATTCACTTTTAATATGTTATCTAACATATAAAAGTTTCAAATCCAAAATATTTTATATAATTATCGATATAAATTTTTAAACCCAATTATTTATTTCTTCCTTCAAAAATTCATAACAAATTATCCATTGCTTGGATAATTATGAAATTTTAAGCCCATCTACAAAATAATGTTTTACATAACATATTAAATCCTCATGGCATTTCAAACCTAGTATATAAACTTAAAATCGAATCAAACATTCATCAAACATTCTTTTTTAAATCAAACATGGCATATAACCCAAGCATATCATCATTATAATTATCAAAATGGATTTAAATATAAAAACGGAAGCAAAATGTTTATGAAAACAAAAATGAGATGGTTTTGATTATTATTCATCTTGCTTTGGATAAGGAATTTGAGATTTGATCTTGCTTAATTCTCCTTTGTTTGAATCCTAAGCTTAGTAAATTTTCAATCTCCATTTCCCTTAGTTTGTGGTCATCTTTGAGCTCCCTTTTTCTTATGTTTTTGAATTATAAACGTATGGAATGAAAAATGGGAATAAGGGTTTAGGGGTTATGGTGGACGGTTATTTCCCATAATACACTTGCCTTATTCTTCTATTATTAACTTATAAATCCATTTCCATATACCCATTCTTTTAATTTTATTTAGTTAAGCACGACCTTTATTTAATTTCCAAATCTCAATCCTCTTACCACACTAATCTTTACATTATTCTATTTAATTTATCTGATTAAATCCTCTGAATAATGTTATTTAAAATTAAGGGAGTTACAGTATGGTTGTGCAGTTTGTTTGATCTCTGGATTAGTAATTTTCATTGGTTGAAATGAAATTGAATTTTCGATGATTTTGGATAGTCGGAACTTAGGAATTTTTATAAGTAATTTGTAACTAAGTGTTTTGTGAAAATATAAATATGAGTTTATATAACAGTTGAACTTAGAAGATAGTAGAATTTAAACATGATTTAAATTGATTGGATATCCATGTGAAGTAAAATGAGTTAGATACTTTTGTATCTACTCTTATGATGTAATAGAGTAATATAGGAATAATAAATTAAGTTATAAAATGCTTAATAACTTGAAATAATATTTTATGAAATGATCCATAAGTGATTTTTGTATTAACTGAGGAATACTAAGTGATATTGAATGTGAGTTAAAATGAAAGAAATTGGTGTAGTCAAGAAACCAATTTAATAGAGTACGTAAGTTGTATGTAGGTCATTTTAATCGCGTACTAGTTTTGATCTAGGATTTGTGTACATGGATTTTGAGGTGATTCTCACCAGTTCGAGTTAAGATTTTTCACTTGATTCTTGACGGCAAACACTTGATACGTATTTTTGATGTGAGCATGGAGTTTTCTATCATAGTTTATGGTTATATAAAAATAATAAAGGTTTCTAATCAAGGAACTGGAGTGGAGTCCGCACTAGAGAGGTCAAGTGATCTATATTAGTGCGAAAGTGAAATTTATATGATCGAGCTAGCAATTAGAATTGATATTACATTCGGATGGTATATGCACATTTATGGGCTTTAGTATAATTGAATGCTATGTGTGTTGGCTTATCGGGAATTTGGGAAATGGCTCTTCAAATTATTTTAGCAGCATGAGTGATTGATTGAGTAATACCTAAGGCTATTGAGTGTAAGGCAACGCTTAATGTATTGTTTGTCATCCTTGTGCGAAGAGATGGTTTCTGAACCTGGGGGAATCATGAGTTTTAGTTGCTAGTGATTGCAGTAATTTATAACATTGTTACGTGATTGTTTCTATGATTGTCAGTTATTGTAATATTGTTAGCTATTGATGAATTATTGTTCCTTTTGTTGCTTGTGTTGGAATTTCGAGGGTGGAATTAGTTTAAGATAGAGGAATGTAACGACCCGGATTTTTGAATGGTTTATAATTAAATATCGAATTATCTAAATAATTGAGTCTTGGATTTAGTTCGAATAAAAATGATTTCAAAGGATTATGTAAATTCTTTTTAAATAATTAAAGGTTATTGTAAATTTTAATTTGTATTTTTAAGTGATTAAAATTGTTTTAATAATAATTTGTTTTAATTAACATGTGAAATTATCATTTTGGGGCACTTTCTTGGATTTTGATGAAACTAGTGTCATTGGACCAGAAAAAATAAATTGTTGTGCATCGAAGAGTTTCGGGACGATCGTACATACTGTGTGATCGTGCAGACTCGAAACGTGCAACGAAATTAAATGAAAATAAAGCATAACATAAATTTTTCTATAAGTAGACATCAATTCTTAACCTAATTTTCCAAATTCCTCTTTCGTTCATTAAACACAACAGCCGCCACCTATATACATACATACATACATACATATATATATATATATCTGTGTAGTTAATGCCCCGCTATTATCCCACTATAACCCCGCTATATCTCATAGCGGATTTCTACCGCTATGATTTTTCCATATAGCCTCAAAATATAGCCTTTCCGCTTTGATCCCCGCTATTTGCGCTATATCCCGTTATTCCCGCTATATTTTGCTATTTTTGCTATATCTTCTTTAATAAAATGAATTAAAAAATTGCATTTATACATTATAAAAATTATGAAACTAATTTATTTGATTTAATTTTTAATATATTTTTAGAAATGAAAATACTCTAATATTCTACTACATTCAATTATGTTATATAATAGTATCACGTTTATTTAAAGTATATTCGCACATGTATTTTGTTTAAAATTATTTGTGTATTAATTATAATTCAATTGAATGATAATATTTTATTTAATTACCATTTATATATTTGTAAAAACATTAAGTACGAGTTTTATATGCTATTTTAGAGCCATCCGCTATATCCCGCTATATCCTCGATGTATCCCTGCCATGATTTTTTGCACCTCCAACGCTTCGAACCTGCGAGCGCTTTAACTGTACAGATACACACACACACACACACACAGATATATATATATGTATATATGTATGTATGTATATGTATGAATGTATGTATATGTATATGTATATATTTAATCAATTAAATCATGGGTTGTAGTTAAGGAAATCAATCGATTTTGGATTTAGTGGCCTCGAATGGTCGATAGCTTCGATTTGTGTGAGTAAATTTGGGTGCGAAGAAATTTAGGGTTGCTACATTTCATATAGTCGTGAGTTAGGGTTTGATTTCCAAGGTGATTGGGGGATATTAGGAGAGGTGTCGGGTTCTTTGAGTTTGTCCAAGCTCGTGTAGAGGATCGCGACATTTGGAGGAAAGCAGGGAGTCACCAGTTCAGAAATCGATACGGTTGTGCGGAGGAGTTGAGTTTGGGTCCATCATAAAGCTTATGCGATGATGAGTTCGTAGGTTCAGACCATTCGTTGGATAGTCGCTTGTGGAGAGAGAAATAGAGGATAGAAGAATTCGATGATGGGTTGCCTGTGCATATCACTATGTATCCATGCACATTTGGATGGAGAAGATGATTGGGAGGGAGGATTATTAAGGTAATAATTATATTAATTGTGTTAATTAAAATTTATATTCATCTTAAAATGTTCTAACAGTCGTATCTTGTTCATACAAAGTGCGATGGAGGCGTTGTTTTCAACGTTACGTTTGTAGTAGGATTATCAATGAAATGGAGTTGGATTCATCGAGTTTGGAGTTTTTGAGAATGTTATGCGCTTTCAATTTTGGACTATTCATAAATGAGAATATGTTAACTGGAACTTGGGTGAGTTTTACTCACCAGTTGATTGTATAATAATCGTGTATATAGTTATTGTTGTATTGAGTGTATAAGCAAGTTATTACTTTTAGACCCTGCATTTTGTGTAAAATAAGTGATAACATTATATTGGAGTATAATCTCCTTTTAATTCTATAAAACATGTATCGTGGCCCAAATTACTTTGTTTGCATGCTTAATATTTCTTTGTGAAAAGGAATAGTATATTATGAATGTTAGAAACGATATAATTGTTATAAATGTGCTTTGAAATCCCTAATATTTGACCTATGTTAAATTGGATAAACTATGGAAATGTATATATGTACATATATTGGGTTGTTCTACACACATTTTAGTGTGTTTGATATAAATGGATTAGTTTGGACATTTTTTGCAAATTGAAATGGAAAATGTTAGAAGCTAAAAGGTCACAACGGATGCACTTTAAAATCTTGAAATCACTGTGATCTGCGATTTAAAGTTAACTTTGGAAGACATCCTACGGCTTATTCATATTTATAATAGCTTACTTATTATCGAGAAATAACAAGGTTTAAATATATTATTGAAAATCATTTATGGATTTATAAAGTAATGAATTTAATTATAAAATAGGTTTTAAATAGGTTTTAGATAAATGGTTTAAAAATATAAGTATTTTATAAGTATATTTTTAGTGTACATATGGTTTTAGTAATTGTTAAAAAAAATTAAGAAATAAAAGAATTTTATATTATAATATTTTACAGACGGTTTGTAATATTTCATTAAATATCTTTGATTTATAAATAAATTAGCATATGTAAATATCTATCTTTTTAAAATTATTTTAGTATATTTAGAAGTTTTTAGAAAAGAAGTTTGGTATTTTAAAATAATAAAAAGGAGTTTTAGGATTATAACACTTTTGTTATGATGGACTGTTTTGTAAAATTGATTAAAAAGGCATATAACCTTGTTAAATAAAATGGAGAAGTAATTGGAACTTTAAAGGGATGTTTTAAAGTAAATGGCAAGTACAAATGTGATTTTTGGTTTATAGTATCAATGTTTGTGCTACATTTCTTTTAACTCGTTAACTATGCTTTTGGAAAGTGATTGGATCTTTAAAACGAAACTTTAAAGATAACGAAATGGTAAAGTGTTCTGGATGTCGTAAACAAGTTTTAGTAACATTTGTTTTTAAAACCCTTGAACAATATTTTAAAGTGTTAAAATATTGTAAATGAGTTTGGGAAATACTTAGATCTTTAATAATGAAATTTTAAAGATAATAACAAGTATGATTTGGTTTTGGGTTTGTTGTCGCAATTTGTTAGTAATGTTTGCCTTTAACCAATTTTGGTCATACTCGTGAACGTAAATATATTTTTGAAGAATGTTTTAAAGATAATCATAAGGGAAATGATTTTGGGTTGTAGTGATAGTGTTTGAGTAAATTTTGTCTTAAGCCCTTTTGAAATTGATTGCGAATATACTTATATTTAAGATAAGTGTATGAATACTTTTAAGAGTATTGAAACATGTTGAAATGAATAGTAGATTTTAAATTAACAAATGGAGTTTCATTTATAAAAGGGTTTATTGAATAAAAATAAGTTTTATTAATAAAAGAGGATTTGGTTAATAATTGAAGATTAATTAGAACGTGGATTAGAAATCGTTTATAGGACTTGATCGTGCTTGTTTGTTTTGGTCGTGCTTTGTGTGTTACTTGCTTATGGATATTATACGGAAACTAGTTTCCCATATGTGATTATCTTCATTGTTATTTGATTTGACCAAATATACTCTGGAAATATCTAGATGAAATATGAGGATTATGGTACAGTTATCTTTGGCGACACTATCTTGTACATATAAACTCATTTTGCTCTTCTAGGACAATGGTAAGGAAATCAATCCACTTAAACGGTTAGGAGGTGATCTCTGCTCTTATATATGTTTGTTTATTTCCCATAGAATTGGAGTTGAGATTCCCGGGAAGTCGATCGATTGATTTTGGAGCACCCGGTAAGCAGGGGGTTTACTTATATGAGATGACTTAAAACCATAACCACTTCAAAATTGTATATGTGTTCTATGCTTTGGGAGAGTTTTGTGATTGCTTCATAATGGCTTCGTGATTAGTTCATAAGTGTTCCGTGGTTGCTTCGTGATGTTAAAATTTATGTGGAGATTCAAGATCAGTTTAAGATTCTCGAACACATGTAGTTGTTCGTGATCAATTCAGAATGTGGGAATCAATGTGTGATTCTGAGACCTGTTGAGCTTTGGGAATCCACATGTGATTCAGAGATCCATTGAGGAATCCATGTGTGATTCCAAGATCTTTTACGATATAAGAGTGCATGTGTGGTTCCGAGATCTGTTTGAGTTGAAGCTCATGCGGAAGATTTGTTGGAGTTGGAGCTCGTGTGGAAGATTTGTTCGAGTGGTGACTCGCGTGCTGGAATACCGGACATAACCTCACTAGCAGATATCACAAAAACCATAGATAGGGGGCATAACATATAGGGTTTAGCTAACTTTAAGGATGCAGGCAATCCAGTCTAGTGTTACTTAGGGATATGTATGCGGGAGTGATGTGACCTGATGCCACGTGTTCAAGCGTGGACCAGCTATGTTTTCTCGTAGAATATTTTATTTAGAGATATATAATGCTCGGAAGAATATCTCTGATTCTTGTGCAGTAGTTCGGATTCGGCTTCCCCGAAGAGATCTATATGGAAATCCTACTTAATTAGCGAACATGCCTTGGTGGTTGTGATTGTATACCTATTATTATTGTGATGCATACTCACTTACATTGCATGTAACACCCCTAATTTTTAATAACATTATTCACAAGATTTAATTAGATAAATTAAATAGAATAATATAAGTATAAAGTGATAAGGGGATTGAGGTTTGAATAAATACTTAAAGGTTGTGCTTAATTAATTAGTTAATTAATTGGATGGGTTTAAGAATGGCTATAGGCTAATAAATTTGCGTAAGGTAGTGCTTAATTAATTAATTAATTGGATGGGTTTAAGAATGGCTATAGGCTAATAAATTTGCATAAGGGTATATTGGGAATTGAATGCACTTAAATTCCATAATGCTTATATATCCATGGCTTGCCATCCATTCACGTCCATTTTTTACAAAACTTAAAAACTTAAATATAAGAAGAGGACCTGACCGTTATTAAGAAAGAAAAATTCAAACCAGACTAAGGAATCAAAGAAGAGGAATAAATCTTAATCTCAATCAAATCTCCTTATCCTAATCAAGGTGAATACTAATTTATATCATCTCTATTTTGTTTCTAATCATTTGTTTTCAGGTTTAAGATTAAATCCCTTTTTATGGTGATTTGGATGATGATATGCTTGGATCATAATATGTTAGATTTAAACAAGAATGTTTAAATATGATATTCACGGTTTTAAGGGTAATACCTATTACAATTTATTTCGAATGCCATAAGGAATTTATATGTTATGTAAAACTTAATTTTGGAGTTGGGTTTTAATTTTGATAATTTTCCAAGCTATGGAAAGATTATTATGAATTTTAAAAGGAAAATGTGGTTAATTGGGTTTATAAATTTATTTCAGAAATTATATTGAGAATTTGGGTCTGAAATTTAGATATGTTAGATAACATGTTAAAAGTGAATTTCTATGATTTGTGGTGATTTTCCTAAGTGAATTACCATGAGAATTAAATTATTTTGAATGGAGGACCTAAATGATTTAATTGTTTTGCTTAATGGAAGAGCTTATTTGCTAAACTAACCTTGGTTTAGATCTTGAGTTAGGCGGTGTTTATTTTGGTAAAGGATTTGAAAATTTGAGGCAACTAATTACATGTTTACATGTGGGCAAGTTAGTTAAAAAGTGTTTAATTTAATTGGCATTAAATCAGATTTACCCAGAAAAGTAGGTTCCACCTCTATTAGAAGTACCTTTCGACCTATAGCTTCCACCTTCAATCAAGTTGAAACCCCACAAAGCCGAAACCAATACATAAGATATCACTTAGATGGTACGTAGTGGATTGTAGGAAGTCGGAAGGCATAGTGTCAGAAGCATTGCTTCTAATGGGGTCGAAACCTTAGTTTTGTATTCAAATGAAAAAGTCCCTACCTTGTTTTATTAAAACTTTCTTAGGAGTTGAAACATATGTTTTTAAAAGGGGTTTTCTAATAGCTTTCAAAGGGGTTGATAATTTTTGTTTTAAATGTATAGGCTTTCGAATGGGTTCCTTCAATTATAAAATAATGCTTTCGAAAGAAGTGGGTCCAACTTAGTCAAAACCCAGCCACGGTTCTTTTGCCTTCCGAGTGTATTGAAACCATCAATGCTTTCGAAGGGTTGTCTTTATTTTGAAATTATTGTGACGACCCGGAATTTTGAGCAATATCAATTTAATAATCTTTGTTAATAATTAAATTGACTTGATAATTTTATATTATGAATTGACAAGTTTATTCTTTTAAAAGCTAATAATATTTAATTTAACAATATCTATTAACATTTTTCCTAACAACATAAAATTGGCAAGTTCAATTCTTTTGAAAACTAATAATATTTCAATTTGGAAATATTTATTCTAGCAATTTAAAATTGGTAAGATTTTTTTTTTCAAAAGCTAATCAAAATATCTTCTATTTATAATGTATATGTATAGATATATATTATATATAGGAAGTCTTTAATGTAATAAAAGCTATATATTCAAATCGTAAAATATATGAATATATATATTGTGGTTTGGATTTGTGTTTCAAAAATTAATATAGTAATTATCAAAACTAATGTTAAAATATTTTCTATTTGAAATGTATATATTTATATATATATTAGAAATGGGAAAAATTATTGTTTTGAATTTAATAAAGTGTTTTCAAACTTTAATATATATAGTTTGTAATTTGAAAATTTAAATTTGACTTAATACTTTTAAAGTGATATTTGAGATTTAAATTTTAATAACAAGGATAATTTCTTATTTAATATATATATATATTAAACTTGAGTTTTAAATAAGATTTAAATTTAAAAAGTTCAATTGTTTTTAATATTCTTTCCTTTTAAAATTTTAACATAAGATAAATTGGTTTAGGAATTTTATATATGAAATTAAAATAAATTTCTCAAGCTTATAAACATATAATGCATTTAATTTGATAAAAGTATAAGTTATTATAAATAAATGTCTACATAAATTCATATGTATATTTACTAAAATCTAAAGCTTATTTATATAAAATAAATACACATTACATACATGTAAATATTTCATAATTACATATACATAGCTTAAATAAATTATAATAAGAAAAGTAACACTTGTAAATCAATAATTAAGCATTGAAATACATTACATACATATACATATTACATACTTATACATACAAGGCCTAAATAAGTAAATAAAATAATAATAATATAAATAAGTAGTAACAATTGTAAGTGTATTAAGCTTATTAAAGACATTTGTAAGAATATAAGCATATGTGTAAGCAAATTAGAACAATAAGAGGACAAATGGCACTTTCCTCTTTGATTAAATTTTTTAAAAATACGAAGAAGGAAATCTGTTTTTACTTTCAGATCAAACTCTTTTCTTCATTTTCAATTAAAACCAAATAGATCAAAATAAACAGGTTTCAATTTCAAAATAAATTCAATAACACAATGTTGAATTCGAATTGGCTTATGATTTGTAAACAAAAGTATTTTGAAAACATGTAACATTTCATCTAAAAATAATTATAGGTGTTTAAAATGAATAATGAGCTCAAATTTTTGAATTTACAGTAAAAATAAAAATTGGGTCAAATATTTATTATTTCAATTTTAAGTTTTGATTTCATAATTGAATTACAAATAGAAATCTTGATTTTTAAGGTATGTATCATGATTTTTAGATTGGAATTTGTTGTGCAATTTTGTGATGAGTGTTCGAGCTTCAATGGCCAATTTGCGACGAACGACGGCAAACTTGAGGACGTGGTTAAGCATGAAGGTCAAGGAGAAGACAAGGATCATCAAAAAAATACTTTGGGAATTTATTGATGATTGTGATGGCCGAAATTCGATGGAGTAGGGTTTAACACCCTGAGTTTGACGTCGAAGTTCTATTGGGTTCCGCGGCGTCGAGAAGCAACCGGAGTTGATCGCATGTCGTTCTGGAGGTGCTGGAGGTCGTGACGTAGCTTCGGAGAGGATGGCGTGGTGTCTCGAGTGATGGATCGTCGGCGGCGGTCAAAGTTCTGATGTTTTGTAGTTCAGGCAGTTTGGGTCGATTTTTTTGATTTTCGATCAAAATTTGATTTCTAGGTTTCGCGTATGGTTGTCGTGGTCGAGAGTGACTTGTCGAAGCCACGGTGATGATCGATGGTGGATGGAGTGATGGTGCATGATACACGCGTGAAAATGTATCAAAAGAGTTTGGGTTTGGAAGAAGGATCGAGTTTGCTCGGGTTTGTGTTCAGGGAAATTCGAGTTTTACTCGAAGCAAGGAAAAGGAGTGGAGAAACTCGAGTTTTCATTCGAGTATTTGGATATTTTGCTCGAAGTTGCTGTGTTGTGTAGTTTTTTTTGATGTTCGGTCTGAAGGATTTAACAGCATGTTTTAAAAGTTTTGAAACAAAGAAAATTTGACTTTGTAAATAATTCAAGTTTTAAAAACAAAGGTAAAACAAGTTTTACTTATTAAACTAAATTGTTTTCAAGAATAATTATTTTAAACAAGTTTTAATTATTTAAATAGATAAGTTTTTAAAAGGGTAAATAAGTGGATTTTCGAAATGATGTTTGTATTAAAATTTATTTAATAACTTTGGAAAACTTTTAAAGATATAAAAGTTAAAGTAGATGTTTATATGGTTTTAATTATAATTGATTTCTAAATTGTTTTATTTTAAATAAAGTTTAATGATAATAATTTAGTAAAATCAATTATAATAAGGAGTTATCTTTAAGTAATTAAGAGATTTTGGTTTATCAAAGATTTTAACATGTGAAATTAACAAGGGTAATTTAACTATTGTAAATGATTTAAAAGTAATTAATAATCAAATTAAGATAAATGAATTCTTAATTAAGGATCTTTTTCAATATAAGAAGTTAAGGAATCATTTCATTAAATTTAAATGATTGGTTAAATAATTAATTAAGTAATTAATTAGTGATTAATTAAAGATAATCACTTATGGATTAATTTAGTGTAATTACTTGGTGAAGTAATTAAGTGATTAATTGATGGATGTAATCAAGTAAGAATAATTATTTATGAAAGTAATTAGAGGCTTATTACTTTATGAAAGTAATTAGGTGGAAGTGATTAAAGGGTTAATCACTTAGTGTTAATAATTAAAGAATTTATTTATATAATTAATTAAAGGTTTAAGTTATTTAATTAATGGTTAATTAATAAAAGGATTAAGAGAATTTAATACTGTGATTAATTACTTGTTAAAGTAATTAATTAAAAAGAAAATTTAATTAATGAAAGTAATTAATAATTAATGGAAATAAATAATTAATTAGTAATTAATAATTAAAGGGTAATTAATCTATAATTCAGTTTTAATTACTAAATGTAATTAAAAATTAATTAATCAAATGTGATTAAATAAAAAAGTAATTAATCAAGTGTGCTTAATTAAAAAGTGATTAATCAGGTGTGATTAATTAAAAAGGAAAATTTAGGGATAATTACTTAGGGTACTTAAATAAATAATTAATCAAGGATGATTAATTTAAAAGGGTAATTAACAGATAATTTCATGGTATAATTAAGAAGTAATTAATCAAGATGATTAATTAAAATTGTAATTAAGGAATAATTACTTAAAGTAATTAAGAAATAGTTAATCAAGGGAGATTAATTAAAGTGGATAATTAAGTGATGTTTAGTTAATTAGTTTGTAATTAATTAATGAATAAATAATTGGATTGATGATAATCCAAGGGATTAAGTAAGGAATTAATTTAATTAAGAATTGATTAAATTAATTAAGAGTGGTCCAAACTTGTTTATGGATTATTAATGATTGGATGATTAATATCATTGGATGAGTTAATGATACTGAATGATATTGTATGTCATTAATTGATATGTAGTGATATGAATGTGATATATCTGAGATGTGATATATATGCTGCTTTGTGATATGTGTGGATGAATTTGATAATAGTGGATTATCTATCTGTGTGTTATAAATCATTCATTTATGTTAAGTGATATTCTGAATATCTGTTGTTTAAACCCTTAAGTACAACTTGGACATTAAAATGGCGTTTTGGATTCGATGAGACCGGGATCGGGTTTTATATCCGAAAACCACATGGATCCAAATTAACGTTAGGTCGTAAATCCAAGTGAAGTGAAAGTGAAGACTCGAAGTATAAGAACTATATATCGTTATAACTCCGAGGGTGATACCAGAATGAGTTTAACGAAGATAGTACTTTCAGATTCGAGATGAAGATTCAGAGTGCAAGGGCTATTGTCGTTAACTCCGAGGGTGATTCCAAAATGAGTGTAACGAGATAGTGCCTTCGGTTCCGTTCGAACCCCGGAACGGATTTGTATGGATTGAATGCTTTCAGAACATCGTCAAGTGGACGATGAGCATTCTAAGATAGATGTGTCCTATAAAGGTAGTCGCAGCCTCAAGCCTCATCAACCGGGAATGGCTAAAATAGGGGAGGTGCAGCAAGGTTAAGTGGGTCATGCCCAAGTAAGATGAGATTTACCCCTGTCTAGATGTCCTTTTTTATTCGGCTGTGTGGGCATTTGGATCTGCAGCCAACTGCGGGGTTGTCTTTTTCGGGACTATTCAGTAAGGAATGGTCCCGGCTTGTGTTGCAGGGGAGTCAGGGTGGCTCCTCGGTATAGTGATCTAGGCCACGTAATGTGACGGGCGGTACCCAGTAGCCCTGCCATTGATGGAAACCCATTCTTCCTACGCGCCCCTACGGTTTTGTTTGTATTACCCACTTTTGTGGCTAGTAGCTGGAATTTAATCATGTAACAATTTTGGCTATTTCTTATTTACTTGAAAACCCTAGACACTATTATAATATCACTGGATTTCCTATCAAATGTTTTAGTTAGCATAAGGTAAAAACTTTTCCATGTTTATGTGTGGGAAGTCTTACGTGATACCTTTCTTTCAAAGGATTTTCTAAAGTTAAGCAATTTTAAACCATTTACTCACACCAGACCCCTGTCTGACCCAAGTGTTTATTTTCTGTTTTATTAAACTCTTGGGTACTCATATTATGTATGAGTAAACGAGTGATTCAGGTTATCCTTGATGAATTTTGGAGGAGCTTTGGAGCAGGAGGCTTCAGTGTGTAGATATATAGATAGAGTTCCGTTGTGATGTTATTCTGAATGGATGTTCTTGTATTGTACATTAGACAGAAATATTATAACTGTCTAAATTGAGATGTATAGTTGTGTACTCTGATGTATAAGATACTATATATATGTTATATATTATATTTCATTCATTCCACAGTGCGATTCTAATGTGTTGTTGTTCTTTCTTCTCTTTCTTTTCTTCTTCTATCCCTTTCTTTCTTAAATAGTGATGCGTCTTTCTGGTGATAGAAAGGCGGGTCGCTACAGTTGGTATCAGAGCGCTAGGTTGTGTGAATACCTAGGCTTTGGAGTGACTTCTTTCTTGAGAGAGCGTACTTGTAATTTATATATATATATATATATATATATATATATATATATATATATATATGTATGTATGTATGTATGTATGTATGTAATCTGTTGGGTTATCTGTTCGGTTTTTCCAACATAGGTTATAAAGGTAGATCAGGTAGGAATGTGTGTAACACGACTACCACTAATGGAAGAGGCTCATATGTTGTGGTTGAAGGTGTATCTGTCGAGATTATAGACCTAATACCAACTCGAATAAGCTTTGTAGATTGGTGAAAGGATTTCATTGATCCCAGAGAAAGTCTTTTTAAGAATTAGAGTATATTCTTGAAGTGTGAGGTTGATTTGCTCTCGAGTGAGCGGGATTTCCAAGAATTGAATCTGTCAGCTGAGTAGAAGCAGGTGATGGTATCTTGGCGACTTCAGAAAGGAATAGCTGTATAGTGAGATGCAGTATCCATAGATGGTTCTGAAGATGTTCTTTTGGAGCAAGATTTAGATGGTGTTGGAGGAACAGTGATGCCACTACGGGGAAGATTCAGATATTTAGGGATCTTCTGGGTCTCAAGTAAGGGAATCTTATCTATATTGAAGTATGAGACTAAGGTCGATGAGTTACCTCATTTCGGACATGGTCTCATTGTTTTCCTTAATAAGAACAAGTGGTTGGTGTTTGGTTTGGAGCCGAGTTTCTTGAGGAGATATCTACTCGACTCAAGGATCTTTTAGTGGAATTGGGTGATAGTTTTGAGTTTCAAGGAGCTTTTGGTTAAGGAAGATCTTTTGGCTTAGCAGTATCATTGAAGTGAAGTTTGGAAGCAGCAGCATGGACCTGTTTCTTCGATGATTCAAAAATCTTTGGAATTCTACTATCGGCAGACCAGGCAGATAGTGAAGGCTTATCCATTTCTTCGGGAGGCTCAGCAGAGCAGGATGTATTTGTTGGTAGGTGATCTATCAGTTTTTCTGATAAATAGGCCATTCTGGAAAGCTTGATCTCGAATAGGAAAGTTGTTCTAGTTGGTGAAGATAGTTTCTTTGGAATCTATACTGAGTAAGATCACAAAAGTGACTTGCGATTAGTTTGGGAAATATTTGAGTATTCTTTTGTTTGATATTTGAGGAACCTCATATGGAGGTAAAAGCTATTAAAGTAGACAGAGATTATCCAGAGGTTTTAGAGGAAATCAGAAGTTTACTCGAATCAGAGATTGAGTTTTCTTATCGACTTGGATTCCAGGAGCAATAATGATGGTTCAACCATGTAGAGGATGAATCTTAGAATAAGAAGAAGTTGGTGAAGCAGCTCAGGATTCTTGAGGAGGGATCCATCATCTTGTTTCTAGCTAAGTTTCTGCTGGGATATTTTGATCAAGTGGAATGGTCACTAAGATTTTATGAGTCGGGTAAAACAGTGTATGGAGAAAGTTTGTGCTCGAGTTCTTCAGTGGCATTGTCATCTACTCCAGATCAGAGTTGCACAGCGGAAGCGAGATAGCAGTTATTCTAGAATGGGAGCAACCAGGAGTTGTAGTTTTCTTGGATTAGAGGATTTCTACAGGAAATTCAAGTATGAAGGAATTTTCAGGATTTAGAGGCAAGGTTGTCAAGTGCAACTGTTTTGGCTATTTCAGATAGGTGAAGTAAGTTTGAAGTACACTAATACTTGTGGAATAGAGTTGTGTTTTGGATTTCGGTAAATTTTTTGGGAGAACCATTTTGTTGAGTGGGATTTAGAAATTGGTTTGATTTGGTCCAGTTTGTTTCATGAAGCAATCAGCAAGGGTTAAGCTGATCAGGAAGGATGGAGGACCTAGGATCATAAGAAGGGTTATGCAGTTAAGAATTGTGGAGGTTTGGAATGTGAAGTTGGAATTTGGATATTGTTTTAGTTTTATCCGATCAAAGGAGATATAAGATTGGGTAAAACTGGAAAACTAGCTCCGGAAGTATTTTGAGGTTTTCCTGTGTTCTCTGGAGATTAGATTTTGATCTACAGGATTGAATTGCCAGTTCGGATAGCTGGAATTCATTGTATTTCACGTATCTCTGAGGAATATGTGTATGATTCATCGAGTGATAGAATCAGCAGTTCAGAAGGATATGGCAGTTGAGCTGGTCTTGAGTTTAGTCTGATATCTTGATCAGATTTGTAGATCCAGATGAGAGGAGTTCTGGGTTATAGTAGTGTAGTTACTTAAGATTCTGTAGAGCGAGAATTCCAGTATAGGTACCTGGAAACTCTAGATAATATTAGGAAGTTCTATCCAGATTTTTGTCTGGATAATTAAATTTTTTTGTTTAAATTGGTTGCTATGATGGCAGTTCGAAATTAAAACTTTTGCTGGGATATTAAATTATCTTTGCTTATAAATTTCGAGGACGAAATTCCTTTAAGGGGGGAGGAATTGACGACCCGGAATTTTGAGCAATATCAATTTAATAATCTTTGTTAATAATTAAATTGATTTGATAATTTTATATTATGAATTGACAAGTTTATTCTTTTAAAAGCTAATAATATTTAATTTAACAATATCTATTAAAAAATTTCCTAACAACATAAAATTGGCAAGTTTAATTCTTTTGAAAACTAATAATATTTTAATTTGGAAATATTTATTCTAGAAACTTAAAATTGGTAAGATTTTTTTTTCAAAAGCTAATCAAAATATCTTCTATTTATAATGTGTGTGTGTGTATATATATTATATATATGAAGTCTTTAATGTAATAAAAGCTATATATTCAAATGGTAAAATATATGAATATATATATTATGGTTTGGATTTGTGTTTCAAAAATTAATATAGTAATTATCAAAACTAATGTTAAAATATTTTCCATTTGAAATGTATAAATTTATATATATATATATATATATATATATTAGAAATGGGAAAAATTATTGTTTTGAATTTAATAAAGTGTTTTCAAACTTTAATATATATAGTTTGTAATTTGAAAATTTAAATTTGACTTAATACTTTTAAAAGTGATATTTGAGATTTAAATTTTAATAACAAGGATAATTTCTTATTTAATATAGATATATATTTTAAACTTGAGTTTTAAATAAGATTTAAATTTAAAAAGTTCAATTGTTTTTAATATTCTTTCCTTTTAAAATTTTAACATAAGATAAATTGGTATAGGAATTTTATATATAAAATTAAAATAAATTTCCCAAGCTTATAAACATATAATGCATTTAATTTGATAAAAGTATAAGTTATTTATAAATAAATGTCTACATAAATTCATATGTATATCTACTAAAATCTAAAGCTTATTTATATAAAATAAATACACATTACATACATGTAAATATTTCATAATTACATATACATAGCTTAAATAAATTATAATAAGAAAAGTAACACTTGTAAATCAATAATTAAGCATTGAAATACATTACATACATATACATATTACATATTTATACATACAAGGCCTAAATAAGTAAATAAAAAATAATAATATAAATAAGTAGTAACATTTGTAAGTGTATTAATCTTATTAAAGACATTTGTAAGTATATAAGCATATGTGTAAGCAAACTAGAACAATAAGAGGACAAATGGCATTTTCCTCTTTGCTAATTAAATTTAAAAAATATAAAAATATGAAGAAGGAAATCTGTTTTTACTTTCAGATCAAACTCTTTTCTTCATTTTCAATTAAAACTAAATAGATCAAAAGAAGTAAAATACTGGAAATCTGAAAATAAGAAGAGGAAGTAAAATCTTAAAAAAAGAAGAAGATAAGCAGGAAAATTACAACATCACGGCAAGATTTTCAAATACAATCAAGCAACAAGATGTAAAACTTCAACAAACAATTCAGAAATTAACAGCTGCAAGATCGTATTCAACATGTAGAAGAAAAATTCAAGAGCTAATAAAATTCAAAGGCCTGGAAAACTAACATCTGCTCTGTTCTTTGCTAAATAAGGTGAGTAAATGAATTCTAAAAGCAGTTTTAATCCTGGATTTCATCTTGTTCTTGTGATGAATATCATGATGTTAATGAAATACTTGAATTAAATGCATGGTTGAATTATGAATATTTGATGCCTGTATAGTTAAAATTGACATTGTGTGCTTATAAACAGGTTTCAATTTCATAATAAATTCAATAACACAATGTTGAATTCCAATTGGCTTATGATTTGTAAACAAAAGTTGTTTGAAATCATGTAACATTTCATCTAAAAATAATTATAGGTGTTTAAAATGAATAATGATCTCAAATTTTTGAATTTATAGAAAAATAAAAATTGGGTCAAATATTTATTATTTCAATTTTAAGTTTTGATTTCATAATTGAATTACAAATAGAAATCTTGATTTTTAAGGTATGTTTATTGATTTTTAGATTAGAATTTGTTGTGCAATTTCGTGATGAGTGTTTGAGCTTCAATGGCCAATTTACGGCGAACGACGGCGAACTTAAGGACGTGGTTGAGCATGAAGGTCAAGGAGAAGACAAGGATCATCAGAAAAATACTTTGGGAATTTATTGATGATTGTGATGGCCGAAATTCGATGGAGTAGGGTTTAACACCCTGAGTTTGACGTCGAAGTTCTATTGGGTTTCGCGGTGTCGAGAAGCAACCGGAGTTGATCGCATGTCGTTCTGGAGGTGCTGGAGGTCGTGACGTAGCTTCGGAGAGGATGGCATGGTGTCTCGAATGATGGATCGTCGGCAGCGGTCAAAGTTCTGATGTTTTGTAGTTCAGGCAGTTTGGGTCGATTTTTTTGATTTTCGATCAAAACTTGATTTCTGGGTTTTGCATATGGTTGTCGTGGTCGAGAGTGACTTGTCGAAGCCACGGCGATGATCGATGGTGGACGGAGTGATGGTGCATGATGCATGCGTGAAAATGTATCAGAAGAGTTTGGGTTTGGAAGAAGGATCGAGTTTGCTCGGGTTTATGTTTAGGGAAATTAGAGTTTTACTCGAAGCAAGGAGAAGGAGTGGGGAAACTCGAGTTTTCATTCGAGTATTTGGATATTTTGCTCGAAGTTGCTGTGTTGTGTAGTTTTTTTTGATATTTAACAGCAAATGTTTTAAAAGTTTTGAAACAAAGAAAATTTGATTTTGTAAATAATTCAAGTTTTAAAAACAAAGGCAAAACAAGTTTTTACTTATTAAACTAAATTTTTTTCAAGAATAATTATTTTAAACAATTTTTAATTATTTAAATAGATAAGTTTTTTAAACGGTAAATAAGTGGATTTTATAAATGATGTTTGTATTAAAATTTATTTAATAACTTTGGAAAACTTTTAAAGATATAAAAGTTAAAGTAGATGTTTATTTGGTTTTAATTATAATTGATTTCTAAAGTGTTTTATTTTAAATAAAGTTTAATGATAAGAATTTAGTAAAATCAATTATAATAAGGAGTTATCTTTAAGTAATTAAGGTTTATCAAAGATTTTAACATGTGAAATTAACAAGGGTAATTTAACTATTGTAAATGATTTAAAAGTAATTAATAATCAAACTAAGATAAATGAATTCTTAATTAAGGATCTTTTTTAATATACGAAGTTAAGGAATCATTTAATTAAATTTAAATGATTAGTTAAATAATTAATTAAGTAATTAATTAGTGATTAATTAAAGATAATCACTTATGGATTAATTTAGTGTAATTACTTGGTGAAGTAATTAAGTGATTAATTAATGGATGTAATCAAGTAAGAATAATTATTTATGAAAGTAATTAGAGGCTAATTACATTATGAAAGTAATTAGGTGGAAGTGATTAAAGGGTTGATCACTTAGTGTTATTAATTAAAGAATTTATTTATATAATTAATTAAAGGTTTAAATTATTTAATTAATGGTTAATTAATAAAAGGATTAAGAGAATTTAATAATGCGATTAATTACTTATTAAAGTAATTAATTAAAAAGAAAATTTAATTAGTGAAAGTAATCAATAATTAATGGAAATAAATAAATAATTAGTAATTAATAATTAAAGGGTAATTAATCTATAATTAAGTTTTAATTACTTAATGTAATTAAAAAGTAATTAATCAAATGTGATTAAATAAAAAAGTAATTAATCAAGTGTGCTTAATTAAAAAGTGATTAATCAGGTGTGATTAATTAAAAAAGAAAATTTAGGGATAATTACTTAGGGTACTTAAATAAATAATTAATCAAGGATGATTAATTTAAAAGGGTAATTAACAGATAATTTCATGGTATAATTAAGAAGTAATTAATCAAGATGATTAATTAAAATTGTAATTAAGGAATAATTACTTAAAGTAATTAAGAAATAGTTAATCAAGGGAGATTAATTAAAGTGGATAATTAAGTGATGTTTAGTTAATTAGTTTGTAATTAATTAATGAATAAATAAGTTGGATTGATGATAATCCAACTTATTAAGTAAGGAATTAATTTAATTAAGAATTGATTAAATTAATTAAGAGTGGTCCAAACTTGTTTATGGATGATTAATGATTGGATGATTAATATCATTGGATGAGTTAATGATATTGGATGATATTGTATGTCATTAATTGATATGTAGTGATATGAATGTGATATATCTGAGATGTGATATATATGCTGCTTTGTGATATGTGTGGATGAATTTGATAATAGTGGATTATCTATCTGTGTGTTATAAATCATTCATTTATGTTAAGTGATATTCTGAATATCTGTTGTTTAAACCCTTAAGTACAACTTGGACATTAAAATGGCGTTTTGGATTCGATGAGACCGGGATCGGGTTTTATATCCGAAAACCACATGGATCCAAATTAACGTTAGGTCGTAAATCCAAGTGAAGACTCGAAGTGTAAGAACTATATAACGTTATAACTTCGAGGGTGATTCTAGAATGAGTTTAACGAAGATAGTACTTTCAGATTCGAGATGAAGATTCAGAGTGCAAGGGCTATTGTCGTTAACTCTGAGGGTGATTCTAAAGTGAGTGTAACGAGATAGTGCATTCGGCTCCGTTCGAACCCGGAACAGACTTGCATGGATTGAATGCTTTCAGAACATCGTCAGGTGGACGATGAGCATTCTAAGATAGATGTGTCCTATAAAGGTAGTCGCAGCCTCAAGCCTCATCAACCGGGAATGGCTAAAACAGGGGAGGTGCAGCAAGGTTAAGTGGGTCATGCCCAAGTAGGACGAGATTTATCCCTGTCTAGATGTCCCTTTTTATTCGGCTGTATGGGCAGTTGGATCTGTAGCCAACTGCGGGGTTGTCTTGTTCGAGACTATTCAGTAAGGAATGGTACCGGCCTTGTGTTGTAGGGGAGTTAGGGTGGCTCCTCGGTACGGTAATCTAGGCCACGTACTGTGACGGTCGGTACCCCAGTAGCCCTGTCATTGATGGATACCCATTCTTCCTACGCGCCCCTACGGTTTTGTTTGTATTACCCACTTTTGTGGCTAGTAGCTGGAATTTAATCATTAACAATTTTGGCTATTTCTTATTTACTTGAAAACCCTAGACACTATTATAATATCACTGGATTTCCTATCAAATGTTTTGGTTAGCGTAAGGTAAAAACTTTTCCATGTTTATGTGTGGGAAGTCTTACGTGATACCTTTCTTTCAAAGGATTTTCTAAAGTTAAGCAATTTTAAACTGTTTACTCACACCAGACCCCTGTCTGACCCAAGTGTTTATTTTCTGGTTTATTAAACTCTTGGGTACTCATATTATGTATGAGTAGACAAGTGATTTTGGTTATTCTTGACGAACTTTGGAGGAGCTTTGGAGCAGGAGGTTTCAGTGTGTAGATATATAGATAGAGTTCCGCTGTGATGTTATTCTGAATGGATGTTCTTGTATTGTACATTAGACAGAAATGTTATAACTGTCTAAATTGAGATGTATAGTTGTGTACTCTGATGTATAAGATATTATATATATGTTATATATTATATTTCATTCATTCCGCAGTGAGATTCTGATGTGTTGTTGTTCTTTCTTCTCTTTCTTTTCTTCTTATATCCCTTTCTTTCTTAAATAGTGATGCGTTTTTTTGGGTGATAGAAAGCGGGTCGCTACACTTGTACTAGGCCACTTCCTAAATTCTTTCGAAAGAATCCAAGGGTTTTGAAGGAAATGGCTTCGAAAGTGGGTTTCGTGCTACCCTTTAAGTTTTTCCTAAATATTTTGAAGCTTTCGAAAGGATAGTGTCGGCGCAATCAAGTTTTCCCTAATACTTTAATATGAAAAAGAATGGTTTCAAAAGAGATACTTTCGTTTATATTCACTTTGACCCAAATGATATTTTAAATATAAAACCAATGGTTTCGAAAGAGGAACTTTTAATTGTTTCGGAAGGGATATTCCAAAGGTTTCGAAGAGGTACTTTCATTGGTTTCAAAGCTATGCTTCTAAGAGTTAATAAGTAATACTTTTCCTAATGTTTTGAAAAGAGATTTATATGCTTTCGAAGGAGGTTATCTAGTGAGGTCGAAAGCAAAGTTCTGAAGGTTTCTAAATCTTTAGTTTTTCAAAACGAATAACCCAATCTTAGTTTAAAGAAAACCCATGGCTAAATAAAGGAGTTTTGAAATAGGTTTTAGCAGAAGTTTTCCTTGATAAATATTACATTAAAGGGATTAACTATGTTTCATATGAAAATAATTTCAAGGATATTAAACCCACAGGAGTGGTGTTGTTATGTTATTATGTTCGCTTCTTCAAATATATAAATATTCACATTGTAATGAACCCATAATGATAATTTGGGAAAGAGTAAAATAACCAACTAGGTTGACCCCGTAGTGAATATAAATTAAATCATTTAAAGATATTGGCAGGAGCCAACAAGTTCACCATAAGCCGATATTGACAAGGGCCAATAAGCTCATAGTAAGCCCATGAAAACTATGTATAAAGGAAGATGTAAGGAGTTCATATTTAGTCCATGAAAACTATGATTTATATTGGCGGTGGCCAATAAGTTTGTAGCGAACCTATGAAAACTATATCCGGATTAAGTTATTGACAAATTTCAATAGGTTCCTAGTCAATCTATGAAAACTAGGATAAAATGGTAGTTATTGGAGTTACCAATAGGTTCAGGGAGAACTCATGGAAAAAAATGATGATATTGGTAGGGGCCAATAGGTTCTTAGTGATCCCATGAAAACTATGAAACCGGACAGGGAGTCCACAAACATTAAACATGTTATTAGTCAGCCTATAAAAACTAATAGGTTAATAGTGACCCTGGAAACTATAAATGAGACAGTTAGTCAAAATGAATGGGGCCGGAAAATCCAAAATTGATTTATTTGTTTTCATATCATCGTATTGTTTTAAAAAAATTAACCATTGTGGATGAAGGAGCACAGTATATGGTTTTATAAAGGTTTTATGATATAGTGAGGGGAAAAACCGTTCTGCTAAGCGGCGTGGTCTCACTGGATATCTAAATGGTTTGAGATATTAGATTATTATTCATACCAAGCTTTATGTTTGACTCGAAGTTTATGTTTTCCCCTTAAATTCTTGGGTCTCAATTGATTTTGAGTAGCTTGAGAGTTAATATTTTTGAGGTACCTCTTTAGACGATTAAGCTTCTAGAGACGTGCAGAAGGCATGATAGCTATCTAAAGTTCTCTTTTATTTTGATTCCGTTGTGCTGTTGTTGTAAAGGCAAAGTTGTTAAATTTCATATATATACTCTGATCATCCAAGGGGGCATCTTCATATATCGCTCTTGGCGTATATTGTAATAAATATATTTTCTCTGAATGTGGTTCTCGTATTGGGATTATGTAATGAATTTGAAATGTTGTGGAATGGCATGTGGAATCTGTTTGATGTTTTAAATTTTTTTCATATTCTTGTGTCTCTATCATATCAATATATCTAACATTATCGTATTTGATCACCGAGAATTAACAACTATGGGTGACTGCAGCATCGTAGCCGTTAGTTTTGGGCCCCCAAGTGAGGGATGTTACAAGTTGGTATCAAAGAATAGGTTTATGAAACTTAAAATAAATTTAAACCTAAAATATTTTCAAAAATAATCCAATGAATTTGAAAATAAGATTAATATATCTAACATTATCGTATTTGATTGTCGAGAATTAATAACTATGGCTGACTACAACATCGTAGCTGTTAGTTTTGGGTCTCCAATTGAGGGGATGTTACAAGTTGGTATCAGAGCATAGGTTTATGAAACTTAGAAGAAATTTAAACCTAAAATATTTTCAAACATAATCCAATAATTTGAAAATAAGATCGAGGTTTGGGATAATGCTATAGTGACGTACTTGTATTTGATATATATATATATATATATATATATATATAAGTACGTATTTCCCTCTCTCTTAGACCTTTCTTCTGTATCTTAATAAGTCTCGTATGTAGTTTTATGAGAAAGAAGATATGGAAGCAGGAAACGGAAGAGGAAATCTCGATGGAGTAAGCTCCACAACCAATGGAAATGCTCGACCCACCAGGAGGAACCTTGGTCGACAGGCTAATGCTTACCGAAATGCTAATATTAACGTAGGTGCTAGAAATCCACTAGCGGGTATGGGGGAGATGTATCAGTTCTTTGCCAAAATGATGCAAGCAGGAGTTTCTGCTGGAGTTGCTGAAAATGTTGGAGGAGCCAATCTTGTGGCTCTAGTTAGGAATAATTATGCTAAGCTGAGCAAGGGTTACACTAGTCTTGGTGCGAAATCGTTTATGGGAACGGAGGATGCCATAGAAGTTGAGGTTACATTGCAAGAGAATCTTTAATGATTTGGGTTTGGATGATGCGTAGAAGAGGAGGCTGGCCTCTAGGCAGTTGCAAGGGGCAGCACTTCATTGGTGGAATAGTGTTATTGTCGGAATTCTGAAGGTGGAGTTGACTTGGGAAGATTTTAGAGTGAGATTTGAACAGAGATTTATATCTGAACTTGCTAAGTCAGCATTGTTGAGAAAGTTTATGGATTTGGTGCAGGTAGAGATGTCAATAATCGAGTAAGCTACTAAATTAGATGAGCTGTCCCGATATGGACATGCTACTATAGACACTGACATCAGGAGAAATGAGAGGTTCGTTTGGGGATTAAGACCTAAGCTTGCTAAGGGGACCCTGACACATATCGGTGATTCTTGTAATGTAGTGGTTAAGATGGCAATTCACCATGAAGAAATAATTGTTTTTTATTCTAGAGAGAAGCCGGTTGAAACCCAGGATTCTCAGCGAAAGAAGAGGAAGTTCTTTAAGGAGATAGGAGTCTAGAAGGGAGATGCTGCCAAGAAGGCAAAGGCTAATTTAGTTTTCTTCAAATGTGATAAGAAGGGACATTATGCAAATGGGTGTTGGTCAGGAAAGGGGAAGAAGGCTGCAAATTAGAAGAATGTGAAGTGTTTTAACTATGACCAAGATGGGCATTGTAAAAACCAGTGTCCAGAGCCAGTCAGGGCATACAAGTGAAGATTGTGATGAAAGGTACATTTATGATTCAGAGTATACCAGTTAGGATACTATTTGATACTAGTGCATCACATTCATTAATTTCCCAGTTTTTGGCTGGTAGGTTATGCTTAGAACCCACATACCTTGTTACTTCCGTAAGGTTTGCGAATCTAATGGGAGGGTATGCAACTCTGACGATGAGATGTGAACAGTTAGAACTTAATTTGTTAGTTCATAGGTTTGAATGTCGTTTGTATGTTTTTGATTTTATAGATTTCGGAATCATTTTGGGTATGGATTTGTTGAGTAAGTATGAGGCTAGGATATTTTGTCAGGATGGGGAGATATAGCTACGACACCTTGATAGTCATAACCGAATCATATTCTCAAAGGATAATTCTGACTGGAGTTATTGTGCTTTGTTAAGTGCAATGGAAGTAGGAGAAAAGCTAAGTCAAATTCATGTAACAAGAGAGTTTGCAAATATCTTTGAGCCGGTCACAGGACTACCACTGAAACGAGCTATTGAATTTTGGATAGATCTTGTGCCAGAATCTGAACATGTGAGTAGACCACCTAGTAGGATGACACCTACTGAGATAAAGGAATTAAAGGTGCAGCTAATGGATCTAGAA
Source organism: Allium cepa (assembly GCA_030765085.1). Taxonomy (NCBI): domain Eukaryota; kingdom Viridiplantae; phylum Streptophyta; class Magnoliopsida; order Asparagales; family Amaryllidaceae; genus Allium; species Allium cepa. The sequence continues at coordinate 747,429,688 of CM060941.1, forward strand.
GAAACGAATTTTGTTAGACCAAGCAGTTTGCCTTAGGGTGCGGCCACGGTATTCGTGAAGAAACCAGATGGGTCATTGAGGATATGTATCGACTATCGTAAGTTGAACGAAAGGACGATCAAGAATAAGTATCATTTGCCGAGAATAGATGATCTATTCGATTAGTTGTGTGGATCAAGAGCGTTTTTCCAGTTGGATTTGGCGACAGGTTTCCATCAATTAATAGTGGCAGAGGACAGTATCCCTTTGACAGCATTTCAATCTAGGTATGGTTCGTATGAGTGGTTAGTAATGTCGTTCGGGCTAACGAATGCACCTGCTTTCTTCATGGATTTGATGAACTGAGTTTTTCGAAAGCACTTGGATAGGTTTTTGTTGGTTTTTATAGATGACATTTTAATATACTATAAGGATGAAAGAGAGCATGAAAATTGAGTTGTGCTTGAGACGCTGAGGCAGCATCAACTGAAGGCAAAGTTTTCCAAGTGACATTTTTAGATAAAAGAGGTTGGGTTGTTTAGTCATGTGGTTTTAGAGAAAGGGTTGTCATTCGAACTAGATAAGATCAAAGTTGTTAATAATTGGAAGAGACCAGAGAGTGATTGAGATTAGAAGTTTTCTCGGACTAGTTGGCTATTATCGAAGATTCATGAAGGATTTCTCGCGGATAGCAGGGCCTTTGACTAAGCTAACCAGGAAGGTGGTGAAGTTTGTCTGGTCCGACAAATGTGAGGAAGTGTTCCTTAAGTTAAAGCATTTATTGACCAATACACTTTTGTTAGTAGTTCCAGATGGAAACCAAAGGTTGGTGGTGTATATCGATGCATGTGGAACTGGATTAGGAGCTGTGTTGATGTATAAGGATAAAATGATTGCCTACTCTTCGCGACAGTTTAGACCACACGAAGTGAGATATCCTACTCATGATTTGGAGGTTGCTGCGGTGATCTTCTCATTGAAGATTTGGAGGAATTATCTCATAGAGGAGAGGTTTGAGTTATACATAGATCATAAGTTTTTAAGGTAATTATTCTCTCAGAAGGAGTTGAATATGAGACAGCGGAGGTGGCTGGAACTTTTGGCTACTGATGATTTTGGTATAAAGTACACACCAGGGAAAGATAATAAGGTAGCAGATGCTCTTAGCAGAAGACATCAAAATGTGGTGTTAGGTATGTTGGTAGAATGTAAAGCTTTGGAAGCTTTGACTATAATGTGTAGTTAAGATCGACTGCTAGTCTAGTCAGAATATTGCCATGTTATCTTATTCGAAATTTCGACCAGTATTGATCGAAAGGAAAACTTCTAAGAAGAAAGAGGATCCAGTATAAGCCGAGAAGATCAGAGGGCTTGAGGTTGAAACTGAGATCGATGATCTGAAAGATTTCAGTCTTGATCAAAAGGGATGGTTGAGAAAGAAGAGACGGTTGCGTTTTCTAAATGTTAAGGACTTGAGGAAAGAAGTTCTTGGAGAATGTCATCGATTCAAGTTTACGATTCATCTTGGAGAGACCAAAATGTATTAATATATGAAGAGCTTCTATTATGAAGGTATGAAGAGGGATGTTGGCTTATGGGTTAGGCAGTGTGCAAACTGTCAATAAGTGAAAGTCGAGCATCAAAAGCCAAGTGGGTTGCTTCAGACTTTAAAGATTCCATTTTGAAAATGGGATTCGATATCCATGGACTTTATAGACAAGTTGCCAAGGTCAAATAGAGGAAATTAAAGTATATGACTCGTAGTGGACAGGTTGACCAAGAATTTCCATTTCATTCTAGTTAAGTCAACCGGGGCGGCACCTATTTTATCTAAGTTTTTCATGACGAACATAGTTAGAATTCATGGAGTTCCTAGTGGCACAGTCAGTGACAGAGATGCTTTGTTCACTAGTGAATTCTGGAAGAGTTTACAGGAGGTATTAGGTACTAAGCTCAAGATGAGTACTGCATATCACCCTCGGACGGATGGGAAGACAGAGAGAGTCAATAAATTACTCGAGGATTTATCGAGAGCTTGTGTATTGGATTTTGGTGGATCTTGAGAAGATCACCTACATTTGTTTCATTTTTCCTATAATAATAGTTATCATACTAGTATATGAATGGTGCCTTTTGAAGCTTTATATGGAAAGCCATGCAAATCGCTAGCACGTTGGATGGAGACTGGAGACAGGTTAGTCTTAGGTCCAGATTCGGTAAAAGAGGCATCAGAGAGGATTGAGTTGATTCGAGAAAGGATGAAGGAAGCTCAGTTCAGACAGAAGAGTTACACAGATAAGAAACATAAAGACATAGAATTCTCAGTTGGAAATAAAGTTTTCATTAAGGTATCACCGGTGAAGGGTGTGGTATGGCTCAGAGAGATTGAGGAAGTTGCACCGAGATATGTTGGTCCATTCCATATTTTAGATAGGATTGGAAAGCTCGCATACAGAGGAGGGTTGCTGAGCATTATGGTAGGTGTCCATAATGTATTTCATGTGTCTCATTTTCGCAAGAATGTGTACAATCCAGAGACTACTGTTCCTCCAACAAGGTTGGAAGATTTAATAGTAGAGCCTAATTTAACTTTTTTGGACAACCAGTTCGGTTTGTCATGAGAGATAAGAAAATTTTGGGAAACAAGACAGTAAAGTAGGTGAAAGTTTAGGGGAGCGACAATGAGAATGACTGTACTTAGGAGACGGAGGACATGATTCGAGATACTGAACTTGATCTGCTTAGAGGGTACGTCTATATTAGATTTATATAGATGATTACTAGTTAGGTCGACTAGCGTGGTTGGTAGGAGTCATTCCAAATGATTGCTATGTTTAGCATTTAGTCCTTATTGAATTTCGAGTATGAAATTCTTTAAGGAGGGGAGCCCGTAACACCCCTAATTTTAATAACATTATTCAGGAGATTTAATTAGATAAATTAAATAGAATAATGTAAGTATAAAGTGATAAGGGGATTGCGGTTTGAATAAATACTTCAACGCCGTGCTTAATTAATTAATTAGATGGGATTAAGAATGGCTATAGGCTAATTAATTTGCATAAGGGTATATTAAGAATTAGCTGCACTTAAATTCCACAACCCTTATACATATCCACGGCTTGCCATCCAGTCAAGTCCATTTTCCACAAAACTTAAAAAAGAAAATATAAGAAGAGGAGCCGACCATTGTTAAGGAAGAAAAATTCAAATCAAGCTAAGGAATTAAAGAAGGTGAATAAATCTTAATCTCAATCCAATCTCCCTATCCTAATCAAGAAGAATAATAATTTATACCATCTCTACGTTTCCCTAATTATTTGTTTCCGAGTTTAAGATTAAATCTCTTTTTATGATGATTTGGATGATGATATCATTGGATTATAACATGTTAGATTTAAATATGATTGTTTAAATATGATTTTCATGGTTTTATGGGTAAAATTGATTATAGTTCATTTTGAATGCCATGAGGAATTTATATGTTATGTAAAACATGATTTTGGAGTTGGGTTTTAATTTTGATAATTTTCCAAGCTATGGAAATATTATTATGAATTTTCAAAGGAAAATATGGTTAATTGGGTTTTGAAATTTATTTCAGAAATTATATTGAGAATTTGGGTCCAAAAATTAGATATGCTAGATAACATGTTAAAAGTGAATTTCTATGATTTTTTGGGATTTTTTCTAAGTGAATCACTATGAGAATTAAATTATTTTGAAAGGAGGACCTAAATGATGTAATTGTATTGCTTAATGGAAGGGCTTATTTGCTAAATTAACCTTGGTTTAGATCTGCAATAAAAGGCGACAGTTATTTTGGTAAAGGATTTGAAAATTTGAGGCAACCACACATGTTTACATGTGGGAAGGTTAGCTAGAAAGTGTATGCTTTAATTGGCATTAAATCAGATTTACCCAGAAAAGTGGGTTCTGCCTCTATTAGAAGTACCTTTCGACCCATAATTTCCTCTATCAATCAAGTCTAAACCCTACAAGGTCGAAACCAATACATAAAGTATCACTTAGATGGTACGTAGTGGATTGGAGGAAGTCAGAAGGCACAGTGTCGAAAGCATAGCTTCCGATGGGGTCGAAACCTCAGTTTTACTTTCAAACCAAAAAGCGCGTGCCTTTTTTTATTAAAGCTTTCGAAGGAGTCGAAACATATGTTTTCAAAAGGGGTTTTCTAATAGCTTTCGAAGGGGTTTCATTTTATGTTTTAAAAGTATAGGCTTTCGAATGGGTTCCTTCATTTATAAAATGATGCTTTCGAAAGAAGTAGTTCCGACCTAGTCGAAACCCAGCTGCAATTATTTTGCCTTTCGAGTGTATGAAAGCATCAATGCTTTAGAAGGGTTGTCTTTGTTTTAAACTTATGCTAGTCCACTTCTTAAATGCTTTCAAAAGGGTCTAAGGGTTTCAAAGGCAATGGCTTCGAAAGTTGGTTTCGATGCTACCCTTCAAAGTTTTTCTTAAATGTTTTGAAGCTTTTGAAAGGATGGTGTCGGCGCCATCAAGTTTTCCCTAATACTTTTATATGATAAAAAATGGTTTCGAAAGAGATACTTTCTTTTATATTCAATTTGACCCAAATGATATTTTAAATATAAACCCAATGGCTTCGAAAGAGAGACTTTCAATGGTTTTGAAAGGGATACTTCTAAAGGTTTCGAAAGGGGTATTTCAGTGGTTTCAAAGCTATGCTTCTAAGGTTTAATAAGTAATATTTTATTACACTCAAAAGGTTTCGAAAGAGAGATTTTAAAGTGTTTCAAAAGGTGGGGGTCTAATGTTTTGAAAATAAATTTATATGCTTTTGAAGGAGGTTATCCACTGAGGTCGAAAGCTAAGTTTGAAGGTTTTGAAAGCTTTTAGTTTTTCAAAACGAATAACCCAATCTCATTTTAAAGGAAAAATGCATGGCTAAGTAAAGGAGTTTTGAAATGGTTTTTAGAAGAAGTTTTCCTTCATAAAATATTAGGTTAAAGGGGTTAACCATGTTTCATATAAATCAATTGCAATGATGTTAATCCCACAGATGTATTATTGTTATGTTATTATGTTTCCTACTTTAAATATATAAATCTCCACATTGTAATGAACCCATAACGGTAATTTGGAGAAGGGAAGAATAATCAGCTAGGTTGATCCAGTAGTGTATATAAATTAAATTAATTGAAGATATTGGAAGGGGCCGATAGGTTCACAATAAGCTCATGAGAACTTTGTATGGGAAAAGATATTGGTAGAGACCAATAGGTTCATAGTAAGCCCATGAAAACAATGTATAAAGGAAGATTTCAGGAAGACAGGTTCACAGTTAGCCCATGAAAACTATGATTTGGTATTGGTAGGGGCCAATAGGTTTGTGGAGAACCCATGAAAACTGTATCCGAATAAAGTTATTGACAGATGTCAATAGGTTCCTAGTCAACCTATGAAAACTAGGATAAGTGGAAAGTTATTAGAGTTACCAATAGGTTCATGGAGAATCTATGGAAAAAGTGATGATATTGACAGGGGCCAATAGGTTCTTAATGATCCCATGAAAAGTATGAAACTGGATAGGGTGTCCAGAAACATTAGACAGGTTGTTATTCATCCTATGAAAACTAATATGTTAATGGTGACCCTATAAACTATAAATGAGATAGTTAGTCAAAATGAATGAGGATGGAAAATCCAAAATTGATTTATTTCTTTGCATCATCATATTGTTTTGAATTGTTTTAACCATTGTGGATGCAGGAGCACAATATTTGGTTTTATAAAGGTTTTAGGATACTAGTAAGGGAAAAAAACACGTTTCGCTAAGCGGCTTGGTCTCACTAGATATCTAAATGGTTTGATATGGTAGATTATTATTCATACTAGGTTTTATGTCTGACTCGAAGTTTATGTTTTCCCCTTAAACTCTTGGGTACTCAATTGATTTTGTGTAACTTAAGAGTTGAGATTTTTCTAGTACCTCTTTAGACGAATATGCCTCCGGAGACAAGCAGGAGGCATGATAGCTATCTAGAATTCTCTTTTATTTTGATTTCACTATGTTGTTGTTGTAAATGAAAAGTCGTTAAATTACCTATATATACTCTGATTTCCAAGGGGTCATCTTCGTATGTTGCTCTTCGCGTACGTTGTAATAAATATATTTTCTTCTAACGTGGTTCTCGTATTGGGATTATGTAATGAATTTGAAATGTATGGGAATGGAATGTGGAATTTGTTTGATGTTCTAATTTTTTCCATATTCTTGTGTTTTTGTTATATCAATATATCCAATATTATCGTATTTGATCACCGAGAATTAATAACTATAGGTGACTGCAGCATCCATAGCCATTAGTTTTTGGCCTCCAAGTGGGAATGTTACAAGTTATCAGAGCATAGGTTTATGAAACTTAAAAGAAATTTAAACCTAAAAGAATCTCAAACATAATCCAATGAATATAAAAATAAGACTGGGTTTTAGGATAACGGTATAGTAACGTACTTGTATTTGATATATATATATATATATATATATATATATATATATATATATATATATATATATATATATATATAAGTACGTATTCCCCTCTCTTAGATCGTTCTTCTGTATCTTAATAAGGCTCGTATGCAAATTAACAAGAAAGAATATACAGAAGCAGGAAATGGAAGAGGAAATAACGGGGGAGGAAGCACCACAACTAATTGAAATGCTCTACCCACCAAGAGGAACCCAGATCAATAGGCTAATGCTAACCATAATGTTGATGCCAATGTGGGTGTTGGAAATCCACCAGTAGATATGAGGGCGATGTATCAGTTCTTCATCAATATGATGCAAGAAAAAGTTGTTGGAAATGTTGGAGGAGCTAATCATATAGCTCCAGTTAGGAATAATTATGCTAAGCTGAGCAGGGATTACATTAGTCTTGGTGGAAAACCGTTTATGGAACGGAGGATGTCATAGAAGTTGAGGATTGTCTGGTGTAATGCGAGAGAATCTTTGTTAATTTGGGTTTGGATGATGCGTAGAAGAGAAGGCTAGCCTCTAGGCAGTTGCAAGGGGCAGCACTTCATGGTGGAATAGTGTTATTGCCGGGGTTCCGGAGGAGGAGTTAATTTGGCAAATTTTAGAGGGAGATTCGAACGGAGGTTTTTATCTGAAGTTGCTAAGCCAGCATTACTGAGAAAGTTTGTGAATTTGGTGTAGGAAGAGATGTTAGTAATCGAGTATGCTACTAAATTTGATGAGTTGTCTCGGTATAGACATGCTACTATAGACATTGACATTAGGAGAAATGAGAGGTTCATTCGGGGATTAAGATAGGGGCTTGTTTCGGATACCCTGACACATAACCATGATCCATAGTGGTGGAGATGACAATTCGCCATGAAGAAATTTTTGCTGTTTGTGCTAGAGAGAAGCCAGTTGAAACCCATGGTTCTCAAGGAAAAAAGAGGAAGTTCTTTGAGAAGAAAGGAGCCCAGAAGGGAGACGTTGCCAAGAAGGCAAAGGATGATTTAGCTTTCTTCAAGTGTGACAAGAAGGTTCATTATGTAAATGATTGCTGGTCAGGCAAGAGGAATATGGCTGCAGATAAGAAGAATGTGAAGTGCTTCAACTATGACCAAGTTAGGCGTTACAAGAACCAATGTCCAAAGCCAGTCAGGGCGAACAAGGAAAAGGGTTTTGCTGTTGGACCATCATTGGCTAAGCCAACCGCAGTTGACAAAGGGAACACTGTGATGGAAGGTATGTTTTTTATTTAGAGTATACCAGTTAGGATACAATTTGATACCGGCACATCACATTCACTTATATCCTACTATTTGGTTGATAGGTTATACTTAGAACCCACACACCTTGTTACTTTCTTAAGGGTTGTGAATCCAATAGAAGGGTATGCAACTCTAGAGATGAGATGTGACCAGTTAGAACTTGATTTGTTAGATCATAAGTTTGTATGCAATCTGTATGTTTTTGATTTCGTAGATTTTGAAATCATTTTTGGTATGGATCAGTTAAGTAAGAATGAGGCTAGGATATTTTTCCAGGATGGGGAGATATCACTAAGACACCCTGATAGTCATAACCGAAACATATTCTCAGTTGCGAATTCTGACCAAAGTTGTTGTGCTTTGTTAAGTGCAATGGAAGTGGGAGAAGAGCTAAGACAAGTTCATGTAGCAAGAGAGTTTGCAGATGTCTTTGAGCTGGTCACAGAACTACCATCGAAACGAGCGGTTGAGTTTTGGATAAATCTTGTGCTAGAAGTTGAACCTGTGAGTAAACCACCTAGCAGGATGACACCTATTGAGATGAAGTAATTGAAGGTGCAACTAGTGGATCTAGAAGGAAGGAATTTTATTAGACCAAGCAATTCGCCTTGAGAAGCGGCAGCGATATTCGTGAAGAAACAAGATGGGTCATTGTTGATGGGTATCGACCATCGTAAGTTGAATGAAAGGACGATCAAGAATAAGTATCCTTTGACAAGAATATATGATCTATTCGATCAGCTGTGTGGAGCCAGAGTGTTTTCGCAGTTGGATTTGGCGACAGGTTTCCATCAGTTAAGAGTGGTAGAGGACAATATCCCTTTGACAGCATTTCAAACTAAGTATGGTTCATATGAGTGGTTAGTAATGCCATTCGGGTTAACGATTGCACCTGCTTTCTTCGTGGATTTGATGAACCAAGTTTTTCAAAAGCACTTGGATAGGTATGTTCTGGTGTTTACAGATGACATTTTAGTGTACTCTAAGGATGAAAGAGAGCATGAGGGTCATCTTAGAGTTGTTCTTGAGACGCCGAGGTAACATCAGCTGAAGGCAAAATTTTCCTAAGTGTCATTTTTGGAAGAAAGAGGTTGGGTTTCTTGGTCACGTGGTTCCAGAGAAAGGGTTGTCAGTTGATCCACATAAAATCGAAGCTACCAATAATTGGAAGAGACTGGAGACAGTGACTGAGATTAGAAGTTTTCTCGGACTAGCTGGCTATTACCAGAGTTTCATCAAGGATTTCTCGTGTGTAGGAGCGCCTTTGACTAAGCTAACCAGGAAGGGGATGAAGTTTATCTTGTCCGACAAATGTGAGGAAGCTAAGTTAAATCATTTTTTGACCAATGCACCTGTGTTAGTAGTTCCAGATGGAAACCAATGGTTGATGGAGTATACCGATGCATGTATTACTAGATTGGGGGCAGTGTTGATGCAGAAGGGTAAAGTGGTTGCCTATTCTTCACGATAGCTTAGGCTGCACGAAGTGAGATATCCTACTCATGATTTGGAGTTGGCTTCGGTGTTCTTCGCATTGTAGATTTGGAGGCATTATCTCTTAGTGCAGAGGTTTGAGTTATACACAGATCATAAGTCTTTAAAGGTACTTATTCTCTCAAAAGGAGTTGAATATAAGACAGTAGAGGTGGCTGGAGTTTTTAGCTGGTTATAATTTTGGTATAGAGTATAAACCAGGGAAAGGTAATAACGTGGCAGATGCTCTTAGCAGAAGATATCAGAATATGTGTTAGCTATGTTGGCAGAATGGAAAGATTTGGTAGCTTTGACTGCTTGTAGTGTGCAGTGAAGATCGACTGCTTGTTCTAGTCTGAATATTGCCATGTTGTCCTGTTTGGAAGTTCGACCGGTGTTGATCGAAAGGATAGCTTTTAAGTAGAAGGAGGATCTAGTATTAGCCGAGAAGATCAGAAGGCTTGAGGTTAAAACTGAGATCGATGATTTGAAAGATTTCAGTCTTGACCAGAATGGATGGTTGAGAAAGAAGGGACGGTTGTGTGTTCCGACACTTGAGGAAAGAAGTTCTTGGAGAATGTCATCAATCCAAGTTTACGATTCATCCTGAAGGGACCAAGATGTATCAAGACACGAAGAGGAGCTTACATTGGAAAGGTATGAAGAGGGATGTTGACTTGTGAGATATGTAGTATGCGAACTGCAACAAGTTAAAGCCGAACATCAAAAGTCAAGTGGGTTGCTTCAGCCTTTAGAGATTCTAGTTTGGAAATGGGATTCAATATCCATAGTCATTATAGACGAGTTTCCAAAGTCAAATAGAGGAAATTAAAATATATGGGTCATAATGGACAGGTTGACCAAGAGTGCCCATTTCATTCCAGTTAAGTCAACAAGGACAGCACCAGTTTTAGCTAAGTTGTTCATGAAGAACATAGTTAGACTTCATGGAGTTTCTAGTAGCATAGTCAGTGACAGAGATGATTTGTTCACAGAGAATTCTGGAAGACTTTACAGGAGGTATTGGGCGCTAAGCTCAAGATGAGTACTGCATATCACCCTCAGGTGGATGGGCAGACAGCGAGAGTCAATAAAGTACTCAAGGATTTATTGAGAGCTTGTGTATTAGACTTTGGTGGATCTTGGGAAGATCATCTACAATTGGATGAGTTTTTCTATAATAATAGTTATCATATTAGTATAGGAATGGCGCCTTTTGAAGCTTTGTATGGAAGGCCATGCAAATCGCCAGCTTGTTGATTGGAGACTGGAGACAGATTAGTCTTAGGTCTAGATTTGGTAAGAGAGGCATCAGAGAAGATTGAGTTGATCCCAAAAAGGATGAAGGAAGCTCAATCCAAACAGAACGGTAACACAGATAAGAGGCGTAAAGACCTAGAACTCTCAATTGAAGATAAGATTTTCATTAAGATATCACCGATGAAGGGTGTGATATGGTTTGGGTGGTTGGGGAAGCTGGCACCGAGATATGTTGGTCTATTCTAGATTATAGAGAGGATTGGAAAGCTCACATATGGAGTAGAATTGCCGAGTAGTATGATAGGCATCCAAAACGTATTTCTCATGTCTAATCTTCGCAAGTATGTGTATGGTCCAGAGACTACTATTCTCCAACAGGGTTGGAAGATTTGATAGTAGACCCTAATTTGACTTTTGTTAGACAACCAGTTCAGGTTATAGCGAGAGATGAGAAAAGTTTGAGGAACAAGACAGTCAAGTTGGTTAATGTTTAGTGAAGTGACAATGAGATGGACTGTACTTGGGAGACAGAAGACATGATTCGAGATACTTATCATGATCTGCTTTGAGGGTATGTCTATATTAGATTTATGTAGATAATTTATTGTTAGGTAGACTAATATGGTTGTTAGGAGTCGTTACAGATGATTTCTATGTTTAGTATTTAGTCCTTACTAAATTTCAACGATGAAATTCTTTAAGGAGGGTAGCCTCTACGTCCCTAATTTTTTAATAACATTATTCAGGAGATTTAATTAGATAAATTAAACCGAATAATGTAAGTATAAAGTGATAAGGGGATTGAGGTTTGATTAAATACTTAGAGGCCGTGCTTAATTAATTAATTAGATGGGCTTAAGAATGGCTATAGATTAACTAACTTGCACAAGCATATATTGAGAATTATTCGCACTTAAATTCCACAACCCTTATATATATCTAGGGCTTACTATCCATTGACGTCCATTTTTCACAAAACTTAAAAACCAAATATACGAAAAGGAGCCGGTTATTGTTAAAGAAGAAAAATTCAAATTAAGTTAAGGAACTAAAGAAGGGAAATAAATCTTAATCTCAATTCAATCTCCTTATCCTAATCAAGGTGAATAATAATTTATACCATCTCTATTTTGTTTCTAATCATTTGTTTTCGGGTTTAAGATTAAATCCTTTTTATGATGATTTCGACGATGATATGCTTGGATCATAACATGATAGATTTAAACAAGATTGTTTAAACATGATCTTCACGGTTTTAAGGGTAAAACCGATTATAATTGATTTTGAATGCCATGTGAAATTTATATGTTATTCAAAACATAATATTAGAGTTGAGTTTTAATTTTGATAATCTTCCAAGCTATGGAAAGATTTTTATGAATTTTCAAAGGAAAATATGGTTAATTGAGCTTAGAAATTTATTTCAGAAACTGTATTGAGAATTTGGGTCTAAAATTCAAATATGTTAGATAACATGTTAAAAATGAATTTCTATGATTTTTGTGGTTTTTCCAACATGAATTATTATAAGAATTAAATTATTTTTAAAGGAGGACCTAAATGAGTTAATTTTTTTGCTTAATGGAAGGGCTTATTTGCAAAATTAACCTTGGTTTAGATTTGGAATTAGGCGGCAGTTATTTTGGTAAAGGATTTGAAAATTTAAGGAAACTAATTACATGTTTGCATGTGGACAAGTTAGTTAGAAAGTATTTTCTTTAATTGGCATTAAATTAGATTTACTCAAAAAAGCGGATTCCGCCTCTATTAGAAGTACCTTTCGACCTATAGCTTCTGCCTTAAATCAAGTTGAAACCCCACAAAGTCGAAACCAATACATAAGGTATCACTTAAATAGTATGTAGTGGATTTGAGGAAGTCGGAAGGCATATTGTCGAAAGCATAGCTTCCGATGGGGTTGAAACCTTAGTTTTACTTTCAAATGAAAAAGTGCCTGCCTTATTTTATTAAAGCTTTCGAAGGAATCGAAACATATGCCTACGAAAGGGGTTTTCTAATAGCTTTCGAAGGGGATTCCACTTTATATTTTAAAAGTATAGACTTTCGAATGGGTTCCATCATTTATAAAATAATCTTTCAAAAGAAGTGGTTCTGACTTAGTTAAAACCCAGTTGTGGTTCTTATTCCTTTCGAGTGTATTGAAGCTATCAATGCTTTCGAAGGGTTGTCTTTGTTTGAAACTTATGCTAAGCCACTTCATAAATGCTTTTGAAAGGGTCCAAGGGTTTCAAAGGCAATGGCTTTGAAAGTGGGTTTCTATGCTGCCCTTCAAAGTTTTTCTGAAATGTTTTGAAGTTTTCGAAAGGATGGTGCCGACGCCATCAAGCTTTCCTCAATACTTTTATATGATAAAGAATGGTTTTTAAAGTGATACTTTTGTTTATATCCACATTGACCCAAATGATATTTTAAATATAAACCCAATGGTTTCGAAAGAGGGACTTTTAATGGTTTTGGAAAGGATATTCCAAAGGTTTCGAAATGGGTACTTTCAATTATTTCGAAGTTATGCTTCCAAGAGTTAATAAGAAATAAATTATTACATTCAAAAGGTTTCGTAAGAAAGATTTTAGAGTTTTTCGAAAGGCAGGGGCCTAATGTTTTAAAAAGAGATTTATATGATTTCAAAGGAGGTTATCCAGTGAGGTCGAAATCAAAGTTTCGAAAGCTTTAGTTCAGCTATGTTATATGATTATTTTAAATCCTGGACATTATTATATGTAACACCCCAGATTTTTGAAAACATTACTTAGGAGATTTAGTTAGATAAACTAAATAAAATAATGTGTTGATAGGGGGATTGAGATTTGATTTAATTAAGGTAACTGTGCCTTTTAACTACTAAATTAAAAGAAAGGTTTAAAAGGAATTAGAGGAGGGGTATTATGGAAAAGAGGTCGTTCCTATATTGTCTAACTTAGGCCATGCATTTCAAAACACACGTTCATTCTCACCTTCAAAAATTTAAAAGCCTGGCCAGCCACCATTAACGAAGGAAGAAGAAGAGGAAATAAAAAAGAAGCTTAAGGAAAGCAAACCCAATTCAAACTTATTCAAATCTCAAGCTCCTTAATCATTAAAGCAAAAGGTGAATTATGTTTACATCTCTAAATAATTTGGGTTTTGGTTTTTTAAGGTTAATTCTGAATGATTTTGCAAAGATTTGTCATGTGTTTGAATGATAAAAAGATTATATATATATGTTGATGATTTATATATGTTCATATAAATTTTATGACATGTTTTGAGATAGAACCTATGAAATGACATCCATTTGCCTTGCGAATTTTTATGGTGATCTAAAAATTTATTTTAGAGACGGGTTTCGATTTTTAGAATTTTCAAAATTTTTGTGGAATTATTATCATTTTCTAAGGAAGAAAATGTTAATTTGGATTATAAAATTATTTACAAAAAAATAACTATGCATTGGATTCAAAAAAATTATATGTTGAAGAGAAAATATTATTTGATTTTTCGGATTTTTCAAGGTGTTTTAATAGTTATATAAAATTATTTAAGGTATGGGACTTAAATGTTTTATATAATTATAAAGGAGAAAGGGGCTTTTTCAAAATTATTTAAATTTTCAAATAAGGAAAGTCGGTAGCACTTTTGAATATAAAATTCAGGCAACTAATCAAATTTCGACAAAAGAGGCAGGTAGGGTACAAAAGAACTGTTCAAAGTACAAACAAATAGTCTTTCTTCTATTTCAACTTTTTGGGCAGAGCTTCTGCCTTTCTTCCAAACCTTCCGACAAGTTCGAAAGATATCAAACCTTTTGGCTAGGTCAAATACCAATGCACGAGGTATCAGGCAACTGGTACATAGTGAATTGGATAGAGTCGAAAGGTTTATGGACGAAAGGTTACAGCTTTCGAAAGAGATGAAGTTTTGTTTTGGTTTAAAGAAAATACGCCAACTAGCTTTCAACAAAGAGCACTCGAAATTGTCAAAAGGTTAAAAAGAAAAAGGTTTCAATTGGTTAGCTTTCTTGTTTTAAATGAAGCCTTCCAACAAAGTCAAAAGTTATAGCATTCTATAAGGCCGAAAGCATAGTTGCCGCTTCCTAACCTTCCGACACAGATGGAGTCAAAGGTTATCTTTTATTTTCTAAAACTCGCCACGTCTCTCCATTGATTTCGAAAGGTTGGTTCCAACACCAACACTTCATTGTTTTCGAATGGTTTCAAAAGCTTTTATAAAGGTTTCAAAGCATTTGCTTTCGACTCCAATGTTTTTCAGATCCTTTTGCATAGTCCAAATGTTTTAAGTCGAAACGTTTTAAAGGTTTTAAAGTAATTAACTTTGATTGGTTTCGAAAGGTTTTCCGCCTATTTTAAATTGAACCCAATGTCTTCGAAAGGTTTGGAGTTACATTGCTTTCGAAAGATTTATTATACAGGGGAGGTACCCCAGGCTTTCAACAAAGTCGAAACGTGAAACCTTTCGACACGGTCGAAAGGAATGGTTTTGCAATGTTTTCGAAAGGCTAAGGTTTAATGGACTTAAAAGGTGGATGTCGTATTTTTAAAGCTAATAAAAGGTAAGCTTTTAAAAGGTTTAGAAGGAGTTACCTTCAATAATTTCGAAAGGTTTATTAAAGGATGTAAAGGAGTTACCTTCAATACTTTCGAAGGGCTTTGTAAATGGTTTTGAAGGACTTGCCTTCTATGTTTTCGAAAGGTTGTTTAAAGGTTTTAAACAAAGAGTTTCGAATATAAGAACTAGCATAAGTGTTTTAAGTTATAAAGGACATTAATTTATTATAAAGGATAGACAATCCTTATTGAACATCATCAATATTATTTTGATGATACAGTATATATAACATGGCAAAAATAGCTTAAAGTAAAGCTAAAGAAATATTTTTTCCTATATGTATATATTATTTGCCATATTAAATCATTCTAAAAAGGTTTCAAGGAAAATTTAAAGAGCGGTTAGCTCAGATATATTTTATAAAGCAGTTAGCTCAGATATTTGAAGGGTAGCTAACCCAAAAGAAAATTCGGTCGGTCAGTCCATTTTGGAGGCAGTCAACCCAGAGGACAGTTAGTCCAGAAAGAGCGGTCGGCTCTGATATGAACAGATAGTTCATTTATTAGCATAACTGACCTTGTTAAATTTTTAAGGACAAGTAGTCCACCCTTTTTACCTGTTTTGGGCAGATAGCCCGTTATCTAGCATAAAAGATATTGCTATAATCAATTTTAGGACAGATGGTCCAAAAAAGAGCAGATAGCTCAGAATTTAGAACAAATAGTTCAGATGACATATAGTCTCTTTCATTTCCTGTTTTAGCATAATGGATATTGTTATATTATTATAATCAGTTGATTAACCAGTTTGGTTGCAGGAAGGGATTTGTAAAATACATGTTTTGAAATGAGATATTAGAGAGGGGAAACCCGTTCCGCTATGCGGCGTGGTCTCGCTATCTGCCAGTA
Source organism: Allium cepa (assembly GCA_030765085.1). Taxonomy (NCBI): domain Eukaryota; kingdom Viridiplantae; phylum Streptophyta; class Magnoliopsida; order Asparagales; family Amaryllidaceae; genus Allium; species Allium cepa. The sequence goes on from CM060941.1 coordinate 747,445,650, forward strand.
AACTGAGATGTAACATAAATTATTCATATTAGGCTTTAATTCTAACTCAAAGTTTTTGTTTTCCCTTAAACTCTTGGGTGCTCAAAACTTGATTTGAGTAGGCCGAGGGTTTAGGTTTTAGTAGATTTTAGAGAATAATGCATTCGAAGACGAGCAGGTGGCTGACGAATAGCTAATTTAGTAATTCTTTTTTTAAATTGTTTCCGTTGTGTATTAAGACACATATTGCTTTGATCATCCAATGGGGCATCATCATATGTCGCTCTTGGCGTATTGTTGTAAATTCTATTTGATCAATATCTAGGATTATGTTTGGGAATTTTGTAACTTGTGTTGAGTCAAGATTTTTATAGAGTTTTGATTTCTGACAAAGGAATAAGCCGTGATCGACAAAAAGAAGTTATTCATTTAAGAAACACAAAGAGCTCCATATATTAGAGGTTGATTATTTGGTATGTTAGTAATTTATGTTAAAATCTATCCTCAAATAATCATATAACTTCAATCTTTCAATATATATACATATGCACATTAACTGTGCAAATTGGACTAAACCGGTCGACCGGTTGAAAATAAGGTGGTCGACCGTTTTTGCCCAGAATGCACAGATAACATGCACACATGCACATAACGTATATATATTTGAATTCCTGTCTACCGGTCCATTTTTGACCTGTCGACCGTTTTTAAACAGAAAGCAACTTTTCCAAAAGACACTTCTCTTCTCCAAAGGTTGCATCTCCTATCTTTCATCAATGATCATAACTCTTAATGGCAACTGTTCACAAAGAGTTACAACTATTTTTCTCTATATATACTCATCTAAATCATTGATTCAAACACAAGTTTTTACACGATCATATATGCTCTCTAATCTAATCTCTAACACTCCTGCATTCTAAAAATTAATTTAGCTTATTGAATCATTGAAATTATTTCATATCTTTTGATTCAATAAGTAAATACCTTCTTTAATCTTTACAAAACATCATATCGCATTCTTTGAGGATAAGATTATAGGAAGGGTGTACTACTAGTGACAAATCCGTGTTTTCAAGAACACAAGTTGTCAACAACAATTGTATTTGTTTTTGTTGAAGTCCTCGTGTTGTAAGAGGCAAGTGTTGAAGTCCTCAGTGTATTAGAGGCGTGAAATCCCGTTCGGCTGTTCGGGTATTGTAAACCTGTTCCTCCGGGTGAAGCGAGGTAGTTAATAGTGAAAATCCAGATAGAAGTCTGGGACTGGACGTAGGACGGTGCTCCGAACCAGTATAAAAATCTCTGGTGTGATTTTTCTATTTTCTATTTACAATGCTATTATCATCTATTTCCGCATTTGTATTGTAATCCATATTACACGATCCGTGTATACTATATTAGCACATATAATTGTATACACACCGCACTTTCAATTTGTATCAGAGCACGGTCATCATATAACCGTAACACAGTTATTTGATATATTCTTGTAATATGGCAAATAACGCAAGTACTAGCACTCAAAACACCACTTACACAGAAGGGCAATCGACACAAAGACCTCCATTTTTCAATGGTCTTAACTATAGTTATTGGGCAACACGTATGTCATTCTTTATGCAATCAAGTAGCTATGATGCTTGGAATGCTACTCAAAGAGAAATAGTGAATCCAACAACTGATTATTCAGAATGGACTGTGGCTGAGAAAACGGCAGTAGCCGTAAATGCAAGAGCAATAAATATGTTGTTCTGTGCATTAGACCAAAATGAATATAACCGTGTTAGTATCTGCACTACTGCATATCAAATTTGGCAAACGCTAAAAATCACTCATGAAGGTACTAACAAGGTTAAACAAGCCAAAATAGCCATGCTGAAAAGTCAATTTCAAAATTTCAAAATGAAACCAAATGAAACAATCAATGACATGTATTCACGGTTTCAAACTATTCACCATGCACTTATTGGGTTAGGACAAAAGTATTCTGATTTTGATGTTGTTTCAACAGTCCTACATTCTCTGACTAATGAATGGGAAGGAAAAGTATTAGCAATTGAAGAAGCTAATGACCTTTCCGTCATGAAGCCAGATGAATTGATAGGAAATTTAATGTCCTATGAAGCAAATTTGCAGGCTAGAAAAGAACAGAAAGAAGAAAAGAAAAATGTAGCATTTCATGTTGAGAAAGATGAAAATGAATCAGATTCTGAAGATGAAGATTTGGCGTTCATTGCTAAAGGTTTCAAAAAATTCCTAAAATATCGAAAAGCCAGTCGCTACAATAAAAGGAAACCTGGATCAAATAAACCATCTTCATCTGCTATAGAATGTTTCAACTGCCATAAAAAGGGACACATGCAGAAGGATTGTCCAGAACAAAAGAAAAAGTCAGAAAATGACAAATTCAAATATAAGAAGGACAAATCAAAGAAACGAGCCTTCTCAGTAACATGGGATGATTCAGAGTCATCTTCATCAGAAAGTGAAAGTGATTCGGAGAATGAACAAGCTAATGTTTGCTTTATGGCAACAGAAGATGAGGTACAAATTCCTACATTTGATGAATTACTTGATATTAATGCTGAATTGATAGTCAAATATAAAGACTTAAAACGTCAATTAAAAATAGTCAAAGCAGATTTAAGTAGAGCAGAGTTTAAACGAGATATGTTAAAAGATGAGAAGAAAATATTAGAAGAGGAACTTGAAAATATTCAAGAATCATCATCTAATGTTGACTCTCAAATATCTCTTTTGAGTCAAGAAATAGAAGCTCAAAAAGAGAAAAATAATGCTCTAACTACTGAAAATCATGAGCTTAAAGCAAAAGTCAAAATTCTAGACCTAGAAAAAGCTAGCTTACAAACAAAGTTTGATGACATTACTCAAAATGTTTCTAACTTTAACAAAGGTCGAGAAAACTTGACAAAAATCATTGAAAGTTCACAATCTATTTCAGACAAACAAGGATTGGGATATAACAAACAAGAAACCAAGAAACATCTTGGAAATAAAAGGAAAAAGAAAGTACAAAAAACTGAAGCTAAGAAAAATCTTAGTTTATTATATTCCAAACCAAAACCAGTTGTGAAATTTCAAAAGAAGACTATCAAAATATGGGTTCCTAAAACAAATAACAATTTGATTAGGAACAAATATATTCAGAACTTTATGAATACTGTGCATCATAATACTAATTATGTATATAAAGGGGATACCAGACCCGTATGGGTTTGGACTCCTAAGACCTAACTCTTAGGACCCTATAAAAAGTGGGTACCATGGACTTAATTCTATTTTTTGCAGGACCTACTAAAGAAAAGAGGAAAATGGATATTCTGGTTGATATACTCCTATATTATTCCATTATCTATTATTCCTTTTTTTCGATGACAAAGCGGGAGAAAGTGCTAACAATTATTTGCAGGAATATATATATATAGACAAAATCTCAGGGGGAGATCACATATTCAGGGGGAGATTCAGAACTTCAGATATATGTTGTCATCAATCAAAAAGGGGGAGAATGTTGAGTCAAGATTTTTATAGAATTTTGATTTCTGACAAAGGAATAAGCCGTGATCGACAAAAAGAAGTTATTCATTTAAGAAACACAAAGAGCTCCATATATTAGAGGTTGATTATTTGGTATGTTAGTAATTTATGTTAAAATCTATCCTCAAATAATCATATAACTTCAATCTTTCAATATATATACATATGCACATTAACTGTGCAAATTGGACTAAACCGGTCGACCGGTTGAAAATAAGGTGGTCGACCGTTTTTGCCCAGAATGCACAGATAACATGCACACATGCACATAACGTATATATATTTGAATTCCTATCTACCGGTCCATTTTTGACCTGTCGACCGTTTTTAAACAGAAAGCAACTTTTCCAAAAGACACTTCTCTTCTCCAAAGGTTGCATCTCCTATCTTTCATCAATGATCATAACTCTTAATGGCAACTGTTCACAAAGAGTTACAACTATTTTTCTCTATATATACTCATCTAAATCATTGATTCAAACACAAGTTTTTACACGATCATATATGCTCTCTAATCTAATCTCTAACACTCCTGCATTCTAAAAATTAATTTAGCTTATTGAATCATTGAAATTATTTCATATCTTTTGATTCAATAAGTAAATACCTTCTTTAATCTTTACAAAACATCATATCGCATTCTTTGAGGATAAGATTATAGGAAGGGTGTACTACTAGTGACAAATCCGTGTTTTCAAGAACACAAGTTGTCAACAACAATTGTATTTGTTTTTGTTGAAGTCCTCGTGTTGTAAGAGGCAAGTGTTGAAGTCCTCAGTGTATTAGAGGCATGAAATCCCGTTCGGCTGTTCGGGTATTGTAAACCTGTTCCTCCGGGTGAAGCGAGGTAGTTAATAGTGAAAATCCAGATAGAAGTCTGGGACTGGACGTAGGACGGTGCTCCGAACCAGTATAAAAATCTCTGGTGTGATTTTTCTATTTTCTATTTACAATGCTATTATCATCTATTTCCGCATTTGTATTGTAATCCATATTACACGATCCGTGTATACTATATTAGCACATATAATTGTATACACACCGCACTTTCAACTTGGATATGATTTATTTGAAATATAATCACTGATTTTTTTGGAAATATGTGATTTTGTTCATATTTAAGTGCTTCTAGTATTATGGATACCATTAACACTGCCGTATTTTGTCACCAGAAGTTAATATTGCGGATGACTGCATCATCCATAGCGCTTAGCTTTTGGCCTCCAGATTCGGGATGTTACAGCTTTGTATCAGAGCACAGATTTATAAAACATTTAACTAAAAATTGGTTTTGAAAACAAAACTCTGAGGAAATTGGAGCAAGATTTAGGGTTGGGTTAATACTATAGTAACGTACTTATATTTGTTAGATATAAGTATGCATTTTATCCTCATTCATCTATCTTTGATTAGGTTATCTTTCTGTATCTCATGAGGTTTGAATACAGATATGGATGGTAGAAGAAACAGAGTTAACCAAGGAGGGGGAAACATCGAAAGGAACGCTAGACCTAATGTAGGAAGTGGCCAAGGTCAGGCGGAGAATGCTGGTGTAGAAGTCCCACAGGTCGAAATGAAAGTCATGTATCTGTTTTTCAAGAATATAATCTAGGCAGGAGATGCAGCCGGAATGGTAGGAGGAAATGCCGTAGGAGCATGGGTTCCAGAAGTTTCGGTAGTTAATCATTTCGCTAAGATGAGCGGTGATTATGTAAGGCTAGGAGGGAAGCAGTTTATGGGAATGGAGGATGCCATTGAAGTGGAAAATTGGTCATTGCAATGAGAAAGGATTTTTACATATTTAGGGCTCAATGACGAGCAGAAGAGGAGGTTGGCGTCCAGGCAGCTTCAGGGGACCGCATTGTTTTGGTGGAACAGGTAACAGTGACAGTTGATGAGGAGACGGTAACCTAGGTGGATTTCAAATGGAGATTTCAAGAGAGGTTTATGTCAGTAATGACACAGTGAGCCTTGATTAGGAAGTTTGTTGAGCTGGTGCAGGGAGAGATGTCTATTACTAAGTATGCCAGAAAGTTTGAAGAGTTAACCTGGTATGGGTATGCTTCAGTGGATACCATGTTGAAATGGAATGAAAAGTTTATTAGAGGATTGAAGCCAGAATTGGCTAGTGCTACTTTGTCTCATCTTAGAGATCCTTCTGATATTGTTATAGAGATGGCTTTGAGGCAGGAAGAAGTCCTTGAGTCTCTAGAGAAGAGCAAGCCAAAAGTGGTCTAGGCTGGGCAAGCCAAAAGGGGAAGTTCTTTCCCAAGAAAGTTGCTCAGAAAAGTGGAGCAACCAAGAAAGCGAAGTCTGAAGTTGTCTGTATAAATGCGACCAGAAAGGGCACTTTGCTAATGAGTTTCGCTCAGGGAAAGCGAAGGATGTGGCTATGGGGAAGACTATCAAGTTCTTTAACTATGACCAGATAGGTCACTATAAGAACCAGTGCAAGGAGTCCATTAGAGATGGTTAGGGAAAGGTGTATGAATTGGTGCCTACCGCTTCCAAGCCAACAGCCCAGGTGAAGGGAAAGTCGGTTGTTGGGGGAATGCTTCAAATTCATGGTATGTCTGTTAGCGTTTTGTATAATACTGGTGCATCGCATTCTTTTATATCTAGATGTTTGGTAGATAAGCTTAACCTTGAACCCACATATTTAGTTACTTCCTTACGGGTTGCGAATCCAATAGGAGGGTATGCAACTCTAGGTCAAGGTATGACCAGTTTGAGTTTGACCTGTTAGGTCATACTTTTGAGTGCAGTTTGCATGTGTTATATTTTGTGGGGTTTGGGATCATCCTAGGTATGAATTGGTTAAGTGAGTATGATGTTAACATATTTATCCAGGGTAAGAAGATATCTCTTTGTCGTCCGAATTGTAGAGATCGGATTGTTTTCACCACAGGAGTTCTAGCGGTGCAGTATTTGCTTTGTTGGGTGTATTGGATTCAAATGATGAGTTGAGTCGAGTTTTCATGGTCAGATAATTTGCAGATGTGTTTGAACCTATAATTGGATTTCGAAACAAGTTATTGAGTTTCAGATAAATTTAGTTCCAGGAGCAAAACCAGTAAGTAGACCGCCAAGCAGGATGACCCCTTCAGAAATGAGGGAATTGAAGGTGCAGTTGGTGGATTTAGAGGGCAAGAGTTTAATCGAGCCGAGCAGTTCGCCGCGGGGTGCAGCGGTAGTGTTTGCTAAGAAGTCGGACGGATTATTATAGTTATGTATCGGTTATCATAAGTTGAATGAGAGGACGATGAAGAATCGATATCCATTGCCTAGGATTGACGATTTGTTCGACCAGCTAAGTAGAGCAAAGGTATTTTCTCAGTTGGATTTGGTAATAGGTTTCCATCAGCTCAGAGTAGCGGATGGTAGTATACCTTTGATAGCATTCAGGACCAGATATGGATCGTACGAATGATTAGTTATGTTGTTCGGACTAACGAATGCTCCAGCTTTCATTGTAGATTTGATGAACCGGATTTTCCAAGAGCACTTGGATAGGTTCATGCTGGTTTTCGTAGATGATATCTTGATTTACTCTAAGGAGGAAAGAGAGCATGAAGTACATCTTAGAGTGGTGCTTGAGACGCTGAGGCAACATCGGCCGAAAGCGAAGTTTTCAAAGTGTCACTTCTGGAAGAGAAGGTGAATTTTCTTGATCATGTCGTCTCAGAGGAAGGGTTATTAGTAGACCCCACTAAGATCGAGGCAGTGAATAGTTGGAGGAGACCCGAGATAGTAACCGAGATTAAGAGTTTCCTTGGGTTGGCTGGTTATTATCGGAGATTCTTTAAGGATTTCTCGTGGATAGCAGCACCGATGACCAGACTGACGAGGAATGATGTGAGGTTTGTGCGGACCGATAAGTGTGAGGAAGCATTCCAGGTTTGAAACACTTATTGACCCATGCACCTTTGTTGGTTGTTCCAGAGGGGAATCATGATTTGGTAGTTTATACCGATGCGTGTAGAACATGATTAGGAGTTGTGCTGATGTAGAGAGGTAAAGTGATTGTCTATGCTTCTAGACAGCTTAGACCGCATGAGGTCAGATATCCAACGCGTGATTTGGAGTTGGCTGCTGTGATTTTTGCTTTGAAGATGTGGAGACATTACTTTTTGGGAGAAAGGTTTGAGCTGTTAATAGATCATAAGTCGCTGAAGTATTTGTTCTCCTTGAAGGAGCTGAACATGAGACAGCGAAGTTGGTTAGAATTCATAGCCGTTATGATTTTGGGATTGAGTACACACCAAGGAAAGGCAATCGAGTTGCATATCCACTTACAGGAAACATCAGAATGTAGTGTTAGCAATGATGGTTGAGTGAAAAGATTTAGATAGATTAGCAGATTGCAGAGTGCAATGGAGATCCGAGGCAGGGTCTAGTGGTGATACAGTTGTAGTGTCTTGTTTGGAAGTTCGACCAGTTTTGATCGAACGGATTGCTTCTAAGCAGTTAGAGGATCCAGTGTTGGCTGAACAGATCAGTAAGCCAAAGGAAGGAACCAAGAGCGATGACTTGAAAGATTTCTGTCTTAAGTAGAATGGATGGTTGAGAAAGAAAGGAAGATTATGTATTCCGAGTGCAGGAAACATAAGAAATGAAGTTTTAGATGAATGCCATCGTTCGAAGCTCATTATACATCCCGGAGGTAATAAGATGTATCAGGATATAAAGAGGAGTTTCTTCTGGGAAGGAATGAAGTGGGATATTGGTTTGTGTGTAAGGCAAAGCTTGAATTGCCAACAGGCAAAGGCCGAACACAAAAACCGAGTGGTTTGCTTCAGCCGTTAGATATTCCAGTGTGAAACTGGGATTCTATTTCTATGGACTTCGTAGACGGGTTGGCGAGGTCAAATAGGGGAAATGAAAGTATATGGGTTATAGTGGACACATTGATTAAGAGTGTCCATTTCATTCCAGTTAAGTCAAGCAGGACGACACCTATTTTAGCAAGGTTGTTCATGAAGAATGTGGTTAGACTGCATGGAGTTCCTAACAGTATAGTTAGTGATAGAGATTCCTTGTTCACTAGCGAGTTTTGGAAGAGTCTACAGGAAGTTTTAGGAACCAAGCTTATAATGAATACCGCTTACCATTTGCAGACAGATGGCCAAATGGAAAAAAACAAGATCTTGGAAGATCTGTTGAGAGATTATGTTCTAGAGTTTGGAGGGTCATGGAAAGGCCATATACGTCTAGTCGAGTTTTCGTGTAACAACAGTTATCAGACTAGTATTTGGATGATACCATTTGAAGCTTTGTATAGAAGACCATGCAAATCTCATGTTTGTTGGTTGGGACCGGTGATAGGTTGACTCTTGGTCCATATTTGGTTAGAGAAGCTGCAGAAAAGATTGAGGTTATTCGAGATAGGATGAAGGAGGCACAAGTTAGGCAGAAAAGTTATGCAGATAAAAGATGGAAAGATTTGGAGTTCTCAATTGGGAACCAGGTTTTGGTCAAAATATCACCGATGAAGGGTGTGCTTAGATTTGGGAAGTCGGGGAAGTTATCTCCGAGGTTCATTAGACCTTTTCCTATTCTTAAGAGGATCGGGAAGCTCGCGTATAGACTTGAGTTACCGAGCAGTTTGATAGGTGTCCACGATGTTTTTCATATTTCTCATCTCAGAAAGTGTGATAGAGACCCAGAGGCTGCTATTGCACCGACAATGCTAGATGATTTAGTAGTAGAACCGGACTTGACCAAGGAAGCTAGTTTGCATTTGTTGCAAGAGATGAGAAGAGGCTTAGAAATAAGATGGTCAGATTAGTCAAAGTCTAGTGGAGTGGCGATGATAGAGACTGTACTTGGGAGGTTGAGAGCAGGATTAGAGATACTTATCCTGACTTATTTTTATAGTATGTTTTACCTTCTTGTTTGTTTTGAGCCTTATTGTAATTTCGAGGACGAAATTATTTAAGGAAGGGAGTCTGTAACATCCCAGATTTTTGATAATATTATTCAGGAGATTTAGTTAGATAAACTAAATATAATAATGTGTTGATAAGAGGATTGAGATTTGATTTAATTAAGGTAGCCGTGACTTTTAACTGATAAATTAAAAGAAAGGTTTTAAATGAATTAGAGGAGGGGTATTATGGGAAAGAGGTCATTCCTATATTATCTTCCTTAGGCCGTGTATTTCAAAACACACGTTCATTCTTAACTTCAAAATTTTAAAAGCTTGGTCGGCAACCATTAACGAAGGAAGAAGAAGAGGAAATAAAAGAGAAGCTTAAGGAAAGCAAATTCAAATCAAATTCATTCAAATCTCAAGCTCCTTAATCATTAAAGCAAAAGGTGAATAATTTTTACATTTCTAAATAATTTTGGTTTCGGTTTTAAGATTAATTCTAAACGATTTTACAAAGATTTTCCATGTGTTTGAATGATAAAAAGATTATATATACATGTTGATGATTTATATATGTTCATATAGATTTTGTGACATGTTATGAGATAAAACTCCATGAAATGACATTCGTTAGCCTTGTGAATTTTTATGGTGATCTAAAAAGTTATTTTAAAGATGGGTTTCGATTTTCAGAATTCTTGTGGAATTATTATGAATTTTTTAAGGAAGAAAATGTTAATTTTGATTAAAAAATAACTAACGGCAAAAATAGTTATGCTTTGGATTTGAAAATTTTATATGTCGAAGAAAAACATATTATTTTATTTTTTCTGGAATTTTTCCAGGATTTTTCAAGGTATTTTAATAATTATATAAAATTATTTAAGATATGAGACTTAAATGTTTTATATAATTATAAAGGAGAAAGAGGCTTTTTCAAAATTATTCAAAATTCCAAACAAGGAAAGTCGGTAGCACTTTTGAAAAAAAAATTGGAAACCAATCAAATTTAGACAAACAAGGCATGTGGAGTACAAAAGAACTATTTTAAAGTACAAATAAATAGTTTTTCTTCTATTTCAACTTTTTCGGAAGAGCTTCCGCCTTCATTCCAGACCTTCCGACAAGGTCAAAAGGTACCAAACCTTTCGGCTAGGTCAAATACCAATGTATCAGGCAACTGGTACGTAGTGAATTGGATGGAGTCGAAAGGTTCGGGGACGAAAGGTTATAGCTTTCGAAAGAGATGAAGTTTTGTTTTGGTTTAAAGAAAATATGCCTGCTAGCTTTCGACAAAGAGCTTTCGAAATTATCAAAAGTTTTAAAAGAAAAAGGTTCTGATTGGTTTGCTTTCTTTTTTTAAATGAAAACTTCCAACAAAGTCAAAAGGCATCGCTTTCGACAAGGCTGAAAGCATAGTTGTCGCTTCCTAACCTTTCGACACAGATGGAGTCAAATGTTATCTTTTGTTTTCTAAAACTTGCTAACTCTCTCCATCGATTTCGAAGGGTTGGTTCCAACACCAACACTTCATTGTTTTTGAGTGGTTTCGAAAGGTTTTATAAAGGTTTCGAAGCAATTGCCTTCAACTCCAATGTTTTTCTGAACCTTTTGCATAGTCTAACTGTTTTAAGTCGAAACGTTTTAAAGGTTTCTACGTAGTTAACTTTAATTGGTTTCGAAAGGTTTTCCACATGTTCTAAATTGAACCCAATATCTTTGAAAGGTATGGAGTTACATTGTTTTCGAAAGGTTTATTATATAGGGGAGGTACCCCAGGCTTTCGAAAAAGTCGAAAGGTGAAACCTTTCGACTAGTTCAAAAAGAAACCTTTCGACTAGGTCGAAAGGTATGGTTTTGCAATGTTTTCAACAGGCTAAGGTTTAAAGGATTTAAAAGATGGATGTCATATGTTTTAAAGCTTGTAAAAGGAAAGCTTTTAAGAGGTTTAGAAGGGGTTACCTTCAATAATTTCGAAAGGTTTATTAAAGGATATGAAGAAGTTACCTTCAATACTTTCGAAGGGTTTTGTAAATGGTTTTGAAGGAGTTACATTCTATGTTTTTGAAAGATTGTTTAAATGTTTTAAACAAAGATTTCGTATATAAGAACAAGGTAGATAGCCTAAATGTTTTAAGTTATAAAAGACATTCACTTATTATAAAGGATAGACAATCCTTATTGAACATCATCAACATTATTTTGATGATACAATATATATAACATGGAAAAAATAGCTTAGAGTAAAGCTAAAGATATATTTTCCTTATATATATATGATATGATATGTTTTGACAGATTAAATCATTTTGAAAAGTTTTCAAGGAAAATTTAAAGAGCAGTTAGCTCAGATATTTTGTAGAGCAGTTAGCTTAGATATTTGAAAGGTAGCTAACCCAAAAGAAAATTCGGGCACTCGGTCCATTTTGAGGGCAGTCAGCCCAGAGGACAGTTAGTCCAGAAAGAGCAGTCAGCTCTGTCAGATAGTTCACTTATTAGCATAACGGACCTTGCTAAATTTTTAAAGACAGTTAGTCCACCTTTTTTTTACCTGTTTTGGGCAGATAGCTCGTTATCTAGCATAAAAGTTATTTCTATAATCAATTTTAGGACAAATAGTCCAGAAAAGAGAAGATAGCTCAGAATTTAGAATAGATAATTCAGATTTTAGACAAATAGTCTCTTTCATTTCCTATTTTAGCATAATGGATTTTGTTATATTATTATTATAGTTAGTTCATTAACCAATTTGGTTGTAGGAAGGGATTTGCAAAATATATGTTTTGAAAAGAGATATCAGTTAGGGGAAACCCATTCCGCTATGCGGCATGTCTCAGTATATATCAGTAAATTGAGATGTAACATAAATTATTCATACCAGGCTTTACGTCCGGCTCGAAGTTTTTGTTTCCCCTTAAACTCTCATATGATTAAAATTTGATTTGGGTAGGCCGAGGGTTTAGGTTTTCAGGTTTTAGCAGATTTTGGCGAATAAAGCATCCGAAGACGAGCAGGTGGCTGACGGATGGCTAATTTAGGAATTCTGTTTTTAAATTGTTTCAGCTGTGTATTAAGACAATTATATTTATATTGCTTTGATCATTCAAGGAGGCATCTTCATATATCGCTCTTGGTGTATTGTTGTAAAGTATATTTGATCAATTCCTGGGATTACGTTTGGGATTTTTGTAACTTGGATATGATTTATGTGAAATATAATCACTGAAATATTGTTTTTGGAAATCTCTGATTATGTTCATATTCAAGTGCTTCTAATATTATGGATATCATTAACACTGCCGTATTTCGTCACCTGAAGTTAATACTGTGGATGACTACAGCATCCACGACGCTTAGCTTTTGGCCTCTAGATACGTGATGTTACATTATAATATCACAAGATTTTATAATAAAATGGTTTGATTATCGTAAGGTAAAAACTTGTGCATGTTTATGTGCGGTGTGATCTTACAGATACCTTTACTTTTGAAATGTTTATAACATTAAAAATTCATATGATTTGAGTTTCTCACGCTAGTTTACCAAACTGATCCGGGCTTTATTTTCTTATAATGCTTGGGCCAGCCTCGATTATTTTTTCAGAATTTGCTGGATGCTTTGGAGCTTCAGGAGACAAGTTGGATGCCTCCAAGACCTATTCACATATTTTTATTTTCCGCTGCATTCCTTGTATTGTATTTATCAGCGTTGTGAGAATAGACGGTTATAACTATCCAGGCTAATGATGTATGTATATTACAAATTTTTTTTTGTAAATATCATTTGTATATTATATATTGCTCGACACGATGTGAGGTTTTTTTTTCTTTATTTTCTTTTCTTTCACCCCAACATTCTATCTTTTTGGTACTCAGATGCTCGACATGTGAATACCGTAAATGTAGTAATGTTGGCTTTTGAGGATCAAAAACACCGATAGTTACAGGTAGTACCAAAGCTTAGGTTGAGCGAGCACCTAGGCCTTGGAGGGTAGACTCATTAGAGATAGCATTGGTAACACCCTGGAATGAGTTTGAGTTTATATATGTGCGCGTGCATGAGAGCGCGCATTTGTTAGTGCTATGAAAATGCTTCATATTGTGTTGATTGATCCGTCAATTGGTTTATGAATTCTGGTCGATACAAAAGGAACGACTGTATCGATATGTGTTTCTAAACACTTGGACAAGGCAAACCGTCACAGTATTGTTTTGACAACTTGATAAATGAAATAATTTTACCTAGATTATATTTAATATATAAAAATAATAATTTCCAAAAAATTTATATATTTATTTATGATGTGTTCGCTTGTTAGGAAATGATAATGTTCAATTATTATCATTTATTATTTAATTAGTTGTACTCGGCCAATTTACGAGCATTGACTATTATTTGTTGATTTTTGAAATGTGCTCGACCAGTTTATAAGCAGTTTACCTTTTCACTACATGGGTTGGGTAGATAGTAATTGTGGGAACATTGAAACAAACGCCTTGTGAATTAAGTTTCACAATTCTACAATAAGGCATTCAGTGATAATGTTGGGTTGAAATTTTATTTTAATAAAAGTTGCTCATTATAATCTAAAAAATGTATACATTTGTGAGACTTTATATAAGAAAGTGAAATTATATAAGTAAGGTTTATGGATATAGTTCATAAATAAAAAGGATTTAAGCTGAGAATTTGAGAACTTAAGTCCCGGTGTTTTTGAAAGTTGTTTTTCAAAGTTTTGGGGAAAATATTAATAGTATTATTTGAAAGTATTTATGAATAGAAATATTTTAAAAGGATTTTAAAAAAGATAGAAAATACTAAACTCATTTCTGTCGATGAAAAATAATTCTAGTGATGACCGCAGCAACATTGACATTTATTTTCGAGTTTCAAAGGTTGGATGCTACTATGATGGTTTGCTACAGAGTTGTTTTGCTAACACAGATTTAGATTTAGTCCCAAAAGTATGATTTGATATACAAAAAGAGTTGTTCTGAACAAGTGTTTAGAGATCCCTATCGATAGAGTTGTACAGACTATACCGACCAGAATCCATATACCACTCCACAAACCAATCATCACAATATAAAACAATTTTATATTCACTAACAAATACGCGCTCATATCTATTATTACACTCAACTCATTCTAGAGTACTGCTGACTCTATCTCTAATGAGTAATTCCCATCAGAGCCAAGGTTGTCACTTAACCAAATGCTCTGATACCCAATGTAACGACGCGACTTTTCGACGCTCAAAAATCGACATTAATACATCCACTGTATCAAATGTCGCATAATCGAATGCCAAAAACCGAATTGTTAGGGTTTAAAAGAAGAGGTAGAAGAAAGAGATAGAAGAAATAAGGAAACAGAACAGAAACAATAACAGAATCTCACATTCGCAGCGAAACAACGTATAATAGATAAATGAATAATCTTTCAAACAAAGAACTATCTCGGTTATTACATTACATTATCATCAGAGGGTACAACAACAATATACAACACAACAAAATTCAATGGGCAGCTATACAAAACATGTCCTTACAAGTGAAATACAGCGAAAATATAATATCATATACAAGTAATAAGTCTCGCCATCCAGCTCACCACTTGAGCTCCAAAGCACTCCTGAATTCAGAATGACCCGATAACCTGACTCTAGACTGCCCATGGAAAATTTTGGGCACCCAGAGTTTAGGAAGAGAACAGTAAACTCCAGCTCAGTCATGGGACTGGTGTGAGAACTCAAAACAGTTGTTTATGTTTTAAAACAACAACACAAGGGAAGTGAAAAATATCCGCAATGCTTTTTGAAAAATGAAACTACCATAAGGCCTCCCCGCACACACAGTGCAAACGTAGAATTGGAGGAGATTTCTCCTTATGATAGTCAAAGATGCTTACTAAGCAAAACAATCATTTTGATATTATTATTAGTGCATAGTGACGAAAGCATTTCGAAAATAGAATATAAATCTTAAACAGCATAGACATTCCGAACTATGCCTACTATAGCTACCATCCAAACAGTGGGGCGCCACCATAAGTGAATGGCAGGTAATACAACTAAAACCGTACAAGGCTTGTATTGTTTCTTTGGATTTTCCAACAAATGGTCATGCTAAGGAAATTCCTACTTCAACATGGGATCGCCTCTAGCGGGACGTCCCGAGAACTTAATCAGCTCTCTGCCTACACAAGGCTGGGTTACCTCTGTAACTAGGTAACTACCACACGAATATGCCACCCCCCGGTCCTTTGGGACCTTTATCCGAGGGCCCTCGATCACCAAGCAACAACCACACAGAAAAATGAGATTGGAGCAACCACATAGGTTAAGCATCAGGGCTCCATACCTGACACCACCCTTTTCCAGAAGGGAATGAGATACCCTAAAGGGCGCGACCCTCATAACCTTGTCGCATATTCCTGTTTTGACCATTTCCAAGGTGTGAGGTCTGATGAAGTCTCGTCCACAATGCTACGCTTTTTCACAAAGCCACGCTTTGATCAACAAATGATCAATAAATAATCATCACACAGCAACAGTCAGCATGCCACATTACCAAATTGGGTATATATCGTAGATAACCTTCAACTACAAAACCTTTGAGCACGTAGGTCTCAGAGAAGGGTTTTAAGCTAAGAGAATAAATTCTCCGCCACTAACAGAAATGTATTTGAAAGAAATCTGCTTTATATCTCAAAATGAAATGTCTGATACGTAACCATACAAGTCTATTCCGGGCTCGAACAAAACCGAATGCACTACAAAAGAAGCCCTTGCAAATCCGGGTATTCACAATCCCGATCGAATTTCCCATCACAAAGGAAATCTCCATACCGTAGCTAACGGTGCAGAGACAATCGATAGGTCATCCTATCGTTTTCACAAATACCAGGTCTTCAACACTGGTCTTCAATGCTATCCATTACGTCATATCACTATTCGGAATGGGTAATCTGAATAACGAGCGCAATAATCTAAAAATAAGTGTAGCATTCAATTTTAACCAATTCACAACAAATAGCCATTTAAGGGTCAATATTGATAGTCGGTTATTTAACTATCAATCAATATTCACAACATAACCCGATTTCAAATAATTTTCCCAATTTATTTATTTCCAAAATATCTTCACAAGATATAATTTCCACACTTCAACCATTTGAAAACAAATTTCAAATCAAATTTCACCTTTACAACTTTCATTTCAAAATGGTTCATTTAAACCAATCAAATAAATCCTTACCGATTTATTAAATTTACGTTCCAAATTCGTAAATTTATTTCCACACTTCAAAAATAAATTAATGTTTATTTTTAAAACAAATCTCCTTTCCTTTATATATTCCATGGTGAATTTAAATTTTCAAATATCCACTGATATATGATTTTCAAATCGTTTTCAAATATTCACTTTCTATTTATCCCTAAAAGATAGTCTCAAAACATTCACTTCATATTGGAAAACATTTCCACACTTATTTAATAATAAGTAATTCGCCAATCTATTTATTTTCAATATTTGGAAAATATTCAATATACTTAAATCACAATTAAGTATAAATTTCATTCTTTAAGAAAAACATTCTCTTAAACACCTTTATTTGAGTCAAAACGAATGTTGCGTAACACATCGTTACGATAACCCAAAATCACTACTATAGGGATTCGAAATTAAGATAGATATATAAACCCCAATACTATACAAAACTTTTCCTTTCGGAAATCATTTACTATAACAACAGTGTTATAGTCCACCATTCCCTTTTATTTCTCGAAAACGTCTATTTCAACAATGAATGTTGAAATCTATGGTTTCGATACTTAATACAATTTAAAACATTTTTTTTGAATCGTTTTAATTCTATCTAAAATATCACTTTCCCAAAACATTTCTTTAATATATTATTCACCGTCCCAAAATTGTGAATATACCTCGTTTACCAAATTCATCATTTCTACATATTTTATTTAAAGGATTATCCACTGTCCCAAAATCGTGAATATACTTCGTTTACCAAATTCATCATTTCTATATATTTTATTTAAAGGATTATCCACTGTCCCAAAATTGTGGATATATCTCCTTTGATAAGCTATAATAATTAAACTTATTAAAATAAGTCGATTTCGGATTTATAAAACAACGTTTATAAATTCCATTTATATTTTATAACAACTTCACTTATAAAATTACTTTATTAACAAATGCTATCCAAAATCCAAATTATAAGTTAATTACTTATAAATCTTTTATTTTACAAAAATTTATTCATTTTATAACTTCACAATTTATAAATCTATAGATTCCATCCACTTATGAAATCCATTTATATTTCTTTTTAATACTTATATTTTAAAAACTCGTTTTATAATTCCAACATTTTAATTTATAAATATCAATTTTATAAATCTTTTATATAAATCATTTAAAATGATTCAAAAATCCCAATTTAAACCATTTTATAAATTAATCAACTACTTATCTCAAAAATCACATCTCGGTTATATTTCACAAAAATCATAATTTTTATAACATAAAAATTTCAACATTTATTCATTTAAAATGAATTAACTCCAAAATTTAATTTTATTATGAATTCTCAACTTAAATTTTCAAAAATCCAATTTTATTTATTTTCGGCATCTAACGATACCAAAACTATATTCGGCTAAAATTTAGCCTTTAACAATTTCAATCACAAAGATAATCACGTAGATTATAAATAGATCAACACACAACATTGAAACCAATTCAAATGTTTGAGGAATCCAGTTGGATCACTCCAACCTGTTTCCCTGCATCCAAAGATGTTAGCACAATACCAATTCCGCTTCGAACAGAATATCGCGGTATATGGGATTTATAAAATACTATCCGCTATTATGCGGCGCAATAGGGTCTCATCCGCTATATAATGCGGAAAATCAACTCCAAGTACATATATAATACCAATTCCATACCAGTTGGAATTATCGTGGTATATGTATGTTTAATAATTAACATCCTCTTAATATGCGGCGTATAGGGTCTATTTCAATACAACAGATAATAACTATCATCCAATCACACAATCAAGCAATTTTAAATCTAACTATTTAAAATTTAAATCAAAACAATTCGATTGAGTGAGAAGTTCTCACCTTGAGTTTCCGATAACAGTTGTGGCGTTTTGTTTCGAATAAAATTAAACGTGCGTTTAATTTTACCCGAAATTTTCACTAGCTCCAAACGACTCCAATCCAATTCCATAGCGTAGTGCTCGACAAAACGAAGCCAACGCAAGTCGTTTCGTAATTTCCCGACCTCGTATGAACTAGATATCAATTTTTAAAGGTCACACGATTTTAAATATAAATAAATTTACAATTTCTTTTATAATATTAAAACCCTACTATCTGGGCCATTCATGTCAAGATTGTTGATCACGGCCGCATGCACCATTTCGTCCTCCAGGTTACAATCACGACCAAGAACCCATATGCCACCGTGAAACCCTAAATCATGCGACCAAATCGACGATATATCCTTCGATCAGAGGCCCCCATTTTGTGCGCACGCCTCCACTCCATCCACGGCACTAAGGGCTTGAAGCTCGGCCCCCCCTTCATGTCGAAAAACATGTGTGAACAATAGCCGAACGCGGTCGATTTGGAACCCCAATGATGCTTCGTTTATCATCATCTCCGTATGGATCTCAACATCTCCCCTAGCTCTATAAGTTTCATGTTGAAAGTTTTTCATAAATGTCATTGGATTTGAAGAAAATGAGGGAAAAACGAAATTGAATTTCGGCCATTAAAGGATGTAAGTGGCGGCTGAATGTTTACAATTAGGGTTAGGGTTTTCTTTTTGCAAATTGTGAATATGAAGTGCTTATATAGAAAATTTCCAAAAGCACCATTCATCCCGAATTTTCCGAACTCCAAATCTCGCGCGGTGACTGGCGTTTCTAGGGTTTAATCCGCGTTCCGGACACAATGGAATAGGTTTTGGGAGCCAATTCGATCATCTGTGCGAGTTACGGCAATAAACAATCGATTTTAAATTAAATCGATTAAACCAATTTCTATGCATTTTGGCTTGTCCCGGACAAACGGTAAATCCGATTGACACGAAATTTGAAACCTTACAATAATATAACATTACGGATCTGATGAAACTGGTTTCGTCGAAATCCGAGACTGTTTGAAAAATGACTATTTTCACTAGTCGATTAAATATTAAAATATTAAATTTTCACAAATTAACTTTTAATTCAACTTTAAAAGTTCACAAACATCATTCTAACTCCAATATGATTTAATATAACTTTATAAATCATTTTTAATCACATTAAACCCAATTTCCAATTATTTACACAATTTCAAATATTAAATTATCGATTTAATTATCCAATTAAATCTAAATATTCGAAAAATAAATTATTCAACTTACAAATTTTACTTGTTGGTATTTAAAATAACTTAAATATCTTCAATTGACAGAAATTCTGGGTCGTTACAAACTTCCCCCCTTAAAAGAATTTCGTCCTCGAAATTGCCAAGTAAGAAAAAAGTTACAGAATTCATTGACTTTTCAAAACAAACCGTTCAAATTTGATTCACAAATCTATTAAGTGTTTAACTTTTCCAAAATCCATAGCTAAACCTCTTACAAAATATTTACTAAGTTTTCAAATCCATATATAGTTATCTTTTCAAAATCAACTATATTGTCTAACTTTTAACTTCAAATCAAAACTTAGTTTTCACAAAAAAAAATCCAAAATTTCCTGAAAATTTTCTAACGCCTTAAACTTTTAGAAAATTTCACCATAACCTCCTTTGTATGGAGGAGCTTTTACAATATCACAATAGATATAAATATATATACATCGACCCACACGGTCGGAAAAATAAAAAACCAGTTCATATTTCCTATTTTTATTGCGTAGGCGTACCTTTTTAGCATTTTTAAGCAAAGCAGTTATTTATTTAGCATTCTGCGCAACCCAAATCCCGCTAACGGTAACCGCGGAACCTGTACTTACTCAATATAAACACGTAAGTGACATATATAAGAAATTATTAACTTTTTACTCTTTTAAACAACTACAACACATGCATATTAAAAGAAATGCATACTAAACAAGGTTTATACCCAACTTAAATGATTTCAACATTACTTGTAATTGTTTACAAACAATTTATATACAACGACATTCAATTATCCATTTCCAATTAGTTTACATTCACTAATTTACATTCACATTAGCTCACTTTCAATTTGAATTTTAATTGCTTTAGCTTTCAATTTTATTCATTCAATTGCATATGAATTTCTATTCAATCAATTACAATAATCTAACAACCAATATATATCCAATACAACTGAATTTATTCACTTTACATTCAACATTTATATTCACTTTGTTTACCTTCAATTTGGTTTAACATTCAATTAGCCTTAATTGAATTAACACTTATATCCATTATTCTATATCAATTTACTTACATTCGATTGGTTAATATTCAATTCATTAGTTCAATTACTAATTTATTTTACAAATAAAGTTGAATCTCCTTTATATAACTCAAGTTCATATTCACTTAATGATTTCATTTCATTAATTCATTTTGATACAAAAATCAACTTCATTCAGCCTCACTTAAGTTATATTCCATTTAAACATCATTTGTTTAACTTAACTTAAATTTCCATTTCAACAACATACCTAATCCTAGTAAAATCCAATTCAAATTCCAATTCCAAAGTAAATTCTATTTAACTTTTACCAAAGTCAATTTTATCACTTATTCAGATTCATACCTCGTTTTGCTTAACAAGGTTGCTTAACCATTTAATAATTGGTTTTACTTACATTTTCACATTTTATAAGTTATACAACTTATTATTCAACTTCCAAATCTGATTTAACTTATTTAACTTCCTTTAGTTAAATTTCACATCATACATTTTATCATACTAATTCAAATTTCATTTCAACTTTTCCAAATTTACATCTCTATTATCTCATATTATAAATTCAACACTTGATAACTTATATTCATCAATTTCAACGTGGATTTTAATTTCAAATTTTTTTATCACACCAAAATTCAATTTCAATTTACTATGGTAGCAAATCCATCACACAGAAACTCGAAAATGATACTGATGATTCTGCAGTCATCACCCTTATTATTCCCCAGCAACAGTAGTGAATCCAATGCTTTAAATTCTTTCAAAATTTTCTTTTATTTATAAATCTCATTTATAAATCTTGCTTATATAATTTCACTATTTCCCTTTTACTTATACAAGATTATTTCACAATTGAAAATCATTTCAATTAAAATTTCTATACTTATACAATTGTTGCTTTTATATAATTTATTCTTTCACAATTGTTGTTTTTATTCAGATTGTTCGAACAACTATGATTCACTTATATATTTTGTTACATTTTCAATAATCAAACAATTCAATTTATTATATACACTTTGATAATTCAGAAAAATTATTCCTTTATATACATAAAATATAATCGAGGTAAAATTATTTCATTTACCCAATTTAAAACAATATCGTGGCGAATTGTTCTGAACAAGTGTTTAGAGATCCCTAGCGGTAGAGTTGTACAGACTATACCGACCAGAATCCATATACTACTCCACAAACCAATCATCACAATATAAAACAATTTTATATTCACTAACAAATACGCGCTCATATTTATTATTACACTCAACTCATTCTAGATTACTGCTGACTCTATCTCTAATGAGTAATTCCTAACAGAGCCAAGGTTGTCACTTAACCAAATGCTCTGATACCAAATGTAACGACGCGACTTTTCGACGCTCAAAAATCGACATTAATACGTCCACTGTATCAAATGTCACATAATCGAATGCCAAAAACTGAATTGTTAGGGTTTAAAAGAAGAGTTAGTAGAAAAAGATAGAAGAAATAAGGAAACAGAACAGAAACAATAACAGAATCTCACATTCGCAGCGGAACAACGTATAATAGATAAATGAATAATCTTTAAAACAAAGAACTATCTCAGTTATTACATTACATTATCATCAGAGGGTACAACAACAATATACAACACAACAAAATTCAATGGGCGGCTATACAAAACATGTCCTTACAAGTGAAATACAGCGGAAAGATAATATCATATACAAGTAATACGTCTCGCCATCCAGCTTGCCACTTGAGCTCCAAAGCACTCCTGAATCCAGAATGACCCGATAACCTGACTCTAGACTGCCCGTGTGGAAAATTTTGGGCACCCAGAGTTTAGGAAGAGAACAATAAACTCTAGGTCAGTCATGGGACTCGTGTGAGAACTCAAAACAGTTATTTATCATTTAAAACAACAACAACAAGGGAAGTGAAAAATATCCGTAATGCTTTTTGGAAAATGAAACTACCATAAGGCCTCCCCACACACACACAATGCAAATGCAGAATTGGAGGAGATTTCTCCTTATGATAGTCAAAGATGCTTACTAAGAAAAACAATCATTTTGATATTATTATTAGTGCATAGTGACGAAAGCATTTCGAAAATAGAATATAAATCTTAAATATCATAGACATTCCGAACTATGCCTACTATAGGTACCATCCAAACAGTGGGGCGCCACTATAAGTGAATGGCAGGTAATACAACTAAAACCGTACAAGGCTCGTATTGTTTCTTTGGATTTTCCAACAAATGGTCAGGCTAAGGAACTTCCTACTGCCACATGGGGTCGCCTTTGACGGGACGTCCCGAGAACTTAACCAGCTCTCTGCCAACACAAGTCGGGTTACCTCTGTAACTAGGTAACTACTACACGAATTTGACCCCCCCCCCCCCCCCCCGGTCCTTTGGGACCTTTATCCGAGGGCCCTCGATCACCAAGCAACAACCACACAGAAAAATGAGATTGGAGCAACCACATAGGTTAAGCATCAGGGCTCCATACCTGACACCACCCTTTTCCAAAAGGGAATGACATACCCTAAAGGGCGCGACCCTCATAACCTTGCCACATATTCCTGTTTTGACCATTTCTGGGGTGTGAGGTATGACGAAGTCTCGTCCACAAAGCTACGCTTTTTCACCAAGCCACGCTTTGATCAACAAATGATCAATAAATAATAATCACACGGCAACACTCAGCATGCCACATTACCAAATTGGGAATATATCGCTGATAACCTTCAACTACAAAACCTCTAAGCTCGTACGTCTCAGAGAAGGGTGTTAAGATAAGAGAATAAATTCTCCATAACCAACAAAAATGTATTTGAAAGAAATCTACTTTATATCTCAAAATGTAATGTCAGACATGTAACCATACAAGTCTGTACCGGGCTCGAACAGAACCGAAGGCACTTCAAAAGAAGCCCTTGCAAATCCGGGTATACACAATCCCGATCGAATTTCCCATCACAAAGGAAATCTCCATACCATAGCTAACGGTGCAGAGACAGTCGATAGGTCTTCCTATCGTTTTCACAAATACCCGGTCTTCAACACCGGTCTTCAATGATATCCATTACGTCGTATCACTATTCAGAATGGGTAATCCGAATAAGGAGCGCAATAATTTAAAAATAAGTGTAGCATTCAATTTTAACCAATTCACAACAAATAGCCATTTAAGGGTCAATATTGATAGTCGGTTATTTTACTATCAATCAATATTCACAATATAACCCGATTTCAAATAATTCTCCCAATTTATTTATTTCAAAAATATCTTCACAAGATATAATTTCCACACATCAACCATTTGAAAACAAATTTCAAATCAAATTTCACCTTTACAACTTTCATTTCAAAATGGTTCATTTAAACCAATCAAATAAATCCTTACCGATTTATTAAATTTACGTTCCAAATTCGTAAATCTATTTCCACACTTCAAAAATAAATCAATGTTTATTTTTAAAACAAATCTCCCTTTCCTTTATATATTCCATGGTGAATTTAAATTTTCAAATATCCACTGATATACGATTTTCAAATCGTTTTCAAATATTCACTTTCTATTTATCTCTAAAAGATATAATCTCAAAACATTCACTTCATATTGGAAAACATTTCCACACTTATTTAATAATAAGTAATTCACCAATCTATTTATTTTCAATATTTGAAAAGTATTCAATATACTTAAATCACAATTAAGTATAAATTTCATTCTTTAAGAAAAACATTCTCTTAAACACCTTTATTTGAGTCAAAACAAATGTTGCGTAAAACATCGTTACGACAACCCAAAATCACTAGTATAGGGATTCGAAATTAAGATAGATATATAAACCCCAGTACTATACAAAACTTTTCCTTTCGGAAATCATTTACTATAACAACAGTGTTATAGTCCACCATTCCCTTTTATTTCTCGAAAACGTCTATTTCAACGATGAATGTTGAAATCTATGGTTTCGATACTTAATACATTTTAAAACCTTTTTTTGAATCGTTTTAATTCTATCTAAAATATGACTTTCCCAAAATATTTCTTTAATATATTATTCACCGTCCCAAAATTGTGAATATACTTCGTTTACCACATTCATTATTTCTACATATTTTATTTAAAGGATTATCCACTGTCCCAAATCGTGAATATACTTCGTTTACCAAATTCATCATTTCTGTATATTTTATTTAAAGGATTATCTACTGTCCCAAAATCGTGGATATATCTCTTTTAATAAGCTATAATAATTAAACTTATTAAAAAAAGTCGATTTTGGATTTATAAAACAACGTTTATAAATTCCATTTATATTTTATAACAACTTCACTTATAAAATTACTTTATTAACAAATTTTATCCGTATTCCATTTACACGCCAAAATCCAATTTATAAGTTAATTACTTATAAATCTTTTATTTTACAAAAATATATTCATTCTATAACTTCACAATTTATAAATCTATGGATTCCATCCACTTATGAAATCCATTTATATTTCTTTCTAATACTTATATTTTAAAAACTCGTTTTATAATTCCAACATTTTAATTTATAAATATCAATTTTATAAATCTTTTATATAAATCATTTAAAATGATTCAAAAATCCCAATTTAAACCATTTTATAAATTAATCAACTACTTATCTCAAAAATCACATTTCGGTTATATTTCACAAAAATCATAATTTTTATAACATAAAAATTTCAACATTTATTCATTTAAAATGAATCAATTCCAAATTTTAATTTTATTATGAATTCTCAACTTAAATTTTCAAAAATCTAATTTTATTTATTTTCGGCATCTAACGATACCAAAAATATATTCGGCATCTAACGATACCAAAAATATATTCGGCTAAAATTTAGCCTTTAACAATTTCAGTCACAAAGATAATCACGCAGGTTATAAATAGATCAACACACAACATTGAAATCAATTCAAATGTTTGAGGAATCCAGTTGGATCCCTCCAACCTGTTTCCCTGCATCCAAAGATGTTAGCACAATACCAATTCCACTTCGAGACGGAATATCATGGTATATGGGATTTATAAAATACTATCCGCTATTATGCGGCGCAATAGGGTCTCATCCGCTATATAATGCGGGAAATCAACTCCAAGTACATATATACCAATTCCATACAAGTTGGAATTATCGTGGTATATGTGTTTAATAATTAACATCCGCTTAATATGCGGCGTATAGGGTCTATTTCAATACAACAGATAATAACTATCATCCAATCACACAATCAAGCAATTTTAAATCTAACTATTTAAATTTTAAATCGAAACAATTCGATTGAGTGAGAAGTTCTCACCTTGAGTTTCCGATAATAGTTGTGGCGTTTTGTTTCGAATAAAATTAAACGTGCGTTTAATTTTACCCGAAATTTTCACTAGCTCCAAACGACTCCAATACAATTCCAAAGCGTAGTGCTCGACAAAACGAAGCCAACGCAAGTCGTTTCGTAATTTTCCGACCACGTATGAACAAGATATCAATTTTTAAAGGTCGCACGATTTTAAATATAAACAAATATACAATTTCTTTTATAATTTTAAAACCCTACTATCTGGGCCTTTCATCTCAAGATTGTTGATCACGGCTGCACGCACCATTTCTTCCTCCAGGTTACAATCATGACCAAGAACCTATATGCCGCCGTGAAACCCTAAATCATGCGACCAAATCGACGACATATACTTCGATCAGAGGCCCCCATTTCGTGTGCACGCCTCCACTCCACCCACGGCCCTAAGGGCTTGAAGCTCGGCCCCCCTTCATGTCGAAAAACGTGCGTGAACAATAGCCGAACGCGGCTGATTTGGAACCACAATGATGCTTCGTTTATCATCATCTCCGTCTGGATCTCAAGATCTCCCCTAGCTCTACAAGTTTCATGTTGAAAGTTTTTCATAAATGTCGTTGGATTTGAAGAAAATGAGGAAAAAACGAAATTGAATTTAGGCCATCAAAGGATGTAAGTGGCGGCTGAACATTTACAATTAGGGTTAGGGTTTTCTTTTTGCAAATTGTGAATATGAAGTGCTTATATAGAAAATTTCCAAAAACACTATTCATCTCGAATTTTCCGAACTCCAAATCTCGCACGGTGACTGGCGTTTCTGCACTACAAGATAATACGGCTATTCCAACAGCTCCTAGCCGTTGGTGACCGTTGGAAGCCGTTGGAATAAATCCCACGCCTTCCAATACTTTCCAACGGATCCAACGGACCATTTCCAACGGAATTTCCAACGGCCGCTAACGGCTACGAGCCGTTGTAATCCGTTAGACACCGTTACAATAAAATGGCCAATAAGCCGTTGGAAGCCGTTGGAAATACTGGGTTTATTTTGCTGTAAAACAGCAAGCCTATTTACCTTCCACCCACACCATTTCCAATCCATTCAATTTCCATCCCATTTCCAATCAATTCCACACATATATATCAATATCAATACAAACAACACACATAAATCAATAAAACACCAATATAAACAATCCAAACCGATCAAACATCACAAAATATACCATCAACGTACAAACCATCAACAAATGTCGATTAACCATGTACATACCATCAAAATATTTCTCACACACTCCGTACCAATATATACAACATCACCATCAACATCAAAACATCTCCAAGTCAATATATACATTGTTCAAACACAAATACTCAAAAACATACCTCCCCAAGGATCCTCGTCGCCTCCAGGAGCACCAGACGACGAAGGAAGGGTACCATGATTATGCAAATACTACGCAAGCTTTTGAACCAGCTGCTCCACCTGGATGGCTCGTAGACGATTCTCCTCCCGTAGCTGCTCAACCATAGCTCTAAGCTCTTTGATTTCTTCTTTGTCTAGGTTTTTTGAGCTTGTCGAGCCTGCAAATAGAAATAATAGCAAAAGGGTTGTCTCAGCATATAAAATATTATAACATTATATATCTAAACGCTGATTTTTTGTACATATGTGTGACATCCTGGATTTTTGGCAGTGTTATTTTAATAAATATTTAATTGAATTAATACAGCTTATTATTTTAAAACAAATATACATATACACACGTAATTGGGAGAAGCTGGTTTGGAATTACAATAAAGAGTTCTAAATATTTTAAACATGAAATCTATCTTATTTAACTTTATTAATATATGACTTAAACGTGTATATATATATGAAATAATCTGGATAATAATGGTTAGACTATAATATATCTTATCAATTTAAAACTGAAGTATAAAACAAGATATGTTTATAAACTAAATATAAATATAGATCAACACTAGAAACTATGAATTCATATTAGCATAAAAATAAATAATAAAGAAACAATTAAATGTTTGATAGTTTAAAAAAAATATGATAATAAGCATATAAAATAAACACTTAGGATAATTCTAAAATTTAAACATGAATGCTAATGGGACAACCTTGCACATGAAGGTACTAAATAAAATGAATACAAGTTGACATAATGTAAATATCTTTAAGCATGTAAACACAAAAGGGGGACATATCATTAAATGTAGCAAACAAAACTATTCATTAAGGTCAAACAGAATCAAAGACAAGTCATGTGAAATCAAAATCAGGTCTGCATATGAATCAAATCAAATTAAAACAAAGGATTAGATCAAATAAAATAAAGAGAAGAAGAAGTATCTCGGCCTGTACAAAATCTGCAGCCACACTAATGCTTGCTTGATACACTTCCTTCTTTTCTATATAAATACAACTACAAACCCCTGCCTGGTTCATACCACTTGTAAATAATAAAGCAAAGATACAGATCAAAGAAAATCAAAATTTAAAGCTCAGGAAAAATTCGAATTCCAGTTTGTTTTTAGGATTTAATTCATTTGAACAAGGAAGACTACAACCAGAATTGAATCAAAGTTAGACCATCTTAAGCTTTAGATTCAACATTCCTAAATCAAAGATTGTTTCCAGACATTAAAATTCAAGTCCATGCTCAAAAAAAAAAATCTTCTCTGTTCAACTTTATTCCAGGTGAGTAACTACATCCTTTAATGTGTGATCTGATGCATAGTCTTTTGGGTGATGTGTAAATGACGATTTTCATATGTTAATGAATATTAAGTGTAAGATATATGCATATCTGTTATATATGAACATATATGCCTCTGTTATACACAAGCTCTGTTCAAACATATTATAACAGTGAGTAATCGAAACTATATTTCTGTTTTTTTTAAATAATCTATTGCATAGATTGCTGAAATAAATCATGCCTTACCTATATATAAATTAGAGAAATCTATATATATAAATGAGTGTTTGTACTATGCATATCTGGATGTGTCTGTTTTTTTTCTGTTCCTAGGATTACAGAGTTTAAAAATGAATCAAAGTATTTCAAACTTCTTATCTGATCTCTGTTAAGCCTTGGGTTTTCAATCAAGATAAGTAAGCTTAAACATAGATTTAGTTTTAAGAAATACTTTTAAGAAAATTTAGTTTGAAATTTTCTATAAATCAAGAAAATACAGTGCGATACCAAAACGCTTAAAATTCTAAAATCTTGATTCTCTGATTTCTATATATATATATATATATATATATATATCCTAAAACAACTTTGGAAACTAAGATTTTTTTTTAAGGTAAGAATCAGAATTTTAAGTTCAATTTTGAATATGGAAATTGGGTTTGATCGGAAATGGAACTTTTGGCGATTACTAGTGATGGGTGAAGTTTAGGTGGTCGAGTATGTTACTGGAGATAGCTTGGGGAACGGGGGTCACAGCAAAAATGGGTAGAGGTTCGATCGCGATGGGGGGTAATTGAAGCTGGGAGTGATGGTTATCCTCTGATTTGAAGGCGAGTGATCTCGTCGTCAAGATCATCGAAGAGGGGATATTTTTCGATCATAGGTTGCTGTTACGTTCAACTCGAAGGATCGATATTTGTTTTCAACTTGAAGATCGAAGTGGATGTACGGAATCGATGGTGGGTGTGTTTGGTGACTCATCGACGATAGGGGAAGTGATCAGGTCGTCGGCGACCACCTTTACACGTGTACATGTGTTTCACGTATCAGAAGAGGCTAGGTTTGGACATTTGAGAAGAAGAAGTTCCACTTCAAGTTGAGTTGTCATTTGCGCGATGATAGACTCGGGCCACTTGACGAGTTGCATGCGAGAGTTTTGTCCTTCCAGTTTTAAAGTAAAAACTCGGACTAAATTTTAATTAAATGAAGGATGATTAGAAATTCGAGTCAGGTCTCGAGTCAAGTGAGGGTCGAAACCAAAGCAGGGGTTGAGCATGTTTTTAAACAAGTTTGAGTTGTAAATTTGAACTCGGTTTAAACTATTTTATGACACGTGTTTAAACTATTTTGATTTAAGAAGTTTTATGGTTTGTTAAACTTAAATTGTTAAGAAAAAATGTTATTTGTTTTAAAACTCAATTACATGATTTAATTATGTAAGTTAATTATTGAAATGAAATGTTTAAATTCCTGTAAATGATAATTAACTCATCAATAAGAATAATATTTTATCTTAAGATTAGTTAAGGCTTTAATGATGTGAGATTAGTTAGGTTGATGAAGGAAATTTAAGTATAATTAATTGATTTAATTAATTAATTAATTAAAAATAAATTTATTAATACTTTAGAGAAGTAATTAAAGGATAATTACTTAGTAGAAGTAATTAAGAATTAATTACTTGGTATAATTAATTAAAGGAATATAAATAAATTAACTGAGGTTGATTATTTGGCAATTAGAGATTAGTTAATTACTTGAACGATAAATTACTTAATGGAAGTAATTGAAAATTAATTACTTTGTGTAATTAATTAAAGTATGGATTAAATAAGACAGATTATTAAGGGTTAATAAATTGTAAGTGTGATTAATTGAAAGATAATTAATCAATGGAAGTGATTAAAGGACAATTAAATTGAGAAATTAATGAGAATGGGGGAAGGATAATTAATTTTTGTAATTAACTAAGAGTTAATTACTTAATGTAATTTAAAATATAATTAATCAAGGAAGATTAGTTAATGATGGATAACTAAAAGATGATTAATTTGTTTGTAATTATTTAGTGTTAAGTAAGGATAATCGAAGTGATTAAAGATTAGTAATTAATTTAATTAGGGATTGATTAAATTAATCTTGGAAGCGATCAATCTTGCTTGTGGACGATTGAATGCTGTAAATGCCTTGAATTAATGGATATCTCTGATATGAAACGTTTGTGATATGATATGATTAGATGAACAGTGATAATGTAGTTATTTATCGATGATAAATTGAGTGCATAAGTGACATTCTATTTAAAATTAATCTTATTGCTACTTGAATAACTTGGGTTAAGATGACATTGGATTCAAAGAGAACGGAGTCGGGTATTTGAAATACCCGAAACCACTTCGATTCTTTATAGATTGATATGTAAAATAAATAGGCTGGAATGGAATAAGTTAAGTGGATTGGATCATTTAATCTAAGTTTTGTACTTAGAAATTGATGTGTGACATAAGAGATGTTATAACAAATTGTGAATTGTAAATTTGATACTAGTTACCCGGGTTTATGTAAGTTTTATGATGTTGTATTCCATAATAGATGGATTTACTCACGCTGTTTTCCAGCCTGACCCGGGTGTTACTTTGGTGTAATGCTCGGGTCAGACCGAGTATTACAGATTTTCAGGTTAGGACGTTCTGGAGCTCAAGAGGCGAGCTGGTGGCAATATCGTATAGGCTATATCCACTGTATTTATATTACTGTTAATCTGAGTCATGATAATTGTAAATTTTCAGTGACTGTATATTATGTGAAACTCTGATGTATATTAAATGTAACTAACAGTTATAATATTCTTTTGTAAACTGTTATTATTTATTATTATATTTTATCCGCTGCGAATGTGAGTTGTTGATGTTTCTGTTCTTCTTCTTCAATCTCTTTCTTCTTTTTCATAACTATCTGGAATTTTCGGGATCGAAAATTTCGGGTCGTTACATTTGGTATCAGAGCTGAAAGGTTAAGCGAGAACCTTGGCTCTGGTGGAGATTACTCATTTAATAGGGTCTGTAGTACTCTAGAATGAGTGAGAATAAATATATATGAGCGCGTATTTGTTATTTTCTTATAAAAAGATTTTAAATGATTTTATATAAAAATATATTTTGATATATATAAAGCAATATCTCCTTTTAATAAATATTAAGGTGATTGGTTGTTAATTATTGAAATTAAAATTAAGAAGTAATATAATACAACCAAACTGAAGTCTTGAATTGGAATTAAATTAAGTAGAAATAGAAATACAACCAAATTGAAATTTAATGGATTGAAAATGAAATTCTAAATCTGGTTCTAGAATTTGGAAATTTTGGTTTCAAAGTAATGAGAAATAATAAATAAGTATTATTTGGATAACTGGGACTTGTTGCGAATAATGGGTTGTTTGGAAATTTATTTGAATTTAAAACCAAAGGTGGTTTAAAATTTTAAAACATGGCTGGGAGGGCCAAGAAATAAGTATGTATATATGTATGAATATACATGATATCAAAGATAATTTGAAATAAACATTAAGAGGTTGAGTTTTGATTTTTCCCTGAAGTGAGATGTAAAAGCCCAAAGTGATATAAGTTTTAAACTTATAAGAGAGGAAGAATTTTGAAATTTGAAGCGGGTATTCACATTGAGTAAGGTTGATTGGATTTAGTTGGAATTTAACTTTGGGGAAGTTAAATAAGTGTAGAAAAAGCAAGCTGAATTGGAAATTTCAAGATGAAATTGGAATTGAACTTGGAAAATTAAATGGATTTGATTTAAATTGAGAAAGGAATCGGGGTTGGGCTTTGCCCATTAGAAGGAAGTCCATAAGAAGGATTCTGATGGAAATGATAGGACTCTTAAACTTAGGGGATGGTGTAAACATCTTAATATTGACTTTGTAAGGCCTTTATTATGATGAATGGATGTAATAATGAACTGCTAATGTATAGACTATCTATATATGAAATATTTTATGGCAGATAATCTAATAAACCACCTTCTTTTATTTGAGACGGAATTTGAAATTAATTCAAACTGAAATTTCAAAGGTTTGGTTTCAAAATTGAATTTGATTTGAATTAATTGGAATTATGATTGAAGATGGATAAGTTTAAAAATTCAAATGGAAAATTTGAATTGGATAAATTTGAAAATTAGGACATGAAATTACTTTAAACTGAGAATTTGAATAATTAAGTTTGTAAAATATACTTGTTTAAGAACTGGCTACAAACTAGAAGATAAAAATTGAATAATAAATTAAAATAAAATTAAAATAAAATTCGTATTGAATTCTTATTTGGACCTTGAAATACATAAGTAAAGATAATTTAAAAGGGAATTTTGAGAATTGAACTCAGCAACTAAATTGATTAAAACTTTTAATAAAGGTTAATTTGGTTTAAATGGTTAAACCAACCTTTGAGAATTTAACTCGAATTTACATAATTCGAGATAGTATAAATTCAAAATTTAAATTGGATTAGTTCAAAATTGAATTTGGTTTGAATTAATTGGATTAGTGATTGAAGACGTATAGGATTAAAAATTTAAGTGGGGAATTAAATTTAGGTTAAATTGAAATGATTGAAATTGAAGTGGGTTCAATCGAATGGATATTAGTCCATAGTGATTGGAATAACTTGGGATTGTAATTAAAGTTAAATATGTTTAAAAATCAAATCGAATTTGATTTAAATTTGGAAAGAAATTGAGAATTAATTCAACTTGAATTGGGAATAAATCAAGTCCAATGGAAATTGGAGTTATTTAAAATTGGAATTGGGTCAATTTAAATGGAAATGGAAATTTAATTTGAATTGATGAGAATGGAGATTGGAAATTGAACAGTTTTGACTCTGGACCATTTTCAATATAAATTGTTTTAATATAAACTTATTTTTCCTAAGCTATTTAATACATATAACCTTTCTTTTGAAAATTATTTTGTACTTGTTGTACAATTATTTTTAGAACTATTTAACAATTTTCCAATTGTTTACTAAACTAATTACTTTTCTTCAACTATGTTACAAATTTATAACTGTTTTATAACCATTTTGTAATTATCTAAGATTTCTGAAACTATTTTGCTATTTTTCAACTATTTTATAATTAGTTAACTATTATACAGCTAATTTTGCAAACTAATACTTAGTTTTCAACTACTTATCTATTTTTAAAAAAATTCAAGCTATTTTCTAAATATAAACTGGTCGGAGTTCAAACTGTTATTGATTTAAATACCTAATTGAGATAAGGATTGAAGTAATAATCCGAATGGGAATTTAAGGAAATGTGAATAGAAAGGGAATTGATTTGGCTGATAATCAATGGAATTAAATACGTATGATGTACGTATATTATTCTATTCGCATAGTGATTTGATCCAGATCCGAGCATAGAATTTCGAGATACTTTATCGATCCGAATTGGGATTTTCACTCGATTTTCGACGGCGAACCTGGACATGGATTGTTGATTGGTTCTGGATATTCTCTATCATAGTTATAGCTATGCAAGGAGAATGACGGTTTCTGATCAAGAAACCAGATCTGTGTCTGCACTAGGAAGTCGGTGGACGATACTAGTTCGAAAGTGAAATTGTGTGATCGAGTGAGCGATCAGATTGGTATAGCGTACGGATGATATGTGTATATCATACGGATTTGAATGAAATTGATATTGGAAAGAGAAATTAAATTGAGATATTTGATTTTGAATAAACAAAGTTGTATATCTTTGTTGTATAAGATAAATCTTCCCTTGTTGAATTTATTGCTGGAAGAAAACTGTTTTTGAAATGTTTGAAGTACAAAAGGAGTTTTATACAAGTTTGAAAAGATCCAAAGTTTTTAAAATTTTATATATATATATATAAAGGATCATATGAGGAATTTGGAAAAAGGTTTTGGGAACCTTTGGATTGGAAAGGCTTTTGATTTTGGGTAAAATCAATATGAGAATTTGGTAAGCCTAGTTTGAGAATTATCAATTTTGGGATAATCGATTTTGTGTAAAGGAGCTTTGTATGATATCATACTAGGTGTATGATTTGAAGATACTATATGTGTATAGTATAAAATGTTTTGATGATGGCTCTGGGGAAAAAGGCGCTCCCTTGAAATGAACTTCTCAGGAGTGCCACCGGGTGGTGCTGCCTTGAGCCCCAAAGGAGGGGGGGTTCTAAAGTTGATCCTGTGAGGAGTCCGGACAAAACTAGTTCCTGAGGATTATTGGGTAGCGAAAGTCGAGGGCGCTGATGCCTACAGAGGCATTTGGGTTATGCTGTGACGACAATGTAACTCGACGTCGCTGCGATCTACTGTGGGGACCATAGCGAAAATCGTGTGGAGGATGAGTGTCAACGGTCTACACTTGATTTTGCCGGGAAGACAACGCGACATCGGTAGACTGCGATCTATGGTCAAGTGGAGTGGAGAAGTTTCATTTTTGGCAGCGAAATTCGATGGCGCTGATGCCTACAGTTATATGGGTTTTTGCTGTGATAGCTACGTAACCCCTGTTGTAGCTGCGATCTGTCATGGGTTCCATGGTGTAATCGAGGGGCGCGGAGGCCTACAGTTATCTATGGATCTTATCGGGATGGCAACGTAACCATCGGATTAACTGCGACCATGGATGGGAGTGATGATTTTCAAAGCATTCTCACCATAGTTATTTCCTCTATTTTCAAAAAAAAACTGTTTTCTATATTTTCAATAAAATTATTTTCCAAGTATTTTCACTGGGTGTTGAAAACGGGTTTGCCAAGTACTTATAGATTTTCAGTCCTACGCCTGATCAACGTATGACTGAATTTCTATGAGAACGAGGATGGACTTGTTGAAACATCAAGTTATAAAAGTATTTTTGTAAAACTACTTTGGAATAACATTATATAGATATTTAAAAGCATTTTAAATATGATCAAAGAATATTTATTTGATTTTAAGCATTTTTATAAATTCTGGCTTCGTTCCTTTTCGAGGACGAAAAGTTTTAAGGGGGGAGGGATGTGACATCCCGGATTTTTGGCAGTGTTATTTTAATAAATATTTAATTGAATTAATACAGTTTATTATTTTAAAACAAATATACATATACATACGTAATTGGGAGAAGCTGGTTTGGAATTACAATAAAGAGTTCTAAATATTTTAAACATGAAATCTATCTTATTTAACTTTATTAATATATGACTTAAACGTGTATATATATATATATGAAATAATCTGGATAATAATGGTTAGACTAAAATATATCTTATCAATTTAAAACTGAAGTATAAAACAAGATATGTTTATAAACTAAATATAAATATATATCAACACTAGAAACTATGAATTCATATGAGCATAAAAATAAATAATAAAGAAACAATTAAATGTTTGATAGTTTAAAAAATATATGATAATAAGCATATAAAATAAACACTTAGGATAATTCTAAAATTTAAACATGAATGCTAATGGGACAACCTTGCACATGAAGGTAGTAAATAAAATGAATACAAGTTGACATAATGTAAATATCTGTAAGCATGTAAACACAAAAGGGGGACATATCATTAAATGTAGCAAACAAAACTATTCATTAAGGTCAAACAGAATCAAAGACATGTCATGTGAAATCAAAATCAGGTCTGCATATGAATCAAATCAAAGTAAAACAAAGGATTAGATCAAATAAAATAAAGAGAAGAAGAAGTATCTCGGCCTGTACAAAATCTGCAGCCACACTAATGCTTGCTTGATACACTTCCTTCTTTTCTATATAAATACAACTACAAACCCCTGCCTGGTTCATACCACTTGTAAATAATAAAGCAAAGATACAGATCAAAGAAAATCAAAATTTAAAGCTCAGGAAAAATTCGAATTCCAGTGTGTTTTTTAGGATTTAATTCATTTGAACAAGGAAGACTACAACCAGAATTGAATCAAAGTTAGACCATCTTAAGCTTTAGATTCAACATTCCTAAATCGAAGATTGTTTCCAGACATTAAAATTCATGTCCATGCTCAAAAAAAAAATCTTCTCTGTTCAACTTTATTCCAGGTGAGTAACTACATCCTTTAATGTGTGATCTGATGCATAGTCTTTTGGGTGATGTGTAAATGAAGATTTGCATGGATGGATTCATATGTTAATGAATATTAAGTGGAAGATATATGCATATCTGTTATATATGAACATATATGCCTCTGTTATACACAAGCTCTGTTCAAACATATTATAACAGTGAGTAATCGAAACTATATTTCTGTTTTTTTTAAAATAATCTATTGCATAGATTGCTGAAATAAATCATGCCTTACCTGTATATAAATTAGAGAAATCTATATATATAAATGAGTGTTTGTACCGTGCATATCTGGATGTGTCTGTTTTTTTTCTGTTCCTAGGATTACAGAGTTTAAAAATGAATCAAAGTATTTCAAACTTCTTATCTGATCTCTGTTAAGCTTTGGGTTTTGAATCAAGATAAGTAAGCTTAAACATAGATTTAGTTTTAAGAAATACTTTTAAGAAAATTTAGTTTGAAATTTTCTATAAATCAAGAAAATACAGTGCAATACCAAAACGCTTAAAATTCTAAAATCTTGATTCTCTGATTTCTATATATATATATATATATATATATATATATATATATATATATCCTAAAACGACTTTGGAAACTAAGATTTTTTTTCAAGGTAAGAATCAGAATTTTAAGTTCAATTTTGAATGCGGAAATTGGGTTTGATCGGAAATGGAACTTTTGGCGGTTACTAGTGATGGGTGAAGTTTAGGTGGTCGAGTATGTTACTGGAGATAGCTTGGGGAATGGGGGTCACAGCAAAAATGGGTAGAGGTTTTTCTGGTGATCAAGGCGGCGAGGCGGAGACGGGTTAGGGTTTTATGGAGAGATTTGTACGACGTTGATGTCGAGAAATTTCCAGCGTGGGTGAAGTGCAGGGTTCGATCGCGATGTGGGGTAATTGAAGCTGGGAGTGATGGTTATCCTCTGATTTGAAGGCGAGTGATCTCGTCGTCAAGATCATCGGAGAGGGGATATTTTTCGATCGTAGGTTGCTGTTACGTTCAACTTGAAGGATCGATTTTTGTTTTCAACTTGAAGATCGAAGTGGATGTTCGGAATCGATGGTGGGTGTGTTTGGTGACTCGTCGACGATAGGGGAAGTGATCAGGTCGTCGGCGACCACCTTTACACGTGTACATGTGTTTCACGTATCAGAAGAGGCTAGGTTTGGACATTTGAGAAGAAGAAGTTCCACTTCGGGTTGAGTTGTGATTTGCGCGATGATAGACTCGGGCCACTTGACGAGTTGCACGCGAGAGTGTTGTCCTTCCTGTTTTAAAGTAAAAACTCGGACTAAATTTTAATTAAATGAAGGATAATTAGAAATTCGAGTCAGGTCTCGAGTCAAGTGAGGGTCGAAACCAAAGCAGGGGTTGAGCATGTTTTTAAACAAGTTTGCGTTGTAAATTTGTACTCGGTTTAAACTATTTTATGACACGTGTTTAAACTATTTTGATTTAAGAAGTTTTATGGTTTGTTAAACTTAAATTGTTAAGCAAAAATGTTATTTGTTTTAAAACTCAATTACAAGATTTAATTATGTAAGTTAATTATTGAAATGAAATGTTTAAATTCATGTAAATGATAATTAACTCATCAATAAGAATAATATTTTATCTTAAGATTAGTTAAGGCTTTAATGATGTGAGATTAGTTAGGTTGATGAAGGAAATTTAAGTATAATTAATTGATTTAATTAATTAATTAATTAAAAATAAATTTATTAATACTTTAGAGAAGTAATTAAAGGATAATTACTTAGTAGAAGTAATTAAGAATTAATTACTTGGTATAATTAATTAAAGGAATATAAATAAATTAACTGAGGTTGATTATTTGGCAATTAGAGATTAGTTAATTACTTGAACGATAAATTACTTAATGGAAGTAATTGAAAATTAATTACTTTGTGTAATTAATTAAAGTATGGATTAAATAAGACAGATTATTAAGGGTTAATAAATTGTAAGTGTGATTAATTGAAAGATAATTAATCAATGGAAGTGATTAAAGGACAATTAAATTGAGAAATTAATGAGAATGTGGAAAGGATAATTAATTTTTGTAATTAACTAAGAGTTAATTACTTAATGTAATTTAAAATATAATTTATCAAGGAAGATTAGTTAATGATGGATAACTAAAAGATGATTAATTTGTTTGTAATTAGTTAATGTTAAGTAAGGATAATCGAAGTGATTAAAGATTAGTAATTAATTTAATTAGGGATTGATTAAATTAATCTTGGAAGCGATCAATCTTGCTTGTGGACGATTGAATGCTGTAAATGCCTTGAACTAATGGATATCTCTGATATGAAACGTTTGTGATATGATATGATTAGATGAACAGTGATAATGTAGTTATTTATCGATGATAAATTGAGTGCATAAGTGACATTCTATTTAAAATTTAATCTTATTACTACTTGAATAACTTGGGTTAAGATGACATTGGATTCAAAGAGAACGGAGTCGGGTATTTGAAATACCCGAAACCACTTCGATTCTTTATAGATTGATATGTAAAATAAATAGGCTGGAATGGAATAATTTAAGTGGATTGGATCATTTAATCTAAGTTTTGTACTTAGAAATTGATGTGTGACATAAGAGATGTTATAACAAATTGTGAATTGTAAATTTGATACTAGTTACCCGGGTTTATATAAGTTTTATGATGTTGTATTCCATAATAGATGGATTTACTCACACTGTTTTCCAGCCTGACCCGGGTGTTACTTTGGTGTAATGCTCGGGTCAGACCGAGTATTACAGATTTTCAGGTTAGGACGTACTGGAGCTCAAGAGGCGAGCTGGTGGCAATATCGTATA
Organism: Allium cepa; assembly: GCA_030765085.1. Classification (NCBI taxonomy): domain Eukaryota; kingdom Viridiplantae; phylum Streptophyta; class Magnoliopsida; order Asparagales; family Amaryllidaceae; genus Allium; species Allium cepa. The sequence goes on from CM060941.1 coordinate 747,485,542, forward strand.
GAGTATATCCGCTGTATTTATATTACTGTTAATCTGAGTCATGATAATTGTAAATTTTCAGTGACTGTATATTATGTGAAACTCTGATGTATATTAAATGTAACCGACAGTTATAATATTCTTTTGTAAACTGTCATTATTTATTATTATATTTTATCCGCTGCGAATGTGAGTTGTTGATGTTTCTGTTCTTCTTCTTCTATCTCTTTCTTCTTTTTCATAACTATCTGGAATTTTCGGGATCGAAAATTTTGGGTCGTTACATTTGGTATCAGAGCTGAAAGGTTAAGCGAGAACCTTGGCTCTGGTGGAGATTACTCATTTAATAGAGTCTGTAGTACTCTAGAATGAGTTGAGAATAAATATATATGAGCGCGTATTTGTTATTTTCTTATAAAAAGATTTTAAATGATTTTATATAAAAATATATTTTGATATATATAAAGCAATATCTCCTTTTAATAAATATTAAGGTGATTGGTTGTTAATTATTGAAATTAAAATTAAGAAGTAATATAATACAACCAAACTGAAGTCTTGAATTGGAATTAAATTAAGTAGAAATAGAAATACAACCAAATTGAAATTTAATGGATTGAAAATGAAATTCTAAATCTGGTTCTAGAATTTGGAAATTTTGGTTTCAAAGTAATGAGAAATAATAAATAAGTATTATTTGGATAACTGGGACTTGTTGCGAATAATGGGTTGTTTGGAAATTTATTTGAATTTAAAACCAAAGGTGGTTTAAAATTTTAAAACATGGCTGGGAGGGCCAAGAAATAAGTATGTATATATGTATGAATATACATGATATCAAAGATAATTTGAAATAAACATTAAGAGGTTGAGTTTTGATTTTTCCCTGAAGTGAGATGTAAAAACCCGAAGTGATATAAGTTTTAAACTTATAAGAGAGGAAGAATTTTGAAGTTTGAAGCGGGTATTCACATTGAGTAAGGTTGATTGGATTTAGTTGGAATTTAACTTTGGGAAAGTTAAATAAGTGTAGAAAAAGCAAGATGAATTGGAAATTTCAAGATGAAATTGGAATTGAACTTGGAAAATTAAATGGATTTGATTTAAATTGAGAAAGGAATCGGGGTTGGGCTTTGCCCATTGGAAGGAAGTCCATAAGAAGGATTCTGATGGAAATGATAGGACTCTTAAACTTAGGGGATGGTGTAAACATCTTAATATTGGCTTTGTAAGGCCTTTATTATGATGAATGGATGTAATAATGAACTGCTAATGTACAGACTATCTATATATGAAATATTTTATGGCGGATAATCTAATAAACCACCTTCTTTTATTTGAGACGGAATTTGAAATTAACTCAAACTGAAATTTCAAAGGTTTGGTTTCAAAATTGAATTTGATTTGAATTAATTAGAATTATGATTGAAGATGGATAAGTTTAAAAATTCAAATGGAAAATTTGAATTGGATAAATTTGAAATTAGGACATGAAATTACTTTAAACTGAGAATTTGAATAATTAAGTTTGTAAAATATACTTGTTTAAGAACTGGCTACAAACTGGAGGATAAAAATTGAATAATAAATTAAAATAAAATTTGTATTGAATTCTTATTTGGACCTTGAAATACATAAGTAAAGATAATTTAAAAGGGAATTTTGAGAATTGAACTCAGCAACTAAATTGATTAAAACTTTTAATAAAGGTTAATTTGGTTTAAATGGTTAAACCAACCTTTGAGAATTTAACTCGAATTTACATAATTCGAGATAGTATAAATTCAAAATTTAAATTGGATTAGTTCAAAATTGAATTTGGTTTGAATTAATTGGATTAGTGATTGAAGACGTATAGGATTAAAAATTTAAGTGGGAAATTAAATTTAGGTTAAATTGAAATGATTGAAATTGAAGTGGGTTCAATCGAATGGATATTAGTCCATAGTGATTGGAATAACTTGGGATTGTAATTAAAGTTAAATATGTTTAAAAATCAAATCGAATTTGATTTAAATTTGAAAAGAAATTGAGAATTAATTCAATTTGAATTGGGAATAAATCAAGTCCAATAGAAATTGGAGTTATTTAAAATTAGAATTGGGTCAATTTAAATGGAAATGGAAATTTAATTTGAATTGATGAGAATGGAGATTGGAAATTGAACAGTTTTGACTCTGGACCATTTTCAATATAAATTGTTTTAATATAAACTTATTTTTCCCAAGCTATTTAATACATATAACCTTTCTTTTGAAAATTATTTTGTACTTGTTGTACAATTATTTTTAGAACTATTTAACAATTTTCCAATTGTTTACTAAACTAATTACTTTTCTTCAACTATGTTACAAATTTATAACTGTTTTATAACCATTTTGTAATTATCTAAGATTTCTGAAACTATTTTGCTATTTTTCAACTATTTTATAATTAGTTAACTATTATACAGCTATTTTGCAAACTAATACTTAGTTTTCAACTGCTTATCTATTTTTAAAAATTTTCAAGCTATTTTCTAAATATAAACTGGTCGGAGTTCAAACTGTTATTGATTTAAATACCCAATTGAGATAAGGATTGAAGTAATAATCCGAATGGGAATTTAAGGAAATGTGAATAGAAAGGGAATTGATTTGGCTGATAATCAATGGAACTAAATACGTAGGACGTACGTATATTATTCTATTCGCATAGTGATTTGATCCAGATCCGAGCACAGAATTTCGAGATAGTTTATCGATCCGAGTTGGGATTTTCACTCGATTTTTGACGGCGAACCTGGATATGGATTGTTGATTGGTTCTGGATATTCTCTATCATAGTTATAGCTATGCAAGGAGAATGACGGTTTCTGATCAAGAAACCAGATCTGTGTCCGCACTAGGAAGTCGGTGGACGATACTAGTTCGGAAGTGAAATTGTGTGATCGAGTGAGCGATCAGATTGGTATAGCGTACGGATGATATGTGTATATCATACGGATTTGAATGAAATTGATATTGGAAAGAGAAATTAAATTGAGATATTTGGTTTTGAATAAACAAAGTTGTATATCTTTGCTGTATAAGATAAATCTTCCCTTGTTGAATTTATTGCTGGAAGAAAACTGTTTTTGAAATGTTTGAAGTACAAAAGGAGTTTTATACAAGTTTGAAAAGATCCAAAGTTTTTAAAATTTTATATATATATAAAGGATCTTATGAGGAATTTGGAAAAAGGTTTCTGGAACCTTTGGATTTGGATAGGCTTTTGATTTTGGGTAAAATCAATATGAGAATTTGGAAAGCCTAGTTTGAGAATTATCAATTTTGGGATAATCGATTTTGTGTAAAGGAGCTTTGTATGATATCATACTAGGTGTATGATTTGAAGATACTATATGTGTATATTATAAAATGTTTTGATAATGGCTCTGGGGAAAAAGGCGCTCCCTTGAAATGAACTTCTCAGGAGTGCCACCGGGTGGTGCTGCCTTGAGCCCCAAAGGACGGGGGGTTCTAAAGTTGATCCTGTGAGGAGTCCGGACAAAACTAGTTCCTGAGGATTATTGGGTAGCGAAAGTCGAGGGCGTTGATGCCTACAGAGGCATTTGGGTTATGCTGTGACGACAATGTAACTCGATGTCGCTGCGATCTACTGTGGGGACCATAGCGAAAAACGTGTGGAGGATGAGTGTCAACAGTCTACACTTGATTTTGCCAGGAAGGCAACGCGACATCGGTAGACTGCGATCTATGGTCAAGTGGAGTGGAGAAGTTTCATTTTTGGCAGCGAAATTCGATGGCGCTGATGCCTACAGTTATATGGGTTTTTGCTGTGATAGCTACGTTACCCCAGTTGTAGCTGCGATCTGTCATGGGTTTCATGGTGTAATCGAGGGGCGCGGAGGCCTACATTTATCTATGGATTTTGTCGGGATGGCAACGTAACCATCGGGTTAACTGCGACCATGGATGGGGGTGATGATTTCCAAAGCATTCTCACCAAAGTTATTTCCTCTATTTTCAAAAAAAAAAATTGTTTTCTATATTTTCAATAAAATTATTTTTCAAGTATTTTCACTGGGTGTTGAAAACGGGTTTACCAAGTACTTATAGATTTTCAGCCCTACGCCTGATCAACGTATGACTGAATTTCTATGAGAACGAGGATGGACTTGTTGAAACATCAAGTTATAAAAGTATTTTTGTAAAACTACTTTGGAATAACATTATATAGATATTTAAAAGCATTTTAAATATGATCAAAGAATATTTATTTGATTTTAAGCATTTTTATAAATTCTGGCTTCGTTCCTTTTCGAGGACGAAAAGTTTTAAGGGGGGAGGGATGTGACATCCCGGATTTTTGGCAGTGTTATTTTAATAAATATTTAATTGAATTAATACAGCTTATTATTTTAAAAAAAAAACATACATATACATACGTAATTGGGAGAAGCTGGTTTGGAATTACAATAAAGAGTTCTAAATATTTTAAACATGAAATCTATCTTATTTAACTTTATTAATATATGACTTAAACGTCTATATATATATATATATATATATATATATATATATGAAATAATCTGGATAATAATGGTTAGACTAAAATATATCTTATCAATTTAAAACTGAAGTATAAAACAAGATATGTTTATAAACTAAATATAAATATATATCAACACTAGAAACTATGAATTCATATGAGCATAAAAGTAAACAATAAAGAAACAATTAAATGTTTGATAGTTTAAAAAAAATATGATAATAAGCATATAAAATAAACACTTAGGATAATTCTAAAATTTAAACATTAATGCTAATAGGACAACCTTGCACATGAAGGTACTAAATAAAATGAATACAAGTTGACATAATGTAAATATCTTTAAGCATGTAAACACAAAAGGGGTACATATCATTAAATGTAGCAAACAAAACTATTCATTAAGGTCAAACAGAATCAAAGACATGTCATGTGAAATCAAAATCAGGTCTGCATATGAATCAAATCAAATTAAAACAAAGGATTAGATCAAATAAAATAAAGAGAAGAAGAAGTATCTCGGCCTGTACAAAATCTGCAGCCACACTAATGCTTGCTTGATACACTTCCTTCTTTTCTATATAAATACAACTACAAACCCCTGCCTGGTTCATACCACTTGTAAATAATAAAGCAAAGATACAGATCAAAGAAAATCAAAATTTAAAGCTCAGGAAAAACTCGAATTCCAGTTTGTTTTTCAGGATTTATTTCATTTGAACAAGGAAGACTACAACCAGAATTGAATCAAGGTTAGACCATCTTAAGCTTTAGATTCAACATTCCTAAATCAAAGATTGTTTCCAGACATTAAAATTCAAGTCCATGCTCAAAAAAAAAATCTTCTTTGTTCAACTTTATTCCAGGTGAGTAACTACATCCTTTAATGTGTGATCTGATGCATAGTCTTTTGGGTGATGTGTAAATGACGATTTTCATATGTTAATGAATATTAAGTGTAAGATATATGCATATCTGTTATATATGAACATATATGCCTCTGTTATACACAAGCTCTGTTCAAACATATTATAACAGTGAGTAATCGAAACTATATTTCTGTTTTTTTGAAAAATAATCTATTACATAGATTGCTGAAATAAATCATGCCTTACCTGTATATAAATTAGAGAAATCTATATATATAAATGAGTGTTTGTACTGTGCATATCTGGATGTGTCTGTTTTTTTTCTGTTCCTAGGATTGCAGAGTTTAAAAATGAATCAAAGTATTTCAAACTTCTTATCTGATCTCTGTTAAGCTTTGGGTTTTCAATCAAGATAAGTAAGCTTAAACATAGATTTAGTTTTAAGAAATACTTTTAAGAAAATTTAGTTTGAAATTTTACATAAATCAAGAAAATACAGTGCAATGCCAAAACGCTTAAAATTCTAAAATCTTGATTCTCTGATTTCTATATATATATATATATATATATATATATATATATATATATATATCCTAAAACGACTTTGGAAACTAAGATTTTTTTTTAAGGTAAGAATAAGAATTTTAAGTTCAATTTTGAATGCGGAAATTGGGTTTGATCGGAAATGGAACATTTGGCGATTACTAGTGATGGGTGAAGTTTAGGTGGTCGAGGATGTTACTGGAGATAGCTTGGGGAACGGGGGTCACGGCAAAAATGGGTAGAGGTTTTTCGGGTGATCAAGGCGGCGAGGCGGAGACGGGTTAGGGTTTTATGGAGAGATTTGTACGACGTTGATGTCGACAAATTTCCGGTGTGGGTGAAGTGCAGGGTTCGATCGCGATGGGGGGTAATTGAAGCTGGGAGTGATGGTTATCCTCTGATTTGAAGGCGAGTGATCTCATCGTCAAGATCATCGAAGAGGGGATATTTTTCGATCGTAGGTTGCAGTTACGTTCAACTTGAAGGATCGATTTTGTTTTCGACTTGAAGATCGAAGTGGATGTTCGGAATCGATGGTGGGTGTGTTTGGTGACTCGTCGACGATAGGGGAAGTGATCAGGTCGCCGGCGACCACCTGTACACGTGTACATGTGTTTCACGTGTCAGAAGAGGCTGGGTTTGGACATTTGAGAAGAAGAAGTTCCACTTTGGGTTGAGTTGTGATTTGCGCGATGATAGACTCGGGCCACTTGACGAGTTGCACGCGATAGTGTTGTCCTTCCAGTTTTAAAGTAAAAACTCGGACTAAATTTTAATTAAATGAAGGATGATTAGAAATTCGAGTCAGGTCTCGAGTCTAGTGAGGGTCGAAACCAAAGCAGGGGTTGAGCATGTTTTTAAACAAGTTTGAGTTGTAAATTTGAACTCTGTTTAAACTATTTTATGACACGTGTTTAAACTATTTTGATTTAAGAAGTTTTATGGTTTGTTAAACTTAAATTGTTAAGCAAAAATGTTATTATTTTTAAAACTCAATTACATGATTTAATTGTGTAAGTTAATTATTGAAATGAAATGTTTAAATTCATGTAAATGATAATTAACTCATCAATAAGAATAATATTTTATCTTAAGATTAGTCAAGGCTTTAATGATGTGAGATTAGTTAGGTTGATGAAGGAAATTTAAGTATAATTAATTGATTTAATTAATTAATTAAAAATAAATTTATTAATACTTTAGAGAAGTAATTAAAGGATAATTACTTAGTAGAAGTAATTAAGAATTAATTACTTGGTATAATTAATTAAGGGAATATAAATAAATTAACTGAGGTTGATTATTTGGCAATTAGAGATTAGTTAATTACTTGAATGATAAATTACTTAAAGGAAGTAATTGAAAATTAATTACTTTGTGTAATTAATTAAAGTATGGATTAAATAAGACAGATTATTAAGGGTTAATAAATTGTAAGTGTGATTAATTGAAAGATAATTAATCAATGGATGTGATTAAAGGACAATTAAATTGAGAAATTAATGAGAATGGGGGAAGGATAATTAATTTTTGTAATTAACTAAGAGTTAATTACTTAATGTAATTTAAATATAATTAATCAAGGAAGATTAATTAATGATGGATAACTAAAAGATGATTAATTTGTTTGTAATTAGTTAATGTTAAGTAAGGATAATCGAAGTGATTAAAGATTAGTAATTAATTTAATTAGGGATTGATTAAATTAATCTTGGAAGCGATCAATCTTGCTTGTGGATGATTGAATGCTGTAAATGCCTTGAATTAGTGGATATCTCTGATATGAAACGTTTGTGATATGATATGATTAGATGAACAGTGATAATGTAGTTATTTATCGATGATAAATTGAGTGTATAAGTGACATTCTATTTAAAATTTAATCTTATTACTACTTGAATAACTTGGGTTAAGATGACACTGGATTCAAAGAGACCGGAGTCGGGTATTTGAAATACCCGAAACCACTTCGATTCTTTATAGATTGATATGTAAAATAAATAGGCTGGAATGGAATAATTTAAGTGGATTGGATCATTTAATCTAAGTTTTGTACTTAGAAATTGATGTGTGACATACGAGATGTTATAACAAATTGTGAACTGTAAATTTGATACTAGTTACCCGGGTTTATGTAAGTTTTATGATGTTGTATTCCATAATAGATGGATTTACTCACGCTGTTTTCCAGCCTGACCCGGGTGTTACTTTGGTGTAATGCTCGGGTCAGACCGAGTATTACAGATTTTCAGGTTAGGACGTTCTGGAGCTCAAGAGGCGAGCTGGTGGCAATATCGTATAGGCTATATCCACTGTATTTATATTACTGTTAATCTGAGTCATGATAATTGTAAATTTTCAGTGACTGTATATTATGTGAAACTCTGATGTATATTAAATGTAACCAACAGTTATAATATTCTTTTGTAAACTGTTATTATTTATTATTATATTTTATCCGCTGCGAATGTGAGTTGTTGATGTTTCTGTTCTTCTTCTTCTATCTCTTTCTTCTTTTTCATAACTATCTGGAATTTTCGGGATCGAAAATTTCGGGTCGTTACAATATGTAAAAGGATTAATTACCGTTAGGTTCCCGAAGCCAAAATGTTTACTCCATTGCGCCGGATCCATAACAACGGTAAAAATGTTATCCTGCTCCTTCTGTGTCAGCGCATCACGACCAGACTGCTGAAGCGCATAAGCCTGTGCCTCCTGCAACCTCGAATATAATGAAAAAAAACAATTTCAGTTGAAAAATAGTAGCATGTAATTATTTTGCATAGCTAGAAATTAATAAACTTATCGGTGTAAGTATTAGAAATTAAAAAATGCATACATATGCCTCGGTCGCCCTATCTTGATCATCCCACTGATATATGATATTGCCAGCCTCATCTACTTGCCTAGACGCGTGAGTGTGAGCAAACACGTCCACTAATCCAACAGAGCCTCCACGAGCTCGTTCCTGCAATTGATAATTTGGATAATTTAACTGTACATAACTAATTACTGAACTGATCAATATAGAAATGTGATAATAGATAAATTTAACAAATCTTCGCAGTGATGCTGGAAAGATTTGGAGCCTCCACGGTGTGACACAGGATTCCTGCTCCTGTTTGCCGAGTTCCTAGCTGAGTCCTCCTGCAAATTTACAATGATTAATTATTTATTAAACGGTAAAAAATTGCTGATATTTATTGTAGATTTACCTTGAACTCCTCAGAGTTCCACCACTCAACCCACTTCTCTCATACAGTCGTGCTCATCCACTTGGGCTTCTTTCCTACTTTTTTAATCTCCGACATAGTCTCCCTATAGTTCTTCGCAATCCTGGAGTTCCAGTGTCGCTGAACTAAATTGATGTCAGGCTCTTGCAAATCTATGGCGCCCTGTACAATGAGAAAATATTACTAATTATTTATTTGTATTTAATTAATCATCTTGTAAAGCGGTATAAACTTACCAGAAAATCTTGCCAAATCGTCTCTCTTCACGTCGTCGGGGATCTTGCCCCACTTGGGCCAGCAATCGGTCATCCTAGCCATGTACGCCTGCTTCGAAATGTTCAAAACCACTTTGGATGGCTCCAACTCAAATCCACTGCATTAAATATAAAATTTAACTTTAGACAATTGTAGATATATCATGTACAATTAAAAAATTAAAATGCTATGCTTGCTAATTATGATACTTACGTCTCATCAGCCTTAGGCTGCAAGTAAATAAGTGGCCGAGCTGGTGGCTCACCACTACTCTCTCCAATATGACGTGAAGAGCCACGTCGCCGAGACCCAGTACCAGAACCGAAACCGGACATAATATATATATATATATACCTGCCATATATACATACATATACAATTCATAATAATCATGATATGATGAACCATTAAAAAATGTAATACAATATGCTACAAATGTGTCATGTTGTGTATGTGTTGAGTGTGTGAGTATACACTTATTGTCATTAAAATTGTATAAATTGGATAAATGCATTATTAATCAGAGATCAATGTAATGTGAATATTTTAAAAATTACCAGATATTACTCAGTCGTCCTCATCGTTTTCTGATTCAGACTCGGTTTCGTGCTCTATGTCGTTTTCCTCTACACTCTCAAATGCTTCAACTAATACATTTGTCTCATCATTTAAAGGTCCAAAATCAGTTTGATCGTTTGTAATTGCTATTTCAGCATTTTCCTCCAGATCTTCTTGATAGGCTTGTTCGTCTGGAATATTTTGTCCATCGAACGTAAATCTTGCTTTGGTTTTAAAACCGCAGACCAATCTGCTTTATCCCTTTATAGAGATGGATAAGGGGCATAATAAGCTTGTAGGGCTTGTTTGGCTAGTATAAATGGGTCGTACTTTTGATAACGCGAGGTATGTTTAATTTCTATAAGATTATATTTTGGATGCACGTTAATACCAGAACCTAGAACATTGCTGAACCAGTTGCATCTAAACAAATAAACATCCTCCACGGGTCTTGTAAAATATGTCAACTGCAATATCTGAGTTAACACGCCATAAAAATCATTTATATGATTATTAGGGTCATCACTGCCTTTAACAAATACACCAGTATTGTTTGTTAATTTTTCAGCACCATATTCTTTGGTGTTGAATTTATATCCATTAACAAAAAATATTGGATACGTTTTAACTTTTCTTTTCGGTCCAAACGCCAAATGTTTCAGTCCTTTATCGAGCACATTATTTGTGGGATCAGAAACGTATTTCGAAAACCAAGTACTGAAATCTTTGCTTAAATCGCCGCCTGGATTTTGTGATTCATAAATACTACAAACACAAACATGATATATTACATTATTATTTATTCATACGTGTAGTATTAAATTTAACAAAACTTGGAATATGCTAATTACCTAACAAATGGTGCAACTTCAGGACAATTAAGAAGAATATATGTGTGTGCTACATGGTATTCTTTATCATCTAGCCATACTTCCTCACATTTTCCAGCATTTCGGCCATGTTGTTTAAAAATAGATAATACTGATTCAGAAGAAGAATCTTGTTCAACGGCCTGATCGTCATTACGCGGAACACTTACAAATGATAAGTTCACATGGTCTTTAAAATAATGAGAGAAAAAGAAAGAAGCTTCTTCTTCGATATATGATTTGTAAATAGAACCTTCAACTCGAGCTTTTTGTCTCATTTTTTCTTTAAATGATTTAAGAACCTATAAAAAATATTTGGATTAAGTATTAACTACTATATTTATACTTAAATCAACATTTACATACTCAATATAGTAACATACCTTTCGAATGGATACATCCATCCATATTGCACAGGACCTCGAAGACGTGCTTCATATGAAAGATGAACAGGTAAATGCTCTATTACATTAAAGAAACCCGGAGGAAATATTTTCTCCAGTTTGCAGAGCAGTATAGGAATTTCTTCTTCAAGTTTAAGTAGACGGTCTACTTTTAACGTAGTTGAACAAAGCTCCTTGTAAAATAAACTAAGTTCTGTTATTACCGTCCAAACTTTTACCCGTAATAATTCTTTGAAAACGATGGGTAACAAATTTTCCATCATTACATGACAATCATGGCTTTTCATTCCACTCAGTCTCCCATTTTTATAGTCGACACATCTACGAAGATTAGAGGAAATTCCATTGGGAAATCATAATCCTTCCACCCATTGTAACGGTACTTTAACTTGGTTGCTGTCTAGTTCATAGCATGCTATGGGTTTTTTTATTGTCGGGAGTCATATGAAGCTCAGGACGATTGCATATTTGCTTTATATCACGTCTAGATTTCAAATCGACCTTAGTCTTGCCCTTCACATTCAAAACTGTATAAAAAACATTATCAAATACGTTTTTTTGTTATGCATCACGTCAATGTTATGACGGATTAATAGATTTTTCCAATAAGGCAATTCCCAGAATATACTTTGTTTGCACCAATTATGAAACGTCGATTTACCTTGAATTTCTTCTTGTTGTCTGGTCTCGTGTATCTTTGGATAATCTTTTACAAGTTCATATATATCCTCGCTTGACCAAACCGCTGGTGGTCGTAGAGTCTCATGTCTATTAGCTATGAAGTTTTTTTTGTCTCTTCTAAAAGGGTGATTAATATGAAGAAAATATCGATGACAATCAAACCATGAAATTTTCTTTCCATTTGGCAAAGAAAATGCTCGTGTTTCTTCCATGCAATAAGGACAAGCAAAACGACCGGCCGTACTCCAAGCCGAAAGCATTGCATATGCAGGAAAATCGCTAATAGTCCATAACAAAGAAGCGAACATCCGAAAAAATTTCTTTTTTGATATGTCGTATGTTTCAACTCCTTCATACCATAATATTTTCAACTCTTCGATTAATGGTTGTAAGTAAACATCAATGCCCTGTCTCGGATCATCAGGACCAGGGACGACAATCGTGAGAAACATATATGGAGTTTTCATACACATCCATGGAGGTAGATTGTAAGGTGTGATTATTATAGGCCAAGATGAATATTTAGAACCAAACTGAGAAAACAGTGAGAAGCCGTCTGTACATAAACCTAGTCTAATATTTCGGCTCTCCGCTGCGAAATCGGGATATTTCTTGTGAAAATGTTTCCATGATTCTCCATCGGTTGGGTGTGTCAACGTTCCTTCTTGAGATGTTCTCACACTGTGCCATCTCATATGATGCGATGTTACAGATGATGCATACAATCGTTGAAGTCTAGGGGTGAGGGGCAAATAATGCATACGCTTGTACGGAACTTCTTTTCCCATCTTTTTCCTTGATTTGTATCTTTCCTGATTATATATTTTACAATTTCTAAGATTGATGTCTTCTTTCCAATACAACATGCAACCCTTTAAACATGTATCTATTTTTTGATATGGCAAACCGAAAGATGACATAAGTTTTTTCACTTCATAATAATTTTCACACATTAAATTATCGGATGGCATATGAGGTTTAGCAGCTTGCACAGCAGCCGTAAATCCAGCTTCTGTAAGGTTGCATTGTGATTTCATTGCAATTTATTCTGCAGTTACCGATAACTGAGAGACGCTAAAACATCCATTCCAAATGGGTTTTTTAGCATGATCCAATAAATCATATATTTTTTTAGCTCCAACATTTGGTTCCTCTTCGATGTTAACATCGTCGTTATCAACTACAACGGTAGGGAACATTGATCGTGCTGCATCTTCGACCATATGTTCTATGAGATTCGTACTACCTTCTTCGCTGATGACCTCCACCGACTGTTCATGATTATTAGGGGCTACAATTTCTCCATGACGATCCCACAGCAAATAATTGGGTACAAAACCAAATTGGCGCAAATGAACCTTAGCCATATTCGGTTCTAAATAGTTCAACAATTTGCATCTACTACACGGACAATGAATTTCTTCATCGTTTGCAATATTACTTATAGCAAATTCGATGAATACTTGTACCCCTTTTAGAAAATGTTCGCTTATTGCGCCACTAATTTCCCTTCTTTGATACATCCAGCTCCGATCATTAAAGTAATTGACCATGTTTCCCTACTAGAAAATCTATGATAGAGTAAAATGTTATAAATCATTCATTTTATATTTTGCAAGAAATTTTCCAACGGCTTCCAACGGCCGCAAACTGCTAATTTCACAAACTTTATTTTAAATAAGCAACTATTGTTTCATTGCCACTTATGTGTCTTTCTTTGATGGTCGGTCATCCTACTTCCCATTACAAACACAATAGTAATTATATTTCGTAAATTATATCATTTTAAACAATTCACAAAATTTCGGCAACATTTCCCCCATGTTCCTTGTATCGTACACAAATGCGTGTACACAAGGAACGTAAAGGAAATGCCGTCGAAGTTTTGTGAACCGTTTAAAGTGATATGATTGACGGAATATAATTACTTTATAGTGTTTGTAACTTGTCCAATATAGGGACAAATCCGACAAATGATGTATCAGATGATTAGAGTTGTCCGTTTTGTGGAAAAAACGAATGTCCCTAAAACGATCATATACAACACTTGTCAGACGGGGCCAAATATATCTAAGGATTTAAATATTTGTTTATATTAAATTTAAATATATAACTCGTTTAATTAATATTGGTTTATATTTTACCGTTTTATTACATAAGAACTAAATTCATTTATACACAAAATTTGTACACAAAATTCATTTATTACAAATTCATTTACACACTAAATCAATTCACGTATTCGCACAAATGCAATATCAATTTTAACGGCTTTCAAATGTAATAAACTCTATCACGCACATACGTTTAATATACTAACCAAATCAACATAAACTATAATGCAATATCCTAAATTACAAAATTTTCAATCGGTTATAATAACTTGTTCATTATGGTATAATAGTTGCAATTAGGGGATAACATGATGTAATATGCATACACTAACAAGTAGGAATCAATCAACATTCGAATTAAACCCTAAATCAAAAAAACCTACATATTAGGTTTAGCAAAATTACCGATTTGGAGAGCTAGAAGGGTGGAGATGGCAGGAGCAGCTTCTAGATGGCGTTGGAGGTGGTTGGGATGGTGTTTGGGCCGGCAGCTGAAGATTGGAGGTGGTGGAATGGTGGAAATGGGGGGAAAGTTGTGAAGAGAAGAGGATGGAATGAGCTGAAGATCGGTCTCTGGAAAATATGCAGGAAATTTTCCAACGGCCGCAAGCGGCGAATTTCCAACGGCTTCAAACGGTTACGTCAAGATCCAACGAGCCGTTGGAAAAGCTGTTGGAGGCCGTTGGAAATTGAGCGTTGGAATACACTGTAGTTCTAGTAGTGCTGGGGTTTAACCCGCGTTTCGGACACAATGGAATAGGTTTCGGAAGCCAATTCGATCATCTGTGCGAGTTGCAGCAATAAACGATCGATTTTAAATTAAATCGATTAAACCAATTTTTATGCGTTTTGGTTTGTCTCGGACAAACGGTAAATCTGATTGACACGAAATTTAAAACCTTATAATAATATAATATTATGAATCCGATGAAACTAGTTTCGTCGAAATCGAAAACTGTTTGAAAAATGACTATTTTCACTAGTCGATTAAATATTAAAATATTAAATTTTCACAAATTAACTTTTAATACAATTTTAAAAGTTCACAAACATCGTTCTAACTCCAATATGATTTAATATAACTTTATAAATCATTTTTAATCACATTAAACCCAATTTCCAATTATTTACGCAATTTCAAATATTAAATTATCGATTTAATTATCCAATTAAATCTAAATATTTGAAAAATAAATTTATTCGACTTACAAATTTTACTTGTTGATATTTAAAATCAATTAAATATCTGAATTTCAATTGACAGAAATTCTGGGTCATTACAATTACTATATGATTGGTCTATTTCAATTTAAATAATTGGGTTTGGAGTTGCATTTAACAAATATTTTCTACCCCTTATTTAAAGAAGAGCGACATCAATTCATAAATTTTGGCTGTTTGATTCATAAAATGTGTGCTTGTTTCACTTTTGATCATTGCATTAAGATTTATCCGTGCATATTTTACCAATAATTGCTTCAAATTTTGATGGTTTAAACCTAACAAATTACTTCATATTTGATATTTTCAGTTATTGTTCATATCCTATATCGTAAGTCACAGATTCAGTTCTGTGTTTGCATTTGTGTATGTTCTTTATGTAGACTGGTAGCAGTGGATTGGAACTTTTAACTTGTAGCTCATAGCATTTTTGAACCCACGGCATAGCAACGTGATTAGAAATTGTACAAAATTTGATCTGTATTCATATCCATAAAGTATTTGCATAAATTTATGTTATTTCATCCATTTCTCAAGAGTTTTAGTCAAGTGATACATTTTTCCATTTCCATATTCAAAAAACTATGCATTACTTACTTCCCTATTGTTCCTTGAGTTCAAAAACTGAGGCAATTTGCCTTAGTTCACAATTAACCTAAGATCGATGGTCAAAAATAGTACAATAGATGTGTGTATACCTCACTGCATAAAGGTTTTAGTTGTAATTTTCAAAAATTAGTTTGGCTTGGGGATAGTTACTACTTCATGTGACCAAACCCGATTTCAGAGATATGTCGTTGCATGCCCAAGAACTTTCGATTCGGATCCAATTGACAGTATAAATGACATACATCAAAAGGTCCTTGAATTATACTAGTGGAACCGTTTGAGAATTTTATTGCTCATATTATGTTTTTATAGGCATTTTGTACTTGCATACTTGTATTCATGCCTATGCTACATAAACTGCCCGTATACACACACATATGTATAATATGTCCCATTTTGTGTCCTCATATGGACGGCCCTTGCATTGTTCTATAATATATTAGATTCTTACACCTTAAGCCTTGCAGTTTCTTATGTTAAACTTCAGTGCAGTGGAAGATTAATTTAAGATGGACTAAGTTACAAGTTTCTAGTCATTAGTTTCCTTGTCAAAAGCATTGTTTATCAAGAATATACATGTGCAATTATACTGTGACAATTAGGCTGGTAACTGATTCGTCTTGGATAGGGTTTGGTTTTGGTTTCATAGTAATACCCTTCAATATCGATCGTTCGAACCTGACCAAACCTGAGAACCGCTGGGTCGGGTCCAGTTGATGGTATACATGACATATTTAAAAAAAGTTATTGAATTATACCAGCAGTACGTATTAATCATAACTTAATTACATTGTATATTAGAATTATATTTTTACTAGCATATCATACAATCATATTGTTGGGATCTTGAAGATATTACTGCCCAGGCTTTGTCATTACCCTGGGGCACTCAACCAGGCAAGTATTCTATTATTTAAAAACTACGTTGACTGATTAATGATTAACGATGTATTATATCTTAACTACATGAAAACCACTATTGATTTGAAAGAACTGGTACGCTTTTTTTTGGTGAGTTGGTGATAAATTCAGACAGTCATGTAATTCACTCATTGAATTGTAATATTTTTGATTGCTCTTAATTATCATGTTTTGCAAGTTATGTCATGTCATTGTGTAATGATTCACTTTCACCAGTTGCTTTAGTATTTGTGATGTATTTACAATTTTATGGAATCATTTTGAGTAGTTCACCCAAATATAAGAGGTAGTAGGTATTCACTTTTTTTAATGGTTCACCTGGCCTCTTCGTTCTGTAGCTTTTATTATGTTCTTAGCTAATGGTACACATCTCAGTTTTTCTTCTTCATTCAACCGTAACCATTATGTTAGAGGAGCCAAGAAAATTAAGAACATCAGGCTTAAGAATTTCTCTAAGTTTATGAACTTTATTTTGAAGTTACTGGATGTTGTAGACCTGGTTGCTGGATAGTTTGCACGGTAGGATTGTTTGTTTAATGAAAATTAATACTAGAGACTTAGAGCTGTTGTTGTAAACTGTAAAGATCTCAGATGCATAAGAGAGGTTGCGTTTAGAGAAAAAATAGAGTAAATAACTATTTTTCTATGTTAAGGTAAATGATCTATAGGTATTTGAATCTTGAAGCAACAATCACTTATGGCATATGAAAAATACAATTTTACACCGACTAGATTCTACACCAAACACTACAGATTGATGTAGTTTTGCATACTGGGAGAGTAGCTTTTGGTTTTATCTACCAGAGGATGGGTTCAAAATCTTATTTGCATTTTATAAGATGAAAGCTTTTCTGACACCATCTATGTGTACATGGGAATGGTCGTGTTTTTTAACTAGAATACTCTGACCAACTTAAGAGTGGAAAAGAACAGCGCACATATGACAATGAATCCTTAATTTATCCACTGAATAATGAATATTAATGTAATTTTCTTTTCTTGTTTATTAGGTCCATGCTTCCTTCTTTGATTTTTATTTATTTTATGTATGCTTGCATATATGTTCTCTCTGACAACAGATTTAAACCTACGTTGATTACTTGTCTAACCTATTCGATCACTTGTCTAACCGGTTGTGATATACAAAAGAGTCTCTAACTTGTACTTGAGTAAATTGTCGGTTCTAAAAATTTAGAATGTGCATGAGTTGACGTGAGGAAGACCAAGGGAGTATGGTTTTCATGTATAGTTTTGTCTAAACCTATGTAAGAATGGTATTATATCAACCATGTAAGAACATTTTTAATGTTTTATGTATGATTTGCGGTTTGCTGTCGGATGTGTTTTCGCTCATTGTTTTGCTATCAGATGTGTTTTCTATATGATTTGTGTATTTTTAAAATCTACAGCTGGTTGAAATGTCTGCTTGTGATGTGAAAAAAAAAAAAGGAAAAGATAGTGTTTATACGTCACTGTAGAAAAAAGAGCATGGTAAAATTTCAAGCGTTATATCAAAAGTATTTATTGATAAACTACGTATTATTGAAAAACTACCGTTATGGAAATAGAAGGTGAAGCATTATTAAAATTTGTTACAGCAAAAATAAACGCCGTAGAAAACCGTATTATAACGTTTTTACCAGGCTGTGAAAAAAGTAAACTGCTATGGAAAAATATCACATAGCGAAATAAAGATAACGTGGAAAAAGTCAACGCTGTGATATCTTTTTATAATAGTTCCTAAGCGCTACTAAAAGTTCAACCATTACCAAGTGAATAAAATGACATGGTAAAAACGTTATGAAACATTTCCATAGTGGAAACATAATATTGTAAAACGTTTTATATAGCCTTTTTTTAACGCTACGAGATGTGTCTAAGATATTGTAACATGTCTTTATATAATGTCTTCACTAATGTTATGAAAAGCTAGTATAGGGTTTTATGTATGACATTAAAAGGTAAATTTGGTGTAAGGATCCGTAATTTTTAACGTTTTGAATGGCAATATTTAATTTATTTAAATATTCAAATTTGATTCGAATGTAATAAATAATAAAGAAATCAATTTTTAATAAAATGGCTTAATTTTTGATGATGTATTTTTAAATGAATTTATAGGATTTTTCATAATTTTTAATTCGAAAAATATTTGAATTACCGTTTGACGTACATTTTGACAAACATTGATATTTTTGAAATTTCACAGAAGAAGATAAGCAGTGTATTTTATTGTTGTTTTATAATAGTACCGCATTTTTGTGTCCAATCGTATTTTTATTTTGTCGTTCACGGTTCGTACGCGAATGAAATTCTATGCAGAGACATGTCAAAAATCGCTAAATAAATCAAACTCCTACCCAAAATCTTTTCTTCTTTCTTCGACTTTTCCATCGTCTCTTTCTTGTTCATTTCTAATTCCTATAAAGAAGAAATGGCTACCTCTTCAAAAATCTAAATCAAATAATTTACTCTACAAAAAATTAAAAAATCAGATCCATTGAGTTCCTATCGACGAAATCTTCGAATCCTAGTTTGGTTGTGTGCGGCACGACTTGGGGGTGTTTGACGTGGCCGAGGAGGAGCTGGGGTTTGGATTTGCGGATGATTTAGTCGACGATTGGCGAAACAGAGGTTGGTGTTGGGTCTATGGAGGAGAATAGCATAGGAAGCCAGACTTTGGTGGAGCTTGATGGTTATTTGGGTGGAGCGACAATTTGGGGCAGTCGATGCAACCCTAGGTCGCGATTACAAAGGAGGAATCGAGTGTGATGATTTTAGGCCCGACGAGTGGAGATTGCGGAGAGAGAGGTTCGATGGAGTTGACGGTTCGTGATTTAGTACAGTGTAGCTCTGTATCAGTGCTTGAACATACACGGTTGTGGTGGAAGCGTGCATGTATAGCGTAATTAGCATTTTGGGGAATATGATTAACAGGGATAATTAACTGTTAATTAAGTGAATTAATTATATTATTTAATTTCAAAATCTTATAGAATGAATATCTCTATCATACAAGGTCCAATCAAGACGTCGTCTTTTGCGTTGCGCTTGTAGAAGCGTTATCTACACACTGAGATTGATTTCATTAGGTTTGGTGTAATGGCCCTAATGACTTAAAATTGCCCGGATCAGAAGGAGTATGTTCTAAGGTTGGCTTTGGTGATATGGAGTTCTTAGAGAAGAGCTGGGTGTTCAATTATCGTGGTGTTTTATTTTTCATTGTATTGTATAGTATCCCTGTCAACAATTGTAACGTTGGGATTGTATGACTATTCAGTTGATAATGTTAGTTTTTATGGATGATGTACTATGTATTTTTAGAGTGGTAGTTTATACTGTCTATGTTGTATTATATGTTGTCGTTTTCGCTATGAGATTCCGTTTTTCGTGTTCTTTGTTCTTTTCTTTTTATTTTACGATAACAATTTGCCTTGCCGATGATTGAATGTTCGGCATTTAAAGCCGTGGATGTATTAGACTTTCGATGGTAAAAAAGATGGGTCGTTACATTTGAAGCAAGTGAAATTTTAAGCTAAAATTGAACATCGTCGATTTTAGGTTAAAATGGAATGCTTAAGCGTCAACTGGAATTTTGGTGTGTTATCTCACATTTGGATGAATTCTATAATGATATAGAGTAAATATAAATTATTGTTTTCATGTTTGAACGATTTATGTAGTTGTTTTGGTTAAATTTCCGCTTTGAAAAACGAGTGATGTTTAAAATGAAATACAAGGAGTTTTGTAGAGTAATCCGGATTCCTTGTTACTATTGATTTTAATTTTAGTTATATACTTGTTGTATAAATTGCTGAAAGTCAAAACTTGATAGTTAAGCCATATTAGATGTGACATTGATATATGTTAAAAGTTAATTTTTTTAGTGATAAAGGTAGTAGTAGCATTGCTTAAGAGCTATAGTAGCTATTGGCCTCATTATAGTGTTTTGAGTACTATTATTTGTTGTTTGGGTTTGAAATTGATCTTGATTCCGAGAATGGTTTTTAAATGTGACTTTTGGAATTTTCTGTGACATTTTATTTAGAAATGGTTTTCGAACTTCTCTATTTTACACTAAACATTTTTGGAAATGTTTTAAAAAATATTTTTGAAAGTATTTATTTCATAAAAGAAATTAATATAATAACGAACGTTTATTTTGAAGAAAATGGGAAATTTATCTTTTATAATAAGGTGATTCTATTTTTAAAGAAGATAGAAATAATTTTGAATAAATATTTGTTAAATGTTTTGTATAAAATACTGTATAAAAGGATGGATTTATAAATGATATCTTATAAAGGGGAAAGTAATCTCATTTTGGTAAATTGGAATAATAAATCACATTTATGAATTTATAGTGATATATAAAAAGTTCGTTTTATGGAAAGTATATAATATTTGATTATATTTAGAGATTTATAAAAGGAGTTTTATAATTATTTTGGAGATTTATGGAAGAAGTTTTATAATTATACTGGGAGATTTATAAAATGAGTTTTGTAAATATTAAAGAGATTTATAAAAGGAATGAGGATTGATTTCCATAAATGATCTTTATAACTCATAGTGATATGGAAGGTATTCTTTTCATACTTAACACCAAATTCCAAGGTGTGGAAACCCGTCTCTATCTTGAGAATTAAAAATGTATGTCGATGCAATGTTATTTTTCTAACTTATCTGATTTCCTTATTAATCGAAGAATAAACTGTTCGAAAATGGAAAGTGGTGGTATGTATTTTTGATCTAATTTCCATACGATCCATTTACTTGCACCAAAAAGAAAGTGTTTTGGGTTTATTGTTATCATTGTTTTTAAATGACATTTATTTTAACCAAAATAGGTACGGTTTTGGAAACTGAAATCTTTCTTAAGATTTGTGAATACATTTATACCGTTAAGATAACTATATGGGTACATTTACTAAGTATAGGAATGTAGTGTTTTGCGAATATACTTATACTGTTGATATAAATATATGGAAAAGTTGCTAAGTTTTTAAAGTGAAATGTTTTGTGAGTATACTAATACAATTGAGATAAGTGTTCACCATTATTGACCTCGAAAATATGTGGCATGTGACCTAACCATGATGCCGCAACAATATTCAATAGCGAAAGAATGACTATAAATCAACGACTCATCTCATCAATAAAGAGTTACGTGCAATGCCGCATGTTGTTAGTAGTTAGGAATATTGTTCATCATCAACAGTGCATATGACCAATGCCCCATCTCTTCACAGAAGCGGTGATGTCGAATGTGACCAGCATCGTAAACCATCAGTGCTATGTAAACATGACCTACGCCGCATCTCATTGATGTTGTGTTTCATCGATGTCGTCTTTCACTTATGAAAATAAAATGAACATCTCAACTCATCAGTGCCTCACTTTTCAACGTTTCTCATCACTGATACTACCTGTAACCAAAGCCATTAAGTAACGAAGTCGCGTCCGTTTTATGTCACTCTCATTCTAGCGTCCTCGCTTTTTAAATCATCTTTGATATGGTAATGCCATTATTGACGCCGCCAACGATCAATGCCACCATACTACAGAGTCAACTTTCATATGGCGCATTTCATCAACACTTGGAGGACACCGCCTACTTATAGATGTGATGTTGATGAGAAACGCTATCAATATCCACAGAAGCTATCAAAGCCGCTCCATTGATATTATTTCATACCTACATCGACTTAAGTTGATGTCACCACCCACTAATAAAGGACATTGATCATCATATCTGGAGCCATCAATCTCGAAAGTAATTAACACCGCGTATCTCTGCTAATGGGGCAATGCTGAAGCCTTATTATACACCCAATAATGTCGAAGGTGAGAGTGGGCAAGGATTAGCCCCATGCGACGCTGATAACGCCGAATGTTATGAATACCAAAATTAAGCTGCTGTGCCGCAACTCTTCCCTTATAAATACGGACCAAGAGGTGCTATGGGAGGGGCATATTATTTTTTCACTCTTCTTACATTTTAAAATTTATAACCCTAAATTGATTTGGAATTTAGAGCCGATTATAGCAGTTGAACTATTGGACATTGTACATTCGACATAATACTGAATAAAGACAAGATATCCCGAATTATGACTTATTTTCGAGTTCCAAAGCATATGGGATTAATCAAAGAATGCTTTGAATTCTAAAAGCACTCATGTTCTTGATTTCTCTCTTTTGATCATCTGATTGTCTGATATGGTCTTCCTTCAAGCATATACGATTTCACATGGCCTTGCATATGATTTCCTATAAACTTAAACTTTCTTTTCACTCCTCTTAAGCCTTAACTCAACCAAGTGTCGCTATTTTCCAATAACTATTGAGGTTAAACTCAGGCTCTTCAAATTCCATCATTATCCAAGGTTCTTATCCTTGCATTTTTGGAGTTGACAAAGAAATTCATTAACATTTTGGCCCTAAAAAGATGGCTCGAACTTTCATCTCCATTGGAACCCTAAGTGAAACTACTCTAGCTTGCATATTTAGGGCTTAAAGGACTTGCCCCAACCAAGCATATCCCATTCCAAGCTAACCTAAGTTTGATTCATAAACACAAATTAATCGCATTAACTAAGTTTTTGTTAGTCATGCCAATTAATCATGTTAAGGTCTCCGATAAAGGATCCTCCGAGTCTCAAATGATTAGGCCAACTTACCAAATCATTATTGATCCCCGTCTTCACAAATAACAAGTGCTAAGACTTGTAGCATTACAAGCTACAGAAGAGATGAAAAGACAGGTGGCTCCATACGATCCAGAAAAATGAACTTTGAATCTCTTTCATGTGAGGCCAACACCGATCTTTGCCATGGGTAGGCAATACAAAAAGGATTGCATCTTCTTGAAAACAAGGAAGGAGATTCAGCTCAAAGCCAAAGGGGCCATTTTTGACAAGGAAATAGAAAGGAACTCTGACTGGTTCACTAGAAAATGGAGGAGTGTGCTTGATCAATCCTATAAAACCAGTGTGGCACAAGGCTTCCTAAAAAGGAACCTAGTCGTTGAATATGAGGAATTTGTCCCAAGCAATAGAGGAATCAAATGCCAATCAAAAGGAGCATCCTCCAAAAGGTCACGACTTTCCATAAACTACATCCTTACTACTTCTTATGAGAACATCTATCTCCTGACCAGTGACAAACTCAACTATCGACCCTCGCAAAAGAAGCATCCAAAAAATGAAAGGAACCTTGGGGTGTTATATTGTTATTATCATCGGGCCAACATACACATCACAAACCAATAAAGGTTGGAGGGCTTGATCAACAATTTTCTAGGGCAAGGAAAGCTGAATGAATTTGTACGAAGATGTTAAATAAGCCATCAATAAAATGAGATCTTCTGAACAAAATAAATGTAACTACATGGTTAGGGAATAAAATTCTCCTAAGGCAAAAGACCTGGCCATCAAAGGCCTCACGATAAAAAAGTCTTCTGTGTCATCATCAAAGGCCTTATTAAAGTGCCTCCTGGAGTGAGAACAGAGTAAGCCTATGGCCTCATCTAAGATGGCCTGGCCAAAGCACCAAACCAACATTCAGTGCACCATCAATGGCCTCACTGAAGCGCCTCCTAAAGGGAGGATGGAGTAAGTTATTGGCTCTATCTAAAATGGCTTGGCCAAAGAACCGAACCAGCTTTTAGTACCGTTATCAAAGGCCTCACTGAAACACTTCATGGAGGGATGATGGAGTAAGCCTTTGGCCTTGTCTAAAATGGCCTGGCTAAAGCACTGAAGCAATCTTTAGTGTCATCATCAAAGGCCTCGCTGAAGCACCTCTTAGAGGGAGGTTGGATAAATCTTTGGTTCTTCTTAAGAATAGCAAATCAAACACACCAGACAACAAACCTAAATCATCATTTAAGACCGTGATAAGAGGTACGATCGAAGTAGAGATCATCATCTAAGATTGTGCCAAACAAATCAATCAAAAATCAAAGCCAAATAGCGCTCCAAATCAAGAAAGCACTCTAGATCAATCAATCTTCAAGAGAAAGATCTATCAAAATTAGAGCCAGTTAGCACTCCAAGTCAAACAATCTTCTAGAGGAAGATCCGTCGAACATGAGCCATTAGTGATCCTTAACCAACATAATTTTCAATAGCCAAATAAGGCTTCCTTGTCTTCTATTATTGTTACCATATAAGGATTTCTGGTCTTCTATTATTTTTTGCCAAATAAAGGTTTCTGACCTTCTATTATTATTACCGGATAAGGATTTCTAGTCTTCTTCTATTATTACTAGCTAAGGATTTTTAGTCTTCTATTATTATTAGATAGATTTCTGATCTTTTATTGATTGCTGTCAAATGATTTTTTTAAATTTACTAATAGAGTAGTTCGAGAAATTATTTAAGGAAGTTATTACTTTGATGGCAAAGCTTCACCAAATCTACTCTCAATTCGGATTCATTTAACGGGAATTTTTGTTACTAAACAAGCTGCTGAATATTTAGCAATGAAAAGCAAATTCTGGCATATAGTTCTAAAGAGCTCAATTAGAAAGGTTCTTAGTTCTCTTAACAAGCAGACTATCAATCTATACATCAAAAGCTCTATACAGAAGAGCAAGATAATAACCATCAAGCAATAAGAACCCATATTCGATTCAAAGCTACATACGTTACATTTGAGGTAACATTCATTTAAATGAAAAATTCATTCATAATCTAATACATTATATGCAAAGTTGCAGGTTCAATAATCAGACAAAAAGAATAAAATGTTTAAAGCAAATTTTTGCTAAAGCTCAAAGCTTTGTGGTAACTTGTCAAATCTTCGACAACTAAAGGGCCAGTAATGTGATGAATGTCCACATCCTAAAGCTGTCTAAACTTGTTCTCCTTCCTTCGAATTGTATCCGCATCATCAACCGAGTCAATTTGAGTTTTCAAAGCATGCTACAGAATGTTATTGGTTCCTCGTAAAGTTTGAACGATACTCTTTAATTCTTCAATCTCCTACTTAAGAATATGCTTATTGCATCCAAGCTTTTCAACTTGACTTTCATATTCATAAGAATTTGAGATACTTTTTCATTCCAATTATTACTGAAAAATTGCATGCATTCAAATTTAACTTATCCGCTCCATTTGGAGATCACATCATCACTTAGACCTATAGGTGAATTTAGTAAAGTAGGGAATTCTTAGCTAGCTAAAGGTCGAGATCTCGTTGCCTTCCAGAAGTAGGAGTGGGAAGACTAAAATCATCTTTACTAACAATGAGTTTCGGGGATTGGTAAGATACTTGACTCTTCATTAACTCCACTTCAAGGTCATTTACTCATCGGTATAATTTAGCCATTTTGGTGTTAATCTCAACCAAAGGCCTAGATTCTAGGCCGGGTCTATTCGTTCTTTCAACTTTGGAATTCTTTTATCCTTCTACTTACTCTCTCCTTCTAAGCTAGAGATTCGCTCCTTTAGACTTTTAAAGGTCAATCTCGGTAGGAAGTATTTTATATGCCATTCTTGGGCATCCGGATTATTTGAAAATTGCAAAGTTGAAGCGTCTTAAGAAGGCTTCCTCTTTTCAATATCAACTAGTAATCTACCATTAATCCCAATCACTCATGAGAAAACATTTAAGGGATAAAATGTTCAAATTAGCTAGGCTTCTTGTCATTAATAAGTGAAACGGGAATTAATACATGAAAAATGTGACGACCCGCAAATCCATACCCTTTGAATCGACAATAAACTAGACCTATCCAACCCAAAAAGCATAGACTGGCGGAAATTCAAGAGAAAGAAAAGAAGAGAGAAGAAGAGAAGTGAAGAAAGAGAGAAGATAGTACCAAAAAGAACAATATAGAATCTCACATCGCAGCGGAAAACATATAATATCATATCAATGATCTTTATAAAATAGAAACTGTATATACATACATCAATCAGAGTTCAATAATCATCAGTCTGGACAGTTATAATAACCTGTCCTCACAATTGCCGAAAATATACAGCAACTAAGCAGCGTATAATCAAAACAAATATGTGTATATGAAATGGAGATCTCCAGCTCTCCTACTGAAGCTCCAAAAGCACCAATCTAAACCTATAAATATACTCGGTTTGACCAGAGCATTGAAAGAGAATAACGTCCAGATCAGTCTGGTAAACCAGCGTGAGAAACACACTCAATAGAAATTATTAAATTACCAAACTTTTCCTTTATCAAAACAAAAGTATCTCGTAAGACACGTCCACACATAAACACGGACATGTTTTTACTTACGATAAACTAAAACATTTTATATTAAATCCATGGTCACCCATGTAGGATTTCGAGGCTATTCATTACGCCTTTACAAACAAAACCGCAAGCTCGTAGTGGGGTTTGGATTTCCATACAAATGACCAGGTCAAAGGACTACCTTCCGACAGTACGTCTCTAGAGGAATGTACCGAGGACCATCACAAAGGATCCTTTACCAACACAAGACCGACCCACCTCTATAACTAGATGGTACTGAATATATCATCCTCCGGTAGTTACCGACCTTTACTGAGGGCCCTTGAAGCATACAAACCATAATAATCAGATACACGACGTCATTGCGTGTAAAGATATATCTAGAAGAGAATGATCATATCTTACTTGGGAGTGACCCAATTAGCCTTGCTGCATCTAAACCTATTTTGGTCATTTTCGGTTGATGAGGCATGAGGTAGCGATTACCTTTCACAAATAACATATCACATCGCTTTGAATGCCACACGGCCATTTCGTTTACTACTAATTGCCTTCCACAAAAATACAAGCCTCAAGCTCATATGTCTCAAGGAGGGCGTTAAGCTAAGAGAAGTTGTCTTCTCCACCACCACTGATGTACGTTTGTAAAAACCAATGCACGTAATATTTAGAAATGCAATGTCAGACAAATATTCATACAAGTTGTCCAGGAACAGGACGAACCGAAGGTACTTTCCTACCACATCCTGCCGGAAAATCCCTAGAATCAGTAGCGAATAGTCCTTGCATTGGATATTTCATAACTAAGAGAGTACTGCTACTGGATGTATATTGGGATTTTAACCCCAAACGATAAACAAGCAGTCCTCCACTATGAAAATCCTAAATATCAATATCATCATAATTTGGACAATCGAACGCATATACGTTGGTCCGAAGTGGTTTTCGAATAAACTGATCCTGGTCTCTTCGCACCAACAACGTAAAAGCGTTTCTCAATCTCACACAGAAACTAAGTCTCATAGACCTATCATGTCTCCAACTTTCAACTTGCTATCATTCGGCCAAGAAGGAAGCTCGATAGATTGGAGTAATACTCCGCATTATCACAAATCAACATCCTCGACATAAATGATAATCAAGCCTACACGGAAGGCTACGTACTAAGTGTATGACTTAATAGTTCTCACATCAAGTTGAGGAACTAAAATGGCCAAATTTGGTAGCCGGTTATTTAACTATCAAAGCAAACAGACAAATATCTAGCGCCATAAGCAGTCACTAGGCCATTTTAATTAATCTTTTATAAATTAAATCACTTGCTAAATATTCCCTTCAGATTATCTTTTAAAAAGATAAAATCTCAAAACCCATTTCAATATTTCAACATTGGAAAACGTTTCTATTTACTTATTTAACAATAAGTAATTCACAATTCATTTTATTTTCAATGCTTAGAAAATCTTATATATACTTAAATCAGCCTTAAGTATATATATTTTATTATTTTAAGGAAAACATTCTCTTCAAACACATTTATTTGTGTCAAAACGAATGTAGCGTAAAATATCATTACGACAATCCAAAATATTAGTATTGGGATTTGAAAATTAGATAGATGTATAAATCCCATATACTATACAAAATATTTTCTTTCGAAAATCATTTACTATAACAACAGTGTTATAGTCCATCATTTCCTTATTTCTCGAAAACGTCTATTTCAATAATGAATGTTGAAATCTATGGTTTCGATACTTAACACATTTTAAAACATCTTCAAACCAATTAACTCACTTTAAAATATCACCTTCCAAAAATATCCATTTTGTTTAAATTGTTATTCACTATCCAAAATCGTGAATATAACCAAATTCATTACTATTGCACATTTAATTAAAGGATAACTCAATGTTCAAAATCGTGGATATATCTTCGTTGCCAAATTCATCACTTCTACATATTTATTAAAGGATTATCCACTGTCCAAAATCGTGGATATAATACCTTTAATAAACTTCTATATTTAACTTATCAAATTCAATTGATTTCACACTTATAAAACAATGTTTATGAATCACAATTATATTTTAACAAAAACTTCCATACACAAAATTCCTTTATTAATCAATCTTATTTGTATCTCGTTTATATGCCAAAATCCAAATTATAAGTTAATTCACTTATAATTCTCTTACTTACAATTCATTCCTTTTATAACATTATCAATTATAAATCTTGTTCACTTATAAAATCCATTTATAACTCCATTTTTGCACTAGCAAACCTCGTTTATAATTCCATTATTTAGATTTATGAAATATCAATTTTTATAAATCTTATATGCATACCATTTATAATAAATTCAAAATTCTCATTTTAAACTATTTTACAAAAATAGTTAACTCCATATTTCAAAAATCACATTTCAATCATAATTCACAAAAATCATAATTTTTATAACATAAAATTTATAACTTTTATTTATTCAAAATAAATTCATTTCTTAACAATTCAAAAGCATATATAACATCTATTTTCAAAATCACTTAAAAATCCTTTTTAAATTGTAATGATCACTTTAAATATTTCTAAATTTCCAAAATATGACCCAATGCTGCAACATCACTAAATACATCAATCACAGCATTCAAAATCATCATATATCACATGATAATAGCATATATATCAACATCTGTAAATAAATCAATATTGGCGAGGAATCCAGTTGGATCCCTCCAACCCGTCACCTATAACAAATATACTACTAGAAAATATGTACAATGTCCGCTTTGAGGCAGACACGCATACGAAAGGGTCATCCGCTCATACACGGAAACGTATAGGGTCCCATCTGCTCCAATAGGCAGGAATATATCCAAATACCAATCAATATATAGATAATATATCATATATCATCCAAACAACCATCAACCATAATAAATAAAATTTAATTTCACTTATATAAAAATATCAATGAGTCAGAAAGAGTGAATTGTACTCACTTTGGTTCCAATAGCAGTTGTAGTATTTTATTCCGAATAAAATTAAAAAGACATTTAATTTTACTCAAAATTTACACTAGCTCCAATCAACTTCAAACCAGCTCTAAAATGTAGTGCTCGACAATACGGACCCAGCACAATTTGTTTCGTCAAAAATGAACCTTGTATGAAGAAGTTACGACGTTCTAAACAATACACAAATTAGTATATAAATTAATTACAAATTTTATTTTATTTTTAGACCTTTGCTTCACCATAGCCGTTCTTTTCTCTTGATCAAATCTGGTCGCTATTTTCTAACTTCTTCTCCCCAGGCTTTGTTCGAACGCAACTAACCCAATCGGCCACCATTCTCCCCCAAATTTTCGCGCCTCCATCATAACGTTCGAAAACGATAGGTGGCCATCATTTCGAAGCCCTTGCCCATGCCTACCATCACCGTGAGCGATGCTCAACTCGATCGTCATCTTGCCTTGTAATTTATGCTTGAACGCATGACGTTCACATGAGATTTTCCATCGATCCACTTCACCGTTTTAAATCTTGACCGTTGGATGTATAGCTCTCATCGAGCTCTACAAGTTTGTAGTTGAAGGTTTTTGGTAATAGATGATGAATTGAGAGATAATAGAGAGGGAAAATTTGAATGATTTTGGCCATTAGTAGAAAACGATGGCTAGCCTTAACTTGACCAGGATTCTAGTGAAAATGGTGAAAAATATGGCCTTATATAGAAAATTCCGCGACACTATTCACTCGAAAAATTTTCGAACTCCAATCGAAGCGTGCTGCTTGGCGTTTATAATGTTTTACCCCTATTCCGAACACAATGGAATATATATCGAGGTCCAATCGATCATATTTGGAAGATAGGTTTTCGAATCGAATTATTTAAATTTAAAATTTGCTTATACATATTTCTATGTGTTTTAGCTTGCCACGACTAAACCGTAAATCCGATTGACACGAAATTTGAAATCTTACAACAATATAACATTACGGATCCAATGAAACTGATTTCGTTAAAATCTGAGACTGTGTGAAAAATAGTTATTTTTACACGTTAATTAAATATTAAAATATTCAATTTTTGTAATTTAACTTTCAATTCAATTTCAAAAGTTCTCTAACATCATTATAATTAAAATAGAATTTAATTCAACTTTATAAATCATTTTCATTCACATTAAATTCAAATTTCCAATTATTTCTGCAATTTTAAATATTAAATTAGCAATTTAATTATCCAATTAAATCCTTATATCTAAAATATAATTTATTCAACTTATAAAATTTAATCGTGAATATTTAAAATCATTAAATATACGAATTTCAAATGACTGAAATTCTAGGTCGTTGCATTCTTCCAAACTTAAAAGAATTTCGTCCTCGAAATTACCAAGTAAGAAAAAGTCACAAAAACCCATTAACTTCTCAAAATAATTCATTCAAACTAGATTTCAAATTCATTTAAACATTTTAACTTTTCGAAAATTCATTCGTTAAACTTCTTATAAAAAAATTTCTAAGTTTCAAATCCATATATAGTTGTCTTTTCAAACCAACTAATATCGTTTCAAATCATAACTCAAATCAAAATTATAATTATCAAAAAATTTTCCAATTTTCTCAAAATTTTCAAAAAATTTCGCTAGCGTCTCCTTTGCGCGGTTCAATCATAATAGGTACAACAAATATATATCACAAATATACATCTCATCTTCGAGGATGAGGCATCTCGTAGAAAAAAAGTGTAAAAGTACGGTATGTAATCCGAGATATGTACCTTATATATTATTAGCGAGCATATACGACTAATATAGCGCGAAAGCGAGCTCACAATGCAAAGCCTACACCATTCGCACCTACTAAATACTCAACAAACAATGAGAAACATGTATATATGAAAAGTAATATCAATATACAATACATACCAATATACCAATTTTATATGCCAATATAGCAAATGCAATCAAAAGCAACAAATCCAACTATCAAACAACTATCATCCAACTAACATCCAACAAGTCAATACATATCCAATCAATCCACAATTAAATCAATATAAATTCACTTCTCGTTAATATTTAATGAATTGGTTTTCAATTTAATCACATTTGATTCATTAACATTGAATTTTACTAATATTCTTTTATTCGAATTCAATTAGTTTACATTCACTAATTCATATTCAATTTTGTTCACTTCCAAATCAAATCAAATTCAATTCTATTTAGATTCACTTACTTCCAATTTGGATTCAATTATTTGGCTTTCAATTTCATATGAATTTCTATACAATCAACTAACATCCATCTAACAACCAATGTATATTCAACATAACCAAATTTGTTTAATTAACATTCAACACATTTAATTTCAATTGGTTGATATTCAATTAACTTTCATTCCATTACCAATTTCATTAGCTTTTAATGATTAACACTTATGTCCTTTATTCCATATCAAATTATTTACATTTGATTGATTAATTCATTTTGATATCAAATTCAACTTCTTTCAACATTACTTAAGTTACGTTTCGTTTCGTCTTTACTTGCATTTATCTTCACTATACAACTTAAGTTCACCCCTAATTTAATTAAAATTCTATTTTATTTAACTTTTTACTTAAGTCAATTTTCATATCACTGCTCAAATTCATATTTTGTTTTGCTTAACAAAATTGTTTATCCCAATTCATATTATATAATCACTTTACTATCTTAAGTTCAATTTAATTTCCATTTTAATTTACCTATTTCAGTTCAATTTATTTAACCTTCCTTTTGTTAAATTCAAATCATATATTCATTATGCTAATCCAAATTTATTTCAAATTTACCAAAGTTAAATCTTTATTATTTCATATATAAGTCCAAAACTCATTTCATTTATATTTATTAATTTCAACTTGGATTTTAAATTCATATTTGTTTATCACAACAAAAATTCAATTTCAATTTATTATTGGTAGCAAATCAATCACATAGAAACTCGAAAATGATACTGATGATGCTGTAGTCATCACCCTTGTTATTTTTTAGAAACAGTTGTGAATTCAATGCTTTATATTCTTTTAAAAATCCCTTTTTATATTTATAAATCACATTTATAAATCTTCTTACTTATCTAATTTCACTATTTTACTTTACTTA